>CM066031.1:1608298079-1609553160 GCA_033557465.1 Ichthyophis bannanicus
GACCTCAAGAAGACACATTGGTTTGTGATGCAAACCCTCCTCCCCCTTTTTTTCAGAGGGTTCTCACATATGAAGAAACTTTCTGTTAGATATTTTGCCTATTCAAGTAGATCTCATTGTGTTTTTTTCATCTAGGCGCAACCCTAAAGATTACATAGTGTCTTCAGAATTACACCCCTTGAGGTTAATTTTATAAGGAGATACCTAGATTTACATGCAAACTACAAGAGGAAATTCCTTGGGCTCGATATTCAATCGCGGTGAATGGGATATTCAATAGAACTAATGCGGTTAGTGTCACCGAATATCACTGGGTGCTGCTGCTAAACGTCCTGAGGCTAGACGGTGTTCCAGGGGCAGAGCAGAGTCAGCCACTGCCCGGTTATTACTAAGCAACGAAAGTTAGGCACAGAAGCTGACCAGGCAGCGGTTGAATATCGTTGCTGCCCAGTTAGCGTCCACACTATCCGGCTGTCCCAGATAGTCAATGCCCGTGGCTGGATATGGCCCCAACATTGAATATCCAGGTCTTAGGTACAGTGGCGAACATTGTACCTAATGAGATTAGGGTACAATGACTAGCTAGCATCACTGAATATCGGGCCCCTTGATTTTAGTTACATAAGCATGAAAGTGCTGACTTACATACGTAAATAGAATCTTACAAAATAGTAACTAGTGTGAAAGCATGTGCATAGTTTGTGTCATGCATACCTTCATTGTGGGCATGTAAGGAACATCGCGTGGGTGGAGAGTAGGTGGTGCAAGCAATTATGTGTGTAGATTATACAGTTATTTAATGTATGCATATAACTGAAAAAAGTAGGCTATGAGTAATCTCAATATATATGCATACTTTTGCACATATGCCTTATTTTACATGCATACTTGACTTTATAAAATAGGTATAATATACACATGACCAAACATGTATTAACTAGGTGCAGCTTTATAAAATTACCCTCCTAAGGTACAATACCTACATTTATAATTTTGAGGAGATTATGAGATCACTTTGTTTTCTGTGTGTCATGTGATTTTACCAATGGGATCTTTTTCAACACTCTTTGAACTCTTTTGATGATATAAGAAGTGGTTTTCCTTCAGACTGCACCAAGCATACTTTTTCGGACTGCCAAAGATTTCCATATTTTTGTAGAGTTTTGATTGGCTGCTTTAAATCCTTGGGAATAATGTAGCCAAATATACAACAGAAAGGCCCCTTTTTTAAAAAATTGGGGATATTTTTGGACTTATTTTATGGTTAAATGTTTTAACCTTTGACCTACCTTGATCCAGCTGAGCTGTCAATCCTGCTGTGGGGGAAGCCAGTTGCCTCATGTAAAGAGCTGTTTCACACATACTTCTGTGGTTTTCAAAGTAGGAATCCTGTTTTTTTATAGTACCACATGTAATAAGAGTCATTTTCTGCAGGAAAGCATTTTTCAGTTGTCAGTGTACTTACTGTATAACCATGGTTGCGGAGCTGCCTATCTTATACTGTAAAAGGAATAAGTAACTAACACTAAAGCAGTTGTGGCTGGACGAATATAGTTAAAGTTGGGAGTTAAGCAATGATTTGAGCAGCCAGCATTGGGTGTCTCTTTTGATTTGTTAGATTCCTATAGTGGGTTTCTTCTTATTTCTATAATTTTCCTTGGACATATTGAGACTGGTAATACATAGTCCTGACAATTAGTTTAATATGTGAGGTTGCTTTTTTCCTTTAATTTACTTTGTGTAATTTTGTGTATGGTTATATGCACATATATATGTGTGCATAAACAGATATTTACATATAGACACAAATACAAATTGGATGATATCCAGCAATGCTGACTGTCTTTTGTAAAGTCAATAACTCTTTCAATTGTTTTCTTTTTCATTTGAGAGTTTGTTTTATTTTCTTAGCGTTAGTGTACTAGGGGGTCTCTCAAGGTGTGTCTGAGATGGCATGGTCTCTCTCAGGAGTGTATTTGTTTTGTCATTCAATGATGGAATTCAAAAAGACATGGGATGTACACACAGAGGATCCCTATATAGCAAGAAGATACAATCAAAGCAGACATAATGACTCCTCGATAATCCTACGCTTTCCATGAACCACGTCCTCACTACAACGGTTACCCATCTCCCCCCCCCCCCCAAAGAAAAACCCCAAAAAGTGATCTGGCCAGGGAACCCGCAACCCACCCACCCCGTCCCCGCAACTTACAACCCATAATGCACAACCAACCCCCTGGACCTAAAAGTCCAATCCAGCATATTCCCCTTACAGTGCGTAGGCCCAGACACTAACTGCTGTAATCATTCATCCATCATTAAAGAATGAAAAAATTGAATCGAGTCACTAGTGCTCACCAAATTAAAGTCCCCCAAAACCAACATCTTTTGATACTCTAATCGAGCCAGTGTTACCCTATTCCCAACCTCCCCCCCCCCCCCCGCATTGTTCTTGTGACAGCCCCGGGGAGCAATATAGGAGCAGGAACCCCTACCCGGAAAGTGACATTGAATATCACCTTGGCACTATCTGGATTGTGCCAGGGCAGTCTGGATAGTGAGTCAGGGCAGTACTTCAACTTGTCTGGATAGCGGTGATTTTCTAAGCTACTATTCAGATAAATATCCATATAACCTAAGACAGCAAAGAGTGCTATGCAGATAACTATCTTGATAGCAGGCCGAAAATCACTGCTATCCACGTACTGGATACTGGGTCGATCTGGATACTGGCACTGAATAGCCGGATTTTAATTATATGCCACAGTTTAAAAAAAAAAAACATGACCGTAGATTTTAAATAGTACCCCGTTATTGATAAGTAAAGCCTTGGAGTACACCAGAGAAGAGATTTCTATATAGTTTGCAAAATCTGTTAGGTATCTGGGTAACATTTTAAGTAGTTTAAACTCAATTATTTCAAGCTTCTACCAGCATTAAACCACATACATGCTTAATGAAACTGTTCAGTTATATTAAAAGATGTTTCATCGGGCAGTATCCCATACTTTAATTTAAACTTAAGCAGACACACTTCTACTATAAAGATAAAACATCACAACACACATTGCAATATCCTGAAAGTGTTCTTAAAACTCTCCTGGAGTTATAGCAAAATAATTTCTCTCACAATTTTAGCACATATCCTTGCACTATGTTTTATGACAAATAAATATCTCTATTAATAAAACAGGAAAATACCTCTGAATTCTTTTTTTTTTATATCTATTGGTTTATAAAAAAAAACACAAGAATATTGTATAGAAGGCAAATGGCAAATTATGGAAACATCAGATCCAATCGTAAAATACAAAACAATACATTGAGTTCCTTTTCCAGAACGCTCAATACAGAGAATAAAATAACTATGATAAAATAGCAATAATCCTGATAAATCTTAAGAACATAAGAAATACAATGATTGCACAGCAGAGCTAGGATGCTTCACTTGACAGCCTAACACATGAAAAAACTATATGCAAGTTCTATTGTCACCTCAGTAATAGCAATACATGTTCCAGTCACTACCTTATGCTCTGTAAAGAAATATAAATCCATGCTAAAAAATGACACTCAAAACTACCATAGTGGAATAGCACTCAAATAGCAACAACCCTACGCAGGAAAAGGCAGCATTGTAAAACTACATTAGGCTCTAAAATATCAACATCTCCTATTGGAAAATCAGAACAAGCAGGATTGCTACACTTCTCCAACAGAAACAATATGCTAGAAGAATATCTCACATGCAGAACACAGACCCATTATCACCACAAACAGAAAAATGGACTGTAGATAAAAAACAGAAGCACACAACAACTCAAATGAAAAGGCCAAGTAACCAGAGGGCTGATATTTCAAAATGCTGACATTCAAATGCTACAGTGGTGATATTCAAAGGCCATGGTGGTGATATTCAAATGCCACAGTATCCAGATAGGAACCGCCGCTAAATATCACGTCTGAACAGCACTATACAGATAAGTGCTGACACTTATCCAGATTGCAACTTAGGTCAGCTTTTCATGTGGTCTAAGTTGCTTGGATAGGTGCTGCCTGCAAATCTGCTAAGGGGTCGATTCTGACCCAAGAATATTGGGTTGGGTATCCAACCCCCGTTTAGGCTCAATACCGAATTTCGATCTTCCTGCTCCCCGCATGTACAGGGCTGTTGTGCAGAGATCACTGGACGGGGGTGGGATGGGGCAGGATGGAGGCCGAGAGGGGCAGAGCGGGGAAGGTCCAAAGCACCCGAATGTACAGGGCCTATTCAGGTCAGGGCCCTGTACATCCATTGGCAGCCAATGTCATTCAGCTTATTGCACGTTGAAGGTGGAATAAGTGTTGGTAGTCCCACCGATTGAGACCTGCAGCACCCCCCCAGGCCCTTCGTGCTGCTGTGGATGTAACAGGCCACCCGACCCTGGCCATGGGAGCCCACGGCAGGGGTCAGGCGGCAGAGTGAAGAGGTAGCTCAGGGTCCGGTGATCCAGGTCCTCTGGTGATGGGGCACCACAGCACTGGCACACCAGCTGGAGCGTTGGGAGAGCTGGACGGGCAGAGGCTCTGTGGCAGAATCAGGGGCATGCAGGGCCATCTATGTGCCCTGATTCTGCAACCATGGGAACATATAGCTCCCGCGATTGCAGAATCGGAAACACATTGGCCCCATCCATTTTTTTGACGTCTGGATGGCCTGGATGTGACACTGTCTGAATTGACCTCTACATGGATAAATGTTGACATTTGCCCGGATAGCACAAACACTACCTTCACTCCACCCCTGGACTGCCAGATAGTGCCAGGGCAGTTTGTGGGGATATTCATGGTGCTATCTGTATATTGCCACTAAATATCATGGTGGGTACCCTTAGCCAGCTGGCCTTCCTTTGGCCGAACAGCTAAGGGTTCTGAATATCGTCCCCTCAATTCTTTCATCAGTGGAACACTGAAGAGAAGCAGCCAGGGTCAGTCTAAGAGTTGGTTCAAGGTGTTGGTACCGTAGGCAAACCTTAAGCTTTATACCCCACCCCAGCTGTCAAAATTTATTGTTTAGCTTTGAATGACCTGCCCCCCCCCCCCCCCACTAGGTGACTGCCTAGGTTTGTCTGGTGGAAACAGAAATACATACTGCCCTGAGCTGAATAAAATACAAAGGCATAACAAATGCTCATTTGCTAAGCAGATATATTTCTGTCTCTAAATCTTGAAATAACATACTTTTTGAACCTTTGTTGTTTGATCCTTTTTATTTTTCCAATGAACCTAGCTATGTTTCCTTTTTCTCTTTGCAGATCTTTTCCAAAGTCCTTTTCAAGGGTTTCATTTGCATTTTCTGTTTCTTTTCCCTCTGTTGTCTTTCCTTCATCCCTTCGATTTCTCTCTGAAAATTATCTTTCATCTTTCCTCTCCATTTATTCAGTTTGATTACTTATCTATGTAAAACTGGATTTTTCTCCTCTATATGCCTTTCCCTTTGTGCTCATTTTCCAGCTCTTAATCTGAGTTCCTCCTCTTCCTCTTCTGGCATTTCACTACTTCCTTGGTCTTCCATCTACCCTCCTTTTTTCACATCTCTTAAGTCCCCCATTTCCACTCATTGTACTCATCCTCTTTATAGCTCTCATCTACTTTCCTTCTGCTTCTCATCTCCTCATCAGCTTCAGCTTCTTTCATGTCACTCATCCCCTTTTACTAGCTTCATTTCTACCCTCTTTCATCCATTCAAAGGCCCCCTTTCTATCTCTTTGTCTTGCTCTCTCCATAGCCTCCTGATCCTTTCTACAAGCACCCTAGTCCACCTCAGTTCCTTCTGATCCTTCGCACCCTCCCCTCATCTTTTTTCAACTTGAAGTACATCCCACAGTCCATCCAACACACCTCTTCTTATACCCCCATCCAAACTCTTAGCACCCATTCTTCCTCAACCTAATCTCCAAGTTCCTACCTTCCCATCTACACAATCATTACTCAACACTCAGATGCCGCTCTCCTCTCAATCACCAGCTAACTTCTTAGTCTGCCCTTTTCTGCTTTCCTACTCATTCCCAGAGTCCCCACCTCACTGTGAGCCCCTGCTCTACCTTCAATCTATATCTCCAGTATCTGGTCTTCTACCCAATTCCCCCCTTCCCCAGCATCCATCATTCTGCCTTCTCTCACTTTTTGAGCATTCACTTGCTCTGCCTTCTTTCTCACCCCTTCCACAGCATTCTTTCTTTTGCCTTTCTTCCTCTTTTCCAGCACCCATTTCCTCTGTCTCTTTCTCTCTTCTTCCCCCAGCATCCTTCCTCCTGCATTTCTCCCCCTTTTCCAGAAGAGCGCCCATTACTTCTGTCTAACCCACCCGCCACATCTGTCTCCAACCTTCCTCTCTGCCTTCCCATTTCCAATTGCTCCATCTCCACCAAAATCCAAAATAATTATACTGTAGCTGACAGGGATCCTTAAGCCTCACCAGCTGAAGAAACATGTAGCAAAGGAGCTTTAGCTGTAGTACCACCATAGCTTTGAGGATGCACTGAGAAAATGACAGCATTGGTGAACTAGTACTATCAATTGCTGATCTTGTGAGATCAGCATCAGGAAATGCTCCTTGAGTATGGAATGTGCTATTGATGCCAGTGACAGAAGATCCAAATGTTGTTCCTTCTTCAGTACTCTCTCTCTGTTATGGCAGGGCTTAGGGATCTCTGTCAGATTTTGGCGAAGGTGCACTCTGGCTGGAGGGGCATGAATTAAAAGTTGAGGTACACAGGATCCCAAAGTCCACTGCGGCTATTCCCCGTATCCAAAAGCTGGATCAGCATAGATGTGAAACCATTAAGAAGAAGAGACATCCTCTTTATCTGAGAAGATTCTTAGATCTGCACCTGAACATAAGAATATAAGAAATACCATACTGGGTCAGACCAAGTTCCATCAAGCCCAGTATCCTTTTTCCAACAGTGGCAATCCAGGTCACAAGTACTTGGCAGGTTCCCAAAGAGGTACACAGGCTCCACAATGCTTGTCCCAAGGCAAACAGTGGATTTCCCAGGTCCTCTTTCTTACGTTTATGGGTTTTTCCTCCAGGAACTTGTCCAAATATTTTTAAACCCACCCTGCATTGGCAGCTTTTACTACATCCTCCAGTAACGAATTCCAGAGTTTGATTACGCATTGAGTGAAAAAAATATTTTCTCTTATTAGTCTTAAATGGGTTACATTGTAGCTTCATTGTGGGTCCCCTAGTTTTTCTGCTTTTTGATGGCATAAACAATCGATCTATGTTTACCCATTCCACTCCATTCATTAATTTATAGACCTCTATCATATCTCCCCTCAGACAGTTCTTTTCCAAGTTGAAGAGCCCTAACCTTTTAAGCTTTTCTTCATGGGTTATCCTTCCATCCACTTTACCATTTTGGTGGCTCTTCTCTGTACTTTTTCTAAATCCGCTATATCCTTTTTAAGATACGGTAGCCAGAATTGCACACAATATTCCAGGTGCGGTTGCACCATGGTACGATACACAGGCATTATAATATCCTTGGTTTTAATCTCCATTCCTTTCCTTATGATACTTAGCATTCTATTTGCTTTCTTGGCCACCACTGCACCCTGAGAAGAGGGTTTCAATGTGCTATCCACGATGATGCCTAAATCTTTTTCCTGGGTAGTGGTTCCTAATGTGGAACCTTGCATTGTGTAACCATAGTTTGGTTTATACTTTCCTAGGTGCATAACTTTGCAATTATTCATAATGAATTTCATCTGTCATTTGAACATCAAGACTTCCAATTTATTAAGGACCTCTTGCAATTTTTCACAATCTTCTTGCGTTTGAATAATTCTGTGTCATCTGCCAGTTTGATCACTTCACTCGTTATTCCCATTTATGAAGAAGTCTGCTGGATTCCAAGAAAAAGAGAGAAGATCCAGACTTTAGCTTTTGACATGCAAGCTAAAATGTTTCCACCAGCTTGTGGAAAAGATATTTGTTTCTGTGAAGAGAACGATGAGCCTGATTCAATGGGTTTATGGCTTCTTTGAAAATGTAACAGGGTTGAGTACCTAAATTTATGCTTAAAATGACACTGAGAGACATCCCTTTTATCTGTGGCCTTCTCTGCCACTCTCAACTCCAAAATGCATTCATCCCACCTTGCTGTTCCGTATGCCTGGAACAAATTACAAGAGTCAGTGCATCAGGCTTCTTCTCTAGTCCTATTCAAATCTAGGCTAAAAACCCACCTCTTCGAAGCTGCTTTTGTGTCCTGATGCTCCTCACTCTCTTGTTGACCACTTATGTGTATCTTTACCATACTTTAGCCCTCAGTTTTGTGATGTTCTTTGTCTTGATTATATTGTAAACTCTGATGAGCAAGGATGCCTTGTACCGCTATTCCAATGATAAGTAGTAGCAGTAGTAGTAATAGTTTATTAAAAGGCATTCACCAGTAGCGTACATTTGAGCCATGAAATGATCATGGAAGCCCACATTAACTTTAGGGGACATGTACATCTATCCACCTACTGATAATCAAACTCTGGAATTTGTTACCGGAGGATGTAGTAAAGGCTGTTAGTGTAGCTGGGTTTAAAAAAGGTTTGGACAAGTTCCTGGAGGAAAGGTCCATAAACCATTATTAAGAAGGGACCCAGGATATCAATGCTTGACCCAGTACAAGCATTGCGGAACCTGTGTCTTTTGGGGAAACTTGGTCTGACCCAGTATGGCATATCTTATGTTCTTATGTTCTAACTCATTGCTAATACACCAAATTGTACTAACCATAATGCGGGTGCACCTACTGCCACCCCTTGAGGTGGCATTAAGTAGACAGATGCTAAAAGTAGCATTTATTATTGATAGAGGATTTCAATATGCCAGATGTTGATTGGCACATCCCTATTGCAGTATCATCTAGAAGCAAGGAGATCCTGGATTCTTTATAGGGAGAACTATTCAGGCCACTGATAACATAACCCACATGTGAAGGGGCCATACTGGGCTTGGTGCTTACCAATGGTGAAAGTGTTTCTGATGTTATAATGGGAGATCATCTCACATCCAGTGATCACCAGATAGCGTCATTCAGTATTTGGACTAGGGCTGATAAAATCTATTCAAAAGTGAGGGTCTTAGACTTTAGGAAAGCTAACTTTGCCAAGATGGGCCAATAGCTCAAGGAGTCATTAGTGGGATGGGAACAGCTGGGGGATGTAGAAAAACAGTGGCCAAAACTGAAAGGGGATATTTTAAGGGCAACCAATGTTTTTGTCAAAATGCAGGCACATTCTGTGCCACGAATAGAGGGGATGGACATCCCCCTCCCGCTATTCGTGCCCCCTCCCACTGGCGTCTAGCTTCCCCGCCGGTTATACAGGGAAGTTAGATGGGGGCAGGAAAGGGGAGGATCGGGGGCAGCATTAGGGCAGGCAGTGGGCAGTTGCTGGCCCCAGACATACAGAGCCAATTCTAATGAAGAAGTGATTTCACTTCCGAGATGGAATAACTTCTCTGGACATCAGGGATCGGCGGTCCCGGGGCTGGGAAAGGGCAGTAGGGGGCAGAGAGCATTCCCCGCAGCCCAGCCCTGGGAGGCCAAATTGGGGGTCAGGATGTGGCGAATAAACTGTGTGTTCCAGCGGCCGGGATTGCAGCTTTTAAATAGAGCTGCGGTGCCAAGGCAACCACAGCTCCATTTAAAAGCCCTGACTCGCACTCATACGGACCCAAGATGGCAGCGGAGGTAGGACGCCGAGGTAGAGTGTGCTGAGCCGGCTCCTGCACTCGTCTCTCTAATGGGGAAGATGCAGAAACAACGCACCCTGAAACCCTCCGGTACCTCTTCTCCTGCGAATGGGCTGGTGCAGCCTTTGATTGCCAGCTTCTGTGTCCCCTCGGCGCATATGGCTTCGGGAGATCTGTGAATGTCTTCCGCAGATCTGAGCGAGGAAGGGGTGGATCTTAGCACCGTGCAAGCGTCTCCAGTGCAACCCGGAAGCCACTTCGAGGAGGGGCAGTCAGTTGGTGTATCTCCGGGTCGGGAGGTCACCGGCACTACGGAGGGCTCTCCTGCGAAGGTTCAGTTGGTCGTAGCTGCTGCAGGGGGTCGGCCTTGTGCCTTTCCTTCTGGGGGCAGTTTAGGAGTGGAGCATTTGGAGGACTGCTCCCCCAACAATTCGGCTATCCGGCCTCCTGGATTGTTGGAAAAACCTGTGCTTGTGACACTTGATAGCTTATAGGAAGCTATTTCCACACTTCAACATTCCCTTCTGCCTGTGGTGGCTGTTTTTTCTCAAGAACTACGGGATGTTAAAGTTCAGTGTTCTACGGTGGCTTCGGAGTTAGCAAGTCAGACCTCCAGAGTGTCCCTGCTGGAAACCAAGGTGGAAGAACTGCAGGCCCTTGGTGGAGTTAACTCCAGGGACCGTTTATTCCAAGCAAGGAAAATAGAATTTCTTGATAATCAATTACGTAGGAATAATCTGAGATTCCTAAACTTCCCTCGTTCTCCATTGATGGATCCTGTGGATTTGGTCCGTAAATACTTGATGGATGTCCTGCGGATGCCAGCTGATTCATTGCCTCCTGTGGTACGTGCTCAATATGTGGTGATATCTTCTGTAGAGGCTGGCATGAAGCTGGAGCCTGATGGTGCAACCGGCCCTCCCCTACTGGATCTCTCTGAGTTCTTGGAAAGTTCCCTGGAACTGGTGACCAGCCGTGCCACTATGTTGGTTTGTTTTGCCTTCAAATCTGATCGGAACTCTGTACTAAGGTTATATTTCCATAAAATGTCTGATTCCCAGTTTATGAGCTCAAAAATCTTAATTTTTCCTGATTTAGCTAGAGATACCCAGAAAAGGCGGAGAGAATTTCTGGCCTTGCATCAGAGAATCATTGCTGTGGGTGCGCAAATTAGATTAAAATATTCATGTAAATGTGTGGTGTTATTTCAGTCTAAGCAATTTCTGTTTTTTGAGCCTCAACAACTGCTTGTCTTCTACAGGCTTGTCTTGTACGGGCTGAATCGCAGTCCTGGCATGCATGTACAGGACTGATCGTGATTCCGAAGCCGCAGGGCTAGATATGCCCCGCGGGATCAGAATCGTGACGCCCTCTGTACATCCGGTAAAGACCGAATGTACAGAGGGTTCTACATTCGGGACAGAATCGGGCTGATGGTAAATAAAGGTAAAGGAAAAGGAGACCACTATGGTTTTCAAAAGAAGTAGTTGAAAAGGTGAAGAAAAATAGGGAGGCCTTCATGAAATACAAGAGATCACAGAGAGAGGAAGACAGGCATCTATATTTGGAAGAACTTAGAGAAGCTAGCAAAGTAGACAGGAAAGCAAAGATTCAAAAAGAGGAGGAAATAGCCAATGCAATAAAATGGGGGGGATAAGACATTTTTCAGATATGTTAGTGAGAAAAGGAAAGGCAAAAGTGGTATTGTCAGACTCAATGGTGAAGGGGAGGAATATGTAGAAGCTGATGAGGATAAAGCAGAATTGCTTAACAAATATTTCTGTTTTGTGTTCACAGATAAAGAACCAGAAGCAGGACCTCAGAAAACACCCACAAACAGTAACAGAAGTGAGGGGCATCTTGACCGATTTTCAGAAGACTGTGTTCACGAGGAACTAGCTAAACTTAAATAGACAAAGCTTTGGGACAAAATGGGATACACCCGGGAAAACTGAGGGAACTTGGGGACGTTCTAGCAGCTCCACTGACCGGCCTTTTCAATACCTCTTTGGAGTTAGGAGTGGTGCCAGAGAACTGGAGAGAGGCACATGTGGTCCCTTTACACAAAAGCAGAAGTAAGGATGTGGTTGAAAGCTACAGGCTGGTTAGTCTAACCTCTGCGGTGAGTAACTTATTGGAAATGCTGCTGAAAGAGAAAATAGTGAGGTTTCTGGAGTCCAACGGATTACTGGATCTGAGGCAGTATGGATTCACCAGAGGTAGGTCTTGTCAGACAAATTTGGTTGACTGGGTGACCAGGGAGTTGGACTGAGGGAGAGCCCTAGATGTGGTGTATTTAGATTTCAGTAAAACCTCTGACACTGTTCCACATAGGCGACTTATAAATAAACTTAGCACTCTAGGGATGGACCCTAAAGTTACTGCTTGGGTTAGAAATTGGGTGAGTGGGAGGCGGCAAAGAGTACAAATAAATGGAGCTTACTCTGAGGAAAAGGAGGTTACCAGCGGTGTGCCCTAGGGATCCGTCCTTGGTCCGATTCTTTTTAACATCTTTGTTAGTGATATTGCAGAAAGGATGTCGGGTAAGGTTTGCCTCTTTGCGGATGATATCAAAATCTGAAATAGAGTAGACACCCAGGAATATCTAGATAATATGAGGAGGGATCCAGCTAAGCTTGAAGAATGGTCTAGAATTTGGCAGCTGAGATTTAATGTTAAAAAATGCAAGCTCATGCATTTGGGCTGCAGGATCCAAGGGAGCAATTTGGTATAGGGGGTGAAGTACTTCTGTTCACAAAAGAAGAGCAGGACCTAGGTGTGATTGTGCCTGATGATCTTAAAGTAGCTAAACGGGTAGAAAAGACAACGGCAAAAGCTAGAAGAATGCTTGGGTGCATAGGGAGAGGAATGGCCAGCAGAAGAAAGGAGGTGATAGTGCCTCTATATAAGTCTTTGGTGCAACCTCATTTGGATTACTGTGTGCAATTCTGGAGACCCCAACTTCAAAAGGATATAAACAGGTTGAAGTTGGTGCAGAGGGTTGCTACTAAAATGATTAGTGGTCTTTGTTATAAAGCATATGAGGACAGACCTAAGAAGCTTAAAATGTATACTTTAGAGGAAAGGCGGGATAGAGGTGATATGATTGAGACGTTGATATACCTCCATGGCATAAAAGCACAGGAGGAAAGCCTCTTTCGATTGAAAGCAAGTTCTGCTATGAGGGGACATAGGATGAGTGTGAAAGGGGATAGACTCAAGAGTAATATGTGGAAATATTTCTTTACAGAAAGAGTGGTAGATGTGTGGAATAGTCTTCGAATGGAGGTGGTAGAGATGAGAACAGTATCTGAATTAAAAAAAAACATGGGACAAATACAGAGGATCTCTAAAGGAAAAACGGAGACTGTTGTAGTGGTTAATATAGAAGGGCAGACTGGATAGGCCATGTAGTCTTTTTCTGCCATCATGTTTCTATGTTTCTGTGTTTCACATTTAGTGGATGCTCACAACATCTGCGCTAACTTCGATGTGCCTTCAATGCCCATGTTCAGTCCCTAATCCAACCAGACCCCACTCAATCATGTGCTATCCAGTTTACAAGGGATTTTTAGTGTGCAGCCCCACGGTGTTTGCGTAGAGCATGGCGCGTTTACCGCACAGTGAACCCCATGCTAATAGTCAGGCCTAATGCAAGGGTCTTAGGCTTCCTAGGCGACACTTCAGCCTTGTGCCCCTTCACAATTAGTTCTGAAATGCCTAGTGCCTACTCCCCCCCCAAGAGTTTACTTATTAAACTCAACTGTAATCATTTCAGCACCATCCCTCCCAGAACATTCCAATAAAAATGCATATTTGGACAGCTTATATTTAAATTTTAAATTTTGCTTGGTAAATATGAGTTTGCAAAAAGTCACTTAAAAGAGTAAATGGATTATTTGCATATTATCTATTATTCTTGAAGGTAAAAGTGTGCACTGATGACTCTGAGTTTGTGGGTTACCAAGACCAATTGCTTTGCATTGATTTTAGCTGCCCTTTGCTGTCCTCTTTGCCCCAGGAGCTGCTGTCTTAGGTGACTGTCTAGTATTTATTTATTTATTTAGCTATTCTTATAAACCGTCATATCTATAAGTCATGGTGGCTTACAGATTGAACAACAATGAGCTCAAAGTGGCTTTATATCGAACACAACTGTAACAAGATAACACACAGATCTAACTTTTAAGATAAAATAGGGTGAAGATAGGGAGGCAAAGTTGTGAAAGTTTGTAATGGGGTGCAGTAGAGCCATATGGTTACACAAAGGGAATGAGGTTAGGTCTTGCTGCTGAAGTGCTAAAGAGGAGGGTTTTCAGTTTTTTTCTAAAGTCAGTTAAATCAGCTATAGCATGAAACTTCTCTAGAAGTGCATTCCTTAAGGTTGGGGAGTAGAGTAGAAAGGCCCTGTTGGATGTGTTTTGGATGCTCTTCATATTTATGGCAGGTACTATGAATGTGTTTAGGGAGTTCGGCCTTCTAGTTATGTTGCTGGGGGTCTCTTGCAGTAATGACTGTAGGTATATTGATGAGAGGCCATGGACGGCTTTGATAATTGTGAAGAAGACTTTGTATCTCATACGTTGTGTGATGGGCAGCCAGGGTGTTTGCTTGATTGGGGTTATATGGTCAGTTTTGGTGGCACTACAGAGGATATGGGTAGCTATGTATTGGGTCAGTCATATGGGGTGGAGTGCATATTTTGATAGGCCCTGGAAGATGACATAACAGTTGTCAAAGTGAGGAAATATTATTGCTTGGAATACTGTCTGGAAATCTTGTGCATCTAGTAGTGGTCAGAAGGGTTGTACTGTCTTTATTTTGTGGTATGTCATCCCTGTAATACTACTAATGTGTGGGAGGAAGGTCAGCCGTTGAGCTAGGGTTATCCCTAAGTAACGGACTTGTTGTGGTGGGTGGAGTGATATGGGTGTCTTTGATGATATAGAGAGCTCCTGTCTTTTGTAGTTTATGTGCAGATTGCGTTTAGCTAGCCACTGTGTGACAGAGTTGAAACATCTTATTAGGGGAGTATATACTGGTTTTGCTGTGGAGAATGGAATATAGAGCATTATGTCGTCCATGCAGATGTGGTACAATACATTGTGGGCTTGAATGATTGCGCAGAGTGGCTGTAGAAATATATTGAATAGGAGTAGAGGGCGGATCCTTGATGTTGAGTGTATGGTGTTTTCTTCTGTGTTCCTGTCTTGACTTGTAGTTAACGTTCTATTAAGTAGAATTTAAACCATTTTAATGGTGTGCCACCCAGTCCTAGAGATTGTAGCCAGAGGAGTAGCATACTGTGGGTAGCTGAGTTAAAAGCTGTTTTGATATCTAGAAATATCAGGATGAAACTTGCTGTGATTTTTCAATGACCCTTATGAGTCTGTCGATGAGAGCCATTAGTGTTTCAGTACCGTGGTTGGGCCGAAAGCCATATTGATGCAGGTCCAGGGGGCAATGCATGTTCGTGTGTTCCTGGAATTGGAGCTATACTGTCTTCTAGATTACCTTTTCAAGGAAAGGTAAATGAACGATGGGTCTGTATGAGCTAGGTTGAGTCGAGTGTGTCCCGGTCCCTTTCTCATCTAATACCATCGCTGAGTTCTGGAGCAAACTAAAGACTTTCCTGTTTACTGAATACTACAGACCTTACACATAGATCACGCATGTGGCACTTTCACCAAACCACACTATACATGTTCATACGTTATTGTAGATTATATACTTTTAGGGGTATGTCTACTAAGCAGGGCTAATGGTTAACCCAGGCTGTCTGCTCCTAGGTCCCATTGAATAACAAGGCACCTAGGTGCAGATAACCTGGGTTAACCATTTGCCCGGCTTAGTAGACATACCCCTAGTCTGTTAACCTCTTACTTATTCTAACTTACCCTCTCTTTTGTTTTTTTGTTATTAACCAGTTCTATGTAAACCATTTTACAATCAAGTTAATTGTAAACCGCTATTACTTTTAGATATAGAGGTATAAAAAAGTTGCTAAATAAATAAATAAAGCCTTGAGTAAGCTACAGTAGGGTGATCTTGAGTATGGTGAGAATCAGTTCTGTTTGGGCCATCTGATCCAACTCACAGGGCATGGGTCAAGTGAGGATATGATGTTGTTTGTTATTGATAATGTTTTCTAGGTTTTCAGGAGAGACAGTTGTAAAGGAATGTCAGGTGGTATCTATCAAACTATTATCCCTTTTGTGTTGCTGGTTTGTTTGTTCCATTGCATTGAGTCACGGTTTGATCCTAGAAGTAGTCTACCATGATCAATGGGGACAGACTGCTGTCAACCTTTTCTTGATTGGTGGATTTTGCTAGTGATTTAACTATTTCTAAAAATTCTCTGGGCCTGTTTAGTGATTTTAAGAGTAATTGCATATGATATTCTTTTTTTTTTTTGCTCTTTTGTGGATGTCTGGTATTCATTTAGCTTGGCCATGTATTTATCAAGCTCATCTGAGGTTCTAAAACATCTCCATTTCCTTTCTAGTTGTTTGAACAAGCGTTTATGGTTTTTTAGTTCAGCAGTGTACCAGATAGTTGTGGTGCGTACTCTGCAGATGGTAGTGGTGCGTACTCTGCAGATGGTAGTGGTTTGTGGTTTATGGCTACTTTGCTTATTATTTGGTTCCAGTTTTGCACTAACATGTCAATGTTCTCTAAATTACTTCCAAGATATGGTAGAATCTTGTCTATGAAGTCTTGTTTGTCCAAGTGCCAGAATCTATGGGTTGATGCATGTGCAGGCGAGATTTTGCGGTCATGTAGACTCTGTAGAAGGTAGAATATGATTGTTTTGTGGTTGGATCAAGGTACAGTGGACAATGTGGGAGGGGGGAGGGTAGTTGTCCTTAAGTATTTGCTGTGAAACAAAGATGAAGTCAAGAGTGTGTTCTTTGTTATGTGTAGGTTCATTGATAATCTGAGTGTATTCAAGTGCTTCCATAGCTTCTAAGAAGTTATTTGCCATTCTTGGGGTTGCTGATGCGAGGTTTAGAGCATCTAGGAGTATGAGTTGATTCCCATGTATGTTGTCGTTACATATTGTTTCCAATCAAATTGTGAGCTCCTCTGAGTTTGCACTGGGTGATGTGTAGACTAAGCAAAGTGTTAAGTATTTATTTGATATGGTTATTATATCTATGCCTCTCCCTGAGGTAGTGGTAGTTGTGGGGAAATCCAGGTGCTTTCTAGCTAGTATGAAGACCCCTCCACCTTTATATATAGATCTTGGACAGCTGAATAGGTTGTAGCTGGGTGTTATAAGCTGGTTAATCAGAACATTGTCAGATTCATTGAACCATGATTCAGTTAACCACATGATGTCCATCTGGTGATCATGGAGGTAATTGGATAGGAGCTGGATTATATTTCAGGCTAATCATGCATTGAGAAGTGTGCATTTGAGATATTGTGGGTTGTTTGTGATTCGGTCTTGATTAAGGCTGTGGTGAAATTTTGATGAAGGCGCATGGACTTCTGAGTCTTGGCTTGATCAATGAGGAGATTGCTCCAGATTGTGGATAGGTGTGACCTATTGGTATCTGAGAAAAGACGGGTGATGATTGTGCTGACTTGGTGAGTCTATGGTGGTGCTCTTATATAAATTGCTGAGGTAGGTGATGGAGTTAGCATGGTCAAGAGGTAGTTCGGAGTAGTTGAGTGTAGATGTGATTTGTTGCGGTAGGCACACTCTAGATGGCAGTGATTAGCTCGCACATTAAGATCCCCCATTCTTACCTTTTTATAGGAAGTAGTTGGGATTATATAGTGATTGCATCCGTTTGATATCCTGAGGTGCACTTGTGAACTTTGTGGTTCATGCTAAGGGCCATGCCTAGGGGCCTTTTGGCTTGGTCCTTAGGCAAGGGCCACCTGAGAGTGATAGGGCTTTATTTGAATCATCGATAGATGATGATGCCTGTTGCATAGGCAGAGCTTACCGGTGGCTCAGAGCTTGTGCTGCACTGACTTGTAGGATTGGTTTACCGTTTGTGACAAGCAGTGCTGGAGAGAGTGGCGCTGTTAGTAATTGCACTAGCCCTGCCTTTGGAGACAGCAGCGCAGGTCGGTGACAACATGATTTCCTGTGAGTGCTGGAGGGAGTGGCGCAGTTAGCAATTGCACTAGACCTGTGTTTGAAGGCAGGAGCTCAGGTCAGTGCCTACGTGATTTTCTGTGAGGGATGGCCTATGATCAGGTCAGCAGCCCATTTTAAATGAGCAGTGTGTCGGTGTGGTGCTTGGGCGATCGGGAGAATCCCTGGGATGAAGAGATTTAGCACGGGAGTGGAGTGGTATGGTTTGGGCATCTAACTAGTATGCCTAGTGATTGGGCCAGTCCTGCTAATGGTTAGTGCATATTAGTAAACAGTCCAAAAACTCCTAAAGTTAGAAGCTAAAGTGAATAGCAATAGGCTTGGATTTGAGGAGAGAGGGGGTAGGGAATTTAAGAAAATGAATGCCAGGCCTAAATTTAGAAATCATAATTTAAGCTCCCAGTTTAAGGTTAATTTTTAGCAGAAAACTTAGGATCCTATGTTCGACTGAAAATAAGGGACAAATTATGTGTCTAACTGATGACATTAAAGAGGCTATTTTAGAGACATCTAGACATGTGAATAGCAGCATTTACACATCTAGATCACAGAGAGGTCCAAACAGTGATTTCAGAAAGCTGCCATGTGGATGTGTATAGCCCCTGAGATGAAGAGATTTACCAAGGGAGTGGAGGAGTGTGGTTTGGGCATCTAACTTGAAGACACATCTAACTTGAAAAATAACTCAGTAGACTTTGCACCTGCCCTGAGGCACATGCAAGTGCCGGCTCCCAGATAAGACCTGAAGCCTCAATCCAGGGAGCAACTGCAAAAGCTAACAGCACCACATCCCAACCATGCATGCTCTTAACATTAAATTAGACCTCCTCCCCCAGAACACAGAACATCACTACAAACCTCTTTCTCTTCTGGAGCCCTGCTGACATCAATCACAGAACCTTCCCACCCCTGGACCTCCTGGATCTTACCAGTGGAGTCTCTGGGATCTAGTGGAGGGAGTCAAGAGTTATCCCCTCTTTCTCCTGCCTCATCAGGCACCTGACTCAGCATGGTACTTCTGTCCTACTAGGGGTCAAGCAAATAAGGTATAACAGCTTGATCCCTAAAAGTAATATCACTAGACTGCTGCCATTCATATCACTAGACTGCTGCCATTTTGAATCAGTCACTCAACAGAAAAGGAACAACTGAGGATTGCTGCTGCACCCCTCTGGATACCAGGGAGACTCTTGGAACGAGCTGATAGGGGATACAAGTTAAGTAGAGAGTTGTGATTGATGGGGGGGGGATTGGAGGGAGAGTAAGGAGGGGGTCATGATTGATGAAAGAGGGGTTTGTGGAATGGTGGAAGATAGTTGTTATTGATGTTGGGGGGTCCATGGGTAGTAAGTGTGTTGTCATTGATGTCAAGGGGTTTGGGAGGAGCCTGACTTGGGGGTCTACTATCTTGCCTCAGCCAGCAATCCACAATGTTTCTGACTGTAGCAATGCTAATGTAAGAGCTCAGGATATTCTTTTCTATGTTTTCTTTTGTAAATTGCTGCTCTTAATGCATACACCAGGAAATACATGCACATCCTTATATGTATTTTACAAGAGGCTTTGTATTTGGTAGAACCTATTGGAATATTGTCCGGAAATCAGTTGTTTTGAGCAGAGTCCTAATTTTGTGGTATATTATTTTGATAGTTTTGATAGTGTGACTCAAGGGAAAGGTATTGATCTAGAGTAATTTCTTCAGGCTTCATCTCTAATTCTGCAACTTCGACTGGTAGAGTTGCCAGTAGGTTGAATCCTTTGTTCCTCGTAATGTAGAGTACTTCTGTTTTCCTATAGTTTATTGTTAGTTTGTGTTCTGATAGTCAATGATATTGTACTGATGCAATTACTGCTGAGTAGTTGAGCTTAACAATGGAGAAAGATAGATAAATCATAAAGTCATCTACATAAATGTGATAGTAGACATTGTGAGCGTGTATGTGTTGCATATTGGTTGGATGTATATGTTAATAGTGATGTGAATGTAAAGCCTTAACGGACTCCTTGCTGTTTGGCTGTATGGAGCAGACTTATGTGTCCCCATCTTGACCTGCTGTTGGCTCTTCATTAGGTAAGAGTAAAATCATTCAAGGGCTGTGTTCTATATCCGAATTGCTTGTTGTTGTGACAGTAAGATATTGTGGCAGACTGAATCAAATGCAAATGCAACATCTAGGAAAATCAGCATTAAACCCTGTTTTGGTTTTTCCGTCCCTTTTATGAATCTGTCTGTGAATGAAATTAATAATGTTTCAATCCGTGGTGAGGCCTGAAACCATTTTGTCATGGGTCTAGTGGAGCGTGTGTATTGGTATGATCTTGAATTTGAATATAGTCTAGTTTTTCTATCATCTTTTCTAGAAAACACAGGCTAGATATTGGTCTGTATGAGAATGGATCACTTGTGTCTCCTGTCTTGCTTTTCAAAACTGGGCATACCGAAACACTTTCTAGGCAACATGTAACCCTATGTAAATGACAGCTGTATTACCCTGGTTAAATGTGTACTTAAGCTAAACATGGGCTATCTTAATCCAGCTTACCAGACATGGATCAAGTGGAGATATTGTGGTATTTAGACTAAAAATAATATTTTCCATGTTCTTAGGTGTAATTGGGTTGTGCTTTTGTTGGTTTGATGGTGGCACAGTCAAATTAGCTTAAGAAGTTTGCTAGATCCTGGGATCCTAGGGTGGTACCCTCTTCACTTTGATTCAATTCTATTAGTGATTTTACTATGTTGACAATTCTTTTGGGCGGCTTAGTGAACTCATAATCAGCTTTGTGCTATTCATTTTTGTTTTTATTGACCATGTTACAGTAATCTTGTAATTTGGATATGCATGTGGGGCTATACCATGCATCTCTTGTGTGCTACCTTTTGTATTTTAGATTCCTTAGTTCACAATTTTGTTTTCTTAGTTCTGGGGTATACCATGTGTTGTCTCTGTGAAATCCAGCACTTACGCATATATGGTGGCCATGTTTACCATGTTGATTTTTCCTGCATGTGGATTTTGCAGAATGGCTCTTCTGGCTCCACGTATCAGCACATACATGTGCACTTCTACACCAACTTATTCTGTATTTTCGAATAGCCAGCATGTTTAATGGATCCTTTCTAAAATACTGCCAGAGTTGTGAATGTCGCAATCTCAACATCTTTATTTTGATCTCCATGTCTTTTCTAAAATGTGCCTTCATGTATGCATTTATGCAGCAGCCAACATCACCACTTACTTGTTTGAATGAGGCCTGTTCTTTCACTGTTCTAACTTAAAAAGATAAGTTATATGAACAGTGGCTGGATTTTGATTCTTCAGGTAAAGTTTGGGTCAGCTCTGACCAGGGTCATACCGATGGCGACATGCGCCCTGTGCGACTTGCACATCAGGCGTGTGCCCCTCCCCACCCCCATCTAGCCACTTTATGGGGGCGGGAGAAAAGAGGCGCACACCCGATGTGCAAGCCGCCTGCCGCCCGGCACGCTAAGTAGGCTGGTCCCTCCCAGAGAGACCAGACCTGCTTAGTGTGGCGGTGGGAAGACCTCAGGGGCGCATTTCAGCTCTCTGCTGTTGCCTGCTGCTGCCGGCGGCAGGCAACGTCAGAGAGCCAAAATGCACCCCTGAAGTCTTTGCGCCCTGTGCAACCATACCGCTCGCACAGGGCTCAGTACGGTCCTGACTCTGAGCCATCCTTAACCCCACCTCTCCAAATACGTATAACCTTTAGTCTTTTATCCATAACACTAAGTTTTTTGAATATTTGGGCCTTCTTTTATTCATTCAAAAAGAGTAGATTATAGTTCACTAAGGTGAGTGAATACAGACGGCTGTCAGAGAGAAAGGGGCTGAATCTTCCCCCCAAACCCCAGTCCATAAGAACATAAGATATGCCATACTGGGTCAGACCAAGGTCCATCAAGCCCAGTATCCTGTTTCCAACAGTGGCCAATCTAGGTTATACGTACCTACCAGTTTCCCCAAAAGACACAGGTTCCACAATGCTTGTACTGGGTCAAGCATTTATATCCTGGGTCCCTTACATAAGAACATAAGATATGCCATACTGGGTCAGACCAAGGTCCATCAAGCCCAGTATCCTGTTTCCAACAGTGGCCAATCTAGGTCATAAGTACCTAGCAGTTTCCCCAAAAAACACACGTTCCGCAATGCTTGTACTGGGTCAAGCATTGATATCCTGGGTCCCTTCTTAATAATGGTTTATGGACCTTTCCTCCAGGAACTTGTCCAAACCTTTTTTAAATCCAGCTACACTAACAGCCTTTACTACATCCTCCGGTAACAAATTCCAGAGTTTGATTACAGTCCCACACGAGCTTGAAGGTAAACAGAAAATCCTTTTCATATAATCGTCCTTGGATACTTACATGCTCAAAATGGGAAATACACATTAGCATATTGGACCCTAAAGATGAAATAAAACCAACATAAATTTATTTCCCATCAAAAAAACTCTTGCCCCCTTACATTCTCTTATGCTCTATTGTTTCTCATCTCTATCCCTTTTTACTGTGCCCCATATGATCCTCTAACTTATATGTGCACTGTGACCCCAATGAACAGCACAATTTTCTGCTTTCTGCATTTGACATTTCATCCTTCCCGGCGTTTTTATATGCTTCCTAAAATCAAATACATTCTCAGTTGACAGTATATTTCTAAAATGCACACAGATATTTATTTACCTGTAACTGATATGTTTGTGATGCCACTTCTGTCCTGTTAATGCATATCGCTTTCGGCGAACACTAAACTTGGAGCTACCTCTTGTGTTATCAGGTACACCACAACGAGGCTTCTTCATCCAGCTGCGAAAAGCAATAGACACGTTTACAACATAGTACTACAGTCTGATCTAGAATTACAAAATTAGGGTAGATTTCCTAAAACCTAACAGATATTCTCTTTTGTTGTTCAAAAGCTTTCACGATTAAAAAAAGAAAAAAAAAACAACAACAAAAACCCTGCATCAGTAGACTTTGATAATTCATCATGTAATCTTATCTAACTAAATCTTCCATACTCTGCAATAAGCGGGGTGGGGAGGGAGTGCATGAAGAAAAAGGACAAACCGTACAAACACCATCCATCAAAGTACAAAAGCAAAGAGATAAGAGATTCAGGTAAAGTTATCTTTTAAGAAAATGATTGCCTAAGAGCTGTCTGCTCAAAGGAGTTTCTCCTTCAAACCCCTTGGAAGGTCTGTGCATAGTAAAATATCTGATTTATATAACATCTTTCCTATATACTTATAATGGGAGAAAATCCTTTATAAATCAGGTTCATATAATATGATGAATGGCCATTATACCAAGGCATCAGTTATATTCACATTGTGATGTCAGTACCTAGAGGAATCGATCTAGTCTAATAATTTTAAAGACACATCCGTGAAGCAGGGGAAGATAGAAAGTAATTCTCCAGTAAAATCAGGGCACATAAAATGAAGAGGGAAATGACCGTAAGAAGGTATTTCAGTAGCATGTCTTTATAATTTAATGTAATGGCTAATCTTGGGATATAAACCCAAGAGCCTATCTCAAATTTAAAGAAACATATCAATTATTCAACTATGAATGCATTTAGATTTAAAGTTATTGTTTTTGCCGGTACAGCATATCAAAACTCCCACAAATAAACTATTGTTTTATTTTTGCTGCAAAGTTCTGGCATCTGGATTCTTTGTGATACCTTCTACTAGTCCAGAATAAGAATGTACTTGTAGTACAACATCTTTTGAATACTCTCATGTTCTGCTAGTCTTAGAAGTTTTCAGAGTGCTAATATGACATACCACCATACTTTGACTATTGTTCACTGGGTAGATCCAAGTAACTTTCAACAAGGAAAAAAGAACTCAAAGCTTTTGAAATTTGTTTCTTGAATTTCTTTATATCATGAACCTTTGCTTGTGTTAACGGTGATTTTGCACTGATGATTGGAAACACGTAAGGCCTAAATTATTAAGGGGTCAATTTTCGATCAATGCTCAGGGGCATGTTTACTAAACCATGATAACTGTTATCGTGGGGTTTCGTGCCCAGTATGCATGCTGTGCTAAAACTCAGGTTGAAGCCTCACACTAAAAATCCCACACTAACCGAGTAGCATCTGACTGGGCAGGGACTGGACAGAATGTAGACGTCGAAGGCACATTGCAGTTACCATGTGCATTTTGGGTGTGCACGAACTGCAAATACGCATATTGCTTTTAGCATGCTTGTATGTAACATCACTTCAATGGATGGCAGTAACTGCAGCTACATGTCAGTAAGCGTGGTGCTTCACATTAGCAATGTGCCCATAGCGGGGGATAGATGCAGATGCTGCCCTCTAAAGTTGGCATGGACTTCCTCATTAGATTCATGGCTCAAACACTTGCTACAGGCTTTTTTCTAAAAATAACTATACCTCATCGAGGCTACTTAATTTTTTTGCAAAAATGGGTTAGAAACCTCTGTTGGGCACCAATTTTTCCATATTAATGAACTGCCTTGTGTGGATTTACATTGCAGCAGCTCATAAGGGTGCAAGCCAAATAAACCTTCATGCATAGTGGGTCTACACACAAAAGCTTACTACAGAGTTGACCTCTTTTGCAAAATATTTTCATTAAAGGAGCTTTGCACATCAAAGGGGTATGTTTACTAAACTGTCTTAATGTGCGCTCTGTGACGTTATCGCGCGATAAGGTACCTTATCGCGCGATAATGGCGCTTTATCAGGCACACAGGTACCTTATCGCGCGATAACGCACGCAGCGGCGCAAACGAGCGCTGAAGGTAGGGAAAGGCTCCCGGAGGGCGGAGGAAGGCTCCCCAGGGGCGGAGAGAAGGGGTCAATGGGAGGGGAGAGGCTCTCTGCACACTAACGCTGTGAAATCCGAGGCTGAAAACTAACACCAGTGAAACCCTGGCGTTAGAGCTGATTTAAAGGGAAGAGAAACCATTTCTGTCAGCAATGTACAGCAAAATCAGGGAAACCTACAAAAAAGTGATACGTGTGATACATGTGCACGGAACAAAAGTGCAAATAAACATTGAAAATGACCCCAACAAAAAATAAAAAAACATAACCAAGCTGGGCAATAGTGATATTAATGGGAAACGTCGAAAAACACTCCCAAGAAACCTCCAAAAAAATTATATGAATTTTGGAAGGGTCTACGCTCCGTCCCCATACAAGGTGAATGATCCCACAGTGAAATAGCGCTGATCAGGGTTTCCCTCTCCAATAGACAGGTCTACTATGGTGTGCATATGTTCCACAACAGCAGGGCGAGCATGTCGGAATGGGCAACTGGACAGATGCTGGGAAAGGGGACACAGAGGGCTGCAGACGGCACATGCTGTGCTGCAGCAGAGCCACAGTGCAGACTAGGGTGATGCCTAGGTGGCCCATAGGAATGCTGAAACAGTAGAGCAGCCAGACAGCAACTGATGAGGGCCCAACATGGGCACAAGTGTGCTTCCCACAGTGTCACAGGGGATAGTACCCAGCAGGTACTGTGGGGCCTGGCACTGCAGTACCCCCAAGGGCACAGAACATTGGCAGGCGGTGCTGGGGGAAAGCGTGGACATCTATGCAGGCACCCCTACCCCAGAACCTGCACCATAGGCAGCCGCCTACCCGCAACAATAGATGGCCTGAGACTGCGCTCCACCTGCACCACCAGCAGACGGGCATTTCAGCAGGGTGGCAGAGGGGTACTGGTGGTGGAGGGGGCAGTGGCAGCTGCCCAGAACAGACCGTGGCTTAGCCCTGTGTAGGTGGGTGCCATGCACTGCAACAGACAGGCCCTGTCTGACGAACAGTCATGGTATCCCCAGGGAATGCACGGTCTCTGTGGCAACACGGTGGTGCAGTGCACACAGCCAGTGTGTTCAGGAGCAGAAGGTCACAGGTTCAAGTCCCAGCTGTGGTTCCTGCCAACCCAGCCCCCATATTTTACCCACTACTACAACGTACTAATACAGACAGAACCTGTAGTGCAGATGACGTAGACATGCCCAAAACACCTACATTTTACCCTACAGAGCACAGACACCATAAACATGCGCATTACCTAGAGCAGAGTCTCCCAAATGCAGTCCTGTAGGGCCAAACACCATTCAGGTTCCATGCTGCCTCTAATAAATGTGGCTGTGCTGCATTGCTATGCACCGCCCCCATGGTATGCAGATGTATCTCATGCATATTCATTAGGGACAGCATGAAAACCCAAACAGTGTTTGGCCCTCCAGAACTGGAGTTGGGAACCTCTGCCCTAGAGCAGTGGCCAACAGGGGCAGACACACCTGCACCCACAGGCTCCATTATCCCAAGCCTCCTGGAGAGGCAGGATGTTGGGCCCTGCGTGCATCTCCCCATACTAGCACTTGCATACCTTAGCAATGCCACCCTAAACATGGGAAAACTGTACACAGCTATCAAAAGGTTCCTATGATAACTGGCAGATAGCAATTCCTACGTTAAGCACAATTGGCTGATTGAGCTGCATCATAGCAACCTTTCTGATGTCTGTGGAGTGTGCCTCAGGTCTGGTGTCTGACAGAGTGACCCCAACAGTATTGTGTACCATAGCCATGCCTGCACTGTGCCCAGGATTGGTGTGGTGGCCAGGGCTGCCAAACACCTCTATAGTTGCACAATGCTGGCATAGGTGTGTGGAGTGTGTGTCTATCTATCCAGTGTGTGGTGGCTTCCAACACCCTCCACAGCCCACACTGCTAGCACTGTTGCCAGTATTGGCCTGCCAATGTGCATAATGAGGAGCAAGGTAATGTGGGAATAGCCTGCATAGGGTGGCCTGGCCTGGCTGCATCTGCACAGGGCATAGGGCAATGGCTCGGACATTGTAGTGCCCGGCCACCACCTGCACGGACAGCGTGGCCACAGCATGTCCTGCTGGGAGGTCACTCTCACCCTGACTGAGAAGTGACCACAGCATGGCTAGGTTCCCCCATAGTGCTGTATAGTATTTCTCTCATGTGATATTTATGGGTTCTTTTTGGGGCCCAATCACTGACTTATCTGCTTGGTGTGTATGCTGACATCCCAGTTCTGGGTATATGCATCTCCTCCAGGACCATGCACTATGGACTAGCCAGCAGACTGTCTGCAGCTAGTATATGTCTTGCTGGAACACCTTGCAGGGTGCAGCAGCTGGAGAATGTCAGATAGTGGTGGGGGGCAGCTGAGCATTTCCAGGCCTACTGTCTGTCTGCTATTGCTTTATGGATGTGTACAGCTCTGCATTGCCTGCCCTGTAGGGTGTCTCTTCCCCAGCAGGACTGGGGTTGATGGTCCCCTCTACTGCTACCATTGCAGTGAGGTAGAATGTGGATCTATTGGTGGGTGATCCTGTTTCCCATCCTGAGCCCCAGAGAATGGGTTGTGTGGTGGTACATAATCTGCTTATGGGTTCTAACACCCCGCCCCCCCTTTCACCTACATCATGTAACCATGGCACCAACACAGGATATGCACTATTCTGGGTGCATCATAACCCATAAGGGCTAGACATGACTGAGAAATACAAAAGGACACAGATGTAACCTAGGTGTGTCTGCAGGAACTACCTATCACACACAGTAGCACTGATGGGGACCTGCAGCATGGCGTATTTCAACCATGAAAGGTGCTGTGGACCTGGTGCTGGGTGCTCCACCTCACCCTCAGGGTGAGCATAGTACCCGCACAATGTGACGGTCTGTGGCTACTCTGTGCCAGTACCACATACGGTCAGTTCCCCCTACCAGGCCGAGGTGCTGTGGGGGTACATACCCCATCTTGTGCCCATCTGTCAACTGCTGATTTGCAAGTGCAGTGCATCATGGGTACGGGTGGGTTACCCTATCCTGGTAACCACAGCAGACAGTTTGTGTGGTGACGTGCAGTCCTTCTGCAGCCAGCCAGAGGTTTGTTAGCAGCTATAGAGCTGTAGCCCACTGGTTACTTCACTGCCTTTGAAGCCAGAGATCATGGGTTCAAACCCATGGTGGGTTTATTTGATAGGGCTGTCTGAGGCATTGTCTATTTTTAATGTACATTAGTGCTGCCAGCAAAAACACCCTCAGAGTACTGTAACCTTAAGGTGCCTCATAGGGTGCCCCATAAGGCGCCCTATGAAGCGCCTTATAAGGTGCCTTATAAGGTGTCCTATAGGGGACATTATAGGGTGCCTTGGCGGACAGTGCACTTTATAATGTGCCCTATGTAGTGCGTTATGGGGTACCTTATGCGGCACCTTAGGTTACGCCACCGTGAGGGTGTGTTTGCTGGCAGCACCACTTAAAATAAAAGTAAAATGCCTCAAAAATCACTACTTAAACATAAAGGGTGATGCCTCAACCAGCCTTATGCATTAGGCACACTGGGGGATCAAACTCATGACCCCTGTACCATCAGTCAGTATATTAACCATTGTGCTACACCTCTGCTTCTATGTTTACATATCTGTGCGCCTACTTAAGATTATCACGCGTTAACGTGCTTAGCGGCATTTCGGTGGATAATGTGCGCAGTGCGTGCTATCGCGTGATAATCCCATTTTGCTACGTTAAGACCGAAATGCCCACTCCTTTTATGGCATCCTGCACACTATCGCCAGGCGCACGTTAAGACTGCTTAGTAAAGGGGCGGAGCCTGATGTCCAGCGGGTAAGACGCTTCGCGCTGAAGCTCCCGAGAGGCCTACTTAGAATCCTGACTTAATACCTATACAAACTTACTATTTCGCTCCGGGCTGACCGGGGTACCTCGGGGGGGATGGCGGCCCATAAACCAGCGCGCTTGGACTTCGGGTCTCCTTCTTCTTCTCACGGAAAACGCTCCAAAACAGAGGTGTCCTCCCCACAGAAGATGGTTCCATTTCGGGAAAACCCCGAAATGCACCTGGAGATTTTAGAGGAAATACGTGGCGTGAAGGAATTGGTGCAGTCCAATGGAGAAGCGCTTAGAGCCATGCGAGAAGACTTTGGAGTGCTCCAGGACCGACTTGAAAGTCTCTCATTACGGCAGGACAATATGGCGGGGGTCCTCGACTCGCACGCGGTGCGCTTGGGCACACTGGACAAGGCTGAGCGCCAGATACAGAATCTTCAAAAGGAGTTAGAAGATAGCAATAATCGAGCCCGTCGCAACAATGTGAGGCTCATTGGAATACCGGAGGGGGTGGAAGCGGGAGATATGAGAGAATTCCTGCTCAAAACT
Organism: Ichthyophis bannanicus; assembly: GCA_033557465.1. Classification (NCBI taxonomy): domain Eukaryota; kingdom Metazoa; phylum Chordata; class Amphibia; order Gymnophiona; family Ichthyophiidae; genus Ichthyophis; species Ichthyophis bannanicus. The sequence continues at coordinate 1,608,327,171 of CM066031.1, forward strand.
CTTCCCTCCTTGCTGAAGATCACCTTTCATAAAGAACTGGAAATCGATCGTGCACACCGTGTTCCTACCCACATGGCGCTCAACCGAACGACCCCCCGGCCTATTATCTTTCGCTTGCTACGATATCAACAAGTGGAACAAATTTTAAATGCTGCTCGGGCGAACCATCATTTGGAATTTGAAGGTCACAAAGTCTCCTTCTTCCCTGATTTGGCAAAGCCTACCGTTGACCGACGGAAGAAGAAACTCCTTGCTTTTCGCCCTCGACTTCAACAGCTACAGGCTCGCTTTGGCCTGTTGTATCCCGCGAAGCTCCGAGTGACTCTCCACAACCAAACCAGGACATTCGAAGATCCTGATCTACTATCAACATTTTTAGACTCCAAAGAAGCAGAGCAGATGCGCTAATCCAACGACTTGGACTTTTATTTGCCGGCTCTGTCCGCCATTTTGAAGGGCCCGATGCGGCGGTCATAGTCAAGCACAGAGACTACCTGGACTTTCTTTCTTTCTTTCTATGACTTTTTTGTTTTTTGGTCTCCTATCCCTCCATGATGTGTGCCTCGGTCGGATTCGGAGCACGCACAGTCCTACAGGTTATGTGTTTTTTCAATTTCGGCCTTCTCTGGGGCTTCTCCCCGCAGACACATGGTCGCCAGTAATTTTTGGGGTTCTGCTTCTTCTCTACCGCGCTGCGGTTTTTCTTTTTTAATGTGGGGCGCTTCATTGTATTATCTAAGCTTATTTTCTTTTATGCCATATGTACAGCCAGATACAGTCAATATGAGGGACATTGTGAAATTATGTGCGCTATCATGCTCAGAATTTTTAACTTGTCTGAATGGCCTTATGTAAAATCTTATCACTCAACGTGGAGGGCATTAGTGGTCCAGTCAAAAGAAAGAAAATCCTTGGCTGTCTTGGCCATGGGCGTGCTGATTTGGCGTTTCTTCAGGAAACGCACTTGAGCTCTGCTGAGGCACTGGGGCTCGATGTTAAGCCTTGCATGGTGGCTGCCTATTCTCCCGCCGTTTCCAGGCGGTGCGGGGTGGCCATTCTGGTTGGGAGGTCTTTGCAAGCTACTGTAATTGATACTGGCGCTGACGGGGAGGGTGGATGGGCCCGGGTACATCTTAGGGTTGGAGATAGTGAATTTACATGTATTTGCATTTGTGCCCCGAGTGTGGACGGCCCTGCTTGCTGTGCAGGTGTTGCGCGGTTGGCACAGGCCTCTGCCAATACTCCATTGATGCTTGGTGGTGATTTTTTTTTTTTTTAAACGTTTATTTTCATTTTACAACAAACAAAAGTAACAACACACCAAAAGATACAAATACACACATACAATAAGGAAAACAACCCCAGTTACCCCCCACCCCTATGCTTCTTCTCTAAGCTAATAAGAGTCATCACATAAGCGCTTACACACAACAGTTATTGTACAGCAAACAAGCAGAAATGGTATTGATGATACAGGCTGATCCTGTGGCAGAAATGTATACAAAATTAAACAGTCAAATGAGAGCATTTAGCAGTTAGAACATAATCATGGAACACCTTCCTTTTAAACAAGTAGTGAAAGGCTTGAGTGAAAGAGATTGACATACAAGGTAGTTGCTCATAATTACAGTAAAAATGGACATAATTCCACCAATCATTGAGGCTCAGATGGGAGCCAATTTCCAGTATTTCGTAATGAAGGAGATAGGAAATAGCTATGCCCAGTAAATGGGCCTCCTGAAGAAACACTAACTCAGAATAATCATGATTAAGAGAGCTAAGGATTGTCCTTCTTTGGAATAGACTATTGATGCCTTTTACAGTCAGTAATGATAACTTACATAAAGCCATGCAAAATAGTTAAACAATCTGAAAAAGAAACATAATAGCGCACAGAGGTACACAATGTCGCTCATAGTACCAGTAAATGACTGCAGAAACAACATGATAGGAATTAAGCTAAGGAAACCATGAAGCGCCCCATATAAAAAAATAAGCACCGAAGTGCCTTAGAGAAGAAGCAAAACCCCAGAAATTACTGGCGGCCTGATGTCTGCGGGGAGAAACCCCAGAGAAGGCCTGAGTTGAAACATAAATCCTACAGAGCTATACGGGCTCCGAAACTAACCAAGGATCTCATCGTGGAAAGAAAGGAGACCAATAAGGTATATATAAAGAGAAAGAAAAGTCCAGGCAGTCTCCGTTTCAGGCAGCGATTACCGCATCGGGCCATTCAAAATGGCGGACAGTTCCAGCGGATTCCATCCAAGCTGTTGGATTAGCGCATCTGGTCTGCTTCTTTGGAAGCTAGAAATGTTGCTAGCAGATCAGGATCTTCGAAGGTACGAGTTTGGTTATGGAGAGTCACTCTGAGCTTCGCTGGATATAAGATGCCGAAGCGAGCCTGTAACTGTTGAAGTCTAGGTCGAAAAGCAAGGAGTCTCTTCCGACGGTCAACTGTGGGCTTAGCCAAGTCAGGGAAGAAGGAGACTTTATGATTTTCAAACTCCAAATGACGATTCGCCCGGGCAGCATTTAGAATTTGCTCAACTTGCTGATATCTCAGTAGACGAAAAATGATGGGCCGGGGGGTCGTCCGATTGAGCGCCATGCTGGTAGGAACACGATGTGCTCGGTCAATTTCCAGATCTCTATGAAAAGTAATCTTCAGCAAGGAGGGAAGAGTTTTGACCAGGAATTCTCTCATATCTCCTGCTTCCGCGCCCTCCGGTACACCAATGAGCCTTACATTGTTGCGACGGGCTCGATTATTGCTATCCTCTAACTCTTTTTGTAGATTCTGTATCTGACGCTCAGCCTCATCCAGTTTCACCAAGCGCACCACGTGCGAGTCGAGGACCCCCGCCATATTGTCCTGCCGTAATGAAAGACCTTCAAGTCGATCCTGAAGCACACCAAAATCTTCTCTCATGGCTCGGAGCGCTTCTCCGTTGGACTGCACCAGATCCTTCACACCACGTATTTCCTCCAAGATCTCCTGTTGCATTTCGGGGTTATCCCGAAATGGCACCATCTTTTGTGGGGAAGGCAGCTCTGTCTTGGAACGTTTTCCGTGTGAAGAAGAGGGAGATCCGCAGTCTAAGCGCGCTGGTGTATGGGCCGCCATCCCCCCCGAGGCACCCCGGTAAGTTCGGAGCAAAATATTAAGTTAATGTAGGTATTAAGTCAGGATTCTGAGTAGGCCCCTCGGGAGCTTCAGCGCAAAGCGTCTAACCCGCTGGACATCAGGCTCCGCCCCCCTCGCTTGGTGGTGATTTTAATCAAGTGTTAGACCCTCTGATGGATGGACAGCCGCCTAGAACGAGTGGTCCACCCAAGAGTCTTGCTACCCTTGCAGCTCTGATGCAAGATCTTGCGCTGGTAGATATATGGAGGCTGCTTCACCCCTCCGACTTAGAGTTCACTTTCTTTTCTGCCCCCCATCACTCCCAATCTAGAATAGATTTCTTTCTCATTTCCAAAGCAATGATTCCTCAAGTAGACACGACTGGGACTCGTCCTCTCCATATTTCAGATCATGCTGCCATATCTTTATCATTACATGTCACTGCGCGGGACGATTCTCCCCGAGCTTGGTTTTTTGATAGATCCTTACTGGGTCAAAAAGATTTTCAGGTTGATATAAAGGCCGCTGTCCAAGATTATTTTCATTTTGACTCACCCCATGACACAGCGAGCTGGGCTTGGTGGGAGGGTTTTAAAGCATCTATCCGCGCAACTATAACTAGCTATCAAATTCGGCAGGGGAAACAAAGAAAGCAGCAATTACTGATTCTGGAGCAGCAGATGCAAGCTGGGGAGCGTCTTCTCACGTCCCGTACTGACCCATGTATTTTGCTCCGTTTGCGGCGCTTGCGTTTTCGATACAATCGGCTTTTGTACACTGCTGCTGTTAGAGATATTGAGTCACGGCAGGGGCTATATTATCGGGAAGATAATCGTGCTGGCAAATTGTTAGCAAATGCCCTAAAAGGTCAAGGAGAGGCCGGGCGTGTTGCCGCCCTCCGTAATCCGTCGGGGGGGGGCTTGGTCACTAAAGATACCGAAATCTTAGGGCTCTTTCGTGATTTTTATACTCGGCTTTATCGATCTGAATGTGATTTTGAGCCAGATGTATTTGAACGCTTACTTTCAGGGGTACAAAGACCGACCCTATCTGACGAAGATGGAGTGGCCTTGGACACACCATTTACTGTCTCAGAAATTCATTCTGCTATCAGGGGGTGTGCCTCAGGTCGAGCCGCGGGCCCGGACGGTCTCCCTGCTGAATTCTACAAGACCTTTCACGCTGACTTGGCTCCAGTTTTGAGGCTTTGTTTTTCTGCTCTGGCCGAGGAGGGTTCTCCTTCTGGGTCCTTTTCAATGGCAAGTGTGGTAGTTTTTGAGAAAGAGGGGAGAGACCCGCGGCTGGCAGCTGGTTATCGTCCAATTTCCCTCCTGGACGCGGACTATAGAATATTTGCCACCATTCTCTCTACCCGGCTCTCTGATAGGATGCCTACCTTAATACACCCAGATCAATGCGGTTTCATTCCTGGTAGATCAACTGCTGACAATGCTCGGACTCTATGCCATGTACTGACTGCCGCAGTTAATCTTGATCGCCCATTTGTTGGTCTCTCACTTGATGCTGAGAAGGCCTTTGATCGCTTGGAGTGGCCCTTCCTGTTTGCGGTCCTCCGCTGGTGCGGATTCGGGGAGGGTTTTCTCCGTTGTCTTCGCACCATGTACGCACAGCCTACAGCCAGTATATGTGCCAATGCTTTAAAGTCTCAGCCTTTTCCCCTTCAACGCGGCACTCGCCAGGGATGCCCACTGTCTCCACTTCTCTTCGATCTTGCACTCGAACCCTTGGCTTTACTAATCCGGCAATCGGAGGAGATTCATGGAGTCCCCTTCACCCATAGGGAAATCAAAATTTCAGCGTATGCTGATGACCTTATGCTTTTTGTCTCTATAGACTCAGTACCGGCTGTCCTAGAGCAAATTGGTAAATACTCACAACTGTCCGGTTATAAGATAAATTGGACCAAGTCGGTAGCCTTTCCATTAAATCCTTTGCTTCATCAGGCAGATATGCAACCCTTCCCCTTTTTATGGCAACCTCGCATGGTCAAATACCTTGGGGTTCACTATTGTTCTCCTTTGGAAGACACTATCTCCTTCAATGCCAAAGATTTAACCTCTAAAGTCCGGGCGCTTACTCACCGCTGGACTCCTTTAACACTTACCTGGTGGGGTCGATTAGAAACCATAAAAATGATGATTGTTCCGAAAGTGAATTATATCTTAGAAATGTTGCCCTGTCTCTTACCTCGACATATATATAAAGATATAGAGGGCCTTCTGACTAGATACTTGTGGCAAAACAAGACACCTAGGATAGCGAAACATAAGCTGCAAGCAGATAAGGAAAATGGGGGTGTCAGATTCCCTGATTTCCTGAAGTATCATCAATCTTTTCTTCTCAAACAAGGCGCTCGTTGGCTGGAAGATCCAGTACCGAGTAGACCTGTGTGGCTAGACATAGAAGAGGACCTTTGCAAACCGATTCCTCTTACTTTTCTCCCTGGTATGACTCTCCCATCAGACTCCCACTTTCCACCAATGCTTTTAGACACCTTAGGTGCCTTTAATAATCTTATGCAATCTTTAGACTCCCGACTCTGTCCGTTAGACAAGCTCCCACTTTGGTACAATACTCGATTTCGAATACAAAATAAGCCGATGGCGTGGAGCCCCTGGTACACTAGGGGCATTTGGATTCCTAGTCAGTTGTTCCATGAAGGTCGCTGGAAAACTTTTAGTGAATTGCAAATTGAATTTGGTCTCCCAGCGAAACACTACTTTCAGTTGGTGCAACTTCAGCATTGCCTTCGGAGTGCTAAGGTGCTCCCGCCATCGGCCTCCCCTACACAAGGTTGGTTGGAGACTATCCGATCTATCGGTAATTCACCGGGTGTAGCATCCAATTTTTACAAAACCTTATGTAATGCTATAACTAGAGATACCCCTATAGCGCAGAAAGCATGGGAGAGAGAATTGCATGTGACTTTGACCCCGGAGCAATGGAGCCTTGTCTGGAGTAGAGTGACACGGGTCTCCCGATCCGCCTCACTCACTCAGACACTCTTCTTTCTAGCCCACCGGTGTTTTTACACTCCTGACAGATTAGCCAAATGGAACACTACTCAGGGCAATAGCTGTTGGACATGTCATGCGGCCATTGGTTCATTACCTCATGTTATGTATGAATGTCCCGCACTACAGTATTACTGGCGTCGGGTCTGGGGTCGTATCCAGTCTATTTTGCACTTTCAAGAGCCCCTTTCTTGGAGGATAGTGGGACTTCGCTCAGCTGCGGGGATCCCCTCTCTTCCAAAAACGGCTTACTTCCTTTTGGACTTTATGCTTGGCATTGCTATTTCCCTAATCACGAAATACTGGAAAAATAGCTCTCATCTGAGCCCCAATGAATGGTGGAATCATGTCTGTCTCTACAGTAAATATGAACAAATACCTCGTATGTTTGCTTCCCCCATTCAGACTCCTCATCATCGGTCTAAATGGAAGATGCTCAATGACTATGTACATTCTGCTCAATGCTCTCATCTGACTGTCTAAATTTGTATATATCTTTGTCCCATGATTATTCTGTATCGCAGATACTCTTTTGATTGTTTTGATGTATAATCACTGTTGTTTGGAAGCGTTCACATGCTGACATAATCAGCTAGAGAAGAAGCGTGGGGGTGGGGGGTAATTGGGTTTACTTTTCTTTATTGTATACTTGTTTTGTCTCCTTTGGTGTGCTGTTTCTTTTGTTTGTTGCAAAATGAAAATAAAAGTTTAAAAAAAAAAAAAAGACTGCTTAGTAAACATACCCCAAAGATCCTTAAAACACCATGATATTTATGTTTTTCCAACATTTTTGCCATCTTTGACCAATGTGAAGACATTTTTGTGAAAAAAAATTTGCACTTTAGTACATTGGCCCCCAGTCACTAAAATCACTAAAAAGATAAATTATATTTTATTTTATTTATCCTAACAGCAGGTTATACATGGGCCCAGTGAATCCATGATCTTCCTTTCACCAATTACACATCTGATTGAAAATTTTCTTCAGCTTGATATTTTATGCATTTTTGAATGATAATTGTTTTACAACAGTAATGTTTTTCTAGGATTAAAGCAATTCTTGACCATCTCATCTTGTCAGGATTTGCCATCATCCTCCCAACTCTACTATATGCCCTAAGTGAATGAACATGTATTTTTTAGCATATTCCTGACTTACATACTGTGTTCGTACAGAGAAGGAAATATTTTAAAAATTAACCAATGGAATGTTTGTTCAAGTGTTTCTGAAGATCTCCAAGAACCAGTTGGTTCTATCAATAACAATTATTCTGAATTAATGATCAGCTAGCATGCAGATTTCATGCATTTACACAAAGGGATGGATTCATGCTATCAAAGGGGAGAAAAAGATGTCGATACAGGGATAATTTTAGAAGGGGGTGCGTACTTTGGGGTGCTGAGTATGAACCTAACTGGGGGTTATTTTAGTGATTAGCACACATATGTGGCCATATATGCAAGGTAATGACATTGTTCAAAATTCCAACCAGCATAAAAGTACACACATTGCTTCATGGCAAGTATTTTGCTACAGGATGCGTACATGGGTAGAGTTTGGGTGAATCGTGATCAGAGCACTCAAGTACGCATGCAGGGCCTGATATTTGAAAGGCATTTACACGGTTTACAGCCCTGTAAATTCTATAAATGCCACTCACTGGGATATTAAGCAGCACTAACACGCCCTGATGCTAACCGCTTAGCATCATGGCATGTCCTGGGCGTTCTGTGGAGGAGCGGAGGCAGCAACAGCTACTAACTGGGCAGTGGCGATATTTCATTCTGCCCGGTTAGCAACCTGTGGCTAAAAGATAGGTGAAGCAAAAACTCACCTGTCTTTTAGCCGCAGGAGCTAACCAGGCAGCATGCAATATCGCCGCTGCCCGGTTAGTTATTGCGGCATTGAATATTCGGGGTTAAGGGTCAGTGCAGACGGCTATGCGCCGTAGTGGCACATAGCCGTCATAATTCAATATCGGGCCTGTAGATTATAAAATACTATAATTTACGAGAGCTTGGAAGATATAGGGGTTGCCATTTATAGCAGTTCTACTTTTGGTGTTTTTGCCCACGCCTTAATTTAAGCTGCAATTTCAGCCACTTACCCTAGTATTTTATATAGACAAGTAGGTGCCTATTTGTCTTTAGAAAATGGTCTTAACTTAGGTGCCATTAAAGATACTTTAACTAGGCACCTCCTTATAAAATTACCCTCACAATGTCTTAAACAGTGCACAAATAGTTAAATCAAAAGAAGACATGATTTCTCACCTTATGGTGACATCGCTATGTCAAGCGGAAGAAGCAAGGAATAAAGCAAAAACACAGAACTATTACATTTTATTAAAATATTATATAAAAGCCATGCTGCAGAAAATATTTTAAATGGGTAGGACACATTAGTCAAATCTACAGAATTTCCATAAAGCAATTATATATGGAGAGGCTAATAATGAAATTCCCTGTCGAGATTGCAGAACGTATGCCGGTCTTCAAGGAAAAACACTTCAGGGAGTTTCGCTCAGAAAATCTGGCTGGCAAATAGAATCAGAAGACAAAAAGGCCAATATTTAATGGCAGCGGCCAACACTTGTAGAGCGGCTGGCTGTCACCATCTAAACTTAGACCCATATATTCAATGCCTGCGGTCAAATTTGGCTACTGGTATTGCATATCCAGTTTGGCCAGTTAGCAGTTAGCTAATTAGGAAGAAGCAATATTGAGCTGCTGGCCGGATAGCTAAATTGACTAAAGGAAGGCCAGCCTTTTATATATCTAACTTTAGCCAGCTTATGTTAACCGGCCAAAGGCTGAATATTGCCGCTGGACAGTTAAGTCTAGCGCTGTCCCCGGAACACCCCTGAAATGCTCTAATGCTATGTGGTTATGATCAGGGTATGCAGCAGTTAGGAGGGGATATCCATCAGCACAAAATGGCTATGTGCCACTGAATAGCCCACTCACTGGTATTAATGTGGTTAATCCTTTTGAATATGCCCCCTCCCCCCAAAAAGTACTATATCCTTCTGCAACCACATTGAAGCAGGTGCAAATATATGTGCCAGAAATTATCCACCCAGTTGTCCTCATGGATGAAAGTAGATGTGCTATGTCAGCCCACATACTGCTATAACCAAAAGAGAGACTTAATCACTTAAACAAAGTGTGACATTTAAATCAAAAGCCTACGAGTGAAAGCCTCAGCAGAAACTCACTGAGTTTCTGCTGAGGCTTTCACTCGTAGGCTTTTGATTTAAATGTCACACTTTGTTTAAGTGATTAAGTCTCTCTTTTGGTTATAGCATTATTGGTTGAGGCTTTCTAATTGGCTTTATAATCTTGTGAGCCCACATACTGTACATCTACTATCACCGAGAGGAGGGGGAAATAATCGAGTCAGAATTCTACATGGGTAAACACAGGTTTACCAATGTAAGTCACTCCTCCCCCTTAAATTTCATTAGTGCATTTCACTGCCTTGCAAAACAGGTCCATAATCTGGCAGGGTTCACATGAAATGAGTTGAACCAATCAAAAGGAGTGGAGGCATAGCCTAGTGGTGAGAGCACTGGCTTGGGCGCCAAGAGATTAGAGTTTGATTCCCACTAGCACTCCCTGTGACCTTGGGCAAGTCACTTAACCCTGTATTGCCTTAGAATGTTCCTGTTTAATGTACATTACCAAGTTTAAGTTACAATGTAACCAACATTGATTAAAGTGATATCAAAATACCTGTTAAATAAAATAAAAAGCTGTACAATCAGGTGGAAATGATTCTTCAAAGCGCAAAGGACAGCCTTCTGGCAGAGTATGTATTCTCAGTATGGAATAAAAGGCCAACAGTCTTCTAGAGAACACTGCCAGTGATGTAAAAGGCTTAGTGTTAAACACTGGAATTTAGGAAAAAGCCAGGAATAGTTAGTAGCCAATAAACATCTAACATGTTTACATAATATGATCTTCATAGAATTATTTTGAAACTAAAGAGCCTGCTTTTAACAGCGCTCCTCATTCAGCCCATAACAGAAAATGTTCAGAACCATGCCCTACAGCGCTTTCCAAGTACAAAAGATTCTGCTCATTTCAGCCCTTCAGAAAGAAGGCTAATTATAGTGACCTCTCTGTCGGTTTGTCATTTATCAAAGCATGCTATTCATTAATGTAAATATTTCATGACCCCTATGTGATAATGTATATTTTCTATTCATTGCAGTTGGCTGCAAGGGACAAAGTGTAGTTTATTGTAAATATGAGAATCCCTTTTTAGTTTTCCATTTATGGCTTTATTTAATATGTTTGTGTAAGGACTAGTAATAGAATCCTCACTTCAATTATGCCTTTGGAAAATTTAATGTGAAAAAGACAGACCCCAAAACAGAGTAAACAAAAGCCAAAACATTTTTTGTTGGACTTATCAAAGTGAGGAACAAACCTCTACCCTTGAAACGTCTATTTTAGTCAATGTATATATTGCAGTAAAAGCAGCAAAGGTAATTTAGAGAAAAAACTCAAAGAACTCAAGAGTTTAAGACAGACGGTCTCCAAATGTGCATTCAAACATGGGGCTGTTCTTGGTTTGGATTGTTCTTGCTTTGGAAACTTTAAAACAGTGCAATAGCATATAAATATATGCATTGAGGAGAAGATCTTATGTCTTCCCAATTCTGCCCTGGGGACTCCACAGTCAATTGGATTTCAGGATATCCACAATGACCATGCATGAGATATAACTTTATTAGGGGCATGCATTCATTTTAAAACTAATGGGAAAACATGATTAATGAGAGCAGTTTTGGTTCCTTCAAGCTAACCAAATGGCTACATGATCCAAACATATTCATTTTCATTTGTTTTTGGATGAAATATATAGTCTGTGAGGCTAGGAAAATAGTTTATTTCTCTGCTTGACCAGACATAGCAGAGCTATCCTGAGGAGAGAAAAGCAAAGAAACAGGAATCCTTTCATCAATCATATTGAAAAGTTTTGATAAGCTGCTAAACAAGCCTATCCTAACCTCACTTCTTCCAAATCCCATGGCTGATGAGTTCAGCATGAAACTGAAAATAGGAAAGTTAAATAAAGAGGTAAACGTTGAAAACATTATCAGCCTTAGACAGTAATAATGCAAATAATAGCATGTTCAGGGCTCATGCAAAGGTAGAGAAGGGCTGGGCTTGCTGATTCAATCTGTCAGGATAAAAAAAAAACCTTGTGGCTGTGCTGCAACTAACTTCTATACAGAAGAGGCAAACTTCGTAGTAAGGGGATTGATTGTGAAAAACCAAAGAATTGGCATTCGGAGCAGTGAAAGGCAGGACAAAGATCACACACACACATGCACATACACGCACACACACATAGTTTGTGGGTGTGAGAATCACTCTGCTAGTAAAGTCTGGCATGCTGTGTGGGTAGAGTGGCTGTGCTGCAGTGTCACAGGAACAGCATCCTTATTAGGCAGTGGGCACAAAAACACTGATTTGTTTGTGGATATGAGTGTTACTCCACTATTAAAGTCTGGTACACTGTGTAGGAACACAAAAGTAAGGGCAGTGCAGAGGGCAACCACTTCAAAAATTCTGGATTATTGTAGGAATGTGTGGAGCCCAAAGATATAACACACCGGCTTGTTTTAGCTAAGCATTCTCAAGATGGGCATTGCAGCTTTAGAGGGTCTGCTGTCAATACCCAGGAAGATGCAGATAGAATTCTTCTCTGGTCTGTTTTAGCCCTCTCTCTCTCTCCTGTGGATGCCTTTATGACTTTATTGATTTCAGATATTATAATCCTATTGTCCCAGAAGCTGTCTTTGGGACTGGTCAATAGTAGCTCCTTTCTGCAGTGGATTAATACAGATGAATGTTTAGGTTAGATTCCAATCTTCTTTTCAGATTGAGGGGCCTAAGCCTTTTCATATGATCTTTCTGGCAATGCATCAGAAAATAGGCTCTTGCTATCAAATTCTCCCAGGCAAACCTCTTTAAAGAGACATTTGGATATTCAGAAGGAAACCAAATTTTTTTTCTCTGCACATCCCTGATCTGCATGTGCTACCTCTTCTGTATGAAATGTATCCCATGCATATCCATTGTGGAAATAAACCCTAGACATAGAGGAGGATGACCTGCACAGAGCAGTGGGTAGAACCACTCTAGACACCTTCTGGGCAGACTACCTGGACCATGTTGGTTTTTATTTGCTATCATATGCTACATTACTATGAAATCTTGAACACTGGACAGACTGTGGGGTCCCTAGCACAAATAAGGTATAGCCTGACTTAGGGGTCTAGTTACTAAGGTCTGATAATGCTAAAGCATGTCAATTCACCATTAATGTACATTATCAGCAAATAGGTCCCATTGATTAATATGGGACCTGCACTAGCATAACATGCATTATGATGAATTAATACATTCGCGTTTATCATTTATTTCATTTGATATACCGCTCTTTGTGAATCACAAAACTGTCTCTTTTAGGATATGCTATTTATACGACATTGGGATAGTCACATTTCTTCCTACTCTGTACAAATTTTATGCTATTCTGTCTAAGTAAAATATAATCACAGCAAATATTCTTCAAATATTGTATACTACAGAATAACAAAATGGAAACATTTTCTTCCCATTCTTGTTATATTTGATGAAAGCATGGTAAGAACAAAATACTAAGGGATCTTCTACTAATGGCTGGCTGATTCTCCTCGACTGCGATCCCACTTTCAGTCGGTGCACCTCAGCAGTCTGTCTTGGCACCTCCATTTTTCTCTCTTTACACTCATTTCCTTGGTGCACCAATCTCCTCCCATGGTTTTCAGTACCACCCAGATATAGCCTAGTCCCCACTTGTTGTATTGTCTGCTTTGATCAGATTGTAAGCTCTTATGAGCAGGAACTCTCTCTTACAAGTCTCTGTACAGCACTGTGTATGCCTTGTAGCACTATATAAAATAAGTTGTAATAGTAGTGTTCTAGTGTGCACTGAATGTGCATTGGGACATGCAATGCCCGCTGGCACAGGACTATGACAGCATGGGAGAATTCCCGCACGGTTTAACTTATGTTACGGTCATGAGTGGGCAGGGTAGAGGACAGGTGGAGAGTGGGTGCGGTGTGCTCTGTGCAATTAGTGTCAGGTTCACACTGTATGCTAACTGCATTAGTGCGGGGTCACCTAACGCCGCCTCAATAGATGCAGCTAAGTGCACCCATGCTAATGTGGCATGCAAAGAGAAACAGGCCTGTACGTTAAGTGCTGCACCCCTGACAGTTAACACAGTGCTGTTGCACCTAATACACCATAGTTTTGGCACTATTGCCACTTTAGGTGCAACACCTTAGCACCCTTTAGTAAAAGGGCCCCTGAGAGTTACATTTAATAAAGTGCATGCACTGATGCCATGAACACATATTATCAGAAAATAGGTCCTATTACAGAAAGTAGGACTGGAGGTAAAAAACACTTATTAATGTGTGTTAGCATGCAGTAATGCCTTTCAGTAAAGTAGCCTTGTGATTACCAAGTGATGTGTTTTGTTTTGCTAAAATAAAACATTTTCTTGTATTATTATCAAATCAAATTCAAGCCAAAACCAACACAGCACAATTCACTTTCAGTTTAAGAGCACCAAGGAGTATTCACCCATTAAAAATTCCCCTGTGTATTGATTTCTCCAAAAGGCTATTTGGATCTGAATTTTAATTCAGACTCCAGTTTCTTTATAATCCCCTCCCAAAGCCAATCTAATATATTCTGCCTTTTTGGTACTGGCCAGGCAAAGTGGACTGGAAAAATTCCAAAACAAACATAAGTAAACAAATAAATAAAACCATAGTGAATGATATTCAAAGGCATTTACCCGGCCAGTGGGATATTCAATGGCTCTATCCTTATACAGTAATGCCAAGGAATATTTCCTCTGACCACCTGGATTGTGCTGGGATGGTCTTTGGGTAGAACTTGCGCAGAGTTCTGGGTTTATCAAGTTAACGCAGATTTTCAGTCCACTCACTGGATGAAGTCAGGAGCGCAAAAAGGCACTCCTAGCATTATCTGGTTACCTATCCCAATAGAGGGCTTAATATTGACAGCACTGAATCCAGATATTCAGCTCCAACCACTATCTGAATACCAGCAGTAAATATCTAGTTTTTAATTAACAGTGACAGTCAACAGTTAAGAAAAACACTGACCGGTGAGTTTAAATATTGACCACATAATGTGCTGTAAATCACATAAATAGAAAAAAACCATGTTGTTGTTACATTGTTGTTAAGTGCTGTAGAGTCGATATTGACTCATGGCAACCATGGAGACAGTGGTCCTAAACTGTGTTTGGTCTGCAGTCAGGTGACTGTACCAAATAAAACAAATCAATAAATGAACAAATTACAGTAAATCACCACACATTAATTAAAATTGATAATCAAAGTCTACCCAGCAAAAAAAAATAATAGCAAAGGCAAGAAACTGAGAATATAGTCAAAAAAGAAAAAATAACCAGGTTTTCAAAAGCTTCCTAAGGACAAGGTAATCCTTAGTGTGGCATATTTCCAGGGCATATCATTCAAAAGATGAGAAGCTGGCACTGAAAAGATTTTAGCTCTCTGCCTTACAGGACACACTTCATTTAATGATGGTACATTAAGGCATGCTCCTTGGCTCATTCTCAAGGTTGTTTCTGGCTCTTATTGCCTCAAACAGGCCCAAAGATAGTCCAGGCCCAATGCTTTAAGGCCTTAGAAATCAAAATCAATAACTTAAATCTGTTCCTGAGATTGACTGGAAGTCTGTGAAGTGCTACTAAAAGGGGGAGATGTCATTTTCCGTTCTGCAAGTCAAAAAATAGCATTTGTGGCCAATGGATCTAAATTCATAAATGTTCTCTTCTCAGTCGTCCATCTCTCTCTATTAAAGGGAAACATGACTTCTCTTTCCAATCCTTCATTAAATTCTTTTAAACAGAACCTGTGCCAGGGCTTCAAATATTCCTTAACTCCTCTTTATCAGAAAATAATAGGTAGGTACATTTGGGCTCATTTGCACTTTTGTTTAGGTGCTTAAAAATTGAAAGTGTGCACAAACTGCCTGTACATGTAAATACCTATGAATTAATGCACATACAATTGATATGTACATTCAGATTTTTTGAATGTACACAGAAGGCATGCAATTAAGACAAATATGCACAAACAAAAATCAATAAATGAGCCATACTTTGGCTCGTCTACTCATATGTTTCCTGATCTTTCAAAAACCGCTCAGTCTAGGTGGCGGGAATTCTTGGCCCTTCAGCTGAGGGTTCTTGCTTTGCGTGACTCTTAAGCTTTAAAATTTCCATGTCTGTGTTATTTATGTATTGAAGCAAAAAAATATATATTTCTTTGTTGCACCAAAGCAGTTCTTGGATTTTTTAATTTCACGTGAAGGGAAGACTAGGGCTCCTAAGGTCTCATAGATGTGCGTTCTGGCTGTTATGGGACATCCTTCTGTTTCTGTTTTATAATTTTTTATTTTTTTTACTTTCGGGGGCATTCATGCTTCTGCCGGCCCTGGCAATATCTTCCCTGTACGAACAGCGGGTTTGTACAGGGAAGCCTAGGCAGGGGAGGGAGGGGGCATTCTGGAGGTGGAGCGAGGGCGGGGCATGGGTGTGCTATGACACCGGATATACAGGGCCGATTCAGAGGTCGGCCCTGTACATCCAGGGGCCTCAAATCCAGATGGGGGACTTATTTCACCTCGAAGGTGCGGGACCTGGGTTCAGGCTGCAGGGTAAAAAGAGCTTGGTCGGTGGCCGGGGATCGTGGCTCCTGAATGGGGATGCCATGGCACTGTGGCTCCATTCAAGAGCCTGGCTGATGTAGCCGGGTATGTGACTGGGCGTGCAGGCCGCTGACCCGATTCTAATCCCGCGGCACATCTAGACCCCGCATGATCAGAATCGGGTCTACCTCTGTATGCCCCACTACTGATTGGCTGCACAGGAGCTGAACGGCCTGAACGGAATTGGCCTCCAACTGTATAATTATTTCTCTTCTCGCCTCCCTTATGGTGGTCACAATGACAATGGATAAGTGTTGTTTTCTTCCTATTATTTTTTTTCTTTGTTTTATGACAAGATGTATTACTTGTGTTTGCTTCTTTGTAAAATTTTCAATAAATTGCATAAATTAAATATGCACAAAAAATGAAAACTTTATTTTAATGAAGACTAACCAAACTTATTTTTTGGCTCTGCACATTCCTAGAAAATAATTCTCTCAGCAGCCCATTAACCATGATTTTGGCTTGGGCTTTGTTTATATCAGTTTAACACAGCTAAAAAGCCCTGTTTTCCTAATTTTATCTGTTCTAAAATCTATAATCCAAGTTATTTTATCAAATGCATTTCTGTCATCCAAGCTTGCAATTATTACTTTTTTTTCACTGATAAGGTTAAGCTATTGCCAATACATCCATCAAATTAGAACATGTCCCTTCATAAACTCAGTCTGATTCTTATCAGTTAGGTGAAGAATTATATTTGCTAACCTATTAGCTGATACAGTTGCAAAAAATTGTATATCTTGGTTTTAAAGTGATATTAGTCTCTAAGACTTTGCCAGGTTTTATTCTTTTCCGGATAAGGCAAAAGTTATCCATTCCCCTTGAGCTTCTCAAACATGTTTTGGCAGATTCACTACTGCTTATTTCAAGCTCTTATAAAATTTTGGGCCTAAGACATCTGTCCAGGTGATTGTCACTTTAGAGATAACCACCTCATTGTTATTCCCAGGAGCTTTGGAATGCTGCGCCTCCCCCCCCCCCCCCGGCTGATTTTAATGACTGTCCAGTTACTCCATCTAATGAACTGACAAGGCAAAATAACACAGGTACACTAAAAAAAATTTTTTTTAAACTGCCTCTAATGTTTCGATTGATTTTTACGTTTTTTGGTGCGCTGAATCCAAATCTGGTAACCAATTTGCTCCATCACGTACAGATTTTTTGCTACATTGGGTTAGCAGTTTGAGGTGAACGTTTCAGATTGAGTGCGATCGAGATAAAAGTTTCTTGGATGAATTCTTTATACTAATTGTTTAGTAGTTATTCAAATAAGAATAAAAAAAATTGTAACAAGGCAGCACATAAGAATAGAGTAATGTCAACAAAACACACTGTGATGGTAGCAAAATTGTCTGCACTTAAAACAGCCACATACATGTGCACAAACATTGAGCATATAAGAGCGAGGTTAGACACAAAGCAAAGCAAAGAAATGTGCAAAAAATGTTGTACAGGTATGTATGTAAGAATAGAAAACGCAAACCGCACCATTGCAATACATGAAGACAAACACCCGATGGTGTGAAAATACAATTCTAATAAATGAGATCCGACACTGTGGTAATAACTAGCAAATTTTTATTTCAAAGTTTAGTAAAAACACGATATTTGTCAACACAGTTTAGATTTTAAAGTCATTCTTGGGTCAATCAATCTCCTGGTGGGCCCGTTTCTTCTTCCCCCGAATGCTTCTCTTGGTGCGCTGCTTGGCGTATTTTTCATCTGGGGTTTCCCGCAGCAGCAACCAGCAGAAATCAGTCATCATAGTGGTGTTCCATCTTCCTTGGTACCTTCTCTCTGCGTCCTTGATGTCCTGGTGAAACCTTTCACCTTGTTCTTCACTGTACGCCCCCAAGTTTTCGGGAAAGTAGTTCACATGGGAGTGCAAGAAATGGACTTTCAGGCTCATGTTACAGCCTTGTTCTTTGAAGGCATTAAGCATCCTGGCAACAATATCCTTATAGTTCTCATCCCGCCTGTTCCCCAAGAATTTGAGAACAACCTCCTTGAAGGAATCCCAGGCTTCTTTTTCCTTCTCAGACATCGTTTCAGCGAATGCTCCATCTGAAATGAGTTTCCTTATATCAGGGCCAACAAACACTCCTTCCTTTAGCTTTGCTTCAGAAAGTCGGGGGAACTTTGAGCAAAGGTACCGAAAGCACTCACCATCTTTTGGAAGGGACTTGATGAATTGCTTAATGAGACCCAACTTAATGTGGAGAGGTGGTAATAGAATTTTATCACGAGGTACCAAGCTCTCATGAAGAACATTTTTCTCACCAGGTCTCAAATACTCCCGAATTGGCCAGTCTTTTTTCCCCCAGTGTAGGTCACGGGCCCGGCTATCCCACAAGCAAAGGAAGCAGGGATATTTGGTGAAACCGGATTGCTGCCCTAATAGCATGGATAGAATTTTAAAGTCTCCACAAATCATCCACTTATGCTCATCATAACGAATCTTCTGAAGAATCAGGGCCAAATTCTCGTATTTTTCTTGGAGAATAATAGAGTGAGCATAGGAACTGAAGCGAATGTGTTGCCATTATGAAGAAGAACACCTTTTATGCTGTCTTTTGACGAATCAATGAACAGCCGCCATTCAGCAGGATCATACTTGAGTTTAAACTTTCCCATCACTCCGTATATATCGTTGCAAAATACCAAATCTTCCTCTTTGCTGAAATACTTCAAAAATTGTGTCTCGCGGTTGTGGTACCAATAAAAAGTTGTTCCTGGTGACAATAGATTTTTCTGTTTAAGCCGAGAACCTAGCAGTTGGGCAGCATCTTTTGGGAATCCTAAATCCCGGACTAAATCATTCAATTCAGCTTGAGAGAAAAGTTCAGGTTTCGGATCTGGTTCAGTTTCAAACTCGGAAGTACTGGACTCATCGGGAAAAGCCATCTGATGAGTCTCATCATGATCAGAACCGTCCACACAAATATGATCCAAAGATTTTGGTGGTTCAGGCACAGGTACTTCGTTGCTATGAGGCATAGGCCTAATTGCTGAGGGAAGGTTGGGGTAACTTATTACGTTCTTATTTTTTAAGTTGTATCCCTTCACAATGCAAGAGCAAAAATAGCAGTCACTGCTGTGGTCTCTTTGTTCACGCCACATCATAGGTATTCCGAAACAAAATGCTTGTTTTTTACCTTTCATCCATAAGCGTAGATCTTCCTCACATGTCTTGCACACTTTGTGAGGAGCCCACGGTTTGTCTTGATCGCCTAACTACAAACCGAAATAGGCGAAATATACTTTTTTAATAAATGCAGAAATGTTCCTCTGCCGCTTTTTCACGGTATATTCCCCATAAATAAAACAAAAACTGTCCGGAGAGTTGACGCAACCTCTGGCTCTGTGAGCCATCACAAATACACAGCACTGCAAACTACAACTGTAGTGAACCACTTCGGAATAAAGCTGGATTACGATTGAGCAAACAAAAGGTAATAATGAACTTGCAAGAAACTGATTTTTGACAGGAACGTTCATGTCGCAACCACCGTGTTTGAGCGAGCGAACGAGGTGAGGCGAACAGGAAAGAACATGCGCCAGCGCGAGTACTGGATTTAGCCCCCCGCCTCCCAATTGTCCTGTTAATGTATAAAATGAATACAAAACACTCTAAAATATCATGAGGGAGTTAGTTAACCATTACAACCTCTATTTTGGGCCAAGAAAATAAACTGCAGTCGGCTAAAAAGAAATTATGTGAACATTCCTTATATGGGTAAGAAATCTAATTTTGCAAGAAAACGTGACGTGATGGAACATTTTGGCTATTTTTCCTGGATTCAGCACCCCAAAATCTATAGGAATCAGTTGCAAAACTGGAGGCAGTTTTTTGGTAGTGTACCTGTGTAATGAACAGAACTGGGAAAATGATTTAAGTGATTTTGTAATTAATGCTTACAAACAACAGTATATATAAACATAATATGAATGAATTAGACACTTAAAAGAGTTTGAAACAGTCACAAACACATCATATATGGAACTTCCTGAAAGTCCACCCAGCTACTCCTTCATGCTGGCTAACTTTCTTAGGAGAAAATGACACCTCTATTTCTTTTTCTTTTTAAATTATTTATTTATGAAATTTTCAAAATAAATCAAGAAAGGTTACAACACCCATTCTTGAAGCAATAGAAAGGCATACAGAAATAATCCACATGAACCAGGATACAATCAAGAAAAATATCATTACATAAGAACAAAATGCCTATTCTCTCTAGCCCACAAGAAGGGGGAATTTCATTAGAAATTAAACGCAAATACAAGAAGAAATATGCATGCAGTCATAACTCGGAACCAAAATCTATGAGCCCGAGGAGGTCTCCTGACACTTGGCGTTAATGAAAGCCAGCAACTGGGAGGGCTCAAAAAAAATATAAGAAAAAGTTTGGTATTTTACCAAACACTTGCACTCCCAGTTGCAAAACCCCAGGCCGAAGCAACAAAAACTCCCTACGTCGCTTCTGAGTTTCTCTTGATAAATCAGGATATATATGTACTGAAAGCCCACGGAACAAAAGTTTCCGCTTCTGAAAAAACAGTTTCAATAACCACTCTTTATCAGACAACAAGGCAAAAGTAATCAACTCTAATCCAGAATTTTCTATTATATCTGAAAGATTTAATACATCCCCCTGATTTTGATTCCCTCCGGTCTCATTACGGGCCGAAGCCCGTCTAACAGTGGGTAAATAATAAATTTTCACCAGAGGGGGGACCAAATCAGGGGAAACCCCTAATGTCTCCATGAGGTATTTTACAAACATATCTCTAGGGGAAATTGAAGGTACTTTACGAAAGTTAATAATTCTCAAATTGTTAGCACGAGTTAAATTATCCAAATGTTCAATCTTCATCTGTAAAGACAAAGCATTTTTCCTATGTCCCTCTGAGTATTCCTCCAAACTTACAACTTTATTAGAAACAGCTAAATGTTCCGTTTGAAGCGCGGAGAGCTTTCCTTCCAGCTCAGTCAGCAAAACTGTAGATGTATTCACCTTAGTAGCCAGCAAAGAAACTTGTGGAAGTTGTCATAGAGCAGGAGCTAATAAAAATGAGGACATAGGAAAAGAAGCTGTCTGTCCCAAAACAAATGAGGTGCGGAAAATGCAATTGCCTAGCAAAACAGCTAGAGGGAGCAGGCGTACACTTGCAGAGGCTGAGTGGACACACCTAGCTAATCAGCAGCACCTTAGAACTAGCCAGGGAAGCTCAAAGGCAGAAGACCTTTATAAGTGAGAGGCTGGAGACAGAAGGCAGAGCAGCATCGGAGAGCAGAGCAAGCATCGGAGGGCAGAGCAGCACCGGAAGGCAGAGCAGCACTGGAGAGCAGAGCAGCACCGGAGAGCAGAGTAGCACTGGAAAGGAGAGCACTGCTGAGAAAAGGAGCAGTGGAACTAGGACTAGTGGCACGGCTGCAGGAACTGAAAGAGAACCAGAATTCCCAGAGAAAGACAGACGGAGAAGAGTCAGTCCTGTGGAAGTCGTGGTAGCCAGAAACTCCTGAGGTAAAGAGCTAAGAAGCAGGAAGCCAGGCTTGGAGAGAGGCCTACGCTTGTCAGAAAGCCCGGAGACCAGATTGAAAGGTACCAGAAGCTTTCAAGAGAAAGATTGCCAGAGAGACTGGGTCATAAGTGAAATACCTGAGGAGGACACTTCCAGCTATGCCTATTACAGGAAACCAAGGTATGATGATTCTTTATTCATGAAGAAAGGCTCAGCTGCTAGAAGCCCTTATAAAACAGATGCTCAGTTTAAAAGAAGAGAAAGCAGGCCAGAGTTTCACCAGCCAAGATATAGAGGCAATAAAACAGGCCACGCTCATTTAAGAACCTTAGAACAACTGTATGGAAAACAAGGGAACAGAAATAGGGACTGGCCACTGATAACAGCCAGAGAAAGCCCCAGCTCAGAAGAAGATAATAATGATTTAGAAACGATGCAAGTGGAGCTTATAGACCCTATTTCCTCATCTCAGGAGGAATTGATGGATTGTTCCATGTGTGTTGTGGGTCATTTGGAATCACTGCCGGAACTATGAGCCATACAAATATTACCTTAAGAAGTTTTCATATTTGTGCTGAATGAAAGAAGAATGTTCAGACATGTAATTTACTCCAATGTTGAAAGAATCCTTGGTTAATTTCCTTTCTACTCCTGTGAAGATTATAGCAGTTTACTTTGTACCTTGAGTTTGGTTTATGCCTGAAAAGAAGGACTTTCCTTAATTTTTGTAGCCCAACGAATCTTTTTGTGAAAAGGGAAATAAAAGCCTTATTCTCCCTCCATTTGGCTTACATGACTTATTTGCACCAGGAGCAGGACTACATAGACCAGGCTGCACCTGGCCTTAAAAACCCCTCCTCTCCTAAAATTAACTATATGCCCAACCTTCCCGTTCAGCCACCGGCCACCAGGGGGAGGTTGGCGACATAAATGGCGTAGTTGTTAGGATTTTGGGCCGAAGAACTACAAAAAGTGAAAAGGAAAACCCGGAGTGGAAAAGGAAAACCCGGAGTGGAAGGAAAACCCGGAAGGGGAAAGTCGTGGAGTTGCTGGCAGTGGGGGCAGAGTCCTACAAGGCGGAGCAGCAGTCTCTTTTCCCAAAAGTTGACTCAACACCAGCCTCAGGTAACATGTAAATGAGCCTGACCTGTGCTGGATGTGCGTGAAAGATTAAAAAAAAAAAAAAAGAGAGAGAGGGAGAGAGTGAACTGAATTTTGGTTATCAGGCCGCACTTGGCTTTCTCTCTGATTTTTCTTTTTAGGCATACCCTCGCTATGGATCAGAAAGAGCTATGCGCATGGATGGCCCTCCAATTTGACAAGCAAAGAGAACTGGCTTGCCAAACTCAGCAGCAGGCAGTACTGGCCATGCACGAGCAGCAGAAGCCCATCTTACAGATGATGGAGACATGGATCACCCATCAGCAGAAGGCACAGGAAACAGCCGCAAGTCATCAGGGACAGAATCCTGGACTGGGTAGCTCTCCAGGTGGACAATGGTCTGTTGACACTTTAACTGTAGGGAAGTTAAGTGCTACAGATGATATTGATGACTTCCTTGATTCTTTTGATAGGATTGCACATTCGGCGGCTTGGCCGAAGGAACAATGGGCAATTCGCCTGGCAGCTTCTCTTACAGGGGAGGCGCTGTCAGCTTACAGGGCGATGCCTCCTACTTTAGTAAAAGATTACAATGAGGTAACCAAGGCCATCAGGGATCGCCTGGGCCTCACACCACTTGTGTATAATCGTATGCTACGAGACGCTCACCTTAAGATAAGCGAGACACCTAAGGCTCTAGGCCATAGGCTAAGGAGCTTAGCAGCGAAATGGTTAAACTGGAGGAAAAAACTGTAGACACTTTAATGGATATGATAGTGTTGGAACAATATATGTCTGCAGTACCTAAAAGCGTGCAGAGCTTCCTCATTTTGCAGAACTGTCACACCACTGCAGAAGCCATTACCCTAACCGAGCGTTATTTGGAGGCGGAATTGGCCACCCAGCAAAGTCGGGAAAGTCCAAAGATGGCAGCTGGTGCAGTAAAGCAAACATCAGAAAGTCTCTCACGCTATAAAACTCAAGGATTGACAAATGTTAGTTCTATGTTGAGGGACCGCTCTAAAAGATGTTTTTCATGTGGGAAAATGGGCCACATAAAGAGCAAATGTCAGGCCCGTACTGCTCTCATTGTTGAGAACATGAAAGCATTACGGGAGGGATTTGTATTGGACGTAACGGTACAAGGCATTGATGCCAAGGCTCTCTTGGACTCTGGCGCGGATCAAACCATGATCTCCCAAAAACTATGGTCTTTGATCAAGGAGCAAGGTGAATCCGCACCAGATCGGCCAGAAGGGAGGGTAAAGATAAAGTGTATTCATGGGGCTGCAACATATTATCCGGTGTTTAAACTGATTGTGAAAGGCTTTGGTATTGAAAGAGAAATGTTGGTTGCAGTTGTACCCAAACTACCCCAAGAGCTGGTGCTAGGCAGAGACTGGCCTCAATTTAAAAGAGGTTTAGAAAAAGGCTTGTCTCCCCGGGAAGTTTTTGTGTCCACATGCACTCCCTATAAGATAATGGCAGTTCCCAGTCCCCTCTTGGGGAAGGCTAAAAGGCCCGAGCAGAAAATACAGGAAAAGCCCCTGAAGAAATTTGTATTAAAATTCTGTAAAACTTCTAGGCAAGCTCGTAGTCCCCAACGAGCATCTGCCCAGGCCGCGGGCTCCGACTTATATAGTGCCGAAAATCAAGTGGTACCCAAGCAGGGCTGAGCCTTAATTGACACAGGCATACAAATAGAGTTACCACAAGGATGCTATGGTCGTATTGCGCCTCGATCTGGCCTGGCTTACAAACATTTCATCGATGTAGGGGCTGGAGTAGTAGATCCGGACTACAGGGGCGCTCTCAAGGTCCTTTTATTCAATTTTGCAGAGGAGGACTTTAATTTCAAAATAGGAGATCGCATTGCCCAGTTGATATGCGAACGAGTCGGATTCCCAATCCTGGAAGAGGTGGCGATGGTGACTCCCACGAGCCGTGGAACCGGAGGTTTTGGCTCAACGGGATGAAGCGATATGGAAGGTTTTGTAGCGGAGGGTAAAGACCAGTCAGATGAAGATCTGGGCCCTCGGTTAGATGACTGCAAAACCTGTCCCAAACCACGGGTCGGTGATGAACTCTCCATGACCCAGAGGCAAGAATTAGCCAAAGTGCTAGAAGAATTCAATGATGTTTTGACGCCTATTCCAGGAGAGACAGCTCTAGTCGCCCATGAAATAATTACACCTCCAGGAAAAGTCATAAGACAAAGGCCCTACCGTTTACCGGAGGCAAAGAGGCAGGAGGTGATAACCCAGGTACAAGAGATGTTACAAATGTGCATTATCGAGGAATCACGAAGTCCTTGGTGTAGCCCAATTGTTTTGGTACCTAAACCAGACGGTACCATGCGCTTTTGTATCGATTTCCGCCAGGTCAATGAAGTGTCCACCTTTGATGCATACCCGATGCCCCGCATCGAAGAACTGCTAGACAGGTTAGGTCAAGCAAAGTTCCTCACGACCCTGGATATGACCAAGGGGTATTGGCAAGTACCCCTGACAAGAGACGCATGCCCCAAAACAGCTTTTAGTATGCCCCTTGGGCTGTTTCAATTCAGGAGGATGCCCTTCAGGTTGCATGGAGTGGCCGCAACCTGCCAGCAGTTAATGGATATAGTTTTGCGTCCCCACCAAAGCTATGCCACAGCCTATATGGACGATGTAGTCATTCATAGCACTACTTGGGATCAACACCTACTTCACGTAAGAGCAGTATTAAAGGCAATGAGACAAGCGGGTCTAACATTAAATCCTGATAAATGCATGTTTGCAGCCCAAGAGGTCCGATATTTGGGTCACCTTGTAGGCCGGGGTACGGTGAGTCCCTTAATGAACAAGGTGGAGAGCGTTAGAAATTTTCCTGTCCCTCAAAATAAAAAGCAGTTATGGAGTTTTCTCGGACTCATTGGCTATTACAGACGCTTTATTCCTCACTTTGCAGAGGAAAGTGCACTGTTTACTGATATGTTAAAAAAAAATGCCCCGAATATCTTAAAAAGGTCCTCGGATGCTGATGAGGCCTTTGAAAACCTGAAAGAGAAGTTATGCAGAGCACCAATACTACGAGGGGTAGACTTTCGCCAACCGTTTTTGCTGCAGACGGATGCTTCTGAAACTGGCCTGGGGGCCATTCTCTCCTAGATGCAGGAAGGTGCTGAGCATCCTCTCATGTTCTTGAGTAGGAAGTTATCACAAGCTGAAAGAAAATATTCAACAATTGAAAGAGAATGATTGGCGATCAAGTGGGCAGTTGAGTCCTTAAAATTCTATCTAACTGGGAGAAAATTTGTTCTTATTACTGATCATGCCCCGCTAAAATGGTTAAGCCACATGAGGAACAACAACAGTCGCCTAACCAGATGGTATATGGCGTTGCAACCATATGACTATAAGGTAGAGCAAGGAGCAGGGAAGCTGCATTATAATGCTGATGCCATGTCGCGAATTACGTGCTGTAGGGAAAATGATAACTCAGCCCGTAATATTTTAAGAAGGGGGATATGTGATAGAGCAGGAGCTAATAAAAATGAGGACATAGGAAAAGAAGCTGTCTGTCCCAAAACAAATGAGGTGCAGAGAATGCAATTGCCTAGCAAAACAGCTAGAGGGAGCAGGTGTGCACTTGCAGAGGCTGGGTGGACACACCTAGCTTAAATCAGCAGCACCTGAGAACTAGCCCGGGAAACTCAAAGGCAGAAGACCTTTATAAGCGAGAGGCTGGAGACAAAAGGCAGAGCAGCATCAGAGGGCAGAGCAGCACCGGAGAGCAGAGCAGCATCAGAGGGCAGAGCAGCACTGGAAGGCAGAGCAGCACTGGAAGGCAGAGCAGCACCGGAAGGCAGAGCAGCACCGGAGAGCAGAGCAGCACCAGAGAGCAGAGTAGCACCGGAAAGGAGAGCACTGCTGAGAAAAGGAGCAGTGGAACCAGGACTAGTGGCACGGCTGCAGGAACTGAAAGAGAACCAGAGTTCCCAGAGAAAGACAGACGGAGGAGAGTCAGTCCTGTGGAAGTCGTGGTAGCCAGAAACTCCAGAGGTAAAGAGCTAAGAAGCAGGAAGCCTGGCTTGGAGAGAGGCCTACGCTTGCCAGAAAGCCCAGAGACCAGATTGAAAGGTACTAGAAGCTTTCAAGAGAAAGATTGCCAGAGAGACTGGGTCCTAAGGGAAATACCTGGGGAGGACACTTCCAGCTATGCCTATTACAGGAAACCAAGGTATGATGATTCTTTTATTCATGAAGAAAGGCTCAGCTGCTAGAAGCCCTTATAAAACAGATGCTCAGTTTAAAAGAA
Source organism: Ichthyophis bannanicus (assembly GCA_033557465.1). Taxonomy (NCBI): domain Eukaryota; kingdom Metazoa; phylum Chordata; class Amphibia; order Gymnophiona; family Ichthyophiidae; genus Ichthyophis; species Ichthyophis bannanicus. Next base: position 1,608,354,097 of record CM066031.1, read on the forward strand.
GAGAAAGCAGGCCAGAGTTTCACCAGCCAAGATATAGAGGCAATAAAACAGGCCAGGCTCATTTAAGAACCTTAGAACAACTGTATGGAAAACAAGGGAACAGAAATAGGGACTGGCCACTGATAACAGCCAGAGAAAGCCTCAGCTCAGAAGATGATAATAGTGATTTAGAACCGATGCAAGTGGAGCTTATAGACCCTATTTTCTCATCTCAGGAGGAATTGATGGATTGTTCCATGTGTGTTGTGGGTCATTTGGAATCACTGCCGGAACTGTGAGCCATACAAATATTACCTTAAGAAGTTTTCGTATTTGTGCTGAATGAAAGAAGAATGTTCAGACATGTAATTTACTCCAATGTTGAAAGAATCCTTGGTTAATTTCCTTTCTACTCCTGTGAAGATTATAACAGTTTACTTTGTACCTTGAGTTTGGTTTATGCCTGAAAAGAAGGACTTTCCTTAATTTTTGTAGCCCAACGAATCTGTTTGTGAAAAGGGAAATACAAGCCTTATTCTCCCTCCATTTGGCTTACATGACTTATTTGCACCAGGAGCAGGACTACATAGACCAAGCTGCACCTGGCCTTAAAAACCCCTCCTCTCCTAAAATTAACTATATGCCCAACCTTCCCGTTCAGCCACCGGCCACCAGGGGGAGTTGGTGACAAAGTAAAACCTCACCAAGAGAAACAATTGCATTCCATATAGCCTCCAGCATAAAATTCTGTGGTCTCTGCAATGAGAAACCCTCTCCTAATTGAACAGGGGGTGCAGTAGGCTCCATACACGCCAGGGGACAATCGGCACCCAAGGAAGGAGACAACTTCTCCAACCGTGCCTCTCCCAACACCGAAGTAGATCTTAGTGAGCGCTGATCACCAAATAGCTCGCTCTCCGACTCAGCAGACATAGCCCAACCTGTCCCTTGCGAGCTCTTACCCCCCACCTCCAAAGGAGGACACGATAGCTCCAGGAAGCCGGATGGCAAGGGCTGGCTGAGAGTCAACAAAGGCGCCGGGCTCAATATGGGGGAGACAGATGAAATTGACGCAGACACCGGGCACTCCGACTCCGGCGAATCTGCTAGCCAAACAGCTCCTCCCGTTCCTTCCGAGCCCCGAGGGGTGCGCACAAGAAAAGGATCCAATGGACCCGTTACAGAAGTCGAATTCGGCGTAGAGGTATCAGCAGGCTGTGAGGGCAACGGCCCTGACTTCCCCTTACGTGTCCTCCCCATTCAGAAGCGCACAAACGCAGAGCAGACTGCTGCCGTAGCCATCTTGGAATACGCCCCCCAAGAGGAGAGCCCTCTATTTCTTTTTCACTAATAGATGCATCTAATGCTTCCATCTGCTCTCTATCCAGTCTTGGGATCTTTAGGCCATAGAAGACTTTGGCTTCTCATAATATAGACCTGAGTAATGCTGATCATCATGTTTTATGAAAGTTTGCATAATTTTTTCGGTGCATAACTTTTCTCCCTTTTTATTTTTAATCTTCATTACTCGTTTCTTTGTGTTTTATTCTTAAACAGCTAGGCCATTTTCTCCTCTATCCCACCTACTAAGTTTGTCTGAAATATTGTAGATATGCTCCATTCTATTTTTTAATAATGCGTACAGCTGCTCTCTGGTTTGAAATATGTTTAGGCACTTTTCAGTTCAGTGTAGCTTCTATTGTTGAGGGTTCACGTGACAGACGTTTTAGCTATCTGTACCCCTGTTTAAGCAAGTGCAAACAAACATGCCTATACTTTCCCCTGGCAAGAAAAGGAGGGGAAGGCTGCAGCTGCAAGCCTATGGGGATCCCATCTGTGGGCAGAAGAAGAAAGGGCCGTAATCCTAGCTAAGATTATCGTTGTCTGCCCATAGGGACCCCATCTCACAAGGGCATAAAAGGAAAACATGCAGCACTGGGCCTACCTGTGGGCGGGCAAGGAAAGGTTAGAAAAAGGGGAGGGTGATGGAGAGAAGAAAAAAATATAAAGGGCCAGCAAGCTTGAGAAGAATGGTGGGGAGGAAATAGAGGAAAGGGGGTGAGAGTGCAAGGCGGGGCAGAAGAGGAGAAATACTAAGAAGAGAAACAGCATGGGGGACAGCAGGAGAAGGGTGTGTAGGGTTGCCAACTTTTTCACCGAGAAAAACCCGACACCTGTGGCTCGCCATGCTCCACCCATTCTCTGCCCCTAGTCCCACCCCTGCCCCGCCCCCAGCCCCATCCACAAAAATTACCGAAGATACGTGTAGGCTAACTTCCTTGGTCAGATAATAATTAAACTAGGAACCCCAAAATCCAAACATGAAATGTACAACACTGGAGAAATAAAACTATAAAGTAATTTCCTCTTGCACTAAACAAAAACGCAAAGATGTTAGCAATACACACTTCCCAGACCAGACATATTCCAGTTAATAAATTCAAAATAAAAAGTATTTTTCTACCTTCTGTTTGGGCGTTTTATTTTTCAGTTGCAATTGCTCCAGTCACTTTCTTCTGGTTTCTTCGTGTCTTCTGCGAGCTATCCATTTGTCCTTTCTTCTCTTTTAGATGTTTTCCATTCTCTCTCTATTTCTGCTTTAACATACTGATTGTTTCCCTTTTGCTCTTTCCCCCAATTCTTTCCTTATTCCTTTATCATCCGTTTAAATTTCACCCTTCCATTCTCAAGCCCCTCTTACTCTCCCAATACCCGGCCCATCATAGACTTTTCTTCCACACAAAATATTTTTTCCCCTCTCTATTCTCATTCCCCATCCATTCTAGTACTCCCCCAAAATCAGTTCCCTTATAGTTCTAGACCCACCCAGCATCCACTCCCTTCTAGTCCCATTCTCCCATGCCCTCACATCAGCCCATTTCCAGTCCTATTCCAGCTCTTCATCAGCCCATTTCCAGTGCTAGCCCTCACATCACAGGCCATTTCCAGTCCTAGCCCCCCCCCCCAATCACAGCCCATTTCCAGTCCAAGTCCCCCATCACATCCTATTTCCAGTCCTAGGCCCCCCCACCATCACATCCCATTTGCAGTCCTAGCCCCCCCCCCACCATCACAGCCCATCTGCAGTCCTAGCCCCCTAATCACAGCCTATTTCCAGTCCAAGTTTCCCCTCCCTCCACTATAGCCCATTTCCAGTCCAAGTCCCCCCCCCCCCATTGCCCTTTTCCAGTCAAGGTCCCCTCCACCCCCATCACAACCCATTTTCAGTTCATGTCCCCCCCCCCCGTAGCCCTTTTACAGTCCAGGTCCCCCCCCCATAGCCCTTTTACAGTCCGGGTCCCCCCCATCACAGCCCATTTCCAGTCCAAGTCCCCCCCCTAGCCCTTTTCCGGTCCAGGCCCCCCCCCCCCATCACAACCCATTTCGAGTACTAGTCTCCCCCATTGCCCTTTTCCAGTCCTGGTCCCCCACCATCACAGCCCATTTACAGTCCAAGTCCCCCATCACAACCTATTTCCAGTCCTAGGCCCCCCCACCATCACAGCCCATTTTCAGTCCTAGCCCCCCCCCCCCACCATCACAGCCCATTTCCAGTCCTAGCCCCCCTACTCCCAGCCTATTTCCAGTCCAAGTCCCCCCCCCCCAATAGCCCTTTTCCAGTCCAGGTCCCCCCCCCCCATCACAGCCCATTTGTAGTCCTAGCCCCCCCCATCACAGCCCATGAGGTCCTTGGCCTCCCCCCCCCCCCCGACCAGCACCGTGGCTGTCTGAGGGGCATTAGAGGGAGCCGGGGAAGCCTGCGCGAGGCCCCGACTCCCTCTGTACAGCCGCCAGCGTGAAGATCCTTTTCCTTCACGCTGGTGGCTGTTTCTGCGAAGCCGCGAATGCTGGGAAAGGTTAAAGGGCCGGTTTAACATCTGTGCCGGCAGTCGGCCTGGCCATGGAAAAACCGGCCAGGCCGGCTGAAAACCGGCCAGTTGGCAACCCTAGGGGTGTGTGGGGGGAGGAAGAGTAGAGTTCACAAGGCTGGAGGTCAAAGAAATGAAAGCATGGGGACAAAAGGGCACAATGTGCATATGGCAAAAGACTCACCTTCCCCAAAACACACAGAGGCATCCCACCTCTTCACCATAGACACACACACAGGCACCCCAATTCCACCCTACATACACACATAGGCACCCTATCTCCACACCACAGACACACAAGCATCTTACCTCTGCATACTCAGGCACCTCACCTCTATACACACACTCATACAGGCACACGTAACCCACCTCTGAACCCCACACTCACACACAAATGCAGACACCCCACCTAGCACCATATACACATACATGTGTCATACCTCCGCACACCCCACCACACTACTTCAGGACTACACACAGGCACCCCATCTCTGCACCAAACACACACAGACTCTCCAGGTCTGTTCCACACACACACATGCACCGCAGCCCTTCACTCCACCCACACACATGCACCCAACACCACATCCCACCCACAAACAGGTATCCCAACATTGTACCATATACACACACATACGCACAGACACACTCACTATCTGAAGATATAACTGATGTTATGCATTTCAGTCTAAAGATGTCTTATACAGCCCCTGCTACCGTAACAAGACACACTTTATCATCACTTTTTGAATTCTTCTCCCCAGCTTCCCAAACATATATGAGTTTGCAAATGGAAGAAGGGGAAACGTGACGTTCTGTCGCACTATAAGTATGTAATTTTAAACTTGTTTTTCTTTTCCACAGTCACAATTGCTACATGTTCTCGGTTGTTTACGTAGCTTCTTTGTAACCAAATGGAACATATAGGAAAATAAATAAATAAAATTTTATCTGGAGATGGGTGGGAGCAATTGGAAAAAACACAGGCAAGAGTATGGCCCTTCAGGTGGGCTGCCACGGCAGCGGGAGAGACGTGGTGTTTCTTAAATGGACAAAATTAGGGGTTTGGGGGCTGCTTCAGAGAGATGGAAACAGACACATTAATAAAAAAATGATGAAAGGCCAAAGTGGGCTGCAGGCACGACCTATGGTGAACTGCAGATTGCAGCAGTCACAGGGCCAGTCTGTGTATGTGTAGGGGGGGGGGGGGGGTTCTATGCACATCGGGAAGGGCCATGGATGCTGCAGCTGACGTTGATGTAGGAGGGGGATCCTGGGCATGGCCCAGAAAAGAGAATCAGGCCACCTTGAAAGCAGTCTTGATGGCAGTAGTATATATATATATATATTCCTTTTTTTTTTTTAAAGAGAACAGTTTTCCACGGCTGCAGGGGGCACTGAAGGGCTCTTCTTTTCATCTCTCGTCCCTTCTATTTCTCATATTCTTAACCTCTCTCCACTGCAACTTTCCCTTCTGTTTTCAAGCATGCTGTAGTTACACCCCTCCTCAAAAAAACTTCACTTGATCCCACTTGTCCTTCTAACTATCATCCCATCTCTCTCCTTCCTTTCGTCTCTAAACTACTTGAGCGTGCAGTCTATCACCGTTGTCTTGATTTCCTCTCCTCTCATACCCTCTTGGATCCTTTACAATCCGGCTTCCGTTCCCTACACTCCACTGAAACTGCTCTTACTAAGGTCTCGGATGATTTGTTCTTGGCAAAGTCCAAAGGCTTTTACTCTGTCCTCATTCTTCTTGATCTCTCTGCTGCCTTTGACACTGTTGACCATAACCTTGTTCTTATCACCCTATCCTCACTTGGATTCAAAGACTCTGTGCTATCTTGGTTCTCTTCCTATCTATCCCATCGCTCTTTCAGTGTGTGCTTTGATGGCTCCTCCTCTTCAACCCCACTACCTGTAGGAGTTCCTCAGGGTTCTGTCTTAGGTCCACTCCTCTTCTCGCTCTATACCCAATCCCTTGGCACCCTTATCTCTTCCCATGGCTTTCACTATCATCTCTATGCCGACGACTCTCAAAGCTATCTTTCTGCACCTGTTATCTTTCCTGATATCCAGTCTAAAATCTCACTCTGCCTCTCTGACATTGCTGCCTGGATGTCCCACCGCCGCTTAAAACTGAACATGGCCAAAACTGAACTTCTTATCTTTCCCCCGAATGCTTTCCCTCCTCTTTCCCCTTTCTCTCTCTCTCTTGATGACTCTGTACTCCTCCCTGTTTCTTCAGCATGTAACCTTGGTGTTATCTTCGATTCCTCTCTCTTTCTCTTCACATATCCAGCTCATTGCTAAAACTTGTCGTTTCTTTCTATACAATATTTCCAAAATTCGCCCCTTCCTCTCTGTTGACACCACTAAATTGATTGTCCACTCCTTAATCACCTCCCGCCTTGATTATTGTAACGTTCTCCTTGCCGGCCTCCCTGCAATCCACCTCTTTCCTCTTCAGTGAATTCAACACTCCGCTGCTCGACTCATTTTCTGCCAGTCTTGTTTTTCCCACATCACTCCTCTCCTCATGTCGCTTCATTGGCTTCCCATCCATCTCCATATCCAATTTAAACTTCTCCTCCTGACCTATAAATGTATTCACTCTTCTGCCCCCCAGTACCTTTCATCTCTCATCTCTCCTTACACCCCCTCTCGGTTGCCTCGTTCTTCTAACAGTCTTCGTTTATCTTTGCCCTTTACTCGTACTTCCAATTCCAGACTTCGCTCCTTCCAACTGGCAGCACCCTTTGCTTGGAATAGTCTTCCTATCTCTGTGTGCCAGACGTCCTCCCTGGCCATTTTCAAGTCCAGACTAAAATCCCACCTCTTCACTATTGCTTTCCATTCCTGTCTTACCCTATCTTGATCTCTCTATCAACATTTGCTTACTTTGTCCTGTAAATTTTTCTTATTTGTATTATGTAACTTATTTTGTTTTCTGTCTTATTAGATTGTGAGCTCTGATGAGCAGGGACTGTCTCTCTTCTATGTTTGTACAGCGCTTCGTATGTTGCGGCGCTTTATAAGTCAATAATAATAATAATAATAATAATAATATAATAAGTGGCAGCGGCTGAGGGAAGAAGGCTGAGGGGTAGCTGCTATCATCGGATGTCCGATGGGGGGAGGGTTACCAGAGCACATGTTGTGGGTTCCTGGCTGAATCGAGTTCTGGGCAGCTCCTTGGCTTCAGGCTTGAGGAAGAATGGCATCATGGGGGTGGAGCTGGCCTTAAAGGGGCAGAGCTCATGTAAAATGGCTGAAAGAATAGAAAATACGTTTTAATTTTCAAGTCAGGGAGATGGGATTTGGAGAGGTAGGGAGAGAGAGAAGTAATCCTTGATGGGGTTTTAAAACAGGACTTTTTGGCTGTGACTGGAGTGATAGTAAGGGAGGGAAGAAGGGGAAGGAGATGACTCCTGGGGGAAAGGGGGGGGGGGATCCAGCATAGTGAGGGATAGCTGAAAAGCTCTGAGGAATGATTTGCAAGGGGTTCAAAAGTAAACTTTATCAGCAATTTGCAAAGATTGAAAAGCGAGGGGGCTGCTTTCTTGAGGAACTGTAAGCTCAACAAAGGTGTGCTGAAGGAAATAAATGTAAAATAAGCTTAAATTAACTATTAGAAGTCTTTCTTGATATTTAGATTTAAACTTTAAGTGAATAGAAAGTACCCAGATGTAGGCGAGGGGGAGGGATCTCTCTTAGATACAATGCAACTATGTGGCTCAGCTGAGAGAGAAACATGTAGTGACGCAGTTTATTATTTATTTATTTGGCATTATTATACCGTGTTTTCCATGCGATCAAACGCGGTTAACAAGTAACAACATTGTAGATTGTACAGGAACAAGTACAAACTCTATTACAGAGAACGCTATAAGAACTATTGTAGCAGCAAAGCGCAGACAAACCAATGATAGCAGGAGTCTGTTCAGAAGGTCCAAATCATTTATTTGTGCACAAGTCTCAAGCAAGTCAATTTCAAAATGGCTGAGCAAAGTTTTCAAGCATTACAACAACTTTTATAGACTTTTGTTCCATTCTAGGTATAGAAAAGCATTTCATTGGTCCCGGTAACCTCCCGTACCTCCCGTACCCCTTCCATTGGTCCCGGTACTGATAAGTTTATCCAATTATGTCCCTTCTGTGGGCATGACACCTGCCTGCCCCCCTTCTAGTCCCAATTACAATGGTCAGTTCATCAACTTGTTACTTTCACACTCTCAAGGTTATAGAACCAATTTGTGCGTGCAGAAGAGCAAGGTTCTGTAACTCATCTGTCAGCACTCCTCATTATTTCTTTGCAGATGTACTTTTTCTTATCAGTAACTTTTAAACATGTCTTTTCTGTATTTTTCCATCTTTCAGTTCTACAGTTCTGCATACCTAAGCTAATTCAATACTTCTACTGAGTTCTATCTTACAATAGCAGCATATTGGGGGATGTGCAATCCTATATGCCTCTCCACAGGCCTCATTTACAGGTCAAGCCAGCCCTGCTGGCCTGCCTATGTCAGACACCGTGGGTCACAGGCCTGCACCTGCCACACTATATACAGAGAAGTTTTTGAAAAACGGTTTCTCTCAGGCTGCAGGTTTAAAGAAAAAGGCTGAAAACTACTGAAATGTCTTTGATATTTGAAGTATATTGGTTGTATTCAGGAGTTTGGGGAAATGAGTGTCAAAGTAAAGGTTATAAAGGCCTATTGATGACATAGACCAGTGCAGGAACACTTTATTCTAAAGTTTAGAATGTTAGGGTGTTGCTTAAGAGTCAGTTGGGACTGTTTGTTGGAGTGAAAGATGTGTGTTGGTAAGCTTGGTGGCCGAGGCCTATGGAAATGGGTTTAAATGAGAATTGTGATTGTTTTGTGAGGTTTGACAGTGAAAGAAATATAGAGTGAATGAATTTGAGTATTTTAAGGGTTTTTTTTTAAGGAAATCATAGCTTTGACAGGAAACTTCATTCTAATAGCAGTAATAAGAGGAAGAATTAATTAAACAGAAGGAGATTACCTCTGTTGTTATAAAATTAGCTGTCAAAACTGAAATCAAAATGTTTTCCTCCTTTGCCATGGTAAAGGTGAGGGTGAAGGTGCAGGTAAAAAGAGACTAGAGTAGCCTCACCAGTTATAACAGAAGATTAAGAAAAGGGTTTAGAAATTGAGCCACTTGACTAAATTGGGAAGGTTTTGTTTTTGTTTTTTAAGAAAGCCGAGTTTAGAAGGAGAAGAGTATGATAAGGCTGAAGATAAGGTGAAGCTGAAAAAGAACCTTAGCCTTCAAAAGGGATACTGTGAACCTTCCTTTTACAGAGAGTCTTAGTCACAAGAGGTGAAGTGAGTGCAGGTTGAGAGGGTGGAATAAGTGGTTTGGGGTTGTTTGGTGCAAAGCGTGAGGTATAAACTTGTGTTGTATGTGTGGTATGGCTGGAAGAGTTGATTAGTAAATTGTGAAAGCCTAAGTGTGTCAGAAAGGAGTGTGTATGGAAGTTCAAAGCTCAGAGACTGAATAAAAGTCCCTGAAGGAAGACTGAGAGGGAAACAAAGAAGTTTAATTAAGGGCTTACTAGCACTAGCAAGCTTTTAGGAAGGTTCCTTGGGAAGAGGGGAGGAAGGAGAGTCAGGTAAAAAGGAGAAAGTTCATAAATGTTAGCATTATGAAAAGAATACGCTCAAGAAAGAAGAAATAAGAACTCCTGACTTCCTGTCTTCCAAATACAGCTGGTTTGATGATCCTGGACCTCAACAAAAGTAGATGTCTGAGGATAAGTAGCTACCAACAGTACACATTGGACTGAACACACATACAACCTGAGTTCAAATATTGATGTCAGTTGCCTTATACCTTAGGGGTTTTTGAATGGAGTAAAGAAAGACAAAGGCACATATAATTTTCTTTGGAAAGTTTTAATACATAGTAACATAGTAAATGATGGCAGATAAAGACCAGTATGGTCCATCTAGTCTGCCCAGCAAGGTGGCAAGAGTAGGAGCACCTGCCGCTCTGTGCAGGTCACCCCTCCCCATGTCTTTGTTTAGGGGTGAACCCACCGCTCCGTGAAGGGCACCCCTGTTTGTTGAGAAATTACATAGTTAAGTTTATTTTCATTTTATCCTTTTGCTATAAAGGGATCCACTGTGTCTGTCTCATGCCATTTTCAATTCCGTCACTGTTTTGCCCCTACCAGTTCCATCGGGAGGGCATTCCAAGCATCCACCATCCTTTCAGTGAAAATGTATTCTCTGACATTGCTTTTAAGTTTACCCCCTTGAAGCTTCATGTTATGCCCTCTAGTTTTACAGCTTCCCCATCTTTGGAAGAGGTTTGTTTGTTCATTAATACTCTTTAAGTATTTAAAGGTCTGAATCATATCTCCCCTATCCCTCCTCTCCTCCAGAGTGTACATACTTAGGTCTTCAAGTCTCTTCTCATAAGGCTTCTGACGCAGGCTTCAAATTATTTTGGTCGCCTTCCTCTGAACCATTTCCAGTCTTTTGACATCCTTTGCGAGATATGGTCTCCAAAATGGAACACAGTATTCCAAATGAGGCCTCAACAGTGAATTATACAGTGGCATTAGTACCTCTTCCTTTCTGCTGGTAATTCCTCTTGGTATGCAACCCAACATCCTCCTGGCTTTTGCCACTGCCTTGTTGCACTGTTTTGCCACCTTGAGATCCTCAGAAATAATCACACCAAGATCCTTCTCCTGGTCCATGCACACTAACCTCTCGCCCCCTATTGCGTACATTTCTCTTGGATTTCTGTTTCCCAAGTGCATGACACTGCAATTTTTCACATTAAATCTTAACTGCCAAGCATTAAACCATTCTTACAGCTTTTGTAGATCTTTCCTGATATTATCCACTCCATCAGGGGAGTCCACTCTTGCAAATTTTCGTGTCATCTGCAAAAAGACAGATTTTTCCATTCAGTCCTTCAGCAATATCACTCACAAATACATTGAATAGTGCCTGTCCCAGGATCAAACCCTTGGGCACCCCGCTAATGATCCTTTCATACGAGTGAGCTCCCTTTACCATCACCTTCTGACATTTGGCAGTCAACCAATTTCTGATCCAGTTCACCATCTTGGGATCCATTCCCAAACTACTGAGTTTAATGATAAGCCTCCTATGAGGAACAGTATCAAAGGCTTTCCTGAAATCCAGGTAGATGTCATCCATTGCATACCCCTGATCTAGTTCACTGGTCACCCAGTCAAAGAACTCAATCAGATTACTTTGGCAAGATCGTTCTTTAGTAAAACCATGTTGCCTCGGAACATGAAACCTGTTGGTTTTGAGAAAGTCCACTATTCGCTCTTTCAGGAGCACCTCCATTACTTTTCCCACCACCGAGGTAAGGCTCACTAGCCTGTAGTTTGTTACTTCTTCCCTGTCACCACTTTTGTGAAGAAGTACCACATCAGTCCTTCTCCAGTCCTGAGGAACTTCTCCTTTTTCCAAGGATCTGTTGAAAACATCCTTTAACGGCCCTGCAAGAACCTCTCTAAGCTCTTTCAGTATCCTGGGATGCATCCCATCTGGTCCCATGGCCTTGTACACTTTCAGTTTTGCAAGTTGTTCTAACACATCATCTTCTGTGAATGGTGTGGTATCTACTTCATTCCCATTTTTATATTTGGGATTCATAGGTGGTCCTTCTCCAGGATTTTCTTTAGCAAAAACAGAGCAGAAGATGAAATTAGACTTACCTGTTAATTGTTGTTCCTTAAGGAACTCTAGTCCAGTCCCGGAACCATTGAGTTTAGAATCTCCTCCAGCTTTGGAGACTGAAACACGTCATCGCTTTGATGACACCTGCATAAATAGGCAAGGACTGCCCCTCTCCTCTAGTACCTATTAACAAAGCAGACTCAGCAGAGCAACAAATAAGTAGTTAAATGAGTAATTAAATAATCCCTCAGGCAAATACATAGCAAAACTACTAACCCGTATAATGAAACAAAGCCTGAGTTTTGTCTTTTTTTTTCATAACTGCGTGAACCCGTCCCATTAAGGTACACATATAAAAAGGTAAAAATACGCCCCTCCGGACGCATCAAGTACCCCCAGAGCTAACAAAGCACTGCTGCGAAAGGATCCCATCCGCTCTGTCACTCTCAGCTCTACTGAGAAAACTTCCCCAAAAATCACACCGCACACCATGAACTTCAGGCTGATAACCCCAATACACTGGGTGGGATTCGGGAATGGACTAGAGTTCCTTAAGGAACAACAATTAGCAGGTAAGTCTAATTTCATCTTCCTTTTCATCCCTCTAGTCCAGTCCTGGAACCATTGAGGATGTAACAGAGCAGTGAATATCAACGGGAGGGCCCTGCAAGCCCAGCCTGAAGTACCGCTGATCCATCTGCCGCCGCCTGCACATCAAGCCTATAATGCTTAGCAAAGGAATGCAACAATGACCAAGTCGCTGCCCTACAAATGTCCTCAGCTGGTAGCAAACTGAACTCCGCCCATGACGCCGCCTGCACCCTAGTCGAATGAGCTCGCAGACCATCCGGCACCACCTTACCTTTCAAAATATACGCAGCCGCAATCGTTTCCTTCAACCATCTGGAAATGGAAGACTTAGCAGCCGCCTCCCCTTTCCGCGGACCTCCAAATGAGACAAACAACCTGTCCGACCTTCGGAAGGCTGCCGTCCCATGGAGGTATCTCTTGAGCGCCCGCCGAACATCAAGCAAATGCAACCTACCTTCCGTCGCTTCCTTCTGCTCCCCCGCGAACACTGGGAGAGACACCACCTGGTTAACATGAAACACCAAAACCACCTTAGGTAAGAATGCTGGCACCGTACGCAAAACCACCTTGTGACTGAAGAAGGAAAGATACGGTTCCTTACAGGATGAAGCCTGTAACTCTGAAATCCTGCAAGCAGAGCAAATCGCTACTAGAAAAATTGTCTTCAACGTCAGATCCTTAAGCAAGGCCTTGCCCAAAGGCTCAAACGGTGCCTTGACCAAAGCATCCAACACCAAGTTCAGATCCCATGCCAGCACTGAACATCGACGCGGCAGGCGCATGAGTAACACAGCTCGCAAAAATCTCTGAATGTCCCTGTGCATCCCTAACAGCTGACCCTGTATCTTACCCCTGTAACAAGATATCGCTGCCAACTGCATTCGCAAAGAACTAGCCGCGAGACCCTTCTCCACGCCATCCTGCAAGAAAGCACAGTTACTTACCTGTAACAGGTGATCTCTGGGAACAGCAGGAATAAGTCTTCACATATGGGTACGTCGATACCGACGGAGCCTGCACGGGAACGCTCCCCAGCATCCAAAAAGAAAGCTTTTGGGAGCATCCCACATGCATGCGCGCTGCCTTCCCGCCCATTCACTTCCCTCTCATCAGTTGGGTTTGTAGCTGAGACCGAAGGAGGGAAGTAGACAAATTAAAGAGAGAGAGAGAGAGAACTCTTAGGGGAGGTGGGTGGGTTGTGAAGACTTAGTCTTGCTGTTCCCAGAGATCACCTGTTACAGGTAAGTAACTGTGCTATCTCCAGGAACAAGCAAGAATGAGTCTTCACATATGGGGACTCCCAAGCTAGAGATGCCTAGAGGAGGTCCCAGCATGTTGCAAATCTAATCGATGGGCCATGCTATTTCCCAGAACCTCAGGCATCCAAGGGATGGAGGGTAGGAGTTGAACTAAAAAGGGTGTGCTGTGGAACAGCTTGACTAAACAAGGCGTCTAGAGGGGAGTCCTTGTGTAGATCATAAATGTTAGTAAATATTGGATTCCAATTTTCTAATGTGGACCTTAGTCAAAAGTATTGCAAAAGTATTTGTTGAGGCTAATATGGTCTGGTGCTAAGAGCCAGCACATTATCCTCAAAGAAAATACCTTATTGTGAAGTAGAGGAAAAATATTTTTGCAATACAGGCAGAGGTCAGAAGCCTAAATGGCTAGAACTAATCCCAGAAGAAAAAACTGGGGTTGGACTTTGGATGAGAAGCTAAAGCTTCTGTAGGCCAAAGTTTGAAGCTCTTTGTCCTTGGAGCAGAAAAAAAGGCTCTAGGAAAGAGAGGAAATAAATCTGACTGGTTTGCAGAAAAAGGATGGGTCTTTAAGACCCCTCTATCCAAATGAAAGAAAGAAACATTTGTAGTAGGCGGTGTAGCCTCCAATTTCTTGAAGATCAGTAATGTCTTCCCTTAGTGATGTCACTTAGGATGATGACTTTACATGGAAAGCTTCAGATGTAATGTAACCGGAGAGGTTACAGTAAAAGAAGGTAGTTTCTAATTACCATAGAAATTGGTTGTCCATTTAAAACCCTATGGCATGCTGGAACAGCATTAATATGGACATTAACAAATCTTTCAGAGTGAGATATGTGTATTTATATAAACATATATATATATATATAGATAGATAGATAGATATAGATATAGATAGATATATATATAAAGAGAGACTCACTTAATAACAAGAAAGGGTAAGACCCGCTTGAGAATATGGATAGAGAACCCCTTACTGGTTACACGTGGAAGAACCATGAAGAAGGTTACCTGGAAACCAGTGGAATGTTCCTAGTCAGAAGGATAGGTCTAGATTTCTTTAAAAATTCTAGACTTTGAATAACCAGAAATGGAGATCTACGTGAAGGGGTGCAGAGAAATCCTTAGTTTTAAGACAACAAGTCTGCATCCTTCTATAACTTCAGTGTGGAGAAAAAGGAATACCATATTTGCCCGTCTATGAGGGCAATATGAGTATAATGCGTTCTTTGTTCAGCATAAGCTCCAATGAAGTATTGGGAATTAGAAGGAATGTACTAGACAAGGACCAACTGCAGTGAAAAGAAATGCATCCCTGTTGGAAGAGTTCCACTGGAGATGTGGAACAACTCAGGGAATTAAGCAATTCTTTATGCTTTCACGTGATCTAAGCCCCGGTTCATTTTCCCTAAAAGGAAATTTTAAGGAAGATGGTAAGAGTAGGAAAAAAACGGTCATTGGGAGCATGACTGGGCAAAGCCTTTTAACCATCTGGAAGTTACCCCCCAGGGATGGCTCTGACGCTCTCTGGCAAAGGCCCATAGTTGCAGAGCTTTTTGTAGAATTGCAGAGAGCATGTTGTAGGTTGCTTAGGTGACTTCTGGCTGTTTAATTACCAGTGTGCAACCTAATCTATTCTGTGGGAGCCAAAGAATTGAAGATGGCTAAGAATAGTAGACAGGCTGGTTGCCTGCAACGATAAATTGTCCAAGTAGGTTTTGGAACCTCTCTTGGAATTATTTGTTATTAAGGCAGCAGAAGAGGTGAGGTCCTATAGATTGGAAAAGGACCGACAGACATAATTAGAAGTGATAACACTCAATTATGGTCTGATAAGCTGTCTTAAAAGAAATATTTGAAAAGATTGCAGAGGGGAGAAACTCTGTATGGAAATCACTTACTGGAGTAGGTATTGAAGACAATCCTATGGCTTAAAAGGTAAGCCCTCCAGTCAAATAGTATCACTCTTAGAGTGAAAATCTCGACTAAGAGGAATAGAAAGTAATACAGAGTTGGGAAGACTTACAATTTGATAAGTCTCTGAAAAAGGTAAAGCTCCCCTGCAGTCAAAAGTATGAGATATCCTCGTACAGGACAACTGTCAAGGTGAAGGGCATAGCATACCTTGTAATTAGTTGTAACTCCTCTGTTTATTTTAAAAGGAGAGGAGAAAACCTGTTACCTGTAGGGCATGATTATCCTTAATAGCTCTAAGAGCTAAAAGAATGAATTGCTCTTGGCAAGAGATTCATGCCTAAAGTGGAGGATTGAGCCAGTGTATTACTGACCTCTCAGTAAGGATGAGAAGAACTGTAAATGCTTCTGTTGTTAAGAAGTAGCGGTTCTGAAGCTCAACAGGAAAAAGAGATTTAATGAATAAACCCTGCGACTGCTGAGTTTGCTGAGCCTGTTGAGGCTTTGGTTTTCTTAGCCTGGTATGATGTTGCCCTTCTTTGGAAACATCTGCATGATGGGTAGAAGATGAATAAAACGTTTTCCCTTTAGGGGGATAATGTTTGTTAGGAGATTTTTTACTAGCTGGGATAGAGGAAAGTTTTGACAATCCTCTGAAAGCAACAATATCAGTGTTTAACTGATTAGCTTGGAATAAAGCATCCTTGTTAAAGAGATTTTCACCAGTACAAGGAGTATTTCCCAGCCTTTCTTGTACCCATTTGTCCAAGTCTGAAGCTTGGAGCCAGGCCATGCGTCGTGCTCCTATGGCTATAGCAGAAGTTCTGCTAATAGACTCAAAACAGTCCAGGGAAGCACGATTAAGGAATTTGGAGACATTTTGAGCATGACTGACTAATATGAAAAAGTCTGCTCTTTTATGCTCTTGAAGAAAAGGATTCAAAAGCTTTAAGTTCTTTGCGACCTCTTCAAGAGATAATCCCATATAGAAAATATATGAGATAATTCTTGCTGAAAGCATGGATGCCTGGAAGCATCGACGTCCAAAGGCATCTAAAGTCCTAGACTCACGACCTGGCGGATAAGAAGAGTGCTTCTTTTCACTCTTAATACACCTCATTGCTGATTCTACAACAATAGAATGATGAGGAAGTTGAGTCTTTTGAAAACCTGGAGAAGGTGGCACCTTGTACATAGTATCAAGTGTCTTAGAATGTGGGGATACCGTTAAAGGAGTTTCCCACATTCTTAATAGTAGATCTTGTAAGATCTGATGCAAAGGAAGCATGATCACCTCCTTTAGAATCCAGGGGAAATGCAGTGTCTCTGAATCCCCTGGTAGGGATTCTGTACCAGGTATAGAAATGGCAAGTAACTTTGCCATATCAAGCAGAAAAGCTTGAAAAGAAATCTCCCCTGAGGAGGACCCTCTAAAATGAGGGGTAAAGGCTAGACTTGTTGAAAATTCAGCCTTGGTACCGATGGATTCATCCCAGTCATCGGGATCAGAAGACTTGAAAGGATGAAGCATCGGATTTTCCTTAAAGCGATGTCTTCGGTACCGCCCGAGGTCGGTACCGAGACGAGTTGGTACCGAATCCTCCATGCTAGAGATCAATTCCAGGCTCGGCATCGAAGGAAGCGAGTCTGTCGAAGCAAGCATGGATGGTACCGATACCGATGCCGATGTCGATACCGGTACCAGTACCGAAGCCGATACTGATACTCGAGGAATGGTCTGCAGCAACTCTAGCAGTACCGAAGTAGCCGAGAGCGCTAGACTACGTTCATCGGTGAGGAGTGTTTCATCCATCACCATAGCCGATGCAGGGGTGTTGGTACCGCTCGAAGCAGCCACAACCACCGAGCATGGCCCAGGTATGTTCATCGAGGTAAGAACCCCGGGAACAGCCTGAAGCCCCATTAATGCTTTGGAGCCCGAAGACTCCCGCCGGGGCTTTATTGCCAAAATGTCCTCGAGGGCAAAGCCAGAGCCAACTCGATGCTGAGAAGGATATCTACCACTCGAGGACTGGCTAGTCTTTACAGACGTTTGTTTGGTTACCTGATCCTGTGAAGAAGAAGATATTCTAGCTGGTGACATCGAGTGCAATGTGAACCGGGTATCAAGTTGTGCTCAATCCTTAAGACTTCTTCTGTTTGAGCTCCAGCAGGAGAGACACTCCAGTGGGGAATGGTCAGGACCTAAACATTTTAGACACCAAGTATGAGTGTCTGAAAATATATCTGTACCGCCACACTTTGAGCATTTCTTAAGGATAGTGGCTGGCTTTTCCATAATGGAAGGATAGAGGCCTAGTGGCCTAGAAACTGTCAGGCACTAAACAGGAAAAAATTCTAAAGAAAAGAAGAAATTCTTTAGTATAAAGAAAGAAAAGCACCGGCGGTACCGGTGGCGTTGAGGGAAGGCAGACGCGACCACAAAAAACTAAGAATAAAAAGAAGAATTTTCTGCGGTGAATACGTCCTGCCGGCTCCCCGGAAAACGGAAAACTGATGAGAGGGAAGTGAATGGGCGGGAAGGCAGCATGCATGTGTGCGGGATGCTCCCAAAAGCTTTCTTTTTGGAAGCTGGGGAGCGTTCCTCTGCAGGCTCCGTCGGTACCGACGTACCCATATGTGAAGACTCACTCCTGCTTGTTTCTGGAGATCGAAAGAATCTGTGGAATCGACGATCCTAAGGGCCGCAGTTTCCGCTCTGCACACCAGGCCTCAAAAATGCGCCAGACCTGAATATACGCCAATGATGTAGATCGCCTCCGCACCTTCAACAATGTAGAAATGACCGCTGTGGAATAGCCCTTGGCCTTCATCCTAGCCCGTTCAAGAGCCATGCCGTAAGCGAGAACCAATTTATCTGGGGCATACGTAACGGCCCCTGAAGCAACAGGTCTTCCTGCTGCGGCAGTCGCCACGGCCTGTCTACTAGCAGCCGCACCATATCCACATACCAAGGCCTTCTGGGCCAATCTGATGCCACCAGAACCACGTGGCCTCCATGCCTCTCTATGCGCTCAAACCACTCGACCTATGAGAGCCCAAGGTGGAAAGACATAGAGGAGGCCCTCCGCCGGCCACCTCTGCGCTAACGTATCGAGACCCTCCGACATCCACTCTCGCCTCCTTCTGTAAAATCGTGCTGCCTTTGCCGAGTCGAATGTCGCCATTAGATCCATGATCAGAGGCCCCCAGAGTTGTACTACCAGAGCAAAAACCTCCGGGTGAAGCACCCATTCTCCGGGATCCTCCCTGCGGCGACTTAGAAAATCCGCTTCGACATTGTCCACTCCAGCCACGTGCTGCGCTGACAGGCTCCTCAGATTCAGCTCTGCCCTCTATCTCTAACGTCGCACTCCTTGTGCCGCCCTGCCGATTGATGTAGGCTACTGTCATTGCATTGTTGGACAGCACCCACACCGCCGTCCCTTGCAATCATGGCTGAAACTCCAGAAGAGCCAAATATACCGCCCTCATCTCCATCCTGTTGATTGACCATTCCTTCTCTGTCAGAGACCACTGCCCCTGGGCTAATCTCCCTTCGCAATGTGCTCCCCATCCCAACAGACTGGCATCCGTCATCAAAAGTCTCCAGGATGGAGACTCCAGCGGCACTCTCGTCTCCAAACTTTCCGTCCGTAACCACCAGCAAAGTTCTCGTCGCACCTCCGGCAGACAGACCAGCCGACGGGATAACGCATCCGATTGATGGGACCATCGCTGGAGTAGAGCCCTCTGCAACAGTCTCATGTGAGCTCTGGCCCAGGGCACCACCTCGATCGTGGCCGCCATCGTCCAGAGCAACTGCAGATACTACCACATAGTCGGCACCTGCCGAGACAGAAAACTCCTCACGAGATCTCGCAAACCGCGTGCCCGCTGATCCAGGAGAAACACCGCTCCCTGCTCCGTCTCGAACCATGCCCCCAAAAACTCCAAAGACTGCGAGGGAACCAACCTACACTTCATAAAGTTGACCACCCAGCCCAGGCTCTCTAACACCCGCACCACCTGGGCGGTGGCCGCGGCGCTCTCTTCCCTTGACTTTGCTCGAATCAACCAATCATCCAAATACGGGTGCACCAGTACCCCTTCCTTGCGGAGCACTGCTGCCACCACCACCATGATCTTGGTGAAAATTCGAGGCGCCGTTGCCAGACCAAACGGCATGGCCTGGAATTGAAAATGCCCCATGGGAACCGCAAACCGCAGAAACTGCTGATGCTCCCGCCGAACGGGAATATACAGATAAGCCTCCATGAGGTCCAAAGACGTCAAGAACTCTCCCTTCCTGACCGCTGCAATCACGGAGCGCAACGTCTCCATACGTAAATGGGTCACCTGGAGGCAACAATTCACTCTTTTCAAATCCAGAATCGGTCGAAATGCGCCTTCCTTCTTTGGAACCACGAAATAGATGGAGTATCGACCGCACCCGCACTGGTCTGCGGGAACGGGCACCACTGTCCTGAGCTGCAGCAGCCGCTGTAGCATCTCTCGAACTGCCCGGACCTTCTTCGGGCCTCTGCAAGGAGACTGGACAAAGGAATCTAACATCGGTCGATGGAGCTCTAGCGCATAGCCCTCTCGAATGATCTCCAGCACCCACTGGTCTGATGTAATATGGACCCAGGCAGGGTAAAGCTCCCGCAAACGACCCTCCATGGGCACGAACCCCACCTGAGCCCGCCTTATCTAATTGTTTCTTTTTAAGGTTTGAGGACTGGAAGGGCGCAAACCTCTGCCCGCCTCCCAAAATCCCCGAAAACCCTGGCCTTGCACCGGAAACCTTCTGCGCTGCCCCTGGCCAAAGCGAGAGGACCGAAACCTACGAAATTCTCTCTGAGCTTCCTTGGGCCCTATAGCCATCCAACCCTGTTTAGGCTTATCCTCAGGCAATCGTCTCCCCGAGATCCTTAACCAACTTATCTAAATCCTCTCCAAACAAAAGCTTCCCCCTAAAAGGAAGCTTGCTCAGATGAGCCTTAGAAGAACCGTTGGCTGACCAGTTTCTCAACCGTAGATACCGCCGCGCCGCAACTACAGAAGCCATACTCTTAGCTAGTCCCCTAATGAGGTCATAATGGATATCCGCCAGATGGGTGGTCCCCGACTCCAGCCGTGCTATCTCATCCATCTGCTCTCCCAACTGATCCCCCTGCAGCGTCTGGGACCATCTTAGGTAGCCTCTCGCCACCCATGCTTCTGCTATCGAGGCCTGCATGGAAAGGGCGCTAATATCAAACACTTGCTTCAATAAGGTATCTAACTTCCTGTCTTGAACATCTTTCAATTCTGCGGCACCCTCTACCGGAATCGTAGTCTTTTTAGTCACTGCCGATACTGCCGCATCTACCTTAAGAGAGCGAAAAAGCTCCCTATCTTGGTCGGATAGTGGGTACAGCCTAGCCAAAGCCCTAGAACCCCTTAGAGCAGACTCCGGCAACTCCCACTCCTCCTGAATCATGTTCCTAAATACCCTATGAATGGGAAACACTCGCTGAGACATCCGCACCACCTGCAGCAGCGGATCCTCCAAAACCTCTTCCGAAGAAGGCACCGCTGCGGGCATGTTCAACGCTTTGAGAGTTTCGGCAATCAGAGCAGGCAGTTCCTCTCATCTGAACACTCTGACTACTCTAGCATGCTGTTCTGAGACAGGCAACTCACCCTCTTCTAACTCGTCACCCGAGACCTCCTCTACATCTCCGTCATCTGCTTCTAGATTCCCCCCGGGCGGAGACGCTGGGCCCTGAACCCCCACCCTCCTACTCTTCTTGGCAGGGATCGACCCCCCCTCCGATCGCAATGAGGAACCGAACCGCTTCTCCCCTCGTGTTACCGGAGGAGGTGACGTAACTCTGGGCTGCAACAAGGCGAAAGCCTGCTGCATAAGTTTGAAGAAATCCGGCGGGACTACAGTAGATCCCCCTGCCAGGTCCCCGCCTAGCGGAGGAGATGGCCCTACTCCAGAAGACGGCCCCGCTACCGGCTCCGAGGAGACTAACGGTGATGGCAGGGCTTCCCCTTCCTCCTGAGAAACCGCCAATTGTTCCCCCGTCCCCAAGTCCAGCACTTTTTCCATGATGGCTGCCTCGTGGGTGCAGCCCCTGCACACACCGGACTCTAACACTGCGCCGCGCCTCGTGCCACAAACTAAACAGCGAGGCCTAGCCGGCATACTAACTTGCAATATAAAACTGAAGTCTTTCAGAGCCTGTCTTTTTTTTTTTTAATAAACTACCCTTCACAGATATCAAATTATACTCTGCTCCGCTATTTTCCAATTAAATTGAGATCTCTGGAGCCCCGCAGGTCCTCACACTAATACTCCCTCAGTTTGCCGTGCTAAAATGGCCGTTGTCGCGCTTCCCGCGCGAACTCATGCGGCCCGGCCTAAACGCCCAACTCCCGAGATCCTTAACGATCGCGGTCTCTAGTTTTCCCCACTCACCTGCTCTATCGCCTACCGCCGATTCACTGCTTCGGTGGGGAGGGTAGGGGCGTTAAACCGTGTCGGAGCTCAGCCTAAGATCAGCTTTGGCTCCGGCGCTGCAGCCACAGCCTGAAAGCTCCTGCTTTCCCTCTGCAGTCCGGTGCTGCGGCTCAAGCCTGCTACCTGCTCCTCACCCGTTCAAGCGGCTTCGGGAGCAGGGAGGCACAGTTACCGGATCCGTCCCCCGATGCTCGTTATAGTGCCGGGGAAGGAAATCGGAGGATGGGAGGGGGGAGGGGGCGAGGGTGAAAATAAGAGAAAAAGGAGACAGACGCTGTCAGCAACGGCAAAGGACACCTCAAACAGCAGCACCCTTCTGCCCTGCAATAAGAAAAAAGAAAACTGACTCAACCTTTAAAACAACAAATCTGGGGGGGCGGAGCCCGATGTCCAGCGGGATGGTCGCATAACGCTGAGGCTCCCGAGAGGCCTACTCAGAATCCTGAATTAACACCGGACAAACTTGAATTTCTGCTCTGATCTTGCCGGGGCACATTGGTGAGATGGCGGGGACCAAACCCACGCGCCTGGAATTTGGCTCTCCAGCGGCTTCTCACGGTAAACGCTCCAAAACTGAACCCCCGTCCCCGCAGAAGGGGCTGGCTTTGCGCGAGGGCCCCGAAATGCAGCAGGAAATCCTCGCAGAAATTAGAGGGGTTAAGGACCTCGTGCAGTCAAACGGTGAAGCACTTCGAGCGCTGAGGGAAGATCTTGGTGTACTGCAAGGCAGGCTAGAGGGGCTCTCTTCGCGTCAGGACAAAATGGAGAGTATATTAGACTCCCATGCGGTCCGGCTGTCCAAACTTGACAAAGTTGAATGTCAGGTGCGGGCCTTGCAGAAAGAAGTGGAAGATGGCAATAATAGAGCGCGCCGCAACAACCTACGACTCGTGGGCATACCGGAGGGAGCGGAATTGGGAGACATGAAGGAGTTTTTAAGTAAAATCCTCCCTTCCCTGCTCCAAATCACCTTTACCAAAGAATTGGAGATCGATCGCGCTCATCGTGTACCCACAAACATAACGCTCAACAGGAAGACCCCGCGGCCTATCATCTTTCGACTTTTGAGATATCAACATGTGGAACAAATTCTTAGTGCCTCCCGGGCAAAGGGCCATATGGAGTTTGAGAGCCACAAGGTCTCCTTCTATCCTGACTTGGCTAAACCCACGGTCGACCGCCGAAAGCGCTTTCTGGAATTTCGGCCGAGGCTTCAACAACTACAAGCACGCTATGGCCTGATGTACCCGGCCAAGCTCCGAGTCACGCTTCACAATCAGACAAGAACATTTGAGGACCCTGATCTACTAGCGGAGTTTTTGGACTCTAAAGAAGCCGACTTGATGCGCTGACTTCCAGAATATTCCTGCCAGTACTCTCATATCCGCTGTGCCTGCCATATTGGATTTACCGCGGCTCAGCGAAGAGTCTGTCGAGGGCGGTTTGTTGCCTTATTTTGAAGATATCTGGGACCCGACTCCATCTACCCATAGTAGCCTCGACGAGTATCAGAGACAGTGTTTCTTATGGACTCTGGTGTTTCTTTTCTTTTATTATGTCTCTATCTTCCTCTCTAGGGCCTCCTCCCGCAGACATCTGGTCGCCATATTCATTGGGGGTTTGCTTCTTCTCTAAGTTACTTTGGTACATACTTTTCAATATGGGTGTATTGGCCAGCATACTTGGTGCTTATGTCATTATTGTACAGATTCTGATTATGTTGTAAGTTTTCAAGCGCTCTTACCTAAAATGTCTATTATCGACTGATGGCACCATGTAAGATTTTCTCATTGAACGTACAAGGAATCAATAATCCGATAAAACGGAGGAAACTCCTAAGCTATCTAAGTCATGAAGCTGCGGACCTGATTTTCCTCCAAGAAACACATTTCAATTCGAAGGAAACTTTCAACCTCAATATTAAACCTTACATGGTGGCCGCCTATTCCCCAGCTGTTTCTAGGAAATGTGGGGTTGCTATATTGGATAGGAAATCTCTGCATGCTACTATTGTTGCGACTTGCTTAGACACAGCGGGTAGATGGTCCGATCATGTACAATCTGCTCATGGCTTCGACATGTCTGTTTAATGTACACTCATCATGTTTCAGATCGCTGTAAGGTTTTGTAACACAATAATGTTTCAGATCGCTGTAAGGTTTTGTAACACAATAATGTCAGTACACGCCCGCTTCGAGAATGTTTTAGTTTTCTAGAGAAGAAGCAGGGGGGAGGGGGGTGGTAGGGGTTTACTTTGGTGTATGTATCATATTCCATGTATGTATTTGTCTCTTAGTTGTATGTCTTCCTTTCCTTTGTTGTTGTAAAACGAAAATAAAGAATTAAAAAAAAAAAAAAAACAAATCTAAACGGTAAAATATAAGATACAAGATAAATTTAAGAGTTTCAAAATAGCTCTGCTTATTTGTGCTGAGAGAGCCCAGACCCAGACTCAGAACATTCTCCAGCTGCTTGGAGACTGAAACTACTGGAGGAGAGGGGCAGTCCTTGCCTATTTATGCAGGTGTCATCAAAGCGATGACATGTTTCTGTCTCCAAAGCTGCTGGAGGAGATTCTAAACTCAATGGTTCCGGGACTGTACTAGAGGGACGAAAAGGAAGTATTTGTTTAGCAATTTCGCTTTTTCAATGTCACTTTCAGCAAGGGGAAGGTAAAATTGACATTGTCCTAGGCGGGGCAGTTGCATTTGTTAATTCTGGGCCTGATAGTCAGCCCTCAGCTGTATGAGTTTTTAAAGTGCATGGTCGCCATGGGCAAAAAAGTGAAACTGTATATTCAGTGCTGGAATTTGCATATCCTGTAGCGCTGAATATCCTGTTTCAGCACTGAATGGTGTGGCTAACCTGACAGTGGCAATATTCAGCCACTCTTCTAATTGCCAAAGGGGGTCATTCTGTCCCACGAATAGCGGGGATGGATGTCCCATTCGTTCCCCTGTCAATACTGTCCCTGTACATAGAGCAGGTTTGTACGGGGAGGCCTAGATGGGGCAGGGAGGGGGTGTTCCGGAGGCAGATCAAGGGCAGGGCATGGGCTTGCCATGACCCCGGACGTACAGGGCTTATTCAGAGATTGACCCTCTACGTCCAGGGCCTCAAATCTAGATGGGGGACTTATTGCATCTTAAAGGTGGAATAAGTCCCTCTGGACAGAGGGAGATCGCAGTGCGGGACCCAGGGACACAGGTGAAGGGCTGCAGGGGTTCCCCACAGCCCAACCCAGGCCTTGGAAGGCCGGATAGGGAGTCAGGTGGAGGGTAACAGGCATCCGGGTTCGGCAGGCCAGGATCGCGGCTCGTGAATGGACCCGCGGTGCCAAGGTGATGGGATGGCATGACACCGTGGTTCCATTCACAGGACTGGCTGACTTAGGCAGGTAGTTGCTGGGACGTACGACCAGAGACAATTAGGTCCAGGCCTGCACATCCAGGTGCTACACCCAATTCTGTTCCCTTGGGTGCTGCAGGATCAGAATTCTGTCTAACTTTGCACGCCCGATTCTGTATGGCCGTATAGGGGACTGGATGTACATGAATGGAATTGGCTTTAAACTATATAAAATTAGGAGAGCTATTGAGATGACCTGTCTTTATGCGGGCACATATCTGGTTAGCACTTGTCCTTTCTAAATGGGTTCATAGTTGGAATAGGAGCACTTTTTCAAGGATTTTTGCCATAAATGAAATATTGGGGACAGACTGATAATTAGCCAGGTCC
Organism: Ichthyophis bannanicus; assembly: GCA_033557465.1. Taxonomy (NCBI): domain Eukaryota; kingdom Metazoa; phylum Chordata; class Amphibia; order Gymnophiona; family Ichthyophiidae; genus Ichthyophis; species Ichthyophis bannanicus. The sequence goes on from CM066031.1 coordinate 1,608,379,658, forward strand.
CTAGGACTGAGGAAGGGGATCCGTAGGATAGGCTGAACAGTTGTTCTCTTCCAACTCTGTAGAACATTCCCACTATCAAAACTTGCATTAATCGTATTAAGGATAGAAGGAAAAAGTCAAACTTCAGATATTTTGACTACTGGGGTAGGGATAGGATCCATGGAGAAGTGCTTGAGGACATAGTGTCAAAGGCTTGCATTAAAGAAAATATACTGGCCTTATGAAAAGTGCTCCAATGGCCTATTAAAGGAAGTTCTGAGCCAAGATCCTCATCACTCAACGAAGGAAAAATATTGTTAGCATAAGAGCTTGAGTTAGCCAATAGTCCATGAGGTAAGCTAAAAAAAACCTGTTCTAGTCAACTTTGGATACAAAAAAAGTAGCAAGGATGTCTGCTAGAACTGTAGAAATTAGTGGTGACAATCTAAACTTAGATGATGAGATAAGGTCTGGCAATTTTCTAAACAAGGTCTTAGAAGGCTTAGCACTAGTATTGATCAGATTGAAATAATACTTTCTTTCGCTAATTATTTATTTATTTCTTTATTTAGACAGATTTGTATGCCACCTTATCCTTCAATCAAGGTGGTCACATCACATCACAATTGGAGGGTTACATTTAACATTAGGATACTTATAAACATTTAGACATTGCAGTTGCTTAACGACATTTAGACAGTACAATTGAAGGGTAACATTTAACATGATGGTAATTACCAATGTAGTACAGATAGATATTACATTAATCTGAAGGCCAACAGGTGATTATCTATGTTTTTAATATTCCTCAATTGAAAGGTTCAACTGTTTAAGGAAGGGAGTGCACTATCATATTTCCATTCCTGAAGGACTAACAAGTGTTCAGACCATGGAATAGCTGTCACCTTGGTTCCCTGAGAATTTTTAAAATTTTTGCCAACGAAAAAAAAATCTGATCAAGTCTATGACCTTCTATATGCATCGGTGCTTGTGCAAATACTAGGGAGTCCATCAAAGCTAGAAATCCCCTTTATTAAAGCAAAACTGTGTAATCCATATGTATATCAAAATCACCTATTATCAAATTTTTGGCTCAATACACAGTCACGGGGATCTCATATGAAGAGAAATGCTCATTCCCTCTCTCTTTATAGACAGAATATCTGAAGAAGCAGACCTGATTCTTCTTGCAGCCACGTTGTGGTTACCGGCTGGAGGAGAAAGAGGCCCAAATGGAGGGAGACACAGGTGAGCACATCTACTGCAGGCCACATACATGCATCACCTTCTCAACATTTTTTGTGCCACAACCATAATTTCCCTTATAACTGTATCACCTCTGCAGATGACTCTGTCTCCCAAAGTAGATCCATGCATGTCTGCTGTGATGACACCTCCTTTTCAGCCTACCTCAACACACAAAGCATAGGGATTGCACAGCAATGAAAGTTTTCCTTGTAAGTATGTAATATAGCTGATACAGGTCTCTTCTAGACCCATTCTCTGATGTCATTAGATTATAAATATGGGAACAGATGAGGGGTTAATCTATTTGATCTTTTTTGTACTATTTTTGTTAAATTAGGGGGTTATTTTAGAAGATACAAATGTAAATCACATCTTCGTGTAAATGGTCATTTTAGAAAAGGCATGATATGCAATTGGATGTCTTTAAAACATTTTAGGATATGTACTAGGGGCATGGTCTGGGTAGAACAAAAGTCTGCATGTGCATACCCTTTGGAATGCATATGTATGCCCAAAAACTGCATGCTATAAGTGTATTTCGGCCAGCCCTTTACAGGAGGGATTGAGGGGATTTTCCTCCTTAATCCCCCCTAGTTTATTTCTCTTTCCAAACGGAAATGAGTTCAACATAGCATCCTTTGTTGTTAACTAGCATCAGCCACTCATCTAAATCCATGAAATGACTCTCATGCATGCTTAAGTGCTGACATTTGCATGTGTAGGTTGTGAAATACCAGCACTTATACATGTAAACTGCTGAGTTTCCTCCAATGATTTTCCCACATGTAAATTCATAAAATGGCACAGAATAGCCAAAGCCCAGCTACCATTGGCCAAGTACCACTCAGGTAGTATGAAAAAATCCAATCAGAGGACGAGATCCAATTGTGAAATCACTGCCTGCACAATTGCCTGCCTTTCTATCCTGACATGCAATGGGGTTAAGCCAGCCCTGAACCAAGCAAACCAGAAAGAGTGCAAGCTGTATATAAACTTGACAAATGCTTATATGCAGATCCATCTGGCTATGACATTAAATAGCAACCATATATCTTATCGGATACAACAATAGATCGTAACTCTGCCTGGGAAATGCATTCTACTTTGAAGACTCCACTCTTTAGATGTAGAACATGGTCTACATTACAGCATCATTAGTACTAAGGGGCATGTTTATTAAAGTGTGCTATGTGGTTTCTGTGCATATTAACCATTTTCACAGGCCCAAAGTAAATGCTACAACATAGGCAGGCCAATTACCATGCCTTAATTGCACATCACATGATGAATTGGGTTCAGCCCTGGGTTGGGCAAAGAAAGAGATTTGACTGAACATTATGGTTAGTGCAGCTGCCAGTAGCATGCAATCATTGTCCGTGTTGCATTTATGAAGGGTGCAATTAATGCCATCTTGAAGTGGCATTAGGTGCAGTTGTGGTAATTGCCAACAGCCAGAACATATGCTAAGGGGCTTGCCTGCCTGGTAATTGTAAGGCACTTGCTGGCCACACCCCCGGCATTTAAGGTGGTGCAGTTGCATCTAACGAACAGAATGAACAAGAGTCTACCATCACATGGAGGGACAGAAGCAATAGAATTTGCAAAACAAGAGAAAAAAACTATTTTAGAAATTATTCCAGCAAGCTACCACAAGTAACTGGCTAACAAGGAATAGCCAGGTGGTTAGAACAACAGCCTAGCACCCCAGAAATCTGGGTTTGATTCCCACTGGCACTCCTTGTGATCTTGGGCAAATCACTTTACTCTCCTTTGCCTTGGAAGAAAAGGCCTGGCAATCTGGTTTTGGTCAAAACTTGCCAAAAAAAATCCAAAAGTTGCTGGGTCACCAGGAGTTAGCATAGAAATGATGGCAATTAGACAAAACAGCAAATACAGAGAGAAATATGGAGAGTTACTTCAGAAACCCATAAATAGATCAAAAATTGTTAAGGAAGGTTATATTTCATAAATAGTTAAGGAAGGTTATATTTCAAACTAAATATAAAAGACTGATAATTGCAGCACAGAATAGTGGATTAGGGATAAAATAGTTCACAGCCAGAATAGACAAAGACAGGTAAACAGATAAATGGAACTGGAAATGGCCACACATTTATTTATTTAGTAAATACTTATATACCGCTACTTCCAGCGGTATATAAGTATTACTGGATGTGATGAGTTGATGTCAGATAAATTGTAAACAGAACAGTACAATAAGGTAGCATGTCTCATGCACTGGAAGCTATGTAAACACTAACGTGCTGTGCCAGAAAAACACTGGAATCACAACCTCAACAGAATTGTGGAGAATGAAAAAATTGTGATTATTTGGAACATTCCTACTCCCACAGCTTGATGAAAGAAAACTGTACATTATGTTAAAGGAGAAAAGCAGAAGACAAGCATTATTAATAGAAGCGGCAGTGCCAAGTGACTATTCTACTACTACTAATTCTCCCAAGATGGACAGGTCTCAGCTGAGGTGCCAGACCAAGACAAACCACCCATCTGGGCAGCAACAGAATGGGACAGTGTTGACGGCGGAGGATCACAATTTTGTGACAACGGCAACACCACCAAACTTAAACTGCGCGGAAGAAAGGCCCGGCAATCTACTTCTGTATCCCCTCGTGTTAAATGTATCCCCAATTGACCGCTTTGACCCGGTGAAAAGCGGAATATAAATACAGCTAAATAAATAAAATAAGTATCTTGCCATGAAAACCCAAAGGATAGTTACAACAAAACAAATTGTGCTATGGTGCTGGAAGATGAGACCCCCAGGTCAGAAGGCACTCAACTAGCTACTGGGGAAAAGCTGAAGACTTTTCAGAGTAAAGCCAGCATTTATGATGTGGTTGGATCAAAGCCTTCGGGAAGTCTGACTGCTGATGTAGCTGCGCATGAAATGAGAGTCAGAAGCTGTAAAGATGTCTTACACATTGGAACATGGAACGTACGAAGCATGAACCAAGGGAAGTTGGAGGTGGTCAAGAATGAAATGGAACATATACAACTTGATCTGTTGGGTGTCAGCGAACTGAAATGGACTGGCATGGGGCACTTTGCATCAGATGATCACATGGTCTACTATGCTGGAAATGAAAGACAAAGAAGAAATGGTGTTGCATTTATAATAAAGAAGAAACTTGCAAGAACTGTAATGAAATACAATGCAGTCAGCGAACGCTTAATCTCTATTCGTCTACGAGGATTGCCTATCAACACAACTATAATTCAAGTATATGCCCCAACAACAGCTGCAGAAGAGAATGAAATTGAAGAGTTCTATGAACAAGTACAAGCTGAAATTGACAGAACATGCAAACGGGATATCCTGATAGTCATGGGTGACTGGAACACAAAAGTTGGCAACAAAGAAGAAGGCAAAGTAGTTGGAAAATATGGACTTGGCAAAAGAAATGAAGCTGGAGAAAGACTGATAGAATTCTGCAAGACCAATGATCTATTCATCTCAAACACCTTCTCCCAGCAACACAAGCGGCGACTGTACACATGGACTTCACCGAATGGATTATATAAAAATCAAATTAACTACATATGTGGAAGTCAACGATGGAAAAGCTCTGTAACATCAACAAAGACAAAACCTGGAGCTGACTGTGGTACAGATCATCAACTACTAGTATGCAAACTCAAGCTAAAGTTGAAAAAGAGCAAACCACTCATGAACGCAGCAAAATATGACCTTGAGAATATACCACTGCCTGCAAAATCGATTTGCTGCTTTAGATACAAATGACAGAGCTCCGGAAGAGTTATGGAATGACATCAAGAAGGTTGTGTTGGAAGAAAGCGAGAAGTCTCTACAAAAGGTGAAAAAGCAAAAACGGCCAAAATGGATGACGGAAGAAACTCTGAAAATTGACAGAAACGCAGAGAAGCTAAAGCCAGAGGAGAAAGAAAGACAATCGCAGAACTCAACAGAGATTTCCAACGTGCAGCAAGACAGGACAAGGAAAAGTACTACAATGACACTTGCAAGGAAATAGAAGCAGAAACTATTAGAGGAAGAACAAGATCGGCTTTCCTAAAGCTACGAGAGTTAAAGAAAAAGTTCCAGCCTCGAATTGGAATGTTACAAGATGCTCAAGGTTCTATGTTGAATGATGCTGAGAAGATCAAGAAAAGGTGGAAGGAATATACAGAGTTTTTATATGATAAAGATCAAGTGGACCAACAGCCGTTTCAACCTGTACCTTATGATCGGGAACCATTGGTGATGAAAGAAGAAGTTGAAGCAGCATTGAAAGCCTTATCAAAGAACAAAGCACCAGGCATTGATAGCATTCCCATAGAAGTATTGCAGCAATCTGATACAGCTGTTACCATACTCACAAGGCTCTGCCAAGAAATATGGAAGACAACATCATGGCCAACTGACTGGAAAAGATCTGTCTTTATACCAATACTAAAGAAAGGTGATCCAACTGACTGTGAAAATTATTGCACAATCGCTCTGATCCCACATGCCAGCAAGATTCTACTGAAGATTATTCAAAAGAGACTACAACCATACCTGGAACAAGAACTACCTGAAGTGCAAGCAGGGTTCAGAAAAGGGCGAGGAACGAGAGACATCATTGTGGATGTGAGATGGATCTTTGAAAAGACTAAAGAATACCAAAAGGATATCTATTTGTGCTTTATCGACTATAGCAAGGCTTTTGACTGTGTAAACCATGAGAAACTCTGGGCCACATTAAGAAGCATGGGTATATCGGAACACCTGATCGTTCTCTTGCACAATCTGTACATTGATGAAGAAGCAACAGTTTGAACAGAACAAGGAGAAACAGAATGGTTTAAAATAAGCAAAGGTGTAAGACAAGGCTGCATACTTTCCCACTACCTGTTTAATTTATATGCAGAACAAATCATCAGAGAAGCAGGATTGTATGAAGACAACAGAGGTGTGAAGATTGGTGGAATACTCATCAACAACCTTCGCTATGCTGATGATACCCCATTACTGGCTGAAAGTGAAGATGATCTGAAACATTTGCTTCTCACAATCAAAGAACATAGTCTCAAAATGGGCCTGCACCTTAATGTAAAGAAGACAAAGATCATGACAACTGGCATAATCAACAGGTTCATCGTTGAAGGAGAAGAAATTGAAATTGTGAACAACTTTAACCTACTTGGATCAACTATCAATAAAGAAGCAACAAGCAGTCAAGAAATCAGACGACGCATTGCTCTTGGCAGAATGGCTATGAAAGACCTAGATAAGATTCTCAAGAGCAGAGATGTCTCTCTCCATACAAAGATTCGACTTGTTCAAGCCATGGTATTTTCAATAACATCATATGGATGTGAAAGCTGGACAGTAAAAAAGATAGACAGGAAGAAAATTGATGCCTTTGAATTATGGTGCTGGCGGCGAATACTGTGTATACCATGGACTGCCCGAAGAACAAACCAGTCGGTACTAGAGGAGATCAAACCTAAGCTTTCTTTAGAAGCTCAGATGACAAGACTTAAACTTTCATACTTTGGACACATCATGCGAAGAGAGAAATCATTAGAGAAAGACATTATGCTTGGCAAGATAGAAGGTAAACGCAAAAGAGGAAGGCCAGCAATGAGATGGATCGATACAATAACAGCAGCTACGGGTACCAGTCTGTCAACAATGAGCCGCCTGACTGAAGACCGAACACAATTTAGGATAGCTATCCAGAGGGTCGCCATGAGTCGACTCCGACTTGACGGCACTTAACAACAACAACTAATTCTGAAGAAAAAAAAATCCTCAAGTACCAACAAATACAATCAGAGACCAAGAAAATATAGTAGGTATCACTAGCCTAATTAAAAAGAAGTTTCAACTGCAAAGAAACATGACGGCAGATAAAGACCATATGGCCTAGCCAGTCTCCCCTTCCTTACCATATACTACAGTCCCTTTTTTTCCTTTAGAGGTCTTCTGCATTTGTCCCATGCTTTCTTGAATTCAGATACTGTCCCCATCTCTACTACCTCCGCCGAGCAACTATTCCGGGTAAACATAAATCGGTTGTTTACGCCATCAAAAAGTAAAAAGACTAGGGGACATTCAATGAAGATACAATGCATCCCATTTAAGACTAATAAGAGAAAATATTTTTTCACTCAGTGAGTAATCAAACTCTGGACTCGTTACTAGAGGATATAGTAAAAGCTGTTAAAGAGGACCTAGGAAATCCCCTGCTTACCCCGGGACAAGCATTGTGGAACTTGTGTACCTTTTTGGGAACCTGCCGGGTATTTGTGACCTGGATTATCACTGCTGGAAACAGGATACTAGGCCTGACCCAGTATGGCATTTCTCATGTTCTTATATTGTCATGAAATAATAAGGAGGTACACTAAGATCCATGACCTTCCCACTCCTGAAGAAACAAACCCTCTCCAAACAACAAAGAAACTTGAACACTGAGCAGTTTTTAAAAAGATGGAGTTGGCTAAAGCAATCAGGGTAAAAAGCATGCAACCGGCACAAATCAAGCAAGCAGTAACAGAACTAGCTAGAACCAGAACCGGCCTATCCACCTGGTGGGCCAGGTGGCCAACTGGGGCGGCAGACCATGGCAGGCGGCATGGAGGATTTGTGCCATCCCTTTGATGCCCACAGCAGGCCATATGCTTCAGTACACATGGCCTGCTGCTTCTGACTCCCTTCTGATGCAACTTCCTGTCAGAGGGGGCACAGAAGCGGCAGGCTATAGGTACTGAAGCATGCCTACCGAGGACATCAAAGTGGTAGCACAAAGCCGCCACTTTTAAACTTCAGTTGCTAGCACCACTGGCCCCCCAGAAGATGGAATCAGCACCAGCAGGGGAGGCAGTAGCATCGTGTAACTCAGCATAAGGGGCGGAACTGCCGGGACTCCTGCCTAGGGCGGCAGAAACTATAACAGTCACATTGGCACCTATAACTGGACCAAAGTTAGCAAAGATAGGTGCCCTGCAGAAAAGTTACCCATATTTTATACATTTGAACACAGATAAACTATGTGCCATCTGACAGGGAACATGTTCACCTGCATAATGCCCAATTAAATGTATGTATACCTATATATATATATATATGTGTAAAAACTTACAAACAAATACATGCAGAATGGCAGCAGAGAGAGGACTATTTTTCATAAAGCCAACTTTGTACCAGGGGAGACTGCCCTCCTAGTGATGGAGCTAATTACATTTTTGTAAAGATCATTATGGATCCACCTCCACCAAAGTCATATCCTATCACAAGCAAAAGGTCTGGCATGGCATATGTCACAAACTGAATGACATTTCCCATCATAACTTTAACAATGTGGACTTCTGGAAGAAACAGAGAGAAATGGAGAGACCACGGCTGAGAAGTCAGCAACAGTCAGAGAGAGACCCTACAACCAGGGATCTCTGTCACAGATTCACTATCAAGTTCTGTCTACTCTGGATGATGTCACTATCACTGGGATCAGCCAGCTGGATACCTTCCACTCAGCTTTTAGAGAACATAAGTATGTGCCAATGTATTATTCTGTTAGATGGGGGTTTTTCTTGCTTCGGTCTTTATTGAAGAAGATGTAGAGAAGGTACCCATATCAGAAATGATATTTAAAGGTGAAGTATCAGAAGAACTGAAACAAATTTTGATAAACTCGGAAGATGTAATACAGCAATTTGATAAAATAAAGAATTGTGTGGAAAGGTACTTATAGGGGTACTGGGACCTTATAGATAAAGGCTGGTGAGTGAAAGCAGCTTAAAAAGTGCTGTCAGTATTAGAAGGGATGTTTATGAATGAGTGAGACAGTCAAGGTTACATCTTGCAAGACAGGGAGCTTCTGTTTGCAGGAAGCTTGTCTTGATTAAGCGCGAGCAATATTTTTGTGCATGGCATGAACTGTAACATATAGATATAAATAAACAAAAAGAACATGGCAAGAATGTATAATGTGGCAGTCTTTTCCAAATGAAAGAAAGTGTTGAAACCAAGCAAATTAAGGGAGTTACGCGCGTCTACTCAGGTTTGCAGGCCTGTGACTGCCTTCCTAAAACTGTTTTCATATTTTCTTATCTGCTTCTGGAACCAGAGATAGGAAATCAATGGCTTGGGATGGATTCCAGTGGTTGTTGCCCCCAGCCAGGCAGTAAGGAACAGAGGACACAAACAGGCAAGTCAGAGCTTTATCAGAAGAACTATGAGTATGATGGGTAATTTATTCAGTGGCCAATAGACTAGAACTAAGTTGCATGAATGGCAAGAAAAGGCCTGGGCTATAGCATTTAAGAAGGGTAGCCCATCCTATTGTATGCACAATAAACATGGTGATATTGCACGATGGCACTCAATGAGTAGTGGTGATAAAGCACTACAATTTCCCTTATGAGGGACTATTTCACAGGATAAGCTTCGATATTTGAAATATGAAATGGCGGTCAATGATTTAGGGAGACTGCACACTAGTCCTGAGTGGGTCATCCTTACATAGTGGAATACAATGGCAAATGAAAAGTCGCAAGAAAAACAAAAAGATGAAGTCCAAGACCTTAAACATAAGTTGTTTGTATTAGAAGAGAAAGTCTATAATGATTCATTTGTTTGCTTTCCTTAATCTGTGCTTTTAAAAGGATAATATTTTCTGTTTGTAAAAGATTTAAACAGCCTGGCTTTAACTTGGCAATTAGTTGTTAGAGGGTTTTTTCCATATGCTGATTTTCTTTCTTCAAGGCCATATTTTGCCAGACTTGCAAGTTGACATTTGAAACGTCTGTTTCTTATCACTGCTGGGTTGGTAATGTGTAAATATACAGCTTGCACATATAGTCTTTGAGCTGTAAGGCTTTAATCTATTGAGGGCCCGATTATGTAAAGTGACTTGCGGGGCTGTACGTCCTGGTGAAATGTGTAGCCCCACAACCCATCCTGCCCTGATTCTGCATTCCTCTCTCCCTGCACGCACAAAGCCACTATGCTGGGAGAGCAGGATGGAGGTGGCACGGGGCAGGGTTTGGGCAGAACATGGGCAGGCCAGACACCTAGACATACAGGGCCGATTCAGGTCATTGCACTGTATGTCTGTGAAGTGCCAGAGGACACCCAGCTTATTCTACCTCGGAGGTGGAATGAGCATAGGGTGCCCCTTCTCAACAGCCTGGCAGCCCCCCCAGGAGCAATGGCGCAGTTGAAAGTGAGGCCTTGCTGCCCAATCCTGGCCCTGATGGACCTGCCAAGAGTCAGGCATGGGAAACCTGGTCAGGAGGGTGTCCGGCTGCGGGAATGGAGGGGGCCTTGCTGTCCTGACGCCTGGACGTCTCCCATGGTCGCTGAAGGGGCACGCCAGGCTGTACCAGTGCCCGATCCTGCTACCGCGGGGGCATCTAGCTCCCACAGTGCAGAATTGGTACAAAGGAGCCCGTTCTGCTCTGGGACATCTGGATGGCCTGGACGTACCCCTTTCCAGATTGGACCCATGTGTATAGTAATTCCTTTGCATTGTTTGGTATGTTCAGTGCAGAAAAAACATGTAACAGGTGATCTCCGGGAACAGCAGGAATTTAGTCTTCACATATGGGTATTGTTGGACCAGACGGAGCCTGCGTGGGAACGCTCCCCAGCGTCCAATACGAAAGCTTTTGGGAGCATCCCACAGCGCCTACGTGCTGCCTTCCCACCTTTCCCAACTGTCCCTCTCCAGTTCAGTTTAAAGCTGAGACAAAAGAGAGAGGGAAAGAGAGAAAGAGAGAGAGAGAGATAGAAAGATACAACTCCTAGGGGAGGTGGGTGGGTTGTGAAGACTAAATTCCTGCTGTTCCAGGAGATCACCTGTAACTATGCTATCTCCAGGAACAAGCAGGAATGTAGTCTTCACATATGGGGACTCCCTAGCTGCAGATGCCAGGGAGATGGCCCCAGAAAGTTGTCAGCCCTTGGGAAAGGGCTCCACTTCCCCCCATGGATCTCTGGCATTCTACCAGGGATGGTGGGTAGGAGTTGATTAAGTCTGGAACAGGTGTTGAGGAACAGCCTGACCAAACAAGGCATCCCAGCGGGAGTCCTTGTCTAAGCAGTAATGAGCTGTGAAGGTATGTACCGAAGCCCAAGTAGCTGCTCGACAGATGTCGTCGATAGACGCAGAGTGAAGATGAGCCATTGAGGCTGCCATGGCATTCATATTGTGAACTGTGACATGGCCTTCAAGGGGAAGGTTCTTACTCTCATAGGCAAAAGATATACACTGTGCAATAAAGCTGGACAGTGTTCTTTTAGAGACTGGAAGTCTCAAATGACTAGCATCAAAAGCAACAAAGAGTTGAGAGGATTTTCTATGTTGCTGTGTCCTTTGCAAGTAAAAGGCCAAAGCTCTTTTAAAGTCCAAAGTATGAAGGTTCCTTTCTGCATTTGAGGTGTGAGGCCTTGGAAAGAATACAGGAAGGTAAACCGCTTGGTTTAAATGAAAGGGCGAAACCACCTTTGGCATAAAGTGTGGATGAGTCCTAAGGACTACCTTATCATGATTGAACCTTCTATACGGAGGATCAACCACCAACGCTTGCAATTCACTGATGCGACATGCTGATGTAATTGCAATGAGAAAGATAACCTTCCAGGAAAGGAATTTCAAAGAGGTAGTGGCTAATGGTTCAAAGGGCGGTTTCATGAGCTGCCCAAGAACCAGATTCAAGTCCCATGCCACCGTGGCTTAATGGAAGGCTTCGTTAAAAGAAGGCCTCTCATAAATCTCGCTATGAGAGGATGAGAGGAAATAGGTTGTCCATTTAGAGGCTTGAAGGAAGCTGCAATAGCACTCAAATGGACTCTCACTGAATTGGTCTTAAGCCCTGCATATGATAAATGAAGGAGGTACTCCAGTAATGATTCCAGAGGTATCGCAAGAGGGTTAAGACCCTTCTGCGAGCACCATATGGTAAACCTTTTCAACTTGAATGCATAAGACATTGACTCCCTTACAACTTGCCATGAACGCCGCTGCTAGAGTTCTATTTGGAGCAGCGAGGTATGACCATATCACACCCATCTTATTGCAGCTCCACTGGCTCCCAACACACGGAAGAATACTATTCAAGACCCTAGTACTTACCTTTAAAGCCATCCACAACATAACTGCTTCAACACTAGTCAATCTACTTCAACTCACTCCGCCCAACAGATCCAGAAGATCTACATCAGCAAACACCCTAATTATACCAAGTGCTTCAACAAAATGCACGCTAACAACATCCAACAGAGCATTCAGTCTTTATGCTCCCAAGTGTTGGAATACACTGCCTCCAGAAATCCGAACCATCACCGATCTCATGCAATTCAGGAAGGCACTCAAGCACTACTTATTTATACAATACTACCAGATCAATCTTAATCCACCATAGCCACACCCCTCCTCTAGTCCTAGTGCCTATCCATAGATTTAGCATAAGCTATTCACAAAGCTTACTGTTATATATGTAAATAATTGTTGTGCATGTCTCCCTAAGTTATCCAAGTTGTACTTCCCTGTTCTATGTAAAACTGATATTTGTTAATTATGGTTCCATGTAAATCGCGCTGATGCTAAAGAGTGCGGTATATAAGAAAAATAAATAAATAAATAAAATAAATAAAAGCGTCTTGTGGAAGGTTTCCTGGAAGCATGAAGGATATTCTTTACCTGCTGGGAAAGGTTAAGACCGTGAAGTTCTAGGCTTTCAGCAACCAGGTCCTGAGATGCAGACACTGGGGATTGGGTTGCCACAGCATCCCGTCCTCTTGAGAAAGAAGATTTGGAGCAGATCCTAACTCCAGAGGCGGAGCTTGAGAGAGATGTAGGAGCAGAGGGTACCACGGTTGCCATGGTCAACGTGGAGCTATGAGGATCATATGACCTCTGTCTCTCTGAAGCTTGAACAGGGTTTTGGGAATTAGTGGAATGGGTGGAAAGGCATACAGGAAGTCCTGACCCCAATGAAGGAAGAAAGTATCCTTGGCCTGACAACCTCGAGCCGGAATTCTAGAACAGAACCGGGAAAGTTTGGCATTCAGCAGACTTGCAAAGAAGTCTATGTCCGGGGTTCCCTAAATTTGAAAAGATTTGGCCACCTGGTCTGCATGGAGAGACCATTCGTGTGGAAGCAGAACTCAAATGAGTCTGTCTGCCCAAGAGTTTTGAATGCCTGGAAGATACATCGCAAGGAGATGAATCTGATGCTCTCTCATAGTCGCAAAGCTTCGTTGCACAGCAACAGAGAGCCTGTTCTGCCCTGCTTGTTCACATAGAACATGGCTACCTGACTGTCCGTTTGAACTAGGACTGTCTTGTAGCTGAGCTGGGTGTGAAATACTCGAAGAGCAAGGAAGGTTGCTCTGAGCTCCAGGAGGTTGATATGGAGATAGGCCTCCTGTGGAGTCCAGGTACCCTGGGTAGAAAGGCCGTGTAGGTGGGCTCCCCAACCCACCTGTAAAGCATCTGATGTTAGAGTGGCTTGGGGTGGGGGTTGCAGAAAAGGAGACCCCACCAGAAGGTTTTTGGGTGACTGCCACCATTGGAGGGACAAAATAAGGCGATCTGAGTTTGCTATTTTGTCTGACAGGCAACCTGACGCCTGAGCCCGCTGAGTGGATAAGGTCCACTGGGCTGCCCTCATATGGAGGCGAGCATAAGGAACCACATGCACGATGGATGCCATGTGGCCTAGCAACTGTAACATTTCCCGAGCAGTGAGGTGAGGTTTTAGCACTGCTTGGGAAGCTAAGTGCACAATGCGAAGGCAGCGGGGCTGTGGAAGGAAGGCCCTTGTCTGTCTGGTATCCAGAAAAGCTCCTATAAACTCTAGGGATTGAGTGGGAGCAAGGTTGGACTTTGGGAAGTTTATGATAAGTCCCAAATACTGAAGGATGCGCATTGTGCGAGACAGAGCAACCCTGGCTTCTGGCTCTGAAGGAGCTCAAATGAGCCAGTTGTCTAAGTAAGGGAAGACGAATATTTCCAGGGTGTGGAGAAAGCACAGTTACTTACCTGTAACAGGTGATTTCTGGGAACAGCAAGAATTAGTCTTCACATATGGGTACGTCGGTACCGACGGAGCCTGCACGGGAATGCTCCCCAGCATCCAATCAGAAAGCTTTTGGGAGCATCCCTCGCGCCTGCGCACTGACTTCCCGCCTTTCCCACTGCCTCTCCTCAGTTGAGTTTCATAGCTGAGACAGAAGGAGAGAAAGAGGAAAGGAGATAGATAGATACAACTCCTAGGGGAGGTGGGTGGGTTGTGAAGACTAATTCCTGCTGTTCCCAGAAATCACCTGTTACAGATAAGTAACTGTGCTATCTCCAGGAACAAGCAGGAATGAGTCTTCACATATGGGGACTCCCTAGCTGTGGGTGCCAGGGGAGATCCCATAAAATGTGTATCCCTGGAACAGGACGGCATTTCCCAAACCTGGATCCCCGGCATCCCCTGAGGGATGGGGGGTAGGAGTTGAATAGAGAAGAGCTGTAGAGGAACAGCGAATCTAAAGACTACAGAGAAAAAGAGTCTTTAGAATGTATGTCAAGTATCATTAAAATATTTAATGAACTAGTACAATATAGAGCTTACCTACTGGATTGTAGGAAGTAGAACTGTGATGGAGTGTACTGTAGATGCAGTAGCGGAATCCTCAAGGTAACTTCACAGCAGTGAGGATGAAGTTCCAAACCTGGAATGGGCAGGTGACCCAGGTGTCAACTGGGATAGTAGAGGAACGGCAGGTCTTCAATGGAAAGCTTTATGGGAAAAAGCTGAAAACTCTTTTAGGTACAGAGTTATTAACATTGAGGACTAAAAGAAGGAGACTGACCGATCTGGAGAATTAGCCCAGTCCTGAAGGGAAGAGGGGGTATGGAAAAAAGCCCCTATTCCCAGGGAGAACCGAAGTGTACTCAGAAATACTGAAGATGTACACTGTCTTTCCTAGCTGGTAAGAGATAGGAAGACATTGAAGTTTGATACTTCATAGACAGGGAGATCTATAACAAAAATAGAAGCTGTTGACATCACAGCAATAATTGTGTGTATAACCGCTCCCACTTGCTGAGCCCTATGAGAATAGGCAAGCGGACTGTCTTTATAGCACAGACAGTTAGGGAGATAGCAGGTAATACTTAGCGTCCTATGGACATCTCCCAATGGGCACATATATATATATATATATATATATATATATATATATATATATATATATATATCTTGAGAGACATACATATCTATATATATGTGCGTATATGTCTAGATATGTGTGATATAGATAGATAGATAGATAGATAGATAGATAGATAGATAGATAGATGGGCATGACTTATGCCCACACAGACTACAGAAATATGTATGTATAGGACATATACATACATGAATATAAGTCTGAGGATACATGCCTGCAACTGAGCCCCACAAAAACATTCATATGGGGAATGTGATGGGAAAAGATTCATCTAATAATGAGGGGGTAAAAACCACCTGAAGATATATAGAGAATCTATTTCTGCGGTGCAGGAATGTAGTTCAGTGGAATAACCAGTATGGTTGCGTGAAAAAACAGAGGATAATAGCAGTCTGGCAAGAGCACGTCAGGAGTACTTTGGGACTCTGACATGTCCAAAGGACAAAAAAACGCATAGACTAAGACACCAGGATGACCCAGCCAAGGGACACAGGGGTATCATGTACAGTAAAAGAGTATGCGTTGTCCAAGTGGAGCAGAAAAGTATAATGCCAAGCTGTAAGGAAAAAAGGGGTAGATTCCTGTAAGATTGGGAACTCCTTGGACATTCACGCCATGGAATGATTATATAAGCTTTTTCTACTATATGGAATAAACCCTCAGAGACAAAGTTCAATGCTCTGTAGCAAGGGCCCATAGTAGAAAGCTTCTCTGAAGATTGCAGAGAGCATTGTGCAGGAGAATTATAAAATAAAACTGACAGAAGGCAGGTGTGTTGCCACATCCTAGGAAAGGATATGGCTAGAAAAAGATAACCTGCAGTGAGTAGTATTATGCAAGATAGTTGAAGGTAGCTTGCAATGAGCATTAAAGTAATCACTGGAACTCCTGCATACACAGCAACTGAACAAAACAGCAGAGGGGATTCTCCTGTATGAAAACAGAGAGAAAACAGACAAAGGGAGCGGAGATATTCCCGTCCCTGTCTGATGAGTTGTTCAGAGCATGCATTGAAGGATAACAAAAAGTCTACACTGGAAAGAAAGAGAAGTGTTTCAGTATGGTACCAACTCAAGCAGGGGAAACCCTGGAAGAGAGGGGGTTGGAAAGTGACTTACCATATGGTAAGTCAGCTGAAGGAAAAGATGTCCATGTGGGAACAGAAACTATCATGGGATAGTTGTAACCTCCCTTTGTAGTAGTAAGAAGGGGAGAATTCTGTAACCCATGGACAAAAGTATCCTAACAGATTAGCATACTGAAAAAGAAAAAAACAGTGTAGAGTTTGAAGAATAAACTTCTGCTAAGAAGAAGTTAACTGTAGATTGCAACATACAGGAACCTATGGTTGCTGGTTATGATTAGATTGGCTAGAATCTGGAGACTTCAGACTAGGATGAGATGTCCCTTGCTTGGGTACATCTGGAGGATGGGCAGGAGAAGGGTGAAACCTTCTCTTCTTAGGGATAGAAGGTTTGGTAGGACATTTCCTACGTCCGGTGGAAAAAGAAGGCTTAGGATGGTTTCCAGAACCAGGGAAGTCAGTGGAGCAATGAGCAACCTGACGTAAAGCCTCTTTATTAAAGAGATTTTCTCCAGTACAAGGAGAATTACCCAGTGTATGCTGTGCCTATCTGCTCAAGTCTGAAGCTTGCAGCCAGGCTGTACGACGTGCTCCAATGGCAATAGCAGAGGATCTGCTAACAGACTCAAAAGAGTCTAGAGAAGCACGAGAAAGAAACCAAGAGATATTCCTGCTATGATTAAGAAGCAAGGAATAGTCAGTGGCCTTAGGTTCTGACAAAAAAGGGGACAAAAGAGATAATTTCTCTGTGACCTCCTGAAGTGTCAGACTCATAAAAAATATATGAAATAATTCTTGAAGCCAGCATAGAAGCTTGGAAGGTTTGACGTCCAAAGGCATCAAGTGCTTTAGATGCACGACCTGGCGGATAAGAAGAATGCTTTTTCTTGCTTCTTACCTTCCTCATTGCTGATTCCACTACAATGGAATGATGTGGAAGTTGGTTTTTTTGAAACCCCGGAGAGGGAGGCACCTGATACAGAACATTAATGGCTGTAGAAGGCGAAGGAACCTTTAAAGGCGATTCCCACATCCTCAGAAAAAGATCCTGCAAAGAATGATGTAAAGGAAGCATTATATTTTCCTTTTCTGCTGGATCATGGTCAAGAGTAGAGCCAGGAATAGGAATGGCAAGAAAGGTTGCCATGTCAAGGAGAAATTTCTGAAAAGAAGGATCTCCAATAGGAACTATTCCTGGGTAAGCTGAGGTTGAAGGAGCAGCTTGAGCACCAGAAGACATACTGGACTGGTGCAGAAAAAGAATCCTGCTAGATGGACAGTGATACTGACAGTTCTGATTCGAGGCAGTTAGTACTGCATCGTCAGTGCCCGGTATCGATTCCAAGCTAGGCATAGAAAGGATCGATGGCACCGATGGAACTGCAGGAATCAACATCAATACCGATACCGGTATCGGAGACAATAATGACATCGAAGCAGTAATCGGGGGCTGCTGAAGCGGTACCGAGGTAGCCAGAGAACCTTGGTGAATATCCTCGGTACTGTGTAGTCGGAAACGATATGGATCGGTTCTGAAACGCGTCGGTACCAAATCATCTAGACTGGAGATCGATTCTAGACTCGGCATTGAAGGGAGCGAGTCTATTGATGTATGTCTAGAAGGTACCGACGTTGGTGGTGGTATCGACGATGCCGATATAGAAAAGTCAATCGGAATCGTATCGATCGGTTCCGAAGGTACCGAGGATGTCCGAAGACGATGCCTGGTGAAGAGAGGAATACTCGACACCGGCGCCGATGTCGGGGTATCGGTACCGCTCGAAGCCGATACCAACCCCGAGCATGGCGAAGATACAGGAAAGTCAATCTGGGTGGTATTGATTGGCCCCGAAGGTACCGAGGATACCAGATGACGATCCCAGGTGAAGAGTGGAACACTCGACACCAATGCTGATGCCAGGTTATCGGTACCGCTCGAAGCCGGTACCAACCCCGAGCATGGCGGAGATACAGGAAAGCCAATCTGGGTCATATCGATCGGCCTCGAAGGTACCGAGGACACCAGATGACGATCCCTGGTGAAGAGTGGAACACTCGACACCGGTGCCGGTGCCGGGTTATCGGTACTGCTCGAAGCGGATACCACCCCCGAGCACGGCTCAGGTATGTTCTGTGAGGGGTGAGCCCCAGGAACAACCTGAAACCCCGTAAATGCTTTGGAGCCCAAAGACTCCCGCCAGGGTTTTATTGCCAATGGGATCTTGAGGGCAAGGCCGGAGCCGTCATCATGCTGGGCATGAGACTTACCCTTCAAGAATTGGCTAGTCTTAACAGACTGTTTGTGGGTTACCTGATCCTGGAGAGAAGAATAAACCGGTGTCCTCACCTTAGGAGGAAAAACGGCATCGAGGGAAACTCGAAAAAGGGAAGGTCTTCTCCCAATAATACAGCCTGATGGATCAGGGAAAAAAGGGTCAGGACCCAAACAGGTTAGACACCAAGCATTGGAGTCTAAAAATAAAACTATGTTTCCACAGTGAAGGCACTTCTTAGGGAAAGAAGGCTCCATGTTGGAGAGGCCTGGTAGGCCCAAAAAGTTAAAACAAAAAACTGAGGAGAAAAAATTTCTCTAAGTTTAGAAAAGAAAAGAATAAAGCACTGGCGGTACCGGTATCGGCGGGAAAGACAGCCGCGACCACAAGAAAACAAGGAAATAAGAATTTTAAAGAAAAAAGTTTCTGCGGTGACAGGAGGACGTCCTTTCGGCTCCGCGGAAAAACGAAAACTGAGGAGAGGCAGTGGGAAAGGCGGGAAGTCAGCGCGCAGGCGCGAGGGATGCTCCCAAAAGCTTTCTGATTGGATGCTGGGGAGCATTCCCGTGCAGGCTCCGTCGGTACCGACGTACCCATATGTGAAGACTCATTCCTGCTTGTTCCTGGAGATATGCTGCTACCACAGCCATGCATTTTGTGAACACCCTTGGTGCAGAAGCCAGGCCAAAATGAAGAACCCTGTATTGGTAGTGCTTCCCTTGAAACAGGAATCGAAGGAACTTTCGGTGAGTTGGATGGATGAGAACATGAGTGTACGCATCCTTGAGATCTAGAGAACAAAGCCAATCCTGACTCCGAAGGTATGGTAGCAGAGTTCCTAGAGAAATCATTTTGAACTTCTCTTTGAACAGGAATTTGTTCAATTCTCTGAGGTCTAGAATGGGTCTGAGTCCTCCTGTTTTCTTTGGAATAAGGAAATAGGGGGAGTAAAACCCTGTACCCCATTGGGGAATAGGCACCTCTTCTATTGCTCCTTGAGCAAGGAGCATTGTGACTTCTTGACCTAACTGGTCGTTGGGAGAGGTCTGAGAATTGAACTATCTTACTATTGTAGCAGGGGGCATGCTGAGGAAATGAAGCTTGTACCCCTCTCGTACAATAGACAGAGTCCAATTTTCTGCTGTTATCTAACACCATCTGGGGGCAAAATGACATAACCTTCCTGGGATGGTGGAGGGCTCTGAGCCGTTCAGGGCCAGGAAGGCAAAGTTCTCTAGACAGGAGTCAAAGCCCCTGTGGAGGCTGAGTCTGCTTAGCCGGTTGAGGCTTAACTGCTTTTGGCTTCCTTTGTTGCCTAGGTTGTTGCTGCTGTCCCTTTTGGGCAGACTGACCTGAACAATGTCCCTGCTGGGTATAGGAGGGATAAAACTTCTTCTTCTTACTGAAGAATGGTTTCTTAGAGGATCTTTTCCTCACAAGATCAGCTGTAGATTTGGACAATCTATACAAAGTGATATTGTCAGCATCTATCTCATTAGCTTTTTCCTGCCAATTCTTGCCAAAGAGATTCTCTTCTGTGCAAGGTATATTCCCTAGTTTGTCCTGTACCCAGATTTCTAAGTCAGATGCCTAGAGCCAGGCAATTCTGCATGCACCTATGGCAATAGCAGAGGTTCTGCTTATGCACTCAAAGCAGTCAAAGGCTGCATGATTCACAAACTTGGAAACATCCTGAGCATGTTTAACAAGAGTAAGATAATCTTGCCTTTTATCATCAGGAAGGAGAGGGCTCATAAGCTCTAAGTCTCCTCTGACTTCCTTAAGGAACATTCCCATATACAAGATATAGGAACTGATCCTAGCAGAAAGCATGGAAGCCTGGAAGGATCGACGTCCAAAGGCGTCAAGAGTCCTACACTCACGTCCTGGAGAATTAGATGCATGCCTTTTTGCACTCTTCATCCATCTCATGGCTGATTCCACCACCATGGAATGGTGTGGTAATTGAGTCTTCTGAAACCCAGGACAAGGAGGAACTCGATACATGGTGTCGAGTCTTCGAGAATGAAGAGATGTGGTTAGAGGTGTTTCCCACATCCTTAACATAAGATCATGCAAGATCTCATGAATAGGTAAGGTAGCTGCCTCCTTGGGAGCTTTAGGGTATTGTAGGATTTCTAATTCCTCTGCCCTAGGCTCTTTTTCAGGAGCCACTGTGATAGAAAGACCTCGGGCCACATCTCAGATAAAATCCTGAAAGGACATATCCTCTGGTGGAGACATCCTACGCTGAGGAGAAGTGGAATCCTCGGTAAGAAGTACTCTGGTATCGGCAGAGCCTTCGGAGTCTTCAGACTCATCTGAGGATTCAAAGTATCTCCGATCCAGGTGATCGTGCAAGGCACAGTACCGGTACCGATCGAAGTCGGCATCGGAGTGGTCTGGTACCGACTTGTCGATGCCAGATAGACACACATGACTCGGTCCCGGTAGAATACCTGCCGATGTCGATGTAGTCGGTGCCGGTACCGGTTGAAGTGTCTGAAGCGGTTTCAGGGGCATCGAGGCCATGAGAAAAGCTGCCAGACTGCGCTCAATAGCCAAGAATCTCTGGTCTATCGATGCTGCCAATGCTTGGGTATCAGTGCCGGTTAAAGCAACAGGAACCCCAGATCATGGCACCAGTAGTTCTGCCGAGGTTGAAGCCTCGAGAACATCTTGGAGCCCTGTTAATGCTTTGGAAGCCGAAGCCTCTTGCCGGGGCAATTTTGTCGGTGAAAGTCCCTCAAGGGCAATGCCAGAGGCATCTCGATGTTTAGAAGGAGATCTACCCTTTGAGGATTGGCTAGATTTATGTTTAGTTACCTGAGATCCATGGGAGGAGGATGAAGCCCTGGAGGATGTCGATGCCACGGAGGCTGCATCGGAGGGAAAAAGGGTGCTGAGCTTATCAGCTCGGTTTTGCCGGCCCCTTTTTGACATCATTCCACAGGCAACACACTCTGAAATAGAGTGGTCAGGACCTAAATATTTGAGACACCACTCATGGGTGTCGGTGACAAAGATGGTACTGCCACACTTAGAACACTTTTTAAAACCCGAAGCGGGTTTTTCCATTTTGAGGGAAAAAGTTGGGCCTAGTGCCCAAAACGGCGCATGGCACCCGAGAAGAAAATCGCTGGAGAAAGACTCCAAAAACAAAGTTGTTGTTTTGTTTTTTTTTAGAAAAAAGAAAAGAAGAACCGGTGGTAATGGTGGTACCGGTATAGCGTCGAAGGAAGGCAGACGCGACCACAAAAAAGAAATATAAAAAGGGAATTTTCTGCGGTGACAGGATGTGCGACCTGTCGGCTCCGCGGAAAATGAAGAACTGGAGAGGGACAGTTGGGAAAGGTGGGAAGGCAGCATGCAGGCACTGTGGGATGCTCCCAAAAGCTTTCCTATTGGATGCTGGGGAGTGTTCCCGCGCAGGCTCTGTCGGTACCGATACCCATATGTGAAGACTACATTCCTGCTTGTTCCTGGAGATAAAAAAGTATTTGCATCCCATTTCCTTTCATGACTGTGGATTTTATTTTTTTGTGATTGATGAACAGGACAGCAACAACATAGAAGTTGATTACACAGATTTGTCTTTATCCATATCTTTATTATATCGCTTGATTTGACCGCCGAAGCCAAGGCATCAGGGCGGTTTACAAAAGTAAAATGCTGCAGTCAGAGAGGAAAGGAATGCCAAAATATAAGACAGGAAAGTGTAGGACATGTAGAACAAAAGGCACATGACAGAAAATCAAAGGTTAGGAGGAAAGAGGTGAGGACATGTCAAAAGCATGACAGAAGTGGGATTTCAGCAATGATTTAAACCTGTGATAGGAATGCCCTGCACGGAAGGAGGGGGGGAGGGAATTCCAAAGTGCAAGGAAGAAAAAAGCAGAATGACGAGTGTGCTCAAGATGGGCCCGGGCTGGGGAAGGGAGGGCCAAGTGGTTGTTTTATTTGTTTCATTCTTGGGTCTCAAGGTAATTTCAATTGTTTTTTCTATATTTGAATTATACATTTTGGTTTCCAGATAAGAAGTGCACTTTGTTTTCAAAGCTTTCCTAATCTCAGTTTCAGGGGAACAACTAAGCGAGAAAAACAGATATACAGTATGCTAGAGCACTGTGAGATATTAATACTATTTTGTTTATGTCACTGAATGTGCTCTTTCCATTACTTGATTAAGTAGAGATCTATTATAATGACAGCAATACATGCTGATTTTGGTCTCAAGCCCCCCTTAGTTTAAGTAATTATTACGATATTGTGCTTTTCCTTATATGGCAGATTCAAATTAGTTCTTTCCAGTCCAGACTTTGACTTTCCAAATTTCCAAATTATATTAGGAACATCATAGATGATTTGAAGATTGGTAGCAGAATTCTGTATAAAAGAAAAAGAAAAAGAAAAACCCTGTTTGTTGGTTGCCTAGCTTGAGAAAAAATAATACGTATGCAGTCTGAACAAAGTCCAGGCAGGCAAATCTTTTATCAGAAAGAATAAAAAACAGAGAGTGAGAGGCCAAACAGATAGAATTTATGAAATATACAGAAACTAGTCGGTACTAGAGGAGATCAAACCCAAGTTTTCTTTAGAAGCTCAGATGACAAGACTTTGACTTTCATACTTTGGACACATCATGCGAAGAGAGAGATCATTAGAGAAAGACATCATGCTTGGCAAGATAGAAGGTCAGCGCAAAAGAGGAAGGCCAGCAATGAGATGGATCGATACAATAACAGCAGCTACGGGTACCAGTCTGTCAACAATGAGCCGCCTGACTCAAGACCGAACACAATTTAGGATAGCTATCCAGAGGGTCGCCATGAGTCGACTCCGACTCGACAGCACTTAACAACAACAACAACACAGAGAATGGATGCCTATGTAAGTACCCTGGAACGTTACTGGGGAAAAAAAGGGAAGACTTCCTTAAGATTTGAAAGGATTTTTAAATTTTAGAATGTTAACAGTTCATTCCAAGACTTGTTAATTGAGAGCTTAATACAATAAATGTGAACTATGAATTATCAAATGAATGCTTTCAGTGTGGCGAGCTGGGTCACTGGAAATCTAATTGCCTCAAGAGACCTCTCCAAGGACTCAGACACCTGAATTAACTGAAACCATGTATCCATGTATATTCATGACTCTAAAAAGGCATGATTAGGCATGGAGGATGTTGGCCATGAAGAACCTGATGAAGTCTTACACTAGGCTCACTCACATGTTAAAATCTATTGCCTGGCTTGAATGCCCTGCTTTTTGCTGCCTTAGAAGTTGCTGCCCTAGGTGTCAACCTGGTTTGCCTAATGATTGGCCTAGCTCTTCTCTTTGTACTGTAGTTTCTGAAGCTGTATGGGCCTCAAGTCTAATTGAAATTGGCAATTTTCACAATTTGCTGTACTTCCTAAACCCTTAGGGCCCGATTCTGAAGGGAGAAAGTCTTACCCACCCAGACATCCAGGATCTGGATGGGCCAGTCTAGTCCCTGATTCTGAGCCCGTGGGAGCTAGATGTTCCCACGGGATCAGAATTGGGTCTAGATGGCTGGACCATGCCTGGATGGGCAGGCTGTCCCCTGATTCTGTGCCGCTGGACATCCAATTGTTTCCCCGCACAGGTCTGCCCCGGCTCCTGCATGGAGACACGGTGCGGTGGCATCCTGTTGCCATGGTACCACAACTCCATTAAGGAGTCACGATCTCCGGCCACCGCCGCAAAGTTCATTCCCCGCAGCCCAAGGGTCAGGCTGCGGGGAAGCTTCTGCACACCCTCGCTCCACTGACCTGGCTCTGTACCACCATCTCCCGACATCCAGGAGGACTTATTCCACCTCCGAGGTTGAATAAGTCCCCCGTCCATGTTGGTAACTCCGGACGTGAAGGGCTAACCTCAGGATTGGCCCTGTATATCTGGGGTCGCATCCCCACCCATCGCCTGCCCTCGCTCGCCCCTTGGCCTGCCCCTTCCTGCTCCCATCCAGAGCTCTCTGTACATCTCCTATGTATGTATAAAACTTTGGGCAAGGGATACAATCCCGGCGTTTAGCAGGGATGGACATCTGACCCAGACATCCATCCCTGCTAAACACGGCTCAGAATGACCCTTTTAGTGTATACAGACTCTAGATACACATAGAAACATAGATACATGATGGCAGAAAAAAAACCACATGGCTTATCTAGTCTGCCTTACCATATCAAATACTAAAGTCTCTTCTTTTCCTGTAGAGACCGCCTGTGTTTTTCCTATGCTTTTTTGAATTCAGATACTGTCCTTGTCTCTACTACCAAACAAAAAAAGGAGCACCGCTCTTGCAAAGTCCAACAGGAGCCACAACAAGCAAGAGTCGAAAGACGTAAGGATAGGTTCAAAATTGCTTTATTGGAATGATCCCCAACGCGTTTCGGCAAGTGATGCCTTCATCAGGGGGTAGCAGCTAAAATACAAACATAAACACTCGAAACAGTAATAATAACATAAACATTGAGCCTTATGAACACTATAAATAATTAAAAACAATAAGGATCTAATAAATATACACTCAGTGCTCCAAAAAATTATAATGAACGCAGGACATGAAAAAGTTGTTCTTATTATGAGAATTAATGAATAACTTATGTTATAA
This sequence comes from Ichthyophis bannanicus, assembly GCA_033557465.1. Classification (NCBI taxonomy): domain Eukaryota; kingdom Metazoa; phylum Chordata; class Amphibia; order Gymnophiona; family Ichthyophiidae; genus Ichthyophis; species Ichthyophis bannanicus. The sequence continues at coordinate 1,608,405,076 of CM066031.1, forward strand.
ACATATAAAGTTATGACAATACTATAATAAAAACATTGTGTATAAACACATTCATGTGTAACGACAGACATTTAAATAAAACAGTATTAAAAACATAGATAAAAACATAAATAATAAGCAAAAAGCTTGTACTCACAATGACCCAATTCTAAATGTTTATAATATCTTGGGTAAGTGATGATGGTGTGCTCTTTTTTGTAGCGCTAATATTGCATAACGTCATTCATGTATAAGCTGAAAATGAACCATCTTTATGATACCTCAATTGAAGAGTGACAAATAAAAAACCACATATGTACATATCAGAAAATATTAAGAGATCCAATATAATAGATTAAAACTTAAAAAAAACTACTTAAATATTACTTATATGTTATTGTAATAACATAATTAATATATTCAAAAGAGATTGTTATTAGATATAAATAAATAGCTTGCAATTATAATCAGATAGAAACCATTATCTTTAAATACATTACTTACCTAGAGTAATGGACCTGATATTATTATTTTCGGACCATTATAAATGTTGACAAAAGGTCCAATTACCATGATATTGTCTAACTTAACCCAATCATATTTTTTAGGACCATCTTAATAGTTTCTTTTTTGCTCTATATTGACAATATCACCTAACTCGTGTTACTACGTATAATGACTGGGTAAATGAAAATGTTGTCTAAAGATCCTAGTGTCATTTATAGTATCCAAACAGTGAATAAAAGTAAACAGAAAAAGAATAACCAGCTTTGACTTAGTCATAATTTGAACATAAGGTTGAGCTTCTACTTAAACAATTGAATAAACATTATGGCAATTGATTTTAACTGAATTATGTATTGTTATAAAATAGATGATATTTTAAAAGCAGTATAAAATAAACATTAGTATTTCACTGGTGTTGTAACTATAAGGTCAAATAATTTGGAGAACTTATACTAGCCCGAACGGGCTGACTTACTAAAAATATTAAAACCCTATAATCATGTTTATTGCACGGAACAGTAAATGTATACTGAAGTAACACCTTTGATGGAGCGATTATGTGAGACAGCTGTCTCAAATCGATGGAGACCATTGTACTATGATAAGAATTATATGAATCATATATTTTGACTGTAAATTAACATTAAGTAATTCTAGCCAAATTAATAGTTTATCATATGGAACCAGACATACTAATATAAAATTGATTGTAATCTTGTGTATTAAATTAGCCATATGGGTATAAATGAAACCTTATTATATAACAACAACTTTTCTAGATCTCATATATTTGTTGGCTATATAAACGGAATGCAGCCCTAACTCAAGGTGTGTATCTAATTAAATTATTAAAAGCACCAAGAAACGTATGTATAATATATTATTTAAACTGACTAATTACTTGTAGTGTTTTGGCACTACTAAACACTTCAAATTGACGCGGAGGTTACCTTGAAAGCACGGAACCGTCGTTTTACGTAATGTCTTGCATGCAGTACAACGAGGTGTTGAATACTGAAACTACATAATCACGCATAATTAGTACTGCTAAGATTTCTTTTCCCATAAGTTCTTATAAGAAATGAAACTAAACTACCAACAATACATGGTAATTATAGCACTGACTAGAAAAATAATACTGTATCTCTCTTCTGAAGTTGTGTCAACCCAGGCTGATGTGCCTTAGCACACGCGGAGCTAGCCTAATATTTAGAAATCATTAGAAAAAAACTTACCACATCTCATGTGTATATTATAGCATAAGAATTACCTTTAAAGGGATGGTAACTCCATCACCCATGCTGAGTTATGTAAGGAAAACTATGTACTGAAACTTAAACACGCCTAAATATGCATTCTTGTTAAAGTTGAAGTCACCGAAGACTGCAACTTTAACAAGAATGCATATTTAGGCGTCTTTAAGTCTGTCGTTACACATGAATGTGTTATACACAATGTTTTTATTATAGTATTGTCATAACTTTATATGTTTATAACATAATATAAGTTATTCATTAATTCTCATAATAAGAACAACTTTTTCATGTCCTGCGTTCATTATAATTTTTTGGAGCACTGAGTGTATATTTATTAGATCCTTATTGTTTTTAATTATTTATAGTGTTCATAAGGCTCAATGTTTATGTTATTATTACTGTTTCGAGTGTTTATGTTTGTATTTTAGCTGCTACCCCCTGATGAAGGCATCACTTGCCGAAACACGTTGGGGATCATTCCAATAAAGCAATTTTGAACCTATCCTTACGTCTTTCGACTCTTGCTTGTTGTGGCTCCTCCTTGTCTCTACTACCTCCACTATTCCATGCATCTACCACTATTTCCCTAAATAAATATTTCCGCATATTACTCCTGAGTCTATCCCCTTTCAGCCTCATCCTATGTCCCCTTATAGCAGAGCTTGCTGTCACGTGAAAGAGGCTCTTCTCTTGTGCATTTCTGCCACAGAGGTATTTAAACATTCCTATCATATCTCCTCTATCCTGCCTTTCCTCTAATGTATACATATTGAGATCTCTAAGTCTGTCCTCATATAATGAAGATCACTAACCATTTTAGTAGCCACCCTCTGCACCAACTCCGTCCTATTTATATCCTTTTTCAAGGTTGTATCCAGAATTTCATACAATACTCCAAATGAAGTTGCATCAGAGACTTATACAGAGGCACTATCACTTTCTTTTTTCCCGCTGGTTATTCCTCTCCCTAAGCACCCAAGCATTCTTCTGGCTTTAGTTGTCATCTTTTCTACCAGTCTAGCCCTTAAGATCATCAGAGACAATCACGCCCAGGTCCCGCTCTTCTTTCATGGACAGAAGTACTTCGCCCTCTACACTGTACCACTCCCTTAGATTTTTGCAGCCCAAATGCATGACCCTGTATTTTTTAGCATTAAATCTCAGCTGCCAAATTCTTGACCATTCTTCAAGCTGCACCTGGGGGATAGTTCTTCCTATTGAGATTGCTGTTATGAAATGTTTTGAAAGAATAATGTTTATGTCATAAGGACGTTAGTTATATTAAATGTTTAATGTTAATTAAGACATATGTAGAGAATTGTTATATAGTATGAGCACATGCCCACCTGTTGCTAGACCAGTTAAGTTTTAGTGGGAAAGGAGCATTGTTACTCACACTGTGTTTTGCTTATTTTTAACAAAATAAATTTATACAGTATCTTTAAAAGCAGCACTAAGTTTTAATAGTTGTTAGATGTTTCTAGAAGCTTTAGTCTATAAGCATACATTAGTGTTGTTAGATGTTTCTAGAAGCTTTAGTCTATAAGCATACATTAGTATGGTTTGAAGAAAGGTCTATGTACATAGTTGGTGGTATGATTTAAGTGATGAGAAGGGTTGTGAAAACCAGGGATATAAAGAGTGAAAAAGAAGGATTTTGATGGACAGTAAACTGGTGATGGTAATCTAATGATGTGAAGTGATGTGTCAGTCTAATGTTTATGTAAAGGGAAAAATGAGATTCTATGATTAATCTGCAGCTGTAATGTACACAACTAATATTTTTTTCTATTACTAACTATATGGGTTTGTACTGTAGTGTGAAATGGATTCTCTGATTGAATGAATAGGGAAGAGGAATATATACTGCTATGAAACTTGATACTAGTAGACAGCACAGATAACAGTATGGAGGAACAAATAAGGCAGGACTGTGTGTTTAGAATAACTCTGCCAGCAAGAGATAATTGCAAAGAGTTCTCAAGGTATAAAGAAATTCCTTCTTGCCAAATACCAACATGCCTTGCTAGAGAAGTTACTTTTAAAGTTTTCAGAGAGGATCTTTTAGCCACTTTTATGTATTAATTAATGAAGTATAAGGGGATTGCTCCTTACATAAGAACATAAGAAATGTCATATTGGGTCAGATTAAGGTCCATCAAGCCCAGTATCCTGTTTCCAACAGTGGCCAACCCAGATCACAAGTATCTGGCAGGTTTCCAAAAATGTAAATAGGTTCCACAGTGCTTTTCCCAGGGTAAACAGTGGATTTCTCAGATCCTCTTAAATAATGGTTTATGAACCTTTCCTCCAGGAACTTGTCCAAACCTTTTTTAAATCCAGCTACACTAACAGCTTTTACTACATCCTCCAGTAACGAATTCCAGAGTTTTATTATACATTGAGTGAAAAAATATTTTCTCTTATTATTTTTAAATGTGTTTATTATTGCTTCATTGTGTATCCCCTAGTCTTTCAAGTTTTTAAAGGAGTAAACAACCAATCTATGGTCTACTCCATTCATTAATTTATAGACCTCTATCATATCTCCCCTCAGCCGTCTCTTTTCTAAGTTCAATAGCCCTAATCATTTAAGTCTTTCCATAAAGAGTATCCTTCCATCCTCTTAACCATTTTAGTGGCTCTTCTCTGTATCTTTTCTAATTCTGCCATATTCTTTTTAAGATATGGTGATATAGGGGGCCTACTGGGCCACAAGGGCCACTATCTCATCCTACATGGAGGAAGTATACAAAGATCAATTTCTCAGCAATACTCTCAAAATCTTTATTATACAGGATCCTTTTCTCAGCATAAATTATTCATTCAGAAAATCTTTATTGTACCAAAATTGCACATAATAAAAGGTGCAGTCACACCTCCATTCCTTTCCTTATGATTCCTATCATTCTATTTGCTTTCTTGACTGCCACTGTACACTAGGGAAAGGGTTTCAATGTATTATCTACAATGCCACCTAAAGCTTTTTCCTGGGTGGTGGTTCATAACATGGAACCTTACATCATGTAACCATAGTTTGGGCTATTCTTTCCTAGGTCCATAACTTTGCATTTGTCCACATTAAATATCATCTGCCATTTGGACATCCAGTCTTCCAATTTATCAAGGTCTTCTTGCAATTTTTCACAATCCTACTGTGTTTTAACAACTTTGAATAATTCTGTGTCATCTGCAAATTTGATCACCTCCCCCCCCCCCCCCCCATTTGCAGGTCATTTATGAATATTTTAAAAAGCAGCAGGCCCAGCACAGGTCCCTGTACTACTCCACTATTCACTTTTCTCCATGGAGAAAATTGGCCATTTAGCCCTACTCTCTGTTTTCTATCTTTTAACCAGTTCCTGATCCATAACAGTACACTGCCTCCTATCCCATGATTTTTAAATTTCGTCAATCTAACAGCTAAATCTAAAGTAATTTAATATCAAAATAGAGCACAGTAAAAGTATAGCATGAATGTTGCTAATTCTTTTTTCCATTCTGGCAATCTACTTCCGGTGACACTGCCAAGAAAACCCAGGAGCTTCTGGGTCGCCAGGAGTCAGGACTGACTCGAAGGCACACATTGCATTTTGCATACGAAGAACATCCTCTAGGTCCAATTGGCAGCAGCATTATTGGTAGATAAATCCACATGATTGTGAGATTATGCTTAAGGTTATTTTACAGGGATCCTGGATTTGACAATTGTGATGGAGGAAGGACAAAGATGAAAAAAAATCCCCGAAACAAAATGATTAACCACCTCTTGTATTTGCAAATAAGTTTAATCCACAATATGCAAGTTTTGTTTTCTAGGTTTCACAAATCCAAGCTTATCCCGATTAAGAGAATTTGTCTACTAATTTCATTCCATGTCTAAAAATGCTAATGCTGAGATGTTCATTGTAAATAGTACCTCCCAGAGCTTCTTATAACTGCAGATAAGAACCTCTGGGGAATGGGTGATCATAAATTCTCCTATTTTATCTATGATTATTTTGTAGTTGTGCATGAGTGAATGGGAAGATCATCCATGTATGGTTGCTTTTGGTATATTGAGATATCTTAAACATTGTGGGCCTGATTCCAAAGAAGAAACGTCATGCTCACCCAGATGTCCAGGATCTGCAGGAGCTGGTCTAGTCCCCAATTCTGAGTCCGTCCCATCGTTTCCCTGCACTGGCCTGCCCCAGCTCCTGCATGGAGTCGTGTGCCATGGCATCCTGTTCCCAGGGCATCATGGTTCCATTAAGGAGCCGCGATCCCCGGCTGCTGCCACAAAGTTCATTCCCCACAGCCAGAGCCCCAATGCGGCCTTCCAAAGGCAGGGTCAGGCTGTGGGGAAGCTCCTGCACCCCTTCACCCTGCTGACCTGTCCCTGAATTGCCATCTCCCCACCTCTGAGGTGGAATAAGTCCTCTGTCCATGCTGGTGAGCCAGGACGTATAGGGCCAACCTCAGGATCAGCCCTGTATGTCTGGGGTCACATCCCTGCCCACTGTGCACCCTCTCTCAGCACATCCCCTCCTGCCCCTTTCCTGCCCCTGTCCATGTACGTGTAGGGAGCTTTGGGCAGGTAATATGGTCCCGGTATTTAGCAGGGATGGAATCTGACCTGGACATCAATCCCCGCTAAACGCAGCTCAGAATGACCCCTTGTGTGAATTTGCATGATATAACAAAGACTAAGAAAAGAATTCTAAGGAATGGAAATGGCTACAGAAAAATTATGAAGGTGTTTAAAGGAAAGATACAAGTTAGCAGCTTTACTGAAAATGTAATTGCTTGTCAAAGTCAAAGGAAGTTTATTTGATTAAAGGAAATTGTAAAAAAGAAGTGTAAAAAGAAAAAGAAGGTGAAGCAACCAACATGATTGTATATAGTGGATTCAGTTTGGATGCTGACCTTGTGGAAGAGTCTGGGAGTGTAGATTTTCTGTCTTGTCCATTTGTTCATGTTGCTTGTCCTGGGCATTTGATGGCTTGATTTCATTTCACGATTTATGGTTAGTAGTACTGATATCCTTCTTTTTATTTCTTATTGTGCAAGAAGCATCGTGATATGTGTATTATATAAGACAAGATGTTAGATTAGATATTTAGCTAACATGTTTTAGAAGTCACAAATAATGAATAATTCAACTTCATTCTAACAAGTAAATTATGCAATTAAACCAAGGTGGTAAACGTGTGTTATAATATTGTACTCTTTATTTTATTAGATTAACTGAAAATCACAGACTAACATGGTACACATTACATCCATGAAGTTGTAAGAGACTACAGAGTAGCAATGCCTGCAGAGAGAATGCTGACAGCTTTCCCAGTCTGTTTTAAACTACCACGTAGGAGTCTATTGGAGAAGTAACCTGCTAATTATACAATTCCCTCACTATCAAACTGATAACCTTAACCAACGGTTGTTGCCTCTGTAACTCAAAAAATATCATAATACTTTACTACTGCCATATACTATATATTACAGTACTAGCTTGCACCTATTACTCACAGCACAATTCCTCCGACCCTTTATCCTCACCTGGATAACCAACAATGGATCTAAAAAGATTTCTTACACTCACCTTAAACATTCTAATGCTCACACTAGGGGTTCTACTCACTCACACCCCTCCCATTCACTCTTTAACTCCAACCACAAACATTTTCAAGCCAGCACACATTCATATCATCCCATACAAGCCCAGACACAACACACAAAGATATAACATCGGTAATTCCTTCATAAACAGACCACGCACAAACCAACATATTCATGTTCAAAGGCTAATCCAAGTGAACACTTCTCCAATTAATAACCCCATACAAAACACTACACATTCAACACAACTAAATTGCATACTTATCAACGCCAGGTCAATTAGGAATAAAATCCCTATCATAATCGATCTTATTATAGATGAAAATCCTCACCTACTCTGCATAACTGAAACCTGGCTAAATGAATCTGACTCAGTTCTCCTTAACCAACTAAGAGTTCATGGCTATACCATACTCAACAATAATAGAGACAGAAAAAGAGGTGGTGGAGTTCTTGTAATAGCAAAAACTCATCTCAATCTTTCGCCTACCTTACTAGATAAGCATGATGGCATTGATATCCTCAGAATTGAGAATCACAACATGGCCATCTGCCTTATCTACAGACCCCCCACACCTGACATACATAGTCTAGACATAATACTTGAGGTTGCATGTAACTCTTCACTGAGAAAGCCCTCTGTTATCCTAGGAGATCTTAACCTTGCCTCATTACCAGATAGCCAAGCACTATCCTTCCTTGAAGCAATGGAGGAAATGGAATTTAAACAAATAATGACCCACCCCACTCACTGCAAAGGTAACACCCTTGATTTAATATTCATACCATCACACTTCACACTCTCATCGCTTTCTACTCCACCCCTCACAACTCAGGTACCATGGTCAGATCATTTCATGATACATTTCTCTCTCCCTTTCCAACCCTCCAACCCTACTCACAATAACGTCAAATACACAGAACAAAGATTTCGCCAGTTTAACAAGGAAAGTTTTCTAGAATCTATTTCTCTAAAATTAAACAATACTTCAAACAATCTTAACGAATTTGTTTCTACCTGGAACTCTATTATTGAGGCAGAAGCTAAATATTCAACCTCTAATAAAAGAAAATCTAGATCTAACTGGTCTGAGAAATGGTACACCTCTGAGCTTGCTACACTAAAGAAAAGTCTTCGGAAATTAGAGACTAAATGGAGGAAGAAAAAAACCTCTGAACTCAGAGTTCAATACTTCACAAGCCTTAAAGCATACAAGGAAGCCATTAACAACACAAAAAGGCTATTCCACACTAAAACACTAGCTAAGGCCATCAATCGACCCAGGGAACTTTTTGAGATTATTAAATCTCTAACTAAGGTTCCCGATAACACCCCTAATAAAACACCAATAGATCCGCAACTCCTTGCAAACCATTTTGCCAATAAGCTTAAACTAAGCGACCGTCCAAGCATTATCCTAACCTCTCCCACACCAAATTCCATCACTGAGTGGAACTCATTCCATACAATCTCCAACAAACAACTGCTAGAGATTATATCAAACCTCAATACTACCACTTCATTACTTGATCCTTGCCCGGTGTCTTGGGTTAAAGCAGCAAAATCCGAACTAGCCCCATACATTTTGAAGCTAGTAAATCAATCCCTACTTCAAGGCTTCATGCCTGATGACCTCAAATACTCGGCGATTCGCCCTTTACTAAAAATAAAAAACCCTTAACAGTTCTGACCCATCCTCATACCGCCCCATTGCCAGCATACCTTTCTTAGCCAAAATCATTGAAAAGGTAGCCCAGATACAACTACAGGATCATATTGATACCAACTTCCCTTTAGATGAGTACCAGTATGGCTTCCGCTCATATCACGGAGTAGAAACTTTACTCATATCCCTTCTTGATTCACTTATCCGAGGTATAGATAATACAAAGCAGACCTTCTTGCTCATATTCCTTGACATTTCCTCAGCCTTTGATAGTGTTGATCATAATACGCTCTTATCTAGACTATCCCAACTAGGTTTAAAAGATACCACACTTAACTGGTTTAAGTCCTACATTTCTAATCGTTTCCAATATGTCCATTTAAACCATTCCCCCTCACTACCATTCCCTCAAGAACGTGGTATCCCACAAGGATCCTCACTCTCTGCATTACTTTTTAACCTCTATATACAACCTATTTGTACAATCTTTCAACGCCACAATCTAAAATATTTTATCTATGCAGACGACATCATGCTGTTCGCCCCTTTAGACATTGCTAACCTTAATTTCAACAAAATCGCCACCTGCCTCTCTGAAGCTGAAAAATGGCTCCACTCAATCCATATGGATATCAACTTCAAAAAGACTGAAGCACTCTTCGTAACCAGAAATACCACCTTCACCCCTCCAACTTCCATCAACCTTATGAACATTACTCTCCCAGTCAAATCCGAAATTAAATACCTTGGAGTTACACTAGATAAAACCCTAAGCATGTCTAACCACATAAAACAGACTGCCAAAACTATACTTTTCAAACTGAGAACCATACAACAACTCCGACCCCTCATCGACATCAACGATTTCAGAACAGTTGTCCAAGCTCTCATTATGCCTCATTTAGACTTCTGCAATGGCATACTCCAAGGAACATCCAAAAAGAATTTACACATCCTACAAAGAGCTCAGAATGTCACTGCCCGAATCATTGTGAAAGCTAAAATATTCGATCACATCTCTCCCATCCTATACGCTCTCCACTGGCTGCCTATCTATAGTAGGATTCAATATAAAACACTTGTCACCACTTTTAAACTCATTAATGACCTAGCCCCATCACAGTTGGCAACTCTACTCCAAACCCCACAAGAAAACAGAACTAGAAGAAAAACTAACCTCAACATGCTACAAATTCCTATTGCCATAACAAAATCAAAACAAATAACCTCCAACACTGCTTTTTCATATTATGCTCCCTGCCAATGGAATAAACTGCCACTAAACCTAAGAGAGATTAAGGATCTTACATCTTTCAGGAAGGAACTTAAAACCTACCTATTTAGTCAACACTATAGCAACCTACAACCTGAAATCAAATTTACTACACAAGAACATGCAACTAACCAAACACTAGTCTACCCCACCTAAATCCCAGACTTCATTTTAATATCCACCCAAGTTAGCCTCCTCCCAACACTGTACTTATGACCACAAATAACTCTTGCTAACCATGTAAATAACCTACTTTTGTTCTTTGTAACATAGTTTTTTGATAATAACCTACACATTATTTTACATGTAACCTAGTTCTTATGTAATCTAGTTTGTTTACTTAATGTTTAATGTAATGCAATATTGCTCTGTTTTGCTATATTGTTATTTAAGTTCCTTGTAAACCGCCCCTGATCTCTGGAAGGGGCGGTATAGAAAAGCACACAAATAAATAAAATAAATAAATAAAGTAAGCTTAAATTCTCAGTTGTTATTATAGAATGACCCCTGCAGAACTGAAATTACTAATTGAAAGTGTGACGGCATTTCATTGACTGCATTTGTCTGCCTTTGGGTCATGTTGTAGCTCTCTTCTTCAATCTTCAGGTTGCAAGAGGGTCATAAGTCATATCTTATATCCTTTGGAAGATAAGTCAGAGAAGCAAGTGTGAGAAGATCACTGCTAACATGTGAAGCTAGTAGGCATAGCTGAGTGTGCAGGTCAACATTTTTCATTTTGTTTAGTTTCCCATGTCACTTGCAGGATATTTAATTTTGTTTTGTTTTAAATTTCATTTTGGGGAAAATGTCACTATTAGTGAGCATGATTGCTCAATAGTGCACGCCATGGGCAAATATCATTCTTGAGTGCTAGTGTGCACTATTGAGCAATAGTGCTATATTTGCATGTGTGAATAATGAGAACTGTTGCTCAATAATGAGCTCTATTACTAAATAGTGTGCACTAATGTCTACAGGAAGTGATGAAAGTTTTAGGGGAGGTTCTTTGTCTTTTTGTTTGAAAATGACATGAAACAATATAGGACTACAAAAGGGGACTGCTACTTCTGGAGAGAGATCTGCAATTGTAAGTATTTACTTCTGGGAATTTTTTTAAATCTTGGGGAAAAGGAATTCTTTAGATTAAAGCTGATTAATATGTGAACCGAGTGCATTTGTCAAATCAGTCAGGGCCCAGTAGCAGCAAAGAGTTTCCGTTTAAATTTAAAACACAGAAGAGAGCTTTCTGGTTATATTTAGAACCTAAGACTCTCTCTATCCAAGCAAGGGATGTGGGACTACCCCTGGAGATTGGTCACAGATTACCTTAGAAGCATAGGACAGGGTACTGTATAGCAGCCAGCTTTTAATAAGTCTTTTTCTCTCCCCCCCCTCCCCAACAGCCACCCACCCCTGGGATAATCTTAGCTTTATAGCTGCTTAAACCTCTTAAAGGAAAGGAGGTGCCATTTTCACTCTCAGGTGTAGCTGTTTATTCTCATCAGCATACTTTAAGGACCTGAGATTAATTAAATTTCAGGTGAACAAAGTACATTAAACGTATTAGGCATAGTTTTATTAGTATAAGTATTCCCAGCAACCCTTTGTAAGTAAAGAACTTAAATATCTAAACACAACCTTAAAACAAAGATGCAGACAGCAGTCCAGCAGAGAGATGGGGGCTTTCCAGTCTTTTGCACTGAGTGTCACATGTATGATTTTCTCCCAGTTGGTGAGGGGTCTTACGTGTGCACAAGGTGCAAGGAACTCTTTGCTCTCAGGGAATGAGTCCGATCTCTGGAGGCAAGAGTAGCAGACTTGGAAGACATAAGAAAGACAGAGAGGTACATAGGCGAGACCTACAGGGATATAGTCCTGAAGTCCCACCTCCAGTCTGGCATCATCCCTCTTGCCATGGAGGAGAGAGGTCACGTGACAGGAGAGCATCACCCTGGAGTGGCAGGAAGTGATCCTATAGCAAGGACCTGTCCTCCAGGTGATGTAAAGCTCTCTCACACCGAGGAAGTTTCTCCAGGGCCAAGTGCCCATGAGGGAAGGGTTAGGACAGCCATTATAGTTGGTGATTCGATCATTAGGCATGTAGCTAGCTGGGTGGCTGTTGGACGTGAGGATCACTTGGTAACATGCCTGCCTGGTGCGAAGCTAGTGGACCTCATGTGCCTCCTAGACAAGGACTTAGATAGTGCTGGGGAGGAGTCTGCTGTCTTGGTACATGTTGGAACCAATGACATAGGAAAATGTTGTAGGGAGGTTCTGGAGGCTAAATATAGGCTTTTAGGTAGAAAGTTGAAATCCAGATCTTCCAGGATAGCTTTCTCTGAAATGCTTCCCGTTCCACACACAGGACACAAAAGGCAGTCAGAACTCCGGAGTCTCAATGCATGGATGAGACAATGGTGCAAGGATGAGGCTTATGGATTTGTTAGGAACCGGGGAACATTCTGGGGAAAGGAGGGGCTCTTCCAAAGGGATGGGTTTCACCTTAACTGGGATGGAACCAAGCTGCTGGTAGTAACCTTTAAAAAGGAGATAGAGCAGCTTTTAAACTAAATAATAGAGGAGAGTCGACAGTCGCCCAAGAGTGCATGGTTCAGAACAATGTATCCTTGAAGGATACTACCAAAAAAAATGAAGTTAAGGCACATCAGCAGAGAGGTTCCATTAAAGACAAAGGTAACCCAAATGCCCTTGAGTACAGAGCAGACAGAGCATAAAGATTCCAAAGTACCCATACCTACCAATAACCAGCTGAATATGAATAAAATACAGTCTCTAAAATGCTTGTATGCAAATGCTAGAAGTCTAAAAAATAAGATGGGAGAGTTAGAATATATAGCACTAAATGAGAAGATGGATATTATTGGTATCTCAGAGACATGGTGGAAAGAGGACAACCAGTGGGACACTGTGATACCTGGGTACAAACTATATCGTAATGATAGAGCTGATGAAATTGGTGGAAGGGTTGCGCTCTATGTTAGAGAGGGCATTGAGTCACAAAGGATTAAAGTTCTACGGGAAACAGAATTTGCTGTAGAATCTTTATGGATTGAAATTCCATGTAAAAAGGGGAAGGCGATGGCAATGGGGGTGTACTATTGACCGCCTGACCAGAATGAACAAAAGGATGATGAAATGCTCAAAGAAATCAGGGAAGCTAACAAAAGTTGCAGAACAGTAATAATAATGGATGATTTCAATTACCCCAGTATTGACTGGGTCAGTGTCACGGCAGGACATGCTAGGGAGATAAAGTTCCTAGATGAAATAAATGACTGCTTCTTGGAGCAGCTGGTTCATGAACCAACCAGAGGGGAAGTCATTTTGGACTTAGTCCTGAGTGGAACACCAGATCTGGTGCAAGAGATAAGGGTGATGGGGCCACTTGGCAATAGTGATCATAGCATGATCGCGTTTGATTTAATTAATGGAGGAGGGATGGTAAGGAAATCCACAGTACTACCTTTTAATTTTTGAAAGGGAGACTATGATAGAATGAGGAAAATAGTTAAGAAAAAATTAAAAGGAGCAGTTGCAAAGGTTAAAGAATTACATCAAGCTTTGGTGTTGTTTAAAAATATTATCTTGGAAGCCCAGACCAGCTGTATTCCACTCTTTCAGAAAAGTGGAAGGAAGTCCAAAAAACTGCCAGCATGGTTTAAAGGTGAGGTCAGAGAGGCTGTTGTTGCCAAAAAAGCATCTTTCAGGAAATGGAAAAAAAGAGCCAAACTGGAAACAGCATAAGCACTGACAAGTTAAATGCAAGGCATTGATAAGGCAAGCAAAGAGAGAATTTGAGAAGAAACTTGTTATGGAAGCAAAAACGCATAATAAAGACTTTTTCAAGTTCATTCATAGAAAAAACTTGTGAGAGAGTCAGTTAGACCATTAGATGACAGAGGGGTAAAAGGGGCAGTAAGAGGGGACAAGGCTATAGCAGAGAGACTGAATGAATTCTTTGCTTCGGTCTTTACTGAGGAAGATGTAGGAATGTTACCCGTGACTGAAGTGGTATTTAAAGGTGCAGAAGAATTGAAGGACATATCGCTACACCAGGAAGATGTATTACAACTATTTGATAAACTGAAAAGTAGCAAATCACCTGGACCGGATGGTATACATCCAAGGGTGTTGAAAGAACTGAAATATGAGATTGCAGACCTGCTATTAGTAATCTGTGAACTATTATTAAAACCATCTGTAATACCTGAAAATTGGAGGATCGCCAATGTAACGCCAATTTTTTAAAATGGTTCTAGGGGTGATCGGGGAAACTACAGACCGGTGAGTCTGATGTCAGTGCCAGGAAAAATGGTAGAAACCATCATAAAGAACAAAATTACTCAGCATGTAGATAGTGATGGCTTAATGGGAGACAGCCAACATGGCTTTAGACAAGGAAGATCTTGTCTTACTAATCTGTTATGTTTTTTTGAAGGTGTGAATAAACAGGTAGACAAAGGTGAGTCAGTTGAAACAGTGTATCTGGACTTTCAGAAAGCCTTTGACAAGGTCCCTCATCAGAGACATTTGGCAAAACTAAAAAGTCATGAGATAGGAGGTGATATACTATTGTTGATCAGTAACTGGTTAGAAGATAGAAAGCAGAGGGTAGGGCTAAATGGCCAATTATCCCAATGGAAAAAGATAAATAGTGGAGTACCCCAGGGATCTTTGCTGGGTCCGCTGCTTTTTGACATATTCATAAATGACCTGGAAAAGGAAATAACGAGTGAGGTTATCAAATTTGCAGATGACTCAAAACTATTTAAAGTTGTTAAAGGAGTGGGGTTGTTAAGGAGTGGAGGAGTGGCCTAGTGGTTGGGGCAAGGTACTTCAGGCCGGAAGGTCGGGGGTTCAAATCCCACTAGAGGACAGCAACCTTGGGCAGGAAGGACTGGGGTTTCTAGTCCCACAGGTGCTCCTTGTGGTCTTGGGCAAGCCACTTAACCCTCCATAGCCCATGTTCCCTGTAAAATAGTTATCTCCAATTTATAATGCCCTGTTCAATGTAATTTCAGTTTGTTCAATGTAAACCGCACTGATGCAGAATAGCATGGTATATAAGAGAATGTAAATAAATAAATTAAAACACAAAAGGATTGTGGAAAATTGCAAGAGGATCTTGATAAATTGGAAGACTGGGCATCCAAATGGCAGATGAAACTTTATGTGGATAAGTGCAAAGTTATGCACCTAGGAAAGAACAACCCAAACTATGGTTACACGATGCAAGGTTCCACATTGGGAACCACCACCCAGGAAAAAAATTTAGGCGTCATCGTGCATAACATGTTAAAACCCTCCGCCCAGTGTGCAGCGGCAGCCAAGAGAGCAAATAGAATTCTAGGTATCATAAGGAAATGAATTTAAATAAAACAAAGGATATTATAATGCCTCTGTATTGTTCCATGGTGCAACCACACCTTGAATATTATGTGCAATTCTGTTCGCCGTATCTTAAAAAGGATATAGCATTATTAGAAAAGGTTCAGAGAAGAGCCACCAAAATGGTTAAGGGGATGGAAGGATACTCCTATGAAGAGAGATTAAAAAGGTTAGGGCTATTCAACCTGGAAATGAGATGGCTGAGGAGAGATATGATAGAGGTCTATAAATTAATGAATGGAGTGGAACAGGTAAATGTAGATTGATTTATTTACATCATCAGAATATAAAAGGACTAGGGGACATGCAATGAAGCTACAGGGTAACCTATTTAAGACTAATAAGAGAAAATATTTTTTCACTCAACGTGTAATCAAACTGTGGAATTTGTTACCAGAGGATGTGGTAAGAGCTGTTAGTGTAGCTGGGTTTAAAAAAGGTTTGGACAAGTTCCTGGAGGAAAGGTCCATAAACCATTATTAAAAGGGATCCAGGATATCACAGCTTGATCCAATACAAGCATTGAGGAACCTGTGTCTTTTGGGGAAACTGCTAGGTACTTATGACCTAGATTGGCCACTGATGGAAACAGGATACTGGGCTTGATGGACCTTGGTCTGACCCAGTATGGCATATCTTATGTTCTTATGTAGGCCAGCCTTTAATGTATCTTACTTTCACAGCTTATTGAGAACCAGGCAACGGCTGAATATTGTTGCTGCCCAGTTACCGTCAGGTACCGATCACGGAATGCTCCGATGCTAACTGGTTAACATCGCAGCAAGTAGGGTCGGCTCTGCTGAATATCCCAGCCAAGGCAATTAATTGCTTTAATATTGGGCCCTATAACTATATTATTATTATGATTGTGAATGTTATTTTGCTAGCTGCTTAGTGGTTTATAAATGCAGTACATGATAAATGAAATGAAATATCACTGTATTGGAAAAGCATTGGGATCATGACTCTAAGAGAATTACAGAGAATAAAAAAGTGATGATAATTTGAGACATTCACATTCTGACAGATAAGAAGCTGGATGCAAGGAAACCTGACAAAGGGGGTCTTTTATAAAAGGTTGCAAGCATGACAACATGGACATATTTCCACGCTAATTGTCCATGACACATTAAGGGAGCAAATGGGCAGGTCTGAGGTGGAGTAGGTGGGAGGAGTACCCGGCAGTCAGCATGGCTTTACCGGCTGCAAGGTGGCCAATTAGCACGGATGCAATTGCCATCACCTCAATAAGTAGAGGTGTAGTTCCCTGTTAGGGGAGATTGCTGTGCGTAAACTGACAGAAACTTGCTTTCCATACCCCCGACAGTTAATGTGGTGGTGTTACACCTATTGTGCCAAGGTTTTGCACGCTATTGGCATGTTAAGTGTAAATCACAATGCACTTTAATAAAAGGGACCTATAGTAGTAAAGTAGAAAAACACCAAAATTATTTTGGTAATAGAGATGTCACTTCCAAGCAACTATTCTGTGAACCGTGTGGAGAGATAAAGAGAAGACCCTGAAATACCAAGAAATTAAGTCAGAGACCAAGAAAATGTGGCAGAAAGATACAGAAATATTTATTATCTTATTAGGAGCCATGGGCCTGTGTGATGAGGTATATAGGAAGTTATCTGTCTCTCTCCAAAGGGATTATCAGCAGTCCATCTTAAAAGAGTCTAAAACTCAGAACTCGGGGCTAAGAGGGCATGATTCAGACAGAGGGATTAAGAAGCCTGCTGTGTGCACAAGGGAGGAGAGAGGCGCATGGAGACAGAAAGCTTCTTTCAAGTAGGGCTGGGAGAGGAGTCCGGTTGTAAGATAGGCGCTTCAGGAGATGGGAGTCATATTTACAGACACTGAAGCCCATATGACTGAACTGAATTCTGTGCTTTAAATTGTGGGACAGGGAAAAGGCACTGAGAACCAGCATTGTGAAGGTAACAAGCTGGGAGTGATTGCTGGACTACTGAAGAGAAATAAAAGTGATTTTTGTTTGGTCCTGAACTGTTGTGTACCTGATATTTTCAAAGCCCCCTTGCCACCTCACGCCATGCCATACCACAGCCTGTTTAAGAGAAATTTTCAGTAGCACCTTGACAACTTGCCTATATATGTTACATCTTAAGAACTCCAGAAGGAAGCCATCTTTAGCATAATGCAAGTATTACGACCAGCAGTAAATCTGAGAGATGAGATCATACTCCACGTACCTTGACTTAGGAGTTGGATTCATGACTACCATAGTATGCACATAACTAACCCATTTGTAAAAATTGCCTTCCACAAGGTGTTCCTTCATTGATGTGAAACTGAAGATGTGCTCCATCTCTGGCGCGAGCATCTCTGGTTAGTTCTTAGCTTTTTCTTTCCTCCATGGCCCAAAGAGGAACTGACTCCTGAACCGCCTAACTCCCAGTTACCAAGTGTCCTCCAGGAGAAAATGTACTATGCTTACAAATTTTATGCATCCAAATATCTCCAGAGACCTTGAGTATTGATGACACTTAGAATATTGACCTGCCCAGTAAATGTCAGTGGACAAATATTTGACACACACACACACAGATACACAAATATACAAATATAGAACCCCAACTTCCAAATTTTGCATCTACATTGCCTTGGGGTATTAATGCCACTGGTAGAGCTGCTTTAGCCCTCTACCTGTTCCCTGGGGTCTTCAGGCAAATGCAGATGCTATTTTGCCCCTTTTGCAGTGTCTTGGATTCTTCCTACCAATGTTGGTTCTGCTTTATCCCTCTCCTAGTGCTAAAGCACCAAAATCAACTCCCAGAACACCACTCAACTCAATAAATCAACCAATTAAAGTATTACCAAGATACATAAAATAAAAAACAACTAAGGCTTAAACCCACAAAACAACCAAAAACCAGCAATATGTATATATATTTTTATAACTATTGTACTTAAATGCAAAAAATTATTAAAAGGGATAAAAAGCCTCAGGGAATAACTTGGCCCACAATGCGGCAGCACAAAGACCCCCAGGGGATCCAGTGAGCTTCACATCACAAGCTCCAAAAAATTTCCTCCATATATATATTTTCTATTACAAGAGGCTATTGTTGAAGTGCCTAAAAAATGTCCCTTAATTTACTTCATTCAATCATATTTTATCCCAAAACATGACTAAAGACTCAAATGTATTAGGTATTATAACCTTACTTCAAAGCTCAATTTTAATCGCTGAGTTGATAGTCACCAAAACCTACAAAAAATAAAACAGAACTAATCAACGGAGACTCCCAGCCCAACTAAACACAGCGCACACATTCACTTATCTGAATGTGGCAGACATGGGACCGCAAAAACTGATCCAAGGAAATACTGGCTGAAGTACCTGTATCGATAATCTTATAGCTGGTCACTAGAATCTTATCTTCATAACCTTTCACTTCTTGCCCAGCTCTTATTTATTTATTTAGTAAACATTTGTATACCGCTGCTTCCTACGATCAGCAGCGGTTTACTCTACAGAATCGTAATGCTTTGTACAGCACATTGAGATCTTTCAGATTTACATTTTTGATTGGTCAATGATTTACATAACACGGGAGAATCAGTAGGGTGCAACATACATTTGATTTGAGCACACAGATTTGGGTATACATTTGATTACAATAGCGTGGGGGGGGGGGTCCCATATATACAATTTATACAGAATTACTTGCCAAAAAGTACAATCTATACATGAGTAGCAGTTAGCTCAAGTTGTAGTGGGTTTGAAACAAGTGTGTTTTAAGCTTTCGTCTAAATTCACTTAGGTTGTTTATGAGTCTCAACTCATGTGGGAGTTGGTTCCAATGGATTGGTGCTGTGTATGTGAACGCCCTATTGCTTGTTTCGGCCTTGACAGATCTTATGCTAGTCGGTAAGCATAGGGTGTTGAGATTCATGGTTCTCCTGCTCCTGTTGCATGGTTGAATAGTGATTAAGTTATTGAGGTAGGATGGTGCGATGTTATGGATGAGTTTAAATGTTGTGATGAGCAGTTTGTAGATGATACGGGCGGCTACTGGGAGCCAGTGCAGTTCCATTAGCACTGGGGTTATGTGGTCTGTGACTTTCTTTTCCATGATGACTCTAGCAGCAACGTTTTGGGCCATTTGCAGGATGCTTAGGGTGTTCTTCGGAAGCCCTTGTAGTATTGCATTGCTGTAGTCCAGGTGGGGAATGATTAGTGCTTGAGCAACAGACCTGAAGTCAGATTTCTCGAGGATATTTCGGAGTGGTTGTAAAATTTTCAGTTTGTAGAAGATGGCTCGGTTAACTGTTCGGAGGTGTTTGTCCATTCTAAGGTTGCAGTCCAGTAGGACACCTAGATACTTTATTACAGGTTTCGTATGATATATGTTTTTGTTAAGGGTGATTGTGGTGGGCGGGATAAAATTGGGTTTCCTGGAGACAATCATGACCTCCGTTTTCTTGTGGTTTATTGACATGTTATTTTGTTGAAGCCATGACTGGAGCATGTCAAGGCATTCTTCTAGCGGACTGAAATTTGGCTGCGTTATGTCAAGCTGCATGTACAGCATCACATCGTCTGCATATATGTGATATTTGATGTTACATTTCTGAAAGATCTCGCAGACCGGTTTTTATATACAAATTGAACAATAGAGATGATAAGGCGGACCCTTGAGGAATCCCTTGGGTTTGAGGGAAGGCATCAGCTTTATCATTGTTGAACTGCACTTGTTGCATCCTATTGGATATATATGATTTGAACAATTTTAAGGGGGTCCCTGCTATGCCCAATGAGGCCAGACGGTTCAGGAGGGTGTTGTGGTGAACTGTATCGAATGCCGCTGAGATGTCAATAAATATGAGTATGAACATAGTGTTTCTGTTTTCGAGGCCCTTGAGGAGATTGTCAAAGAGTGCCAGCAGTAGTGTTTCAACTCCGTGATTCTGACGAAACCCATATTGATGCTTATCCAGGGCGTTTCTCTCGTCCATGTGGTCTTGTAGTTGTTGCTGAACCGCTTTTTCTATTGTTTTTGCTAAGAAGGATATGCTTGAGATTGGGCGATATGATGCAGGGTCACTTTTGTTGAGAGATTTGTTCTTTAAGATGGGTCTTATAAGTGACTTCTTGAGATGAGTCGGCATGATACCTTGTTGCAGAGACTGGTTAACTATGTACGCGATGTGTTTTGCGTTTTCCTTCTTGGTTGCTTTCATCCAAGCGGCTGGGCATGGGTCGAGAGGGGAGGTAGTGGTGTTTAAATTGGTTACGATGCTTATGATTTGTTGCTCACCTAATTGCTGGAAGGTGTTCCATTCAGCTGCGAAGTCCGCTTGGGGGACAGTGTTGGTTTCTCGTGGGGTGGTGACTAATGACTTGCTTTGATCAATGATTGTGGGAAGCTGCGGGTGCAGTTTCTTGGCGTAATGGTCAGCAAGCGTCTGGGCCTTTATATCGTCCGCAGAGGCAGTGGCCTGAGAAATTTTGGTGAGTGACTTTACTAGCTCAAAGAGCTCTCTGGGTCTATTGAGTGCTTTATTGAGTAGGTTAGTGTGGTGATTCTTTTTGGCAAGGTTGACCTCATTCTTGTATTCTTGTATTCTCTTTCTTGCTTGACAAAGATCTTTGTTTCGCCTCGCAGCTTCCTCAGGAGCTGCCAGTTTATTTATTTATTTTATTTTATTTAATAGTTTCTTCTATACCGCCCCTTCCAGAGATCAAGGGCGGTTTACATTGAACAGTTAACAAATTTTGTATACTTTTGTATACTTTACATGGAACATGGTATTAACTATATGGAACATGGTTTTAACTATATACAGGTAATAATACATAAAACATAACAGAACTAAATTACAAAAGGTTATTTACAAAAGCAGTAAAAACAACAGATTGGGTAAGACTTTTGCGTGCTGGGTAAAGTGTGTAAGTAATGTAGTGTAAGGTTTTCTTGTGTTAGTCGTTTGTCCTATCTTGGGTGCTGTGGATGTGTTTTTGTGATTGTTGGGGAGAGGTTCTCTGTTGATAGGGGATTTCAAAATGGTTTGTGAAAAGGTAGGTTTTAAGTTCTTTTTTGAATTGGTAAAGGTCTTTTATCATGCGAATGGTTAGTGGTAGATCGTTCCAGAGAGTGGGGGCAGCGAAGGAGAAGGCCCTATCACTTGTAGTTGCTTTAGTTTTTCTGATGGTTGTTTTTATGTTGAGGGAATGGATTGTGTTTTGTCTGCGCATTTATTGATTTATTGAGTTTATTTATTTATTGATTTTATTATTTATTGATTTATTGAGTTGAGTGGTGTTCTGGGAGTTGTTTTTGGTGCTAGTGACTTACTTCCAGTGGTTGTGGTAGCTTGTGGTTTATGTCTCCTAGTGCTTTGGGATTTCCATAACTATATTTGTGCTACTTTATCCCTCTCCCAGTGCCTTCAGCTTTCCTTGCCATTGTTTCTTTATGTGAAGACTTCACTAGGGTAGAGGCTTCAACCCTTGTGCATATATTTAAAATTGACTGACAAAAGGATCCCTCCCCTTCCTCACTCCTCAAGGTGTCTGCCTTTAAGGACATAAATCCTGGCATGGATGCTTGTTACAAGTTTTGGGAATTACAAACCTGAGCATACAGACTGCTAATCAGCAAACCCCAAAGTAGAATTACAATGAATAAACTTTTAAAACTATCAGAAAGTGCTGCACTGACGGACTGACCTTTTAATCTGCAATAATGGGGTTGGCTCTTGCATTGGACTGCAGCCCTTGGTGACTGATTGAAACCTACAGATGTTTTTTTTTTTTAATTGAGGTGTCAGATGCTAGCGAGCTTTTGACTAAAAAGCATCAAGAGGCTGCTCCTGATTTTTGGAGGGAAAACCCTGAGAGCTGGGCTTCAACTCTGCTCCAGAGTTCCAAACCTTGGCCTCAGACTTAAAAAAAACACAAAAAAACCCAGCAAGTATTTCTTCTGTCCCAGCTCTGGGTCAGAGTTCAGAAGGAAAAAATTCAGCATTTCCTGACAACCCTGCAACTTCAAAATTCCCGTGGGAAAACGTTGAGCCTTGCAACTGCCTGAAACCAAATTGAACTGCTATCCAAATAGTGAAATCTAATCATCATCACAGACTCAAGCACCAGACCCAGGAGGAGACACACCACGGACATCATAAAAAACCCCAGCGCCTACACAAAAGTGATCCAAACTACTTCTGCAAGAGCAATATCCCTGGCTGCTCCTGTCCTATGGAACTCGCTCCCAGACTGCCTAAGAACCACTGAGGACATCAAGGACTATACAGAATACTTCAGTGACAGTACATGACCCAACCACAGGACACAATTTAACGGCTCCAGAATTGCCCCTGCCCTTCCCCACCCCGACATCTTATTCCCTCCCCACTGCTCCCTCCCTCATGTCCCACCCCTAACTATCCAACCCACTTAGCCCCTTGGACAGATCAATACTTCCTTTGCATAGTTAGCTTCTCTTGTATATAGCGCACCATGTACATAGTTACATTGCAATACCCCCTACTTGAACCCCATTGCAATATCCCCAGCATAGCCCCACCCTCATTTTATGTAACACATTTGATTTATTGTAAACCACTTTGATTGAAGGATAAAGCGGTATAGAAATCCTTTTAAATAAAAAATAAATAAATAAAAAGAGTGGAGGAGAAGCTTATTGGTTAGAACCACTGCCTTGTACCCCAGAAGATCAAGGGTTCATTTCCTACTGGCACTCCTTGTGACCTTGGGCAAGTCACTTCCAGTGATATATTGACAAGAAAACCCAAAGACTGCTGTGTTGCCAGGAGTCAGCACTAAACATGAAGGCTAAAGAAAGCTAGATTTTTTTTCCTAGCACTGAAAGGCACCAAGGGTTTGGATGGGACTGGGCTTTATCCGGATCAAAACAGAATTTACAGTACTTGTACAACATTCTCAGAAATCATTAGGTTTCAGTTAACAAATTGACTACTTTAACTGGGTTAATAAAACTGCCTTGGTTTCTATTGTCAGTCAGCAGTGCAAACTTTTAATTTACATATTCTACTAGTTTACCTTAAGTTCTGATTTATTTTCAAAAATATTATTTGATGATTCCATTTCTGGTTTTGGTTTGTTTTGGTAAATATCTGTATTGTTTTTTTCTTTGTGTGCTGTTTTTTATTCATGAGAGTAAAAGAAAGGGTTTGTTTCAAGTATTTCTTGTCTGCTTTTATTCTGAGCACAGTATGTTACACCACAGGGTTCAGTACCCACTATTTCATTTAGAGTTAACCAATCTCATTACATCTGATGAAGTCTTCTAAACCCTGTACATTTTCCAGGGCTTGTAGTGCATATCTAAGCACCAAAAATCCCCAGCCTCCTGAAGGTGTCTTGGGGATTGTCTCCTGTAGGTTTTAAGCAACTTTAGTGCAGAAAAGGCAACCCAGGTTACACTGAGAGCAGGATATTCAAAGCGATTAATGTGGTCAGCGGGTCTGCTGTGTTAATCGTGCTGACTATGATATTCAGCAGTACATGGTTAGTGCCACTGAATATCCACGGGTGCTGTTGCTGCATACCCTGATGCTAGTTTTGGGGTGGCACCCAGCGATAACTGAGCAGCAGCAATATTGAGCAGCTGTCTGGTTATCACAAGGTGGAGAAAGTTAGGCAAATGAATATCACTGCTGCCTGGTTAGATTCTTTGTTATCAGCTGACCCAGGTATTCAATGCCAGTGGCCAGAGATGACCCTGGCAATGAGTATCCGGGTTTACGTTTCAGTGGCAACGTCTAGCCACTGAGAATACGTTAGCCGCCACCACTAAAATTTGTCCCCCCCCCCCATTATTTATAGATTTCATATTTTATAGATTTCACATTTTACAATTCTGTTGACCCAGAAGCTATGTCTTTGACCGTTCAATAGTAGCTCTTGACAAATTAACAACTTGAAGAACAGTACAGATGAATGTTTAGACTATGTTTCAATGTTCCTTTCAAAGAAGGAGCCCAAGTCCTATCATGTGATGTTTCTAGTAATGAAAACAGGAATGATAATGTCTGCAGGCACATCCACATTTAGACCTGCAGCAGGTATGAATAGGGATCAGGACAGTGCATGTTTTGGCCTTAAAATATCCAGAGAGTGTAGAGAAGATGGAAAATTAAGTAACTAATCTAAGATCACAAAGACCCACACTGGGATTTGAACCCTGGCTACTCTATTCCCCCACCCATGACTTTAACCACCATGCTGTTAGATATTGGTGTTCTGAGCTGTTAGGCTGGGTTTGTCTATGTAGACATATTTACAGATGTCCATATCAGGCATGACCACGTTTCTGAAATCCTGCCTGAACTAGCAGGTGCCTGCTTTTTTTTCCCAAACGTTCTGGCTTTGACGTCCCAGATTGCATTTGGACATCCCATTGTAAAATGTGCCTTCACACATTCACCTCCACTTGGAAAATAACTTCTTGAAATGTATGCATTTACAATTATACCTGTCCTTTGAGACACTAATATTTCCCACACATGCATGTATTTTATAAAATAGGCAGGGAAGCACTAATCCCTCCCCCATCACACCTCTGGGAACATCTCTGCTCAGGTTGTAGGGGTGTAAGTTTATCCATATATCAGGAGAATAATTAGATAAAACTATTTCTGCTCATAAAACATCGTTTTATATGATGAAAGGCTTTTCCCTATAAGGGGGTACTTTTAAAACCACAAAACTGCATAAAATGCATGCACATACTTTCTCTGTGTGGGCTTTGCTGAATTTTCAAAGGGAAAATGCATATGTATTTCTACTTTGGATATTGCTCCAGGAATGTTATGCACATATAGTATATTTATACCTGCTCTTTGGAACACACACTTTTATATGGTTAATTTTCATATATACTAACTAGATTTTCAAATCCCTCACCAACTCCACGGCTGGGAGCCCATTCACCAAGACTGGGTAAACTCATGCACTAACACGCAGCTCCTATAGCTTTGTCTATTTATCAGGCTAGAATTTTTCTAAAATACCATTTCCATGAATAAAGCACTGTTTTACTTTGAAATACTGTTAGAGTAAATGTATAATTCATTTGTATACGCGTGTATTCCATGTATCCAGTAATTTTTCTTTACAAATACAATTAACAGCCATACCTATATAAGTTGTGGTCTTTACCCTGGATTGCTGTCTTGTTGGTGTCTGCTAGTATATGACAATCAAACTATAATCACCAAGAACTGGTAATTTGAACATCATCAATGAAAAAACCCCTTAAGATCATATTAGCTGGTTACTACCTTGCAGTCATATGTTTCATCTCTCACTATAAAATAAAATATTTGATAACTATGAAAAAGAACACTTATGTAACTGTTAAAAAAAGAAAACTTTACTGGAACTAACCTCTACAATCCATTCCTCCCTCTTAGAGAGCCTCTGTCTTTGGCCCACACTTTCTTGAATTCAGATACAGTTGTAGTCTCTATTACCTCCTTTGGAAGGCTGTTCCACACATCCACCACCCTTTCCATACAGAAATATTTCTTCAGATTACTCCTGAGTCCTCTTTCACCTTCATCTGATGCCCTCTCGCTCCAGAGCTTCCTTTCAATTGAAAGAGGCTTTCCGCATGTGCATTTATGCCATGAAACTATTTAGATGTCTCTATCATATCTCCCCTCTTACTTCCAAAGATCTTTATGATGAAGGGCACTGACCATTTTATTAGCTGCCCTCTGCACCAACTCCATCCTGTTTATGTATTTTTGAAGGTGCAGTCTCTATAGAGTTGTACACAGTAGTCTAAATGTGGTCCCACCAGCGACTTATACAGAGATGCTATCACCTCCTGTTTCCTGTTGGCCAGTTCACACCCTGTGCAACCAAGCAATCTTCTGAATGTAGCGGTTACCTTTTTTACCTTTCTGGCCACCTTAAGATCACCAGATACTCGTATGATCATCCCCATGTCCCACTCTTCTTTCAAGAACAGAAATACTTCATCCCCTATACTGTACCTCTCCCTTGGAATTTTGTAGCCCAAATGCATAACCCAGCATTGTTTTAGCATTAAATCCTAGCTGCCAAATTTTAGGCCATTCTTCAAGCTTACAAGATCCCTCCTTATACTGACCACAACTTTTTGGGTGTCCACCCTATTACAGATTTTGATATCACCCACAAAGAAAAAAAAACCTTACCCCCTTCTACAATATGACTTATAAAAATGTTAAAAAGAATCGGACCAAGGACCAGTCTCTAGGCTACTCCCCTGGTAATGCCCATATCCTCAGAGTGAACTCCATTTATCACTACCCTCTGTTGCCTCACACTCTACCAGTTTCTAATCCATCACATGCTTTATGGTCCATCCCAAGGGCACATAAGTTTATTTATAAGCCATCTAAGCAGAATCCTGTCCAAAGCTTTGTTGACATCTATGTATATCACATCTGGTGCTCTCCCTTAATCCAACTCTCTGCTCAACCAATCAAAAAATGAATCAGATTCGCCTGACAAGATTTAACTCTAGTAAGACAATGCTGCCTTGGATCCTGCAATCAATTGGATTCCAAAAACTGCACTAGTGTTTGTTTTAGCAATATTTCTACTAATTTACTCACTAGAGAGCTTCAACTAACTGGCCTGTAGTGCCCAACCTCCTTTTTATTTCCGCTTTTGTATAGAGGGACTACATCTGTCATTCTCCAGTACTCCAAGACCACACCTGACTCAAATATAGTATTGAAAAAGATCAGAAAGTGGACCCACTGAACTTTCCTATATTCCTTCAATAACCTTGGATGTATCTCATCTGGCCCCATCACATTATCTATTTTTAGTTTAGCTAGTTCCTCACAAACACATTGTTCTGAAACTCATTCAAGGCCCATCTGATATCCATCCCTATTTGTGTGTGTTTTTGGTGGTCCTTCTCCTAGCCCTTCATCAGTGAACATAAAACGGAAATATTTGTTAAGCAATTCCATTTTTTCTTCAGTCATTTCTAAATATTTCCCCCTTCATTCTTAGGACTGACAATACCACTTTTGCACTCCCTCCTGTCACTAACATAACTAAAAAAAGTCTCCCCCTCCCCCCCCCCCCCCATTGGCTATTTTTATTTTGATTTGCATCCTTTCTTTCCTGACAACTTTCCCAGATTCTCTTTTTTTTTTCAGATATTGCAGCTTGTCATCCTCATTCTGCTATTATATTTTATAAAGGATAATCTCTTTTTACTTACGTTTTCTAAAACCATAGTAACCTCTTTTTCCTCTTATAAAACTTTATTTTCCTAACAAACAGGTCCATTTTTAATAAAATATCTCTTTTTGTCCATTGATTTTCTATATCCCCCATCTATATAAAGTTATTTTTCCTGAACCCTGGCATTTGAATAAGCTATGCCATGTCCTCATACCATTTGGTAATCATTGGATGCCTGATGATCACCTACTACAACATCTGAAACACTTTCCCCATTTGTAAGCATCAGGTCAAGTATGGCACCCTACGATGTGGCTTCTGTTATAAGTTGCTGAAACAATTCTCCCTGAAGAGAATTCCAGGTCTCCTTACTTTTAGATGACACCACAGCTGGGATGTCCCAATCTATATTGTATCTGGCATACTGATACCATCTATTAGTAGCACTTCTCCTTTCATAGCAATATTGTTAATGTCTTCAATCAAATCTCCATCATTTGTTCTTCATAGTAATATAGTAAATGATGGCAGATAAAAACTGGCATGGCCCATCTAGTTTACCCAGTAAAGTGTTTAGAGTTGTAAATGCCACACTGCGCAGGTTATCCACACTTTATGCTATCATTTATTTTGGGTTGTTTCACGTCACCCTCACTCAATGCTAAAATGTAGTTAACAACATAAGATCATAAGATATGCCATACTGGCTCAGACCAAGGTCCATCAAGCCCAGTATCCTGTTTCCAACAGTGGCCAATTTAGGTCATACAAACCTACCAGTTTCCCCAAAAGACACAGGTTCCACAATGCTTGTAATGAGTCAAGCATTGATATCCTAGTCTTGAAGGACTAGAAAAAGGGACTGTTACTTCTGGAGAGAGATCTGCAACTGTGAGTATATACTTCTGGTAATTTTCTAAAAGGAATTCTTTGTATTAAAGCTAATTAATCTGTGAACCCACTATTTTTGTTAAATCAGTCAGGGCCTAGTAGCAGCAGTTTAAGTTTAAATTTAAAACACAGAGGAGAACTTTCTGGTTACATTTCATACCCAGCAGAGAGCTTGTAGTTTAAATTTAATAAGTCACTCAGGGCATAGTAACAGCAAAGTACTTTTAGTTTAAAACACAGAAGAGAGCATTCTGGTTACATTTGGAGCCCAGCAGAGAGCTTGTAGTCTAAATTTAATAGTCACTCAGGGCCTAGCATCAGCAACGTACTTTTAGCTTAAATTTAAAACACAGAAGAGAGCTTTCTGGTTAAATTTAGAACCAAGCAGAGAGCTTGTAGTTTAAATTTCATAAGAAGTTAGAGCCTAGCAGCAGCTAAGAGTTTAATTTAAATCAAATCAGAATATAGCTTACCTCAGCAGCACAAGACAGGGTACTGTGTAGCAGACCTCTTTTAATAAGTGTTATTTCCCTCCCTCCCTCCCCACACCCACCCACCCACCCCTGGGATAATCGTAGCTTTATAGGTACTTACACATCTTACAAGACAGGAGGTGCTCTCAGGTGAAGCTCATTAACCAAATCAGTCATACACTAAGGACCTGAGATTAGTTAAGCTTCAGGGGAACAAGGTATATTACACGTATTAGGTACAGTTTATTAGTATAAATATCCATAGCAACCCTTAGTAAGTAAATAACTTAGATCTAAACACAAACTTAAAACTAAGATGCAGACAGCAGTCCAGCAGCGGGATGGGGGCTTTCCAGTCTTTTGCATTGAGTGTCACATGTATGATTTTCTCCCAGTTGGTGAGAGGTCTTACGTGTGCACTAGGTGCAAGGAGCTCTTTGCTCTCAGGGAACGAGTCCATTCTACGGGAAACAGAATTTGCTGTAGAATCTTTATGGATTGAAATTCCATGTAAAAAGGGGAAGGCGATGGCAATGGGGGTGTACTATTGACCGCCTGACCAGAATGAACAAAAGGATGATGAAATGCTCATATAAATCAGGGGAGCTAACAAAAGTTACAGAACAGTAATAATAATGGATGATTTCAATTACCCCAGTATTGACTGGGTCAGTGTCACGGCAGGACATGCTAGGGAGATAAAGTTCCTAGATGAAATAAATGACTGCTTCTTGGAGCAGCTGGTTCATGAACCGACCAGAGGGGAAGCCATATTAGACCTAATCCTTAGTGGAACACCAGATCTAGTGCAAGAGATAAGGTTGTTGGGGCCGCTTGGCAATAGTGATCATAGTAAGGAAATCCACAGTACTACCTTTTAACTTTCGAAAGGGAGACTATGATAAAATCAACACCTTATCATCAACACCTTATCAACACCTTATCAAGAGGGATTGACAAAATTGAAAATGGATTCATCCTCATCTTCCTTGACATCTCAGCAGCTTTTGACTCGGTTAACCATGTACAACTTCTTCACCGTCTTAAAGAAAAGGGAGTCCAGGAATCAGCTTGGGAATGGTGTAGATCCTACCTAAACAACCGCTGGCAACAGGTGCGGATAGGAGCTTCAACCTCTGATCCTTTCCAGCAACAACAGGGTGTACCCCAGGGATCCTCTTTATCAGCTCTTCTATTTAACATATATATTCAACCAATCTGTGAAATCATCAAATCATTTAACGCCTCCAGCTTGATC
Source organism: Ichthyophis bannanicus (assembly GCA_033557465.1). Taxonomy (NCBI): domain Eukaryota; kingdom Metazoa; phylum Chordata; class Amphibia; order Gymnophiona; family Ichthyophiidae; genus Ichthyophis; species Ichthyophis bannanicus. Next base: position 1,608,435,596 of record CM066031.1, read on the forward strand.
TACGCAGATGACATACTGATATTCACGCCAATAAAAATTAATGCCCCCGACTTCTCCCCAATTATCGCCTGCTTCAACGCGATTACAGATTGGCTCCTATCCCAGAACCTGCGAATAAACTTCAAGAAAACGGAAGTCCTATTCGTAACTAGGAATAAGAAATTCTCCCCACCCGCAACTTTGAAGGTGAGAGATGCGGAATTACCATGTAAATCATCAATTCGCTACCTGGGAGTAACCATTGACCAAGAACTGACCTTCAAAGATCACATAAAGCAGACCGTTAAATCCATTTACTATAAATTGAGAACACTGAAACCCTTAAGACCACTACTCGCCTCCAATGACTTCCGAACAATCTTCCAAGCCCTTATAACACCTCATTTCGACTATGCCAATGTCATCCTGCATGATCTACCCAAGAGCATCCTCAACCCACTCCAATTGGCGATGAACTCAGCAGCCCGCATCCTCTGCGGTACATCCAGTAGAGACCACATCACCCCCATACTAACAGAGCTTCACTGGTTACCCCTACATGCCAGGATAACCTACAAAGCACTTCTGCTATCCTTTAAAGCAATCAATCAAATAGCCCCACCTTCCCTCTCATCACTTATTATCAACACCCCCACGAACAGACTGAGAAGATCCGCAGCCGCCAATAGCCTTGTCGTACCAAAGGAGTACACTAAATGTAACCAAACAACCAGAGACAGGGCCTTCACCTTATTCGCTCCAACTTGCTGGAATAATCTCCCTCCTCATATCCGATCAATAAAAGACCTCTCTCAATTTAGAAAGGCCCTCAAACACTACCTATTCTGTCATCATCTTTTAGGCCCTAACCCTACACCTCCTCCCCCCATCTCACAAATCACTCACACAGCCTCTGACATTCCAACAACATAACCATAACAGAACACGAACTAGACGCTCTGCACACCCAAATTTATGACCCAATTTAACTGTAAATTTCCAGATGTAATTTATCTTTCTGTATATAGCTTGTATATAGTTTACCATGTTGTCTCCAAGTTACTGACCCTGTTATAATGTAAGCAAAAGACACTGTTATAATGTAAGCAAAGGGCTGTTCTAATGCGAAATTTGTTATCTGTAAACCGCGCTGATACCAAAGAGCGCGGTATATAAAAACTGTAAAATAAATAAATAAATAAATAAAATGAGGAAAACAGTTAAGAAAAAAACTAAAAGGAGCAGTTGCAAAGGTTAAAGACGTACATCAGGCTTAGCTGTTGTTGAAAAATACTATCTTGGAAGCCCAGACCAGCTGTATTCCACGCTTTAGGAAAAGTGGAAGTCCAAAAAACTGCCAGCATGGTTTAAAGGTGAGGTCAGAGAGGCTGTTGTTGCCAAAAAAGCAACTTTCAGGAAATGGAAAAAAGAGCCAAACGACGAAACCTGGAAACAGCACAAGCACTGGCAAGTCAAATGCAAGGCATTGATAAGGCAGGCAAAGGGAGAATGATAAGAAGCTTGCTGCGGAAGCAAAAACGTGAAGTAAAGACCTTTTCAAGTACATTTGTAGCAAAAACCCTGTGAGAGAGTCGGTTGGTCCATTAGATGATAAAGGGGTTAAAGGAGTACTAAGAGGTGACGGCGATAGCGGAGAGACTGAATGAATTCTTTGCTTCAGTCATTACTGAGGAAGATATAGGGATGATACCCATGACTGAAGTGGTATTTAAAGGTGTGGAAGAATTGAAGGAAATATCGATACATCGGGGAGATGTATTACAACTATTAGATAAACTGAAGAGCAGCAAATCACCAGGGCCGGATGGTATACATCCAAGGGTGTTGAAAGAACTGAAATACGAGATTGCAGACCTGCTATTAGTAATCTGTGAACTATCATTAAAATCATCTCTAATACCTGAAGATTGGAGGATCGCCAATGTAACACCAATTTTTAAAAAGGGTTTCAGGGGTGATCCGGGAAACTACAGACCGGTGAGCCTGACATCAGTACCGGGAAAAATGGTAGAAACCATCATTAAGAATAAAATTACTCAGCATGTAGATAGTCATGGCCTAATGGGAGACAGCCAACATGGCTTTAGACAAGGAAGATCTTGTCTTACTAATCTGTTATGTTTTTTTGAAGGAGTGAATAATCAGGTGGACAAAGGTGAGTCGGTTGATATTGTGTATCTGGACTTTCAGAAAGCCTTTGACAAGGTCCCTCATGAGAGACTTTTGGCAAAACTAAAGAGTCATGGGATAGGAGGCAGTGTACTATTGTGGATCAGGAACTGCTTAAAAGATAGAAAGCAGAGGGTAGGGCTAAATGGCCAATTTTCCCAATGGAGAAAGGTGAATAGTGGTGTACCCCAGGGATCTGTGCTGGGTCTGCTGCTTTTTGACATATTCATAAATGACCTGGAAAGTGGAATAACGAGTGAGGTTATCAAATTTGCAGATGACACAAAACTATTTAAAGTTGTTAAAACCCAAGAGGATTGTGGAAAATTGCAAAAGGATCTTGATATATTGGAAGACTCGGCATCAAAATGGCAGATGAAATTTAATGTGGACAAGTGCAAGGTTATGCACCTAGGGAAGAACAACCCAAACTAGGGCTACACGATGCAAGGTTCCACATTAGGAACCACCACCCAGGAAAAAGATTTAGGCGTCATTGTGGATACCATGTTAAAACCCTCAGCCCAGTGTGCAGCAGCAGCCAAGAGAGCAAACAGAATGGTAGGTATGATAAGGAAAGGAATGGAAAATAAAACAAAAGATATTATAATGCCTCTATATCGTTCCATGGTGAGACCGCACCTTGAATATTGTGTGCAATTCTGGTCACCGTATCTTAAAAAGGATATAGCGATTTTAGAAAAGGTTCAGAGAAGAGACACCAAAATGGTAAAGGGGATGGAAGGATACTCCTATCAAGAAAGGCTAAAAAGGTTAGGGCTCTTTAACCTGGAAAAGAGACGGCTGAGGGGAGATATGATAGAAGTCTATAAATTAATGAACGGAGTGGAACGGGTAAACATATATCGATTGTTTACCTTATCAGAAAATAGAAAGACTAGGGGACATGCAATGAAGCTACAGGGTAAACTATTTAGTGATTCCACCGGGGGTGAGAGCAGGAGCTCCCCCTTCCTCCTCATGCCGCCAATTACACCACTTGCTCAACGGCATAAAAACTGCCGTTTTCAGGGCTGCGGGCGAGAACTGATTCCACCAGGGGTGAGAGCAGGAGCTCCCCCTTCCTCCTCATTCCGCCAATTACACCACTTGCTCAACGGCATAAAAACCGCCGTTTTCAGGGCTGCGGGCGAGAAGTGATTCCACCGGGGGTGAGAGCAGGAGCTCCCCCTTCCTCCTCATTCCGCCAATTACACCACTTGCTCAACGGCATAAAAACCGCCGTTTTCAGGGCTGCGGGCGAGAAGTGATTCCACCGGGGGTGAGAGCAGGAGCTCCCCCTTCCTCCTCATGCCGCCAATTACACCACTTGCTCAACGGCATAAAAACTGCCGTTTTCAGGGCTGCGGGCGAGAAGTGATTCCACCGGGGGTGAGAGCAGGAGCTCCCCCTTCCTCCTCATTCCGCCAATTACACCACTTGCTCAACGGCATAAAAACCGCCGTTTTCAGGGCTGCGGGCGAGAAGTGATTCCACCGGGGGTGAGAGCAGGAGCTCCCCCTTCCTCCTCATGCCGCCAATTACACCACTTGCTCAACGGCATAAAAACCGCCGTTTTCAGGGCTGCGGGCGAGAAGTGATTCCACCGGGGGTGAGAGCAGGAGCTCCCCCTTCCTCCTCATGCCGCCAATTACACCACTTCCTCAACGGCATAAAAACCGCCGTTTTCAGGGCGCGCCCGCGCCTTGCGGGCCCGCACCTGAGGGCCTCGCCAGAGGGCCCTTTGGCGTGGCCCTTAGGCGTTGGTCCATGGCGTTTGTTTCTGACGTTCTGCAGATGATGCGATCTGGGTTGTTATACTATTTTATTATTACGTTTTGGTTTAGCCTTTGGGTTAGATGCGGTGGATGGGACTGTTTACACCCCTTGCAGATGGTATGTAATGTACTGTAAACCAAGTTGTTACTTATTCTGTATAGTTATGTTATGTATGTATTACAATATATTCCATGTGTTATGTAATCCCTTTTACTACTACTCTGATGTTATGAAGAGTGGTATATGTGTCATTCTCCTCTGTTTAACCTTGTATTGTAATGTTACCGCTTTGATTGAAAGAAAAAGTGGGATATAAATCTGTTTAAATAAATAAATAAATAAATTTAAGACTAATAAAAGAAAATATTTTTTTCACTCAACGTGTAATCAAACTCTGGAATTTGTTACCAGAGGATGTAGTAAAGGCTGTTAGTGTAGCTGGGTTTAAAAAAGGTTTGGACAAGTTCCTGGAGGAAAGGTCCATAAACCATTATTAAGAAGGGGCCCAGGATATCAATGCTTGAACCAATACAAGCATTGTGGAACCTGTGTCCCTTGGGGAAAATGCTAGGTACATATGACCTAGATTGGCCACAGTTGGAAACAGAATACTGGGCTTGATGGACCTTGGTCTGACCCAGTATGGCATATCTTATATGTTCTTATCCTGGGTCCCTTCTTAATAATGGTTTATGGACCTTTCCTCCAGGAACTTGTCCAAACCTTTTTTAAACCTAGCTACATTAACAGCCTTTATTACATCCTCCGGTCATTTATGAATATGTCAAAAAGCAGCAGACCCACCACAGATCCCTTGGGTACTCCACTATTCACCTTTCTCCATTGGGAAAATTGGTCATTTAGCCCTACCCTCTGCTTTCTATCTTTTAAACAGTTCCTGATCCATAATAGTACACTGCCTCCTATCCCATGACTCTTTAGTTTTGCCAAAAGTCTCTGAAGAGGGACCTTGTCAAAAGCCTTTCTGAAAGTCTAAATACACTATATCAACCAACTCACTTTTGTCTACCTGTTTATTCACACCTTCAATAAAACGTAACAGATTAGTAAGACAAGATCTTCCTTGTCTAAAGCTATGTTGGCTGTCTCCCATTAAGCCATGACTATCTACATGTTCAGCAATTTTGTTTTTTATGATGGTTTCTACCAGTTTTCCCAGTACTGACGTCAGGCTCACCAGTCTGTAGTTTCCCGGATCACCCCTGGAACCCTTTTTAAAAATTGGTGTTACGTTCTCCATTCTCCAATCTTCAGGTATTACAGATGATTTTAATGATAGTTCACAGATTACTAACAGCAGGTCTGCAATCTCATATTTCAGTTCTTTCTTCCAGTTTTCTTAAAAGTATGGAATACAGCTGGTCTGGGCGTCCAAGATAAGAACATAAGAACATAAGATATGCCATACTGGGTCGGACCAAGGTCCATCAAGCCCAATATCCTGTTTCCAACAGTGGCCAATCTAGGTCATACGTACCTAGCAGTTTCCCCAAAAGGCACAGGTTCCACAATTCTTGTACTGGGTCAAGCATTGGTATCCTGGGTCCCTTCTTAATAATGGTTTATTGGCCTTTCCTCCAGGAACTTTTCCAAACCTTTTTTAAACCCAGCTACACTAACAGCCTTTACTACATCCTCCGGTAACAAATTCCAGAGTTTGATTACACGTTGAGTGGAAAAATATTTTCTTTTATTAGTCTTAAATAGTTTACCCTGTAGCTTCATTATATGTCCCCTAGTCTTTCTATATTCTGATAACGTAAACAATCGATTTACATTTACCCGTTCCACTCTGTTCATTAATTTATAGACTTCTACCATATCTCCCCTCAGCCGTCTCTTTTCTAGTATTTTTCAACAACACCCAAGCTTGAGGTAAGCCTTTAGCCTTTGCAACTGCTCCTTTTAGTTTTTTCTTATTTTCCTTATTTTATCATAGTCTTCCTTTCGAAAGTTAAAAGGTAGTACTGTGGATTTCCTTACTATCCCTCCTCCACTAATTAAATCAAATGTGATCATGCTATGATCACTATTGCCAACTGGCCCCAACACCCTTATTGCCCCAACACCCTTATAAGATCTTCCACCAGATCTGGTGTTCCACTAAGGACTAGGTCCAATAAGGCTTCCCCTCTGTCGGTTCATGAACCAGTTGCTCCAAGAAGCAGTCATTTATTTAATCTAGGAACTTTTTCTCCCTAGTATGTCCTGCTGTGACACTGACCCAGTCGATACCGGGGTAATTGAAATCACCCATTATTATTACAGTGCTGTAACTTTTGTTAGCTTCCTTGATTTCTTTGAGCATTTCATCATCCATTTGTTCATTCTGGCCAGGCGGTCAATAGTACACCCTCACTGCCATCGGCTTCCCCTTCTTACATGGAATTTCAATCCATAGAGATTCTATAGCAAATTCTGTTTCCTGCAAAACTTTAATCCTTTCTGACTCAATGCCCTCTCTAACATAGAGCGCAACCCCTCCACCATTATGATACAGTTTGTACCCAAGTATCACAGTATCCCACTGGTTGTCCTCCTTCCACCATGTCTCTGAGATTCCAATCATATCTAACCTCTCATTTAGTGCTCATTTAGTTCAGAATTAAAGTTGCATGATACCTATTTCAAATCTTCCTTTTTTAAGAAAAATAATTTAAAAAGCTATGTTTTCAACTATGTAAGATTTAGGAAGAAGGACCTTTTAGATCCCTGTAATTCAGATTTTGGACCAAATGGTAACGTAAAATAATTTCACTAGTTACTCATAAAATGGATGATGCACAGAAAGAGGTAAATCATTGTAACAATGATTTGTATGCCTTTATATTGGGGCAGTTTCTCCAGATGGGTTAGTTTTGCACATTCATGTGTCCGTTCTTAATCAACAAAGGGTTTCTGGAGTAACACTCTATTTCCCAGTGCATTTGTGCATTTTCCACTTGTTTTTCCACATTTGCGGATCTAATTCTATGAAGTTTTTTCTCTTGTTTTCCAAATTCTGTTATTTCCTTCTCTGTGTGTGCTTGTGGATTCTCACTCATTTCTTCTAGCTGTTGTAATTTAATGATGAAGGCAGATTCTAGATGCTTACTTTCATATTTCAGCACTTTTTGCATATTTGGCTCCGATGATGCTGTTAGGTAGGTCTGGGGACCTATGATAGTAGCTCTACATGCGTTCTCAATCTCTATGAAACCTAGCCTTCCTTTAGCTCTAGGGATGTACAGTCTCGGCATACACTGATTCTTATAAATTACTTCATGGACATGGAAGCGTTTTCTTATTCGCACAACCAGTTTTTCAAGATCTTTAAGAGGCCAGTTCACAATCCCAAAGCTGTATGAGAGTACAGGAATTGCCAGCTGATTGATGGCTTGTATCTTATGCTGTGAAGTTTAAGCACTTTTCACTAATGATTTTAGTCTCCTGTAGTATTTTTTTACCAATCTTTTCTCTCAGTAATTTCTGCTTGAGTGTTGTTCCTTCCTCTACTCCAAGATACTTATATACTGTAGACCTTGCTGTTCAAGGTCCTTGATGTCACAGCCCTCAGACAGGGAGAAGTTTTCTGTTTTGTTCAATTTTCACTGCAGTGTTTGACATTATTAATCAGGCTGTTCAGGAGGGACCAGGAAAACAGGGATGCAGCTAAGCTAATTGTCCTTATACAATAAACAACCAAGTTAATCTCTGGTATCGGGAATTTGTTCTTAGCAAAATCACAAGCAAGCAACTAAAAACTATGAATTATTACAAAAGATAACATAATATAGGAAGTCAACAAGATAAAAATAACTATTGATAGATAATACAATGGAAAAACAATATCAATAAGGTTAGAATTTGTTCCTATTCCCTTACAAAAATATGGGATTAAGATTTAGGACTTTTCACATGACAAAGCAATCCACTTTATCTGTATACTATATGTTCTACAATAATAATAATAATAATAATTCCTTCCTCACTAACTAAAATGTGCTGCAGTTAACGTGTACACTCATAATAATCTCATTGCTAGTGTAGTAGAGCATGGCGTGTGGTTGCAAGGGGCTTTTAGAATATCAGGCACACAGCAGTTCAGGACAAAACAAAAAACACGTTTATTTCCTTTCAGTGATCCAGCAATCACTCTCAGTTTGTTACCTTCACAAGGCTGGTTCTCAGTGCCCTTCCCCCAACCCACGATTTAAAGTGCAGAAGTCAGTTCAGCACAAAGTCCAGTCAGTCACTTGGGCTTCAGTGTCTGTAAGTATGAGTCCCACCTCCTGAATCACCTACCTAACAGCCGGACTCCTCTCCCAGCTTTCTGTCTCCAGGGCCTCTCCTCTCCCTTGTGCACACAGCTGGATTCTTAATCCCTCTGTCTGAGTCACACTTTCCCAGCCCTGAGTTCTTTTAAGGTGGATGGCTGCTAATCTCTTTGGAGAGGGACATATAACTTCCTATATACCCCATCACATACCCTCCCCTTCAGCTCAACCATGTCCTGTTAAGCGCCTTCCACACCCAGGAACCCTAGCAGGGAAACAAAGTCAACATTTAGGTGGGCCCAACCCACCCTGTTGCAAATCTGATACTGGCAGGGCTGAAGCCTCAGAAACCACCACATAATACAGCTTTTGGACTCCTTATGTTCAGTCAGCCATTTGAGGGGTTGGTGGTAGGGTTGCCAACTGACCGGTTTTCAGCCGGTCTGGCCGGTTTTTCCATGGCCAGGCCGGCTGCCGGCACAGATATAGAACCGGCCCTTGAAAAGCTGTTTTTTTGCTGCGAGATCGGGAGCGGCCAGAGCAAAAAAAACAACTTTTCTCCACAGTGCGCGAGCGCGAACGCGAACGCAATCGATCCTCTGTGCAACCGCTGCTTCTGCTTTTCACAGAGCAGCGGCTGCAATAAAGTTAATTTGAAAAGGAAGAGAAACATGAGGAGCCCTCCTCCCTCTGACATCACTTCCTCAGGGGCTGCAGAAGGACAACCGGAGGGCTCCTCAGGTTTCTCTTCCTTTTCAAATTAAGTTTATTGCAGCTGCTGCTCTGTAAAAAGCAGAAGCAGCAGCTGCACGGGGCAAAGCAGAGGCAGCACTAAGGAGTGGGGGGAGGGGTGGAAGCAGCATTAAGGGGGGTGCAACACTAAGGGGGGGAGAATGAAGCAGCACTAAGGGGGTGAAGCTGCACTAAGGGGGGCAAAGCTACACTAAGTGGCAGGGGGTGAAGCTGCACTGGTGGGGGGCGAAGCTGCACTAAGGGGGGGGTGGTGAAGCCGCAGTGCTGGTCGGAGGGGGAGGCCAAGGACTACAAATGGGCTTTGATGGGGGGGGGGGCTAGGACTACAAATGGACTGTGATGAGGAGGGGGACCTGGACTGGGAAAGGGCTATGGGGGGGTGACTTGGACTGGAAATGGGCTATGAGCGGGGGAGCTTGGACTGGAAATGGGCTATAATGGAGGGAGGGGAAACTTGGACTGGAAATAGGCTGTGATTAGGGGGGCTAGGACTGCAAATGGGCTGTGATGGTGGGGGGGGGGCTAGGACTTCTAATGGCCTGTGATGTGAGGGCTAGCACTGGAAATGGGCTGATGAGCTGGAATAGGACTGGAAATGGGCTGATGGTGGGCATGGGAGAATGGGACTAGAAGGGAGTGGATGCTGGGTGGGTCTAGAACTATAAGGGAACTGATTTTGGGGGAGGACTAGAATGGATGGGGAATGAGAATGGAGAGGGGAAAAGATATTTTGTGTGGAAGAAAAGTCTACGATGGGCCGGGTATTGGGAGAGTAAGAGGGGCTTGAGAATGGAAGGGTGAAATTTAAATGGATGATAAAGGAATAAGGAAAGAATTGGGGGAAAGAGCAAAAGGGAAACAAGCAGAAATAGAGAGAGAATGGAAAACATCTAAAAGAGAAGAAAGGACAAATGGATAGCTTGCAGAAGACACAAAGAAACCAGAAGAAAGTGACTGGAGCAATTGCAACTGAAAAATAAAATGCACAAACAGAAGGTAGAAAAATACTTTTTATTTTGAATTTATTAACTGGAATATGTCTGGTCTGGGAAGTGTCTATTGCTAACATCTTTGCGTTTTTGTTTAGTGCAAGAGGAAATTACTTTATAGTTTTATTTCTCCAGTGTTGTACATTTCATGTTTGGCTTTTGGGGTTCCCAGTTTAATTATTATCTGACCAAGGAAGTTAGCCTACACGTATCCTCGGTAATTTTTGTGGGTGGGGCTGGGGGCGGGGCAGAGGTGGGAGTAGGGCGGAGAATGGGTGGAGCATGGCGAGCCACATGTGTCGGGTTTTTCTCGGTGAAAAAGTTGGCAACCCTAGTTGGTGGTCCGTTACCAGTGTAAATGGATGACCCAATAGGTAGTACCTGAAGGTTTCAAGTGCTGATTTGACAGGGTTTCCTTCTCGATCACAGCATAATGTTTCTGCAAAGGGAGCAGTTTCCTGCTAATGAATGCCACTGGATGCTCTTCACTTCTGACTTTCTGGGCAAGAACGGCTTCCAGTCCTACTTCCAAGGCATTTGTTTGTACAATAAGTGGTAGAGAGAAGTCAGGGCTAATCAAAGCAGGTTCTGAGTACCCGGCCTCCTTGAGATGCTAGAAGGCCCGGTCCAGGTCCGGTGACCATCAAGTCTGCTCAGGAGCTGTCTTCCAGAGGAGATTAGTTAATGGCTCCGTAATCTCTGCAAAGTTAGGGATAAACTGGAGGTAATAGCCAATCGATCCAAGAAAGGCCCAAACATTTTTCTTTAACTTTGGGGGGCGGGGGGGCTGGTCAATGGCATCCACCTCCCATAGCTGAGGTCGTATCTGGCCGTTCTTGATTAAGTAGCCCAGGTATTGGATATCCCAGCCTCCCAGGAAGCATGTCTTAAGGTTAGTTTTCATCCCAGTTTTTCGCAGGCTGGTCAACCCAGCTTGTTCTTGGGTTAGATGGGCGGTCCAGTCTTTTCTATAGATGACAGTGTCATCAAGCTGAAGGAAGGCAGCAGGTGGTAAACCAGGCGTTGAAACATAGCTGGAGCCCTGTGTAATCCAAATGGCTGTACGGTAAACTGGAAGAAGCCTTGCAGTATCAAAAAGGCAGCTTTCTCCTTGGCAAAGAGAGTCAAGGGTACCTGCCAGTACCCCTTGGTCAAGTCCAGGGTTTAGATAAAGCATACTCCACCGAGCTGCTCAATTGGCTCATCTACTTGGGGCAATGGATATGCTTTCTATTTAGAATCGGCATTGACCTTCGGGAAGTCAATGCAGAATCTGATGCTGCCATCTGGTTTGGGAACCAAGACGATGGGGGATGACCCATCACTCATAGAGTCTTCTATAACTCTCAATCTAAGCATTTCCTCAAATTCCTTGTTGACGGCCTGTCACTGGACCTCCAGAATTCAATAGGGTCGTTATCGAATAACCACCCCAGGGTCAGTAATGATATCATGATAAGTGAGTTGAGGTTTGTCCCAGGCAGGTGGAGAATAACTCTAGGTCCTGATGCATCAGACCCTCTAAGTCTCTTCTTTGGGCTGTGGAGAGCTGGTCTCCATTCAGGACTTGAGCTGGATCAGACAAGGCTGAGGTTTCTAGCCCAAAATCCTCCTTACTCCAGCCATCACTGGAGTCTACTTGTTCAGTATATTAATATGGTAAATTTTGACCTTTCTCTGTTTATCGAACTGGGCAATTTTGTAGTTAACCAGCCCCAGTTTCTTTTCCACCTCATAGAGCTTCTGTCATTTACACAGTAACTTGCTCTCAGAAGAGGGCAGCAAGACTAAAACTGTCGCCTAGTTGGAAGGTGTGGTGCATGGCTGCTTGTTTATAGCCTTTGACCTGTTCAACTTAGGCTTTTTCCAGACTGAATCTGGGCACCTATCTGGCTTTCTTCAGCTAGTCTTGCTTTAGTATGACATACTCAATCAGATTACACTTGGGACAGGGTTTCTCTTCCCAGGTTTCCCTCACCATGTCTAATGTGCCTTTTGGTCATCTTCCAAAGAGCAATTCAAAAGGCAAAAACCCTGTATTACTCTAAGGCACCTCACGGATGACAAACATCAAATGGGATGGGAGACTGTCCCAATTCTTCCCATCCTCCTACACTAACTTTTTAAACATCTACATCAGAGTTTATTGAATTGCTTGACGAGACCATCCACTTGTGGGTGATATACTGATGTTCACAGCATCTTAACATTCACCAGAGCACACACTTGCTTTATCACCCTGGATACAAAGGTGGATCAGCTACTAGTGCTTGCAACTCACTGATGTGACGTGCTGATGTGATTGCAATGAGAAAGATAACCTTCCAAGAAAGGAATTTCAAGGAGGTAGTAGCTAAGGGTTCGAAAGGTGGCTTCATGAGCTGACCAAGAACCAAATTTAAGTCCCATGCCACAGGTGGTGGCTTTATGGGAGGTTTAGTTAGCAGAAGGCCTCTCATAAATCTTGCTATAAGAGGATGGGAGGAGATAGGTTGTCCATTTAGGGGCTTGAAGGAAGCTGCAATAGCACTTAAATGGACCCTCACTGAGTTAGTCTTAAGTCCTGCATTGGATAAATGAAGGAGATACTCCAGTAATGATTCCAGAGGTATGGCACTGGGGTTAAGACCCTTCTGCTAACATCATACAGTAAACTTTTTCCACTTGAAAGCATAAGAGTGTCTTGTGGAAGGCTTCCTGGAAGCATAAAGATATCGTTTATTTGCTGAGGAAGGTTAAGATCATGGAGATCTAGGCCTTCAGCAACCAAGCCCTGAGATGCAGAGACTGGCGATTGGGATGCCATAACATTCCATCCTCCTGAGATAGGAGATCTGGAGCAGACCCTAACTCCAGGGAGGGAGCTTGAGAGAGATGTAGAAGCAGAGGGTACCACACTTGCCATGGCCAATGTGGAGCTATGAGAATCATATAGCCTCTGTCTCTCTGAAGCTTTAACAGGGTTTTGGGAATCAGGGGAATGGGTGGAAAGGCATACAGGAAGTCTTGACCCCAGTAAAGGAGGAAAGCATCCCTGGCCTGAGCCCCCTGAGCCGGGGTACTGGAACAGAACCGGGGAAGTTTGGCATTCCACGGACTTGCAAAGAGGTCTATGTCCGGGGTTCCCCAAATTTGAAAAATCTTGGCTACCTGGTCTGCATGCAGAGACCACTCGTGTGGAAGTAGAACTCGACTCAGTCTGTCTGCCCAAGAGTTTTGTATGCCTGGAAGATACACCGCCAGGAGATGAATCTGATGCTCTCTGGCGAGGGCCCATAGTCGCAAAGCTTCTTTGCGAAGCGACAGAGAGCCTGTTCCCCCCTGCTTGTTCATGTAGAACATGGCTACTTGATTGTCCGTATGAATGAGGACTGTCTTGTAGCTGAACACTCGAAGAGCAAAGAAGATTGCTCTGAGCGCCAAGAGATTGATATGTAGATGAGTCTTCTGTGGAGACCAGGTGCCTTGGGTGGAGAGGTCTTGTAGATAAGCTCCCCAACCCATCAGAGAAACATCTGTTGTGAGAGTTGCCTGGGGTAAGGGTTGTTGGAAAGGGGACCCCAGCAACAGGTTTTGAGTGGACCTCCACCACTGGAGGGACAAAACAAGCCAACTTGTGTTTGCTATTCTGTCTGACAGGCACCCTGATGCCCGGGTCCATTGAGTGGATAAAGTCCAATGGGCTGCCCTCATATGGAGGCAAGCATAGGGAACCACATGCACAGTAGATGCCATGTGGCCTAGTAGTTGTAGCATTTCTCGGGAGTGAGACTTTAGCACTGCTTGAGAAGCTAAGTGCACCATGCGAAGGCAACGGGCCTGGGGGAGATAGGCCCTTGCCTTTCTGGTATCCAGCAAAGCTCCTATGAACTCTAAAGACTGAGTGGGAGTTAGACTGGATTTTGGGATGTTTATTACCAGAACAAAATACTGAAGGATACGCATCGTGCAGGATAGAGAAGTCCTGGCCTCTGACTCTGTTGGGGCTCCAATGAGCCAGTCGTCTAAGTAGGGGAAGACGAATATCCCTAGAGTGCGGAGAAATGCTGCTACCACAGCCATGCATTTCGTGAACACCCTTGGTGCTGAGGCCAGGCCAGGCCAAAAGGAAGCACCCTGTATTGGTAGTGCTGTCCTTGAAAAAGGAACCAAAGGAACCTTCTGTGAGTTGGATGGATGAGAACATGGGTGTACGCATCCTTGAGATCTAGAGAACATAGCCAATCCTGACTCTGAAGATATGGCAGCAGAGTTCCTAGAGAAATCATCTTGAATTTCTCTTTGACAAGGAATTTGTTCAATTCTCTGAGGTCCAATATAGGTCTGTATCCCCCTGTTTTCTTTGGGATAAGGAAATAGGGGGAGTAAAACCCTGTACCCTGTTGATGGATTAGTACTTCTTCTATTGCCCCCTGGGCAAGAAGCATAGTGACTTCTTGACCTAACAGGTTGATGAGAGAGGTTGGAGAATTGAACAGCCTTATCATTGTGGGAGGGGGCATGCTGGAAAAATGAAGCTTGTACCCCTCTTTTATGATGGAGAGTGTCCAATGCTCTGCTGTTATCTGTCCCCATCTGGGGGCAAAATGGCACAACCTTCCTGGAATGGCGGAAGGCTCTGGTCCATTGAGAGCCAGGAAGGCTAAGTTCTCTAGCTGAAAGTCAAAGGCCTTGTGGAGGCTGAGACTGCTGAGATGGTTGAGGCTTAGCAGTCTTTGCTTTCCTTTGTTTGGGTGGTTGCTGAGTTTTCCGGACAGGTTGACCTGCAGAACGTCCCTGCTGAGAATAAGCAGGATAAAATCTTTTCTTTTTAGAAAAGAATGGTTTCTTAAAAGATTTCTTTCTTGCAGGATCAGCTGTGGACTTGGATAATCTATCCAAGGTGGAGTTTTCAGCATCCATTTCATTGGCTTTCTTCTGCCAATCTTTACCAAACAGGTTCTTACCAGTACAAGGAATATTTCCCAGTTTGTCTTGTACCCAGAGCTCCAGATCAGATGCCTGGAGCCAAGCAATTCTACGTGCACCTATGGCAATGGCAGAGGTTCTGCTTATGCACTCAAAACAGTCAAAAGCTGCATGGTTGACAAATTTAGAAACATCCTGGGCATGTTTGACCAATGTGAGAAAATCTTGTCTTCTATCCTCAGGAAGAAGAGGGCTCAAAGCCTCTAAATCTCCTGTGACTTCCTTCAGGAACATTCCCATATATAGACTATAGGAACTGATCCTGGCAGAAAGCATGGAAGCTTGGAAGACGTGATATCCAAAAGCATCCAAAGTTCTGCACTCATGTCCTGGGGGATTAGAGGCATGTCTCTTTGCACTCTTGATCCTTCTCATAGCTGACTCCACTACAATAGAGTGGTGGGGAAGCTGAGTTTTCTGGAAACCAGGACAAGGAGGGACTCGATACAGAGTATCCAGTCTACGAGAGTGAGGAGAGGTAGTAAGAGGCATCTCCCACATTCTTAGCATGAGATCATGCAAGATCTCATGAATGGGCAAGGTAGCTGCCTCCTTACGAGTTTTAGGATATTGTAAAATTTCCAACTCCTTTGCTCTGGGTTCTGTTTCAGGGGCCACAGAAATGGACAGACCCCAAGCCACCTCCCTGATGAAATCCTGGAAGGAAATGTCCTCTGGAGGAGACATCCTGCGTTTAGGGGAGGAAGGCTCCTCTGGGAGAAGTATTCCCGCATCGACAGAACTATCAGAATCCTCAGATTCCTCTGAGGACTCGAAGTACCTTCTGTCAGGATGCTCTTGGAGAGCCCGATACCCGTACCGACCAAAGTCGGTACCGAGGGCAATTGGTACAGGTGTAACGGTACCGGAAGGCATCGCATGACTGGGTACCGGCAATGCGGACACCGATGTCGATGCCGATGCTGTCGGTACCGGTACCAATACCGGTGCCGGAGTCGGTGCCGGCACCGGTTGAAGTGTCTGACGTGGTTCCGAGGGCATCGATGCCACAAGGAGAGCCGCCAGACTGCGTTCAATAGCCAGGAACCTCTGGTCTATTGATGCTGCTGATGCCTGGATATCGGTACCGGAGAAGATCGCCGGTACCCCAGAGCACGGCACCAGTAGTTCTGCCGAGGTCGAGGCCTCGAGAACGTCCTGGAGCTCCAATAAGGCTTTGGAAGCCGGAGCCTCCCGCCGGGGCAATTTTGCCAGTGCAGAATCCTCAAGGGCAACGCCAGAGGCATCTCGATGCTTAGAAGGAGATCTACCCTTTGAGGACCGGCTAGACTTATGTTTAGTTACCTGAGATCCATGGGAGGAAGACGAAGCTCTGGAAGATGCCGATCCCACCGAAGCTGCATCAGAAGGAAACAGGGTACTGAGCTTGACAGCTCGGTTCTGTCGACCTCTCTTGGACATCATGGCACAGGCCATACATACCGAGATGGAATGGTCAGGACCGAAACATTTCAGACACCACTCATGGGTGTCGGTGACGGAGATGGTACCGCCACACTTGGTGCACTTTTTAAAGCCCGAAGAGGGTTTTTCCATTGTGGAAAAAAAATTGGGCCTAAGGCCCAAAAAGGCGCGTGCACCTGGAAAAAAAATGGAAAAAAAGAACCAAGAAATTTTTTTTTTTAGAAAAGAAAGAAAGAAAGAAAAGCCGGCGGTACCGGTAACGCGTCGAGGAAGACAGGCGAGACCACAAAAAGAAGGAAAATTTTATGCGGTGACAGGAATACGACCTCCTGGCTCCACGGAAAATGAAGAACTGGAGAGAGGCAGTTGGGAAAGGCGGGAAGGCAGCACGCAGGCGCTGTGGGATGCTCCCAAAAGCTTTCTAATTGGACGCTGGGGAGCGTTCCCGCGCAGGCTCCGTCGGTACTGATGATACCCATATGTGATGACTACATTCCTGCTTGTTCCTGGAGATAGCTACAATGTAGCACATTTAAGACTAATTGGAGAAAAGATTTTTTTACTCAATGTGTAATCATTGCCGTAGGCTATAGTAAAAGCTGTTCGTGTAGCTGGGTTTACAGAGGTTTGGACAAGTACCTGGAGGAAAAACTCATTAACTATTATTAAACAGAACCAGTTAAACATTAACTATTATTAAAAGACCTACATGCATTATCTGACTTTTATCTATCCTTCCAATGTAAATAGATTATGTATATAGTTAACCCTGTTTTCCATGTTTATACTCCTGTTCGATGTAAACCTGACAGCTTGTTGTTATGGTCGTTAAGTTATAATGTAAACCGCACTGATGCTAAATAGCGCGGTATATAAGAAACTGTAATAAATAAATAAATAAATAAACCAAGGAAATCCACTGCTTACCCCTGAGATAAGCAGCATTGAATCTATATACCTTTTGGGAACCTGAATTGGCCACTGTTGGAAACAGGATACTGGGCTTAATGGACCTTTGGTATGACCCAGTATTAAATTTCTTTTCTTATGTAAAATTCTCACACTTCTCTTTTATTTTAATTAATTTGTCTTCAAATGATCTTGTGAGTGACGTGACTCCCCAGTAGAATTCTTTCATATTGCTTTCTGGCAGCCTGGGTGATGCTCTGACTTGTTCTCCCCCCCCCCCCCAAAAAAAAAAAAGAAGAAGAAATGATTTCACATGCAGCCATGAGGACAGAATGATGGGGCTGCATGTGAGATCTTTACTTAGCATCAATGCAGTTGGCTCTAGAGCATGGTGACAGAGTTGATTTTCAGTGGTCACATGGTCATGGACCAGAGGGAGCATGATGGCAGTATAGCACCAGAACTGTCCTGCAGCAGCAGCTTGGAATCCAAAATGGTGGGGGGACCATTGTAGGGGAGAGGAGCATGCAAGAAGTAGGGAAGCACGCATGAGAGGTGGGAGGGGGCAGCATGGCTGAAGGGTCGCCTAAGGTGCCAGATACCCTCAGGCCAGCCCTGCTCTTAGCAGATAGTTGGATCAGGACCGAGTATTCCAATTTAGTGATTGCGTCCCACAACATTTCTAAAGTAATCAAGGTAGTTTTAGAAATAACCAGGACACTCGCCACTGGTCGTTCACCTTCAGTCCAATGATTCCCTGCTGACAAATAAGCTGTGGTTTAGCTGTGTCTAAAGACTCACTTACCCTGGCCACAACACCTTAGAAGTTAGTAGTGGCCCCTCACGCCCCAGAATCTGACATTCTGCCATCTCTCTCTCTGTGGCCTCTGCTGCAGGATCTGTATTTATTTTTATTTTATTTAGTATACATTTGTATACTGCTACTTCCAGCGATCAGCAGCGGTTTGATTACAGATTGGAAATTGTCAAATCATGACAGGAAATTTTTGAGGTATAAACACATTGATTAGACAGGAAAGCACAGCACACAGAGAACATGGGCTATGGAGGGTTAAGTGGCTTGCCCAAGACCACAAGGAGCACCTGTGGGACTAGAAACCCCAGTCCTTCCGGCCCAAGGTTGCTGTCCTCTAGTGGGATTTGAACCCCCAACCTTCCGGCCCGAAGTACCTTGCCCCAACCACTAGGCCACTCCTCCACTCCAGGTACATAGGTACATAGCGCTCCTCTGGACTAAGCGAAGCCTCTCCCTCCAGTGGTCTCTCCAGCTCCCCTTCTCCAGGGAGGTCCATAACAGAATCAGCTTCTCAGCTTCATGATGGACAAACCCATTCATAGGGCAAGTAGTGTCCAGAGCTGCAGGGATATTGCAGACAGCCCCCTTCCTCTTCCAAGGAAGTTTATCCATACAGATAGGAAAAAAGCTAAAGCCATAGAAGAGCAATTTTGGATGGAGTTCTGCTCAGGACTCTCATGCATCATTTTTGCATCCTTTGACAGAGGAACTTAACTTACTTCTGCTTACCTAACATTTTATGACACCATTCACAAAGCAACTCTGTAATGTTACATATTTCCACTTTTATCGGCATGATCTCTAGATATATTATTCAGAAAAGTCCGGAATTACTATACAGTTGCATGAATTGAATAAAATGTTTGTACAGTACAGCGTAGTTACTCACCTGTAACAGGTGATCTCCGGGAACAGCAGGAATTGAGTCTTCACATGTGGGTATCGTCAGCACCGATGGAGCCCGTGCGGGAACGCTCCCCAGCATCCAATAGGAAAGCTTTTGGGAGCATCCCACTGTGCCTGCGCCACTGCCTTCCCGCCTTTCCAACTCTCCCTCTTCAGTTGAGTTTATAGCTGAGAAAAAGGAGAGAGAGAGAGAGATACAACTCCTAGAGGAGGTGGGTGGGTTGTGAAGACTCAATTCCTGCTGTTCCCGGAGATCACCTTTTACAGGTGAGTAACTACGCTATCTCCAGGAACAAGCAGGAATGTAGTCTTCACATATGGGGACTCCCCAGCTGAGAGATGCCAGGGAGATGACCCCAGAAAGCTGTTAAACCCAGGATGAGATCGGTCATGCTGTCTCCCATGGATCTCTGGCATCGAAACCGGGCATGGCAGGTAGGCATTGTTCTAAGTCTGAAAGAGATGTTGGAGAACAGCCTGGCCAAACGAGGCATCCCGACGGGAGTCCTTGTCTAAGCAATAGTGGGCTGCAAAGGTGTGTACCGAAGCCCAAGTGGCTGCTCTGCAAATGTCGTCAATGGACACTGAGCGAAGGTTAGCCATAGAGGCTGCCATTGCTCTCACATTGTGAGCCGTGACATGACCTTCGAGAGAAAGTCCCTTGCTCTCAATGGCAAAAGATATGCAATTTGAAATCCATTTAGACAGAGTTCACTTGGAAACCGGTAATCCAAGATAACTGGAGTCAAAGGCAACAAAAGCTGAGAAGCCTTTCTATGTTGCTTAGTTCTCTGAAGGTAAAAACCTAAAACTCTTTTACAATCCAGAGTATGAAGATTCCTTTCTGCATTAGAGGCGTGAGGCCTAGGGAAGAATACAGGAAAGTACACCGATTTGTTTAAATGAAAAGGCAAAACCACCTTTGGCATAAAGTGAGGGTGAGTCCTAAGAACTACTTTATCATGGTGGAACCTTGTATAAGCAGGATCAGCCACTAAAGCTTGTAGCTCACTGATGCATCTTGCATAAGTGAGAACAATTAGGAAGATTACCTTCCAAAAAAGAAAATTAAGAGATGTGGTGGCTAAGGGTTCAAAGGGTTCATGAGCTGCCCAAGGACAAGATTCAAATCCCATGCCACGGGTGGTGGCTTAATGGGAGGTTAGACCTCTCATAAACCTTGCTACAAACGGTTGAGAGGAAACAGGTTGTCTATCCAAGGGCTTGTGGAAAGCCGCAATGGCACTAAGGTGGAACCTTACTGAATTGGTCTTAAGACCAGAGGATGATAAATGGAGGAGATACTCCAATAATGCCTCCACTGGCACTGAAAAGAGATTAAGTTCCTTTTTTGAACACCAGATAGAGAACCTTCTCCACTTAAAGGCGTAGGCTCGCCTTGTGGAAGGTTTTCTTGAAGCCAAAAGGATATCTTTAACTTTTTGAGAAAGGTTGATATCCTGGAATTCTAGGTTCTCAGCAGCCATGCCCTGAGGTGTAGAGATTGAGGATTTGGGTGCAATAGCATCCCGTTCTCCTGAGAAAGAAGATATGCAGCACATCCCAACTCCAGAGGCTTGGCTTGAGAGAGCAGTGGATACCACGTCTGTCGTGGCCAGCGTGGGGCTATGAGGATCATATGGCCCCTGTCTCTCTGAAGCTTGAATACAATTTTGGGAATGAGGGGAATGGGTGGGTAGGCATAGAGGAAGTCCTGACCTTAATGGAGATGGAAGCCATCCCTTGCCTGACAGTTCTGAGCTGGAATTCTGGAACAGAACCAGGGAAGTTTGGCATTCTGAGGACTTGCAAAGAGGTCTATATCTGGAGTTCCCCAGATGTGAAAGATTTGAGCGATTTGCTCTGGATGAAGAGACCACTCGTGTGGCAGCAGTAATCGACTGAGTTTGTCTGCCAAGAGATTTTGTGTGCCTGGAAGATACACCGCTAGTAGGTGGATTTGAAAATCTCTGGCAAAGGCCCAGAGGCGTAGAGCTTCATTGCACAGTGCCTGAGAACCCGTCCCACCCTGCTTGTTTACATAGAACATAGCTACTTGATTGTCGGTCTGGACAAGAACCATCTTGTAGCTCAGGCAGTCCTGAAATACTTGAAGAGCATAGAAGATGGCTCTGAGTTCCAGGAGGTTTATGTGAAGACAAGCCTCCTGCTCGGTCCAGAGACCTTGAGTGGAGAGATTGTCCAAGTGAGCTCCCAAACCTAACTTGGACGCATCTGTTGTCAAGGTGGCTTGGTGTAGTGGCTGCTGAAAAGGAGATCCTACGAGAAAGTTTTTCAGCGATTGCCACCACTGTAGGGACAAAATAAGGCATGTAGAGTTCTGATTTTGTCCCCCAGGTGGCCTGACGCCTGTGTCCACTGAGAGGCTAGGGTCCACTGGGCTGCTCTCCTGTGTAGGCAAGCATAGGGAACTACATGGACAGTGGATGCTATATGCCCCAGCAGCTGAAGCATTTCTTGAGAAGTTAGAAAGGTTTTCATAGCTGCTTGAGAGGCCAGCTGGAGTATTCAAACACAACGTGGTTGTGGCAGGAAAGCCCTTGACTGCCTTGCGTCTAGAAGAGCCCCTATGAACTCTAGGGACTGAGAAGGGGTGAGATAAGATTTTGGGAGGTTTATGACCAGTCCAAAGTACTGCAGGATTTGCATTGTACAGGAGAGAGCAGAACTGGCTTCTGGAGGTGTTGATGCTCGGATGAGCCAGTCGTCTAAGTAGGGGAAGACGAATATCCCCAGAGTTCTCAGGAATATTGCTACTACTACCATGCATTTTGTGAAGACTCTTGGGGGAGAAGACAGTCCAAAGGGTAGAACTCTGTACTGGTAATGTCGTCTTTGAAAAAAGAACTGAAGAAACCTCCTGCGATCTGTATCAATGAGGATATGTGTATATGCATCTTTTAGATCTAGAGAACATAGCCAATCCTAACCCTGAATGTAAGGAAGAAGTGTTCCGAGAGAGATCATCTTGAATTTTTCTCAGAACAGATACTTGTTCAACTCTCTGAGGTCCAGTATGGGCCTGTATCCCCCTGTCATCTTTGGAATGAGGAAGTAGGGGGAGTAGAAACCCATGCCCTGTTGGGGCATAGGTACCTCTTCTATTGCTCCTTGACCAAGTAGTGAGGTGACCTCTTGACAGAAGTGAGTGGTGAAGGGGCCCCGAGAATTGAACTGTCTTGTGATGGTGGGAGGGGGCATTCTGTGGTAATGGACTTTGTACCCCTCTGTTACAATGGAGAGAGTCCATTGCTCTGATGTTATCTGTTGCCATCTTTCGGCGAAATGACAGAGTCTGCCTGGGATGGTGAGAGGCTCTGGACCCTTTAGGGGTAGGATGACTAAGTTCTCTAGGAAGGAGTCAAAGCCCCTGAGGAGGCTGTGTCTGCTGAGCTGGTTGAGCTCTGGGGACTTGGGCCTTCCTCTGTTGTCTGGGTTGCTGCTGCCCCTTTTGGGAAGCATGAACTGGGCAGTGGATAGCCTGGGTGTAAGATGGATAGAATTTATTTTTCTTGTTGAAAAAGGGTTTCTTAACTGTCTTTTTCTTAGCTGGGTTGGCTGTGGTCCTTGATAGTCTGTTCAAGGTGGTGTTTTCGGACTCAAGCTGAGTAGCTTTGTCCTGCCAATCCTTGCCAAAGAGGTTTTCTCCTGTGCAAGGAATATTTCCCAGCTGGTCTTGCACCCATTGTTCTAAATCAGATGCGTGTAACCAGGCAATGTGACGTGCACCAATGGAGATAGCAGAGATTCTGCTAATGCACTCAAAGCAATCAAAGATTGTACGGTTTATGAACTTAGAAACGTTCTGGGCATATTAACCAAAGTGAGGAAATCAGCTCTCTTGTCATCGGGAAGAAGTGGAACCATGATTTCCAAATCTCTTGTAACCTCCCGAAGAAACATACCCATATAAAGTATGTAAGAGCTTATTCTAGCCGATAGCATTGAGGACTGAAAGCATCGATGCCCAAAGGCATCGAGCATTCTCAATTCACAACCTGGAGGGTTGGATGAATGCGTCTTAGCTCTCTTGATCCTACGCATTGCCGATTCCACTACCATGGAATGGTGTGGTAATTGTGTTTTTTGGAAACCGGGACATTGCGGTACCCGGTACATTGTATCGAGTCTCCGAGAATATGGAGACAACGTTAAAGTTCTTTCCCACCTCCTAAGCATGAGATCATGCAAAATTCAGTGAATGGGAAGGGTAGCAGCCTCCTTAGGAGCTGCCAGATACTGAAGAATTTCCAACTTTTCAGCTCTTGGTTCCTTCTCAGGGGTCACGGTGATCGAGAGTCCCCTTGCTACATCACGTATGAAGTCCTGAAAAGACATGTCCTCTGGAGGAGACATCCGACGCTGGAAGAACCACCCCGGTACCGACAGAGTCCTCGGAATTATCGGAATCGGAGGATTCGAAGTATTGTCGGGCCGGATGCTCTCGTATTGCTTGTCGGCAGTATCAATCGAAGTCGGCATCAGAATGCCTCAATACTGGACCCTCAATGCCGGAGACTGATTCCAGGGCCGGCATGGGAAGAAGCATGGAGAGAGGCGCATCGGTCGATGCAGGTACATTCGGTACCGATATCGGTACGGACAACTGCGTCAATTATAGCAGTTTTAGCGGTACTGAGGCTGCTTATAAAGCCGCAAGACTGTGCTCAATGGACAGGATATGTTGATCCATGGAGCCTGCCGATGCCTGGATGTCCATACTGGCAGAGCAGGCCACGACACCAGAACATGGCACGAAGAGTTCTCCGGAGGTGGAAGCTTCGAGAACATCCTGGAACCCCGTTAATGCTTTGGAGGCAGAGGCCTCCCGCCGGGGCTGTTTGGCCGGTGTGTTTTCCTCGAGGGCAACGCTAGTAGCATCTTGATGCTTAGAAGGAGATCTACCCTTTGAGGACCTGCCGGTCTTGGAAGACCTAGGTTTAGTTACCTGAGATCCATGGGAGAAAGATTAAGGCCTGGACGATGTTGTTGCAATGGACATTGCATCTGAGGCAAAGAGGGTGCCAAGTTTTGCAGCTCTGTTCTGCAGGCCTCTCTTGGTCATCTTTCTACAAAGGAGACACTGCGATCGTAAATGGTCAGGACCTAAACATTTAAGACACCAATCATGGGTGTCGGTAGGAGAAATGGTACCGCTACATTTTGAACATTTTTTGAGACCACTAGATCCGGGGTCTCAAACACGCGGCCCGTGATGCATTTGGCCCGGCGTGTTAAGCAGCTGGCCGGTAGAGTAAAAGAAAATCCAAACTTGCTGCTGTTGCCGCCGCCGCCGCCGCAGTATCAAGTGTCCCGTGGCGCCCCCCTGCCCAGCAGAGTCCTCTGCTCCCTGCAGCATCAGCTCCAAAAGTGGCGGCTTTCAGAGCCTCGAAGAGAGAGAGTTTCTCTCTCATGGCTCTGAAGAGCAGCGAGAGAGAAACTCTCTCTCTTCAGCTCCAAAAGCGGTGGCTCAATTCCTGCCGCTTTTGGAGCTGAAGAGAGAAAGTTTCTCTCTCGCGGCTCTTCAGAGCTGCGAGAGAGAAACTCTCTCTCTTCGTGGCTCTGAAAGCTGCCGCTTTTGGAGCTGATGCTGCAGGGAGGAGAGGACTCTGCCGGGCAGAGGTGCCCGCGGGATGCTTGATATTGCGGCGGCGGCAGCAGTAAGTTTGGATTTTTTAAAATCTACGTGGGCTGATGGGGGGGGAGAGGGGTTAGGACTGGTAATGGGCTATGGGGGGGTAAGATTGAAAATGGAGTGATGGGGGGTAAGACTGCAAGTGGGCTGATGGGGGGGTTAGGACTGGTAATACGCTATGGGGGGCTAGGACTGGTAATGGGCTATGGGAGGGTTAAGACTGGTAATGGCCTATGAGGGGGTAAGACTGAAAATGGGGTGATGGGGGTAACACTGAAAATGGGGTGATGGGGGGGGGGGTTAGGACTGGTAATGGACTATGAGGGGTAAGACTGAAAATGGGGTGATGGGTAAGACTGGAAGTGGGCTATTGGGGATTAGGGGTATGGTGCTTTGTGAGTCCTGGTAGTGCTGTTAGGATATGGCGGGTTTGCTATGGGTTCTAAATGGGCAGTGCTTGTTTGTAGTAGTTCCTAATGTGCCTGGCAGTTGGCACTGGATTATAGTAATGTAGAAATCTTTTAGTCTTTCTTTATCCATACACTCATTAAGAGGCATGTTTACTAAAAGTTAGGGTATGGTAACATTATGCAAATATTTATGCAAATGAGGCCCCTTATGCAAATGAGGCCCCGCATCTTATGCGGCCCCCGGGTTATTTTACAAGTCCTCATTTGGCTCTCAAAGCAATTTGAGTTTCAGACCCCTGCACTAGATGGTTTCTCCATTTTGGAAGAAAAGAGGGCCTAGTGCCCAAAATGGCGCCTGGCACCAAGAGGGGACAGACCCTCAAAAAAGAAGTTCTTCTTTCTTTTTTTAAAGGAAAAGAAATAAGAAAATAAAGAAAGCACCAGTGGTACCGGTATAGGCGTCGACAGGAAGGCAGACGCGACCACAAAAAAGAAGATTTTCTGCGATGACAGGGTTTGCTGCCTGTCGGCTCCGCGGAAAACGAAAAACTGAAGAGGGAGAGTTGGAAAGGCGGGAAGGCAGTGGCACAGGCACAGTGGGATGCTCCCAAAAGCTTTCCTATTGGACGCTGGGGAGCGTTCCCGCGCGAGCTCCGTCGGTGCTGACGATACCCATATGTGAAGACTACATTCCTGCTTGTTCCTGGAGATAGTACTTTAATTTGCATGGAAGTAAATAAGTTACGTTTGAAACCTAGAAAGACCACAATCTTATGAACAGGTGAGCTGACATCTCTCTTTATTATTTCACAAGTAAAAATCTTGGTACAGTCCTCCCCCCCCCCCCCTCCTTCCTCCATTTCTCAATCTCTATGGATAACACTTTACTACTCCCTGTTTCTTTGGCTCACAACCTTGCGGTCGTCTTTGACTCCTCCCTCTCCTCCACAGACATCCAACTGATAGCTAAAACCTGTCATTTCTTTTTCTGTAACATCATCAAAATTTGCTCCTTCCTTTCTGAACACACTACTAAGATACTTATCCGCTCTTTAGTCACTTCCTATCTACTACAACCTCCTCTTTGCTGGTCTCCCTCTGAATCATCTCTCTCTCCTTCAATCTGTTCAAAGCTTGGCTGTTTGGCTAATTTTCCATCAGCCTCGATATGCTCATACAGTATTACTCCTCATATCGCCTCACTGGCTCCCTACCTATTTCCGTATCCAATTCAAACTTCTCCTACTGACCTATAAGTGCACTCATTCTGCTGCTCCTCACTATTTTTCCTTGTATTTCACCCTACACCCCTCCTTGGGAACTCCGCCCTTCTGGCAGATCGCTTCTGTCTGTGCCCTTCTCTTCTACTGCTAACTCCAGAATTTGATCCTTTCACCTTGCTGTTCCTTATGCCTGGAACGAACTACCTGAATCTGTACGTCAGGCTTCATCTCTGGCCCTTTTCAAATCCAGGCTGAAACCTCACCTCTTCGAGGCCACTTTTGGATCCTGATCCGCTTAGTTTCCTATGTGTTTCCTTATCATACTCCTAGATATATCCTTGCCCTCAGCTGTTGTATTGTCTGTCTTAACTCTGATGAGCAGGGACCATCTTTTACATGTACTGTATCTCTGCTGGTTGCATCATTTATGGATTATTCTAGATCAAGCAGCCATAAAAATGTTGACTCATGTTTTCATCTCCTTTCACACTGACTCTTGCCACTCTCCTTTTCTGGCTTTTTTGGTTAGGATTGTAGTGAAATTACAATTAGTACAAACTAATGCAGCCAGATTGTTTACTTGTATGAGGCATTATGATCATATTTCACCTGTGTTAAAGAGCTTCTACTAGCTCCCAGTAGTATATCGGGTGAAGCTCCGACATCTGGTTCTGACTTTTAGGGATTCTGAAGGGGTTAGGTCCATCACATTTGGAAAATCGCATTCATTATAGCCCCATAAGAATTTTAAGATCAGAAGCTGCAGCAGTTCTAGCTGGGCCTATGGTTTTCAAATTCATTTTGCCAAGACTGGGAAATGTGCCTTTTCTCTGTTGTTCCAAAGCAATTAGATTGATGAAAGACTATTTACTTTTCAGAAGGTCTGTGAAGACTTAACTTTTTGTGCAAGCCTTTTTGTCTTGATAAGTGTCCCTTTGGGCTGTACTGTTTTTTGGCCTACTTCATTAGTCTAGCATAGTGGAAACATTTTCTGTCTTGCTAGGAATTCCTGGATTTTATTGCGTTTACGGTATCACTGTCCTGTTTATTGCATATTTTCATTTGTTTCAACGGAGTTTTCAGAATGCACTTGTTCTCTGATATTTTCTGTCAGTTATTTTGTTTAGTTTAATATTCTGTTCCCGAATGTAACTTGCCTTTTCATTAGTAGCTCAAAGAGAGTTACATTCAGGTACCAAAGGTATTTCCCAGTTCCCAAGGGCTTACAATGCAGGGGTTAAGTGGCTTGTCCAAAGTCACAATGGAATTTGAACCCTGGCTTCTCCAGTTATCTGACTGCGTGTCTAACCACTAGGTTACTCCTTCACTCCTTTGTATAGAACTGGCTTTTTGAATTACACTATTTATTCCTACAGGGCTTTTCAACATTTGTTGAGGTTGCTTCTTGAGACTTCCATAATCTTGGAGACTGCTATTAAAATAATTTCTCAGATTATTTCAGGAATCACCTGAACATTGTCAAAAGTATTCAGTTATCTTAGGGCAGAGGTAGAGGCATGCCAGGGCCATAGTTTGATATGATCCACACAACCTTGATATTCATTGCTCTCTGGTTAAAGTTAACTAGGTAAATTGGGCTGAAGAGATAATTGGCTTAAAGTTTTCTGGATAAGTTTGACTATTTACATTCAGTAATGGAACTTGCTGGGTTAAGTCCACTGAATATCCAGTTAATGTTATCTTCCTAGCTACCAAGACAAAGTCCCATGGAATAATAACAATCTGAGTATATAACAAGAAAAAAACCCCTATTAAATAGCTTAATTTTCTGGTCTTTATATTGTTTCAAGGTTTTTATTCTTATTTCTGTTTGCTTTCTATGCTTGAGCCCCTAAGACAGTGGCATAAATACTGTCCAATTAGCCCACATAAGGCGGGGGGTATCCAGGCCAGAAGAGATCCCAATAAAGCAACGGTAACAGTAATAGCAGAGTACGGCAATCTTCCTCACACTTACTTTAAAATAAGTTTTCCATGCTGCGTTGTGTCACCTCTCTCTCCATAAAGTGCTGCCCCACGGCAGCTGGAGGCCCAGGAAAGCACTTCTCATTGATGGGCTGAAATCTCATAATACCCGAAATCTCCTCTACATTTTACTGAAACGGCTCTTGCTAAAGTCTCCAGCGACTCGTTCTTGGCCATATTCCAGGGTCTTTACTTGATCCTCATCCTTCTTGACCTTTCTGCTGCTTTTGACACTGTTGACCACTACCTTCTCCTCGACACCTTGTCCTCACTTGGTTTTAATGGCTCTGCTCTATCCTGGTTCTCTTATTATCTCTCCCACCGCACCTTTAGTGTTTGTTCTGGTGGATCCTCCTCTACGTCTATCCCGCTCTGTTATTGTACTCCAAGGGTCTGTTTTGGGACCACTCCTTTTCTCTCTATATACCCAGTCCCTTGGTGCACTTATCTCCCCCCCCCCCCCCATGGCTTTCAGTACTATCTTTACGCTGATAACTCTCAGATCTACCACTTTGGGAATCCAGGCCCATATCTCTACCTTCCTATCTGACATTGCTGCCTGGATGTCTCACCACAGTTTCAAATTGAACATGGCCAAAATCGAACTTCTTATCTTTCCCCCCTAAACCCACTTCCCCCTTCCTCCCTTCTTTATCTCTGTGGATAATGCTCTATGCCTCCCTGTTTCCTTGGCTCACAATCTTGGGGTTATCTTTGACTCCTCCCTCTCCTTCTCCACATACATCCAACTGATAGCTAAATCCTGTCATTTCATTCTCTATAACATCAGCTAAATTTGCCCCTTCCTTTCAGAACACACTACTAAGACACTTATCCACTCTTCAGTCACCTCCCGTCTAGACTATTACAACCTTTTCCTTGCTGGTCTTCCTCTAAATCATCTCTCTCCCCTTCAAACTGTTAAAATTCAGCTGCCTGGCTAATCTTCTGATAGCCTCGATATGCTCATATAACCTCTCTTTTCAAGTTGCTTCATTGGTTCCCTATCTATTTGCATATCCAGTTCAAACTTCTCCTACTGGCCTATGAATGTACTCAATCTGTGTCTCCTGACTACCTTTTCCTCTCTTATCTCTTCCTCCACCCCTCCACGGGAACTCTGCTCTTCTGGTAGATCACTTCTATCTGTGCCCTTCTCTTCTACTTCCAACTCCAAACTTCAATCTTTCTACCTTGCTGCTCCTTATGCCTGGAACAAACTACCCAAGTCAGTACATTAGGCTTCATCTCTGGCCCTTTTCAAATTCAGGCTAAGAACTCGCTTCTTCGAGGCCGCTTTTGAATTCTGATCCCCATAGTCTTCTGCTCTCCAACTATGTGTTTCCTTACCATTTTCCTAGACATATCCTTGTCCCCACCTGTTGTGCTGTCTGTCTTGACTAGACTGTAAGCTCTGATAAGTGGGGACTGTCTTTGACACGTCTTGTACAGTGCTGCTTATTCCTTGAAGCGCTATACACAGGAAAGGATGGCTAGCCCTGGCGAAAATGGCTTTTTCCCAGTGGTGATTCCATAGGTACGCGCCTACGGAATCACCCAGAAGATGTATCCATACCTATATATATATATATATATATATATATATATCAGACTCCGTTGGTCATGTGTGTCCTGCACGTGTCAACACTGAAAACGTGTCCCCTGCTGCCCATCTAAACTGTCCCTGTGGTGTATGTATACTGCCCATCTACACCTGCACCCGAGTCCAGTGAGTGCCGTCCACATGTAATGCCGAAAACATGCCCACCTGTACTGTGGTCCATGTGCAACAGGAAACAAGATGGAGTGGTGCCCTCCACCCATCATAACGAGATCCAGACCACGGAGGAGAAACAATGGCAACAAGGCAGCCAAATTTCTCAAAGCAGTAGACCTGACTGCTCTGCAGACTTTTTCTGCAGTAGGAAGAGGTGCTGCTTCGTACGGCACATAGAAGGCCAGCCCATGCTGCAGCATGCAGGGGCTGGGAAAGTATCAGAACCACCTAGCTCAGTAAGTACAGAAATAGCAGTAAAGCTGAAAACCCGCTGCCCAGTGTGCAGCGGTGGCCAAGAAAGCAAATAGAATGCTAGGAATCATGAGGAAAGGAATAGAGAATAAAACCAAGGATATTATAATGCCTCTGTATCATTCTGTGGTTCGACTGCACCTTGAATTTTGTGTGCAATTCTAATCGCCGTATCTTAAAAAGGATATAGCAGAATTAGAAAAGGTACAGAGAAAAGTCACCAAAATGGTAAAGGGGATGGAAGGATACCCCTGTGAGGAAAAGCTTAAAAGGTTAGGGCTCTTCAACTTGGAGAAGAGAGAACTCAGGTGAGATATGATAGAGGTCTATAAATTAATGAATGGAGCGAAACGGATAAATGTAGACTGGTTGTTTGTGCCATCAAAAAGTAGAAAAACTAGAGGACATGCAATGAAACTACAAAGTAACACATTTAAGACTAATAAGAGAAAATATTTTTTCACTCAGTGCATAATCAAACTCTTGAATTCATTACCGGAGGATGTAGTAAAAGCTGTTAGTGTAGCTGGGTTTAAAAAAGGTTTGGTCAAGTTCCTGGAGGAAAGGTCCATAAACCATTATTAAAGAGGACCCTGGAAATCCACTGCTTACCCCAGGAAGAGCATTGTGGAAGCTGTGGACTTTGGGAACCTGCTAGGTACCCGTGACCTGGATTGGCTACTGTTGAAAACAGGATACTGGGCTTGACGGACCTTGGTCTGACCCAGTATGGCATTTCTTATGTTCTTATATTTTTAAACTGGCAGACATGGATAGATGAAAACAGGCAATCACAAAGTGAGGGACAGAGAGAGGGCAGAAAAGGGAGGGACCAGCTATGTGCAGGATGAATGAATATGGAGGAACAACAAAAGGGCAAAGAGAAAGGAGTGTAGCACCACTGAACAACCCAAATGTTAGTGACAGGCAGGGCCGGCCCGTCCATTGAGCAAGAATGTTTTTTGCACAGGGCCCCGCGTTTCGGGGGGCCCCGCGCAAAGAACATTCTGCTTTTTCTTAATTGAATTAAAAAAAAAAAAAAAGCTGGCCGCTGGCGCCGCGGCGGCATGGAGTGTCCCTGATGGGAAGCAGGGGCTGATGGGAAATTTCCCATCTGCCCCTGCGGGCTTAACAGAAACGCGAAGGAGACTCTCCCCCTTCGTGTATCTGCAAGCCGGCAGAGAGGGGCTCAGCCGCGCCGGGAGAGTTCTGCCGGGCAGAGGGAGACCCGCGGGACACTCCATGCGGCGGCAGCGGCCAGGGTTTTTTTTTTTTTTTTTGTAATTGCCATGAGCCGAGGGGGGGGGTGGGGCGGGTAGGACTGTCAATGGGCTAGGGAGAGAGGGAGGGGGGTTAAGACTGGCAATGGGCTAGGGAGGGAGGGGGGGTTAAGACTGGCAATGGGCTAGGGAGAGAGGGAGGGAGGGGGGTTAAGACTGGCAATGGGCTAGGGAGGGAGGGGGGTTAAGACTGGCAATGGGCTAGGGAGGGAGGGAG
Organism: Ichthyophis bannanicus; assembly: GCA_033557465.1. Taxonomy (NCBI): domain Eukaryota; kingdom Metazoa; phylum Chordata; class Amphibia; order Gymnophiona; family Ichthyophiidae; genus Ichthyophis; species Ichthyophis bannanicus. The sequence continues at coordinate 1,608,467,389 of CM066031.1, forward strand.
GGAGGGGGGTTAAGACTGGCAATGGGCTAGGGAGGGAGGGCGGGAGGGAGGGCGGGGGGTTAAGACTGGAAATGGGCTTGGGGGGGAGGGGGGTTAAGACTGGCAATGGGCTAGGGAGGGGGGGTTAAGACTGGCAAATGGCTAGGGAGGGGGGGTTAAGACTGGCAATGGGTAGGGAGTGAGGGAGGGAGGGGGGTTAAGACTGGCAATGGGCTAGGGAGGGAGGGAGGGAGGGAGGGGGGTTAAGACTGGCAATGGGCTAGGGAGGGAGGGGGGTTAAGACTGGCAATGGGCTAGGGAGGGGGGTGTTAAGACTGGCAATGGGCTAGGGAGGGGGGGGGTGTTAAGACTGGCAATGGGCTAGGGAGGGAGGGAGGGGGGTTAAGACTGGCAATGGGGGGGAGGGAGGGAGGGAGGGGGGTTAAGACTGGCAATGGGCTAGGGAGGGGGGGTTAAGACTGGCAAATGGCTAGGGAGGGGGGGGGTTAAGACTGGCAATGGGCTAGGGAGGGGGGGGTTAAGACTGGCAATGGGCTATGGAGGGAGGGAGGGAGGGGGGTTAAGACTGGCAATGGGTAGGGAGGGAGGGAGGGGGGGTTAAGACTGGCAATGGGCTAGGGAGGGAGGGAGGGAGGGAGGGAGGGGGGTTAAGACTGGCAATGGGTAGGGAGGGAGGGAGGGGGGGTTAAGACTGGCAATGGGCTACGGAGGGAGGGAGGGAGGGAGGGGGATTAAGACTGGCAATGGGTAGGGAGGGAGGGGGGTTAAGACTGGCAATGGGCTAGGGAGGGGGGTGTTAAGACTGGCAATGGGCTAGGGAGGGAGGGAGGGAGGGAGCGGGGTAAAGACGGGCAATGGGCTAGGGAGGGGGGTGTTAAGACTGGCAATGGGCTAGGGAGGGAGGGGGGTTAAGACTGGCAATGGGCTAGGGAGGGGGGGTTAAGACTGGCAATGGGCTATGGAGGGAGGGAGGGAGGGGGGTTAAGACTGGCAATGGGTAGGGAGGGAGGGAGGGGGGGTTAAGACTGGCAATGGGCTAGGGAGGGAGGGAGGGAGGGAGGGAGGGGGGTTAAGACTGGCAATGGGTAGGGAGGGAGGGAGGGGGGGTTAAGACTGGCAATGGGCTACGGAGGGAGGGAGGGAGGGAGGGGGATTAAGACTGGCAATGGGTAGGGAGGGAGGGGGGTTAAGACTGGCAATGGGCTAGGGAGGGGGGTGTTAAGACTGGCAATGGGCTAGGGAGGGAGGGAGGGAGGGGGGTTAAGACTGGCAATGGGCTAGGGAGGGGGGTGTTAAGACTGGCAATGGGCTAGGGAGGGAGGGGGGTTAAGACTGGCAATGGGCTAGGGAGGGAGGGGGGGTTAAGACTAGCAGTGGGCTATGGGGGGGTTAAGACTGGCAATGGGCTGTGGGCTGATGAGGGCTGGCAATGGGCTATGGGGGGGTTAAGACTGGTAGTGGGCTGATGGGGGGGGTTTAGGACTGGTAATGGGTGATGGGGGGGTTAGGACTGGTAATGGGCGATGGGGGTGTAAGGACTGGTAGTGGGCTGATGGGGGGGTAGGACTGATAATGGGTTATGGGGGGGCTAGGACAGGAAATGGGCTGATGGGGAGGGGTTAGGACTTGAGGTGGGCTGATGTGGTTAGGACTGGTAATGGGCTGTGGGCTGATGGGGGGGGGTTAGGACTGGCAATGGGCTATGGGGGGCTGACTGGAAATGGGCTGATGGGGGGTTAGGACTGGTAATGGGTTATAGGGGGGGCTTAAACTGAAAATGGGGTGATGGGGGTTAGGACTGGAAGTTGATTGACGGGGGGCTAGGACTGGTAATGGGTTGGGGGGTTGCTAGGACTGGAAATGGGCTGAGTGGAAGGGGAGGCTTGAACTGCAAATAGCTGATGGGGAGGGGGCTTGGAATGGAAATGGGCTGTGAGGGAAGGGAGCTAGGACTGGAAATGGGCTGTTGGGGAGAGCTAAGATTGGAAATGGGCTGTGGTGGGGGCTTGAATTGAAATGGACTCATGGAGGGGCTAGAACTGGAAGTAGGCTCATGGGGGGGCTTGGACTGGAATTGGGCTGAGTGGAGGGGAGCTATGATTTGACATGGGCTGATGGTGGGGCTAGGAAATGACTAGAAATGGGCTGATGGGGGGGCTAGGATTGGAAATGAGCTGATAAAGGGACTTGGACTGGAAATGGATGGGGGAGCTAGGACTGGAAATGGGCTGATGGGGGGCTAGGACTGGAAATGGGCTGATGCAGGGACTAGAAGGGAATGGATGCTGGGTGAGACTGGAACTAGAAGGGAGCTGATGTTGGGGGAGGATTAGAATGGGATGGGGCTGGGAGATTAAAATGGAGAGGGGAAAAATATTTTGTGTAGGAGGGATGAAAAATCTACAATTGGCCAAGTATTGGGAGAGTAATTGGGGATTGAGGATGGAGGGGTAAAATTTGTGTGGATGAAATAGGAATGAGGAAAGAGCAAAAGGAGAAAGATTAGTATGTTAAAGCAGATGTAGAGAGAGAGAGAATGGAAAAAAAAACTAGAAGAGAGAAGAAAGGACAAATGGACAGCAGACGATGGAGAGTTAGCAGAAAACATGAAGAAACCAGAAGAAAGTGGCTGGACCAATTGCAACTGAAAAAAAAATGCACAAAAGGTAGAAAGATATCTCTTTATTTTGAATTTATTAACTGGAATATGTCAGCTCTGGGAAATGTGCATCATTAACATCTGCGCTTTGTTTGGTACAAGAGGAAATTAATTTATAGTTTTATTTCTACAGTGTTGTTGTACATTCCAAGTTTGGCTTTTGGGGTTCCCAGTTTAATTATTTCCTTCCTGTTTCTAAATTGTGATTCCTTGTTTGGTGATGGTCTATGTTCTGCATGTGTAACTGAGCTGAGGTATTCTGTTTATGTAATTCCTATTTGACGTTGCCACTTGTTCTCTTTCCCCAGTATTCTCTGAAATGTATTGGTTTAATATTTGCAGTCTTGCCTTTTGATAGGTAGGGTATGGTGCTTTGTGAGTCCTGGTAATGCTGTCAGGATACGGCGGGTTTGCTATGGGTTCTAAATGGGCAGCGTTTGTAGTAGTTCCTAATGTGCCTGGCGGTTGGCACTGGATTATAGTAATGTAGAAATCTTTTAGTCTTTCTTTATCCATACACTCATTAAGACACATGTTTACTAAAAGTTAGTGAATGGTAACATTATGCAAATATTTATGCAAATAAGACCACTTATGCAAATGAGGCCCCACACCAAGTCTCCGCACATGGCCCCACACCCCCCTTGGGCCGCCCCTGGTGACAGGATGCAAAGGCCACTGCCCAGTGTGTTTTGTGGACCCAGAGAGCAGGTACACAGTGAGACAACACAAAATGTATGGGCACCCAAAACAGGGCTCTGAATAAGGAAACAGGAAGCAGGGTGCCCCCACCTGAATATCATGTGGGCAGAGCAGTGACCACTGAAATCATCACACAGCAATAAGAAACAAGGAACTAAAAACATACCTCCTCAGAGAATACAATGGGGACAATATTGAGGACCAAGGACAGAAGACGCAAACTAGCTACACATGATCACATACAGTTAAACTCAGCATGTATCTCATATACCACCTCCACTCTCCCCTAAAATGTATACGTATAGTTAAGCTGCAGTATCCACCAACGTGTATATAGCAAATGCAGCTTCATCCCTGTGTTATGAGTCCAAGCTGTATGACATCCTGTGTGATGTAAAACTCAGTTATGTTATTTGTAAACCAGTCTGACCTGTGGAAGAACGGTATGAAGGAATAGACAAATAAATAAAAATATATAAAGATTACCCAAAACAGAAAAGATATGGGAGGTAAAGCAACATGGTTGGCAAAAACATGGGGAACAAGTGGGAAGTGAACCTAGCATACCCAGCCAGTGTGAGAACCACCAGGCCACCAGGCCATATCATGAGGGCTGCACAGTGTGTGCAGTCCTGGTTGCTACCTATCATACATGACATAGGGAGGGTAACCACACATGTATGGAGAACATGTATAACATGTACAAGGATATGTGACGCATCCCCAATGATGAAAGGACCACATACCTAACAGCACCCCTGCACCCATGCTGAGGGCCCAGGTAAGATATGATAATGCCCCCATAGTCATGACTGCATAAGAACACACGAATAGGCAGCTATATGCCTAATCCAGATAATCCCCTGAGGTCCATGCTGACACATGGTGACCCCACGGCCACAGTGCCCAATAGGAAATGTATGACCTTAGGCACATACCCAGGCCCAAGAGTTAGATCTGATAGTTGTCAAAGTGAAAAGGGCAAGGGCACAAGAGACACCTGTGGAAACCCACCCCAACAGGTTGTCATGTACTGACAACAGTTTCATATAGAACTGGTGTGTACCACCACTTTATTCCAGTGGGGAAGTGTCCCAGTGGCCAGAGCCATGTCCTGCAACCCAGATGAGCTGGGTCTGAGTCCCACATGCAGGCCATGTGGACTGGGAGAAGTCATTGCACACCCCAGAGCTGTCAATCCCTGCCGCTGATATCCTGGCTGGAAGAGCGAGGGACTGCTGGGCTTCCAGGTATCGGCAGATAAAAAGAGGAAATATTTAAGTAAACGTGTTGTACATTGTAATGGAAACAGAAAACAGAGACATTATGACCCTGGAATCCCCAGAGGCAAGGAAAAGGATGTGAGATGCCCATGTCCATAAGGAGTAACCGTGAGAATTGAGCCCTTTTTCCATGTGTCCCAGGCCAGTGCCAGAACCACATGACCACCTCACCCATCCCAAACCTACCACCTTCAAAGACAACAACCAACAGTGAACATTCAATGAGACTACTGTGGAAGCACTACAGCAGGGACTGCATAAAAGACAGGTGCAACCAAGGTGTCATGCAATGCTGCAATCTGTGACTGGATGCAACTGGCCAAGCTGTCAGGGAGGTGCACCATAGAAAAGGTAAGCACAAGATAGCTGACAAAAGGTCAGAACAGCATAAGAGAAGCCACACTGGGTCAGATGAAGATCCAACAAGCCCAGTATTCTGTGTCCAGTTATGGCCAATCCAGGTCACAAGAACTTGCCAGGTCCCCAAAAATGCAGCATGATCCACAACGTGCATCCCAGGTCCATCAGATCAATGGGTAATGGTGGCCTGGACTAGGAGTGGTACTGGGAATTGAACCCAGTTCCCCTAGCCCAAGCACCAACCAGTAGACTATGCCTCTTCTGGTTAAGCAAGAAGCCTGGGGGAGCAGGACAAGCCACTGCCCATGCCATGGGAATTGTGGACACATGTCAGCTTAGTGTGCCATGGTCCAGCCACCACAGAAAATGGGACAGTAGGCATGCTGCAGTTTGGTCTGACCCAGTATGAAAAAGTACATGCACTCATGAAGGGCTCTATCTTTCCTGTCCACAGATGCTTCCACATCATGCCCAGGCTGCTACAGCAGATTCGATAGCAGATGCAGCAGGAGCAAGGTGAGTATCTATAGAGAATTTGTCAGATCGCTAGACCCTCCCCCCCCAGACATGTCTCCAATTATGACCCTGAGCCACAAAGTATAGCACAGCCCCCCAAGGCAGAAACACTGCTGTATGTGGATGTCAGAGACATGTTGGAACATCTTGCCTGTCCATTTGATCCAGACCAATGACACATTGTATACCTGTTACCTGTTCTTTGTAAACAGTTGAAACACACTGCCAATTGTTATATGTAAACTGTCTTGACTTGTAGAAAGACAGTATATAAATCTTGTTAAATAAATAAACATGAACACTGAGAGCAAAATTGTGGGAAGAGACACATACATGGTGCACTGGTCAGAGATGAGAGCGGTGTCAGCTAAGAGCAGCTGGAGAGTGGTAGGATAGGAGCAGTGATCTGCAGGTGGGTCTGGATCCCAGTGAAAGCACAGGATGCTGGTGGGAATGTGGTGTGTCCCATGTGGGAAAAGAGGGTGGCCATGGCTCCACCACCAGCCACATCACAGGATATCATGGGTATGAGTAGTATTGGTCCTTCTAAGTCCTTTGTGGATCAATATCACATATGTGTATGAGAAATTAAATGTGAACAAAAGGCACACATCTAAATCAATAGAGCACAGGATGGATATATCAGATAATGGTGCTATGGCACATGAAGTAAGTGTCCTGAACACTGCTGTAGCTGACATGTCTGGTGGCCTCATAAAATATAAAAATATATTTAAAGGGTGGAGGAGTGGTCTAGTGATTAGCGCAACTGTTCAAATGTTATAATGTAAAAAGCTTTAACGTAAAAGTTCAAATGTTATAATGTAAAAGTTTCAAAAACTGCTTTATGTAACATGTTAATTTATTTGTAAACCTCCCCTGATCTCTGGAAGGGGCGGTATAAAAATCTGTAACAAATAAATAAATAAATAAATAACTGCCTAGTATCCAAAGGATGAAGGGTTGGACTCCATCTAGCACTCCTTATGACCGTAGGCAGGCCACTGTACCCTCTATTGCCTTGGAAGATAAGGCCAGGCAATTAACATCTGGTTATACCTTGGCAAGAAAACCCAGAGGCTGCTAGTTCATGAGGAGTCAGAACTGACCTGCTGTCATGTATAAAAAATATAAACATATTTGTGGATATAAAAGAGTAGTTACAATGTGTGAGTGGGAGATGTGAGTGACAGGAAGACAGTACAGTAACTCTGTTTTGGGAGTCGTTGATATAGTCAGAGAGTCCCTATTGTCTGAGAACAACTATCCTACACACATGGGTAATGCATTCACTGGCCAGCAGCATTGCAGGTACCTGCCATGTAGCAAGGGCAGGAGCAGCAGGATGTGCACAGAGATTGCTGCAGGGGTGGGTGCCTGACACCTGTCTGTTCACTGGGCATTGATGGTCAGAGCAGAGGTCTATAGGGTCCCAATTGTTACCCAAGAGGGTTCAGATGTCACCATAATATGCTCCCCAAACTGACATGCTCCCAGAGGTTAGCAGTCAGCAATGCAAACACTGGCCAGAGACAGCATCCAACCTCCCAGGGCACTACTTCCCCCAAATGACCATCCCACAGGCAGGACCAATCAATCCCCACAGCCTACTAGTTGTCCAGATCACATCAGATGGGCACATCGTCACAGGGAGTACCACCATGAGGGAATCGTGACAGCCAGCGCCCACCAATCCCAGTCAGCTGTACACAATCCATGTCCAGACACTGCAAGCCCATCTATTTAAAGCCACACAGTACAGGCATGAGCAGTGGGGCACCTCACAGTCCATGTCCACATGGGAACCTGCCAGACCCAAAGGCCATGGGTGCGTAAGCACTAACAGACCCATATGACAGAAACAGTAATGGCCTGACAGTTGCATACGTCCTACCACTAACCATGTAACTAGGGAGACACATGGCCAACTACATTACTACCAGGACACACCGGCACCTGATATTGAAGTTGCAGGGCTATGTACAGATGTCAGTAGGTAGCGTGTTGAAGCAGGGCTTGACAACTGGCACATGACAGCAATCTGTCAATTGTGCCTGTGTGATAGACCTGTGCTATACTGTCTGTCTTTATGCTGTGTTGTGGACCCACATCTATTTTCTCAAACTGCAATGTTTTGGATTCATATATGTAGTGCTACCCACTGATCTGTCTGTGCAGGTGCTGTGTGCCTCCTGGTAAAGCTGTTGTGAGCGTGCACTAGGCCCAGTTGAGCTAGGTTTGAACATAATGCACCAGCCAGCTGACACTGGGGGTTGGTTATGCTATTATCCGGCAGCCTGCTTTGGCCTCACTGAACATGCACATGGTTCTCAGACGGTCACTGTGAGGCATGTGTCCTACAGGTTGTTGTCCCCTCTTGTATCTGCATTGGTGGTGCATGCTGTTACACCTAACCACTTCTATGGGTACAGTGCCAGCTGCCATACAGTGATGCTCATGCAACATGCCCGAACAGCACTGCTCACTGACAAGAGACCTGTGCTGGTCCCCAGCAACTGCGGCTTTGCATTATAGATGGTTAGTATACATAGTTTGGCATGGGATATCCCTTTACAAGGAGTGGGGGCATATCCCAGAGGTTTGAGCAACTGCCTTATAACCCACAAATCAGGGGTTTGATTCCCACCTCATCACTTTTCACAATCTTTCACAGGAAAACCCTTACATATCACTAAACTGTACTCACATATTACTAATTAAAATAATCCATGGCTCAATTAGGACTAATTCCTCCATAGGAAATATATATACCAATAAGAACCCTTAAGAGATACAGACAGAAATTTACCAAGATATGGTTTGCAGATAATAGTTAATATATACAAAAGAGGAGAGAAGGCCTCAGTCTAAGTGATCTCCATCAATTTGGCTAGAGATGATTCTTGCCTACAAGGGAATATGCCATCCGTGACCACTCTTCAAATCAATTACAATGTATCACATGTTATTATTATCCATTGAGGTAACCAATTGTAGATCTTCATTTGTTATGTTTCAATCCTTGCTCTCCACAATATGACCTCACTTTCTATATCCATTCAATATTCTACATAGCTACGAAAACCAGAATGCATCTCTTGAGGGCCTCATGTCTCACACTCTACGAAGATCTCCATTTCACCAATGGCTCCATCAGGGCTGCTATTCATCGTGTCAGGATTGATTGCCTGCTAGCTCTGGCATCTGATATCACTGGACTCCTTATAACTTGCTCCTGAACCAAGCAAAGAGTAAAACCTGTGACACAATAGATGTAAGCCTTCGGCAGATTTCATTGGTTGGGTGCCGAGTAAATGTAATCTGACATGAGTGTTGACAGAACAGAGTATTTCATGGGTTACATAAAATTAAATAATTTTGTGGGGAGCAAAGATTACAACTCTAGATGTGGTATATTTAGATTTCAGTAAAGCCTTTGACACCATTCCACACAGGCAACATTTAAACAAACTGAGCTTCCTAGGGATGGATCCTAAAGTTACTGTTTGGGTTAGAAATTGATTGCATGTGAGGTGACAAATGGTACAGGTAAATGGAGCTCACTCTGAGGAGAAGGAGGTTACCAGTGGTTTGACGCAGGGATCTGTCCTTGGTCCGATTCTGTTTAACATGTTTGTTGGTGATATTGTGCAAGGACTGCCGGGTAAGGTTTGCTCATAAGAACATAAGATATGCCATACTGGGTCAGACCAAGGTCCATCAAGCCCAGTATCCTGTTTCCAACAGTGGCCAATCTAGATCATACGTACCTAACAGTTTCCCCAAAAGATACAGGTTCCGCAATGCTTGTACTGGGTCAAGCATTGATATCCTGGGTCCCATCTTAATAATGGTTTATGGACCTTTCCTCCAGGAACTTGTCCAAACCTTTTTTAAACCCAGCTACACTAACAGCCTTTACTACATCCTCTGGTAACAAATTCCAGAGTTTGATTACACGTTGAGTGAAAAAATATTTTCTTTTATTAGTCTTAAATAGTTTACCCTGTAGCTTCATTGCATGTCCCCTAGTCTTTCTATATTCTGATAACGTAAACAATCGATCTATGTTTACGTTTATAGTTGATCAAGAGTTTGTCAATACCATGATGGACACTCAAAAAGAAGGGTGGATTGCATTTAAAGAAGTCTTACAGAAATTTTTAGGCAATAAACAGAAATGTTTATTGTCGGATACCATTTGTTTTATGTAAACCGCGCTGATCGCAAATAGTGCGGTATATAAGAAATGCAAATAAATAAATAAATAAATAATAACAAAGATCCTCACTACAAAAAGATTGTCGGACGAATGCTGAAAGCATTTCAAGCTTTAGGTTGCCTGATGAGTTTGAAAGTGTATTTCCTCCAGTTCCACCTTTACTACTTTCCTGAAAATTTGGGAGCTGTGAGTGAGGAACAAGGTGAACAATTCCACCAAGACATTAAAGAGATGGAAAGGAGATACCAGGGAAAATGGAGCATTACAATGATGGCAGACTACTGTTGGATGCAGACGATACCAAAATCTGCAATAGAGTAAACACACAGGAAGGAGTCAACAACATGATGAGGGTTCTAGCTAAACTTGAAAAATGGTCTAGAATATGGCAGCTGAAATTTAATGCTAAAAAATACAGGGTCATGCATTTGGGCTGCAAAAATCCAAAGTTGCAGTACAGTATAGGGGAGGAGGTACTTCTGTCCACAAGAGAAGAGAGGAACCTGGGCGTAATTGTGTCTGATGATCTTGAAGTAGCTAAACGGGTAGAAAAGGTGACTGCGAAAGCCAGAAGGATGCTTGGGTGTATAGGGAGAAGAATGGCCAGCAGAAAAAAGGAGGTAATAATGCCTCTATATAAGTCTATGGTGCGACCTCATTTGGAGTATTGTATGCAATTCTGGAGACCGCACCTTCAAAAGGATATAAACAGGTTGAAGTTGGTGCAGAGGGAAGCTACTAAAATGGTTAGTGGTCTTTGTTATAAAGTATATGAGGACAGACTTAAGGATCTTAATATGCACACCTTAGAGATAAGGCGGGATAGAGATGATATGATTGAGATGTTTAAATACCTTCGTGGCATAAATGCAAAGGAGGAGAGTCTCTTTTGGTTGAAAGCAAGCTCTGCTACGAGGGTACATAGGATGAGGGTGAAAGGGGATAGACTCAGGAGTAATATGCGGAAATATTTCTTTATGGAAAGAGTGATGAATCCATGGAATAGTCTCCCAGTGGAGGTGATAGAGATGAGGACAGTATCTGAATTCAAAAAAGATGGGACAAACACAGAGGATCTCTAAAGGGAAAAAGGGGACTGTTGTAGTGGTTGATATGGAAGGGCAGACTAGATTGGCCATGTGGTCTTTTTCTGCCGTCATGTTTCTATGTGATACATGGTATCTGATTCTGGGAGTTTTTTGGTCTTTGATGGGCATGGATGGCACCTTCCCCTTTGGGCAAAATTAATTTCTAGCCATTTTGAGGGAGCTAACTTAGACTAAGACCTTTTCTTCTTGCTTCAGTGTTCATATTGGAATAGTTTTGTTTGCATCTCCTAAGGGCTTTTATCAGAGCAGGACTGTATTATGGAGGATTTATTTATGTACATTCTCTTATATACTGTGCTATTCTGCATCAGTGTGGTTTACATTGAACAAACTGAAATTACATTGAACAGGGCATTATAACTTGGAGATAACTATTTTACAGGGAACATGGGCTATGGAGGGTTAAGTGGCTTGCCCAAGACCACAAGGAGCACCTGTGGGACTAGAAATCCCAGTCCTTCCGGCCCAAGGTTTCTGTCCTCTAGTGGGATTTGAACCCCCAACCTTCTGGCCTGAAGTACCTTGCCCAACCACTAGGCCACTCCTCCACTCCAACTGAGCCATGGACTAGTTTCATTATTGCTGTTTGCCTGTAGTTTTGTTATATAGAGTTTTTTCCGTGACTGATTATAATTTGCCCCTGTGCAGCAGTGGTACCTTTTAGGTATCAGCACTTTTCAAGCATAGAGTTGTTAGGTCAGTGCTGACTCCTGGTGACTCTGCAGCCTCTAGGTATCTTTGGCACTGTGTGAGCAGGGGTCAGGTGCTAGCAGGATTCAAACCTCCGATCTATCTGTTTCTGGATAGATGTGTTCCCCACTTGGCTAAACCACTGCTCCCATACTGGATTGTCAGGAATGAGTCTCACTGCCTATGGTGCTCTTTCTGCTCATGTGGCCTCCACAAATCCTTTTTGCACATGCCCCAGCAACACCCTCATCCTGCCAATGCATACCTGTCTACACCTGCCAGTGAAGGACTCTGCCAGCCAGCAACCCCCAGCCTGCAACCCCACAGTTCCCTGTGTTCGTATGATCCCCAGAGCAGGCCTGTATGAACATGCAAGGTGCAATCTCTGTGTCCCATTACCTAGTAGCTAGCCACCAGAGATGGCTCCACTCTCAAAGGCGGCATGTATCCCAGACTGGTTGAGTATGTAGGAGTCATGGCAGGATTCTAGTTAGTGTGCCACAACATCTGCAATCTCAGCCTGCACATTACAGACAACCCGCATATTCATGGAGTAGTATGCCTTCCTCTTGCAGTATGTGGTCTCATGCTGTTGTGGCGGTCTGAGGGTCACATAGGTACAGTCTATGGCCCCAAGGACTCATGGAACTTCAGTGGCCTTGTGAAACTGCACTATCACCTATTGCCTCTGCTGTGGTATTTGCAGTAGGGTTAGAGGAGAGAGGAGTGGCCTGGTGCTTGGTGCAAGTTGCCTAGGGCCAGTGGTTCAAATCCCACTGGAGAACAGCAACCTTAGGCTGGAGGGACTGGGGCTTCTAGTCCCACAGCCACTCATTGTGGCCTTGGGCAATCCATCCAACCCTCTGTTGCCTCAGGTACAAAAACATAGGGGCAAGGGAAATGTACACTGCTTTGACCAGGTGAAAAGTGCTATAAGCATTGCTAAATAAATAGGGTGATGTAGTTTGCAGCACATCCCACAAAGGTACCCAGGAATTGTGTGATGTATCTTGACACAGCTGCCTGGTTGAGACCTGCTGCTGTGGCCAGCACTGATTGAACCAATCCTGTTCCCAGGAATCTAAGGGCTGTGAGCACCTTCACGGGTTCAGGCACAGTTCCCTGTCTATGGGTAAGGGCAGCAAGCTGAGGCTCAAGCTCATGGATGGCTACATGGTCAAACCAGTACCTGGTCACACACACAGTTCATCAGCCAGGTCCTCAGCCCTGCACCCTTGGATATGGGTGCCACTGTCTGCTGTTTCCAGTCAGTGCTCTGTAGCAGGACCATAGCAAACCATGAGTTAATCTCCTCCATGCTCATTGCCTCTATAGGGCACACAGCCACCCCACACACACACACACAGACTTGTGCAAAGGTAGACACAGGCATCACCAGCCAGGCCCATGCACAGACACACAAATCACCATCCACGCCTGTGTACAGGCACACATCACCAGCCATGCCTCTGGCCTGCCCAGTGACAGTTTGGCACCCTGCAGTACACTCTTGTTCCAAACAGATCACATAGGGGCTATGGGGGGACCTCTGCCCTCATGCTGTAATGGGTGCTGTATCCACACCATGGTCACATTGAGCAACTGTAGGATTCAAACCCTAGTCAGCTAGGTGGGGAACTGTGGTTTGAATCACTTTTCTATAGCATTGCTCCAAGCACAGTTGGCATGGCCAATGGTCCCATGACTACTGCCATTGGTTAAATACACTGCACAGGGGGCACCACTCCACAAGGTCCTCAGATCTGCAACTGTTTGGGGGAGGTATGGGGTCCGGGAGATGCATTCAGCAATTGGCCCTGTCTCATACAGTTCACTGACCAGCACTCTTGGGTTCAGTCATCTGCCTGACATTTGGTGTGGGGTGGTACAAGGCACATTGCTCCTGTCTTGGCACTCCTGCCTTGGCACTGTTACCCACTCCAGTTACCCACAGAGGCACCTGCACTGCATACCTAGTAGGCTCGAACCTACATGTTTTCTACACAACAATTGCCACCTACCATGTATATACCACCACTGTTGGGGGCTCCTCTGTGTCAGTTCGGATACAGGCACAGATAGAGTTCCTCACACAGAAAAGCGGGTGCAAGTGCCTATGCATTACATATGCATGCGTGTCTGGAAGTACATGCACGTAACATATTCTGGTCAGTTCTATGTCACTGCACGTGCCCATCTAAATACTATAAAACGTGGATGCTGTTGATGGCCCCGCCCCTGTGGTTTATGTGCACATCTCTTTACCTTTTGCATTGTCAGGGAAATGGCTCCCAAGGTGGCCTCACGCAAGTCGAATTTCACTGATGGAGAGCTGACACTTCTGATAGAGGAGATTCTTAGGGACTTTGAGATCCTCATGGGTACAGAGGAGACCAAGGTTGGCGCCTATGAGCACCAGAGGAGGTGGCTAGCCATGTGCCGCAAACTTAATGCCATATTTAACATTAACAGAGATAATGAGGATGTAAAGCAGAAGGGGCGGTAGGTGCATTGGGATACCTGCAAGAAGGCCAGATGTGTGGGATCAGATGGGCAGGCCGAGTCCTTAACCAACCTTGAACAGCGGGTCCTGGCCACTGTGGACCCCACCATTATGGATGGTGTTGGCCAACTGGACACATCGCAGGGCAAGGGGTCAGGGGGGGCCAAAGTAGCTGTCACATGGGGGGGTGGGGCCTGGTGTGTGTGCTTGGGGTGGGGTGGGTTTACTGTTCTGTTGGTGCGGGTAAGGGGTCTGGAGATGGCTGCAGGTGATATGTGATGGGATGTGGGGTGCATTGGGATGTGGGGTGTATGGGTGTGGTGGGTGGGTATGAAGGGACAGGCATTTGTGTTATCATGCCTTGGAAGGAGTTGTCCCTCTGCTTCTGCCATGAATAAATGGGTTTGCATCACACCTCCTTGTCTCCCTCGTTCTGTGGTGCCGCTTGTATTTGCATCCTTTGTACTGCCACAGGGTGCCATAGGCTTGACAGCTGCTCCCATCTATATACCATGGACTACCAATGTCATCGCTCATACCTCTGTAAATAGCTCAAACAATCCAAGGCTCTTCCAGACACGAGCACATCACTCCCATCCTCAAACACCTTCACTGACTCCCACTGCAGAGCAGAATTCAATACAAAATCCTCCTAATGATATACAAAACCCTCAACCACCAATCATCCACCAAACCCTCATCGCCCCAGCCCAGGTGCTGATGTAAATATCTGAATGGAAATGTTTGCAATAATGTATTTAAATTATGGTATTTTATAATCTGCATGCCTACTGGTGCACTCTGCCCATCCTTCACCATGCATGCTCCCATCAGTGAAGTAAACGCCATTAAGCAATATATGTGCTTTAATGCTGGTTGACATTTTATAAGAAATCAATAACCTCCAGGTTGACATGTACTTGGAGTCTAAAAGTATGCACCTCCTCATATAATTACCCCCTAAAAGCACATTTTCATTCTTAAGGTTTCTTTGGGGTTTTTTTTTTAACGTAAACATTAAAATAATTATGGATTTTCTGGCAAAAACTACAATTTTTTAGGTAAAAATCACATCAATATAAGATTGAATTGAGTTACATCTTTATTAACAGTAATATCATGTTGCTTTCACAACTCATTCCATTTTTCAATCTGTACTACATGGTTACAACATGAAGGCCCTCATAAATCAGCACTGCATATTTATTTGGCTTTGTGATGCGTAAATGAAAATGACAGTCAATTAGAAAAATTTGTTTCCAGTAATAAAAGGCTCAATTCATCCAACTCAGAACTTAGAAAATTTTATATCAGAAACATCCTGTGTCTACCACCCCATCTCTCCACATACGTACCTCATTATACAACCAAAAGCAGAAGGTGGCCTAAAAACATACTTAAATGGCTTTAATTTGGATTCCTTGTGACATTCAAAATTTCTGAATTGTTATTTTCACATAGAAGGTGATTGTTTTTAGTCAAAAAACTTGTGCAATATCTTTGCTGAAAATTCTTCAGTCACAAAGGGGCCCACACTTTAGTAAAAGGGCCCCAAAATCAGGTTGCAAATGCAATGCAATGCGTGCCTTTGAACCAGTCCTGACTCCTGGCGACCCAGAAGCTCCTGGGTTTTCTTGGCAGGATCACTGGAAGTAGATTGCCAGGCCTTTCTTCAGAGGCAATGGAGGGTTAAGTGACTTGCCCAAGGCCACAAGAAGTACTAGTGGGAATTGAACACTGGTTGCTTGGTTACCAAGCCAGTGTTCTAACCACTAGGCTACTCCTCCACTCCTAAAATCAGGTTAATCAAGCTCAATATGTTACCTTTTACACAAAACGTCAACAAACATCTATCCAAATGTTAATTTTCATATGTATGCTTATGGCTGTGCATACCTGTGAATATGGGGAAAAGAAGAAGCGCTCTGGATTGTGCTGGAAAGAGGAGATGGCACTGTCATCCATACTGCTGTAGTCTACAGACCTCTGACTCAAATTGAAGAGATAGATAACAAACTGATTATAGATATTGCCAAGATAGCCACAAAGGGGGAAGTGATCATACTGGGTGACTTTAATTTACCCGATGTGGATTGGATTACTCCTGCAAATCTGGAAAGAAGCAAAACAATTATGGATGCTTTCCAAGTTGCATTACTTACACAAATGGTGATGGAACCAATCAGGGAAAGCTCAATGCTGGACTTAGTGCTCACCAATGGTGATAGCGTGTTGAATGTCTGGGTAGGTGCCCCTGTGAGCAGCAGCGATCATCACACGGTGTGGTTTGAGATAAAAGCCAAGGTGCAGTCCAAGCATAGCAAGCTCAAAGTCCTAAACTTCAAAAACACTTACTTCAGTAAAATGGCCAAGTACCTAAAGGAGGAGTTGGCAGGGTGGAAGGGGATAAGGGAAGTGGAATTGCTATGGGCTAAACTAAAGGTGGCAATAAAAGGGGCAACGGATAAATATGTCAGAAAAGTAAATAAAAACAAGAGGAGAAGGAAACATATTTGTTTTTTCCAAAGAAGTGGCTGCTCAAATAATGGCAAAAACCCCAGCTTTCGCAAAATTCAAAAGCTTGCAAACAGAGGAACACAGAAATGAATACAGGATCAAACTCAAAGAGACAAAAAGAGAAATAAGGAAAGCAAAACCAAAGGCAGAGGAAAAGATGGCTAAAGATGTGAAGTGTGGTGACAAAATTTTCTTCAGGTATATTCGGGAAAGGAAGAAGAGCAGAGGTGGAATTGCAGGACTCAAAAGTGCTGGGAACGGACTCATGGAAAGTGACATTGAAAAAGCGAAATTGCTAAACAAATACTTCTGCTCTGTTTTTACTAAAGAAAGTCCTGGAGAAGGACCACCTGTGACTCCCAAATATAAAAATGGGAATGAAGTAGATACCACACCATTCACAAAAGATGATGTGTTAGAACAACTTGCAAAACCTGAAGTGGACAAGGCCATGGGACCGGATGGGATACATCCCAGGATACTGAAAGAGCTCAGAGAGGTTCTTGCAGGGCCGTTAAAGGATGTTTTCAACAGATCCTTGGAAACAGGAGAAGTTCCTCAGGACTGGAGAATGGCTGTTGTGGTACCTCTTCACAAAAGTGGTGACAGGGAAGAAGTGACAAACTACAGGCCCGTGAGCCTTACCTCGGTGGCGGGAAAAGTAATGGAGGTGCTCCTGAAAGAGCAAATAGTGGACTTTCTCAAAACCAACAGGTTGCAAGATCCGAGGCAACATGGTTTTACTGAAGGACGATCTTGCCAAACAAATCTGATTGAGTTCTTTGACTGGGTGACCAGAGAACTAGATCAGGGGCATGCGATGGATGTCATCTACCTGGATTTCAGCAAAGCCTTTGATACTGTTCCTCATAGGAGGCTTATCAATAAACTCAGTAGTTTGGGGATGGGTCCCAAGGTGGTAAACTGGATCAGAAATTGGTTGACTGACAGACGACAGAAGGTGATGGTAAATGGAGCTCACTCGGATGAAAGAAAGGTGATTAGCAGGGTGCCCCAGGGTTCGGTCCTGGGCTCAGCACTATTCAATGCATTTGTGAGTGATATTGCTGAAGGACTGAATGGAAAAGTCTGTCTTTTTGCAGATGACACAAAAATTTGCAACAGAGTGAACTCCCCCGAGGGA
This sequence comes from Ichthyophis bannanicus, assembly GCA_033557465.1. NCBI lineage: Eukaryota > Metazoa > Chordata > Amphibia > Gymnophiona > Ichthyophiidae > Ichthyophis > Ichthyophis bannanicus. The sequence goes on from CM066031.1 coordinate 1,608,485,094, forward strand.
ATGGTTAACATGAGGAAAGATCTACAAAAGCTGGAAGAATGGTCTAATGCTTGGCAATTAAGATTTAATGCGAAGAGGTGCAGTGTCATGCACTTGGGTAGCAGAAATCCAAGGGAAATGTACGCGACAGGGGGCGAGAGGTTGGTGTGCATGGATCAGGAGAAAGACCATGGTGTGATTATTTCTGAAGATCTCAAGGTGGCAAAACAGTGCGACAAGGTGGTGGCAAAAGCCAGGAGGATGTTGGGCTGCATACAAAGAGGAATTACTAGCAGAAAGGAAGAGGTACTTATGCCACTGTACAAGTCACTGGTGAGGCCTCACTTGGAATACTGTGTTCGGTTTTGGAGACCATATCTTGCAAAGGATGTAAAAAGACTGGAAACTATTCAGAGGAAGGCGACCAAAATGATTTGAAGCCTGCGTCAGAAGCCTTATGAGAAGAGACTTGAAGACCTAAACATGTACACTTTGGAGGAGAGGAGGGACAGGGGAGATATGATTCAGACCTTTAAAGAGAAATAATGAGCAAACAAACCTCTTCCAAAGACGGGGAAGATGTAAAACTAGAGGGCATAACATGAAGCTGCAAGGTGGTAAACTGAAAGGCAATGTCAGGAAATACTTTTTCACTGAAAGGGTGGTGGATGCTTGGAATGCCCTCCCGATGGAAGTGGTGGGGGCAAACATAGTGACGGAATTCAAAATGGCATGGGACAGACAGTGGATCCCTTTACAGCAACAGGATAAAATCAAAATAAACTGAACCATCTAATTTCTCAACAAATAGGGGTGTCCTACATGGAGCGGTGGGTTCACCCCTAAACAAAGACATGGGGAGGGGTGGCCTGCACAGAGCGGCAGGTGCACCTACTCTTGCCATCTTACTGGGCAGACTAGATGGACCATGCTGGTCTTTATCTGCCGTCATTTACTATGTTACTATGCTCTTACACCCCTATTCACTAAGCTGTTTAACACACACTAACACTGGGGTCACCAACCTCCAGAGGGCCGCGGGCCGCACAGCCGACTACCGGGAGCCTCGCGGGCCGCACCCCCTTCTCCCCGCCCCCGCGAAAAAAAACAACAAACGCAAAATTATGAAAACAATGGCTGATCACCTTTATTGAATTTAATGAGATGGCTGATGATTCATGCTAGCAGACAAACGCTTAAAGTCCGGCTTCACAGATGACACTGACAGGAGAAGGGACGCTTGCAGGTGGTCGTCGGTGAGCTGCGAGCGCGTGGATACAATGGCGGGAATCCTTGGCGGGCCGCACATAATATTAACCGGGGTAGAGCCCCGCGGGCCGCACGAAGGGACCTCGTGGGCCGCATGCGGCCCGCGGGCCGCAGGTTGGTGACCCCTGCACTAACAGTTGGCATGGCACTGTGCTGAAAGCACAGTGATTAACTGTTAGCATGCGCTAATTCACACATTAAACACCTACAGCAGAAAATGGGTGAGGGCCGCACCTTAGAAACATAGAAACACTACAATAGTCCCCTTTTTACCTTTTGAGATGTTCTGTTTTTGTCCCATGCTTTTTTAAATTCAGATACTGTCCTCCTGAACACCACTTCCACTGGGAGACTATTCCATGAATCCACCACTCTTTTTGTAAAGAAATATTTCCGCATATCACTCCTGAATCTATCCCCTTTCACCTTTATCCCGTGTCCCCTCATAGCAGAGATTGCTTTCAATCGAAAGAGACTCTCCTCCTGTACATTTATGCCTTAGAGGTAATTAAATGTCTCTATCATATCGCCCCTGATAGAGACATTTAAATACCTCTGTGGCATAAATGCACAGGAGAGTCTCTTTCAATTGAAGGCAAGCTCTGCTATGATGGGACAGAGGATGAGAGTGAAAGGGGGGATAGAATGAGGAGTAATATCTAGAAATATCTCTACCATATCACCCCCAGTGGAGGAGTAGCCTAGTGGTTAGAGCAACTGTTTAATACCCAGAAGATCATGCATTCAGTTCCCACTGGCATTCCTTGTGACTTTGGGAAAGTCAGATTGCCTTGAAAGAAAAGACCTAGTAATTTACTTCTGGTGATACATTACCAAGAAAACCCAGAGGCAGCTGGGGGGGGGGGGTCAGCATTGACCTGAAAGCACTACAAAAAAAAAAATTCACATGGCCCCTTTTCTGCCTTTCCTCTAAAATATAGTTAATTTGGAGGTTTTTACCATGTATTAACTATAAATATGGCAGATAACACAGAGGGATAGCTAACTGCACTGCATGTTATTGACTTTGTTCTGCATGGCTACTTTTCTCAAAGTTCTGTGAAGACAACCATCTTGCAGTTAGCACATATTAATTTGGTTACTACCGTGCAATAACTGCAAAACCTTATCATGTTTATGTTTATGTTTATTACATTTGATATACCGCTCAAGCCAAAGCATCAGAGCGGTTTACAATATTACATAAAAGTTACAGAAAATATGAAAAGAACGCCATTAATTAGATAGGACAGAATAAAAGATACAGTGATAGTTAAAGGAGTAGAGGAGACAAGAAGAAATGCTCCACATAGCATCTGAAGAGGTAGATATCATACCACCAGGTGTTTAAGCTCCCACTCACAACCTCCACTGTCGACATCACCCCTCCACCGCTCCGATCTCCACAGCAAGCAGAACCAATGTAGCATCATTTTAAACGGCCCCGCACGGTCCTACGCCTAAGGGCCACGCCAAAGGGCCCTCTGGCGAGGCCCTCAGGCGTGGGCCCGCAAGGCGCGGGCGCGCCAGTGGAAGTGACAGTTTTAAAGCCGCTAAAGGCAGCTGCTATGGGCAGGCTGAAAGGAAAGAGGTAGAGCTCCTAATACTATATAGCAGGCATGTCCAACAGGTAGATAGCGATCTACCTGTAGATCGCGGAGGGGTCAGAGGTAGATCGCCAGCCCCACTTGGCTCAGTTTCTCCAGCAGCTCACCCCATCGCTAGGAGAGAGCTCGTGCCGGCAGGTCATCTGCCGAGGGCTTGCCGCTGCTATTGATTCTTTGCCTGTCTTTTTTCCCTGCCTGTGGGTGTATTGGGGGCGCTTATTTTTGTGCCAAAAGTTTCTGGGTACCCCAGGGGGCCACCGCCTGCACCCCACAACAAGACGCCACAGGTCTGGCATCATACCTGGTCTCCTGCCTCTCAGAATCACCCATTCCTGCCCCCAACCCCAACACCCCTTAGAAGTGTGTTATATACCGGGTGATATCCATTCGCCTGGGCTTTACCTGAATACACTTACCGTATTAGTTGTGTCGTGTGCTGGTCATTGGTCGCTTTATAGTTCACTTTCATTAAACGTTTTCGGGCAGACACAACAAAGTGTCAAGAATTTGGTGATTTTGGTGGGCTTTTCCAATTTTGTTCTAACTTGCCTATGCCTTGCCTTCGAATTGGTTCAAACCACTGTGACTTTTGCTTGTCTCTGCAATTTTATTTTGCCTAGCCTTTGCGTTGATTCTACACTGCAATTTTATTTTGCCTTTCCTTTGCGTTGATTCTTCACTGTGTGCAGAATTTATTAAATCGCGTGTGGTAGTATTTGAACTTAGAAATATGATGATAGAAAAAGACCACATTGCCTACCTAGTCTGTCCTTCCATATCAACAACTACAACAGTCCCCTTTTTTCCTTTAGAGATCCTCTGTGTTTCTCCCATGCTTTTTTGAATTCAGTTACTGTCCTCATCTCTACCACCTCCACTGGGAGACTATTCCACGGATCCACCACTCTTTCCTTAAAGAAATAGTTCTGCATATCACTCCTGAATCTATCCCCCTTCACCCTCATCCCATGTCCCCTCGTAGCAGAATTTGCTTTCAATTGAAAGAGGCTCCCCCCCTGAACATTTATGCCAAGGAGGTATTTAAACATCTCAATCATATCACCTCTATCCCGCCTTTCCTCTAAAGTGTACCTATTAAGATCCCTAAGTCTGTCCTCATATGCTTTATAATGAAGACCACTAACAATTTTAGTAGTCACCCTCTGTACTGACTCCATCCTGTTTATATCCTTTTGAAGGTGCAGTCTCCAGAATTGCACACTATACTCTAAATGAGGTCGCACCAAAGACTTATACAGAGGCACTATCACCTCCTTTTTTCTGCTAGCCATTCCTCTCCGTATGTACCCAAGAATCCTTCTAGCTTTTGCCGTCGCCTTTTCTACCTGTTTAGCTACTTTAAAATCATCAGACACAACCACGCCTAGGTCCCGCTCTTCTTTAGTGGACAAAAGTACTGCACCCCCTATACTATATTGCTCCTTTGGATTGCTGCAGCCCAAATGCATGACCTGACATTTTTTAACATTAAATCCCAGTTGCCAAATTCTAGACCATTCTTCAAGCTTAGCTAGATCCCTCCTCATGTTACTTAAACCTTCCTGGGTGTCTACTCTATTGCAGATTTTGGTATCATCCGCAAAGAGGCAAACCTCAGCCGACAGCCCTTCCGCTATATCACTAACAAAGATGTTAAAAAGAATTGGAGCAAGGGCAGATCCCTGGGGCACACCACTGGTAACATCCTTCTCCTCAAAGTGAGCTCCATTTACCTGTACTCTTTGTCGCCTCCCACCCAACCAATTTCTAACCCAAGCAGTAACTTTAGGGTCCATCCCTAGGGTGCTCAGTTGGTTTAAAAGTCGCCTGTGATGAACAGTGTCAAAGGCTTTACTGAAATCTAAATACACCACATCTAGGGCTCTCCCTCGGTCCAACTCCCTGGTCACCCAGTCAAAGAAATCAATCAGATTTGTCTGACAAGACCTGCCTCTGGTGAATCCATGCGGCCTCAGATCCTGTAATCCGCTGGACTCCAGAAACCTCACTATTTTCTCTTTCAGCAGCATTTCCAATAATTTACTCACCACCGAAGTTAAACTAACCGGCCTGTAGTTTTCAAACACATCCTTACTTCTGCTTTTGTGTAAAGGCACCACATGAGCCTCTCTCCATTCCTCTCGCACCACTCCCAACTCTAACGAGACATTGAAAAGGTTAGTCAGTCAGTGGAGCTGCTAGAACATCCCCAAGTTCCCTTAGTTTTCTAGTGTGTATCCCATCCGGTCCCATCGCTTTATCTACTTTAAGTTGAGCTAGTTTCTCACGAACACATTCTTCTGAAAATTGTTCAAGATGTCCCTTGCTTCTGTTCCTGTCTGTGGGTATTTTCTGAGGTCCTGCTCCTGGTTCTTCATCTGTGAAGACAGAACAGAAATATTTGTTAAGCAATTCCGCTTTATCCTCATCAGCTTCTACATATTCCTCCCCTTCACCCTTGAGTCTGACAATACCACTTTTGCCCTTCCTCTTCTCACTAACATATCTGAAAACTGTCTTATCCCCCCATTTTATTGCATTGGCTATTTCCTCCTCTTTTATAGAAACATAGAATTAAAAAGCAGCAGGTCCAGCACAGACCACTGGGATACTCCACTATTCACCTTTCTCCATTGAGAAAATTGGCCATTTAGTTCTATTTATCTATTTAACAGGTTTTATATACAGCTTTATCATTTCAATCAAAGCGGTTTACTTGTTTGGCGGTATTTGATTTTATTTAGTTTGCTGGACAGGTGTTTGAGTTTTTTTGATGATTGTTTGGTGGTATTTGATTTATTGGTGCCAGTATGATGAATTCTTATTTTTACTTTTAGAACTGTATGTGTGGTTTTGGCATCTCCAGTCCTTGTATTGCACATCATCCAGAGGTCTTCAGTTCCTGTTGATCTTTAATACTTTGGGACAGTGACAGTTTTGGACCAGATTCAGCCAGTGTTTATACAAACTTAGCAGATTTGGTCTTCTTACATCCAGCCACCCCAGTATAACGAAGATGAGTGTTCCAAAGAAGAGCAAAACCTACCATTTTCATGATGAATGGGAAATGGACTACTTCTTCATCATGGTGAAAGACAAGTGTTGTTGTCTAATTTGTAACGCCCCAGTATCCTTGCCCAAAAAGCATAATCTCGAACGTCATTATAAGGCTCTGCAATAAGTTTGATGCTGATTTTCCACCCAAAAGTGAAATTCGTAAACTGAAGCTCAAAGAACTTAAATCAAAATTGGCTACTCAGCAACAGTTGATGGCGAAGCTAAGGTCACATTCGGTCAATGCAACCATAGCATCCTTCAAGGTCAGCAATCTGATCACAAAGAAAAGAAAAGCTTTCACTGAAGGGGAATTTGTAAAAGATTGTTTTCTTGAAGCAGCTGACAATCTTTTTAAAGGACTTAAAAATAAGAAAGAGATCATAGCTGCTATTCAAGATGTACAATTGTCAAGAAACACCATCGTGCAGTGAATAGAAAAGATGTGTGGAGACACAACTGAACAATTGTTGGAGGATGTTTCAAATTGTGTTGCTTTCTCACTCCAACTGGATGAATCTACAGACATAAGAGACATAGCCCAGTTACTAGTCTTTATCCGGATGGTTTTTGAAGACTTCAGTGTTAAAGAAGAACTACTTGGAATGATTTCTTTAAAAGGGAGAACTACCTGAAAACGCTCCAAAACAGAGTTGTCTTCCCCACAAAAGACCGTTCCACTTCGGGAGGGGGCGGAGCCTGATGTCCAGCGGGTTAGACGCTTCGCGCTGAAGCTCCCGAGAGGCCTACTCAGAATCCTGACTTAATACCTACCTAAACTTAATATTTTGCTCCGAACTTACCGGGGTACCTCGGTGGGGATGGCGGCCCACAAACCAGCGTGCTTAGACTTCGGGTCTCCCTCTTCTTCACACGGAAAACGCTCCAAAACAGAGTTGTCTTCCCCACAAAAGACCGTTCCACTTCGGGAAAACCCCGAAATGCAACAGGAGATCTTGGAGGAAATACGCGGTGTGAAGGAACTGGTACAGTCCAACGGAGAAGCGCTCCGAGCCATGCGAGAAGACTTCGGTATGCTTCAGGACCGGCTTGAAGGTCTCTCATTACGGCAGGACAACATGGCGGGGGTCCTCGACTCGCACGCGGTGCGCTTGGTAAAACTGGACAAGGCTGAGCGTCAGATACAGAATCTTCAAAAAGAGTTAGAGGATAGCAATAATCGAGCCCGTCGCAACAATGTAAGGCTCATTGGAGTACCGGAGGGGGCCGAAGCAGGAGATATAAGAGAATTCCTGGTCAAAACTCTTCCCTCCTTGCTGAAGATCACTTTTCACAGAGATCTGGAAATTGACCGAGCACATCGTGTTCCTACCAACATGGCCCTCAATCGGACGACCCCCCGGCCTATCATCTTTCGATTACTGAGATATCAACAAGTTGAGCAGATTCTAAATGCTGCCCGGGCGAATCATCATCTGGAGTTTGAAAGTCATAAAGTCTCCTTCTTCCCTGACTTGGCAAAGCCCACAGTTGACCGTCGGAAGAGACTCCTTGCTTTTCGCCCTAGACTTCAACAGCTACAGGCTCGCTTTGGCCTATTGTATCCAGCGAAGCTCAGAGTGACTCTCCATAACCAAACTAGAACATTCGAAGATCCTGATCTACTAGCAACATTTTTAGATTCCAAAGAAGCAGACCAGATGCGCTAATCCAACAACTTGGATCTGTAATCCGCCGGCTCTGCCCGCCATTTTGAATGGCCCGACGCTGTGATCACCGCCTGGAACAGAGACTGCCTGGACTTTTCTTTCTGTCTATATATAACTTTCTTGGTCTCCTATCCCTCCATGATGTGCACCTCGGTTGGATTCGGAACACGCACAGCTATACAGGTTATATGTTTCAATTAGGCCTTCTCTGGGGTTTCTCCCCGCAGACACATGGTCGCCAGTAATTTCTGGGGTTTTGCTTCTTCTCTAATGCACTTCGGTGCTTATTTTTTATATGGGGCGCTTCATTGTTTTTCATTAGCTTATTTTCTATCATGTCATGTGTACAGCCATATACAGTTAATATGAGGGACATTGTGAAATTATGTGCGTTATCATGTTCTTTTTCAGAATTTTTAACTTTTCTGAATGGCCTTATGTAAGCTCTTATCACTGAATGTAAAAGGCATCAATAGTCCAATCAAAAGAAAGAAAATCCTTAGCTATCTTAATCATGAGCATGCTGATTTAGTGTTCCTTCAGGAAACACATTTAAACTCCACTGAAACACTGAAACTTAATGCTAAGCCTTACATGGTGGCTGCCTACTCTCCCGCCGTTTCTAAACGGTGTGGGGTAGCCATCTTGGTTAAGAAGTCTTTGCAAGCTACTGTACTGGATACTAGCTCTGATAAGGAGGGTAGATGGGCCCGTGCACACCTTAAGGTTGGAGATAGTGAAATCACGTGTATTTGTATTTATGCTCCGAATGTGGATAACCCTACTTACTATGCAAGTATTGCGCAGTTGGCACAGGCCTCTGCCAATACTCCATTAATACTTGGCGGCGATTTCAACCAAGTACTTGATCCTTTGATAGATAGACAGCCGCCTAGAACGAGTGGTCCACCCAAGAGTCTTGATACTCTTACAGCTCTGATGAAAGATCTTGCGTTAGTAGATATATGGAGGCTGCTTCACCCCTCCGACCTAGAGTTCACCTTTTTCTCAGCCCCCCATCACTCACAATCTAGAATAGATTTTTTTCTTATCTCCAAAGCACTGATACCCCAAGTGGACACGGCTAGGATTCATCCTCTCCATATTTCAGATCATGCTGCCATATCTTTCTCATTACATGTCACTACGCAAGGTGAACATCCCCGTGCTTGGTTTTTTGATAGATCCCTACTAGACCAAAAAGATTTTCAGGTAGACATAAAGGCCGCTATCCAAGACTATTTTCATTTTAATTCACCCCATGACACTGCGAGCTGGGCTTGGTGGGAGGGTTTCAAGGCGTCTATCCGTGCAACTATAACTAGCTATCAAATCCGACAGGGGAAACAACGAAAGCAACATTTACTGATTCTAGAACAACAGATACAAGCTGGAGAGCGTCTCCTCATGTCCCGTACTGACCCATGTATTTTACTTCGCTTACAACGCCTTCGTTTTCAATACAATCAGCTTTTATATACCGCTGCTGCTAAAAATATTGAATCACAACAAGGGATGTACTATCGGGAAAATAACCGTGCTGGCAAATTGCTAGCCAATGCCCTGAAAGGTCAAAAAGAAGCCAAGCGTGTTACCGCTCTCCGCAATCCGTCGGGGGGGAGCTTGGTCACTAAAGATACAGAAATATTAGAACTCTTTCGTGATTTTTATACTCGGCTTTATCAATCTGAATGTGACTTCGAGCCAGAAGTATTTGAACGATTACTATCAGGGGTACAGCGACCGACCCTATCTGACGAAGATAGAGAGGCCATGGACAAACCATTCACTTTAGCAGAAATTCAATCGGCACTCAAGAGATGTGCCACAGGTCGAGCCGCAGGCCCGGACGGTCTCCCAGCTGAATTCTACAAAACTTTTAACGCTGACTTAGCTCCGTTTTTGAAACTTTATTTTTCTGCTCTGGCCGAGGAGGGATCTCCCTCTGGATCCTTCTCAATGGCAAATGTAGTCGTTTTTGAGAAAGAGGGGAGAGATCCGCAACTAACAGCTAATTATCGTCCAATTTCCCTACTAAACGCAGACTATAAAATATTTGCCACCATTCTCTCCACCCGGCTCTCTGACAAGATGTCTACTTTAATACACCCAGATCAGTGCGGTTTCATTCCCGGTAGATCAACCGCTGATAATGCTAGGACCCTATGTCATGTACTGACTGCTGCAGTTAATCTAGATCGACCTTTGGTTGGCCTCTCACTTGATGCTGAGAAGGCCTTCGACCGCTTAGAATGGCCCTTCTTGTTTGCAACTCTTCGCTGGTACGGATTCGGAGAAGGCTTTCTCCGTTGTCTCCAAACCATGTATGCACAGCCTACAGCTAGTATCTGTGCTAACGCTTTAAAGTCTCAGCCATTTCCCCTGCAACGCGGTACCCGCCAGGGATGCCCACTGTCTCCACTTCTTTTCGATCTCGCACTCGAACCCTTAGCTTTACTAATCCGGCAATCCAAGGATATTCATGGAGTCCCTTTCTCTCATAGGGAAATCAAAATTTCAGCATATGCTGATGACCTGATGCTCTTTGTCTCCCTAGACTCAGTGCCGGCTGTCCTAGAGCAAATTGGTAAATACTCACAACTCTCGGGCTACAAGATAAATTGGACCAAATCGGTCGCCTTTCCACTAAATCCTTTGATCCATCAGGCAGATATGCAATCCTTTCCCTTTTTATGGCAACCTCGCATGGTCAAATACCTTGGGGTGCACTACTGCTCTCCTTTAGAAGACACCATTACCTTTAATGCTAAAGACTTAACCTCTAAGGTCCGGGCGCTTACTCAACGCTGGACTCCTTTAACACTTACTTGGTGGAGCCGCCTAGAAACCATTAAAATGATGATTGTTCCCAAAGTGAACTACATTTTAGAAATGTTGCCATGTCTCCTACCTCGACGTACATATAAAGATTTAGAGGGTCTTCTGACTAGATACTTATGGCAAAACAAGACACATAGGATAGCGAAACATAAGTTACAAGCAGATAAAGAAAATGGTGGTGTCAGATTCCCTGACTTCCTGAAATACCACCACTCTTTTCTTCTCAAACAAGGCGCTCGTTGGCTGGAAGACCTCACACCGAGTAGACCAGTGTGGCTAGATATTGAGGAGGACCTTTGCAAACCAATCCCTCTTACTTATCTCCCCGGTATGACTCTCCCATCAAACTCCCACTATCCACCAATGCTCTTAGACACTTTAGGTGCCTTTAATACCCTTGTGCAATCTCTAGACTCCCGACTTTGTCCGCTAGATAGACTCCCGCTTTGGCACAATGCTCGATTTCAAATACAAAATAAACCGATGGCGTGGAGCCCCTGGTACACTAGGGGCATTTGGATCCCTAACCAGCTGTTCTCTGCTGGTCGCTGGAAGACTTTTAGCGAATTACAAATTGAATTTGGTCTCCCAGCGAAACACTACTTTCAGTTGGTGCAACTTCAGCATTGTCTTCGGAGTGCTAAGGTGCTCCCGCCATCGGAACCCCATACCCAAGGATTGTCGGAGATTATCCGATCTATCGGGAGCTTATCGGGGGTAGCATCTAACTTTTACAAAACTTTATGTAATGCTGTCAATAGTGGCACTCCTACAGCACAGAAATCCTGGGAGCGGGAAATGCATGTAATTTTGACCCCGGAGCAATGGAGCCTAGTCTGGAGTAAGGTGACACGGGTCTCTCGATCCGCCTCACTCACTCAGACACTTTTCTTTCTAGCCCACCGATGTTTCTATACTCCTGACAGATTAGCCAAATGGAACGCCACCCTGAGCAATAGATGCTGGACATGCCATGCGGCCATTGGTTCACTTACTCATGTTATGTATGAATGCCCCGCATTACAGTATTACTGGAGTCGGGTCTGGGGTCGTATTCAATCTATTTTGCACTTTCAAGAGCCCCTCTCTTGGAAGATAGTGGGACTCCACTCAGCTGCGGGGATCCCCTCTCTTCCCAAATCGGCTCACTTCCTTTTAGACTTTATGCTGGGCATAGCTATTTCCCTAATTACGAAATACTGGAAAAATAGCTCCCATCTGAGCCCCAATGAATGGTGGAATCATGTCTGTCTCTACAGCAAATATGAGCAAATACCTCGTATGTTAGCTTCTTCCGCTCAGACCCCCCACCACTTGTCTAAATGGAAGATGCTCAACGACTATGTTCAAACTGCTCAATGCTCTCATCTGACTGTTTAAATCTGTGTAAATCTCTGTCACATGATCATTCTGTATCGCAGATACTATTTCTGTTTGTTTTGATGTACAATTACTGTTGTTTGTAAGCGCTTATATGATGATACTTATCAGTTTAGAGAAGAAGCATAGGGGTGGGGGGTAATTGGGGTTGCTTTTCCTTATTGTATGTTTGTATTTGTTTCCTTTGGTGTGTTGTTTCTTTTGCTTGTTGTAAAATGAAAATAAAAGCTTAAAAAAAAAAAAAAGGGAGAACTACCGGTTAGGAAATATTCAGTTCTTTCCATTCTTTTCCATCCTCAGCTCTCCCCAGTCCGGGGATAGAGCCTCCGACAGCAGGAGGGCAGCGGCAGCGACATCGCCCAATCGGGGCTCACCAACAGGCCATAAAAGGCCACGCCAGTCGGGCGCGTGGTCTTGTTCCCTCCTGCTACCATCCTCAGCTCTCCCCAGTCCGGGGATAGAGCCTCCGACAGCAGGAGGGCAGCGGCAGCGACATCGCCCAATCGGGGCTCACCAACAGGCCATAAAAGGCCGCGCCAGTCGGGCGCGTGGTCTCGTCCCCTCCTGCTACCATCCTCAGCTCTCCCCAGTCCGGGGATAGAGCCTCCGACAGCAGGAGGGCAGCGGCAGCGACATCGCCCAATCGGGGCTCACCAACAGGCCATAAAAGGCCGCGCCAGTCGGGCGCGTGGTCTCGTCCCCTCCTGCTACCATCCTCAGCTCTCCCCAGTCCGGGGATAGAGCCTCCGACAGCAGGAGGGCAGCGGCAGCAACATCGCCCAATCGGGGCTCACCAACAGGCCATAAAAGGCCGCGCCAGTCGGGCGCGTGGTCTCGTCCCCTCCTGCTACCATCCTCAGCTCTCCCCAGTCCGGGGATAGAGCCTCCGACAGCAGGAGGGCAGCGGCAGCAACATCGCCCAATCGGGGCTCACCAACAGGTCATAAAAGGCCGCGCCAGTCGGGCACGTGGTCTCGTCCCCTCCTGCTACCATCCTCAGCTCTCCCCAGTCCGGGGATAGAGCCTCCGACAGCAGGAGGGCAGCGGCAGCGACATCGCCCAATCGGGGCTCACCAACAGGCCATAAAAGGCCACGCCAGTTGGGCGGGCCCGCGCCTGAGGGCCTCGCCATAGGGCCCTTTGGCGTGGCCCTTAGGCGGGGAACTGGGAAAACAGCAACATAGATCAATCGCCTACCCCCACGGAGAACATAAGGCCACAACCTGTTCAACAAATCTCAACAAAAACTCAAACTATCTCATAATCCACCCGGACTCCAAGATACTCTAACCAGCTTTCTCAGGTGAACCACCTATGTCTCAATATGTAACCAGTTGTTAATCCTAAATGTGTAATCTTTAAATGTCCAACGATAGATGCTAGGCAGCTATAAATGCTAACCTAAATGTGCAACTCTAAATGCTATACAATTTAATCTTATTTTATTCTATAGTATTGTACCTCTCATTAAGTAAACTTCTGCAACATATATCTCTACGTAGCTAAATTCCAGTGAACTGTCTTTGCCTAGCCAGATATTTAAGCACTCCATTAAGTACTTCAACATATATCTGTACGTAGCTAAATGCCAGTGACCTGTCCTTGTCCAGCCTGATATTTAAGCACATCACCATAGAATAGTACAAACCCTATCTTGAAAATCTCCCTCTCAAGCAATATTCTTCACATTTAGACAGGCTAACAATGGCCCTCCACATCAAGATAACATTAGGCCTATACCTCCTCCTCATTGGTCTGATACCAGACATTCTAGCTCTATTTGCTTCAGGCAATTCCATACCTATCTTACATAACAACTGGAGAAAATGGTCAGGCACCAGTCACCACAATGGAAACTGGGCCCACCGTTCTCATCACCATTATCTATTATACATACCTCTTCAACACACTACAAACTCAAATACAGAAAATTACAATCAACCCTGCCCTCTCAAATGTGCCCTCATTAATGCTCGCTCTCTTCGTAAAAAATGGCCAGCTATCACAGACATAATAACATCTCATAACCTGGACATCCTTATGGTCACCGAAACATGGCTGTCTCCCGAAGACAATATAATTCTCAACCAACTCCTCCCCAACAACTTCGTCGTCTTCACCAGCAGCAGACAAGGAAAAAGAGGAAGAGGGGTACTTATCCTCGCCAAGGCAGAACTCCAATTTAAAATGATCGACTCTTCTAGCAACAACCATCTGGAAACCGTCTCTATCTCTAATAACCTTTGTTCTATAAACTTAGTCTACAGAGCGCCATCATCCTCCCCAGATGATTTGTCAACTATTATAAACCTTGCCTCCAACTCACAGAACCCAAATAGACCCAACTGGATCTTAGGAGACATTAACCTACCATCTCTACAAGACAACCAATCTGACGCCTTTATAGATGCACTAGAAACTCTAGGTTACAAGCAAGTTGTACAACAATCCCCACACACAAAGGCAATATCCTTGACCTCATATTTGCCCCACTATCCACACTCAATCAACTTCAAAATATTCTACTAGCAATTACAGATGTCCCATGGTCAGATCATAATCTCATTTTGTTCCAGATTCCCATTCAAAAGAAACAATATTCTAACGACAAGGACCTAAACAAATATGCAAATACCACATCCAGAAGCTTCCAACCTTTTAACAGGGAACAGATCCTCGATGAAACTGACGCACTCTTCAAAGATTCTACCCTAAACCTGGAAGAGATTATCACTTCTTGGAATAACAGACTCAACCGCATCTCATCTCGTCCACCCAGTAACAAATCCTCAAGAAAAAAAAGCTACGGCACCTTGGTTTACATCAGATCTGAAAGAATCTCTAAATCTTTTGCGAAAGCTCGAGAAGAAATGGAGGAGGTCACGCACCAACACCAATCAGACCGCATACATGCAACATCTTGACGCCCACCGTAAAGCCATCTCAGAAAAAATGAAACTATATCATACAGACACCCTGAGACGTGCTCTAAATAAACCCCATGACCTATTCACTCTTGTCAAGAAACTAGCCAAGGAACCTTCACCAGAACATCAGTGTGAAATCAACCCACAAGAATACGCGTTTTACATACAATCTAAGATGTGCTGTACAAATAAAATTACAAAACCCTCTGTCCCGATTATTCATGGGCTCCCAGCTCCTTTAGTATCATTCTCCACCCCTTCCTTGAAGCTAATTGAAGATACGATCTCATCTCTCAACTTATCCACAGCACATACTGATCCTTGTCCAGCCTTCTGGATAAAGGACCTTCGCAAAGAGCTTGCTCCAATAATATCCAAGATCATAAGGCTATCATTCGACACTGGCTCATTCCCTGCTGCCCTCAAACAGACATCTATCAGACCTCTACTAAAAAACCTCAAGTTAGATCCTCAAAAAACAGACTCTTACCGACCCATATCCAGCATTCCCACTCTTGCAAAAATAATTGAAAAAATTGCCTTCAGACAACTACAAGACCATATCGACTCTGAAGCGCCTTTGGATACCTGTCAATATGGATTCAGAGAATCGCATGGGGTCGAGACGCTCCTCACTTCACTCCTTAACAGCCTAAACTCTGGTATCGATAACATCAAACAGGGTTTTGTTCTCATCTTTCTAGATATTGCGGCTGCTTTTGATTCCGTCTATCACGATCTTCTTATTATCCGCTTAAGAGAGAAGGGCCTCTGTGGAAATGCTCTAGAATGATGCAACTCATACCTCTCAGAAAGATGGCAGCAAGTTCGCTCAAATGGAGAAACATCAGATCCCTTTCACCAAGGACAAGGAGTCCCACAAGGATCCTCTTTATCATCACTATTATTTAATATATACATGCAACCTATATGCAACATTATCAGGTCCTTCAATGTCAACTGCATGATCTATGCAGATGACGTGTTACTATATATGCCGTTCTGCATAGGCAAGATGAACCTCACCCCTATAACCAACTGCTTTAACGCCATCTCAAATTGGCTACTGACTCAAAATCTCAGAATCCAGAATAAAAAAAACGGAAGTTCTTTTCATTTCAAGGAACTCTAAGTTCACACCACCCACATTCCTTGAGGTGCAAGATGCCAAGTTGCAAGTAAAATCCCACATCCGATACCTTGGAGTGACTCTGGATCAGAATCTAGATATGAAGACCCACATAGCCAACACAGTAAGGGCAGTGTATTTTAAGATTCGCTTCCTCAGACACCTCCGCCAACTGATTGATCCAGATGATTGCCGTACGGTCTACCAGGCTCTAATTATTCCCCATTTTGACTTTGCAAACTCTATATTACAAGGGATCCCCCAATCTACCCTAAACCCGCTTCAACTAGCATTAAACAGTGCAGCAAGAGTGCTTTTCGGGGCTCCTAAAAGAGATCATGTAACACCTCTCCTGAAACAATTACATTGGCTCCCTATCCAAGCGAGAATCACCTTCAAGACTCTGCTCCTAACCTTTAAAGCTCACAGACTCGCTCCCTCATCTCTATCAGAGATGATCCAACCAATCCCTACCAATAGGCTAAGAAGAACCACGGAATTAAACATGCTAATGGTTCCAAAAGAGTCCGTAAGATACAACTCCACAACAGTAAACCGATCCTTCAGTTTATGCGCTCCAAAACTTTGGAACACCCTCCCACCACACATTAGGGCCATCGCTGATCTCTTCCAGTTCAAAAAGGCCTTGAAACATCACCTTTTCATCAAATATTTCCCAGAGAACATAGTAACACAGGTACACTCAAATAGCAGCAATCCCGTTCTTAACACAAAACCTCTACTAACCCAACAACACTTCACACCTCTCCCTCATAACAAGGTTCTTTTCATACAATATGTTTTCCAAATGTAAATAGTTTCACTGACTATTATTTATTGTAAATAATTGCCCCGGTTACCCAAGTTTCTGTTCCTGTTTTATGTAAAAAAAACAGCTAATCTGTATCTTATCTGATGTTTTCTTGTTCTATGTAAACCGCGCTGATTATGAATAGTGCGGTATATAAAAGATGTTAAATAAATAAAATAAAAGTGTAATCTTCCATTGCATAGACTTGTTTCCATCACTACTGGTAGAGCAAGAGCAATGACAGGTGAGGTTAACGGTTTCATAGCCCTCTGTAGACAGCATGACAACTTCCCAGATTTCCTTTCTTACCACTGCATCATTCACCAGCAAGGTTTGGCAAGCAAGAGACTCAATACAAAGACTGTTATGGACATCACTTTCAACACTGTAAATTCAGTTCATGGAAGATCACTTCAAAGACGGCTTTTCAATCTTACTCTTGATTAAGGGGCAGCGGAAATCATTTTGCACACAGATGTAAGGTGGCTAAGTAGGCACAAATTTCTGCAAAGATTTCGTGATTTGCTGAATGAAATAAGAAGTTTTTTGAAGGAGAGGGGAGATGACCATGCAGAGTTGGAAGATGAGGAGTTGTTATGTGATCTGGCATTTCTCGCTGACTTTACAGGCGAACTAAGTGATATGAATCTTGAACTACAAGGTAAAAACAAATGCATTGGCGAGATGATGAGTACAGTTTCATCCTACAAGAGAAAATTTGGACTAATGATGACAGACCTTGCAAACAACACTTTTGATCATTTTCCTAATATGTAGGACCATCTGGGACAATATCCAAATTTTGTTTTTCAGAATGAGAAGTATGTGACAGAAATCTGTTCTGTTATTCAGGAATTCAAAAATAGATTTTGTGACTTCCAAAAAATTGGAACAGTTGTGGAGTACTTGTCATACCCATTCAAAGTAGATGTGGACATTAAAGAAACTGCAGTGAAAATTACTCATTTAACAAGCCATCTCTTGGAAACAAAACATTAACCCTTAAAAATGACATTTTTCTCAAGACCCGTGCTCAGCAAGAATCGTTTTGGAAGCTAGTGCCTAGAGACAAATTTCCCAACTTGAGAAGATGCAGTGAAGCTGTACGTTCCTGTTTCGGTTCAACTTATTTGTGTGAATCTGCGTTTTCCCATCTGAAAATCACAAAGAGTACACAACATTCCAACATGACAGATGAACATCTCCAGGATTCCCTGAGACTGCCCCTCACGAAATATTCACCCAACTTCAAAAAGCTGGTGGATGAAATGCATGCTCAGACGTCTCACTAATGAGCAAGAGCGAAATATTAAAGATTGTGCAAAATCAGCCTGGATCAATACTCGACCTAAATTTAACACAAATTACTCAATAAAAGTTAAAGAAAGCTATTAAGGCACTTAAAGAAAGTTATTACTCAATAAAACTTCAAGAAAAAAATGTACTTTCCATTTGCCCTCGCAGTTCTTACTGGATCTTCGTCTCTCTGTTTTGTTTTTGCTTAATTTGCTTAACAGCTGATCACATCCAAGTAAGTGACAGAAGGTTCATTAAAATGGGGGGGGGGGGAGGGGAATCCTCCAACTTTATTGGGTTAAAATTTAATTTGAAACTTAATTTTCATTGTGGTACATCACCGGCACTTTTGGCCGGAAAAAGTAGATCACGACCTGTTCGAAGTTGGACATGCCTACTATATAGCATAGTATGAATATTAATATAGCACCCTTTCTCGTGGCACTGGTGAGTCGCTGGCGCAGCGATGGGGTGGAAGAGCTGACAGTGGACCTTTTGAGGGATGCGTTTGGGCGGATTAAACAGGGCTCCCTCTGGATTTATCTACAGGAAATGCAATATAAATTTCTCTGGAGAGCTTACATTACTGATAAACGGACTCACCAATTAGGCATACAGCCATCCCCCCTGTGTGTGTGGTGTCAGAGGGAAGTAGGTACCCTCTTGCATCGCTTTTGGGAATGCCCCTCAGTGCGCACTCTCTGGGCCCAAGCTTGTGCAAAGATGGAGGGCTGGTTGGGCATAAAGGGAGTCTGGAAGCGGACGGTGTGTTTACTTCATGAGTGGGGCTTTTCCACCCTCCTCCTGACCCCGGTCCAGTGGAGACTCTTGGAAAGGGGCTTTATGCTGGTTAAGAAGGCCTTATTAAGTCGCTGGATGGAACCTGCACCTCCAGGGGCGTTGGTTTGGGAGCGGGCCTTGGTGGAGTTGATGTACATGGAAAAGTTAACAGCGAAGCAGCAAGGGGGCCAGCACTGGGATAGGTACCTAGATTTATGGTCTCCTGTCATCCATAGCCTTGCACCTAGAGAGCGCAGTGTGGTACTGAATGTCTAACGCGACTTTTGTAGGGGGGCACCTGAGGTGGTAGGGTGTGCAAATGAGTGGGTGTCTTTGATCTGGGATGGTGGTTTCCCCTCCCTAGGACTGTGACGTCTTGTATTCATCATTCTCACTTTGTATCTCTGCCCCTGTGATTTACCCATCTGTTGTACTCCCCATGCTCCCTGTATCCCCTGTGTGCTTGCTGGGTGGGTGGGGGGGGGGGAGGGTTGGGGGGGGGAGTGGGGTTGTGAGTGCCTAAGAACCGGGATTGTTTTACTGAGGCACTATGGATGCCTACATTGAGGTAGGTGTTTGGTTCCTTTGTGCCAGACGGCAGCACTTTTGTTCTTTTCTTGATACATGGTTAGCTCTGTAATTGTCTGCAATTGTTCATGCAGTTGTTTGTTCCTGTTATTTGAAAAGTCAATAAAAATGATTTGAACTAATATAGCACCCTTTCTTTAAATGTTTCAAGAAATTCATAGTACTATTGGGATATTGTGTGTAAATTCATAGAAAGCTGAAATTTATGCACAATCCATTGATGGTGTCTGTGGTGAAATTTATGGCCTGTTAGTAATATCTTTCAATTGTGGCAGTGTGAAGGGGTATACACAAGGACTCCTTGGTCCTCCTTAACAGCCAGTCCACCTTAAAGGGAAAGACAGCAGAGAACCAGGAGGGACTGGTGGGCCTCAGGGGGAACATAAAACTCCAACTTCCAGTAGAGAGAGAAGACCCAGACAAATGAAGTAAAGACCAGGAGAGGACAGGCCTAAGCAGAACCTTTATGCAGAACATGTGTAAAGGTAGCCTACAGCTGGTAACCCAGGCATTTTGTTTTCTGTTTGAAAGAAATAAAATGTTATTTATTTACAATGAAGATACAGTGGCTGGTTTTCTTTTATCCAGGGCCTCCCTTGAGACCCAGATGCTGATCTTTCGACCCAGCTAGTTCAGACAGATTCTGGTAAGTTTCAGAGACTCACAACTAAGGCTGTGTCATCCATTTACAGTGGAATCCATGTTTACATTTCTGTCAGCATGCAGTGCTGTAAATACCTGTTTGGCTATGTCTGGCCTGTCAAAACAGTGGACTATGCAGTCTCCTCTGAAGCTGACAACAGTGTGACTCAATCTAACCATGCTTTCCTTTTAGGAAATTTTTATGTCATATGCTGATTTTTCTCTGGTTTAATCATTTCAGGAACTTTCAGGGTTTTTTGTATTCCACATTTACACCTCTTTTACTAAAGCCTGTTATGGTTTTCGCACTTAACGCACATTTAGCGCTAAAACTAACATGCAGTAGCAAAACTAACAGCAGTAGCAAAGCCTCTATGGCAACTGTCAGCATGTTTCCGGCAGTTGCTGTGCAGACACATACCCTAACATACATTGCATAACCAGGGTCATCCAGCCACAAGGCAGGCTAGGCATCCATCTAAGGCGGCAGACGTCTGTGGCCTGCCCCCTCCCCCCACGTACCCAGATGTCCTGCTCTCCCCTCGTGCTGGAACGCGATGCTGCCCAAACCCCCGCTGCTGCTGATTCCGAAGGCAGGTAGCTAGGCTTAGTGACAGCAGCCCGCAGGAGGCCATGTGCTTCAGCGCATGGCCTGCCGCTGCTGGTTAGCCGCCCGCTGCTGGAATCAGTGGCAGTAGGGGGGGGGCATGGCTCAGGATAAGGAGGAGGGCAGCAGGGCTCAGCATGGGGGGGGGAGGGGAGAGGGCGGCACGGTGCATGGGGGTCGGGCGGTGGCGGCACAGCTGGAACTTCTGCCCAGGGCAGCTGAACCCTTGGCCGGCCCTGACCCTAACCTGCCCATTCCCTACCCCATCATGCCCCAATGTGTAGTTACCATGTGAATTAGGGCATAGTCCCTCCATGCCAGTATGGTAATAGTTACCATGCACTAAAGCACACATTAACTACTTAGTGGGCTTTAATAAAAGGGCCCCTATACTGCTTTTTATTACCTCTGTACAGTTCGTTTATTTATTTATTTACATTCTCTTATATACCGCGCTATTCTGCATCAATGCGGTTTACATTGAACAAACTGAAATTACATTGAACAGGGCATTATAACTTGGAGATAACTATTTTACAGGGAACATGGGCTATGGAGGGTTAAGTGGCTTGCCCAAGACCACAAGGAGCACCTGTGAGCACATGATGCTCAGTGTGCTTTATAATGCTGTAAAACACTTAAAACGATATAAATAGTTAATTATATAGCTAATAATAATCACAAGAAGTAGGGAAACACGCAGAGCTTGCTTCATGTAATTCTTTCCAACCCCTGTGTGTGTGGACGTGCATGGCACACCCTTCTGTTTCTATCTGCATTGCCTGTGTTCATGCAAGTGTATATTTCTTGTGTGTGTGTTTTGCCAGAATCTGCATTTTTGTGTGCTGGTGTGTGTGTTCATGTTTGTATGTCGATGCATATGTTTGTGTGTCACTGCAGCAGAACCCTTTAAGGCTGCTTTAGTCAAAAGAAGGGAGGGGTTGAGTTGAGGGAATCTATAGTGCTGTGCAAGTGAAGCTTCTGCAAGTGAGAGGAGGTGGAAGGTTACAGTGAATCAGTGTTTATAGGCTGCTGATGTAGAACATGCTAGGAAGAGAAGGTTTCTGGATGAAATAAATGATGGCTTTGTGGTGTAGCTGGATCAGGAATTGACACAAGGAGAAGCTATTTTAAACCGAGTCCTTAGTGGGACGCAGGATCATGTGTGAGAGATAACGATGCCGGCGTCACTTGACAATAGTGATCACAACATGATTACATCTGATTTAATACATGGTGGGAGGACAGCAAAAAAATCCACAGTGCTACCTTTTAGCTAGCATTCAACTTTCAAAAGGGAGACTGATAAAATGAGGAAAATGATTAAGAAAAAGAAACTAAAAGGAATAGCTCCAAAGGTTAAAGGTTTACATCAGGTCTGGGCGTTGTTTAAAAATACTCTCTTGGAAGCCGAGACCAGATGTATTCCACACTTTAAGAAAGGTGGAAGGAAGGCCAAACGACTGCCAACATGGTATAAAGGTGAGGTCAGAGAGGCTGTTTTAGCTGAAAAAGCATATTTTAGAAAATGGAGAAAGGAGCAAAATGACGAAAAAGGAAACATAGTCGCTCGCATGTTAGATGCAAGGCATTAATAAGGCAGGCTAACAGAAAACTTGAAAAGAAGCTTGCCATGAAAGGAAAAACTCACAACAAAAACTTTTTCAAGTATATTCATAGCAAAACACCTGTGGCAGAGTCAGTCAGACCATTAGATGTCACCCCTCTTCTCAAGTTACTTCATTGGCGCCCTATCCATTTCCATGTCCAGTTCAAACTTTTCCTACTGACCTATAAGTGTCTTCATTTGGCTACTCCTGACTATCTTTCCTCTTATCTCTCCCTAGACTCCACTCTTCTGGCAAATACCTTCTATCTGCTCCCTTCTCTTCCACTGCCATTCCCAGACTTCACTCTTTTTACCTTGCTGCTCCTTATGCCTGGAAAAAACTACCTGAGTCAGTATGCCAGGCTCCATCTATGACCCTATTCAAATCCAGGCTAAGTACTCACTTCTTTGAGGATGCTTTTGGATCCTGATCCCCCTAGTCTCCTGTTCACCTCCTCCTATGTGTTGCTTTACTATTTCCCTAGACATATCCTAATTCCAAGTTGTGTTGTCTGTCTTGACTAGACTGTAAGCTCTAAGAGCAGGGACTGTCTCTCACATGTCATTGGAATATAGTCCCAAAAAGAAAGCACTTTACACTCACAAAGCAAAAGAAACGCAAGTCTGGAGCAAGGTGACCCACAAAAGGTAAAGTTTATTGTATTGTACAACTAAGAACAATTACCCAACATGGCCGTGTTTCGGCTGAGCCTTTGTCAGGGGTAATGGCATGAACAATAAAATAAAACACATATATAAAAAACATAAAATGATAATAAACAATAAAAATTATGATTATGTAACAAATAAATAGGGACAACATAAAGATATCTAAAAACATAAATAAATGATACGTATAAACAAGATAAAAAAGCAGAGAATATTGATGATCTATACTAAAACATGTAGAACAGAGCAGTAAAAAAAGGGTATCCAAATAAAACCATAAAAGAGGACTAACAGGAAACAATCTAATCAGTTAGACTTTAAAATAACAAATAACAAACTACATAAAACAATATATAATAATGAATAATGAAGCAATAAATAATAGTGATGATAATTAGAACAATGTAAAATCACAAAATGCGACAAGAATTATATAGAATTCAAACCATTGGAAAGACAATGGAAATTTAAGGATAGGCACATGTATATATTGAGCCAAAACTATAAAATTAAGAGAACATGCTTACATTAAGGGACACGGATATCAGGAGTACTCTTGGGTTCAAACTACTCCAATAAAATTTCTAAAGAGACAAATAGCACATCAGTGAACTATGGGACCACTAGAGGAAGGGGGGACTCTGACCTATACAGGACCAACTGAAATGAGGTGGTGGAAGAAATTATAATTACAGCACGTACCAGAGCCTCTACCAAAAGAGTAGGAAACAGCAATAAACAGAATTGAGAGAAATACAGAGGGGAATTCCTATTAAGATGTTAATAAGAAAAAAATAAAAACAAAAACTATGAATAAAAATTGACCAGTACAAAACCATATGTATGTATTTTATTTATTTTATTTATTTAACATCTTTTATATACCGCGCTATTTGTTTTCAGTGCGGTTTACAAGTAACAGATCTGCACAATCACTGCACTGGTGTGCTTACATTATAACAGGTAACTTAAACTTGGAAAAGGGGGTAATAAAACTATAACTATGTACACATAGTGAAACTATATACAAAAAACAGTGTAAAAACTGAGCTATGTATAAACATATTGGGTTCTTTAGTATAAAATGACAAACATATTTGTGGAGCTTCTGTCAGTGTCATTACTGTAACTGTACATTTTTGCCACAGCGTTTTTGCCGCCATTATTAGGAAATCTACAGGACTCTAACCTTGAGCCCCCTTTCTGACAACCCCACTCATGCAAAAGTGAGGATGTCATAATATAGTTGCTCACTATGTAAAATACTCTGTAGTGTTATTCTACGGCTTGCCCCCAGGACTACATGATATTGCACTTGATTTGGAGCATCTTACAACTTATTTTGCTGCCGCCGGATGTACCCCTCATTTTTATTCCTCTACAAGTACCTTTTTGACATTTGTGAAGCTTTATTGACCTGGCCCTCATTGTTCTAGGCT
Organism: Ichthyophis bannanicus; assembly: GCA_033557465.1. Lineage (NCBI taxonomy): Eukaryota > Metazoa > Chordata > Amphibia > Gymnophiona > Ichthyophiidae > Ichthyophis > Ichthyophis bannanicus. Next base: position 1,608,509,391 of record CM066031.1, read on the forward strand.
GGAACGAAGTTCATTATTATACACCAATATGCTGATTTGCTATGCACACGTTTTTTAGTCATGCTAAGTTACATTATTTGAATATGATCATACATATGTTTGGCTCTACAAATATGTTTGTAATTTATACATACATATGGATTTGTATTGGTCAATTTTTATTTATAGTTTTTGTTTTTTAGTTTTAGTTTTTACACCTTCTTTATTAATATTTTAATGGGAATCCCGCCCTTCCCCCTGTATTTCACTCAATCCTTTTCACTACCATTTCCTACTCTTTCGGTAGTGGCTGTGGTGCATGCTGTAATTATAATTTCTTTCACCACCTCATCTCAGTTGGTCCTGTATTGCTCAGAATCCTCTCTTCCTTTAGTGGTTCCATAGTTCACAGATGTGATATTTGTCTCTACAGAAATCTTATTGGAGTGGTATGAACCCAACTATACTCTTGGTAACTGTATTCCTTCATGTAAGTGTGCTCCGTTAGTTTTATAATGTTTTTTTAAATTGTATAGTTTTGGCTCCATATATATATGTGCCTCTTTCTCTCCTTAAATTTTCATCGTCTTTCCAGTGGTTTGAATTCTACGTAATTCTTGTAGCATTTTGTGATTTTACATTGTTCTAATTATCATCACTATTATTTATTGTTCCATTATTCATTATTAGCTTTTTAAATTATCCATAAATGACCTGGAAATGGGAATGAGTGAGGCGATCAAATTCGCAGATGACATAAAATAATTCAAAGTTGTTAAAACACAAGAGGATTGTGAAAAATTGCAAGACCTTGAGAAACTGGGAGAATGGGTATCCAAATGGCAGATGAAATTTAATGTGGATAAGTGCAAAGTTATGCCCTTAGCGAAGAACAACCCAAACTACTGCAAGGTTCCACATTAGGAATCACTACTGTCACTCATCTACTTACCCCTGAGGCAGAAGGCCTGGGGCTTCAGTGAGGCTCCTCTTATGTAGCAAGGACTTAGTAGTGCCCTCTGGGATTTGGAGTCCCAATAGCTAATCAAATAAGAAGGTAGTTGTGGTCGAGTAGCTATGCTTAAAGGGGTATTTATTTTCCCTTCTCGGGAGAATTCTTGCAACAAGGGTCAGAGGAAATTAAACCATAATACTGGCATAACACAAATGGGGACTACAAATTACAACAAAAATGCTTCTTGTCAGCGTTAACTAAACAAAAAGGGAAAAACTGGCTTTTTCTATCACAAAAGCTGAACTGTGAAATCTGTGTTCCTCCACAGATTTCTCTTAGGCAGGCTTTACTTAGGCTTTCACAAAAAGAGGTCACACTATCGGAAAACACCAATGTACAGTCCATTTTGCAAATATCTGAGCTCTCTTCACAGAAGTCACATTCCATATCCTCGTGTACTTCTTGGCTATTATATTCTGCAGGGCTGTAATGTGTATCAGTGTTTATTAGTCTCCTCTCTTCTTGGCCAGAGCTTCTCTCCCCTCTATCACTGCAGAAAGGCTGGTTACCATGCACTATGGATTCTCCCCTTAGAAGGCCATACACTTCAGGACCATTGGGAGTAAAATTCAGTGCCCCTCTATTCCAGGTACTATGCCTTTCTTCAGGCTGAGCTCTGCCTGTCTGTTTTGCAACCGGGAAGTTGAAACCTTTCTCCCTTTCACTTCCCCTCACCGGACGTCTTTCTCTTAGGTGGGAAATCTCTCTTGGATAAGAGTTCTTGCTCCCCAGGTACCTGCTCCAGTGGTTATTCCCTCTCCCAGCTCCTCGTGGTTTGCAGTTTGGAATCTCTCTCTGTCCCCAACCGGACTTTGGCTTAGTGCAGCCCAACTTTCCAGCACTAACCTCTGAGAATTCCTCCTGAGCAAACTCCTCTGAGGTGCAGATGGAATCCACGTCAGAAGCTTTCAGGTATGACTCCTGGCTCTCATGAGCTCTGCTCTTTCCTTTCCCGCTTTGGGGGGGGAGTGGTCTATCTAAGATGGCGGCAGTGGAGATCTAACCGACGACGATGCCTAAGAGGAAAGGTAAAGCTAAAGCTCCTCCCGCGGAGCCTTTACCTGTTGCTGAAGGGCCCATGGACCGCTTTGTTCGGTTATCCAAGGAGCAGATGACGGGGATCCGAGAGAGCTTGGAGATGCCGAAATCTTCTAGTTCGGCTTTCTCCGCTCTGGACACCACGCTCTCCCCGGATGGACGTTCTCCCCCGGAACCTCCCAGACCTCCTGTCGCCCAGTCGCTGAGAGTGGACGTCCCGCCGCCTGACCAGGAAGTGGTGTCATCTTCTGAGCGGGGCTCGCTGCTGGTGAGCGCTCGACGTCTAGTGGAGGATACACAGGCTCCTGGTACGCCGGAGTTGTTTTCTTCGCCTGTAACCGGGGGTATAGCTACAGCGGTGGAGGCACTTAAAGCTTTGATGGATAAACCTCGCGGAGCTTCTTCTACATCTTCTTTTGCTGCTTTTGTTTTGCCTCGTCCTGCTTCGGTTACCCTGGACAGTATTTGGGACGCTATATCCAACCTTTCTACCATGGTAGCAACACAATTTACTGCACTTTCAGACCGGGTTGCTGTTAATGAAGCGGCGTGTTGCTCGCTACCATCTGCCTTGGAAGGTATTATGGTGAAGCAGGCTTCCTCGGATCAGCAGGTCGGTGCTGTTAAGGCTTTAACTGATTCTCTGGTCAAGGACAATATATTATTGCATGCTAAAATAGAGTCTCTTGAGAATGCTGCTCGTGTTTCCAATATTCGTTTATTACATTTTCCTGTTATTCCTGGGATTGCACCGCTGGAAACGTTTAAAAAATATCTTCAAGAGGTTTTGTCGGTCCCTCTGGAGCTGTTTCCTCCGTCTCTGACGGGGCCTTGGAAATGGATTTCCTTAACGTTTCAGCACTTCTGTCGACCCCTAAGGAAGAGGACTTAGCTGTTTCCACTTTGCTAGTCACATTGGCTCTTCCTTCGGATCATGAATGGCTATTGAAGCTTTTCTATAAGAAACGTTCTGTTTTGTTCTATGGTAAAAAGGTGCTATTGTTCCCAGATGTTGCCCGGGAGACTCAGAAGCGGAGAAGGGCTTTTCTTTTGTTAAAACCTGGGGTGCTTTCTATTGGTGCTATGTTTGTCCTTCATTTCCCTTGCAAATGTTTAATTACTTATAAAGCGCAGAAGTATGTATTTTTTTCTCCTCCTGATCTTTCCGCTTTTTTGAATTCTCATTTGTTAGTTGCTTCTACTCCTGAAACTTGAGTCTGTCGAAGCTGTGTAGCCCTTGGAGCACTGCCTTCATTTTGTATTTCTTAGTCTTAATTTCCTTTTCAGAAATTTGTGAATATCGCTTCCCCCAATTTATTGAGGACTAACTATGATCCTTGCATATTGTATTTTCTGTATTAATTTGTTCCTTTGTTTATTATTGCAAGTATTATTGTTCTGTACAAGTTTTTCTGCTTGGTTTATTGTAAAATGCATAAATAAATAATTAAAAAAAAAAAAAAGAAGCTTTCAGGTATGACTCCTGGCTCTCATGAGCTCTGCTCTTTCCTTTCCCGTGAGTCCTCTCAGTGTCTCTTTCTCTCTCTGTATCTGAGACTGAGTCTGACTCCCTGCTTGCGTCTCTGTCGGTATCTCTGCTCCTGTCTGCTTTGCTCAAGACTGACCTTTTTTTATGTGCGTCATTCTTTGAGTCTCTTGTTAGCTCAAACCCCTGCAGCTGTTTCTGCTTCTCTGATGAGCTATGACGTAATGCTATTCCTGGGCGTTTACCTACAGCCGGTGCTCTTGTTTTGCTTGGTTGCTCATAGCAACCCCTAGCCATGTGCTTTGCACTGCCTGTTTTAAAACTGCCCTGTGTATTTTCCTCTACTTTTATAGGCACTATCTGCCTTGCGCCATGACAGATCCCCCCCCTTAAAATATTACGGGCTGCAGATTTTACCTGACAGCCCGGAATCTCCTTTCGGGACCTCTCTCGGGGCCAAACTGTCTGGGACCTATCTCGGTATATAACAGTAACTAGGCTGGCAGTGGCAGACCTGTCCTTCCACAGCTTAAGTACATTTACGTGATATGTCTGTTGGCGGCCCTTCTCGTTTTCCACCCGGTAGGATACTGGGCCAACCTTCCCTATCACTGTACCAGGGCCCTTCCACCTGGACTCGAATTTCGGTCCGGGGTCGGCTACTTGGATAAGCACCTTGTTGCCTATACTTAGCTGCCTTGGTCTGGTGCCCCTGTCATAATACCGTTTTTGCTTATTTTTACTGGCCTTTAAATTCTCTATAGAGGCCCTGGATGTCCTCTCTAGGCGTTGTCTTAACTCCTTAAGGAATTGGGGTACCCCGACCTCTTGCATGTTCGGCTCTACCCATTGCTCCTGCAGGATGTCCAAGATGCCTCTTGGAGCACGGCCGAACAGCAACTCGTATGGAGATGCCCCCAGGGACGCCTGTATGCGCTCCCTGCATGCGTATAGCGTGAATGGGAGCAATGTATCCCATTTATTCATTTCCCCCGCCTTCAAACCTCTGCATAGTAGTTGTTTATTGGACTGATTCATACGCTCCACAAGCCCGTTAGACTGTGGATGGTATGCTGATGTCCGTATATGGCGGATGCCGAAGGCTTCCCAGACCATAGCCAGATGTTTTGACAGGAAGTTACTCCCCTGATCAGTCAGGACTTCCCTGGGAAAACCTACCTCACAGAAAAGTTTGATTAACTCTAAGGCTATTAATTTGGCGGATGTGTTTCTCAAGGGAATGGCCCAAGGAAACCGCGTGGCATGGTCAACTATGACCAAGATATACTTGAAACCCCTTGGTGTCTTCACCATAGGTCCTATTATATCCACGCCTATTCGGCTTATAGGAGCCGCTATGGTGGGAGTTGGCACCATGGGTACTGCCTTAGGCTTTATGACTGTCACTCTTTGACAGTTAGGGCATGCCTCGCAATATTGTCGTGTCTCCTTGAAAACCCCGGGCCAATAAAATCTAGCTAAGATTTGGTCCAGCGTCCCCTGGATCCCCTTGTGACACCCCACTGGGTGGTCATGTGCTAATCTTAATATGCTAGCTTTAAAGGTCACGGGTACAACTAGTTGTTTGCGTATGGCATCGTTATGGGGGTTTACACACTCTCGGTATAGGAGATCATTTTCCATGAAAAATCTTGGTAGGGTTTGTCTAATTTCCTCCGCCCACTCAAACGCCCTTTTAAGCGCTGGGTCAGCTCTCTGCTCCATGGGGAATGAAGGAAATTTTCTTACTACCTCTGCTGGTACCCTACAGCATCTTCTAGCTCGGCCCTCCCCCGGGTCCTAGAGCATCTCTCCCTACGCTTCCTGGGTTTATCTTTCTTCCCTACTTTATCAGGGGGATGTACTAAGTCATCATGGTTAGGGAGGGTAGCTAGCCCTTCCTCATCTGGGTCCTCCCTTTGGGCATTTTCTTCCCCTTCGGGTTCCTCAGTATTTTCCACTGACTCCTCTCCCTTCCCAGAGGGTCCCGCTTGAGAGCGAGTGGATACTAAACCTAATTTAATACCCCAATCTTTTCCCAATTCATTATGAAAGGGAGGCCAATCCTTCCCCAGTATAACATCCTCTAGTAGTTCGGGAACTACGGCCACCCTCATCTCTCTGATGGTGCCCAACCCTTGTACCAAAACATTGTGTAGGGGATAAGGGACAAATGCGCCGTGCACGCACTTGACCCGGACTTGGCCTTCTGCTTGACTCGGGGGCGACTGGCGGTGCCCCTCAATGGCTTCCCAGAGCCTCTTTGAAATCATGCTCTGGTCAGCCCCCGAGTCAAGTAGAGCCAGTGTGTGAATACCTTCCACTTGTGCTTGGATCAGGAATTCGTCCTGCTCTGTTTCCTCTGTCCCTGTCACCAGGACTGTTCGTTCTGTGCAGGATCTCTGATAATGTCCAGTTTTTCCACACCTAAAACATTTTCCTTTGGGTACAGAATAGACATTACCATCAGAGACATTGACATTCAACATTTCAGGTTTATACATCTTATCATGCACATATTTTTCTTTTCTGCCACTTTTTCTCCTACCAGCTGCCAACCAGAAACCTTGGCCTGAGGTGTCAGTCTTCTCGGCAGCGAAATACCGCTCCGCAAGAGTGGCTGCCTCCTCCGAGGTTTGGCAGTGCTGGAGCGTCAGAAAAGTTGTGAGACCTCTGGGAACAGCCTGCATAAATTGTTCTAGCACAATTTTGTCAATGACTGTTTCCAAGGTACCTCCCTCGGCTAGCAACCATTTTTTGGCTACACTTTTTAACCACTGTGCTAGGGCCTTAGGGGTCTCTTGAGGCCTAATTACTACCTCCCTAAACATTCTTTGATAGTGAAGTGGGGTGAGCCCCAATCTATCTTTTACCGCTTTCTTTACTTCAATATAATTGGAAGCTAATTCTGCTGGTATAGCCTTATACGCTGAAAGGGCCTCGCCTGTGAGCGATAGGGCAAATCGGGTGGCCCATTGCTCCTCTGGCCATTTCAGGGTGGTAGCTATCCGCTCAAAAGCGTCCAAGTAATCGTCCAAATTGTCCTGCGGTTGTAACTGTCCTAATGAAAAGGCACCATACGACCTCAGACCTGCGGCTTGGAGTGCCATGGGGACGTCCGCAGTAGCGTCCAGCGGCTTCTTTAAAAGCGCATCCATGGTCTCTATAAAGGGCCGCTGCTGCTCCTGTATGGTCCTTGTGGTCTGTTCCTGAAGGTAGTGGATTAGCTCGACTTGCTTATCCCACTGCGCCTTCATCCATTGGGCTACATCCTGTGGCTCCATCCTTAGCCTTGATGTACCTACAGAGAGAAACAAAAACAAAAACCAAGTGCGATACCGCAACTTTTTTTTTTCTCCCACCGCCCTTTCTCTGCCCACCAGCGCCCCCTTTCTCTCTTTATCCTCCCCACGTCTGACTAGGTACTTTTTACCTGAGCCTTCATGCAGGGGTCAGCATGTGAGAAAGTTTTCTCCGGGTCCAACACCTGGCAGCAGAAATCTTCCTGACGGTTCTCTCCTTTTGGATGACAGCTTTCCTTTTCTAGCAGACTGTAGTCCTTTGTGCTTGTCCTTTTGAATCTTGCGCAGAAATCCTGCCAACTACGCCAATTGTCACTCACCTACTTACCCCTGAGGCAGAAGGCCTGGGGCTTCAGTGAGGCGCCTCTTATGTAGCAAGGACTTAGTAGAGCCCTCTGGGATTTGGAGTCCCAATAGCTAATCAAATAAGAAGGTAGTTGTGGTCGAATAGCTATGCTTAAAGAGGTATTTATTTTCCCTTCCCGGGAGAATTCTTGCAACAAGGGTCAAAGGAAATTAAACCATAATACTGGCATAACACAAACGGGGACTACAAATTACAACAAAAATGCTTCTTGTCAGCGTTAACTAAACAAAAAGGGAAAAACTGGCTTTTTCTATCACAAAAGCTGAACTGTGAAATCTGTGTTCCTCCACAGATTTCTCTTAGGCAGGCTTTACTTAGGCCTTCACAAAAAGAGGTCACACTATCGGAAAACACCAATGTACAGTCCATTTTGCAAATATCTGAGCTCTCTTCACAGAAGTCACATTCCATATCCTCGTGTACTTCTTGGCTATTATATTCTGCAGTGCTGTAATGTGTATCAGTGTTTATTAGTCTCCTCTCTTCTTGGCCAGAGCTTCTCTCCCCTCTATCACTGCAGAAAGGCTGGTTACCATGCACTATGGATTCTCCCCTTAGAGGGCCATACACTTCAGGACCATTGGGAGTAAAATTCAGTGCCCCTCTATTCCAGGTACTATGCCTTTCTTCAGGCTGAGCTCTGCCTGTCTGTTTTGCAACCGGGAAGTTGAAACTTTTCTCCCTTTAACTTCCCCTCACCGGACGTCTTTCTCTTAGGTGGGAAATCTCTCTTGGATAAGAGTTCTTGCTCCCCAGGTACCTGCTCCCGTGGTTATTCCCTCTCCCAGCTCCTCGTGGTTTGCAGCTTGGAATCTCTCTCTGTCCCCAACCGGACTTTGGCTTAGTGCAGCCCAACTTTCCAGCACTAACCTCTGAGAATTCCTCCTGAGCAAACTCCTCTGAGGTGCAGATGGAATCCACGTCAGAAGCTTTCAGGTATGACTCCTGGCTCTCATGAGCTCTGCTCTTTCCTTTCCCGTGAGTCCTCTCAGTGTCTCTTTCTCTCTCTGTATCTGAGACTGTGTCTGACTCCCTGCTTGCGTCTCTGTCGGTATCTCTGCTCCTGTCTGCTTTGCTCAAGACTGACCTTTTTTTATGTGCGTCATTCTTTGAGTCTCTTGTTAGCTCAAACCCCTGCAGCTGTTTCTGCTTCTCTGATGAGCTATGACGTAATGCTATTCCTGGGCATTTACCTACAGCCGGTGCTCTTGTTTTGCTTGGTTGCTCATAGCAACCCCTAGCCATGTGCTTTGCACTGCCGGTTTTAAAACTGCCCTGTGTATTTTCCTCTACTTTTATAGGCACTATCTGCCTTGCGCCATGACACTACCCAAGAAAAGGATCTGGGCATCATCTTTCAGGAAGCACACAAAGGAGTGAGGTGAAACAGCAGTTGGTATCTAAAAGCCTGCTGCAGGAGAATTGAACTCTGCCTGCCTTTTCCCCTTGGACAAAACTTGTTGCTTCGGGGCTTTATTCACCTTCCTCCTGCTCCCAGATTCCAGTTTCCTGCTCTGTGCCTGATTCTCACCAGTTATTGCTTCTGGACCCGATGACCACATCAGGTCATGTGACCCAACAGGTGATACTGCCTCCACTCTATAAAGACGCCATTCCAGTGCTCAATGCCAGCATCATAATCTGTGTGTTTGTGCTTGTACCTGCTTGTTTTGACTGTACCTGCTGAAACCTACCTGCATAGTCTTATGTTATACCCGAGCTCCCAGCTTCCAGTTTCCTGCTCTGTGCCTGATTCTCACCGGTTACCACTTCCGGACCCAACGACCGCATCAAGTCAAGTGACCCAACGTGATCCTGCCTCTGTAGTATAAAGGCGCCATCCCAGCGCTCCGTGACTCTGGCGCTTTCCATCCTATCAGTTGCATTCACTGACTTTATCAGAACGTCCTCAGCTCTATGGTGGCTATCCAGGGAGGCCTGAGACCGACTTCTTTCCCAGTTCTGGTTTGCCTAATGGCCATGCTCTCTATGTCCTACCCTATTCCCATGGTTTGGGGTCGTCAGCCACGCACATGGGGTAAGGACTCTTTACCGCCCCCTCTCCCATGCTCATTCCTTGCCCTTTCTCCATGTGTTTATCAAACTTTACTGGTCTCTGTCCTCCATTCCCCTCCTTTTCCACCCTTTCGTGTGCTTTGTTGAACTGTCACTCGATTCACTCAAAATTTGTGCTGGTTTCTGATCTCTTTGGGGAATTCTCTCTTGATGTGCTGTTTTTAACAAAGACATGGATAAGGGAAGGACAGGAACCCTTTCTCTATCGCTGTCTCCCTGCTGGCTATACCTTACTCCAGAGGTTTTCAACTCCAGTCCTGGAGGGCCAAAAACCATTCAGGTTTTCAGGCTGTCCCTAATGAATATGCATGAGATACATTTGAATACAATGAGGGCAGTGCATACAAATGCATCTCATGCATATTTATTTATTTTATTTTATTTATTTATTTATTTATTTATTTATTTAGTATACATTTGTATACCGCTACTTCCAGCGATCAGTAGCGGTTTGATTACAGATTGTAGTTTGTCAAATCATGACAGCAAGGGGAGTGGTCTGATTTCCAAGATGGCGACAGGGATCTGCTGAGCTGGGATGCCTAAGAGAAAGGGCAAGAAACGGGCTCTTCCCGCTGAGCCTGCTCCTGCAAAACCCTCCTCGTCTGCTAGTACCGGGCCGATGGACCGATTTGTCCAGCTTACCAAGCAGCAAATTGGGGAGATTAGAGGGGACTTGGAATCACCGGCTCAGGATTTTTCGGCGTCTTCTGTCCCAGATGTGTCTCTCTCCCTTGGTGGTCGGTCTCCGCCTTCGCCTCCGAGGCTCCCGGGTCCTCCACCAATCAGCGCTGCCGCTTCTCCCTCGGTTTCTGGGGTAGGTGAAGCGGTAAGTGAGCGGGGCTCTGGTGTACTGGACTCCGAGGGCAGCTGGTGTCATCTACAGCAGTGAATTTCCCGGTGGTTGGTTTGGAAGGCGATACTGCTGGACCGGGTGTCTGTGAATCTGCTGAAGGAGGTGCTCCTCAGATTTTAGCGTCAGACCCAGGAACGCCATGAATGTTCGCTTTGACTCGTCCTTCAGTTGTATCTCTGGACAGCATTTGGGACGCCATTTCTAGTTTAGCAGCAATGGTGAGTCAACAATTGAATTTGGCCGAGACCTGGGTCTCTAATTTAGAAGTTTCAACTTCTAATCTTGTCACCGAGGTTACTGATCTTAAAACTCAAGTTTCTACAAACACTTACTCAATTTCTCAAAATTCCGCTGTAACTGATTCCTTAGTTAAGGATAATATGGCAACAAGGCTCAAGCTAGAAATTTTGGAGAATGCTGCCAGATCCTCAAATATCCGTCTTCTCAATTTTCCTATGGTGCCTTTGATCTCTCCGACAGACCTTTTTAAAAGGTATTTGCAAGAATCTCTGAGGGTATCATCAGAATTAATTCCTCTTGTTACTAAAGCGTATTTTTTGCCTTCTGGTCGGAAATCTGGGGAGAAAGCAGCGGGTCTTCCAGAGATAAGTATATTGGATGTTTCAGCGCTTCTTCAGACGCCTAAGGATGAAGAACTTGCAGTGTCTACTCTGATTGTTTCCTTGGCACTTCCATCTGATAGAGACTGGCTTCTCAGGCTTTACTTCAAATATCGTAATTGTTTGTTTTTGGGTATAAAAATTGGTATGTTCCCGGATGTTTCTAGAGAAACACAGCGTAGGCATAAATCCTTTTTGTTGCTCCGTCCTGGGGTTATTCATTTGGGTGCTACTTTTGTCCTTCGTTATCCTTGTAAGTGTATTGTTAATTTTCAGTCTCATAAGTATGTTTTTTTTCAGTCCGAGGATTTGTCCTCCTTCATCAGTGCTCACATTGTAACTTCTTCCTCTCTCTAGCAATACCCCACCATTAGTGATTTTGCTTGGTTCCCTGTGTGCCCTTGGTATTGCCTTTAATTTGTTTTTGTTTCTTTTGCGGGGGGTGTTCCTGGCCCTCTGTAATAGCTCTGCGACCTCTCTCCCTTCTTTGGGGACTGCCAATAGCATTGTATAATTTTTCTTGATACTATGTTTAATTAACCTTTTCTACAATGTCTCTTACTGTACAAGTATTATGCTTGATTCATTGTTAAAATGCATAAATATAAAATAAAAAAAAATATCATGACAGCAATTTTGGGGTATAAACACATTGATTTGAAGGGAAAAACACAGCACACAGGAAAAAGGTCTTAAGGGAGGGATTCAGCATTTACATATATACATTTTTACATAACAGTGTCCATGTTTCATAGTGTGGTAGCTTGGAACCCCCTGGGGTATTTATTAGGGATAGCCTGAAAACCTGAATGGTGTTTGGTCCTCCAGGACTGGAGTTGGGAACCTTCTTCCTTGCTCTCTAAGTCTCGCTCCTCCAGGTTGGGTGGGGGGTTGCCTTGCTCTTTTATGACAGCCTGATCATCACTAAGGTCCCCTCCTCCTCCCTCCATTATTCAGAGACCCCTTTAGCCCACTTTCACTCACCTTTTAATTTCACTGCTCTTCTACTCTATGTTCCTCCCTCCCTCTCAGCTGATCTCTGGGAGTCTTTACAAACCACTCTCATTCAGATCTCTACTATCTTCCCTGATGCTCTTACCCTTGGCTATTTCAAGTTCCATATCGACAATCCCACTAGACCTCACAATCATCAATTTATGTCTTTACTTTCAGAACTTTCTCTTCAACATGTCTTGTACCCAACCCATACGGCAGGCCATACCTTGGATCATATCTGCACTTCCTCCTCCTTTCCCACTGCTATTCAGGTCAACCCTCCCATTCCATTGCCATGGACGGATCATTTTGTGGTCCGTTTTTAGTTTTGACGTCCCTTCTCAATTGCCACTAACATTCCTGTTCCCATCTCTACCAAGGGGTATCACATTTCTGATGTGACTCTCTCCTCTTTTTCCTCAGCAGATTCCATCTTTCCCTCTGATTTTAATAATCTCCCTGTTGATAGCCAGGCTTCCCTCTAGGACACAAACCTTTGTTCTTCTTTAGACCACATTGCTCCATTGATGCAAGTAAACGGCCAACGGCTGGTCGCCAACATTCCTGGTACCACTTGGCTCTCTCACTTCTGCATCGTCAACTTGATAGAGCAGAACGCCTCTGGCAACGGAATCCCTCTGAGTCAACCCTCTCTGTATTCCAACAATCCACACTACATACAAAGCCACTATCACGTCCAAACTTATCTCCAGTGCTAGGATTGGCCACTGTTGGAAAAAGGAACATGCATACATATGGATAGTAATTTTATGAAGCTTTTTCCATTGCAGAGCATATTGAACACACAGAAAGGGGTCTTACACAATTGTGCAGCTGAATATGCACCTATAACTTTGCACGCTGACAAGAATGCACTTTGAGTGGGTGTTCCCAGGGGGTTATATTTTGTGTAGAGTTGCAATGTTGTGCCTATGTTGCTTTCATGAAACAGGCACCTTTTCACATGTCACATAGGTATCCTGTTATCAAATCGAGTGGGGAATGGTTAAAAAAATGAGTAGTATAAAACAGAGCTCATAAGTCCAATTTTATATTGAATGTTTAGGACAAAAAGGGATGTCTAAGTCCAACTTTAACAGTTTGCAGCATATTTTACAAAAGACTTGCTGAAGTAAAATGTTTTTTGTAAAATGTTACAGTGCCATGGGAAAATACATGTATTTTGTGGCGTATATAGTGGGAACAGTCATTCTACGAAAATAAAATATTAAAAATAGGCAGCATCACTCAGGGGGTTTGTACAGATAAGTGCTGGAGTTTACATACTGTATGTAAGTGGCAGATATTGCTACCTATGGGGAACATTTTTGAAAGGATTTTTTGTTTCTATATGATAGCATGTACTTGTAAAATGCTTCTTATAAAATTACCTCCCCTGTGTACCAGTACAGGCTAAGCTGAACTCGTAAGCAACGAGATGCAGACGGGTTCAAAGGGGGAGTCTAGATGGAGTAAAGCTGGAGGCATGCAGTATTTCTTGAAATTATGAAGTATGCACTGAGATGCGTACCTCAGCCACGTCCATTTACCCCTGCTCCCAAGCTGTTGTAAATAGATGTGGTCACATGCAAGCCATGATTTGGGCTGGTTTTGTGCTAGTAATTTACAAGGGGCCCTTTTACTAAGCACCGCTGACCAGTTAACGCATACGAGTATTATAGAGTAAAGTAAGTGGTTGTGGTGAACTCTAATGTGCAGGCATGACAGCTACTGATGGATAAAATGACATTAAATGGCACTCATGCTAATGTAGAGAGTGGGAGGGATAGAGGCGGAGTTATGGGTATGATAAGCACATTAGTGTGTGAGTTCAGTTAATGTGGCAATTAGCAGAAGTGCATCGAATGACACATCTTTGGGTATCGTTAGGTGCACCCACGTTAAGTGTGCCACTCGTTATGGTACTCAGTTGTGCATTATCTGCCAGGAGCATGCTGGTCACACCCCCAATAGCTAATGCAGAGGCTTTGCACTTAACAAGTGCTGCCAACACACCTTGGAGCACATTAACGTGGCAACTGCATGGGACAAGGGCATCCTGCCACAGCACTGCTAGTGGGGGCATTTGAAGCTTGAAATGCCTGTTCTTAGTACAGGTAGCATGGGTACATCTAACACCACCTTAATGGGTGGCAATACTTGTGCCCATGACAGTTTTACTTCCATGACCCATGGTAACTGCAGTGGGGTGGCTATACACGCCCCCCCCCCCACCCCCTCTTGGCAGTCAGAGTAAAGCCTTGTGCTAGTAACGTGGTCCATATCTGAGTTACCAGCTGGGGACTTAGTAAACCTGCCCTTTTAAGTGCAAAATCATTGTGGGCTTCAGTAAAAGGGATCCTAAGTGTTTTTATCAAATGGCCTCAAAATAGGTGCTACTTGTCCCTCTGACCTAGGCGATCTTTTATAAAATTATCATCCACATGTGTAAGGACCAGATTTTGCAAAAATTCCCATCCAAGGGGAGTCAATTGAGGAGCCAAGATCCCAAACTGAAATTTTAGGATATTTGAGGTGGTTTTATTTGCCAGAGAGGTAAGCAAAATTCTCCCTGCAATCATTCCTCCAAACCTCAGGTCCAAACAAGAAGTAAGCTGACAGTTGTAGGTACCTCAGAGCAAGTGTAAAAGCTGATGGTGAAATTTGTTGAAATATATGTGTATTTCTGTTCAAAAATAGGAAATACACATATAATTTTAAGCCCTACCATAACTATACCTTCAACCCGTCCTCTTTCAAAACTGTGTGTGCCAGAGGCATTGGACCCAGTTCCGTTCTGGACATAGATCCCCTATGTACGTCTGGTCTGAACCAGACATACACAGAGGGGATCATGATTCTGATCCCGCGGGGCATATCTAGCTCCGAGGGATCAGAATCGCAAACAGTCCTGCACGTGCAGGCCGGAACTATGATTCAGTCTGGCCTGCATGTGCAGGACTCTCCTTGGCTAACTCAGTCAAGGCTGAACTATGGAGCTGCTGCGCCATGGAATCATGCTACCATGGTACCGCAGCTCCACTGAAGAGCTGTGATGTCGGCTGTCGCAAAATAAAGCTAATTCCCCACAGCCCAACCCACAATCTGGCCTCCTAAGGTCAGGGTCGTGCTGTGAGAATGCCCTCCGGCCCCCTTGCCCCATCTGCAGCCCGGCAGTAGAATAAGGTAACATCCAGGGAAGATATTCCACCTTGGAGGTGGAATAACTTCCCCGCACATGTCACCGGCCCTGGATGTACAGGGCCGACATTAGAATCGGCCCTGTACGTCCAGGGCCGGCGACCACCCAGACTTCGCCCCGAGCCACCCCTTCCCCGTCGCCGTCTAGCTTCCCCGCACAACTGGTGGGTAAGTTAGTCGAGTCCGGGTGAAGGCACGAATAGCAGGAATGGACATCCCATTGGGCCGTCCATCCCCACTATTCGTGACATACAATAATTCCCATACAGTATAAAAAGCATCTCCTCTAAATTTGCTACTTATACATGTACAATGATGTACATGTGTAAATAGCAGGGCCGGATTTACCTATATGCCAACTACGCCGTAGCGTAGGGCCCACAGCTGGCAAGGGCCCACAAAAGTTGAACAAATTATTAGCTTTTTTAAAATTAAATTTAAAACAAAAACCACTGGCTGCTGCCGCGGCAGCATGGACTGTCCCGCGGGGCCCCCTCTGCCCGTCTGAGCCCCTCCATGCCGGCTTTGAGAGGCGCAAAGGGAGAGTGTCTCCCTCACGTCTCTGTTAAGCCCGCAGGGACAGATGGGCAGCGGCAGCGGCCAGCGTTTTATTTTTTTTTTATTAAAGTTTACTTGAGCCGATGGGGGGGGGGCTGGGACTGGAAATGGGCTGGGGGGGTTAAGACTGGAGTTGGGCTGACACGAAGAAACCAGAAGAAAGTGGCTGGAGCAATTGCAGCTGAAAAAAATGCACAAAAGGTAGAAAAATATCTCTTTATTTTGAATTTATTAATTGGAATATGTCAGCTCTGGTAAATGTGCATCATTAACGTCTGCACTTTGTTTAGTACAAGAGCAAATTAATGTATAGTTTTATTTCTACAGTGTTGTACATTCCAAGTTTGGCTTTTGGGATTCCCAGTTTAATTATGACGTCAGGGCCAACAGCACGCAGCTGATCCGGCGTGCTCGTTTTTATCTTTTCTGGGGGCCCACAATTTTTGTTGGCGTAGGGCCTCACTCAAGGTAAATCCGGCCCTGGTAAATAGGAATATATGTGCAATGTTCTAAAATCACTTCCTATGTCTAGCGGTATAACTGAAAATGTAAAATGTGGCAAAAAATCAACATGGAAAAAAATATCAAAATAGAAAAAAATATAACACTTCTATCTTTAGACTGTAGATGTGCACAGCATAGACACTGGGGGACATATTCAAAAAAGATTAACATGGTTTGCAGAACTGCAAATTGCATTAATTCCACTGACCAGGATTTTCATCGGCACATACCCAGTCTGTGCTGCTATATATGCCCTCCTAGCCACTGTAAACACTCCAACACTAACTGGCTAGTATGGAGGCATTCCGGGGCTGGAGCGGCGACAGCGTATTATGTAGCTGGTCAGCAGCAATATTCAGCCACTAACCTAGCTAAAACACCTACAGTTAGGACAGAAAAAAGGTTATCCTAACTGGACAGTGGCTGAATATCGCCATTGACCAGACAGATAAAATGCTATCTGGCCAAGCCGGATATAGTGCTGCTGGCTGGATATGGTTCCAGCACTGACTATCTGGCATAAATTAAAGTGGCAACAGAGAGCCGCTTTAACAGCACTGGTGACCACTACTTAATATGCCTCCCCACCCCCTTTGCTTTTATATTAAACCTCAACTAAGCAGTTTCATCAAAGCTGAGGAGTTGCCTAATAGTTAAAGTACTGGGCTAAGAACTAGAGAAGTCAAGTTCAAATCCCACTAGCACTCCTTGTGATCTTAAGCAAATCACTTAATTCTCTATTGCTTCAAGTACAAAATTCAACAGTAAGCCCTCTATATGAGAGGAAACATGTCCACAGTACTTGAATGTAAAATATACAAATTTGCTAGCTGCTCTGTACCTCCATCAGGTGAGTTATAAATCTGTGAGTTAAATTACATTTTCTGAACACAGAGGAGGTTATTCTGTGCTACGAATAGAGGGGAAGGACGGCCTGACGGAACATCCATCCCCGCTATTCGTGCCAGCTCCTGCCCCCAACTAACTTCCCCGCCGGTTGTGCAGTCAGTGGGCGGTCGTCGGTCATGAACGTACAAAGCCGATTCTAATGTCGTCCCTTTACGTCTAGGGCTGGCGAAATGTCCGGGGTGGAATAACTTCCCTGGACGTGATTTTTTTGCACAGCCCTGGGCGCGGATGGGATAGGAGGGGCCAGGGTTCATTCCCCGCAGCCCAACCCTGGCCTTAGAAGGCCAGATCGGGGGTCAGGCTGTGGGGAATAAACACTTTTATTTGGCAGCCGGCATCGCGGCTTTTAAATGGAGCCACAGTGCCATGGAAACACGACGCCATGGTGCCGTGTCTTCATTTAAAAGTCCTGACTGAATTAGCCGGGGGTAGTCCTGCACGTGCAGGCTGGACTGAATCTCAGTCCCGGCCTGCACATGCAGGACTGTTCAGGATTCTGATCCTGCGGGGTCTTGTGTGTTTGTCCCATGCTTTCTTGAATTCAGATACTGTCCTTGTTCTACTACCTTCACTGAGAGACTATTCCATGCATCTATCACTCTTTTCATAAAGAAATATTTCTGCATGTTATTCCTGAGTCTATCCTCTTTCACCCTGATCCTATGCTCCCTCGTTGTGCATTTATGCCACGTCTCTATCATATCTCCTCTATCCTCTAATATATTAAGATCTTTAAGTCTGTTCCCATATGGTTTATAACAAAGACCACTGATAATTTAGTAGTCACCCTCTGCACCGACTCCATGCTGCTTATATCCTTTTGAAGGTGTGGTTTCCAGAATTGCACACAACACTCCAAATGAGGTCGCACCAGAGACTTATACAGAGGCACTACCACCTCCTTTCTTCTGCTGGCCATTCCTCTCCCTATGTACCCAGGCTGCTGACTGCCTGCACTTCTTAGCTCAGAGACCTCTGCACCCTGCTCCCTTTCCTTCAGGTATCTCTGGTTTATTTCTATCCAAGGTAATAATGTATGCACTGCTATAAAGGAATTTGCCCTGTGCTATTTGGCTGCTGCAGTGGGGTAGACTTTTTTTAAACTGCTAAGTGACTGAAAAATCATTAATGTCAGCTTTTTTATTAAGAAAGTGTAATGTAGGTTGACACATTTTGAAGGAAAAAAATGCCTGTGCTTTCCAGAAATCATCTGTTAGGAAGGCTTAAACGCAGAATGATAGCTACTGTATCTTGGTTAGAAAACATATGCCGACTTATATTCTTTCATAGCATGCAAACTAAGGGGCTTGTTTACAAAGCCACGGTAGCAGACTCTGTGCGATATCGGAGCCGCGCGGCTCCGATATCGGGTGGAGTCCGCTACCGCGGTTTAGTAAACATGCCCCTTAGTTCAAAATTAAATTATATTTCAGAATAGATCAGCTCTTAATATATTTTTTCTTGCATCTTCATTATCATAGATAAATTTCAGTCAATTTTAATGTGGAAAAGTGAAAAACAGATGGGTGAACAAGACTAAATTCACACAAGGCTCACACAATGAATATCTTTGAATACTTAAACGTTATGGGAGTAATTTTAGAACTGAGCACACAACTCGAAAATACAAATGTTTCTCTCTTTGCAAAGTGAAAATATGTAAGGTCTGCTTTCAAAATTACAACAGGAAACTACTACTACTATTAATCATTTATATAGCGCTACATGGTGTATGCAGCACTGTACAGACACATATAATAAGACGGTCCCTGCTCAACAGAGCTTACAATCTAATCAAGACAGACAGTATAATAGATGAGAACAAGGGTACAATTGGGACGGGTAAGGAGAAAGAAGGGGAAGAAAAGATTACGTTCCAAAAATGGTCTGAAAGAGGTGAGCCTATAGCATAGATTTGAAAAGGGAGAGAGATGAAACCTGCCGTAAAGAAACAGGTAGTTTGCGTCAGGCTTAAGGAGCAGTAAGGTTAAAGGATCGAAGTCTAGAATTGGCTGTTGAAGAGAAGGGGACAGAGAGAAGAAAGCCAGAGGAAGAGCAGAGTTCACGAGGACATGTGTAGGGAGAGAGGAGGGAAGAAAGGTAGTGAGAAGCAATCGAATGAATGCACTTATAGGTCAGAAGGAAACTATGCACCTATATTTGCCTGCTCTCTAACATGCACACATTTTCTGCTTCAGTTTATATACATATGCTTGAATTTTTCAAAGGCACGCAGGTAAATACAAAGCAAATCCTACTCTGTTCCGCAGAACGCTTCTGCTCACTGCAGGTAAAAGCGCACTCATAGATATGAAGGTACATTTTAGACAGTTTGTGTGGATTAGAACGGAGACATCGAGATCAGGATGTATGCCTTGCAGCACTATATAAATGATGGACAGTAGTAGAAGAAGTAGGAGTAGTAGGATGTACTCAGTTCTGATGGCATTTCAGAAACGGCTCTGCTAAATGTGAACGCTTCTAAAATATCCAGAAGAAAGTGCAGGAATGCATGTGCATTGACATCTACAGGAAGAAGGAGGTGACATTTTACAAATTTACATGTGGGAAAAATCAGCAGAGGCCATTCACCAACTTGTATGTGGCAAATGTCGAAAACTCCATGTGCACTGAAGCCATTTGCTATTTTGCAAATGTAGACTAGGGAGGATGCTATCTTGAACTCATTTCAGTTTATAGGGGAATAAACTAGGGAGGGTTAAGGAGATAACCCCTCAATCCCTCCCATAAAGGACTGGCTGAGACATGCACATTTAAAAACCTACAAATGCCAGGGAGTAGGTATAAATCCCCAAGGGGAGAATCTTGGCTTTCTACATGCATTCCCTATATGAAATAGCAAATACATATGTAGATTTTTGCGTCCTCGGCACTTCCATATGCTAACGACATACTTGTGAAAATTGGACCCATTCTAAAATGGCTATTTACATATGGGTGCAATTGACACATGTAACTGCCTGATTATACACATGTAAATGTGAAATAGGGCTTCTAAGCTGACTCTCTAAATGTGGTAGGAATGTGCACGGCCCCAAAAAAGTTAATTTATAGGTTTATGTGCATATAAGTGATTTGGGCACACTTTAAAGTTTTAGGCATTCAATTCAACTCAGTGCGCACTCATCCACATATTGATTGGACAGTTTTATAAAAGACCGTTTCTATAGATAAAGCATTGTTTTACATATAGGAATGGCTTTGATAATTATCACATCTCCGAACTCCCCAAATCACCGTTAAATCAATTATTTATAATGCCTTGCCACCTGTCTTACAATATGGCAGATTCAGAGACAAAAAACAGAAAGCTGTAGTCCCATGGTAAAACTGAGATGCCGTAAAGTCCTCTAATAAAACTGCTGCCACTTTATGGCAGATAAATTACAAGTTAAGCACTTTTTGCAATTACCAGTCAAACAAATTTCCTTGTGCTCCAAATCTTTAAACCTCCTTGTAGATAAATGTAGTCTTACGTCTTGTTTTTCTACTAATCATTTTAGTTTCAATATTTAGAAAATGATATACTGAAGTGTGCTCTTCGCAAAATGTTAAAAACCATAACACGTGTCATAAGCTTAACTTACATTAGCATAGGGGCCCTTTTACTAAGGGTTAACAGATGTTAATTAAGTTAATGGGTGTTAAGTGCCATTGCGCACATAGAAATAAAAGGGCTATGGGCACTTAACGTGCCTTAACTTTATTAATGCACATTAAAGGTTTTAGTAAATTGGTATGTCATGTGTGTTTAACTTTTGAAAATAGTAGTCCAAAGTCTACACAAAATAAATGAGTTGCATAAAGATACAAAGTTGTTCATTTCCTGTGAATGTATAGTAAAGAATATACTGAAATGTACGAACAGCGGGACTAATTCCCTATGACTTTTAAACCCCATTCCAGGAGCAATTATC
The DNA here is from genome assembly GCA_033557465.1 of Ichthyophis bannanicus. Taxonomy (NCBI): domain Eukaryota; kingdom Metazoa; phylum Chordata; class Amphibia; order Gymnophiona; family Ichthyophiidae; genus Ichthyophis; species Ichthyophis bannanicus. The sequence continues at coordinate 1,608,530,236 of CM066031.1, forward strand.
AAACTCTAAACTGGACTTTACCGACATTTCAAGCAAACAGGATGAATCTACTTTCATTTTCACTTTCAAGTTTGCTATAGGTAGTTGGAAATTTACGCGTTGTTTATCCACAGGTTCTTTTTCATGGAAAATAAAGCACATAGATGTGAAAATGCTGTCTATCACATTATTTATCTCCCCCTGACCTAAACACACTGCTGGAAAAAACCTCTCTAAATACAGCTAAAAATTGCATCTACAGAGGAGGAGGGCAATTTTCTGATAACTGGCTTAGGTATGTAAATCACTTTTTATACTTGAAAATGCTTTAGAAAAGTGTCCTCTGTGTCCACAATAAAAGCTTAGAGGGTGATTTTTAATAGGCAAAAACAAGATTGTCCTCATGAAAAAAGCCTTTTGAAATTGATCAGTAGGTGCATTGCTAAAATTGTGCATGCTGTATGAGAGGGCATGAACTTTTAGCATTCCCTGTGGCCCCCAAATTTTCAAAGGTGATGAATAAATCAGGTACTTTGTTATCTTTTTCACTAGCAAAAAGAGGATTTGCTCTTTTTGTTTGTAAATTCCTGAGATTTGTGTATTGGACATAAATCTGGTAAATCATTATAGAAACAACATTTTAAAAATAGAATTTCTGAACTTAAATTCATTCATGCATGGTCATAAAATCCTCAGTCACATGAAAGTAAATGTGTATTTTAATAGCATATTTTAATTTGGCCATGCAAAAAACCGTTTTCTGGGGTGCAGGAATACTTCATAAACATGTATTAAGTTTTCATTTGCACCTTATATTTTCAAATAGTATGAGCCGCATGCCACTAAAGTACCTCACTTTTCAACCTTGCATAAATGTATGTATGAATTGTCTTCATCTGCTGTTTACATAGGGCATCTAGGTTGGAAAAGGGATGACCAAGTTGGGACATTCAGAATGTGCGACTTATTTAATAAAAGGCTGATTGAATGCAAACCCGTTTGTAAAATGCATATAGGACTGTAAGAAAAATACATGTACTTTTCAGCACAAACAATGGGAGCAACCATTTTTCAAAAAACACATTGAAAAACAGGGTAGCATCACGCGAGGCTTTGGGTGTGTAAATGGCGGTGTTAACATGTGAGGAAAGCACCTTCACTTACAGATGTAGCTGGTTGATTTTGCAAAACTGCATATCCAAATGACCCAACTGAGGAGCTGAGCTCCAAAACTCAATATTTGGTCTCTGAGGTGCTTTTTAACCCTGAAAGAGGTTGGCAGAATTCCTGCCTCTAGCTCACCTAGTTAGCATCTCTTATATACCGCCTTTCAGTGTTATCAAGGCGGTTTACAATGAAAACAGTTTTACATGGAACAGTTAACATTATAACTATATACAGCACAAAGTTGAACTGTGACATCTGTTAACCCCACAGAGCTTTTGCACACTTGGGCAATCGATGGTCCTGACCTCCGAAGTCCATGTCAAAATGAAATGTTAGCTAATAGCTGTATGACTCAAACATACACCATTTGAATCTGTACATGCCATTTGCATCCACATCTAAGTAGCAGCTTTTCAAAAAACACTACAATATATGTCTGTTGATTTAAATGTGTAAATGACCTTTTTTTTAACACGTGTAACCATTCTAAAATTGCCTCCCTTGCACTTGAAAATCAGCTTGTTCTGTTCAGACTTAAAAGCATGTGCCTAACTTTGCCATTAGTAACCCGATGCAAATGTATCTTGGGACAAATTTATCCTGGGGACAATAATATACACTTTGGAGATCATTCTGAACCACGTTTAGCACGTTTGATCCAGACGTCCAGATCTGCTGAACGCCACGATGGATATCCTGCTGACAGAGCTCTCGGCATGTATAGGCAGCTTGAGTGGGGAGCTCTGTTCTTGGGAGGGAATGGGTGGCCCCGGGTGGAGTTAGGGCAGGGAGCGGGCGGGTACCTGTCCCAGGACATACAGGGCCGATTCCAAGGTCAGCTCTATATGTCCAGGGTCAGCCATGTGAACTGGGGACTTATTCCACCACGGAGGTGGAATAAGTCCCCCTAGACAGTGGCACTTGCAGCAGCCGGCATGGAGAAGCAAGGTGAGGGGGTGCAGGGGGATCCCTGCAGCCTGACCCTGGCCACGGTAGGTCTGTTTGGAGTTCGGGCTGTGGGGAAAGAAGGTTATGACGGTCGGCCGGGGATCGCGCTCCTGTATGGAGCCATGGTGGCATGCAGGTGCCTGGCTGGGCTAGCCATGCAGTAGGCTGGACGTCCGGGGCCCAGAATCAGACCACGGCCTGCACCCGATTCTGTTCCTGTGAGCACGTCTAACCCCCTTGGGATCAGATTCAGGTGCAACCGGAGCACGTACAGATTCTGGGCTCACGCACAGGCAGGGGATGCCCAGAACAGAATTGCCCTCCACAGAAATATGTAATAAAAATATGGAGCCCAAGAGAAAAATGGAAACATTTTTTCTATCGAATTATTAATTATTTACTGGCACACATATACTGTTTGTTATGTATCTGTGCAACAAGACAGTCTGCCCAGAATAACCGAAAAAAGTATGCCTTCATGGTCTGAAGTGAAAGATCACAGGGAGATTCAACAATGAAAATGCAGTAAAAGGTAGCATTCTTTTCAATGCTTAATTATACTATGGGGCCCATTTATTAAGCTGTGTTAGCTGTTAATGCAGGAATTAACGTGAGCGAACAGCGTGATGCTATGTTTATAGGCAATGCAACCCATTGTTAATATAAGTTAGTTGATGCATTAAGAAGCGGTCAGAAATCGGAATGGGTAAGAAAGGTGCTATACTTGCAGCTTGCACTGAATGCGAAGGTCATTACCATGCATGAAATGTTAACACGGCGGTTAGCTATACTTCCGAAGGTGTAGCTAATTACATTCTAAGTTATCTGCATTGGAGTTAATGCATGATAGTGAACTTTGCTCTGTTTTATCTGCAGGGCAGCCCGCCCAGAAGATCTCGCAGAGGTTTTACAGTTAATGCAGATTAGCTTTCACAATTAACACTCATTAACTGCAAAACCGTCACGAGTCTAAGGGGCCTATATAGGAAAAAGAAATATTCTCTTTTGCTTTATAAATTGGAACTCTTTACCACTGCAGCTTTCTTAAACATCCCATAGCTTTGTTTATCAATTCTGAAAATAAAAGTAGAGAGTGGTTTGTTAGTGGTTACTTACTCAACAGTATTTTTGTCAGCTTTTCTTGTAATATTAATTCCATAGAATTGCTGCATGGCAGCTATAGCAGATTGCATGGTCTCTACAGAGCGCAAAACCGACATTCTAGGATCGACTGGTGGAAGGTAGCCGTACTTTCGTAGCCAGACCTGTAATGACAAGTATAGCTCTTAAAAATCAGAATTTACCACAGTTTGAAATGCTACTTGATACTACCCTCAGGATGTCATTTTCAAAAGCTTCTTCGACAAGTAAAGCATGTTTTACCGACAGAAAACGATTGTTCTAAAATTGTGCTTGAGCATAGACACATACCAGTATACATGCCAAAACAGCATACATACTTTGGTGTTATTTGCATGTAGGTGCTCCTAGGGTTGTGGTTTCAGAGGGGCTTGGGCAGAGTTGTGCTGTATCCACATACTTTATAAAGATAATTTTATAAGAAGGTGTCTATATTTCAGAGCTAACAATTCATGTAAATGTCGATATTTTAGTCATTTATGTATAAATGGCACCTTATAAAATAGTGCAAGACTTTCACTGTGGGCATGCACATAATTGAACTTTGTGTGGAGCGCGAACAGTGCAAGCAAGTAGTATGGGTATTCATTTTAGAATATAATAATTTACAGTATGTACTTGCACAAAGTAGGCATGGTCATTTACACCAGCTCTAGGTCTGGTAGAACTGTTCACACTTTGATTTACGGCATATTCTCTGCCACTTATCTAGTAATTTAGAAAGACACGTAGGTACCTTTATAAAATAGGCTTTATTTGTTCAAGTTAAAACGCACTTTGACTAGACACCCTGCTATAAAATTACTCTCTATATGCCCGGATGCATGCACACATTTACCCTTTGTTTGGAGCAGGTGTAAATTTTGTGGAAAAGAATTTGAGTGCTGTTAGGAATAGATCTTAGAGTCCTTTTTATAAAGGCATATAAGTGCCTACGTTGCCTTTATCAAACAGAAATATTTTTGACATTTCACATAAGTACCCTGTTATGAACTTACCCCCTTAGGAAGTAATTACGTATCCCCGCTTATTGTACCTTATTTAATTGTAACCCTCGCCTATTATACCCCTGTTCATTGCGTCCCTTGTTAATTCTACAACATTTTGACTGGTAGAAAAATGGTATACTTAAAACCTGTTAAATAAATACATTTTAAAAAGTCATTCCCATGTGTACGTGCCCATATTCGTGCATGCAAATTACCTTGTATAAAATACTAGCTGGTATAAAAGTATGTGATTTTGCTGGTAGTGTGCACATGGATGGAGTTTAGGAGAAGTGTGAGAGGAGAGCCCAAGTACCCATGTAGAATATAAAATACTATAATTTACATGCGTACTTAACAAATATAGGCATGATATTTACTCTAGTTCTAGGGCTCGTATCATGCCTGCAATGTAGGTGCTTGTTAGGCCACTTACACTAGTATTCATGGTAATTTTAGAAAGAGGCACCTAGTTAACGCAATCACACCTATGTTATCAAGTCAAGTACACTTGTACTTTATTTTATGAAATAAGGGGCATAATCGGTGGGATACATGTGACAGTTCTAGGCGCAAACACTTAGAGCAACCCTCGGACTGGTGCAAATGTCCATACCTAGATTTTTGAAAAATGCGTCTAAATTATAGTATTTTATCATTTACGCATTTACATTTTTGCTGCACCCAAGCTCCGCCCATGTGCACACCCACACTGAAAGTACATTCCATCAGCCTGATGTGTGCACACCCACACTGAAAGTACATTCCATCAGCATGATGTGTGCACACCCACACTGAAAGTACATTCCATCAGCATGATGTGTGTACTGGCAGAATAACTACTGGCTAAAGTATGCATGCAACGGCCATTTCACACATGATAAATCACTGAAAAAAGGGGATTTATGTGTGTTTATGGTATTTATCTATATGCAGCTCCATATAAACATGCCCCCTTAATGTTTGACAATGTTTAAAATATGCAGAATACTTTGCATATGTTGAATATATAATAAAAGCACTTTGGAGTGATGAGATGAAAAAATGGTCGAGATATGAAAACATGGTTGATAAAAGGCTGAATCTAGAGACAGAGACTAAGGGGCATGTTTATTAAAGATTAGCGTGCGTTACCATGTGTTAAGTGCTCCAACGGCCCATAAAAATGAATGGGCAATGCAGCACTTAGCGCACGTTAACTTTACTTAACGCATGTTAACTTTTAGTAAACATGTCCCTGAGATTCAGTCCAAATCCACATTGACTGAATATACAAACTAAAGTTACCCAGACACATTTTTCCTAGTATTTTTGAGCATGCGAATAATCCAGACAAAGTCACCCAGCTGCATGCATAGTCTGGTCAGTCCCAAGAAAGCACCTAGCACCACCTCCTTTGCTGCAGGAAAACTCTGTTAGGGCAGCAATTTGCCTAGACATAATTTGGATGGTGAACAGACAGGTTGGGGGTGGGGCTGTAATACAGATACCAGAGTTTGTTTGGATAACTCCATAAGACAGCCCAAGAAAACCCTCCAATACTGACCTTATACTAAGTTGACAAGTTTCATATTGAAGATGATACTGAATGATTACAATGAATGAATATAAACGTCTCCTATCCCCATCTTGTTGAATTTCACTTTTTTTTAAATTTTGTAGCAAAACAAATATTAAAAACACTTTCCATCATTTTGTTTCTTTATTGAAAATGCATCAACTCTTTACATAATTAAAAACAAAGCAAAATATAGAAAACAAAATAAAGGTAAATTCCCCCAAAAAAGGACAATGGAAAAATTTCAAGTATTGACATGTTAAGGGGCGAGAAGCATATTTAACCTCAACTTGCATCCCTCATTGAACTCAGGAAACAAGAGAGGAAGTGGAGACGCTCCCAACTCCAGACACACAGATTAACCTACCTTGGGCTCCTAAAGTCTCACTGGGAGGAGATCTACCGCAGAATGAGTGAATACCACGCACAGCTCCTTCAACGCTCAAACAATAAACCGAGAGATCTATTCAACCTAGCGAAATCTTTAATTAAGGAACCCTCCCCCATCCAAATGGTCCCAATCCCCCCTCAGTCATATGCTGACTTCCTCCAATCCAAATCACATACAACAAACAAGCAGCCCGCACCTATAGTGTCCTCTTCCGACCAAACTCCCTCCTCTCAAACTTCACTCACACATTTTACCCCTCCGGACAAGAAGAATATCCAAGACCTCATTGCCAGCATCAACACCTCAACAGCCCCTAATGACCCATGCCCTGCACACTGGATTAGGACCTTCCGAGCTGAACTCAGCTCAAGTTTACTAAACATCATCCATCTATCTTTTGCTACCGGCTCATTCTCCTCTTTACTCAAACAAACCTCAATAAGACCCCTCCTAAAGAATAACAGACTGGACCCATCGAAGACAGAATCTTACCGACCCATCTCGAGCATTCCCCTACTCGCTAAAATAATTGAGAAGGTTGTCTAGAGACAAATCCAACAACATATTGACATAGCAGCCCCCCTCGACCCATACCAGCATGGTTTTAGAGAATCGCATGGAATTGAATCACTGCTCACCTCCCTCATCAATACCCTGAATACAGGAATCGACAATGCTGAAAATGGTTTCGTCCTCATCTTCCTTGATATCTCAGCCGCCTTCGACTCTGTCAATCATAATCAGCTACTCACCCGCCTCCTAGAAAAAGGAATTCACGGTCTTGCCTGGGAGTGGTGTAAATCTTATCTATCTGATCGCTGGCAACAAGTCCTGGTTGGGTCTGAAACTTCGACACCATTCCATCAGCAACAAGGTGTCCCGCAAGGTTCCTCCTTATCGGCTTTGCTGTTTAATATCTATATGCAGCCGTAATGCAATATCATATGATCCTACAATATCTCTACCCTAATCTACGCTGATGATGTTCTGCTATTTACCCCATTCAAAGTCAACCACCCGGATTTCACCAACCTTGTCAACTGTTTCAACGCAATCACTGACTGGCTAACTTCCCAAAACCTCCACATTAATTTCAAGAAAACAGAGGTACTCTTCATATCAAGAAACAAAAGCTTCTCTCCTCCCCCCAACCTAAGAGTAAGAGATGCAGAGCTCCTAAGCCGCAATGCCATACGCTACCTCGGCATCATTCTTGACCAGCACCTCGATTTTAAGGAACACATAAAGAACATCACCAGGTCCATATATTACAAAATTAGAACACTGAGACACCTCAAACCCATGCTACCTGCAGTAGACTTCCGAACCATCTTCCAGGCCCTTATTTAGATTATGCAAACTTAATCTTATATGGCTTTCCAAAGAACACTCTCAATCCTCTCCAACAAGTTATGAATGCCGCCGCACGTGTCCTCTGTGGTCTAACCAGATCAGACCATATCACACCTATACTCATGGATCTCCATTGGTTACCGATACACTCCAGGCTAACTTATAAGATTCTGCTAATAACATTCAAGATCATCAACAACATTGCTCCCGATTCTCTCAAGGACCTCATCACACCTACTCCAAACACTAGAACCAGAAGGACGACAACAGACAACACATTGATTATTCCTAAAGACTCAATAAAGTGCTCACAAACTACCAGGATAAGAGCCTTTGCCCACTTCACACCAAAATGTTGGAATGACCTACCTCCGGAAATCAGAGCGACACGAGACCTCCTACAATTCCGGAAAGCAATAAAACACCACCTCTTTCTGCTTCATTTCTCCCAAGCTGCCACCCCGGCCCCAAGAAACCACGCACCTTCCCCTTCTAGAGCCCCCTACACAACTTAACGCTCTCACTCCAAGCATTCTCTTTTCTACCCAGAAGCATATCATGTATTTGCAGATCATGTATCATCTATTATGTCATATCTTATGTATATAGTTTTATGGACTCCTCATCCATTCTGTTATATGTCAATATGTAAATAGTTACCCATGTTCTCCATGTTCTATTCCCTGTTATGATGTAAATTCAATCAATCAATAAGTCTACTCTGATCTGAATACTCTTTGTTGAATGTAAACCGCACTGATAACAAATAGCGCGATATATAAGAATTGTTAAATAAATAAATAAATTAATTAATTAATTAATTAAAACTTGGAGCAAAAACTCAAAATATAATATTAGGATACCTTCCTACACCAAAGAAAGTACAAAACATGTTAAAGAGAGAAAGTAATTTGTTACATCCAGAACAATGGGCGCACATCATTCTCGACTCTTCACAAAATCCTCTAACTGCAGGGGGTTCTAAAAAAATATCGGACACCCTGCAACCCAACCAAACATTTACAAGGGAAATGTAAAAAGAATGTCACTTCCAAGGCCAGTACACACAGCTTTAATTGAAAAAAACATCTCTGATGTAATGGGGTAAATCGAGAGACGTCAGGAAAAATCTTTTTTTTTGGTCCACAATTTAGTTCCTGCTTTTTCTTAACATAAGACTTCAAAATAAGAGATTTATCACACTTGGGTGTGATTATGGTCACTAAGGTAGTCCTAATATGAATCTCTTCATTAGAAGATTCCAGAAAATTAGATGTCAGCAGATTCTTGTGCTGTTTCAGTGGCCACAATACTGACTTATCAAGCAAATAGTAGAGGTTAGCAATACAGTAGATAGTTTATCAGCATTAGGTAAGTAACTAACATTTCCTTAAAATATTTCCTAAGTAAAATAACAGAAGAAAATAATGTGCTTTTGAAAAAATTAAGAAAACTTAAATTCTTATTAGAGAGTTTTCCAAAAGCTCAATTTGCTTCTGTAATGCTAAACTATCTTGAATACTGTTGCCTGAATATTGGAAAGCTGATGCTCAACCATGCCTGTGCCTTTGAGTCAGTCCTGACTCCTGGTGACCCAGAAGCTCCTGGGTTTTCTTGGCAGTGTCACTGGAAGTAGATTGCACGGCCTTTCTTCTGAGGCAATTGAGGGTTAAGTGACTTGGCCAAGGCCACAAGGAGTGCTAGTGGGAATTGAACCCTAGTTGCTTGGTTACCAAGCCAGTGCTCTAACCACTAGGCTACTCCTCTGTATCCAACCTAAAGTTGAACTGAGAAAACTTCTCATGATGAATAAACTTAACAACTACCTCCTAAGAGAAGGAAGCAGTCTGATCCATAATACCTTTAAGAAAATAATTAGTCTGGGTAATCAATTTCAAATATCAAGCAATGAAATAAGCACTTGGGAAGCAGGCATCAAAAATGAAAAATCCTCAGATGAATCCACAGGGGGAGATACAGCACTTGCACAACCTGAAGTGGTGGCAAGCTCTCTTCCTTCAACTGCCCCGAAGCAGAGGAAGAGTCCTAGCTATGGGGTGTAAAGTTGTATCAGATAATGAGGAAGAAAGCCAGGGAGACTGTCCAAAGTTACATCCGGAGTAGAAGCTGCATGCTTATCCACTGGACCAGAAATTCTTACTGGGACTAATGGATTAGATTCCATTTTCTGCCCTTTGTATTTTGTTTGTTAGTTCCTTTAGGCATTTTGATATATGGAAGCCCCCTGACCCCGACTTGACACCAAAGGAGCACTATGTGCTCTTTTGGCTACCTGCCCGTGGCTGCATATCTGCGAGCCCATGGCTGCACAACCGAATGATGAGTTGTGAGCAATGTTCCCTCTAATTTTCTGTAGGCTGTGTGCGCATAAAATATCAGCTGTGCAGCTTTTGAAGGAAGGTTAAATTTTTGTGCGCCACATAATGACACTCTGAGTTATATACTTTAAAAATTGACTACATGTCAGAATACAGTATGTACACCACATTGACTGCACTAGAAAATATTGTAGAACTTGTGAAAACCGTAAATACACAACAACTTTTAAATTTTAAGACGTCTGTGTTGTTTTCTGTCAGAATCAGAACCAAAATTTTGTGCGCTTTGTTGTAAAGTATGTGCGCTCGCTCGGTGAGGTGTGTGCACAGCTTAGAGGGAACAGTGGTTGTGAGCTTGGTTCAGGCACATTATGATGATGCAGGCAATAGGTACAGAGCATTCTCACTGGGGTGATCTAGCAGGGGCTCCTTGACGCCGGGACACCCACTACTGCAGTGCACTGGTTAAAGGAATAAACTCCAAGGCCGGCAAGCCCTCCTCTCCCCAAACTCTTTCTATCCTATCCAAACCTACTATTTTGTCTAAAAACTCAGTGCACAGGCTGAAAACTCTTCAGAGGTGGGCTGCAACAAGCAAGGATATTTTTACAATGTCATAAGTCACATCTTTCTGTTAACTCAATCATCTTTCTTTATTCAACAGACAAAGTACTATCATTTTAAAAGTATGCCAAGGTGATGGATATAAATAATTTATCACAAATATTTTCAGTTGTTTGAAAGTATGTACAACTTTTTTTTTTGCATATGTGATTTTAGAATTTACTTCTTTTAAATAACCTACAACTTCTGGTCTCAATCAATAAACTCTTCCATGCTACAGTCAACAATTCTTTATCTTTTATTACTTGCCTTTCAAAGTAAATATCAAAGTGGTTTACAACGAAATAAAGTGAACAAAACGAGGAAGGAAGGCAGTAGCAACAGAGAACACAAAGGGCATTAGTCTGGGCTCCCAAACACAAGATGAAAAAGACATGTTTTAGAGTGATACAACATTTTTGTATCAGGCTATAATACAAAGGTGGCAATGGAGTGAGTTTCAAAGAGTGGGAGCAGTAAAAGAAAAATCCATACAATCAGATGGATTCAGGTTTTGTGGAAGATACAAGGGGAATACAAAGATGGTTTACCTGAGCAGATCGGAGAGCACATGTGAGAATGTATGTTATTATGAAAGATGCAAAAACATTGGAGAACTGGTGAAAAGTGCTTTATGCGCTATAACCAATATCTTAAATTGAATAGGATAGAAGATAGGAAACCAGTGGTAGAACAGCAGCATTGAGGTAATGTGATTATACTTACTAGCAAGGGTAAGAAGGCAGACTGAAATATTTTGAAGTGTCTGAAGACATTTGATTTTGAACACTTCAATCCCAGAGAAAACAATATTGCAGTAGTCCAATCGGAATGTTATGAGAGCATAAATTAGTGTATTTTCTGCAGTAACGTCAAGGTATGAATGAATAGCCCAGATTGGCAGAGTATTAAGCATGTTAATATTCCTAAGGCAGAAACTTGGTTATGAAAAACAAATCAGAGTCAATAATGACCCCAAGATACTTGAATGAGTCTGTAAATTGAATAGGATGTCTGGTGAAGGTATGAAAAAGAGATCAGAGTCAATAATCACTCCATGATATTTGAATGAGTCTATAAATTGAATAGGTTGTCTGTTGGGGGTAGGAGCAATAATTGGGTGGTTTGGGCGACTGGTGATCCATTCAGCTGTTTTTGAAGCATTCAATTTGAGGCGTTTAGAATGAAGAGACTTTGTCTAGGCAATCATTAGTCTGAGAGGTTTGGGGGGGGGGGGGTCACAAGATCTATGTAAGCTACATGCAGAATGTCGTCAGCATATATAAAGGGACTGATACCAAGGTTTTCAATCAGAGTAATAAGATGGCTGAGATAGATGCTAAATAGAAGGGGAGCCAGTAGAGACCTTTGTGCGACACCATGGTGTAATGAATGAGATAAGGAGTTGTCCATATCTGTAGGAACTACAAATAAGTGAGTGGAAAGAAATGAGTAGAATCAATGAACTACAGTGCTTTGAATACCTATCTCATGCAGGCAACAAAGAAGGATTTCATGTTCAACCAGACTGAATGTGGAGGAGAGGTCAAGTGAAACAGTTAAGGTGGCATGGTCTCTATCACAGAGGCTATATATAATACTGGAGTATAGAAGTAGCCTAGTAATCGAAAGACCAGGGTTTGATTCCCATTGGTACTCCTTGCAGCCTTGGACAAGTTACTCCCTCTCCACTGCCTCAGAAGAAAGGCTTGGCAATCTACTTCTAGTTACACCTTGCCACGAAAATCCAAGGGGGTGCTGGGTTGCCAGGAGTCAGCACTGACGCAACAGCACATATTGCATTTGTATATATTACTAAGTAGAGCTACCATAATGGTTTATGTGGAATGACCTGCATGAAATCCTGATTGCTGAGGGTGTACTATGCTGGTTTTCTAGAGAAAGTCAGTGAGGTGATATAGGACAATTTTCTTGGTAAGCTTGGAGATAACAGGGAGTTTGGAGACAGGACAATTATTAGCAGTCGTGAGAGGATCTAGGTTAGTTTTCTTAATAAGGCTTATTAGAGCCTGCTTCCAGGGGGTAGGAATAGTTCTGGTGAAGAGATTGATTGATAGGAAAAAGTGAGTGAGGGTGCAAGCTAAGACTGTTCTCCCACCTATTTAGAGGGAAAGGGATCAAGCAGACAAGTGGTCATCAAAATTTGGCTTATCAGTTTCCGCAGAGAGAAGTTGCTGGACAAGTGGAAAGATGATCAACAATGTACAAGATAAAACAGGGTCAACATTTAGAGACTCTGGGCCTAGGCCAGAAGGGACTGGTATGTTGGTGGTGTTGATGCAAAAGTCTTTGCGTAGATCCAAGACTGGAATTAAAATAGGCAGCCAATTTATCAAAAGGCGGCCCTAACCAAGTCAAATGTGAAGTAAGAGTGGTAGAAATATAGTAACAAATTTTGCATTTAGGGCCAGTGCAAGGGTATCAGGTGCCCTAGAAAAAAATTCAATCTTGCACTCCTCACAATTAGCTTTTAGAACCCTAGCACACCCTCACCTCTCAAAAAAGAAAATGTTGATTATCAAACTCAATTGTAATCATCCCAATACCATCCCTTTCCAAATAATCCTATAAAAGTGCATATTTGAACATTATCAGGCTCATTCCGAGCCGCGAATAGCGGGAATGGACGTCCCAATGGGATGTTCATCCCTGTTATTCGTGCCTCTTCCCGTTGGCATCTAACTTCCCCACTGGTTGTACGGGGAAGTTAGATGGGAGTGGGAAAGGGGAGGATTGGGGCGGTGTTAGGACGGGCATTGGGCCAGTCACCAGTCCCAGACATACAAGGCCGATTCAAATGTTGGCCCTGTACATCTGGGGCCGGCGACTTGAACGGGGAAGTTATTCCACCTCCGAGGTGGAATAACGTCTCTGATTCGGCAGGATCGGCGGGTCTGTGGCTGGGAAGGGACGGCGGGGGGCAGAGGGCATTACCTGCAGCCCGACCCTGGCCTGGGAGGCCAGATCGGGGGTCAGGCTGTGGGGAATTAGCTTCATGAGCCGGTGGCCGGGCATCACGCCTTTTAAATGGAGCCACAGTATTTGTATTTATTTAACTTATTTAACTGTATTTATATCTCGCTTTTCACTGGGTCAAAGCGGTGCATGGCAACCAGACGCCATGGCGCCGCGGCTCCATTTAAAAGCCCTGTCTGAGTTAGTCGGGCAAGGTCTGCATGTGCAGGCCGGTTGAATCGCAGTCCCAGCCTGCATGTATAGGCCTGATTGCGATTCTGATCCCGTGGGGCTAGATGTGCCCCGCGGGATCAGAATCGCAACATATAGTTTTAAATATTAAACTTTGTTTTCTAAATATATGCTTAATGAGGGAGATTTGAAAAAGCCATTTAAAAGGGAAATAAGTTATTTATATATTGCCCATTCTTCCTGCAGGTAAGAGCACATACTGATGACGCTGAGTTTGTGTGCTGCCAGGACCCATTGCCTTTTTTTTTTTTTTTTTTTACTGTAGCTGCTTTTTATTCCCTCCCCCTCCCCTGAAACTGCTGCCCTAGATGACCGCCTAGTTGACTAGTAGTTGGGATGGCTCTGTTTTCATGACCTTTGCATCTCAGTCCCTCCCATCAGAAGGAGAGTAACATTTATTTCTGTGGGTGCCTCATTCTTCTAGATTCAATCTCACATCTAAACATATGAGGTCAGCAGATCATGTGAGATTGTATTTATTTAATTTAACAGGTTTTTTTATACCGCTCTATCATTAATTCAGAGTGGTTTACATATAACATGATATAAAAAAAAAAAACATTTACGTAGAACAAGGGTGTTAACCTTGGATGAATTTATGGAGTCAAATATTTACATTTCATGAACAGCGATTGCAATGATTTAAGGAAACAGAGCTAGGGAGGGTTGAGGAGGGGGCGAGGGATGAGGGCACAGGGCTAGATGGGTGGGAACAGCTATGATGGTCAGGGCTCCCTGAATTCATATACCAGATTGAAGCCAGCAAAAGAGGCACACAGGTAGGATTCCTCCATATACCCTGGTGTAGGAGTGAGGCTCATTACTCTCATGGTAAGCATAAAACTAATTCATTTGGAGAATATAAAATGTGATGCTGTCCTACAGTAATGTACTCTCAAACTATACCTAAAAGCACATTCCTTCAGTTTTGCTACTACAAAATTTTTTTGGGTTCAATAAAAAAGCCTACAAGACAATTAATTTTGAAACAGAGAAAAATCAAATTAGCTAACGCAATCAAATTATTTCCAACATGTAAATTCTGTGCAGTGATTTTGCACTGGATTCCAGAGCATCCAGCGTACTCCAAGGAGCTTACAGCTACTAGATCACACACTACAATCACTAACCTGAAAATAAAAAGTTGTTTTCCTACATCTAAGATATAAGAGAAGGGGACTGGAACAGGAAGAGTAGGGGCTCTACTTTGATGTGGTGTCTGTGCTCCAGTCAGTCTCACTCCTCTTGTTGTCCTGGAATACAGGAGGGAAGGGGTAGATTAGGAGGCATACTCATACTAGCTCTGTGCTCTATCTGCTCTAAGTTTACCCTATTTTCTCCTGACCTCTGTGTTCTGCTTGGGAGAAGATGGGACTGGAGCTGGAAAGAGAAAGCTATTTTTAGGGGTACTCTCCAACTGAGATGGGGCAAATACCTCATGAGCCCATGCCTAGCCATATCCCTGGCTGTCAGTACCAAAGCACACCAAGGACTTTCCCAAGGCACACCAATGTGCCACGGCACTGTTGAGAAGCACTGTTTTAGAGGTCCTACCAAAACCTCCGGGAGCTCCTTCAGTATCCTGGGATGTATCTGATCTGGTCCCATGGTCTTGTCCACTTTCAGATTTGCAAGCTGTTCATAAACATCATCTTCCATGAATGGTGTTACATCTACTCCGGTTCCCTTGTTACCTTTGTCAGTCATGCATGGCCCTTCTCCATAATTTTCTTTTGTGAACACGAAACAGAAGTTATTTGTTAAGTAATTCTGCTTTGTCCTTATCATTTTCCAAAAATTGTTTCTCAGCATCTTTGAGTCTTGCAATTCCACCTCTTGCCTTTGTCCTTCTCCCAATATTCCTGAAAAAAGTCTTGATAACTCTTTACATCTGTAGCCATTTTTCTTCCATTTGTGCTTTTGCCATCCTGATTTCTCTATTTGCCTCTTTCAGCTTTATCCGGTATTCTTTTCGGTGTTTCCTCTGAAAATTGTGAACACTGCCATTTTTGCCTTTATTTTTGCAGCCACTTCTTTGGAAAAACGTATCCGTTTCCTTTTCCTCTTGCTTTTATATACCGTATTTCCCAGATTATAAGACACAGTTCTTTACATCGAGAAAAGATGGCGCAACCTATACAACAGAGGGACTTATCTAATAAATTTCTGTGGACTTCAATGGCTTTCCTGAAAGTGATACAGAATAAATCTGATGTGGAATGAGCTGCTATGTTATGCACTTTATTCAAGAGTGTTATTGGAAAGTGAGAGTGAAACAGAATAAATCTGGTTTTCAAAAAACAGCAGTGTTGTCTTGCGCTTTATTCTTAGAACCCATGATTTAATATAGCGGGACGACTTATACTATGATTTTACTGGCAAAATGCTTCATTTTGGCCTCTGCAACTTATACTCAGGAGCAATTTATAATCTGGGAAATACGATACTTTCCTTACATATAGATCCGTTGCTATTGTTATGGCTTCTTTCAGTTTAGCCCACTGCCTTTCCATGTCCCTTATCTCCTCCTACCCTGCCATCTCCTCCTTCAGATACTTTACCATTTTTACTAAAGTCAGCATTTTTGAGATCTAGGACTTTGAGTTTACTACCATTGGACTCTGCCTTGGCTTTTACCTCAGACACCATGTGGGGATCACTGCTGCTAAAGTGGGCACCCACCCGGACATCAGACACACTGAGGGGAATCTTAGAAGAGCTGTTCAAGTGCAATCTGGGATGCATAAGCCAGAATGTCTAAAAAAAAAAAGAAGGTATATCCAGGAGCAAATGTGATTTCACAAATTTAAGCGTGCTGGATATGGATGTCTGCAGGGGCATCTACACAGACATCCCCAGGACTGTAATTCAGAGCCCAGACCTCTAGGATAGCTTAATAATTAAAGTAGTGGGTTAGAAATAGGGCAGTTAGGGTTCAACTCTCACTGCTGCTGTCATTGACATTATACTGGGGATAATGGCGTGCTTTTTTCTCTACACCCTCTGGATATTTTTCCATTAAAACAAGCACTTTTCAGATACCAGTTCATGCTTGAAGTAGATCTAAACATTAGACGCAATACTGTACATCCATAAAGTTTCTGTGATCAGGTGGGGATGTCCAGGTTCTTGGGAATGCCCACACATGCCTCCTCCACACCCCTGTTTAGATGTCCTCATGCTAGGAATGTCCCCAGAGTCGCCTTCTAAAATGGTTTTGGGTGTCTCTAAGCCCATTTTAAGACATCCAAAACATTAATATGATTTCTAAAATGACCCCCACTATCTCCATTAGTGAGCACCAGAGTTGGCCCTTCCCTGGTGGGTTCTTTCTCCAGTTGACTGAACAAAGCCTCTTTTAGAGCACCCATGATCTTTCTACTTCTTCCCATATTTGCAGACAGGATACATCAATCCACATCTGGTAGATTAATCACCCAGTATCACCACCTTGCTCTTTTTTTTACTACCTTTGCAATATCAAGGATCAAGTCTCTGTCTGTTTCCTCCATTTGAGTTGGCAGTCTGTAGACTACACTAGTATGGATGGTAATACCATCTCCTCTTCCCAAATCAATCCACATTGCTTTTTCTTTTTCCCAAGCCCCCTGAATTTCAGCTGCTTTAAAACTGTTTCTGACACAGAGGGCTACCCCTTCTCCTTGCCCGCCCTCTCTATCCCTCCTAACTAGATCATATCCAGATATGGCAATAACCCATTCATGAGACTCATTAAACCATGTTTCCTTTATAGCCATAATGCCCAAGTCCATTTCTACCATCAGGGCTTCCAAGTCAGAAACTTTATTATTTTTAGTAGTATTTAGCTCATGCCTTTCCAGTAGTAGTTCAAGGCAAGTTACATTCTTATACAACAGGCATTTCCCTGTCCCCAGAGGGCTTACAATCTAAGGCTGTATCTGAAGCAGTGGAGGGTTAAATGATTTGGCCAAGGCCACAGGGAGTACCAGTGGGATTTGAATTCTGATTTTTCCAGTCCTAGGCTGTTACCCTAACCAGTAGGCTACTTTTCTTTGCCAGTGTTACCTAGACTGTGAGCATTTTGCGGATTACCTTCCAGCAGGTTGTGATAAGCTGATTAGCAATTGAAAATATTTTTTGTGGGGCGATGCAGACATTGATCAGATCAGCAGAAGCAACTTGAGTGTGGTAGAATGAAAGGCACTAGTGCCCCTGGGCTTCCACAATTGATGTTTTGTGAGACGTAAACCAATATGAAAACCAGGAATGCTTCTGGGTACCTGAATAAGAGATGGTCTTAGGAGACGCAAGTGCAGCAAGAGCTTTCTGCAGGCTAGTGTTGCAGGCCAGAGCTTGCTCCTAATGAGTGGCAGTCAAAGTCCTCTGGAAAATAAGAACACAATGAAGGCAGAGAGCTAACATTTATAGATGCCATCTTTCTAGTTCTAAAGGAAGAACGAGTGAGAGGAAAGTCTCTTGAACCTTGTTGCAAACCTACAATAAGTGGGATTCTGAAGGAGAGCAGATAGTGGTCCGTCCAAGCCAGTGGAAATATGGAAAGCAGAAATGGTTGAGAGAAAGATGTGTGGCCTGAAAAAAACAGGTCTAAAGTGTGACCAGCTGTGCGGGTGGGTACTTGAACATGCTAAAAGAAACCAAGATCAGGGTGAAGGGGCAAAGAAATGACCCTATGGTCTGGAACGTGCATCAAAGTTAACACTGGAATCACCTAGTGCTAAAAAGTTGGGATATGACACTATTGCCTCTGAGAGGGATTAATAAAATTGATACCAGGTCTCAGAGTTCAGGGAATGGGGGCAATAAACCAGAAGCAGGTATTGACCTGAGGTAAAGTTGATCTTATCCAGCAGCATTTTATCATAGAAAAGAGTGGTGGAACTTAGTTCAGTGAGTGCAAAGGAATTTAAAATATAGATACTGGTCGCACCTCCTCCAACTCTGGTTGCCCTGTGAACAGAAAAAGCTGAATAGTTTGATGGAAGGCAACAATTGAGGACACCTTCATCCCCATCTGTAAGGTAACAACTGAGGATAGTCTCATCCCCATCAGTTAGACAAAATTGGGCTCATTCCATTCCAGACGTAGATCCCCTCTGTATGTCCAGTCTGAGTCGGACGTACAGAGGGCATCGCAGTTATGATCCTGCGGGGTATATCTAGCCCTACAGGATCAGAATCATGATCAGTCATGTACGTGCAGGCCAGGACTGATTCCATCCAGCCTGCACGTACATGACCTGCCTGACTAACTCAGTCAGGGCTTTTAAATGGAGCCACGGCGCCGTGGCGTCCAGTTGCCATGGCACCGCGGCTCTATTTAAAAGTTGTGATGCTGGTCGCCAGACCAAAGTGCTTATTCCCTGCAGCCCGACCCCCGATAAGGCCTCCTAAGGCCAGGGTCAGGCTGCGGGGAATGTCTTCCGGCCCCCCTGCCCCATCCATGCCCCAGCATCAATAAAAAAACATGTCCAGGGAAGTTATTACACCGCACATGGCTGACATTAGAATCGGCTGTGTACGTCCAGGGTCGGCGACCGCCCACCCAGACTCCGCCCCCAAGCCGCCCCTTCCCCACCCCTGTCCAACTTCCCCGCACAGCCGGCGAGGAAGTTAGATGCGGCGGGGGAAGGAACGAATAGTGGGGATGGATGTCTGTCCATTGGGACGTCCATCCCCACTATTCGTGGCACAGAATCGGGCCCAGTATTTATTTATTTATTTTTAGCTTTTTCTATACCACGCTATTTGACATCAGTGCGGTTTACAGTTAACAATTTTGCACAGGACAGGGGAGGTGCCTTGTGCTTACATCGAACAGGATATAATAACGGATTAATAACATTGAACTATTTACATATGAGCAATAATAGATTACTAGTGTCACTTTTACATTATTAATGCTGTTGGGTGGTTGTGTTAGTACAAGGTGTAGAGGTGCAGTTGGGTTGCGAGAAGTATAATAGGAATAAATGATGTTTAATGGCTTTCCTGAATTGTGTGAGATCTTTGATTGATCTGATATTGGATGGGAGATTATTCCAACTCCTGGGAGCGTAGAAGGAGAATGCTTTAGTTGTTTGCGTGCATTTCATCACTTCAATCGGGATTACTAGTGTGTTGGCACCCATTGACCTTCTTGACCTATTTTCGGGGTGTGGGTAATGAGTGCAGTGAGGGATGAGGGGGATATACCATTGATGGCTTTAAACGTAAGTAGTAGTGCCTTGTAAGTGATTCTGCATTTTATTGGTAGCCAGTGAAGGTCCTTTAAGGTAGAGGTTATATGGTCTCTTCTTTATACACCACAGAGGACACATGGCTGCGGCATTCATCGCAAGCTGCAACGGGTTAAGTGAACTTTTGTCCAAAGAGTGGTCTATGTCCAAAGAGTGGTTTATGATCAGGTCATATATAAGAGCAGTCTTAGATTGAACGGACCTGCAGTTAAGTAATGCCATTTTAATACCCCTGGGTATAGGGGTAACAGTTGGGGGGGGGGGGGAGGGCTATCAATAGGCTGTGAGATACATGGGGCAGAGACACAAGTGATCAAGGTCCTTGCCAGATGGGTAGATTGCTTTTTGCAGATCAATGGCAGGAAAGGCCATTGACCTCATAGAACAGAGATAGGAGAAGTCAGATCTGGGAGAGAAGGAGAGAAGCCCAAAAGAGGGAACAGTAGAACCTAAAACCTACAAAACATTTTAATCAATATATGGAAGTCGCCCAGGAGTTGCCCCATGGAACTCACCAAAAGAGCATACTTGCTCCTTGGTTCTGCTCCTTCAGTGTGCAAAATGCTACATAAAACTTAAATTTAAAGGCTGGCTGAGAAGTTAGGGGGTGGTTGGAGCTATAGTGTTGGGAAGAATGGTAGAGCAACACTGATTCTAAGGCAGGCAACCTGGAGAAAGAACAAGCAAATCAACACAAAGTAAGCTACACAGACAGTATACAGTACAGAATAAAAGGGGCAAAATGCCACATAGAACCTAAATTTAAAGGATGGCATGATGCCAACTTTAGTGATGTCAAGGATGTGGGTAGAGCTATAGCATTGGGAAGAGTGGCGGATCAACACTGATTCCAAGGCAAGAAACCCTTAGAAACATTGAGGGGTTGTTGGAGCTATAGCATCAGGAAGTGCAGCAGACCAACACTGATTCCAAGGCAGGCAACCTGGAGAAAGAACAAGCAAATCACAAACTAAGCAGCACAGATAGTATAATAGTACAGATTACAAGTTAAAACTGAGACAGGAAAAGAAAGTAAGAGGTAAATAAAAAGAAAATTTGAAAACATGAACATAAAAAGAGAGTCAAAATAGAGGGGAGAAGCAAATTAATTAACAATAATAATTCTTCAGAATAATACATTTCTTATCCAACTGGTTGCATTTTTAAAAGATATAAGGGGCTAGTTATTAAAGTGCACTAACGTTAACACTAGCTAATTTACTGTAACATGCACTCAGGGGCAGCCCAGGGGGGGGGGGTGCGGGGTCATGTGCGGAGACTCAATGTGGGGCCTCCTTTGCATAAGGGGCCTCATTTGAATAAATATTTGCATAATATTAACATGCACTAACTTTTAGTAAACATGCCTCTTAATGAGTGTAAGGATAAAGACAGACTAAAAGATTTCTACATTACTATACTCCAGTGCCAACCGGCAGGCACCTTAGGAAGGACTACAAACACTGACCATTTAGAACCCGTAGCAAACCCGCCATATCATAACAGCACTACCAGGACTCACAAAGCACCAAACTCTACCTATCAAAAAGGCAACACTGCAAATATTAAACCAATACATCTCAGGGAATACTAATATATCTTCTACTGGGGAAAGAGAACAAATGGCACTGTCAAATAGAAACTACATAAACAGAATACCTCAGCTCGGTTAAACATGCAGAACATAGACCATCACCAAACAAAGAACAAGGGATCATAATTTAGAAATAGGAAGACAATAATTAACCTGGGAACCCCAAAAGCCAAACTTGGAATGTATAACACTGGAGAAATAAAACTATACATTCATTTCCTGTTGTACTAAACAAAACACCAAGACATTATCGATGCACATTTCCCAGAGCTGACATATTCCAGTTAATAAATTCAAAATAAAAAAGTATTTTTCTACCTTTTATTGTTTGTGCAATTTAATTTTTCAACTGCAATTGCTCCAGTCACTTTCTTTCGGTTTCTTCATGTTTTCTGCTAACTCTCCATTGTCTGCTGTCCATTTGTCCTTTCTTCTCTCTTCTAGTTTTTTTCCAGTCTCTACATCTGCTTTAACATACTGATCTTTCCCCTTTTGCTCTTTCCCGCATTTCTTTTTTTATTCCTTTTTCATCCACTCAAATTTTACCCCTCCATCCTCAATCCCCTCTTACTCTCCCGGTACCTGGCCAATCGTAGATTTTTCTTCCCTCCCACACAAAATATCTTTTCCCCTATCCATCCTCATTCCCCCAGCCCCATCCCCTTCTAATCCTCCCCCAACATCAGCTCCCTTCTAGTTCCAGCCCACCCAGCATCCGCTTAATTCTAGACCTATTCTCCCATCCCCCCGCATCAGCCATTTTCAATCCTATCCTAGCCCCCCATCAACCCATTTCCAATCCTAGCCCTCCCATCAGCTATTTCCAGTCCTTTCCTAGTGCATCAGCCCAATTCCAATTCTAGCCTCCCCATCAGCCATTTCCAGTCCTATCCTAGCCCCCATCAGTCCTTTGAGGTCCAAGCTCCCCCCCATCAGCCATTTCCAGTCCTATCCTAGCCCCCCATCAGCCATTTCCAGCCCTAGCCCCCATCAGCTATTTCCAGTCTTAGCCCCCCTCCCCAGAAGAGCCCTGCGGCTGTCCAACTGGCTCTAGAGGGAGCTGGAGAGGCCCCGGCTCACCTCTGCACAGCCGCCAAAGTGAAGAGCGCCATTTTTCTTCACTTCGGCAGCTGTGTTCTAGTATAGGCCACTGGCATGCTGAGTGCCAGGAAACAGGAAATGCCCTTTGACCTCTGGCACATCAGCAGCCTATACCATAACACAGCTGCCGAAGTGAAGAAAAACGGTACTCTTCACTTTGGCGGCTGTGCAGAGGTGAGCCGGGGCCTCTCCGGCTCCCTCCAAAGCCGACCCTGCCAGGTGCCGAATAGCATGTGAGGGATGTTGTTGGCGCCAGACCCCCTGAAGTGAAGTGCCCTGTGAGAACAACATTCTCACACAATGGACAGGCTGGCCCTTCATGTATTATTTTAGCACACTTATGTATTTAGCATGTATTATGCTAACACACTTTAACATTATCACACATTAGTAATAACTCCCATTAAGCGCAATGCACCCAAAAATAGGACTTAGAAAAATATATGCAGCAAAAAGCCTTTCACCATCACACCTTTTAGCCAGTCGAAGGAATTTGAATATATCTCTGTTTTTACAAATCAGTACTCTCATAACAGATTATATTCAGAAGTTTTTGGGGCCTAACAAAACGTATTTGCCATAGTTTAAGACTGACAGGTCATCCTCTTGGAATATGCTCTACCACATATGGGAAAAAATTGTGGGAATGATTTTCATTGCCACCTACTGTATCAAAAATTGTGACAACTGGGTTTATATCCCCCTGTTTCCTTAGATCATTCATATTGCATTCATGTAGAATGTCAGGGAAGTGTCAAGGCAGATCCTAAAGTGTCCCCTTTTGACAGGCTGGATGATTTTGTTAGAGATTGCAAAGCTCATTTTTCACAGCACTTTGGCATTCTCTATTCTACCAGTGAAACTAATATCATCTTATGGCTCCAGTAACTGCACATGCCCCTCCTTTTCATTCATACGTCATATTTATTTATTTATTTATTTATTACAAGTTCTTATATACCGCACTATTCGGCATCAGCGCGGTTTACATTATAACATAAAGACCATAACAACAAGCTGTTTGGTTTACATCGAACAGGAGTACAAACTTGGAGAACCGGGGTAAACTATATACTATATACTATATATAAACTATATACTATATATAAACTATAAACTATATACTATATACTGTCACAAACCTGAGCAGTGCTTCCCCAGTCATCTACAGAAGCCTCAGAGGCCCTGTTGCTGAAGAAAGCCTGATTTTTTTTTAATTTGAAGCTGCTTTATTTAGAAGCAAAGATAGACAAGTACTGGACCAAAGAAAATAATGGGCAGAAAAAGGAATTTAAATTCAAGGTAAAAATATCCCCCCCCCCCCCAATCCAATCCTAGTATGCAGATAAAGTACAGTAACATAGTATATTTATTTATTTAGCTGTATTTATATCCTGCTTTTCACTGGGTCAAAGCAGTCAATTGGGGGATACATTTAACACAAGGGGATATGAGACACATACACTAATACTTACAGGGAACATGGGCAATGGAGGGTTAAGTGGCTTGCCCAAGACCACAAGGAGTGCCTATAGGACTAGAAATCCCAGTCCCTCTGGCCTGAGATTGCTGTCCCCACGTGGGACTTGAACCCCCGGCCCTCTGGCAAGAAGTACCTTGTCCTAACCACTCCTCCCTATATGATAACAGATAAAGACCAGGATGGTCCATATAGTCTGCCCAGCAAAGTTTTCCCTCTCCATGCCTTTGTTTAGGGGTGCACTCATCACTCCATGCAGGTCACCGCTATTTGTTGAGATATAAGAGATAGTTAAGTTTATTTTGATTTTATCCTGTTGCTATAAAGGGATCCACTGTGTCTGTCCCATGCCATTTTCAATTCTGTCATTATATTTGTCCCCCCAACACTTCCATTGGGAGGGCATTCCAAGCATTTCCTGACATTGCCTTTCAGTTTACCCCTTTGCAATCAGGTGATGGCTGGGGGGGGGGGGGGGGGGCACGGAGAAAGAGAGATTGCATGATGGCTGCCGAAAAAACAGCTTTTCCATTGCTGGTTTTAAGTGTCTGCCAGCAGCCGGACAGGCCATATAAAAACCAGCCAGGCTGGCTGAAAATCGGCCAGTTGGCAACTCTATTCTAGATCAGTCCAGACAAATGGGTTATGCTCCCTTGCCAGTATGTAGAGGCAGACTTCAGCAAATTTCAGTGATGTCAGCACTCAAGCTTCCTGTCTACTGCGAAAGATGTCTAAGACATCGAATAGGCCCCCCATGCCAGAGAGTCCACACTCCCCTACTGGACTCTCTCTCATGTTCGCACACACACACACACATACACACACACACAGTCCCTGAACCTCCCTATGAGAAACAGACATGCATACAAGCATATGCCCATAACACACAAATGCAGCCCCCAACACTTTCCATGAGAGACAGACACACATACACATATACTGTACATGCAGCCCCCAACACTCCCTTTGGCACACATACAGACACACATGCACACAGCCCTCACCCACCTGATACTTCGAGTGAGACACACATATGAACACCCCACATGCCTGATTCTGGAAATGAGGGAAACGCGCCGTTGTGTTACACTGCTAGCGTACACTTTTCAACTTGTTGTTTTTCAAATTAATGATGGTATAAGATAAAGTAAGGGGGAAATGGAGCACAGGAAAGGGGACAGAAGCTGCAGTGGGGAAAATAAAGTAAGTTTTAGAAGGTTCTGGGGGTGCCGTTCTGGTGGCAAATCACCACTGATGCATCCAAGCTTTGGAGCACCGTCTAAGGGACCATGGCAGAACTCCATGGGGACTCATCTTAGGGATGCAGGTTATCACTGGATTGCTGGTGCAGCAGGTTGGACTGGGAAAATAAGATGCAGGATTTGGGAAGGAAGTGGGAGGTGATGTTCTGGACTCAGGGTTATGGGAGAGAGGAATAAGAGCACAGATGAGGGAAATGCTGGAATTGGGGAAGGAGAGGGGTGATGGAGGGGATACACTAGTTTTCTGGATATGATGGGGCTCAGGGGCTATTGGAAGCAGAATAGAGAAATGGATGGAGAATGGTGGACTTGGGATTTTCTGGACATGATGGGCCTGTCGTAGGGAGAATAGGAACACAGAAAGGGAGAGGCTGGACATATGGAAGAGGGGTAGAGAAATTGAAGGGGATATAATGGACATAATGGGGCCCTAGGATGAAGAATAGAGATACAGATGGGTGTGATGCTAGATTACGGAAGGGAGGGGAATAGGGGCATCAGTGAGATATATGCTGGATCATCTGGGCAGGAGGGGGACTTGGGGACAGAAAGAGGATGCTTGAATATAGGGAGAGGGGACTGGGGGGGGGGACAGGGAGTGGATTCTGGATGTAAGACATTGGGTGGAGGAGGAAAGAGAGAGAAAAGAGATGCTGGACAAAGGGAGGAGGAAACAGAAGAGATGCTGGACCTGGGGAGGAAGAGAGAGAGGAGACTTGGGGCATGGGGAGGGTGGTGGAGAGGGAGAAAGGGGAGTTAGTAAGATGTTGGAGAAGGAATGAGCGATGAGGAATGTGAAGGCTGGGGTCAGGGAAAGTTGTAGGTAGATGCAGCAAAAATGAAGACTGGGAACTGGTTTGTAGGAAGGAGGAGGGAAACCTGGATAGGGAAGCAGAAAAATGAATGGAAGAAAACTGAAAGGAAGAGATCAATATCAGAGATGAAGAAAGGGGAGGATGTGAAGACAGGAGGAGAGAGAATGACAAATGGACAGGAGGAGATCCTGGAAAGAGTTAAGAGAAGACAGAAGAAAGCAGAAACCAGAGCCTGGAACCAACACAATGAGAAAAATAAAATGATCAGACAACAAAGGCAGAACAATAATTTCATTTTCTATTTAGAAATTGGAATATGTCAGTTTTTGCAAAGTATATCTGCCAGGGGCTGAATATTCTGTTAGCATGGAGTTTATACTTTAAGAATGTTCAGTTTTCCTAACAAGTGTATTGATGTTCTAGGTCTCACTGAAATATTTGCAGTACTGTCTCTTCCTAGGTAGGGTCCTTATTGTGTGAGTTTTTGAAATTAGATCTGGCTTGGTAGATTTTCAGTAGGTCCTAAGTGACTTTTTTTATGGAGTTTTGTATTACTTCATAGTATGCACATATGTGAACCTACCACCTGTTCTTCTGATCCTATCCCTACCCATCTCCTCAATTCCGTCTCTTCCTCTGTTACCCCTTCCATCTCATATATCATTAATCTTTCATTCTCTACTGCAACCTTCCCTGCAGTCTTTAAACATACTGTGATCTCTCCTATCCACAATAAAAAAACTTCTCTTTACCCTTCAACTCCTTTCAGTTATCGTCTTATTTCACTTCTTCCTTTCATTTCTAAACTTCTTAAGAAAGCTGTCCTCCGTCATTACCTTGAATTTCTCACCTCTCGTGCACTCCTGGATCCACTCCAGTCTGGCTTTTGTCCTTTTCATTCCATCAAAATGGCTCTTACCAAAGTCTCTAGTGATTTATTTTTAGCAAAGTCCAAAGACCTCTATTCTGTCCTTATTCTCGCAGCTTTTGATACTGTTGATCACTCTCTCCTCCTTGACATGTTATCTTCCCTGGTTTTAGAGACTCTGTACTGTCTTAGTTTGCTTCTTATCTTTCGATTCACTCTTTTAGTATTTGTTCACATGGTTCTTCCTCTTTTGCCATTCCCCTCTTAGTTGTTGTACCTCAAGGATCTGTTCTAGGTCCTCTCCTTTTCTGTCTCTATATCCAGATCCTTGGTGCCCTCATCTCTTCCCATGGTTTGCACTATCACTTTTATGCTGATGATTCTCAAATCTATATTTCTTCACCTGATATTTCTCCTGTATTCCAATCCGTTATCTCCACTTGTTTGTCTAACATTGCTGCCTGGACATCTCTCTGCCATCTGAAAATGAACATGGATAAAACTGAGCTTCTTATCTTTCCTACTAAGCCCTCCTCCCCCTTTCCTCCTTTCTCGATCACTGTCGATAATACTATACAACAACCTGTCTCTTCAGCCTGTAACTTTGGAGTCATTTTCAACTTCTCGCTCTCCTTCTCCTCTCACATTCAACAGATTACTAAAACCTGTTGTTTCTTTTTGGTTTAACATTAGCAAAATCCAACCCTTCCTCTCTGAAGACACTACTAAGAACCTTATTCACTCCTTAACTACCTCCCATCTTGACTATTGCAGCCTCCTCCTTGCTGATCTTCCTCAGTCCCACCTATTTCCTCTTCAGTCTGTTCAGAACTCTGCAGCACCGCCACATTACTCTCATGTGACCCTTCTATTGAAAACATTTCACTGGCTTCCCTTTTCGTTCCGTATTCATTTCAAACTACTCCTAACTTTTAAATGCATTCACTCAACAGTCCCTCATTATCTTTCCTCCCTCCTCTCTCCCTACTCCCCTCCCCCTCATGAACTCCGCTCCTCCTCTGGTATCCCTCTCTCTGTGCCCTTCTCTTCGAATGATAACTCCAGACTTTAATCCTTTCACATTGCTGCTCCTTATGCCTGGGATATGCTTCCCCTATCTCTGTGTCAAGTCTCTTCTCTCTCTCTTTTCAAATCCTTGCTAAAATTGTACCTCTTTGAGACCACTTTCGGACCATAATCTTTGTTTTCCTTGTGTCTCCTCTTCCCTTTGAGCTCATGCTTCTTGTATTGTCACATCTGCTTGTCTTTTAGATTGTGAGCTCGTTGAACAGGGACCATCTTTCTTTGTGTTTGTACAGCGCTGCATATGCCTTGTAGTGCTTAATAAATGAATAATAATAATAATAATATGGTTCGTACTAAAAAGGTGTTTATTGCTGTCGGTGAGATGGCAACAGAATCAGGAAATTTTATGTAAGGTATGTTCTATGGGGAAACATCCTGGCTCTGCTCTGCATCCACAGCTAGGGGAGGGGAAGGGGTTCTGTGGATGCAGAATATACAGGGTGGCCCAAAAAAAGTGAGAACATCTCATAAATTAAAAGCTTAGATAGTTTACTTATTTACCATTTTTAGCTATATAACATCTTTATTTCGACAATTTCCGGTCGCCATCTTTGTTTTTTTTATTTGTCAATCGTTTACATCTGTCTTTTTGAATTTTTAAAAATAACTTATATGCTATGAGATGTTCTTACTTTTTTGGGGCCACCCTGTATGTTTGGCTTTAACACCACTTGGGGGAACATGTGTGTTAGGGGACAAAAAAAGGGACTGTAGCTCAATGGGAGTTTAGCTACAGTCCCAACAGTGCAGTTATTGTTGTTGCCATCCGCGCAGTTATTGTTGGGGCAGGAGCAAGGGGCGAGGTGGGGTAGAGAAGGGGGTAGATTAGGGGGCGGGGCAGAGCACCATCAGCAATAGGTAGTGTTTTTTTCTCTTTCAAAAAGGTGGCAACACTAGTCTAGCAGGATAAGGAAAATCTGAATAATGAATACATTGAATATGTTCAGGTCTGAATGATCTGGAAAGTTATTTAAAAGGTGTTTATGTACTTGGATGTATAGGTATTTGTAAGCAGTTCTATACACTCCAGATATCTTTTTTGAACCAGAGCTTTTTTTTTTTGTCAAACCTCCTTAATATCTGCTTTTAGAATGGCTGGTTTGGGGTTTTGCTTCTATTTGCTCTCCAGAGACCAGAGTGTGCACAAGAATGTTTAGAATACATGCACTAACACTAACAAATATGGGAAACTGTAGGAAAACGTGAACAATGGGAAATACCATAAAGGAGAAAAAGAAAATCTAAAAGTTAAATAAGAAATTAAACCGATGAGCATATAAATAGAAAAAATAACATCTACGGTGAGGGGCAATGAAAAGTAGACAGCATTTCATCATCCTGTTTGTAGCTCTCCACTCAAATAAAAACACACTCTAGAGGTACTTCCTCTTTGTCGATGTGAGATGTAACCTCTGCTCCAGTAGATTGCCTGGAGAGCTAGCACTGTGTTGTCAGGAAAGTGTATTTTCACAAGCCTGTCTTATACTCCAGGGGCTCAGCTGTCATGAAAACAAAAAGCAAGGAAGTTATCTTTACCTCCTCCCTGAGGAGTTGGATACTGGTACAGACCTCATTCCTTGGCTAACCATGACAGAGACTGTGAGATAGGATGCTCGTTCTAGAAAGAGTATATGCAAAACTACATTTTTCCCAGTACTGTGCAGCTTTCTGTCACCCACCAAGTTGCGTATGACTTCCCTTTGATAAAATTGCACAAGAAATAAGTAGATGTGATGAGGTTTTGACTTACCGAATCTTTATTTACAGTGAAATAGTTCCTGAAGGACTATTTGCTTTCAATATAATTGAATGGAAGAAAGTGCTGCTGTTACAGAGGAATCCCTTTATACAATCAACTGCTGCTAGGCATTACCAACACTTCCAGAAATTACAATTTATAATTTCATGCTTCCTGTTTATGTTCTATTTTCCATGCAGATCATAGCTTTGTTTGTCTAGCGCACCAGAAACAGATATGAACAAATATTGTCTTTTGATTACAGTCTTTTGATATATCTAATTTTCTGGCACAGTCATATCTTTAATAAACATGGAGAGTTCCCAATAAGAGGCGCATTATAGAAAAAATGTGGAGATCAGAAGTGAGACAGCAAGGTCATGATGTTCAGAATTACGGTTTCATTCTAGAAAAGATTCTGGTAAATGTGGAGCCTTTCCTAAAGTATGAATATGGAGGTCCAGGAGTGCACATGTATGGGCAGATATGTGAAGCCTGAAGAGCCATTTTAAAATGTCACAAAAATCCATAGAGGCAACTCGGCACCTTACGTGTGGAGGTCAGTGTTTTGCAACTTGCCCAGTACGTGCCACCACTTACATGCGCAGCTTTCTAAGTTCAATTTGGAGGGAGAAATAAATAAGGAGAATTTAGGAGGTTAATCTTCTTAATACCTCCTATAAAGGGCTGACCAAAACATGCACTTTTTCCAAACCAACATATGTCGGGGAGCAGCTATAAATCCTGACATGGACAATTTTGATCATCCGCATTTAGTCACTATCTGAAATACACGTGTAGATTTTTGACCCTCCTAGGTCACTCTCTAACCCTCCCTCCCCTCAAATGGCCCCCTTGGAATTTCTGCATAATAAGGACATCTATTCAGACTCATCTAAAAACATCATTTACATGTTAAAGTGCTAGTACTTACACATGTAAATCATGAATAAGGCTGTTAAAATAACCCTCTAAGAGTTGATCTATGTGTTTTAGCAAGAGAACTTAAGTAGAAGTTTTTCATTTTCTTTCATTTCTTCGCACACTATACCAGAAACTTCATAAGCATTGGCAACATAGATGCAAGGCATTAATAAGGCAGACAAAGATAGAATTTGAAAAGAAGCTTGCCGTGGAAGCAAAAACACATAATAAAAACTTTCAAGTACATTCGTAGCAAAAAACCTGTGAGAAAGTCAGTTGGATCATTGGATGATAGAGGGGTAAAGGAACGGTAAGGGACGAAAAGACCATAGCGGAGAGACGGAATGAATTCTTTGCTTTGGTCTTTACTGAAGATGTAGGGAAGTTACCCATGCTTGAAATGGTATGTAAAGGTGATGTAGTGGAAGAATTGAAAGAAATAACGATAAACTGGGAGGATATATTACAACTATTTGATAACTGAAGAGTAGCAAACCACCAAGACCAGATGGTATACATCCGAGGGTCTTGAAAAACTGAAATATGAGATTGCGGACCTACTATTAGTAATCTGTGAACTATCATTAAAATCATCTGTAGTACCTGGGGATTGGAGAGCGGCCAATGTAACCCCAATTTTTTTTAAAGGGTTCCAGTGGTGATCTAGGAAACTACAGACCAGTGAGCATGAAGTCAGTACAGGGCAAAATGGTAGAAACCATTATAAAGAATAAAATTACTTAACATGTAGATAGCCATGGTTTAATAGGAGAAAGCCAACATGGATTTAGCCAAGGAAAGTCTTGTCTTACTAATCTGTTATATTCTTTTTGAAGTTATTAATAAACAGGTATCTTTATCTTTATTTCAGTTCTTGATATACCACTCTACGAGAGCACATCAGAGCGGTTTACAAAGTACAAAAGCAAAATGTCAAGAAAAGGGAAAGAACTCCTTAATTTTGACAGGAAAGAAGGGAAACAAGAGGACAGAAAAAGGTGGAGAGAGGGGAAGTAAATTAACAGAGAGAGAATGAACAGGAAATGAGAAAGGAAGCTGGGAGAGAGACAGGATGCCTCAGCTGGGGGCGGAGAGGGCAGGGACTTTAAAGGCAGTACAAAAGAGATGAGTCTTTAACATCTCTTTTATACACAAAGGTGAGCCGGTTGATATAGTGTGTCAGGATTTTCAGAAAGCCTTTGACAAAGTCCCTCATGAGAGACTTTCGGCAAAATTAAAAAGTCATGGGATTGGAGGCACTGTAGTATTGTGGATCAGGAACTGGTTAAAAGATAGCAGAGAGTAGGGCTAAATGGCCAATTTTCACAATGGAGAAAGGTGAATAATGGAGTACCCCAGAAATCTGTGCTGCGCCCGCTGCTTTTTAACATATTCATAAATGACTTGAAAATAGGAATAATGAATGAGGCTGTTCAAAGTCGTTAAAACGCAAGAGGATTATAAAAAATTGCGAGAGGACCTTGAAAAATTGGAAGATTGGACATCCAAATGGCAGGTGAAATTTAATTTCTATGCACCTAGAAAGAAGCCAAACTATGGTTACATGATGCAAAAGTACCATATTAGAAACTACCACCAAGAAAAAGATTTACTATAGGTGTCATCATGGATAATACACTGAAACCCTCAGCCCAGTTTGCAGCGGAAGTCAAGAAAGCAAATAGAATGTTATGAATCATAAGGAAAGGAATGGAGAATAAAACAAAGGATATTATAATGCCTCTGTATTGTTCCATGTTGCGACCGCACCTTGAATATTATGTGCAATTCTGGTCACCTTATCTTAAAAAGGATATAGCTGAATTAGAAAAGGTACGAAGAACAGTGACAAAAATGGTAAAGGGAATGGAAAGAGACCCCTATGAGGAGAGTCTTAAAAGGTTAGGGCTCTTCAATTTGCAAAAGAGAGCTGAGGGGAGATAGGATAGAGGTCTATAAATTAATGAATGGAGTGGAAGGGGTAAATGGAGGGTGGTTGTTTACGCCATAAGAAAAAAGAAGGACTAGAGCACAATGAAGTTACAATTAAACCAATTTAAGACTAATAAGAAAAATATTTTTTAACTTAACATGTAATCAAACTCTGGAATTCATTACCGGAGGATGTAGTAAATCTGTTAGTGTAGCTGGGTTTAAAAAAGGTTTGGACAAGTTCCTGAAGGAAAGTTTCATAAACCATTATTAAGGAGGACCTGGGAACTCCACTGGACAAGTTTTGTGGAACCTGTGTATCTCTTTGAGAATCTGCCAGGTACTTGTGGCCTGGATTGGCCACTTTTGGAAACAGGATACTGGGCTTGATGGTCCTTGGTCTGACCCAGTAAGTCATTTCTTATGTTATGATAGTCAGGTCAATATTCAGCACCACGGTCAGCATTTTTTTTTTTTTTTAATAATGAGGTGTAGAGTATAACGAAAATGGGCTCAATACTGAAAGGGATTAAAACTATTAGCAGACCTGCTAACCATATTAATCCCCTTGGCCTGGATATTCAGTGTCACAATGTCTACTACTACTACTGAGCATTTGTATAGCACTACAAGATGTATGCAGCGCTGCACAGACATCTTAAGAGACAGTCCCTGCTCATCAGAGCTTACAATCTAGTCAAGACAGACAACACAATAGGTGTAGACATGCACCTCTAACCAAATAGTGACTGGTGCCCAAAAGACATATACTACAGTCAGCTGTGGCAATTCTCAGATATCGGTGCTATTTAGCCTGCTATCTGGATATCTCTCCCGATAAGGAAGGACAACTTAGTGACAATACTAATTCTCTTATCCAAATAACTATCAGGATAATTTCCGGGACTCCAACATTATCCAGTTAGTATCTAGGCAGCCTGTAAGAATATTCAGTGGCACTATCCAGACAGTATGTATGACTAACTGGAGCTATGGAAAAATATTCAAATAAATGCAGCAGTTATTTGGATATTTCTTTTTGTATATTAACCCAATTATTTTCATCCACTATTGCAGTACTGTATCATGCTGACATAGCTAATCGTGCCCTGCTCACTTTCTATGTTCCTACTCCAGGCAGAAATTTCAGTTCTGTGGAAGACACAGTCAACAGATGACTGAGAAGATAGGCGTTCTCTCTCATAGCAACATAGTAGATGATGGCTATTGACAGCCAAAACAGCCCATCCAGACAGCCTGATAAGATGGTTGGAGTGGTATCTGCCACTCCATGCAGGTTTCAAACCCCCATGTCTCATCTGTCCATTGAGGGCTGTAAATACCGCTCCCTGCAGGTTAACCCCCATGTCTTCTCAGAACTGCAAAAAGACATTTCACTACTGTTTTGATGCTTGGTTTACATCTCCTTGCCATTTAGTAATCCTCTACCCTACTTTTTTTTTCAATTCCATCATCATCATCGTCTCCACCTCGTCCTCTGGGATGGCCTTTCATGTCCTTATCCTGTCCTGAAGAAGAAGGGTTTAACCTTCAAAAGCTAGTCCAATAATGTATTAAGTTAGTCCAATGAAAAGGTATCACTTTATTTTCTTTTTTTGTTTCTCCTTTTATCTACTATTAAAGTGAACTAACCCAGCAATCAGACTACCTTATCCTCAGTATCACTAACAGCAATGTACAGGCAACAGCTGAGACTAGGACAGCTGGTTTGGATTAAATTCAAGTCACCCACCAGATGTGTTTAGGGCCATTAGGATTTCATGAGCTGATTGACCTGATGTGGCTTTAATCAAACATGGACTGGGCTTGCCAAAATATGAGCTAACCTGAACTCAGCTCTGCATCCCATTTAAACTTGACTCAGCCAACTAGGACAAAGGTTGGCAGATACACACTTGACTGCAAGTAAGACAGAAGAGAACACAAGTATGGATGCCTGAGGAAGGGAGACAGATGAGGAGGAGTCATTATGTCTCTTTTGCCCCCTACTTTTAGTGACAATTTATTTTTATAGCTCTAATAAATCTGTTCATCCCTATTTGACCCTGGGAATGATGAGGTGGTTCACACTGACATCTTACAGCAGCACACATTAAACACACAATAGCTTGCTTAAAAAAGACAGAACTGGATTTTAATCTAAACTGAGTTAATAGTCGATGCTGAAGTCTGGATAAGATTATGAAACGGGATGAGCTCATCTGAGCCAGAATCTAACCAAGACTGCATTCAGCCCACTCAGTCATAGTAAAAACCATTCATCAATTAGATTTGTTAACACTATTATTACCATTACGATCAAAGGCAAACCAGAACACTGTCAACCTAAAAATGAGAAAATAAAAGGAGTTGATCAGAATTTCAGCTGCCCATTCTCACAGAAGGAAAAGATCCATCATGTGTAAAATCTAGCCTGTATGCATCACAGCGTTTAATAATTTTGTACCCAGCTTGTAGGTAAAGATCATGTAATTGTATATAAACTAAGGCAGCATGATTTGCTGGGGGCAGTTTTATATAGCCTGTGTGATGCAAAGTATGCACGTACTTTTCTACATGTCCTTAACCTGTCCTGAAAATGTAGACAATTTTCAAAGGGCAACTATCTTTGAAAATGGCTACAAGATTTATTTTTATTTATTTAAAGTCTTTTCTATGCCGCACTTTTTAAAATCAGCTCGGTTTACAGTCAACAACAAATTTGTACAGTCCCGGCAGGGCCAGTGCTGTACTTAAAATGAACAGGATTTGCAACTTGGATTAACTGGGGTAACTATGTACAGGCTGCACAGCTAGGCAGCATGGCAGCTTTTTTAAGTAACCATATACAGGCTACGCAGTCGGGCCATCGATGGGCGGTGGCGACAGGGGTTGCCACTATTTTCACAATTAGGTGACTATTTACAAGTGCATACCTGGGTGTCTGTTAGTGCTGTTGTGCCAGGCTGGGACTGTGTATTGTGGGTGTGTTGGGGGGGTTGTCTTGATGGTTGAGTGTAACTGGTTGTATTGTGGGTGTTTTGGGGGGGTTGTCTTGGTGGTTGAGTGTGACTGGTTGTGGTGTGTCCCCTTTGTGAGAGTAGTGCTGGAGGAAGAGGTGGTGTTTCAGGGCCTTCTTGAATTGGGTGATGTCAGTGATGGACCGGATGGTGGGCGGGAGGGCATTCCAGCATGTGGGTGCATAGTACATGAAGGCTGTTTCTTGTTGCTTGAGAGCACTTTGTAATTTTGCTGGGGATTCTCAGTGTGTTGGCGGTGACTGACCTTCTGACTCTGTTTGGGGGAGTGGGGAGGACAAGGTCAGTGATGGAGGTGGTGATGAGGCCATTGATGGCCTTGAAGGTTAGCAGTAGAATTTTAAAGGAGAGTCTGCAGTGGACCGGCAGCCAATGAAGATGTTTCATGATTGGTGTTATATGGTCTCTCCTGGCGGCTCCGTGTAGTATTGTAGCGGTTGCATTCATTGCAAGCTGAACTGGGTTCAGCGTGTTTTTTTGGAAGTCCTTGTAGGATTGCATTGGTGTAATCAAAGTGGGGGATTATCAAGGCTTGACAGATTGTGCGGAAGTCGCCTGCCTCAAGCAAGGGTCGTAGATGCCGGACTGTCCGTATTTTGTGGTATACTGCCTTGACAGTGTTCTTGATGTGGGCTTTCATATCCAGCTGTGTGACCCCTAGGCAGCGGATCGTGGACTTGCTTTGGAGCTCGTCACATCTTACTTTTAGTGATGCGGGGGGGGGGGGAATGTAACCTTGGTTCCTGGTAATGAATAGTGCCCCTGTTTTCTTGAAGTTTATTCTGAGGTTTTGGGTGTTGGGCCAGTGACAGCATTGAAGCAAGTTATTAGTGGTGAAACGTCCGACTGGTCAGTTGAGAATGGCATGTAGAGTAGTACGTCGTCGGCGTAGACCAGGCATGCAACGTTGAAGGAGCGGGAGATTGCACAGATGGGCTGCATATATATGTTGAAGAACAGGGCTGAGAGCGAGGAACGGTTGGAAGTGTTCCAATGGTTGGAACTGTTGGAACTGTTCCAATGGTTGGAACTGTTGGAACGGTTTGGAAGTCGGGGGCTGGTCCGTACCTGTTGCCATCTGCTATCAGGTATGATTTGCACCAGCTTAACCCTGGAATTACCTAGATTTTTTGCACACACTGAATACCGTTGGGGTCATAAATGACCCCACGATGAATTTTAATTGTTAACCATGAAAATTTTAAACTAAACAGACAAAATATTATTCTGAATTAATTATTTATTATATAAAGGTTAAATGTTTTGAAATTTAATGCTTTATCATAAAATTACATGAAGAAGAGTTGCCATGAAAGCAGTTTTTGCATGCACTTGATGGACACAGTAAAGTACTACAGTCATTTGCATGAGACACAGACAATTTCTGAATGTTCTTTGCAAACATTGCACTTGCAGGAGGTGAAAACTATGTTGCTTTTCTTGTCTTTTTCTCTGGAACAGCAGTGACACCTTGCCCTTTTCTTTGGGATCCCAACATTGCAAACAGCATCAGTGGCTTCTTCAATGCTGGAAGAAGTCTCGCTGCAATTACTCTGAAGCAGCTGCTTTCCTAATTCCAAGAAGAATAGACAACGTCTGTGCTTTGACTGGACTGCCATTCTGGATTTAGTGACATCCAAACAATGAAGGCGTTCAAAGCACTGATGTCCAACATGTTGTAGAAGATTGTCACTGGCCAGCGTCTTGTCATTCGTTTTGTGGTATACATGCGCAACATTTGATCTGCCGTATCTACTCCACCTTTACAAGAATTATAGTCCAAGATCATGCATGTTTTTTTGTCTGGACGTGTGTTATCTACTTCTTCTTGATCATGCAAACTGCTCAGGAGAACCACCACTTTTCTTTTCTTCGGGCAATAGGAAACCAGAGTGGCGTCATCGCGAAAGGCAAACAATGAAGTGAATACCTCTCGGCCCTTTGCTGTTACAAATTCTGGAGGTATTTCTTTTCTGGTCTTTCGAATTGTCCCCAAAAGTGTCATGCTGCAATTTACGTGACAGGGATAAACTGCAGAAGAAATTGTCAACAGTAACATTTCTGCCAGATCACGTCAATCCTTCAGTAAGTTGCAGCACAACCCTTTCACCCTGATTCTGTTCCCTGTTTTGTCCGAGTTCCCTTCCTGTATATACTTGAAGACGCAGAACACATGACGTTGCACTGTCACACAACATCCATAGCTTTATGCCATATTTCCAAGGTTTGCTGAGAATATATTGTCTGAATGGAACACGGCCACAAAATGTAAGCAGTTGCTCATCCACGGTAACATTTTCACCAGGAACAAAGGCGTCACTTAGAGTTGCTTCCCAGGTATCAAAAATATGTCTGATTGGAGCAAGCTTATCCACGCCTCGTTGTTCACGTCTGTTGGTTGCATCATCAAATCTGAGAGCACAAGAAATTTGCTGAAAACGGTTACAGGCCATATTTTTGCTGAAAACAGAACGACCATCTACAAGGTTCCACAACTGAACTATGGATTCATTTCGTGACTTGTACACGCATGAGAGGATCAGAAGACCAAGAAAACATTGAAATTCTCCGTCTGTCAAATCTTTCCAGGTGTCATCATAAATGTGTCTTCCTTGTTTGCTCGTCCACATCATGATTTCATTCAATAAGTTCTTCCTCATGAAAAGTGGAATGCTGCGAGAGGGCCATCAACATTTCGTACAGCATACCTTGTAGGACCTTGTTGCATGGGCATGACATTACCTCTGGCGTATCTTCCAGCAGCTTGCTTTATAGGTTTCCTGTTCCATGATGTGGCATCCTTAGATACATAGGCTTCAATGGCAACATTTGTGCTTATAGTTGATGACCTCTTAGCTCCTCTATGACCACAACTAAGATTCCTCACAGATGATACTGACACCGAGGACTCCTGCCTTCTTCTCCGTCCAGCACAGCCTCGACCTTTGCCTCGACCTGTAACTTGACTCTTTGCTGCAGGCGATGTTACCTGCTCAACATCAGTCTCATATTCACTTGGCGACCAACTGCTGTCGCCATCTGAATCATGACTGTCATCATCAGATTTATTGCCCTAACTTGGCTGATATGCTTCGTCGCTTGCTAAATATGCTGCATCATCAGACGACTCAGAGCCATCACTGTCAGCATCTCGTTGCAATATTTCTCTTACTTGGGCAGCTGAATACTTTTGTTTTGACATCATAAACAATAACTTAAAATAAATAAACAAAGATAAAGTTGAATAAAACGCAAAGCAGTTTTACTATAGGTGTACAATAATCGTGATGAATGAGCTGAAAGCCTTTAGATTTCATCGGAAATAATGAGAGAACGTATGATATCAATTACAGAAAATGTGTAATTTTCATAACACATTTCTTCCAGACTGAACGGGCATTTATCTGACATTTATGAGGGTGCATTTCAGGTTATGGGGGTGTGGGCACTTCTCCGATTGGGATTTTTTTGGCATGCTGAAATGAGACGTAGAGTAGGTGCGGGTATGGGGTGTGTTTAGCTTCCACTGCTGCTTGGCGGGAGGTACCCGACCATCTCCTCCCAGGGCCCCGTAGGACTGGTATGGGGTTGCATGTTGTGGTGAGGGCGTAGGCGTTGTGGTGTAAGCTGGCAAGATAAGAGCACACATTTGTTCCTACTTGTGCAAGTGGTCAGCTGGAGATACAAGAGTGTATATACACTTGAAAATTCAAATATACATATTCTGTTTATTCCCCTGACCTATCACCCTTCCCATTAATCTGGCTGGAGGGAAACATACTGTGAAAACCGCATGAGACGTTTTCATGACAGAAGCGAAGGATTGTCAACTGGTGCAGTCTACCTCTGTAAGTATATACTTACCTGACTAAATCTTTCTGAAAACTGCTCTTCCAGGGTTCAGTTTTCAATTTTCATGAAAAACTTGGGAAGTGGAATGGAGGAGTAACCTAAGAGGTAGTGCCATATACTGACAGACAGATGAAGCTAGGGTTCAAATCCCACAGCCATTTCTTCTGATCTTGTATACCATGGACTGCTCGAAGAACAAACCATTCAGTACTAGAAGAGATCAAACCTAAGCTTTCTTTAGAAGCTCAGATGACAAGACTTTGACTTTCATACTTTGGATACATCATGCAAAGAGAGAGATCATTAGAGAAAGATATCATGCTTGGCAAGGTAGAAGGCCTACGCAAAAGAGAAAGGCAAACAATGAGATGGATCGATACAATAACAGCAGCTATGGGTGCCACTCTATCAACAATGAGCCGCCTGACTGAAGACCGAACACAGTTTAGGAGAGCTATCCAGAGGGTCGCCATGAGTCAATACCGACTCAAAGGCATTTAACACCACATTGCCTCAGGTACAAACTTAATTTACAGGCCCTCTACAAACAGGAACTCGTCTTAAGCTATTACTGAAAAAGGTGCTAAATCCAAAAAAAGTGCAAAGCCCCCTAAAATAATCATGAGTTTTCACATGAGCAAATGTTTAAATGTGTAAAAACAGCATTTGATTGTCATTTCACAGTGTGAAAGATCAGATCAGCAGAGGGAAGATATGCACAGTTGCTGAATTTAAAAGTCACCGCACATACTTTCCACCATGGGCACATTCTCAAAGAGATACTACTCAGAGAGATTCCGCTTGAAGGTCTATGGGCACATTACTGCTTTCTGCAAATTCAATAACTAGGGGTGTGCACAGCCAAAAGAAAGTTTGCTGTTTGCATAAAAACAATTCATCCCGATTTTGAGGCATTTTTCCTGTTTCTTTTGACCTATTCATTTTTTTAAGTGTACACTGTATGCACACAAGAACTTAAAAATGCACTTTAAACTTTTTGGCACACAAACAAATCGAATGATTGGTCACAAATGTAATCTCCTACCAGTAACAGATTCATTCAGGCATATGCTTTTCAGGCAAAGGATCCAGTATATGAAAAATACCGGCAATAATTTGAGAACCTACCTCATAAGTGGATGTGACTGTATACATGTAAAAAGCAGTAGTTTTACAGTACTGTAGAAGGATGATTTACATATTAACATAGTAAATGACGGTAGATAAAGACCAGCATGGTCCATCTAGTCTTCCCAGCAAGATGGCAAGAGTAGATGCACCTGTTGCTCTGTGCAGGCCACCCCTCCCCATGTCTTTGTTTAGGGGTGAACCCACCACTCCGTGTAGGACACCCCTATTTGTTGAGATGTTAGATGGTTCAGTTTATTTTGTTTTTATCCTGTTTCTGTAAAGGGATCCACTGTGTTTGTCGCATGCCGTTTTGAATTCCGTCACAGTGTTAGCCCCTACCACTTCCATCGGGAGGGCATTCCAAGCATCCACAACCCTTTCATTGAAAAAATATTTCCTGACATTGCCTTTCAATTTACCATCTTGCAGCTTCATGTTATGCCCTCTAGTTTTACAGCTTCCCCGTCTTTGGAAGAGGTTTGTTTGTTCATCATTTCTCTTTAAGTATTTAAAAGTCTGAATCATATCTCCCCTGTCCCACCTCTCCTCCAAAGTGTACATATATAGGTCTTCAAGTCTCTTCTCATAAGGCTTCTGACGTAGGCTCCAAATCATTTTGGTCGCCTTCCTCTGAACAGTTTTCAGTCTTTTTACATCTTTTGCAAAATACAGTCTCCAAAACTGAACACAGTATTCCAAGTGAGGCCTCACCAGTGACTTGTACAGTGGCATAAGTACCTCTTCCTTTCTGCTGGTAATCCCTCTTTGTATGCACCCCAACATCCTGCTGGCTTTTACCACCGCCTTGTCACACTGTTTTGCCACCTTGAGATCATCAGAGATAACCACACCAAGGTCTTTCTCCTGAACCATGCACACCAACCTCTCACCCCCTACCGTGTACATTTCCCTTGGATTTTTGCTACCCAAGTGCATGACACTGCACTTTTTCGCATTAAATCGTAGTTGCCAAGAATTTGACCATTCTTCCAGCTTTTGTAGATCTTTCCTCATGTTATCCACTCCCTCGGGGGAGTCCACTCTGTTGCAAATTGTTGTGTCATCTGCAAAAAGACAGACTTTTCCATTCAGTCCTTCAGCAATATCACTCACAAATACATTGAACAGTGCCGGGCCCAGGACCGAACTCTGGGGCACCCCACTAATCACCTTCCTTTTATCCGAGTGAGCTCCATGTACCATCACCTTCTGTTGTCTGTCAGTTAACCAATTTCTAATCCATCATGGGACCCATCCCCAAGCTACTGAATTTATTGACAAGACTCCTATGAGAAACAGTATCAAAGGCGTTGCTGAAATCCTGGTAGATGACATCCATCGCATGCCCCTGCTCTAGTTCCTTGGTCACCCAGTCAAAGAACTCAATCAGATTTGTTTGGCATGACTGTCCTTTGGTAAAACCATGTTGCCTCAGATCTTGCAACCTGTTGGTTTTGAGAAAGTTCACTATTCACTCTTTCAGGAGCGCCTCCATTACTTTTTCCACCACCGAGGTAAGGTTCATGGTCCTGTAGTTTGACACTTATTTATTTTAATTACATTCTCTTATATACCACACTATTCTGCATCAGTGCAGTTTACATTGAACAAACTGAAATTACATTGAACAGGGCATTATAACTTGGAGATAACTATTTTACAGGGAACATGGGCTATGGAGGGTT
The DNA here is from genome assembly GCA_033557465.1 of Ichthyophis bannanicus. Lineage (NCBI taxonomy): Eukaryota > Metazoa > Chordata > Amphibia > Gymnophiona > Ichthyophiidae > Ichthyophis > Ichthyophis bannanicus. Next base: position 1,608,572,673 of record CM066031.1, read on the forward strand.
AAGTGGCTTGCCCAAGACCACAAGGAGCACCTGTGGGACTAGAAACCCCAGTCCTTCTGGCCCATGGTTGCTGTCCTCTAGTGGGATTTGAACCCCAAACCTTCCGGCCTGAAGTACCTTGCCCCAACCACTAGGCCACTCCTCCACTCCTTCCCTATCCCCACTTTTCTATAGAGGTACTATATCAGCCATTCTCCAGTCCTGTGGAACCTCTCCTGTTTCCAAGGATCTGTTGAAGACATCCTTTCACTCCCATTTTTATATTTGGGAATCACAGCTGGTCCATCTCCAGGATTTTCTTTAGTAAAAACAGAGCAGAGGTTTAGCAATTTCGCTTTTTCAATGTCACTTTCCACAAGTCCTTTCCCAGCACTTCTGAGTCCTGAAATTCCAACTCTGATCTTCTTCCTTTCCCGAATATACCTGAAGAAAGTTTTGTCACCACCCTTAACATCGTTAGCCATCTTTTCATCTGCCTTTGATTTTGCTTTCCTTATTTCTCTTTTAGACTCTTTGAGTTTGATCCTGTATTCATTTCTATGTTCTTCTATTTGCAAGCTTTTGAATTTTGCAAAAGCTGTGTTTTTTGCCTTTATTTGAGCAACCACTTCTTTGGAAAACCAAATAGGTTTCCTTCTCCTCTTGTTTTTATTTACTTTTCTTACATATTTATCTGTTGCCTCTTTTATTGCCACTTTAGTTTAGCCCACTGCAATTCCACTTCCCTTATCTCCTTCCACCCCTTTATCTCCTCCTTTAGGTACTCGGCCATTTTATTGAAGTCAGTGTTTTTGAAGTTTAGGACTTTGAACTTGCTATTATTGGCCTGTATCATGGCTTTTATCTCAAACTACACCGTGTGATGATCGCTGTTGCTCACAGAGGCACTCACGCAGACATTCGACATGCTATCACCGTTGGTGAGCACTAAATCCAGCGTTGAGCTTTCCCTGGTTGGTTCCATCACCATTTGTCTAAGTAACGCATCTTGGAGAGCATCCACAATTTTTTTGCTTCTTTCCAGATGTGCAGAAGGAGTAATCCAATCCACATCAGGTAAAGTCACCCAATATGATTGCTTCCCCCTTTGTGGCTATCTTGGCAATATCTTTAATCAATTCGTTATCTCTCTCTCCAATTTGAGTTGGAGGTCTGTAGACTACATCAGTATGGACGACAGTGCCATCTCCTCTTTCCAACGCAATCCAGAGCACTTCTTCTTTTCCCCATTTCCCCTGTATTTCAGTAGCTTTAATATTGCTTTTTACATACAAGGCTACTCCTCCACCTTTTCCATTTTCTCTGTCTCTTCTGAATAGATTATAGCCAGCTATGGCTATATCATAATCATGCGATTCATTAAACCATGTTTCTGTAATGGCCACAATGTCCAAATCCATTTCTACCATTAGAGCTTCCAGGTCCGGAATTTTGTTGGCTAAGCTTCGAGCATTTGTGCTCATTGCTTTCCAGCATTTACCTGGCTTGTGTGTATTTTTCATTGATTTTGTTCTGCCCACTTCTTCCCACTTGTTTTTGATGTGTGGTTTAAAAGTGTGGCTGTTTCTGATGCTTTGCTTTTGCAAGGGGTGGCGTGCAGATCTTGACCTTCCACATCCGTCACCCCCTTTTCCTAGTTTAAATGCATATCCACATACTGCCTGCATTTTTCACTCAGGATTCTTTTCCCTGCGACAGAGAGATGTAGTCCATCAGCACAGTATAGTCTCTTGTGGGTCCATCTGTTTCCCCAGTTGCCAATAAATCTGAATCCTTCTTGTTTGCACCAGGTCTGGAGTCATGAATTAAAGCTGTTAAGGCGATGCAGCCTTTTTGTCCCCTTACCAAGAACAGATAGAACTTCTAAGAATGCAACAGTGTTAACAATGGGCTTGAGTTTCTCTCCCAGAGACTGGAAATCCTTTTGGACTGTAGAGGCACTGTTTCTAGCCAGGTCATTTGTGCCCAAGTGGATAACATCAAGTTTAGAGTGTTCACTTTTTGCGCTAATTACTTCAACAACTTGATTTGTATTCCTGCTGGCTGAAGAGCCTGGTAGGCACATGACTATCTTCTCTCCTTTGAACTGTGTTCCCAAGTTAGTGCCTCTGATGATGGAATCTCCAAGTAGTAGTAGTTTTCTGTTTGGTGAGGTTTTTTTCATATTTGGTGCTTTTGCAGGAGATTGGGCATTGTCCGACTCATTTAAGGGCCCTTCAGTTTCTTTGGATTGGGCATCCTCATTAGCCAAAGCAGAGAAGGCATCGTGCATGGATATCTCTTGATGTATAGAATGTCTCTATGTTACAGGTCGCAATCTACTAGAACCCACTGTGATCCATTTGTTCCTGGGGTGTTTGATTCTTTGTGGAAGCAGTGGTGGACTTTGTTCAGTTTGTATCCTAGAAGAGGTGCGCTTCATTGCAGCCAGTTCCTCCCTCAGTAGAGTCTCTTCTTTATGCATGGCAGCTAGGTCTTTCCTTAGTAGAGTCAGTTCTTCATGCATGACAGCTGACTTGAGGCACATAGGACAAGCTCTTAGGCTCCAAATGATTTGTCTTGGAATGAAAGTACCGCAGTTATTGCACTGAATACACGACATGTTGATTAAGCAGTCCCAGAAGAGGAGGAAGAAGAAGAAGAAGAAGAAGAAAGGATGAAGAAGATGTGGGCTTTAACCCAAGTTAGGAAGGATAGATGGCACGTATGTGAGCACTATATAGGCAATGTAGACTCTGGGGTGGGTGGGGTTAGGGGTACGGTGGGCGGGAACCTAAGTGTCTCTGGCCAGTAGGCTGTTCCTGAATTGTGGGCACACACAATGGAGACAGTAAGAGAACCCACCAATAAGGATCAATAGGAAAATAAATATGTGGAGACAAACAGACAGAACTCACAGTTCAGTAGCAATTTCAGCAAAAATCACCTTTCAGGAGAGCTCTGGAGAGCCCTGCTCTTCTCAAGGGACATGCACACTTTCCCTTCTAAAATTGATCAGGCCAATATTCAAAGCTACTTACATGTTTAGCAGTCTGCTAAGGGGATCATTTTAGAAGCCCTGTTCATGATTTCCACGTCTGAAAACACTCATGCAGATGTGGAAATCACATGGACCTCCATAAAGCAATTTTAGAAAGGACCAAATTTACATGTACCTAGAGTGATCATACCCAGGTCACAAGGAGGACATGGTGGAGGCATGCCCGGGGGTTCCTACAAATATAAATGGGTGCGCCTGACTTTTAGAATGGCAAAGCATGTCCGAAATTGCTTGCGGACAATTCCAAGGCTATAGCTCCTGCCAGGCACAAACAAGTACCAAAAGAGTGCTCATATTGGCAATATTATACTTGTCAACAGAACAAAAGAAAGTCCTCTCATTCTCCCAATACTTTCTGCTGCCACACATCTCGACTTGTAAAATGGAAGGCCAGGACATGTATGTGGCATGGGGTACACTAGGTTGTCTTCTATTCCCTATCTGTGAATTTTCAGCAGCAGTATAGAGACAGTGCTGCCAAAATTCCTCTCTCTACAAATAGTGCAGGAGTAGAATGAAGGCATTCCACTTAGCTTTATGCATAGCAGTCATATTCAGTTGCTATCTATATTGCTAAACAGAAAACCATCCAAAATTAAACCTCTTGGCGAATAACAGGGTTGGATGAGATTCTGGTCCTAGCACTCCCTGCATGTACAGAGCGGTTTTGCAGGGATTGCTTGATGTGGGTGTGAGGGGGCAGTGCTGGTGCGGTGTGGGGGAGGTGCCATCTGCCGAGGACATACAGAGGCAATTCAAGTCATGCCTCTGTATGTCCCTTGGCATCGACTTGGACGCCTTACTTAATCCACCCCGAAGGTGGAATAGGTACCAGGCTCCATGCAGATTGTGGGTTGCAGCTCCCCTACTCCATGATGCCACTGTGGGAGTGAATCTGCCACCCAATCCCGACCTTGGGGGCCCCCACCGAGGGTCAGACAGCGGGGTGATGGGGCTGGTTAGCGTCTGGGCACTGTGAGACTCCGGCTGGAAGTGCCAATGCCATGGAGAAGGGATGCCACTGTACCAGAACACCAGCCGGAGCATTGGGCGGACTGGCCATGTAAATCACATGATGTCTCCCTCCTTGGAATTGGGTGCACACTGGGCTAAGTGCCCGATTCCACAACCACAGAAATATATAGCTCCCATGGTTGCGGAATCGGGTACAACTCGGGGACATCCATGGTTTGGGCATCCCCACGGTCTGGATGTGCACCTTTGAGAATCGCCTCCACATGTATAGCAGCTGTGCATTGCTGTGGGCGGCAAACACTGCCCATGTTTATTCAGTGTCACTACCTATCTATAGAGTGATGCTTAATTTATTCATTTTTCAAATACTGTGGACAGTATTTAAACACGCTTGCCACTGGCTTTGAATATTGGCCCAGATGTTTATACATGCAGCCTGCAGCTGAAGGTACACCTGCCAGGTGAAAAACACATACTTTACAGTTTGCAAAATATATGCACCGTGGGGGTCATTCTGAACTCCATTTAGCAGTTCTGGACGTCCAATCCAGATGTCCAGACCCGCTAAACAACCAGGCAGCCTACCAGGGAAAGAACTCTCTCTACGAACAGGCAATCTGTATGGGGAGCTCTGTTCGCGGTAGGAAGGGGGTGGGACAAAGGCAGAACAAGGGCGGGCGGGGGTGGAGAGTAACACGGACATACAGGGCCAATTCTGAGATCGACCCTTTATGTCCGGGATCGGCCAGGGTGACTGGGGACTTATTCCACCTCAGAGGTGGAATATGTCCCCCTGGATGTTGGGGGACCATGGCGCTGGGTGGAGACAAGAGGTGAGGGGTGCAGGGGGATCCCTGCAGCCCGACCCTGACCATGGGAGGACAGATCAGGGGTCGGGAGCAGGGAAAGGATGTTTTCACTGGCGGTTGGGGATTGTGGCACCTGAATGGAGCCACAGTGCCATGGCAATGGGACATCATGGCACTGCAGCTCCATTCAGGAGCCTGGCTGTGCTAGATGGGGATCGGCAGGACGTGCAGCCGATCACAATTGGGGCACGGCCTGCATATCCAGGCTGGTAGACCCAATTCTGATCCCATGGGGGCTAGACGTGCCTGTGGGATCAGAATCGGGTCTACCTCTGTACGCCTGATTCTGATCAGCTAATATAGAATTGGCCTCTAACTGTATAAAAGAAGTCCTGCATTTTTCTATTTGTAGCGCATTGCATGTTATTGATTCTAATAGTACTGTGACTGTGGAAACTGGGTTGCTCTTGCTATAAAATGCACCTCCTTTATAAGGAAATGCAAAGATGCTATTGCTGCAATTTCAGGCCTGCTGGAATCCTAAAAGCCAAGGTACACCACTTCAGTACTATAGACATATGAAAAGATCAGTACTATAGAAATAAGAAAATATGAAAAAAGAAAATATATAAAAGTTTCCAAATCACCATTACATATAGTACATTAATGAAAAGGACAGTGCAGGGTACTCTGCTGATGCTCACTATAAGGGTGTTCACACCTGATAGCCTCATTAATTAGGAATAGGCATGGGGGAGGAGTTGTCACTGGTATGTACGGGAGAGGGAAGGGGTGGGACAATATTGCAGGTTGGGATTGAGATGGGGACCCTTGGGTTGGCAAGTTAAGAATGGTGAATGATTTAGGGATCTGCTTTACCTTTAAACTGATTTGTGGTGCTGTGAATGAGACATGATAGGATCCATGGTGGTCACAAGGTCTGGTGGCAGTTCTCTCGCATGCTGGGTGAGACTGGGAACTCAACAGTGGGCACTCTACTGTTGAGAACCAATTTTCCTGTGGTTATTTTGGTTACCCAGCCATCCTCACTGTAAGTAGGGGGTGGTGTGCCTTTTATTTAGGTTTTGAAATTGCAGCGGTTGGGATGAACTGTTGGATTTTGGGCTACCTTGGCTCGTAGCAGGCCTGCAGTAGTACAGGTAGATTTTGGATTACTATTATTGAAATAAGATTTATCACTCCAATACTTGAACCTGCTGTTCGGCTGTAGCAGAGGTCCAGATTGATTGATGGGTACATGCCTGCAGGCCCAGTGGTCTAGGGTTTGGACATCTTGCTGGACTGTGGTAGATGTTGACCAGGAAACAGTGTGAGTTAGTATGTTAAGCTTAAATTTGTGATGTTCTATGGAGTTTGCGCATAAAACTGTGGCCTTGTACTCTCAATATGGCTGTTAAACTCTGTGGTTTGAGGGTGAGTAAGGTGACAAGGCCTCAGGATAACTCAGTCATTACCACTGTTAATTTTCAAAAATAATCTGTAATCCTTATTAAAAGTTACTACTACTCCTACTTATCATTTGTATAGTGCTTCAAAGCGTATGCAGCACTGTACATTTATTTATTTTTATTTATTTAACATTTTTTCTTTACCGCCTTTCTACAATTCAAAATGGATTACATAGAAGTAATTTGTACAGTGCATGGCTATGTGATATATTTTACTTTGCAAGATAACATAACATAAAGGGAGAAGCTTGATCCCTGGGCAGGGGGGGGGGGGGTTGTTGGGATAAGTTATTTACAACTTAGAAATGTAACATCATGTATTTACAGGATAAGTAATTTTACAAAATTGTCTGGTTCATGGGTAAGTTGGGTGCATGATTATGGGGCTGGTGGTTCTGAACTGCTATTTAGTGTCGAGTCAGGGGGTGTGGATGAGCCGTAGGATTCCTGAAATAGATAGGTGTTTACATGTAAGAGACAGTTCCTGCTCATCAGAGCTTACAATCTAAATAACAGAGCTTACAAAAGTCCCAAAGTGAGTTATAATCATATTCCTCATTGCATTTTGTGCATGCATGTATGTTTTCCAGATGTGATAGGAAATGAAATCTTTGGACAAATGATGTGCAGTTTTAAAACTGTCCAAACAAACTAGCTTGCAAGACTATTGCATTATCTTGCACAAAATGTAAAACTGACCCTACATGTTCTGTGGAACACTTTATTTATTAAATCCAACTGTTCAAATGTCAGTCCTTTGATTCTGGGTATACTGGCAATGTAAATCTTTCTGGGGTCATGAAAAACACAGGTGGAGTTTCCTGCTTTCTTACCAGTATTGTCCTGCTATTATAATTCTTAGTCACTGCAACTACAGAATATTGGAGAGACACTGGGAAAGATAAACAGGATACGTCAAACTAAACTCATTTGCAGGATATGCCTCTATGATACTCCATTGACTTCACCATTCACAGGCTCCAACTTATATAATGCTCCCCTACTTACCACTCCTCTATTTCATATATATGCACCAACTTAGACATGTATACCTACAAGAAGAGGTGTTGAGGGATCCTTTCTTATGAAGGTAAAGTCTGAGACTAGGATAGTTTTGTAGCTTTGAATGGACAGACTAGATGGTGCTTGCATCGATCAGTCATCATTTTCTCTATCATTGTCAAAGAATTTATCAGTATTATCTACATAGAAATAGAGAAGATGATTGGATATGAAGACACCAAACCTACCAGGTCTGCCCATTCTAATCTCCTGTTTCAATATTACAATGTGAACTTTCCAATGCAATCATTCCCATGGAATTAAAAATGTGTGATCACACTATTTCTTAATAACTTTTTGCTGCACTTTATCTTTCCTACTACCTATTGGCCCAGCTCCCTCCTTTGTTTTTAATATATATTACTTAAGCAAACTTTGTCTTCACTGCCTTGATTTCTTGAGCAACTCTCACTTGCCCCATGCTGATGCGTCCCGTAAATCCATGGAGAAAGCCCTTGTCAAAATCTCCAGGTACGTCTTCCTGGCCAAAGGCAAGGTCCCTTCATCGTTCTTCATTCTTGGCATGTCCACGGCTTTCTATACTTTTGATTGCCCTCTATTTTCCATAATGCTGTGCCCTCGCATGAATGTCAGGATTAGGTAATTTCCTTGTGCTCCTCTTTCTCACGTTGCATTTGTGAAGAGCAATATTATAACAGGGTGCCAGGACAGAACAATGAGCCCGTCTTCATTGGAGAGCAAAGCACTGTACTTCCCACACTTCAATATCTGCGGCAAGAGCGTGAGCAAGGAGGGTTTCTGGTTCATCTAGAGACATCATCACCCTGTGTCGGGAGTGCAGTTAAAAGCAGAGAGAGTTATGGCATGAGGCAGGAAAAAATTACTTGCCTTCGACCTTTGGAGGGAGAGGAACTGTAGCCATATGATACGCCAGGACTTCCTTCGGTGTAAATGACAGAGAAGTGGAACAATTCTGCTGAAGGAATTCCAGTTTACTTAGTACTATCATCATCCTGTGCCAGGGCGCAGTTAAAAAGCAGAGAAGGCTGTGGATGCCTTTTGTAAAATACCCTGGAAAATGTGCACATCCCAACCTGGACATCCCATGTTCTTCCTAAATGCTCAATGCAAAATCGGGCCTCACAGGTTTAAGTCTTTTGTTAGAAACCTCACTGTTCTTGTGTTCTTTCTGAATTGGATGAAACTGATATTAAAATCATATTTCAGGAATAAAGACATTGCTTTTTGTGGTCAGAAGATACAGGTTTTCCTGGATGTAGCTAGGACTACATACGTGCATCTCTGCAGGAAAATGTTTTCTTTCATTAAAAGCATGGATGATTGCAATTGGAAAGTTTTTCCTTAAATTTTCCTGCAAGTCTTTAGTTACTTGTCTGAGGAATAAACATGGTTTCAGCTGGACACACTTCAATTAGAAAATTTCCCGAGAGATAAATATTCTGGGATGTAATTTTCCTGTACTGGGTAGGGAAAGGTCACTGGATCCAGTTTATTTATTTTATTAATTTATAACATTTATGAACTGTTTCCTCAAATAATTGTACAAAGTAGTGCACATTCAAATGTTCATGTAAAACACCACAGACTGTGCTGTAGCTGAGGAGCAGAAGCTATTTTGCCAGATAACAGATACACTTCACTAGAATACTGCTACAAACAGCCCAACCAAGCTGCCCCTAGCCGAACTACACCCATCAAGCACAGGAAAAACCCATGTTTTGACTTTTTTCTTGAAGGGCTATAAAGTGAGGAGCAAAGGTTTGTGAGCACTGCTCCAAATTGTGATCATTTGGATCCTCGTCTTGGCATGATGCTACAAAACAAAATATAAAAATTATGCCTGATACATTTGTTATGTAATGGCTGCCTATTATAGGAATACAGTAGCCTGGAGGACTTCAAGTAGAGGTAATTTTGTACCATTTAATTATTATTTAGTCTTAAAATTAATGATACCTTATGTGGACAGCACATGTACACATCCAATATATTATATCTGACTCTCATCATGCAGCATACTTATTGTCAAAAAAAAAATTACAACTATTACACAAACTAAATAAGGAACTTTTTGTCTCTTCTATATTTTGTCTTGAAACAAAATTCAATTACAATGAAGTCTACTTGAAAAATTAACAAAATCGACTGCACATTTGAAAGAAAGAAAATGCCCAATCCACTGCAACTTCATACACTATTTTCACCTACCACCATATTTTGAACAGGTGCTCACAAACCTTTGCTCCTCACTTTTCCAGGGAAAGGGACCTGCCACTGAAGAAGCAAGGCTCTGCCATTGCTCGTGGTGTCTCTCTTTTGCTATTAGGTGCACCAGCAAGTGCAGAAGAGGTACACCACGAGTAGTAGCAGAGCCTTGCTTCTTCAGTGACAGGTCCCCTTCTCTGGAAGTCTTGTGAATCATGCTGTCTGTTCTTCAGGCACAAACCTAAGAACATAAGATATCCCATAATGGGTCAGACCAAGGTCCATCAAGCCCAGTATCCCGTTTCCAACAGTGGCCAATCCAGCTCACAAGTACCTAGCAGTTTCCCCAAAAGACACAGGTTCCACAATGCTTGTATTGGGGCAAACAGTGGATTTCCAGGGTCCTTTTTAATAATTGTTTATAGACCATTCCTCCAGGAATTTGTCCAAACATTTTTTAAACCCAGCTGCACTAATGGCTTTTACTACATCCTCCGGTAATGAATTTCAAAGTTTGATTATACATTGAGTGAAAAAAATAATTCCTCTTATTAATCTTAAACGGGTTACACTATAGCTTCACCTCATGTCCCCTAGTCTTTCTACTTTTTGATGGCAAAAACAAATCGATCTATGTTTACCAATTCCACTGCATTCAATAATTTATAGACCTCTATCATAACTCCACTCATCCGTCTCTTTTCCAGGTTGAAAAGCCCTAACCTTTTAAGCCTCTCCTCATAGAGGTATCCTTCCACTTGTATTCCACTACGGACTAGGTCCAAAATGTCTTCCCCTCTTGTCAGTTCATGAACAAGCTGCTCTAAGAACCAGTCATTTCTTTCATCTAGAAACTTTTTCTCCCTAGCATGTCCTGCCATGACACTGACCCAGTCAATATCTGGGTAATTGAAATCATTATTATTACTGTGCTGTAATTTTTGTTAGCTTCCCTGATTTCTTTGAACATTTCATTATCAATTTGTTCATTCTGGCCAGGCAGTTGGTTGTACACCCCCACTGCCATCGCCTTCCCCTTTTTACATGCAGAGATTCTATAGTGCATTTTGTTTCCTGCAAAACTTTAATCCTGTGTGACCCAATACCCTCTCTAACATAGAATGCAACCTGTCCACCAATTTGATCTACTCTATCACTGCGATATAATTTGTACCCAGGTATCATTTAGTGTCTCTCTGGTTGTCCTTCCCCCAGGTCTTTGAGATAGAAACATAGAAACATGATGGTAGAAAAAGACCATATGGCCTAGCTAGCCAGTCTGACCTTCTATATCAACTACTACAATAGTCCCCTTTTTTCTTAGAGATCCTCTGTTTGTTCCATGCTTTTTTAAATTAAAATACAGTGGAACCTTGGTTTTCGTGATTAATCAGTTCAAAAAAGTATGACTAAAACCGAATATATGAAAACTGAAGCAACGTTTCCCATAAGAAATAATGTAAATCCAATTAATCTGTTCCTGACCCCCAAAAATATTAACAAAAAATACATTTTATAGAGAATAACTATATTTTTACATACAGAAAACCATGAGAAAAAAATATAAATGACTAATGAAATGGATAAATGAACATTTAACATCACTTTTACGTTTATTGAAGACTCTTGTTGGCATATGGAAGACAGTCAATCAGCAAGAGAATCAAAATAAAGAAAATCCTACTTCTGGCCACAAAATGGTACTCCATTTTCAACTGTACGAAAACCGAGACAATGTACGAAAACTGGGACAAAATCTTGACGAAAAAAGTCAACGAAAACCAAATCATACGAAAACTAGGGCATACGAAAACCGAGGTTTAACTGTACTGTCCTCATCTCTACCACCTCCACTCAGAGACGATTCAATGCATCTACTATTCTTTCTGTAAAGAAATATTTCTGCATATTACTCCTGAGTATATCCCCTTTCACGCTCATCCTATGTCCCCTCATAGCAGAACTTGCTTTCAATCAAAAGAATAGTCTCAGGTCAATTCACAGAGTAATAAAAAGTGACCAAAAATAATGAAATTACTCTATTAACAACAGCACCTAATAAAGGGAAACATAGAATTGTGGGAGTAATGCAAAGATTCACAAAATAAATAATGGCTCAGGGACGTCTCAGACCAACCGGCTTAAAACAGAGACACAACAGTGTCTAAGAGCGCCGCAATAGCATCAAGGACTGTCCACCGGCCTTAAAATTATCTTGTTTAATACTCCAACAAAATGTGTCAAAAACAGTGCAAAATAGCAAAATAGCAATAGTACTTAATAACAGTACTTAACTTCAGATATCCCAACACCAGTTATCTCAGCGCCATACAATGCGTTTCACTCAATAAGACTGAGTTTCTTCAGGGAGATTTACAACTGAAATAGTAAACTGTTGCTGCCCACGTTTTAAAACACAAAGCATAGCTTGTACAGCATCAGTGCTTGCATTGAGCACTGATACTATACGAGCTATGCTTTTTGTTTTAAAACGTGGGCAGCAACAGTTTACTATTTCAGTTGTAAATCTCCCTGAAGAAACTCAGTCTTATTGAGTGAAACGCATTGTATGGCGCTGAGATAACTGGTGTTGGGGTATCTGAAGTTAAGTACTGTTATTAAGTACTATTGCTATTTTGCTATTTTGCACTGTTTTTGACACATTTTGTGGGAGTATTAAACAAGATAATTTTAAGGCCGGTGGACAGTCCTTGATGCTATTGCGGCGCTCTTAGACACTTTTGTGTCTCTGTTTTAAGCCGGTTGGTCTGAGACGTCCCTGAGCCATTATTTAGTTTGTGAATCTTTGCATTACTCCCACAATTCTATGTTTCCCTTTATTAGGTGCTGTTGTTAATAGAGTAATTTCATTATTTAATCAAAAGAGGCTTTCCTCCTGTGCATTTATGCCACGGAGGTATTTAAATGTCTCTATCAAATCTTCTCTATCCCACCTTTCCTCTAAAGTATACATATTAAGATTCTTAAGTCTGTTCTCATATGCTTTATAACGAAGACCACTAACCATTTTAGTAGCCAACCTCTGCACCAACTCTATCCTGTTTATATCCTTTTGAAGGTGCTGTCTCCAAAATTGCACACAATACTCCAAATGAGGTCGCACCAAAGACTTATACAGAGGCACTATCACCTCCTTTTTTCTGCTAGCCATTCCTCTCCCTTAGCACCCATGCATCCTCCTAGCTTTTGTTGTCACCTTTTCTACCTGTTTAGTTACTTTACGTTTGTCAGACACAATGACACCCAGGTCCCGCTCTTCTTTTGTGGAAAGAAGTACTTCACCCCTTACGATGTACCGCTCCCTTGGATTTTTGCAGTCCAAATGCATGACTCTGCATTTTTTGGCATTAAATCTCAGCTGCCAAATTCTAGACCATTCTTCAAGCTTAGCTAGATCCCTCCTCATGTTATCTACTCCTTCCTGGGTTTTGACTATTGCAGAATTTGGCATCACCTGCAAAGAGGCAAACCTTACCCGACATCCCTTCCACAATATCACTAACAAAGTTGTTAAAAAGAATCAGACCAAGGACAGATCCCTGCGGCACACCACTGATAACCTCCTTCTCCTCTGAGTGAGCTTCATTTACCTGTACCAGTAATATCTAACCTCTCATTTAGTGCTATATATTTCAACTCTCCCATCTTATTTTTTAGACTTCTGGCATTTGCATATAAGCATTTTAGAGGTTGTATTTTATTCATATTAATCTGGTCATCAGTAGGTAAGAGTAATTTGAAATCTTTAAACTGTCTGTTTTGTACTTAAGGGCATTTGGATTACCTTTGTCTTTATTGGAACCTTTCTGTTGATATGCCCTAACTTCCCTCTTTTGCTAGTATCCTTCAAGGATACATTATTCTGAACCATGCACTCTTGGGTGACTGTCAGCTTTTCCCTATTATCTAGTTGAAAAGCTGCTCTATCTCCTTTTTAAAGGTTAATGCCAGCGGCCTGGTTCCATCCCAGTTAAGATGGAGCTCATTCCTTCAGAAAAGCCTCTTCTTTCCCCAGAATGTTACCCAGTTCCAAACAAATCCCAAACCCTCTTCCTTGAACCATCATCTTATCCACACATTGAGATTCTGGAGCTCTGTCTGCCTTTTGAGTCCTGCATGTGGAATGGGAAGCATTTCTGAGTATGCTACCTTGGAAGTTTTGGATGTCAATGTCCTACCTAAAAGACTAAATTTGGCCTCCAGAACCTCCCTACCTTACTTTCCTACGTCATTGGTACCAACATGTACCAACACATCAGACTCCTCCCCCAGTGCTAGCTAAAACCTTGTCTAGGTGGTGTGTGATGTCCACTGCCTTCGCATCAGGTAGGCATGTTACCAGGTGATCCTCATGTCCACCAGCCACCCAGCTATCTATATGCCTAATGATCAAATCATCAACTATTACGGCTGTCATTAATCTTCCCTCTTGGGCACATGGCCCTGGAGAAACCTTCTCAGTGCAAGGGAGTTTAGATCACCTGGAGGACAAGTCCTAGCTCCAGTAACGCTACTATTTGGACACAGGATTATAGTATAGATAGAGCATTCTTTCTGAATATCATTAATAGGATACTAGCTCTGTAAATTAGCTGTGAATGCTTATATCTGGATTTTCCACACCTATCCTGGGGACCCCACATCATGTTGAGTTTTTAGGATGTCAATAATGAATAGGCATGATATAAATTTGTATTTGCTGGATTTCCTGCCTAGTTGTGGAGTCCCTAGGATATTGCAGACACAAAAGCACTATGTAGTCAACATACCTCAGCAGAGAACCATCTTTTTTCACTTTATCCTAGATCTGGCTTTGAGATTCATTAATAAAAGTGTACACTGTAACCAAAATCTAGCTGTAAGACATTTGCATGTGAAATCTATAGTATAAATGCATAATGTGCCAACAGATAGTGTTGTGTTACTTTAAAGAGATGGAAGGGAAAGCAGTCCATTGTAATAAAATCAAAAGGTCATGCAGCAATAGTCCCTTTAGGAAAATGATGATTGAAGCCATATTTGACATTTGGTACTTGAATCTATTAGATAAAATAACTCTAACACTCCACATAATAGCTGTAGGTTTGTAGAGTACCACTATCTATGGGGAACTTAAGCAGGCTTTCAATTAAATTTTATTCTTGTCACTCATCAAAAGAATTAATCTTTTAAGGGACACAGTTTCTTTAAAGATAGTACAATGCTAATCAAAATAAAGAGTCATTGAGGAATGATATGCTAGATATGAGGTCCAAAAAATACAGCAAAAAACATAAGAACATAAGAACTGCCATACTGGGCCAGATCAAAGGTCCATCAAAGTCAGTATCCTGTTTCTAATAGTGGCCAATTCAGGTCAGAGGTATCTGGCAGATTCGATGCTGTTTATTCCAGGGATAAGTGATGGATTCACCCCAGCCCACCTTAATAATGGTTTATGGACTTTTTCACCAGGGGTTTGTCCAAATTTTTTAAAACCCAACTTCACTGATGTTATCGCATCCTCCAGCAATGAATTCCAGAACTTAACTATGCATTGAGAGAAAAAAATAATTTCTCTGCCTGTTTTAAATGTACTACCCTGTAAACTTCATGTCCCCTAGTTGTCATATGTTTTGAAAGAGTAAACAGTCGATTCACATTTACATCTCCCATCAGCCGTCCCTTCTCCAAGCTGGAGAACCCAAACCTCTTTAGCCTTTCCTCACAGAAGAGTCAATCCATCGCCCTTATTGTTTTGGGTGCCCTTCTGTTTGCCTTTTCTAATTGCACTACATCTTTGAGATACGGAGATCAGAACTGCATACAATATTCAATGTGCAGTCACCACAGAGAAATGCAGAAGCAATATGATATTCTTTGTTTTATTCTATATTCCTTTCCTAATAATTCCTAATATTCTGTTTGCTTTTTTGGGCTGCCACCGCACATTGCACAAATTTCAATGTATTGTCCACAATGACACCTAGATCCTTTTTCTAGGGGTGACTCCTAATATCATGTAGCTATAATGTGGGTTATTCTTCCCTATGTGCATTACTTTGCACTTATCTATATTAAATTTTATCTGCCATTTTGATGCCTTGTCTCCCAGTCTTTCAAAAATGCATTAAATGTCAATTTGCTTGTACAGTTCTGAGAGGGTACATCTTTTGACTAAGTCTTTAATTTTCTGTGTCTTCTGGAGGGGGAAAAAACCCTTGAAAAAATCTGTATTGGCAAAATGTTTTGCGAGAAGATCTGTGATTTTATTTCCCCCATGGAACTAGGTTTACGGCTTAGGAAAAAGCTTTAGTGTGTACTTTTTTTTTTTTTTGCAGGTGCCTTTTGTGCAAAGAAAAGTTTGAGGGGATTTTTTTCTTTTTTTTTTCCTTGCAGAAGTTGCAAGAAATGAAATGAAAAAGGATACACTGTTTCAAGACTAACTTACAAAGTCTTCACACTTGTTGTGAGATCTACAAATCTGGCCCTTTGTTTTTGATGAAATTTTCTAAACAGTTATACTTCTAAATTTGTAATATAGAGTCTTTTATATTCTAGTTCTCATACAAAATATCCAAAATGCAGTTTCACAATGAATACTGATAACAGCCAATATTCACTGTGACACACATAGTGGCAATATATTCAACTGCACCAGAAGTTACTTTTATACTGGTAGAAAGCTATACTTTATTTATTTTTTCTTGGAAGAGCAGTGTTATGCTCAAAATTTCAAAATGTCTTTTCCCCGACTTCATGGTTTCCTTTTTTTCTCTGTACCTTAGATCTCCTTTCACTTATGCTCTTGTATATTTTCTTCCTTACATTCTTTCACTTTTGAAGAACAAAACATGAGTTGCCCCCATTATGGCCACATCCACCTATGCTTCAAACTCTCCAACCCTGCATGTGCTTTGCATTGTGCATTACAGCCCTTCTTTGTATGTGCGACCTGCATGGGGTTCTGATTGGAATAAGTGCAGGGACATCCAGGTCTGTAAGGTTTGGATTCCCAATGGCATGCATGCTAACGGGGCCCTTTCACTAAAATGCTCCATGCAGCTGGCATATGATTTAACATGCGATAGCTGTTAGTGCATGACTGCAGTGACCAATATCACACTGGCATGAGGGCACATGCTGATTCATCTGCTAACTATACTCTCTCATGGGGCAGGTTCTGGGCAGGGAACAGGATTGGACTGCATATTGCAGTAAGTAGATTACCTTACAGTTCGCTCTCAGAGATGCAAACACAGATGCACGTACTGTCTCCTAAAGAGAACTGTGCCTACCCCATGGTAAGGTGTTTTTCTGTGTGGTAACCATATGGCTGAGTGGAGGTGTAGCCTAGTGGTTAGAACAACTGCCTACTACCCAGAAAATCAACAGTTCAATTCCCATTGGCACTCCTTGTGACCTTGGGCAAGTTACTTTACCCTCCATTGCCTCAGAAGAGGCCTGCCAATCAAGCTCCTGTGATACATTGCCAAGAAAACCCAGAGGTAGGTGGGTCACCAGGAGTCAAAAAGAAAAAAAAAAGCATATGGTATCATGTTGGGAATGCCCCCAACAGACTTGGCAAGTGGAAACCTTTACCACACTTTATTGAAAGGGCCACTAAGTTGTCAAAGTTAAATGTTAGCCTTACCTCAGAAATTAAGTACACCTTTCAATGTAAAACAATATTTTATGGATTTTTAACTGAACTACTTGCAGTTTTATTTCTTTGCGTGGTTGTGCCAGCATTGTTGCTTTCGAGAAACACTCATCGGAACCTAACCCTGTCACTTCATATGATGCAACATCTCTGGATTCAGCCAAGCTATTTTGATTCTTGTTTTTTCAAGCTCTAAATCACAGTGGGAAATGACAAACACACACAAACAAAAAAGGCGATACAAAAGAACAAAATGACACTTTACTAGCAAAGGCAACAGAAGGTAATCACAGCCATTTCCAACCCCTGCCTAGCAGGAGCTCAGCCTGCATGATCTCGGCATAGCAATCTGACAAACCGATCAGTAGTATAACTGTACCTTGGAAAACATAACCAGGATAATATAATGGATCCCTTTTCTACCATAAGATTGATTAATAATGTGAAACCCTAGTTGGTAGCACTATCTGGACAAAGGAAAAGGTCTCATTAAATCTTTATTGGGACTAGCTGGCACTGTGGCTTGGCAAGAGCTCAAAAGCTAGTGGTTGGTGGCTACAGTGGGAAGTGAAGCTTGGATCAATAGCAAAGGCATGCGAGTCATTGGAGGTTGGATGGGGGCCTCGGTCATGTACAAAGCCCAGAAGATTATAGCCTTGTAGGAGGATTATGACCAGCAAGTAACCTTTAGCATTAGAAAGCTTGCTCAAAGATGAGATATTGCTCTGTTGACTTATTTTCTTGGAGAGTATTGTTTGCAAAAGCCAAATGTCAACTGTGCTCTATAGAACAGCAAAGGAAACAAATTCAATAGACTAAAAGAGTCTAGGTTTCTATGAGTAGCTGAGACTGTAGGAGATCAAAGGGACCTATTTACTAAAGGGCAATGCATTTTGCACTTACCGCATGTTAGATGCAAACATTTATGCATAGTAAGTGAAAGCCTGTGCGGTAATGTTTGGGGGCATGGCCAGCATATGCCCTGTACGAGAGCGGTTGGTAAGAGGGACATTTTAGAAAGATTGCCTAGGTTAACATGCATTCCAATGCATGCAAATCTCAACTATTTTTAAAGAAAAGTGGGGTGCCTACTTTTTTTTTTATAAAATAGGGGTGTCAACCCTAGGCACAATGTATGCCCACTCTAGACTTGGTGTAAACGTGCTCACCTAGTTTTCTAAACATACATAAAACATAACAATATAGCATTTTATAAATTGTGCATATAAATTTGTGCTCTACCCCTGGCCACACCCACACCAAAAGTATGCACCATTGGCCTGATAGTATAGAATAGCATGCGACTAAACCACACATGTAAATACATGCTTTATGCATGCTGATGACATGTAACGTTAGGCTGCTTGTTATAAAATTACCTTCTGCATGCATCAGCAGATAGCGTCATAAGTGCTTCTGTGCTAGGTGGATGCAGTTACTGTGGCCCAGTCTGCATCCCAATCCCCCTCACTCCCCTAATCTTCATCCTGATCTTTTCCACCCACCCCTCTCTCCCTCCTCCCCTGGCACTTACAAGATTCAGTTAGTAGGGGTGGTGGGGGGTGCAGGAACGATCCTCAGAAGCCCCTTTAAACTAACACAGATTTTCAACCATTTATGCTAGTTTATAAAGTCAAGTACACTCATATTTGTCTTTGCCAAATAGGCTATAAAAACATGTATTAACTAGGTGGGGGGTGTTATGTGCAGCCACACTGATGGCCACATTGAGATCAAGTAATAATTGCCCCCACACCAATACTTTAAGCCTAACCCACCCATTTTCTCAGTCTCTGTGGACACTACCACCAATCCCTGTTTCCTCAACTCACAACCTTGGGGTCATCTTTGACTCTTCTCCCTCCTCTGCAAACAGGAAGTCGGCATTGGGCAACAGAGTGTGGAAGCAAAGAGCCCTGCAGCGCTGAAGTTTAAAGGTAAGTGCCGCGAGGCTGTTTTCCATTGCCACTGATGCTGTGGCAGGTCCCAAGAGGGAAAACAGTGGTGGCAATGGCCCTCCCCCGAAGGGCCTGCGCTCTGTGACCACCTAGCTCACTTAATGGTAACGCCGGCTTTGCTCTTGAGATCAGTAAAGTTCATCTTTGTGGCTTTATCTTGTTACAGTGGCTATGTGGGCAGCATTAATCTCTGATATGATAGAGACATTTAAATATCTCCATGTCATAAATGCACTGGAGGTGACCCTCTTCCAGTTGAAAGGAAGCTCTGGAACAAGGGATAATAGGATGAAGGCAAACTCAGAAGTAATCTGAGGAAGTATTTATGGAAAGTGCTGTGGAATCATGGGACAGCCTCCCAGTGGAGGTAGTGTAGACTAGAACTGTATCTGAAATCATGAAAGTGTGGGACAAATAAAGAGGATCTTTGAGGGACAGGGAAGAGATTGAAGAGCTTAGTAATTGTTATGGATGGGCCGTATGGTCTTTATTTGTCATTGTTTTCTCTGTTTCTCTGTTATTATGACATCCTTTGGATGTGGCACCCAACTGAACTGACTTTATTTACATGGGCAACTTGTGTACAGACTATATTCCATAGCAAAATCATCAACAAATACAAGTCTAGAAATCTGTAAAGAGAACAAGCCTTATTCTATTCCAGTCTTCCATTCCTCCCACAGGAACATAAGGGAATTTCCAGGTCTTTGTTGATTCCCTAAGCAGATAATTTATCTGAACACTTAAAACTCAGGATTATGATTTTGGCACTCAGACAAGAATGGAGAGTGAGGGTAGAGATATTCCCTTGGAGCTCAGACAGCCAAGAGAACCCCCTGGAGATAGAAAAGCAGGGGAACAGGTGCTGGGCCAAAGTGCTTTGGTTGGTGCCTCTTTAAAGTGGCGCCAGTGGACAACTGTAAAGGAAGTGGGGAATGCTCCTTTTTGGCCTGAAACGGTGCTCATTCAACATTCAGGGAGGAGGGCGTTAGTTATTAAGCTGTGATAAAATGTCATATTTTATTGCAACTTAGTTTACTGTGGGAGTCAATAGTGACTTCTGAAGTAAATGAACTTCGCAAAATGTATTATTCCAATGGAAAATAGTACCAGCTCAGAACTGGTGTGATTTTTCCTGGCCAGGAGCATTGGGCTATTAGCATGCAGCCCAATGCTCAAAGTCACCATCTTAAAGGGGCTGGTGCCATCTAAAATCTTGTGGACCCCTAGTGGTAGTATCACAAGATTGCTGTCAAGAGTCACTCAGTGTCATTTTGAATCCAGCGATGGAGGCAGGAGTGACTGGCAACTCCAGACCTGCCAGACCACAAAAGAGGAGTTAAGGTAGGCTTGATGGGGCATAGCAGGTTGGAAGTCTTCAAGCAGGGTGGGAGTCTTCAAGCAGGGTGGAGGTGGTCTTTTTGGGGAGATGTCAGGTGACGGGACTTATTCAGGGAGGAAGAGGGTTTGGAGGTAACTTCAAAGTCTGGAAAAGAAGGAGGGGTCCGCAAGACTTAACACTTCACTGGCCCCTTTAAAATTCTGGCAGGGAGCATTGGGCTGTGTGTTAGTGGCCTGATACTTTGAGCCAGGAAAAATAATGCCAGTTTTGAGCTGGCATTATTTTTCCCTGGAATAACGCAGCTTGCATAGTTCATTGCAAGCTGTGTATTTTGATTTCTATAACAAAGAAGTGTTTTGCATGCATTTACGTGCTTTGCATCTTTTTATTATGGAATGTGCATTGCCTAAAACTAGCGTGCATTACGGTAAAACAATGTGGGCCCAATTCTGTCCCGCACATACAAAGGAGATCGCGATTCTGATCCCACGGGGCATGTTTAGCCCCGCGAGAACAGAATCGCGAACAGGTATGTACGTGCAGGCCGGGACTGTAATTCAGTCCTGGCCTACATGTACAGCTACAGCCCAGCTACCTCAGCCAAGGCTTTTGAATGGAGCCATGGTGCCATGGCGTCATGTTGCCGTGGCACCACGGCTCCATTTTAAAGCTGTGATGCCAACCACCTGCAAACAGAGTTAATTCCCTGCAGTCCGACCCCCAATCTGGCCTCCTAAGGCCAGGATCGGGCTGCGGGGAATTAACTCTGCCCCCCCCCCAGCCCCTTCTGCTCCCCAGGCTGCTTTAAAAAAAATACAACCAGGGGAGTTATTCCACCTCGGAGGTGGAATAACTTCCCCGGCCATTTTGCCGGCCCTGGACGTACAGGGCAGACATTAGAATCGCCCACAACCACCCACTCTCCGCCCCCCAGGCTGCCTCTTCCCCATCCCCGACTAACTTCCATGCACAACCTGTGGGGAAGTTAGTCGAGGGCTGCCGCCGGCATGAACAGCAAGGATGGACGCCCCGCTATTTGTGTCTCAGAATAACCCCCTGTATGATTTTGCATTTTAATGCATGTTAAAGAGGCAAAAATCCATTGTTATTACCTTAATCCGCATTAGTAGCTACCTCCTCAGCAACCTATGCATTTACCTATGTTACCTGTCTAAATCTGGGTCTGTTTACCCCTGCTCTCTGCTTTGGGATTAACTTCTCTTTCCTTTCTCTACTTTGTATGGGCAAACAATCCATTAATAACATATCTAAGTGTCTTCGGTAAAAATATCCTTGCAGGGAGAAAGAGAATGCCCAGCTAAGAGGTCTGAGGCTGGTTCACATGCTCTGTGCTGATTTTCTTTCTACACTGGATACTGTCGCTCCTCCTTGAATTTCTGCACCTTATTTCATTCTCTTGTTCCACACTCACGCTGAATCCAGAGCTTGTCCAGCTATTTCACTAGGGAGTTTCCAAACTCACAAGGTCTCCTAAACAAAATCTAGGCTCCTTTCCCATAACAGTAACCTCTACCTCTAAGCAAGAAATCCATCTATATATGCAGACAGACATGTGTATGAGTTTCCCCCTCCTCCCCTCTGCCCAATAGGTCTATCTTAGTCCCAACCATGAATGAATTCTGTCATGCATTGTTTCCTACCATCTCTGCTGGAAGTCTGTTCCAGGAGTTCCCCACCATCTTTAGTAAAAAGTATTTTATCACATTTCCTTGAGCCATCATCGCTTCAGGTTTACATGATGTGAGGAATTTTGTGCTTAAGTTTCTTGTTCTATGAAATGTGCTACTTTCTGGTACCATGTTGAACACTGCTAGTTATTGGTATGTTTGTTTGACATTCCGTCTTTCTCTTCATTCATTTAAAGAGTAAATCAGCTGTGCACACACTCTATATCCATTCTCTCACTTGAACTGTGTCTGGCACAGAACAGTTCTCAGAAATCATCAAAACTGGTATTGTGATGACTAAAATCCTCAGCTGAAGGCATGATTTCCCACTGGGAAATTAGAGTTTCCATAGAGTCCAGATGTTATTTATGAGAATCCTGAAAGTACACCTTTCTGTTTTCTATTTGCTACAAGTTCTAAATGGAAAAACAAGCTAAGGGGTTTCCAATTTTCAGTCTGTCAGGAAAATGCTTAGTATTTGTGACCCCTTTATGTTTCTTTAAACTGATGCTGCCACCTTATCTGCCATTTTCATTCCCATTTATCTCCCCTCTGACTATGTTTGCCTGTCTCTTCTTATTTTTATATTCTAAACAAAATGTACTTCACTTAAAGTAATTTTATAAAAGCTTTACATAAGTGTTCAATGAGATGGGAAATTACATCAACTAGAAATGCTTTGTTATCAGACTGAAGTTTACATTCTTGACGTACAGGAATACTGACACAGAAATTAGCTTGAATATCTCTCATTCTCGTACTTTGATGGAGTGTAGCCCTCTCATAGAGGGAGTAAAAAGAAGATAGACATGTAATACAGGTTCTAAAGGGGGCCGCCATGTGAAATCCAACAGCTCTTGCAAAGAGTGGGCTAAATAGTAAATTAAAGTCTAAAGTCTAAATTAAAGGCTGAATGGGGTAGAGCTCCAGTACGTGGGAGAGCCAGAACATCACATTCTCCCAAGCAGGCTGAGAATGGCTGCAGAGGTTTTGATAAATAAGTCTTGAGCAGACCAGATATACTGTAGGATGCCGAAGGAAAGCATGGAGATACCCTAGTCTATGAGAAAGGTGCACTCCTGTTATGATATCTGCAAAACTAGCAAGAAATGTACATTCAGTGGATCAGGAACTGGTTAAAAGATAGAAAGCGGAGGGTAGGGCTAAATGGCCAGTTTTCCCAATAGAGAAAGGTGAATAGTGGTGTACCCCAGGGATCTGTGCTGGGTCCGCTGCTTTTTAATATTCATAAATGACCTGGAAATGGGAATAACGAGTGAGGTTATCAAATTTGCAGATAACACAAAATTATTCAAAGTTTTTAAAACCCAAAAGGACTGTGAAAAATTGCAAGAGGACCTTGATAAATTGGAAGACTGGATGTTCAAATGGCAGTTGAAATTTACAGTGGACAAGTGCAAAGTTATGCATCTAGGAAAGAACAACCCAAACTATGGCTACACGATGCAAGGTTCAACATTAGCAACCACCACCCAGGAAAAAGATTTAAGTGTCATCGTGGATAACACGTTCAAACCTTCTGCCCAGTGTACAGTGGCGGACAAGAAGGCAAAGAGAATGCTAGGAATCCTAAAGAAAGGAATGGAGAATAAAACCAAGGATATTATAATGCTGCTGTATCGTTCTATGGTGTGACCACACTTTGACTATCATGTCTAATTCTGATAGCCGTATTTTAAAAAGGATACAGCAAAATTAGAAAAAATACAGAGAAGAGCCACCAAAATGGTAAAGGGGATGGAAGGATACCCCTATGAGGAGAGGTTTAAAGGTTAGTACTCTTAATCTAGAAAAGAGACAGCTGAGGGTAGATATCATAGAAGTCTATAAATTAATGAATGGAGTAGAATGAATAAACATAGATCGATTGTTTATGCCATCAAAAAGTAGAAAGACTATGGGACATGCAATCAAGCTACAGTGTAACCCGTTTAAGACTAATAAGAGAAAATATTTTTTCACTCTATATGTAACCAAACTTTGGAATTTGTTACTGCAGGATGCATTAAAAGCTGTTAGTTTAGTTGGGTTTAAAAATGTTTGGACATGTTCCTGGAGGAAAGGTCCATAAACCATTGTTAAAGAGGACCTAGGAAATCCACCGCTTGCCCCAGTACAAGCATTGTGGAACCTATGTGACTTTTTGGGAAACTGCCAGGTACTTGTGACCTGGATTGGACACTGATGAAAACAGGATACTGGGTTTGATGGGCCTTGGTCTGACCCAGTATGGCATTTCTTATTTTCTTATATTCTTATTAGCATGCCTTAAAAAATTTAGTGTGCACAAAATCAAATTAATGCGTGTTAACCTGTGAATTAACACAAAAGCATTTGATTTGTGTGCATTAAAAAGTTCTAACAGAAGGTGTGTTTGTTTTCTCATTTATGAAGGACTTAGGAGAAGCTAAAACAATTTTTGACTCTGCACCAAGAGACTCTGTAGTTTGTTCTGAACAATGAATAGCGGGGATGGATGTCCAGTTCAGATGTCCATCCCCGCTATTTGTCTGCCTTTCCCATCCCTGCCAAGCCTCCCCATAAGAACAGGGAGTTTGTATGGGGAGGTTAGATAGGGCCGGGAAAGGGGAGGTGCAGAGGTGAAGTTAGGGCAGGCAGTGGACGATCTGTGGCCCTGGACGCACTGGGCCAATTTTGATGTCGTCCTTCTATGTCTGGGGCCGGCAGAGTAGACGGGGGTGACGGCAGGCCCAGGGTATGTCAAAGGGTGATGGGGTGCAGGTGATTCCCCACAGCTTGACCCTGGCCTGACTGAGTTAGCTAGGCAGAGGCCTGTACGTGCAGGCCGACCAAAATCGGGTCCAGGCCTGCACGTACAGGCCTAGACAAGATTCTGATCCTACGGCGGTTAGAAATGCCCCGCGGGATCAGAATCCTATCTCTGTGCATCCAGTTCTGACTGGACACACAGAGGCCGGGACGTCTGGAATAGAATAGGCCTCCGCCTTAAGAAGCCTCTTTTGCTCTCAGTTTTCCCGATTAATGCATTGCTCAATTTCAAAATCAGATTTATATTGTTTTTTTACCTTCCTGATTGCAGTTTTTTTCATGAAAACTAGGGGAATATGTAGTACTTGAATTGTTTGACAGGTTCATTATAGTTATGAGATTATTGTAAGACCCTTTGTTGTTCTTTTCTTCGGGTTAGATAATTACCTTTTACTCTTTTCCCAGAGCTTTAGGATCAGGGGTCCTCTCAGTCATGGGTTTAATATTTGAGATTGCAGTGAAAGATTTTTTTTGTTAAATTTTGTCCTTTATTATTGTAGCGACTCATTTGTCATTTTTTCTTCTTCAGGATGATGTTGGGCCATGTTTAATAACAGATATTCAGTGACAGTAGCCAAATATGACCCCAGCATTGAATATCCATGCAAGAATCAAAGGAGGCATTAGAAGAGGCATCGTGCCCCGGGCCCCAGGCCCCCATGGAAAGTCCCAAAATTTCTAAAAAATGGGTGTCTGATGTCACCATCACATCTGAAGCAAAATGACCCAGCTGAGGAGCTGACCCAAAGAGTAAAGCATTAGGCACAGCACTGAGACCCCAACATCATGACAAGGCATCATGGGCAAAAAGAAAAAAAGACAGAAAAAAAAAATCACCAAAAGAAACCTGCAATGCCACAAAGAAAAAGGGACCCCAAAATGGCATCTGTCGGGCCAGCCAGGAAAACCCAAGTAGGACTGCCCCAGTCACCCTTGCAGGCCTAAGAGGCCTAGCTAGGGTTGCCAACCGGCTGGTTTTCAGCCGGCCTGGCCGTTTTTTCATGGCCAGGCCAACTGCCGGCACAGATATAAAACCGGCCCTTGAAAAGACTTTTTTTGTTCTGCCCACAAGATCGGGAGCAGCCAGAACAAAAAAACGTCTTTTCTCCTGCAGTCCGTGGCGCGATCGCGAAGCCCGATCTATCGATGCCCGGTGGGCCGTGCAGCCGCTGCTTTTGCTTTTCACAGAGCAGTGGCTGCAATAAAGTTAATTTGAAAAGGAAGAAACCTGTGAGAAACCGCCCCCTCTGACATCACTTCTTTGGGGGCTGCAGAAGGATGACCGGAGGGCTGGGCTCCTCACAGGTTGTCTTTCCTTTTCAAATTAAGTTTAATGCAGCCACTGCTCTGTAAAAAGCAGAAGCAGCAGCGTCATGGGGCGAAGCAGCACTAAGGGGGGGGGGGTTAAACAGCACTAACAGGGGGGAAGCAGCACTAAGGGGGGGGGTGGATAAAACAGCACTAAGGGGGGTGAAGCAGCACTAATGGGGGTGAAACCACTAAAGGGGGGCGGTGAAACAGCACTAAGGGGGGGTGAAACAGCACTAAGGGGGGGGTGAAGCAGCATTAAAGGGGTGGTGAAGCAGCAGCAGCTGCAAGGGGAAAGAGGTGGCAGAAGGAACTGACAGGTGGAAGGTGAGGGCTGGAAGAGAGCTGAAAGAGGGGGGAAGGAGGTGGCAGGAAGGAACTGACAGGCTGAAAGGGGGAAAGGAGGTGGCTGGAAGAGAGCTGAAAGGGGGAAAGGAGGTGGCTGGAAGAGAGCTGAAAGGGGGAACGAGGTGGCTGGAAAGGAGCTGAAAGAGGAGGTAAGGTTGGGGTTCAAAGGGAGCAGACAACTGGGAATGGTACTGGTAAGTGACTGGGTAATGGGGGGGGGGGCAATGGGACTGGAAAGAGGCTGATGGAAGGAAGTGAAGAAAAGAAAAGAAAAGAAGAGACAAGAAATGGCGGGTGGACTATAGACCATAGAAAACGAGCTAAGAGAAGATGGGAAAATGGAAGCCTCAGACTGCAACCAGCATGATCAGAGAATAAAATGGTCAGACAACAAAGGTAGAAAAAATAATTTTATTTTCAATTTAATGATTGGACTTTGTACTACCTTTATATTTTACACAGTATGGGGAACTGCATCTCTTATTTATCTGATACTGCACTGCATGCAGAGTCTGTCTTCTTGGGGTTTCAGTTTAATTTTTTGTCTATATATTTCTCTTTTTGTTTTGTGCTCATTTATTTATGAAAAGTCTTATTGTGTGTGTGTGTACAACCAATGCTGCGTATTCTGTCAGTATAAAATTTCTGCTTAAGAATTTGTAGAAGTCTTGCTTGTTCAGTTTGCACATTGCCCTCTCTGCAATTTTTTAGGGGACAGGAGGTGGAGTAGGTGCGGGGCAAAGGGTGGGGCAGGGGCAGGGAAAGGGTGGGGTAGGGGTGGGCATGGGCGGAGCGTAACTAGCCACAGGTGGCGGGTCTTTCGCTTTCAAAAAGTTGGCAACCCTAGGCCTAGCTAACCGAAAAAGAAAGGATTTTTTTTAATGTAAAGCTATTTAGAGCTGCTTAATTGCAAGCAGCAAGAGAGCCAAATGCGAACCATTGAAGCTAGTGGGAAAGGAATAAAGTTCAGAAAAAAAAATCTGAAAAACTCAAAAACAAAAATAGCAAACAGACAGAAGGGGGGTCCTAGGCACAATTTATCAACCCCCCCTCAAGAGCCCCTGCGGTCCTTCTGTCTGCTCTCTGATCCTCCAAGCACTAGGAACCCATGGGGAGCAGCGCTGGACACAGGACAAGCTGTTGGCTCAAGGAAACAGGAGTATTACCCAAGCTTTGAACAAATGTGTTGGCTAAGACAAGTAGACATAACATCACATGATTATAGCCTGGGCCTGGGAAGACAGTTCTATCTGCACCACTGCAACAATCCATAAGAATATAAGATATGCCATACTGGTTCAGACCAAGGTCCATCAAGCCCAGTATCCTGTTTCCAACAGTGGCCAATCTAGGTCATACGTACCTAGCAGTTTCCCCAAAAGACACAGGCTGCACAATGCTTGCACTGGGTCAAGCACTGATATCCTGGGTCCCGTCTTAATAATAGTTTATGGACCTTTCCTCCAGGAACTTATCCAAACCTTTTTTAAACCCAACAACACTAACAGCCTTTACTACATCCTTCGGTAACAAATTCCAGAGTTTGATTACACGTTGAGTAAAAAAATATTTTCTTTAATTAGTTTTAAACAGTTTACCTTGTAGCTTCATTACATGTCCCCTAGTCTTTCTATATTCTGATAACGTAAACAATCGATCTACGTTTACCCGTTCCACTCCGTTCATTAATTTATAGACTTCTATCATATCTCCCCTCAGCCGTCTCTTTTCCAGGTTAAAGAGCCCTAACATTTTTAGCCTTATTTCATAGGAGTGTCCTTCCATCCCCTTTACCATTTTGGTGGCTCTCCTCTGAACCTTTTCTAATATCGCTATATCCTTTTTAAGATACGGCGACCAGAATTGCACACAGTATTCAAGGTGCAGTCTCACCATGGAACGATATAGAGGCATTATAATATCTTTTGTTTTATTTTCCGTTCCTTTCCTTATGATACCTAGCATTCTATTTGCTCTCTTGGCCGCCGCTGCACACTGGGCCAAGGGTTTTAACATGGTATGCACAATGACACCTAAATCTTTTTCCTGGGTGCTGGTTCCTAATGTGGAACCTTGCATCGTGTAACCATAATTTGGGTTGTTCTTCCCTAGGTGCATAACTTTGCACTTGTCCACATTAAATTTCATCTGCCATTTTGATGCCCAGTCTTCCAATTTATCAAGATCCTCTTGCAATTTTCCACAATCCTCTTGGGTTTTAACAACTTTAAATAGTTTTGTGTCATCTGCAAATTTGATAACCTCACTCGTTATTCCACTTTCCAGGTCGTTTATGAATATGTCAAAAAGCAGTGGACCCAGCACAGATCCCTGGGGTACACCACTATTCACCTTTCTCCATTGGGAAAATTGGCCATTTAGCCCAACCCTCTGCTTTCTATCTATTAATCAGTTCCTGATCCACAGTAGTACACTGCCTCCTATCCCATGACTCTTTAGTTTTGCCAAAAGTCTCTGATGTGGGACCTTGTCAAAGGCTTTCTGAAAGTCCAAATACACTATATCAATTGACTCAGCTTTGTCCATCTGTTTATTCACACCTTCAAAAAAACATAACAGATTAGTAACACAAGATCTTCCTTGTCTAAAGCCATGTTGGCTGTCTCCCATTAGGCCATGACTATCTACATGCTGAGTAATTTTATTCTTTATGATGGTTTCTACCATTTTTCACGGTACTGACGTCAGGCTCACCGGTCTGTAGTTTCCCGGATCACCCCTGGACAACTTTTTAAAAATTGGTGTTACATTGGCGATCCTCCAATCTTCAGGTATTAGAGATGATTTTAATGATAGTTCACAGATTACTAATAGCAGGTCTGCAATCTCATATTTCAGTTCCTTCAACACCCTTGGATGTATACCATCCGGGCCAGGTGATTTGCTACTCTTCAGTTTATCTAATAGTTGTAATACATCTTCCCAATGTATCAATATTTCCTTCAATTCTTCCGCACCTTTAAATACCACTTCAGTCATGGGTAACATCCCTACATCTTCCTGAGTAAAGACCGAAGCAAAGAATTCATTCAGTCTCTCCGCTATCGCCTTGTCGCCTCTTCGTGCCCCTTTAACCCCTCTATCATCTAATGGACCAACTGACTCTCTCACAGGTTTTTTGCTAAGAATGTACTTGAAAAAGTCTTTATTTCACATTTTTGCTTCCGCAGCAAGCTTCTTCTCAAATTCTCTCTTTGCCTGCCTTATGTCATGAGGCTGGAGCCACGGAAGGTGCAGGTTTAGAAAAAAACCCTGTCTTTCATAGAGCTGTGTATGTGCAGAAGATGCAATTACCTCGCAGCATAGCTAGAGGGGGCAGGAGTAATCCTACAGAGGATGAGTCAACATGCCCCAGCCACTGATTGTATGAGTGTTAACCAGCTGCACCTGAAGGCAAGCCCGGGAGTTTCAAAGGTAAAATGCCTTTATAAAGGAAAGGCAGTCCAGAAGTCAGGAGGAATCAGGGAAGGAGGAATCCAGCCAAGAGGAATCAAGAATGGAGGAATCCAGTTGGGAGGAATCCGCTCGGAGGGAACTCAGCCGGCAGCAGTTCAGCCAGAAGGAAGGAGAAGGAGTGTGGAGAAGGAGAGAGTCCACATGGAGAAAGCCCAGAGGGACAGAATCCAGACGGAGATTATCCAGAGGGATAGAGTCCAAAGGGGCAGAGCACAGAGAGACGGAGTCCAGAGAGAGGCTACCAGGAGAAGCAGTTTGGCTGGAAGGAGTGACACTCCCAGCCCAAGTAACGTAGCTGGATCAAGCAGCAAAACAAGAGCAGTAACAGCTGAAAGAGGAGGACAGAGAACCAAGGAGCCATGCTTTAAGAGAAGCCTACATTCACATGAATTCGATGGACCAGGATTACAAGGTACAAGGAGGAGAGGTTCCTATAGCAAAGCTACCTTTACACAGAAGCACAGAGGTTGGGAATCCTCACCAGGTTTTCCTGGGCTTCAGGAAGGCAAAGCACTGCACAAGAAAACCTGTCTCCAGAGAGAAGTACGTCAGAGAGAAAGCTCCAGGTGTAGCAGCTGCAGGAAGCCAAGGTATGGTGGCTCTTTACTTTTAAAAGAAAGCCTTGCTCCTAGAAACTCTGATAAAGCAGACACTCAGTATATGAGAAGAGGGAACAAAGCAGAGCTTTTCAAAACAATACCTAAGGGCTTAACAGAAGAGTCTTACTGGAAGCAAAGAAACAGAGACAGACCCTGTAAACTTGTAGCCGCAAGGAAAAGCACTTATTCAGTGGGAGAAGCCAGTGACGCAGAGTCCATGGAAATAGAGTTTGAGAATACTATTCCCATTCCTCAAGATGAATCCATGGATTGTACTTTTTGTGCTACTACTAGTCTTGAGTCCTTAGTAGAACTGTAAATACAAAAGAAACCCTGCAATTAATTGTGAAGTTCATAACTGTTTGTTTGCCTGCTTGTTTAATTTACTTTGGAATGAAGGAATCCTCAGTTAAACCCTGCATTCAATTGTGAAGCTTATAACAGTTGTTTGCCTGCTTATTTGGTGGAACCCTTTATAAAGAAGGACTATCTTTATTTTCTTATGTCTTAGTGAACCCTTGCGTTAAAGGGGAAATAAAGCCTTATTACCCTCCACTTTTGGCTTATATAATTTGTTCTCACAAGGAGCTAAAACTCCAAGGACCAACTGCACTGGGCCTTAAAGAGCCATTGCTCCTTAAAAATTATAAAAAAATGCTCAGCATGCCCTTACAGCCACTGGCCACGGGGGGCACCTGACGACACTTATCAATGCCTTGCTTTTGACTTGCCAGTGCTTGTGCTGTTTACAGGTTTCGTCGTTTGGCTCTTTTTTCCATTTCCTGAAAGATGCTTTTTTTGGCAACAACAGCCTCTCTGACCTCACCTTTAAACCATGCTGGCAGTTTTTTGGACTTCCTTCCACTTTTCTTAAAGTGTGGAATACAGCTGGCCTGGGCTTCCAAGATAGTATTTTTCAACACCCCCCAAGCTTGATGTCTTTAACCTTTGCAACTGTCCTTTTAGCTTTTCCTTAACTATTTTCCTCATTTTATCATAGTCTCCCTTTCGAAAGTTAAAAGGTAGTACTGTGGATTTCCTTACTATCCCTCCTCCACTAATTAAATCAAAGGCGATCATGCTATGATCTCTATTGCCAAATGGCCCCAACATCCTTATCTCTTGGACTAGATCTGGTGTTCCACTAAGGACTAGGTCTAATATGGCTTCCCCTCTGGTCGGTTCATGAACCAGCTGCTCCAAGAAGCAGTCATTTAATTTATATAGGAACTTTATCTCCCTACCAAGTCCTGACGTGACACTGACCCAGTCCATACCGGGGTAAATGAAATCACCCATTATTATTACTGCGCCGAAACGCTTGTTAGCTTCTTTGATTTCTTTGAGCATTTCATCATCCATTTGTTCATTCTGGCCAGGCGGTCGATAGTACACCCCCACTGCCATCGCCTTCCCCTTTTTACATGGAATTTCAATCCATAGAGATTCTACAGCAAATTTTGTTTCCTGCAAAACTTTAATCCTTTCTGACTCAATGCCCTCTCTAACATAGAGCGCAACCCCTCCACCAATTTGATCAGCTCTATCATTACGATATAGTTTGTACCCAGGTATCACTGTGTCCCACTGGTTGTCCTCCTTCCACCATGTCTCTGATATTCCAATCATATCTAACCTCTCATTTAGTGCTATATATTCTAACTCTCACATCTTATTTTTTAGACTTCTAGCATTTGCATACAAGCATTTTAGAGACTTTATTTTATTCATATTAATTTGGATATTGGTAGACATGGGTAATTTTTGATCTTTAAGCTCTGTCTGATAGATACTCGAGGGCATTTGGGCTACTTTACTCTTTTTTGAAACCTCTCTGCTTTTGGTAGTATCCTTCAAGGATACATTCTTCCGAACCATCCGCTCTTGGGTGACTGTCGGCTTTCCTCTATTATCTAGTTTAAAAGCTGCTCTATCTCCTTTTCAAAGGTTAATGCCAGCAGCCTGGTTCCATCCCGGTTAAGGTGAAGCCCATCCCTTCGGAAGAACCCCTCCTTTCCCCAGAATGTTCCCCAGTTCCTAACAAATCCCAAACCCTCATCTCTGCACCATTGTCTCATCCACGCATTGAGACTCCGGAGCTCTGCCTGCCTTTTGGGTCCTGCGCGTGGAACGGGAAGCATTTCAGAGAACGTTACCTTGGAAGTTCTGGATTTCAACTTCCTACCTAAAAGCCTAAATTTAGCCTCCACACACCATGTCATCTATTGAAGACAGACAATACTGGCTTCTCTCAGTGCTGCACCAGAGGATATACTGGTGATGCCAGCACTGAAAGTTGCTCAAGTCTGCCTCTATCTGCTGGAAGGGGAACATAACCCACTCATCTTGGCTTGTTTAGCTGGATGATAAGGAAATTGTTATTATGGAAACATAGTTCAATGAGCCCCATGAGTGAGATATGGCCATACAGCGCTATATTCTCTTTAGGAGGGATAGAGATAGCCAAAAAGAGAGAGGAGTAGCCCTGTATGGGAAAAGGAGGAAGCAACAAGGATCATCTTAGAGAAAATGCAATTTCCACCCACACAGGTTCACCTACAGACCTCCTCAAACAGAGAAACGGTACAGAGATCTGGTCATGGCTATCCAAAAGTTGGCAATGAAAGGAAAGGTGTTGTTCCTGGGAGATTTCAACCTGCCACATGTTGAATGGGATATAGCATCTGCAAAATCAGGAAAAATTAAGGAGATTGGGGGTGCCATTTAAGGTACTTTGCTCAGATAAAAGGTGATAGAACCCATGAGGGAAGACAAATGGAGAAAGTGTGCCTCATGCAGGGCTTCTCAACCAAGTCCTTATGACACACTTAGGTTTTTGAGATAAACAAAATGAATATGCATGAACAAGATTAGTATGCACTGTCTCCATCATATGCAAATTTCTCTCATGTATATTCATTGTGATTATCCAGAAAACCTTACTGGCTAGGTATGGCCTGCGGACTGGGTTGAACTAAAGCGAAGTCCTACAAAATTCTAAGTGTTTGATTTAAAATGTGCTGAATTTACTAAAATGAGGTAGTAGGTAAGGAAGAGCTGTCAGGATGGGAGGAGATAAGTGAAGCGGAAAGGCTGTGAGCTAAGCTGAAAGGAGCTATAAAAATAGCAACAGATCTTTACGTAAGGAAGTAAATAAAAGCAAGAGAAAAAAGATGCTGTTTTCCAAAGAAGTAGCTAAGAAAAACAAAGGCAAAAAAGGTAGCTTTCACAAAATATAGAAAAATGAAAAAAGAGGATCACAGAAAAGAACACCTGGTAAAGTTCAAAGAGACAAATAAATAAGAAAGGCAAAAGCACAGGCAAAAGAAAAGATGATTAAATATGTAAAATGAGGTGACAAATGTTTTACAGGTATGTCAGGGAAAAGAGGAAGGCAGAGATGATATTGTAAGATTGAAAAATGCTGAAGACCTGTGGGCAGAGTGATGAGGAAAATGTGGAAATACTAAACAAGTACTCATGTTCTGTGAATGAGGTAGCTACCACACCATTCATGGAAGAAAGTATTTATGAATAACTTGAAAAATAAAAGTGGTTAAAGCATGGAGCTGAATGAGATACATCCCAGTATATCGAGGGTTGCTCGAGAGGTTCTAGTGGGTCCTGTTAAGAATGTGTCTAGTACATCTTCGTTGATGGGAGGATTAAAGAGGGGCTGATCTGGTCTCTCTCAACAGTGGTAACAGAGAAGAGGGGGGAACTACAGGCTAGTAAACCTTACCTTAGTGGTTGGAAAAGTAACAGAGAAGCTACTGAAAGAAAAGAAACTTGAATTACTTTTAGCTATCTGTGAAATATTATTAAAATTATCTGTAGTACCTGAAGATTGAAGAGTGGATAAAGTAACACCAGTTTTTAAAAAGGGTTCCAGGAGTGATCCAGGAAATTACAGTCTGGTGAACTTGATGTCAGTACCAGGCAAAATGTTAGAAACCATTATAAGGAACATAATCACCGAAGATGTAGATAGTCATGGTTTAATGGCAGAAAGCCACCCTAGATTTAGCCAAGGAAAGACTTGTCTCACAAATCTCTTATATTTTAAACTTTTCAGTTTTTCAGGTCATGCTGTGTTTTTGTAATTTACCTACAAGTGCATTCATTCTGTGGCTCTGCACTACCTTTCCTCTTATCCTCTGTTTACCATAAATGTATCCTGCTACCAATATTATATGTAAAACCTAGAACTCATAAAGTTATAGAGATGTACATTGCAAATGTTCCTGTTTCTACGTTTAGTTATATGCAAAAGTTATAATGTACTCAAGGAAAATGTTCAATGTTTATTTATGCAGAGTTTATTCTAAACCGCCTTGACTCTTAGAAAGGTGGTAGAAAAAAAAGCTGTTAAATAAATAAATCTCACTCTACACTTGAAGGACTAGAAAAGGGGACTGCTACTTCTGGAGAGAGATCTGCAATTGTGAGTATACACTTCTGGGAATTTATCTGAAGGGACTTCTTTGGATTAAAGCTGATTAATCTGTAAACCCAGTGTATCTGTTAAATCAGTCAGGGCCTAGTAGCAGCAGTTTAAGTTTAAATTTAAAACACAGAAGAGAGCTTTCTTGTTAGATTTCATACCCAGCAGAGAGCTTGTAGTTTAAATTTAATACTCACTCGGGGCCTAGTATCAGCAAAGTACTTTTAGTTTAAATTTAAAACACAGAAGAGAGCTTTCTGGTTAAATTTAGAACCCAGCAGAGAGCTTCTAGTATAAAGTTCATAATAAGTCAGAGCCTAGCAGCAGCAAAGAGCTTTAATTTAAATCAAATCAGAATAGAACTTAGCATAAAACGCAAAACAGGGTCAGTATTCTTTGAGCAACAAATAAAGTATTTTTAGAGAACTTTACAAAGAGACCTTCTACCTAGGGGGCAAGAGACCTGTGAAACCTTTTCAATAGATGTTAACGCCAGGTGGCAGGTCAAAAGGCCATTTTGAAAGACTCCTTCTATCCAAGCAAGGAATGTTAATCACCCAGGAAGTTGGTCACAGCTTACCACAGCAGCACAAGCATAAATAGTTCAACCACAGTTCTGTGATCCTCAGTCTTGAAGGACTAGAAAAGGGGACTGCTACTTCTGAAGAGAGATCTGCAATTGTGAGTATATACTTCTGGGAATTTTTCTGAAGGGACTCCTTTGGATTAAAGCTGAACCCAGTGCATTTTTTAAATCAGTCAGGGCCTAGTAGCAGCAGTTCAATTTTAAATTTAAAACATAGAAGAGAGCTTTCTGGTTAGATTTCATACCCAGCAGAGAGCTTGCAGTTTAAATTTAATACTCACTCAGGGCCTAGTATCAGCAAAGTACTTTTAGTTTACATTTAAAACACAGAAGAGAGCTTTCTGGTTAAATTTAGAACCCAGCAGAGAGCTTCTAGTTTAAATTTCATAATAAGTCAGAGCCTAGCAGGATAGGGTACTGTGTAGCAGCCATCTTTTTTTTTTTAATTTCAATCCTCTTTATTAAGGAAAAACAAAGAAATACAATAAAACAGTCATTTATACAATAAGTGTATCACACATATATAAAACTCCCAGCCCACAAAATGGAGTGTGAAGTAAACTAATGAGAGAGGCATCCCAATACAGAGTGGAGTCATCTAATTAACAAACCCCTTAATACTAAGCAAGAGCTCCAAATTAAAGTCACTTCAAAAGCGATCCCTTCAAAAAGGTCTCCAACTGTGACGAATCTAAAAATATATACGATTTACCTTGAAAAGCAACAATACATTTACATGGATATTTCAGCACAAAGGAAGCCCCTAGTGCCAAAACACGAGGATGAAGGGCAAGAAAAGCTTTCCGTTTCAATTGAGTACTACGACATACATCTGGGAAAATCTGGATCGCCTGCCCAAACATTTTCTCATGTCGGAGTTTAAAATAAGAACGTAAAATCAACTCCTTATCTTTTTCTAGCAAAAAGGTTACAAGCAGAGTAGCCCGAGTAGGAATTTCTTCAACAGAGGTCTCCAAGAAAGCAGATAGATCTAAACTCTGTACAGTTAACTGATCCATTTCCCCGTTTACACCACCACCTGTCTCCGAGTCTAATGGCCGATTTCCTCTGACCCCAGCAGGTAAATAATAAAGTTTAGATAAAGTTATAGCATCAGAGTCGGATATTTTTAAAACATCTTTCAAATATTTACTAAACAAAATACTCGGAAAGAGGTAGTGAGTTCGAGGGAAATTTAACAGACGAAGATTCTTCATTCGTAATGCATTCTCAAATATTTCATCATGACGATGAAGCATCAGGGAGTCTTGGACAGAAGATGCCAGGACTCCCTGAATTGAAGAAAGTAAACCATCAGTTTTAACTTTAAAGTTTTCAAGACTACTTAACCTATCCTGATGGTCTGACAACATAGTCACAGTCTCTTGAGTAAATTTAGAAAGTTTCGTTAAAGAAGAATTCAAAGACATCTCAGTTCGAGAAACAATCTGCCAGATATCTTGGAGCGAAATATCCTTTGGCGGTTTGGGAAGATCAGTGGTAGAGGAAAAGTCAAAAGGAAGAGGTAATATAGAACTCACAGAGTTTACCTTTAGAAAGGAGTCAGGTAGTTTAACAATTTCGGGGGAGGCATCATCCTCAAAACCATGAGGAGAGCCTATACCCTGAAGTAGCAGCTCATTGCTGGGTGGGGTTACAACCCTACACGGATCAGGAGACAATCCCCCGAAAGCAGGACTTGCGGAAATGGAGGACTCCAAAGACGATTTAGCAGCAGGGGAAGACACCATGGATTTAAAGTGGCTATCCATGGGTCCAACCACCTTAACTGCTTTCCCAGAAGACATAGATGACAAAACAGACTTCTTCTTACGTTTCCCCATAAACGCAGATAATTGTAGTCCAAAATGGCGGGTGCTCCTACGTGCTCTGAAGGGGCACCAAAGGGGCGAGACCTGCCCCTTTGGACACGCCCCTTCGGAGCACGTGCCCTCGGGCATGCGCCCGCGGTGGGGCTCGAGTCTTATAGCCTGCTGTGCTCACGTGTCCCTCAGTGCACACCGGGACAGAGCAACGATTCCACTCCAATCAGGAAACACAGGAAGGTAAAGCACACACTCCAGCAGCCATCTTTTAATAAGTGTTATTTCCTTCCCTCCCTCCCTCCTAACACCCACCCACCCCTGGGATAATCATAGCTTTATAGGTACTTACACATCTTAAAGGAAAGGAGGTGCTCTCAGGTGCAGCTCGTTATCCAAATCAGTCATACACTAAGGACCTGAGATTAATTAAGCTTCAGGTGAACAAGGTATATTAAATGTATTAGGTAGAATTGTATTAGTATAAGTATCCATAGCAACCCTTAGTAAGTAAAGAACTTAAAGATCTAAACAGAAGCTTAAAACTAAGATGCAGACAGCAGTCCAGCAGCAAAATGAGGGCTTTCCAGTCTTTTGCATGTATGATTTTCTCCCAGTTGGTGGGAGGTTTTACGTATGCACTAGGTGCAAGGAGCTCTTAGGTCTCAGGGAACGAGTCCGTTCTCTAGAGGCTAGAGTAGCAGACTTGGAAGACATAAGAATGACAGAGAGGTACATAGACGAGACCTACAGAATATAGTCCTGAAGTCCCACCTCCAGTCTGGCAGCATCCCTGTTGCCATGGAGGAGAGAGGTCACGTGACAGGAGAGCATCACCCTGGTGTGGCAGGAAGTGATCCTGTAGTTAGGACCTGCCCTCCAGATGATGGAA
This sequence comes from Ichthyophis bannanicus, assembly GCA_033557465.1. NCBI lineage: Eukaryota > Metazoa > Chordata > Amphibia > Gymnophiona > Ichthyophiidae > Ichthyophis > Ichthyophis bannanicus. The sequence continues at coordinate 1,608,611,154 of CM066031.1, forward strand.
AACCCTCTCGCACCGAGGATGTTTCTCCAGGGCCATGTGCCCATGAGGGAAGGGTTAGGACAGCAGTTATAGTTGGTAATTCGATCATTAGGCATGTAGATAGTTGGGTGGCTGGTGGACGTGAGGATCACCTGGTAACATGACTGCCTGGTGCGAAGGTAGCAGACCTCACGCGCCACCTAGATAAGGTCTTAGATAGTGCTGGGGAGAAGTCTGCTGTCTTGGTAGATGTTGGTACCAATGACATAGGAAAATGTGGTAGGGAGGTTCTGGAGGCTAAATTTAGGCTTTTAGGTAGGAAGTTGAAATCCAGAGCTTCCAAGGTAGCATTCTCTGAAACTCTTCAGGTTCCACACGCAGGACCTAAAAGGCAGGCAGAGCTCCGGAGTTTCAATGCGTGGATGAGATGATGGTGCAATGATGAGGGTTTTGGATTTGTTAGGAACTGGGCACCATTCTGGGGAAAGAAGAGGCTTTTCTGAAGGGATGGGCTTCACCTTAATCGGGATGGAACCAGGCTGCTGGCATTAACCTTTAAAAAGGAGATAGAGCAGTTTTTAAACTAGATAATAGGGGAAAGCTAACAGTCGCACAAGAGCGCATGGTTCAGAAGAATGTATCCTTGAAGGATACTACCAAAAACAGGGAGGTTCCAAAAAAGAGTAATGTAGTCCAAATGCCCTTGAGTATGGAGCAGACAGAGCTTAAAGATCCCAACTTAGCCATGCCTACCAATAGCCAAATTAATATGAATAAAATACAGTCTCTAAAATGCTTGGATGTAAATGCTAGAAGTCTAAAAAATAAGATTGGAGAGTTAGAATATATAGCACTAAATGAGAGGTTAGATATGACTGGAATCTCAGAGTCATGGCGGAAGGAGGACAACCAGTGGAACACTGATACCTGGGTACGAACTATATCGTAATGATAGAGCTGATCAAATTAGTGGAGTGGTTGCACTCTATGTTAGAGAGGGCATTGAGTCAGAAAGGATTAAAGTTTTGCAGGAAACAAAATTTGTCGTACAATCTCTATGGATTGAAATTCCATGTAAAAAGGAGAAGGCGATGGCAGTGGGGGTGTACTATCGACTGCCTGGCCAGAATGAACAAATGGATGATGAAATGCTCAAAGAAATCAAGAAAGCTAACAAATGTTAAAGCACAGTATTAATAATGGGTGATTTCAATTACCCCGGTATCGACTGGGTCAGTGTCACAGCAGGACATTTTAGGGAGATAAAATTCCTAGATGAAATAAATAACTGCTTCTTGGAGCAGCTGGTTCATGAACCGACCAGAGAGGAAACCATATTGGACCTAGAAAATAGTTAAGAAAAACCAAAACTAGCAGTTGCAAAGGTTAAAGACTTACATCAAGCTTGGGTGTTGTTGAAAAATACTATCTTGAAAGCCCAGGCCAGCTGTATTCCATGCTTTAAGAAAAGTGGAAGGAAGTCCAAAAAACTTCCAGCATGGTTTAAAGGTGAGGTCAGAGAGGCTATTGCCAAAAAAGCATCTTTCAGGAAATGGAAAAAAGTGCCAAACGACGAAACCTGGAAACAGCACAAGCACTACCAAGTTAAATGCAAGACATTGATAAGGCAGGCAAAGGGAGAATTTGAGAAGAAACTTGCTGTGGAAGCAAAAACACGCAATAAATACTTTTTCAAGTACATTCCTAGCAAAAAAACTGTGAGAGAGTCAGTTGGTCCATTAAATGATAGAGGGGTTAAAGGGGCACTAAGAAGCGACAAGGCGATAGTGGAGAGTCTGAATGAATTCTTTGCTTCGGTCCTTACTGAGGAAGATGTAGGGATGTTACCCATGACTGAAGTGGTATTTAAAGGTGAGGAAAAATTGAAGGAAATATCGATACATCAGGAAGATGTATTACAGCTATTTGATAAACTGAAGAGTAGCAAATCACCTGGGCCGGATGGTATACATCCAGGGGTATTGAAAGAACTGAAATATGAGATTGCAGACCTGCTATTAGTAATCTGTGAATTTTCATTAAAATCATCTGTAATACCTGAAGATTGGAGGATATTGAACGTAACACCAATTTTTAAAAAGGGTTCCAGGGGTGATCCAGGAAACTACAGTCCGGTGAGCCTGACATCAGTACCGTGAAAATGGTAGAAATCATCATAAAGAACAAAATTGCTGAACATGTAGATATAGTCATGGCTTAATGGGAGACATGGGAGACAGCCAAAATGGCTTTAGACAAGGAAGATCTTGTCTTACTAATCTGTTATGTTTTTTTGAAGGTGTGAATAAACAGGTAGACAAAGGTGAGTCGGTTGATATAGTGTTATTTGGACTTTCAGAAAGCATTTGACAAGGTCCCTCATCAGAGACTTTTGGCAAAACTAAAGAGTCATGGGATAGGAGGCAGTGTACTATTGTGGATCAGGAACTGGTTAAAAGATAGAAAGCAGAGAACCTAGGGAAGAACAAATAGAAATTACACTTACCTGGTAATTGTCGTTCCATGAGTGACGACAGTTTAGTCCTCCACCTCTGGGTTGTGCACCTCCTCCTGCAGCTTGGAGACTGGATATAGCCTGCTGGTATCTCCCATCAGCCTCCAGTGTGTCCAGTCTCCATGCAGCAGGAGGACGTAGTGAGCCTAGCTTCTGGGCTCACTTGGGGGGAATAGATAAGGAACATTTAGTGTGACAAATTCTATTCTGATTTTCTTTGATTTTTACTTTTAATTTTACTTTTAATTCAGTTACCTTTGGTTAATTGGCAATCAGGGATTAGTTCCCTTTAGTTATTAGGAACAAATTTCTGGTCACCGTATCTTAAAAAGGATATAGCGTTATTAGAAAAGGTTCAGAGAAGAGTCACCAAAACAGTAAAGGGGATGGAAGGATACCCTTATGAAGAAAGGCTGGAAAAGAGATGGCTGAGGGGAGATATGATTGAAGTCTATAAATTAATGAACAGAGTTGAACGTGTAAACGTAGATCGATTGTTTAAGTTATCGGAATATAGAAAGACTAGGGGACATGCAATGAAGCTACAGGGTAAACTATTTAAGACTAATAAAAGAAAATATTTTTCACTCAACGTGTAATCAAACTCTGAAATTTGTTACAGGAGGATGTAGTAAAGGCTGTTAGTGTAGTGGGTTTAAAAAAGGTTTGGACAAGTTCCTGGAGGAAAGGTCCATAAAATATTAAAAGGGACCCAGGATATCAATGTTGACCCAATACAAGCATTTGTGGAACCTGTGTCTTTTGGAAAACCTGCTAGGTACTTATGACCTAGATTGGCCACTGTTGGAAACAGGATACTGTGCTTGATGGACCTTGGTCTGACCCAGTATGGCATATCTTATGTTCTTATGTACACTCCCCCTTGGAAACTCTGCTCCTCTGGCAGATCCCTTTTATCTGTGCCCTTCTCTGTCACTGCCAACTTTAGACTTCATTCATGCCACTTTGCTGCTCCATATGCTGGAACAAACTATCTGAATCGGTGTGTCGGGTTCCTTCTCTGGCCCTCTTCAAGTCCAGACCAAAGACCCACATCTTTGAGGCTGCTTTCGGATCCTAATGCTCCTCATTCTCTTGCCCACTATTTATGTGTATCTTGCCATACTCTAGTCTCCAGTTTTGCAATGTTTTTTCATCTTGATTAGATTGTAAGCACAATTGTAAACACAGTTACTGATGAGCAGGGACTGTTTTCCATCTATATGTACATCGCTGCGTAAATCTTGTAGCGCTATACAAATGATTTGTACTAGTAGTAGTAGTAGTAGTGGTGGAAGTAGAAGTAGTAGCAGGACCCGGAAAACTACTAAGTTTATCATGCTAGCTGTGGAAGCCACAAAAACATAAAGAAACTCAGCATCTTCAAATTCACTAGAGAACCTTCCGATCTATGGGAAAAGAGAGGTCTCCAGCCTTTCTCCAATATTCAAATTAAAATTTCCTACCTCAAACCCACCAATACAATTTGAGGACTACTACATCAAAAATCAGATATCTACTGTTAAACCACTTTGCCCTGAAGAAAGCCATAGTATGGTGGCTGAAACATTGGTTCCAGTTATCAAAAAGCAGCCTGCCCTGGAAAACTGCAAAGTTTATCATACTAGCTGCAGAAGCCACAGAGAACACTCATATTTTTTGAAGGTGTGAATAAACAGGTAGATAAAGATGAGTCAGTTGATATAGTGTATCTGGATTTTCAGAAAGCCCGTGACTAGGTCTCTCATGAGAGACTCTTGGGGAAATTAAAAAGTCAAGGGATAGGAGGCAATGTATTATGGTGAATTAGTAACTGGTTCAAAGATAAAAAAAATAGGGCGTAGGGCTAAATGGACATTTTTCACAATGGAGAAAGATGAATAATGGAGTACCCCAGGGATCTGTGCTGCGCCGACTTGGAAATGGGGATAATGAGTGAGGTGATCAGAGATTTAAATACTTGATATTTATTAGTGAACAACCGTTTTCCAAAAATGGGGAAACCATAGAACCAAAAGTCATGAAATGAAGCTCAAAGAAGGAAAGTTGTTCAAAGTTATTGAATCACAAGAGGATTGTGAAAAACTGCAAGAGGATCTTGAAAAATTGGGAGACTGGGCATCGAAATGGCAGATGAAATTTAATGTGAACAAGTGCAGTTATGCACTAAGGGAAGAACAACCCAAAGTACACAATGCAAGATACCACCTTAGAAACCATTACCCAAGAAAAAGATTTAGGCATCATCATGGATAATATGTTGAAACCCTCTGCCCAGTGTGCAGTGGCGGCCAAGGAAAAAAAACAGAATGCTAGGAATCATAAGGAAAGGAATGGACAATAAAACCAAGGATATTATAATGCCTCTGTATTGGTCCATGGTACAACCACAGTTTGAGTATTGCATGCAATTCTAGTTACCACATCTTAAAAAGAAATGGAAATTACACTTACCTGGTAATTGATATTCCTAGAGGGACTCCAGTTCAGTCCTTCACCACTGGGTAGTGCGCCTCCTCCTGCAGCATGGAGACTGGACCAATCAGCTTCTTGCCAGCACTGGGTACCTCCTGTTGGAAATCCCATCATCCCCAGTGAACTACTGACAAAGCAAACTCAAAGGAGCAACAGATAAGTAGCTAATTAATAACAGAATAACATTACCAACCTTTCATTAATGTTAAGGCCGCTGCAAAATCAAAGGGGAAAAAACAAACAAAAAAAATACTCTCCCCCCCCCCCCCAGCATCTGTCCTTTTTCATCCGCAACAGCTCAAAAGATAGAGGTGTCAAAATAATCTGAACCATCTAATTCCTTAACAAATAGAGGTATCCTACATGGAGTGGCGGGATCACCCCTGGATAAAGACATGGGGAGGGGGGGGCCTGCACGGAGCAGCAGGTGTACCTACTCTTGGCATCATACGGGGCAGACTAGATGGACCATACTGGTCTTTATCTGCCATCATTTACTATGTTACTATATTACTATGATTGAAGCCAAAGAGAGAGAGAGAACAGAGAGACCCAATATATATATATATATATAATCTTGAGGCCTCCTTACCTTTACTGGGTATCTGTATTCTTCAGAGACACAACCATCCCCTCCTGCAAAGAATAACTACGTCTGAACCAGACACCCCTGGGTGGGAACGAGGACTGAACTGGAGTCCCGCCAGGAACATCAATTACCAGGTAAGTGTAATTTCCATTTCCTTATCAGTCCTCCAGTTCAGTCCTCCACCACTGGGATGTAGCAGAGCAGTAATCATTGGGAGGGACCTTTGCAGCCAGAACGCAATACCGCTGAGCCAAAACAGGCATCGTTCACCGCCATGACGTCCAGCCGGTAGTGCTTGCTGAAAGTATGAAGAGATGACCAGGTAGCAGCTCTACAAATTTCCGCTGGCAGGATTAAACCGTGCTCCGCCCAGGACGTTGCCTGTTCTCTAGTAGAGTGAGCTCTCAATCCCACTGGCACTGCTCTTCCTTGCAAGAGATAAGACGACGCTATCACTTCTCTAATCCATCTGGAAATGGACGCTTTCGACGCCGCTTCTCCCTTCCGGGGACCTCCAAACAGCACAGACGGTCCGATTTGCGGAAATTATCGTGACCTTTAAATACCGCCTCAAAACCCTCTTTATGTCTAGGCGGTGCAGGCTATTGCCCTCCGCATCCCCCTCTGAAACAGAGAATGCTGGCAGGGAAACTGACTGGTTTAAATGAAACGGAGACACCACTTTTGGCATAAAAGATGGAACCAGTCTCAACACTACCTTTTCCCTAGAGAAAACCAGAAAGGGCTCTCTACATGACAATGCCTGCAACTCCGAGATACATCTTGCCGAGCAAATGGCAACCAAGAACACTGTCTTCAAAGTTATATCCTTAACCGACGCCTGGTTCAAAGGCTCAAAAGGATTTTTGGTTAAAGCCCCTAGAACCAGGTTGAGATCCCACAGCAGCACCACAATTCTGCACCATAGCCGGAGACGATATACCGCTTTGAGGAAACACTGTACATCTACATGAGAGCCGAGAGCCACTCCTTGGACCTTTCCTCTACAGAAGGACAGAGCTGCAAACTGGAGTGGAGGAGTGGCCTAGTGGTTGGGGCAAGGTACTTCAGGCCGGAAGGTCGGGGGTTCAAATCCCACTAGCAGACAGCAACCTTGGGCCGGAAGGACTGCGGTTTCTAGTCCCACAGGTGCTCCTTGTGGTCTTGGGCAAGCCACTTAACCCTCCATAGCCCATGTTCCCTGTAAAATAGTTATCTCCAAGTTATAATGCCCTGTTCAATGTAATTTCAGTTTGTTCAATGTAAACCGCACTGATGCAGAATAGCGTGGTATATAAGAGAATTAAAATAAATAAAATAAATAAATAAACCCTCAAGGAGCTGGCAGCCAGACCTTTATCAAATCCGTCTTGCAGAAAACCTAATATCAAAGGCACCGACACTGTCGTGGCCCGCACCTGACGCCGCAAACACCAGTCCTCAAAGATACGCCAAATGATGACATACGCAAGGGAGGTAGATTGTTTTCTTTCTCTAAGCAGTGTGGAGATGACCGCCGCAGAATAGCCTTTTCTCCTCAACCTTGCCCTTTCAATGGCCAGACCGTAAGCGAGAATCGATCCACCTGAGGCATTCAAAGTGGCCCCTGCACCAACAGATCTTCCGATATTGGGAATCTCCATGGCTCCCCATCGAGCAGAAGAACCAGATCGGCATACCATGGACGCCTCGGCCAGTCTGGTGCCACTAATACCCTTCAGGGATGCGCTTCTATGCACTGTACCACTCGTCCTATGAGGGCCCATATAGGAGATCCGACAATGGTCAAGGCTGAATGAAAGTTTCGATGCCTTCCGACATCCTTTCCCATCTTCTGCTGAAAAACCTATCTGTCTTCGCTGACTGGAACGTCGCCATGAGATCCATCATCGGTGGCCCCCATCTGTGGACAATCTGATCGAACACCACCGGGTGCAGCTCCCATTCCCCCGCATCCACTCGAACTCTGCTGAGGAAATCTGCCATCAGATTGTCCTTTCCTGCGATATGCGCTGCCGAGATGGCTTGCAGTCGTGGCTCTACCCAGGTGAAGAGCGCTTCCGCCTCTTCTTCCATGGCTACACTTCCCGTTCCGACACAAGGAAGATCAAAACCGCTCTTGCTGGAGCAATCAGATGAACACAAGGAGCAAGAAGCGTGCGGTGGTCATAGGATACTTTTAATTAAATAACCACAACGCGTTTCGGCAAATGCCTTCCTCAGGGGGTATGCAGCTTACAGTAAAAACAAAATCAAAAATAAATAGTTAATCATAAAAATGCAAATACACATAAAAATAAAATTAAAATCATATCATATATAATAAAATTGAGGTATAACAATGTAGTACATAAACATTATAAATAATCATAAACGTGAACATAAATACATAAAAACACCAACGCAGGGCAATGAAAACACAAAGGGAAGCTATAACTAAACAAGAAAGTGGTGTATTGTATCTATACAGAAACGTATGTTTTTACTCACTATAGTGCACCGTGGTGGTGCGTTTCACCTTTAAAGTGATCCTGTGTTCTATTTATATAACTAAAAAATGACAAGAAGTAAAGAAAAAAGCCTTGGTATACATGATGATAATAAAGTATCTATACATATTTTGATGACATGTCTTCTTGGTCAAGAAATATATATATTAATATTGTAATATTTGGAACGCCAAAATTGCAGTCATGAAACTAAGAGAAGCTACTAAAACTTAAGATTATATATTGTACTCACTGGATGAAATGATACGTTGAAAGAAGCTGACAACAGTGGTCACAGTAATGAAGGAGGAAGAGCAATCTTTCTGTAAGAAAGAATCATAGGGAATGAATAATATTTAAAAATTGGGCAATGAAGTGTATATCGTGTATGATTTGCTAAAACAAGTGCTAAGGAGATTTAGTTGAAAATGTATTCTTAATTATCCGTTTAAAAAATGTTTTAACCTTTTACACTAATGTAAAGACTGTGATTGAAATAATAAATGAATTCTGTTAAGACATTGAAGAACTGTGTGCTGAGATGTTGTGGAAAGAATGGATAACAGTAGAACTTAGCATCATCGAAATAATGTTTATAATGTAGGAAATATCTCTCCATTTAATGTGAAAAAGAGGCAGGTAATGATAAAAAGAGACAGGTAATGATAAAAACATATGTGAGTGCTAGTAGTCACCGTCTTTATACTATTATTTCACTTCTAATAATTGTGGTGCACCTTATAGTTCTGTAGCTGGTCAAATAATACTATAAACTCTATATCGGTAAGACCCCTCAGTATGCAACTGCTTCAACTAAATAGATGTTAAAAATGTGTTTTGACAGCGATTGTATGTATGAAGAAAAAGATGAAAGAAGATTCAAAATACATCCTATATTTCAACTTTTTAAAAGAATTGCAGACTCTAGTTGTGTTTGTCGAACACCTGCAGTAACGGGTTAAGCAATAGCATCTCTTTGTGTGTGTATGGCTATAAACATCGCCAAATTAAAACCCTGTGAATGAAATTTTGCTAAGGAGGTATAAACAAAGATGAATGCCCCTTTCAAGAATAATAATGCACGGAACTATAAAAATCGCCGAATTAAAACGCTATGATTGAAACGCTGCTGAGAAGGTGCAAACAGAGATAAATAACTCTGCGGGAATGATGACAAATGATGCTAATTACAGATATGTTACAGTAGTATTTCAGTCATAAAGAATCTATAAACAAGCCAAACCTGTGCCGTCCACTTCTCGTGAAGTAACACTTTGCATGTAAAGTAGAAAATGGATGAGTCATCGTGAAGGCTATTTGTACACGCCGAAAACCGCACCAAAACTTGGTGCAGTGGGCGTGGTTAAACCATCAGTGAATCAGTTTGTGGGATTGAGAATTGCAAAGTTTATTTGTGAAAAGAATACTATATGCCTGTGCGCTACACATTTGTTGAATAATATCCTTGATTATGACCATATCGTACACATGTTAAAACTTGTCTAAAGGAAGTATTAAACATAAAGACCTTTTGGACGCATGTGTATAGGATAACTTAAAAACTAAAAGAATGTAATGTGATCAAAATGGATGAGTTTTAAAGAAGCATGGTGATGCATAGAGTATCACCCAAATCCGCCTTGCCGATTGATGTAGGCCACCATCGCCACATTGTCCGACAGTATTTGCACTGCTCATCCTTTCACCGTGCTCTCGAACGCCTGAAGTGCCAGGAAGACCACTCGCGGCTCAAGGTGGTTGATTGACCAAGTCTCTTCTGCTCTCCCTCTCTGAAACCTCTTTACTCACTTCTCATTTGGTTATTCTTGGTGATTTTAACACCCACCTCTCCCCCCCAACCCGTCCCCGCGATAAGGCCCTCAGTTCACTTTTTTCAGACCTTAACCTCCACCAACATGTGCACTGCCCTACTCATTCCTCTGGCTCCACACTAGATCTTATCCTTACGTTTTCTTCCTCCCCTTACATACCCTCTGCCATCTCCTCTACCTCTCTCCCCTGGTCGGATCATTATTGTCTGTTCTTCTCCTTCCCTCTCCCCCCTGCCCATATCCCTGCTTCATCTGCCCCAACCCCGCCTAAGGTTCTTAGGCGCCGTCTTACTCCCCTTACTTTGCAGGCATTCCCTCCCGCCGATTCTCTCTTTTCTGCTGAGTTCTTTTCTCTCTATGTCAGCCATCAAGCTGATTCCTGGTCCTCTGTTCTTTCCAGTACTCTCGACACGCTTGCCCCCATTCGCCCTGTTCCCTGTCGTTCTTCCTCTCGTCACCCCTGGTATCACCCCGGTCTTTATCTTCAACGCACACACCTTCGGCGTGCTGAGCGCTATTGGCGCAAGCATCCTTCCCCTGCTGCCCTGACGTCTTTTCGCTCTGTTCACCGTTCATATCGCACTATGATAACTGTGGCAAAGAAGGCCTATTTTTCTGATCTCATCACTACCTCTTCTAATTCTTCTCGCTCCCTGTATCGAGTTCTTCATTTCTTGTCCTCTTCATCAACCTGTCCCTCCTCATCAGCCCTCCCTCCCACTGCCCCTAACCCAACAGCTCTTGCCTCTTTCTTCGTTCAAAAAACTCAGTCCCTTCGTTCCTCTTTTCCCCTGTGCCCTCCTCCTCTTTCTCCCCCTCTTTCTCCTTCCTCTTCCTCCTCTATTCCTTCCCCCCCTCCCTCTCATGTTTTTTCTCATACCTGGTGTTCCTTTAGTCCTGTCTCTTCTGCCGAACTCTTCCAGGTAATCTCTTCTTCTCATAAAACTACTTGTCCCCTCGACCCTCTCCCATCCTCGTGGCTCCTTGATCCTTCGCTTCACCTTCTTCCATATATCCTTAGCATGATCAACACTAGTCTTTCTTCCGGTAGTTTTCCCCACCCCTGGAAACATGCCATAGTTCGCCCTCTTCTGAAAAAACCCTCTCTTGACCCCAGTTTGCCTGCCAATTGGCATCCGGTTTCAAATCTCCCTTTCCTTTCTAAGGTCCTAGAAAAACTGGTCTTTGCACAACTTTCAGCCCACCTTGACTCCACTCTTTACCTCCACCCCCGCCAATCCGGCTTTAGACCCGGCCATAGCACTGAAACTGTTCTCCTTGCCCTTCTCAGCGACCTTCACCGTTTTCACGACCGTGGTGACTTGTCTATTGCCGTTTCCCTAGACCTCTCTGCTGCTTTCGACGTTATTGATCATCGCACCCTTCTCACTCGTCTGTCCGACTCTGGCATTCATGGCACTGTACTACGCTGGTTTCATTCTTTTCTCTCCCATCGTTCTTTCTCAGTTCACTCTGGCACCTCTACTTCAGCTCCCTCTCCCTTACACTGTGGTGTCCCACAGGGTTCTATACTCGCTCCTTTACTCTTCAATATTTTCCTTGTTCCCTTGGCCCTTCTCATTCAGCAATCTGGTATTTCCTTCTATTTTTACGCAGACGATATCCTTCTTGTCCATCATACCAGTTCCGCTTCCCCTGATATTTCTGCCCTTAACACCTGTTTATCCTCTGTCGCCTCCTGGTTTTCTGAAAATTTCCTTTGTGTTAACCCTTCTAAATCTTCTGCCATTTGGTTTTCTTTCTCCTCTCCCCCGCCTAGTTTAGCCCCTGTGATGTCCTCCCTTCCCATTCCTGTTGTTTCCACCCTTCGCTATCTGGGTATTACCTTGGATTCTTCTCTTTCCTTTCACCTTCATATTTCTTCCCTTGTCCGTACTTGCCACTTTCACCTGCGCCGTATTCGCTCTCTTCGCCCTTTTCTTTCCCCCCAATCCCTCACCATTCTAGTTCTCTCCCTTGTAACTTCCCGCTTAGACTACTGTAACTCTATCCTATCTGGCCTCCTTTCCTGTCAACTCCGCCGTCTTCAGCTTCTCCAGAACACTGCTGCCCGCCTTCTTACCTTCTCTTCTCCTTCTGATCATATTACCCCTTGCCTCTTCTCTCTTCACTGGCTCCCCATAAAATTTCGGCTTATCTACAAGTATATCACTATCACTCACAGGGTTCTTCATACCAGCACTCCTCAGTACCTCTCCGATCTTATCTTCCACCAGCCTGCCCCCCGTCTCCTTCGCTCATCTCATACCAATCGTCTTTTCCTTCCTTCTCCATCCCAGGCCCACCTTGAACTTACCCGCCATTCTGCTTTCTTTTTCCTGGCCCCTGCCCTCTGGAATTCCCTTCCTCACACCCTTCGCACTGAACCCTCTTTCCCCCATTTCAAAACTCTCCTCAAGACTCACCTTTTCTCCCAAGAGTTTGGCCTACCGGCCTCCCCCTGATATGCAGTCAGCGTACCAACTCATGTCCCTCATATTACATTCAACTGCCACTCAACTCATGTCCCTCATGTCACATGCGACTCCCACCCCCTGTCTCCCCTCCCTCCCCGCATTTCTGTGTTTAGCTCTATAGACTCTACTCTGGTTTTCTCTCTCTCTCTCACTTACTCTTTCCTGTTATCCAATGGCGTTCTTTTCTCTCTTTGTTTTTCTACAGCTGCCTTTTATTGTACACCGCCCTGATACTTCGGTCTTGGGTGGTATATCAAGCCTAAATAAATGAAATGAAATAAATGAAACCTCTCCTGGTCGGACCATACCTCCTGAGCGAATAGCCCCTGGCAATGAGCCCTCCAGCCCACCAGACTGGCGTCTGTCATCAGGGGGAGCCAGACTAGCTGTTCCAGGGGTAATCCCGCTTCCAGGGATCCCGGGGACAGCCACCATTGCAGCGCTCATCGAACCTGAAGAGGACAAGGAAGAGGTTTGTTCAAGGAGTCTCTCTGGTGAGACCAACGACGTAACAATGCTCTCTGCAAGGACCGCATATGAAATCTGGCCCACGGGACCACCTCCAGGGTCGCTGCCATCGTTCCCAGCAACCGCAGGTACCACCACGCTGACGGGGCTGGAGTGCACAGAAATCTGCGTACTTACTGGCGAAGGAGTCGCGCTCGATGATCCGGAAGAAACACTGCTCCTCTCGACGTGTCGAAACGAACTCCCAGATATTCGAGGACTTGGGATGGTACCAAGTGGCTCTTGTCCAAGTTGACTACCCGGCCGAGACTCTGAAGCAGCTTCACGACCCGGCCTGTCACCTGTACGCTCTCGTGTTCAGATTTCACCCCAATCAACCAGTCGAAGTAAGGATGGACCAGAATACCTTCCTTCCGTAACGCCACCACCACCACCACCATGATCTTGGTGAACGTGAGTGGAGCTGTCACCAACCCGAAGGGCAACACTTGAAATTGGTAATGCCCCCAAGGGAAAAGCGAACCTCAGGAACTTTTGATGAGCTGCCCTGATAGGTATGTGGAGAAAAACTTCCGTGAGGTCAAGGGAAGTCAAAAACTCTCCTCGACGGACTGCTACGATGACGGACCTTAAGATTTCCATCCGGAAATGTGGAACCCAGAGACAACGATTCACCCCCTTTAGATCCAGGATAGGCCGCAGGGAACCGCCTTTCTTTGGCACCACGAAATAAATGGAGTAGCGACCTTCACCGTATTCTGATAGCAGAATGGGCGCAACTGCCCCCAGCTGCCAAAGATGGTTCAAAGATGGAATCGCCGCAGTCTTTCGCTGTTCATTGCAGGGAGACATCATGAACGAATCTCGCACCAGACAAGCCAGCTCCAGTGCATACCCTTTGCGAATAATTTCCAACACCCATTGATTGGACGTTATTTGGACCCAGGCAGGAAGGAATTCCCGAAGCCATCCCCTATCGGTTGGCTTCCCACCGGGGTCCGCCTCGTTTCATTGGGGTTTCCGATTAGAAGAGCCCGAGGCTGCCGTAAAACCTCTGCTGGCCCCCCGAAATCCCTGAGCTCTGGAGGTAAATTGCCCATGCTGAACCCCCCCCCCCAAGCGTGATGTGCAAAACCTGCGGAAATCTCTAAATTGACCACAGGTGGCCGGCACGGACCTTCCTTGTTTAGGCTTGTCTTCCGGCAGCCTTCCGCCCTTGGACTCTCCCAAGTTCTTTACCAATTTGTCTAGATCATTCCCAAACAACAACTTACCTTTTCCTGTTCTCTGTAAAACTCAATGTTGTTTGTATACATTGTAATATGCTTGTTTGATGTACACCGCGCTGATTTTAATAGCGCGGTATAGAAGCAAATGTTAAATAAATAAATAAATACTGAGCCTCAACTTAGAGGAACCGTCGGCTGCCCAATTTCTCAACCAAATGGACCTACGTGCCGCCATCAACGAGGCCATATTATTTGCTAATGCCTGGATCAAATCATAGTGAATGTCCACTAAATATGCTGAGCCAGACTCTAGCCGTGTCACTTCCAGCAAGCTCTGCTGATCCATATGCTCCGCTTGCCGTAAATGTTGAGCCCATCCAAGGCATGCTCTCGCCACCCAGACCCCACATATGGAGGCCTTCAGTGACAGACCACTAGCCTCAAAAGCCTGCTTCAATAATGCATCCACTTTCCTGTCCTGTGCATCCTTTAAGGCCGCGCTCCCTTCAACTGGTATGGTTGTCTTCTTCGTAACCGCCGACACTACCGCATCAATTTTAGGAAAGCGAAACTTCTCCTTATCCTTGTCATCCTAGGGGTAAAGTCTGTTCATTGTTCTGACTCCTTTTAATCCTGCTTCGGGCTGATCCCACTCATTTTAGATCATGTGTTCTAAAATGAGCCAGGAACACTGTCTGAGACTCTCTGATCGCCTGAATAAGAGGATCCTCCAACCCTTCTTCTTCCGTCAGCTGAGCCGTAGCGAGATTGAGCGTCTGGAGAGATTCAGTAATGAGCGCCATCAACTCTTCTTTGCGAAATACCCGTATTATTTTCGCTTGATCCTCCGGTTCCGGTATCTCTCCTTCTTCCAGCTCCTCCATACCAGACTCAAGGTCAAAGTCTGCTTCATCCGCCTCCTGCCACTGCAGCTCTATAGGCTCCGAGTCCGCACACCGCACCCTCTTCGCCGATCTCGTGGGTGCGTTAGATGCTTCTTCCACCTTCGATGGACGCCCGGATGCTGCCCATGGCAGAGAGTCTGGAATCTTTCCCAGACGCCCTAACCGGAAGGCCTGATGCATAATGTGCACAAAGTCTGGCGAAAACCGAAGTCCCTCCTGAAGGTCCGGGAGGGGAATCCAGTGGAGACCCTGATGGAGTCCCTATCAGGGGTTCTCTCTCAGTACCTGAAAGGGGTTCCGGGGACTCCTGACACCCTTTGCCTTCCATTTGTAGCTCCACACTAGTGGAAACCATAGCGCAGCCACAGCAAATCCCCGTATCTTACACCGTGCCCCTAAAAGTGCCGCAGACCACGCACTGAGGGCGCGAGGACATGGGCCACTCAAGCCTCGAATAGTGTATTGGCAGAAAAGAACAACAACTAAAAATAAAAATAAAGTTTTTTTGTTTTGAAAACACTACCATCGCCATGGTTCACAACAGATCTTTAGTCATCTCTCCTCTCCCTCAGGAAACTTGAAAGGAAATGGAGAAGATCCCACTCTGAATCCAACAAAGTAACATACCTGAACTACCTTAAACTCCACCATGAAACTATATATCTCAGAATGAATGAATACCATGCCAATCTTCTCCTCCGCTCACTAAATAAACCTAGAAACCTTTTCAACATAGCAAAATCCCTAATTAAGGAACCATCACCTACTCAACTTGTTCCTATTTCCCCCCAGTCTTACGCTGACTACCTTACATCCAAGACCTCTTTAACTGATACAGCCTCAGTTACTGCGTTCTCCAATTCTCAAACATCAATCCCTTCTATCACAATGTTTGCCACACCATCCGAGAAAAACATCCAAGATCTCATCACCTCCATCAACACCTCCACAGTCCCAAGCGACCCCTGCCCAGCATACTGGGTCAGAACTTTGCGTGCCGAACTGAGTCCAGTCCTAATCAACATCATTGGGCTATTCTTTGCAACAGGTTCGTTCCCCTCATTCCTCAAACAAACCTCAATAAGACCACTCCTGAAGAATTCTAGACTCGACCCGCTAAAGTCTGACTCCTACCACCCAATCTCGAGCATACCTCTATTAGCCAAAATAATAGAGAAGGTTGTTCAGAGACAGATACAACATCACATCGATGTAGCTTCACTGCTCGATCCCTGTCAACATGGCTTCAGGGAATCACACGGTGTAGAAACCCTCCTTACCACCCTAACCAACGCTTTGAACAGAGGTCTGGATAAGGTTGAAAACGGCTTTGTCCTAATATTCCTAGATATTTCCGCTGCCTTAGAATCCGTTAATCACAATCAACTCCTCACTCACCTCCTGGAGAAGGGAATCCGCGGCCTCGCCTGGGAATGGTGCAGGTCTTACCTATCAGAGAGCTGGCAGCACGTCAGAGTTGGTTCCACCACATCCACACCTTTCCACCAACATCAAGGTGTCCCGCAAGGCTCCTCTTTATCTGCGCTGCTGTTCAATGTATACATGCAGCCTATATGTGACATCATACGCACCTTCGATATCTCCACGCTAATCTATGCTGATGACGTCCTGCTGTTTACACCATTTAAAGTCAAACAACCAGACTTCACCAACCTTATCCTCTGTTTCAACGTCATCACGGACTGGTTATTATCTCAAAACCTCTGCATAAACTTCAAGAAGACTGAAGTTCTGTTCATATCAAGAAACAAAGAATTCTCCCCCCCATCCTCCCTAAGAGTAAGAGATGCAGAACTCCCTACTAAACCCTCTATTCGCTACCTAGGGATTACAATGGATCAGCATTTTAACTTTAAGGAACACATACGGAACACCACCAGATCTGTCTACAATAAAATCAGAACGCTAAGGCACCTCAGGCCCATGTTACCGCATAATAACTTCCGGACCATCTTCCAGGCCCTCACACTACCTCACTTTGATTATGCAAACGTCGTCTTATATGGGCTCCCCAAGAACATCCTTAATCCGCTGCAACTCTCTATGAATGCGGCTGCACGGGTGCTCTGTGGTCTAGCAAGATCAGACCATATCACCCCGATTCTCATGGAACTCCACTGGCTACCAATTCATTGCAGGTTAACCTATAAAATTCTCCTCATCACCTTCAAGATCATTAACAGCCTTGCCCCCACGTCTCTCAGTGAGCTCATCTCCCTCACTCCGAAAAACAGAATGAGAAGATCAACTACTGACAACACCCTGATCATCCCCAAAGAGTCCATCAAGTGTACCCAGACAACCAAGAAAAGGACCTTCGCCTTCTATGCACCAAAATGCTGGAATGACCTCCCACCTGAAATAAGAGCAATTAAAGACCTCACTCAATTCCGCAAGGCAATCAAGCACCACATTTTCCTTCTCCACTTTGCACAAGCATCCAATCCGCTTCCGATCATCCGCACTCCAAAACTCACAAACTCTCAATCTCCACTCTCAATTTCCATGTAAGCAATTTTGCCACAAGTTCTCCGCTGTTTTGCCTTAGCCCTTAAGAATACTAAATAATCTAAAATGTTTGTACAGTTGTATATAGTTTACCCTGTTATTCCAAGTTCAAATCTCCTGTTATAATGTAAGCACACAATTGTCCTCTGAATGTGAAACCTTTGTTATATGTAAACCGCACTGAAAACAAATAGCGCGGTATATAAAAGATGTTAAATAAATAAATAAAAATAACTACTAACGAAACAAATAAAAGGTACCCTTTTCCCCTAAAAAGCTCAAAAACCTAAGAGGACGAAGAGCAACCGCGATCCGGGCCTGTGCTGAGCTGGAAAAACAACGCTCCATGGAGACCGCATCTGCCTGCTAAGCCATGCGGCTCAGGCAGAGCGGGAAAGAGCAAAAATGGCCACCATAAAACCATTCGGCGCGAAGAGCGTGACAGCCTCCGCGGACCGATGGAAAATCCAATTGGGGACTGCCCTCGAAGGGACTTGCCGGGCCTGCTGCAAAACATCTATATGCGGAGAACGAAACATCTCCCTCTCCTGATCAGCCAAGGGATAAAGACGATTCATTGACCGCATACCACGCAAACCTGCTTCTAGCAAATCCCACTCATCCTGAATCATCAGTTTGACGACACTATGAACGGAAAACACCACTTGGGACTTCCACACCACTTGTATGAGAGGATCCTCTAACCCTTCCTCCTCTGCGGGTGCACTTGAAGAAAGATTGAGCGCCTGAAGCAACTCAGTAATGAGCGCTGTGAGCTCTTCTCTCCGAAAGACCTGGATAATCCTGGCTTGATCTTCAGGCTCCTGAATTTCACCTTCCTCTAACTCCTCCATTCCTGCTTCTATCTCCAAGTCAAAATCCTCAGCTTCCGGCCAATCCGGACATAAGGGCTGCTTGTCCATTGCCCAAGGCCTCTTAACTGGCCTGCCGTCAACGCTCCCAGCCCTGACCAAGGCCGCTTGTGTTACTGCTTCATCAGGCCTACTGTTTGCACCTGATGAAGCAGTATTGAATTGATGTTTATTCAATACTTCAACAGTAGGCCTGATGAAGCAGTAACACAAAGTCCAGTGTAAAGTCTGCCAGTGCTGACACTGCTCCTAGCAGCACCGTGGCCGCACCAGGCAACCCCGGACTAGCCGCCACAGGAATAGCCAAAGGGCCCAACAGGGCTTCCCTCTCCGAGGCCCCTGCCGAACCCTGCGTTCCCAACGGAGTATCCCCTACCATCTTCTCCTGGGACTCCTGCTCCATATTAAGAGCTTCAGCAGTGCAGCCCCGACACACACCAGCTTCTGAGACTGCGCCCCGGCGGGACCACACACTAGGCACTGAGGGCATGCTGGCATTAGCGCTACGGAACACATGAAAATTAGAAATGGACCCAGACCAGCAGAGCTTCAAAGGCAATCAGGAAACAAAAAAGCAAACAGCTAAAGCAAAAACAATTTTTTTTTATGCGCTGCCCTTTAAGAACAGCAAAAAACGATAAAATAAGTTAACATAAGATAAAGAATTGAAAAAAACCCAAAACTGAAAGAGTTTACCGACTGAAATAGAGCTTGACCGAAAAAATTTCCCTGCCAACAAAAACTGCAGGAAAAAACAGCTCCTGAATCTCCTCAGCACTGCCTGCCGATAAACAAGCCTCCCACATGGCAGCAGGCCCCGATTCTGCACCCGATCAAAAAAGAAAAGCACTCACCTCTGCCTGCAGGTACTTTTAGTGCCTTTACTTACTTCCCTGACCAAGAGGAAGTCCTGCCTGCAGTCTGGCCCCGATCTGAAAGAAGCCCAGCTGCAGCAGCTCACTCTGCCTTATGGTGATTTCAGCTGACTCAGACAGCTGAAATTTGAGCCAGTTGAGAAGGAGAACAAAGGCTGGACAGCTCCCCTCCATGCAGACTAGAAGGGGAGAGCCAACAGCAGAGCTAAAGATGACCAGGAGAGTGAGAGGTATCTATCCCAAAGCTCCCTCTTCACTTTCCTGACCTTTGTTCCTGTTTTTTTTTCTTTAAATATCTTTAAGCATAGAAACACCCAAAAGAATTAAGGTATATATGAAATCAACAGCAAAAACCCTAACTAGCTGGCCTGAAGCTCCTTATTCGCTCATCTAGTGAGC
Organism: Ichthyophis bannanicus; assembly: GCA_033557465.1. Lineage (NCBI taxonomy): Eukaryota > Metazoa > Chordata > Amphibia > Gymnophiona > Ichthyophiidae > Ichthyophis > Ichthyophis bannanicus. The sequence continues at coordinate 1,608,630,787 of CM066031.1, forward strand.
CCAGCACCTAGGCTCACTACCTCCAGCTGCATGGAGACTGGACACACTGGAATCTGGTGGGTGGTGCCAGCTGGATATGTGCAGTAATGTCACAAGTTTGACATGCCCAGTCTCCATGCTGCGAAAAGTGGTGCACAACCCAGAGGTGGGGGACTGAACTGGAGGGACGATAAGGAACCATTATTAAAGGGGACCCAGAATATTCACTGCTTGACCCAATACAAGCATTGCAGAACCTGTGTCTTTTGGGGAAGCTGCCAGGTACTTGATGGACCTTGGTCTGACCCAGTATGGCATATCTTATGTTCATATGTTCTTATGACTTTAAAACTAAGTACAGATCAAGACTGACTAAGGTGAAGGCAGTAGGAAAGAAGCATGCTCAACAGCTTCTCCTGTTGACCAGCGAATAATACACAGAAAGTATAGAAAACAGACAAATCTCTGCCAGCAGCTGACTTACCAGGGCAAAAATCTGCCTTGGGAGCTATTGAACTGCAAATCTGAGAAGCCCCCTCCTAAGCATCTGGAGGGTCATTTTAAAAGGTTCAGTCATGATTTGGACATCTGAAGATGTGCATGTGGACATCAAAATCACAAAGACATCTCCGTAGCCTTTCCATAAATGACATTCAAAGACGTCTTTGGTGCAAGCATGTCCAAGTAGGCAAGGGGATGTGGCAGAGGCATGTCCGGGGAGGAACAATGTACTTCCACTTCCTCGTACGATCTCAGAAACGTTGGAGACATCAGCAGGCACGTCTGTGTTTATGCCTGCTCCATGCAGGAATAAGGACCGTGCTTGTTTTTACCTTAAAACATCCAGAGAGTGTAGAGATAATGGAGAAATAAGCAACTAGCCTCAGATCACAAAGGCCCACACTGAGATTTGAAGCACGGCCATGCTGCTTTTAGGTCACTACCCTAACCATTAAGCTATTAGATATCTTGGTTTGGAAATGCTATCCTGGGGTCATCTAGATAGATTTCTGCTAGACGTCCATCTCAGGCATGTCAACGTTTCTGAAATCATGCCCAAACTTCCACATGTTTGCTTTTCTTTCAGACATTCTGGTTTTGATATTCCAGGATGCACTTGGATATGCCTCTTGGGCTCTAGAAAAATGTTTAGCTTTCCTGTGCCTTAATTCTGCTATGAGTATGTAGCAGGCTGACTTATTATTGTTCAGATTTGTCTTTGCAAATCTCATCGTATACATTGACAGAATACTTTTAACTTTGAAAACAAAATCATTAATGTGTATTCAATAAAACTTCATTCAGTATTTGGGTTTAGTTCTACATTGTTTGGAAACGGGATGGCTGTATATATGTGGGGGGAGAGCGGGGGAGTCTGCCCTGAAGAGCTGCTATAACAACCATGCCCTCATCCTCAGAATTAGACTGTCCAGAGCCCTCTAGTAACTATCCCTCAGGAAGGAAGCATAGAATTGGTGCATTTTTACTTATTTCTTCTCTATTGCTTTAAAATATCTGCTTTCATTCTATAAAATGTGTCTTTAAACATGACACCCATTTCATAGCATACAGTGTACAGACATTATACATTATTGTACAACAACTTATTCTGTATCTTTGCTAACACTTTAAATCCCATTAATGGCCTCATTATAAGCAGATCTGGAAAGACAATTTTCTTGTCATTTTTGTGACACAACCTGTAGATTCATGTTGCATCTTAAACACTATCCTTTCGCAGTAACTGATCTCAGATTCAATGGCTTGTATTTCACTTCTACCTTCAGTCAAATCTGCAATCAGTAAAGACGACTACAAGCCTTTTGCTGTAACCTATTAAAGTGATACTATTACTATAATATGCCATGTGCACACTCTCTCACCGAACAGATACCAAGGCTTCTGCTAATGTGTGTATTTATTTATTTTATTTATTTAAGTTGATGTATAAGCCACCCACTTACTATAGTTTTAGGCAATTAACAATAAAACATGTACAATAGTAACATATAGACAGACAACATAAACATACATTTTACAGATTGTACGTTTGCTGAAATAGCTTCGTTTGTAAACTCTTTCTAAAGTCTAGCAAACTAGTTATAGATCGAGTAATATTTGGTAATGCATTCCACAAAAGCGGTACAAATAGGGAAAACACCATGGCTCAAGTAATCTGCTTTCTGTTCTTATTTATTGATAGGACATGATCATATTGGCCAATCTGTAATGAACTGCTGCAAAAGGGAGCTTAAATATATCAATGATATCTTATGCAACTTATAATTAATCCTACATTCTACTGGGAGACAGTGGAGTTGTACTAAATCTGGCATTATAAGATTAATTTTTGATTTTTTTAGCAAAGCCCTTACTGCAGCATTCTGGATCACCTGTAGGAACTTAATGGCACAAGCAGACAAACCATATAGTATAGTTTTATTGTAATCTAGGAAGGAAAAAGCTATTGCTTGGAATATAGTTCTAAAATCACTGTCAGTCATATGAGCATAGGGGACACAAAAGCCTCATAGTAACATACATACTGTACATACATAGTATATGACAGCAGATAAAGACCAATATGGTCCATCTAGTCTGCCCAGCAAGGCGGCAACAGTAAGTGCATCTGCTGCTCCGTGCAGGTCATCCCAATTTGTGAAGATATATGAGATAGCTATGTTTACTTTGATTTTATCCTGTTACTATAAAGGGATTTACTGTGTCTGTCCCATGCCATTTTGAATTCTGTCACTGTATTTGCCCCCACCACTTCCATTGGGAGGGCATTCCAAGCATCCACCATCCTTTCAGTGAAAAAGTATTTCCTGACATCGCCTTTCAGTTTACCCCCTTGCAGCTTTATGCTATGCCCTCTAGTTTTACAGTTTCCCCGTCTTTGGAAGAGGTTTGTTTGTTTGTTAATACTCTAAGTATTTTAAGGTCTGAATCATATCTCCCCTGTCCCTCCTCTCCTCCAGAGTGCACATATTTAGGTCTTCAAGTCTCTTCTCTTAAGTCTTCTGATGCAGGCTCCAAATTATTTTAGTCTCCTTCCTCTGAACAGTTTCCAGTCTTTTTATATCCTTTGTGAGATATGGTCTCCAAAACTGAACACACTCATCCTCTAAAATGCTACATGAATGGTATTAATATATAATCACATCATGAATCTAATGTTATGCCCACATAAGTAATCTCAGCCCTAATAGTGATACCTTTATCATTTAACTGCAGTGTGTTGGGAGATGCAAAAGAATCTTCTTGAGTCAGGAGCATTGCCTCTGTTTTCCCAAAATTAATCACAAAGGCATTATCAGACATCTACTCTGTGATCTCCTGAAAACATCTTGATATATTTGTGGTATACGCACCCTGGAAATACATGAAGGGGCTAATTTACTACAGTGTGCTAGCATGAGCTGTTAACATAGACTCAACCCAGGGGAATGATCCCTTATAAGGAATCAGGCTGCTTTCGAGATAGTGGATCAACTATGACCTTTTTAGAGGAGTATCATCCCTAGACTCCTCCAGAGAGTCTGAACAAATCAGCGAGCTGCCCAGGTACAGGTGAACATAGAAATACCATCATCACTATCATGACCTTCAAGAATGTACAAGGAGCTGTGGCCAGACCAAAAGGAAGAATTTGAAACTAGAAATGGCAGCCCAGGACAGAGAAACAAAGACATCACTGCTGTTTGCCCCCCGATGGGAATAGGGAAGTATACTTCAGTAAGATCTGAACAGGTGAGAAACTCATTCTACCAGACTAACAATGACTAACTTGATAGTTTCCATGCAGAAATGTGGGACTCTGAGCTTGGCATTGCCCACCTTTAGGTCCAAGATAGAATGGAAGGAAACGCCATTCTTGGGCATCAGAAAAAGATGGCCCTAATCTGCAGAGGGCAACTCCAGGAGACACTGTAGAATTTTGTCTAATGTTGCCTGCTAGAGTGGGCAGCTGCAGGGACATTCCAAAAAGGTATCCTATAGCATCTCTGTAAACTCCAGGGCATACCCTGCCTGAAGATCTTAAGGATCACTGGTCTGATATGATGTGGAGACAATCAGGAAAGAGAAACAAAGATCACTAGCATTAAAAACATAAGATATGCCATACTGGATCAGACCAAGGTCCATCAAGTCCAGTATCCTGTTTCCAGCAGCTGACAATCCAGGTCACAATTATCTGTCAGGCTCCCAAAAAGGTACACAGATTTCATGTTGCTTATCGCAGGGTATGCAGTGGATTTCCCTGGTCCTTTTTAATAACAGTTTATGGACTTTTCCTCAAGGCACTTGTCCAAACCATTTTTAAACCCAACTACACTAACAGCTTTTATTACATCTTCCGGTAAATAATTTCAAAGTTTGATTACGTGTTAGAGTGAAAGAATATTTTCTCTGATTAGTCTTAAATGTGCTACATTGTAGCTTTTTTGTGTGTCCCCTAGTCTTTCTAAATTTTGATGGAGTAAACGACCGATCTATGTTTACCCATTCCACTTTATTCATTATTTTACAGACATCTATCATATCTCCCCTCAGCTGTCTTTTTTCCAAGTTGAAGAGCTCTAACCCTTTAAGATTTTTCTCACAGGGGTATCTTTCCATCCCCTTTACCATTTTGGTGACTCTTCTCTATATCTCTCCTAATTGTGCTATATCCTTTTTAAGATATCGTCACCAGAATTGCACACGATATTCAAGGTGCAGTCACACCGTGGAACGATGCAGAGGCATCATAATAGTCTTTGTCTTATTCTCCATTCCTTTCGTTATGATTTCTAGCATTCTACTTGCTTTCTAGGCTGCTGCTGCACACTGTGCAGAGGGTTTTAACATATTATCCACAATGACGCCTAAATCCTTTTTCTGGGTGGTGCTTCCTAATGCATCGTGCAACTACAGTTTGGTTTGTTTGTCCCTAAGTGCATAACTTTGCACTTGTCCACATTAAATTTCATCTGCCCAGTCTTCCCATTTATTAAGGATCTATTGGAATTTTTCACAATCTTCTTCTGTTTTAACAACTTTCAATCATGTTTTGTCATCTTCAAATTTGATCACCTCACTCGTTATTCACATTTTCAGGTAATTTAGGAATATGTTAAAAAGCAGTAGGCCTAGCACAGATCCCTGGAGTATGACACTATTCACCTTTCTCCATTGAGAAAATTGTCCATTTAACCAGACCTTCCATTTTCTATCTTTTAACCCTGGCGTCGCTCCCTTGCTATTGATGACCTGACAGCATACAATATCCACCTAGCTGCTCACCGCAAGGCAATCTCCGAGTCAATGAAACGGTACTACTAGGATACCTTGATGAGATCTCTCAATAAGCCACATGACCTTTATGACCTAGTTAAGTCTCTATCTAAGGAGCCATCCTCTGGGCCTCAAGTTGAGATACACCCTCAAGACTTTGCAACCCACTTACAATCTAAGATGTGCCTGATCAACAGAACCACTACAACAACCACCACCCTTGTGCAGGACGTCCCAAGTGCCCTTTCTGCATTCTCTATCCCCTCTAAGAAAGGAATTGAAGACATCATTACAGCCCTCAACATCACTACATCCCAGTCTGATCCATGCCCTGCCTTCTGGATCAAGGAGCTCCGCAGTCACGTCAGCCCAGTAATTTCCAACATAATGAACCTCTCCTTTTCAACAGGATCATTCCCTTCAGCTCTTAAGCATACTTCAATTAGACCCCTGTTGAAAAACTGCAAGCTCGACCCCCTAAGGGTAGATTCCTACAGACCCATTTCTAGCATACCTCTACTCGCTAAGATCATCGAAAAGGAGGTTCAACGACAGTTACAGGACCATATTGACACCGCTGCACCGCTAGACACCTGCCAACACGGCTTCAGGGAATACCATGGAGTCAAAACTCTTCTCACCACCCTCTTCAGCAAGATAATCACTGGCATTGATAACATCCGCCAAGGATTTGCCCTCATCTTTCTGGATATCGCCGCAGCGTTTGATTCAGTGAATCACGAACTCCTTTTAGCGAGACTAATTGAGAATGGCATCAGTGGAACAGCGCTTGAATGGTGCAGGTCCTACCTATCCGTAAGATGGCAGCATATCCGCTCAGGAGGCAGAACTTCAGAACCCTTCCACCTAGATCAGGGAGTGCCACAAGGTTCCTCACTTTCTGCCCTTCTGTTTAACATCTACATGCAACCAATCTGTAAGATCATCTGGTCATTTAATGTCAACTGCATGCTTTATGCCGATGATGTTCTACTTTACACCCCCTTCTCCACTGACCATTTAGATCTCTCCCCTCTAATAAACTGTTTCAATGCAGTATCTGACTGGCTTCTCTCCCAAAACCTCCGTATAGAACATAAGAAAACGGAAGTCCTCTTCATCACGAGGAACCCCAACTTCATCCCACCACAATATCTCAAAACAAAGGAAGCTGAATTGCAATCCAAGCCCACAATACGTTACCTGGGAGTCACTCTAGATCAACGCCTGGATATGAAGTCCCACATAGGAAACACAGTCAGAACAATTTACTATAAGATCCGTACACTGAGACACCTACGCTCCATGTTGGAGCCAAATGATTTCAGGACAATCTACCAAGCACTGATCATACCCCACTTCGATTATGCCAATGTCATCCTTCAAGGTCTTCCTCAATCCACCTTGAACCCGTTACAGCTGGCAATGAATGCCGCAGCAAGGATCCTTCATGGAGCCGCCAGGACCGACCACGTTACACCTCTGCTGATTCAATTACATTGGCTACCCATCCAGGCCAGAATTATCTTCAAAACTCTACTTCTCACGTTCAAAGCTCTCAATAAGCTCTCCGCCACATCATTATCTGCCCTTATTCACACTACTACACCAAACAGAGCAAGAAGAGCCGCGACCATCAACTCCCTAAAGCTCCCAAAGGCCCTAACAAGCTGCACTTCTTCTACAGCCAATAGAGCCTTTGTCCTCTGTGCCCCAAGGTGCTGGAGTGCACTACCCCCTGGCATCCGGGCTATCAATAGCTTGACACAATTTAGGAAAGCCCTCAAATTCCATCTCTTCAACAAGTACCTTATAGAGTCAACGACACCCATAGACCTCAGTGATTCCACCCATTAATACAATTCCTTGGTGTCTCAATAACATGCCAAGACTGATTCTCTATAAGTAAAGATTATATTCTTAGTAACCGCTCCTAGTAACAGGTACCTATGCAGTAGTGTTATCCTTGTAAATAGATTGTAAATAATTACCCTTGCTATCCAAGTTCCTTCCCTTGTTATCTGTAAACTCATGCATGTTGACTGTACTGAGATTTTTGTTCTATGTGAACCGCGCTGATGCTGAATATTGCGGTATATAAGAGAATATAAATAAATAAAATAAATAAAAATAAATAACCAGTTCCTGATCCACAATAGTATACTACCTCCTATCCCGTAACTTTTTAGTTTTGCCAAGTCTCTCATGAAGGACCTTCTCAAAGGCTTTCTGAAAATCCAGATACATTATGGTGGTCATGCCAAAATGCGAATGGAGGGTTGCATGTCCGGTTTGGACATATATCCTCTGCTATTCACAGGGACTTTATTCTGCCCTCTTGCCTCTCAGTGCATTCTGTGCTGGTGTGCGGGAAGCGCGGACAGGAGTGGGATGGAAGCGGAGAATGGGCAGAGTAATGGCAGGCCGCAGCAGCCGGATGCACAGGGTCTCTGAGGTGGAGTAAGTCACGGGAGTGGCAGCAATCGAGCCTGGCAGGACCCACCAAACCATGACACTGATGAAGGTGAGTCTCTGTAGTCTGATCACACCCTGGCAGACCCCGTCGAGAGTCCAGCAGCAGGGAAATGCAACATGTTCCGCTGTTGGGCCTGCTTGCTCCTGCTGGGTGTCCCAGTGCCATGGCAACGGGACACCACAGCACCAGCACACCAGTAGGAACACTGATAGGGATAGATGGCCTGCTGTACATCTCCATGCTCAGGATACTGTGTGTCTTAGCCCGTCTAAGTGCCCAGTCCTGTACCCACAGGAGTGTTTAGCTCCCACGGTTGCTGAATCAGGTGCACCTGTGCTCCATTCATAATCTGGCCGTATGGATAGCCTGGATGTGCAGATTATAGAATCAGTCTCTATATCAACTGGATACAGTTAAGAGCAGGCTGTTTCCAGTCCACCCCCATGGAAATGTAATAGCTCTTCATGCAAAATGTCTGCCTTCTAACGCGATGGTTACTAGTTTGAGGCCAACCTAGCAGTGATGACATGGGAAGGGGGAGGGGGGGGAACAAAATTTTGGATTTTTTAATGACATGTTTGATATGAAATGACATGTTATTTCCCGGGTTGTTTCAAATGAATGTACATCCCTAATCATATCTAAAGAAGTCATCTACATGATTATAAAACCTCATAGAAGAATATCTTTGGACTCATATTGATTTAGCAAAAGATATCACAGCACGCACAGAATTGGAGCTGAAACAAAAAGTAGTTTCAGTAAGGCAAGGCAGTTTAGAAATCTAGCTTGCTACCCATAGGGCAAAACTTAATATCAGCTCCCAAGCTAGAGATATAAATGTCTCAGGGAGCCAAACACTGGAGCTACAAAAATATCTTTAGCAGCTTGACATCTGTCTCATGATTTCTGTCCAAGAAAGACTAAAAACAGTGTGATGTGGCAATGCACTTATCTCACTTTACCACAGCCTCTTAAATCATTGCAAAAGGTCTATTGCAGATGCAAATACCACTCATGCCAGATACAAGTACAATACATTTTTAAAAAAACAAACAAACGATACTGTAAAATTCATCCTTGTTGAATGTAATGTTATAGAACCATTTCCACATGTAAAGCATGTCTTACATCTAGAAAATGGCAATTATAAAATTGTGTAGGGGTATACACACATAAAAAGTAGGTGCACTAAAAGATAACACTTACTTTTGCACAGTCTGAGTAGGTATTCCTCGGGGCATAGAGTTACACTAAGCACATACATGCTTAGAGTACATGCACATATTTGCACGAGAGCATGTGTTCATTATTGGAGGTAATAACATGACCTAAATGTAGAAGAGTTGTGGACAAGAAAGGTAGACCATAAAATATGATACTGTCTGTCAGGGTTTCACTAGCCAATCCTGGTGTACCTCCTAGCCATTCTGGTTTTCAGGATACCCACAATGAATATGCATGAGACAGATTTGCATTCAAAATCAGGCTGGCTAATGGGTACACCAGACTTGAGCTACAGCAGAACCCTTTGAAGGCCTACTTCAAATTTTTAATCCACATTCTGCAGCCAGGTTAATTTTTGTATATTTCAGGAAAATTGTATCTGTCTTATTCAATATGTTCTAATAGTGATTGTCCTTCTGCTATGGTCATGTATTATATACCATTTGATAGGAATATTTAGTCAGAATTTTGGATCCCGAGAGTTTTGGGCTCGGCCTGGAAAGGGTTAAGAAAATAAAGGGAGATGAAAAGATGAAAAACTGTCTTAGTGGTATAGGCAGTGTATTTCACCTTATAAATAAAATTCCCAATGAAGAATATTGCAAGTCAACAAATGCAAGACTAAAATATTCTGACTGTGTATACAGTGATTGATTTGAATATCCCTCATAGTTATTTTTTTACTCCTCACACTCACAGACCAAAAACCCTTCTCCCAACATATAATTCAAAAACAGATTTTTAATGTATATAAATCACTTACCATGAACTTAATCCCAACTACAAACAATCAGCAGAGACTCAGTAGTGAGTAGACAAACAGACTAAACAATGGGCAGGAGAAAAGCCTCAGATAACTTAACCTCCCTCTGTGTGGCTACTCAAAACCATAGGGGAACAAACAGCTCCACATCATAGACTGATAAAACTCCTCCCATCAATGAATTCAAAAATGTTTTTATTATAAAATACTTAAAAACCTCTTTACAACATCTACAGCAGAAGGTACCCCAGGACGCCCTGACAGTAACAACCACTCAAATTCTATAGGAGCTATTTAAACTAGAATCACAGACCAACACAATGGCGACCTATAAAGGAATAAAGAAAGGAGCAGTCACAAAACTTCTCAAACACTTTGCTCAGGACAGTAGCTCTTCGAGCTTGTAGCACTTCAAGCTTCAAACACTCCTGCACAGGATGCCAAAAATCCAGGCACCACTGCTACATTCACTACTGAATCCACCTCTATACTTCGTTTCGCTAAAACAAGTTTCTTCAGGGGTTACACTACCAACCAAAATTCTTCATGCAAAGAAACTGACACTAAAAGCCAACACCCTTTAAATACACAGCTCCAACCAATCAGAAACTTGCTACCCTCTGATTGGATAAGCCCTACACATTCAATCTCCTATGTTTGGAACACACATTAATCCCAAGGCTAAAATAACAGTTACAAGAACACACTTCAGTCAATATTATTATTAAGTCCTACTGGCTCAAGAGTATTCAATTTAAATATCCATTTTTGTTTACGCTGGACTAGCAATCTCACACGATCACCCTCACGGGGTTTATCAGGGACAGAGTCCAAAATTAAACATCATAGATCAGTAAACTGATGATTAAACTGTAGGCAATGTAATACCAAGGGAGCTTCTTCACGGGCTTTAAAAATGTTGTTCTTATGTTGAGAAAGCCTCATCTTTAATTGACGCACTGTCTTCCCCACATAATATTTATTACACTGACAGCACAGAGCACACACAACAAACTGAGAAGAGCAGGTCGTACTCCCATGAATACGCACTGTGCAATTGTGGATTACAACGATAGATCCTTCTTCCATAATCCCACAAAAGATGCTGCAGCCCATTGATTCCATATCAGAAAAATGTCTTAGAACTGCAGGGCAGAGAAGATATCTAAAATTCCGCCCTTGGCTATTCGCCATTTGAGGTCTAGTTTCAGCTAAACAAGGGATGGCAGAAAGTACAGACCAATGTCAACATATAGAAGATGCCAAAATTTTAAAGACACCTGAGTAAGGAAGCACACAAGTAATAGATTTCAGTACATTATCATCTGTTGTAAAAATGGGGACTGAAGCAAGTAGCCATTCACGATGATTAGAATAGGCTCACTTATAAGCTTTATGCAATACAGAGGATGGATAGCAACGGTCACAAAATTTAGAGAGAAGCTTCCGTGCCTGATGATGAAACTCTGCATCAGTAGAACAAATATGGTAACATCTTAATAGCTGTGAGAATGGAAGGTTATTATTCAAATGTAAAGGATGGAAATTCCAATATTGTAACAACGTGTTTCTTTCCGTTGGTTTAGTATGGAATGTAGTTTCAAAAGATGCCCCAACTTTCAAAATATGCACATCTAAAAAATGAAGTTCAGTTTGGTGACAATGCATCTCAAAAGTAATGGCTATATTACAACCATTTAAATAAGACAAAATGTCCTGCAGTAGATCAAAAGACCCATTCCATAACAGGAAGATGTCATCAATATAACACCACCATGCAACAATATCAGGAGAATATACTGAAGAATAAATCCAAGGGGTTTCAAAAGCAGCCATATAAAGGTTAGCCAGAAAAGGAGCAAATGTGGCCCCGACAGCTGTCCCAGAAATTTGTTGGTATAAATTATGACCAAACATACAAATATTCCTGGTCAATGCCAGCTCAGCCAAAGTCATCAAGAATAGTGAATCCTCAAAATGATAAAGAGGATGCAAGGATACCCCTACATCCCTCCCAGAAGAATCCTATAAATATGCATATTTGGACATCAAACCTTTTAATATTAATTTTTGTTTCGTAAATCCATACATAATGAGGGAGGTTTTAAAGGTCACTTGCAAGGATTTCCATATTGACCATTCTTTCTGCAGGTAGAAATATGCACTGATAACTGAATTTGTATGGCTGCCTTGACTCATTGCTTTGCTATGACTGTAGCTGCTCTTTGCCGCTCCAATCAAAAGAAGCTGCTGCCCTAGGCACTTGCCTAGTTTGCCTGGTGGCTGGGATGGCCCTGCTCCTGGCCCATCATCAGTCAGCAATCTCTGTATGGTATTATAGGGAGGGAGGTTGACGTTTTTCTGAATGAAAAGTACTCGGATGTAGGGGAGGAGGAGGGATCTCTTTTGGATACAATGTAGCAACGTGGCTCAGCTGAGAGAGAGTGAGAGAGTAGGTTGTGTTTGGTTATTGGGTTTGTTGTTGTTGTTAAGTGCCATGGAGTCGACTCATGGCAACCCTCTGGATAGCTGACCCAAACTGTGTTTGGTCTTCAGTCAAGTGGCTCATTGCTGATAGAATAGCACCTATAGCTGCTGTTACTGTATCGATCCATCTCATTGCTAGCCTTCCTCTGTTGTGTTGACCTCCCACCTTGCCAAGCATTATTTATTTATTTATTTACATTCTCTTATATACCATGCTATTCTGCATCAGTGCGGTTTACATTGAACAAACTGAAATTACATTGAACAGGGCATTATAACTTGGAGATAACTATTTTACAGGGAACATGGGCTATGGAGGGTTAAGTGGCTTGCCCAAGACCACAAGGAGCACTGTGGGACTAGAAACCCCAGTCTTTCTCTACCAGTCTGTCTCATCACATGATGTGCCCAAAGTATGAAAGTAGACGTCCTGTCATCTGAGCTTCTAAGGAAAGCTTAGGTTTGATTTCTCTAGTACTGACTGGTTTGTTCTTCAGGCAGTACATGATATACACATTACACATCACCAGCATCATAATTCAAAGGCATCAATTTTCTTCCTGTCTATCTTTTTCACATCCAACTTTCGCATCCATATGATGTTATTGAAAATACCATGGCTTGGACAAGTCAAAACTTTGTATGGAGAGAAACATCTCTGCTTTTCAGAATCTTGTCTAGGTCCTTCATAGTCATTCTGTCAAGAGCAATGTGCCATCAGTTTTCTTGACTGCTTGTCCTTTCTTTATTAATAGTTGATTAACCTACCTGGATCAACAATTTCAATTTCTTCTCTATCAGCGATTAACTTGTTGATTTTGCCAGTTTTCAGAATCTTTGCCTCCTTAACATTAAAGTGCAGGCTCATTTTAAGACTATGTTCCTTGATCATGAGAAGCAAATGCTTCAGATCATCTTCATTTTCAGCCAGTAATGTGATATCAGCATAGCGAAGGTTGTTGATGAGTCTTCCACCAATCTTCACCCCTCAGATGTCTTCATACAGTTCTGCTTCTCTGATGATTTGTTCTTCAAATAAATTAAACAGGTAGGGGGGACGTATGCAGCTTTGTCATGCACCTTTGCTGATTTTAAACCATTCTGTTTCTCCTAGTTCCATTGCTTTTGATTGTGTGAACTATATGGATATCCATATGGTTATCCTTATGGTATTCTTTTGGTATGGATATCCTTTTGGTATTCTTTTGTCTTTTCAAGGATCCATCTCACATCTGCGATGATGTATCTCGTTCCTCGCCCTTTCCTGAATGCTGCTTGCATTTCAGGCAATTCTTGTTCCAGATATGGTTGTAACTTCTGCTGAATGATCTTGAGTAGAATCTTGCTGGCAAGTGGGATCAGAGAGATTGTGCAATAATTTTCACAGTCAGATCACCTTTCTTCAGTATTGGTATAAACACAGATCTTTTCCAGTCAGTTGGCCATGATGTTGTCTTCCAAATTTCCTGGCAGAGCCTTGTAAGTATGGTAAGAGCATTATTGGATTTATGAATTACTAACGTAGCATATTTTGATTGGGTGGTTTTTCGAGTGTTTGGTTTGTGATTGGTAGTGAATGAAGAGTGTCTGATTGATAATTTTATTGTTTAGTATGAATGGAGTTGGGCAGGTGATTTGGTCCGTTGAATGTGTGTTAATGTAGGTTGTGATTGGTTGTTGTTTTTTGAATTGATGAGTGGGGTATTTTGATTGGATTATTGAGTGATTTGTTGTGATGGGTTGTGAATGGAACGGGGGTTCGATTGGTTTGAGCTGTTTGAGGTATGCCTTTTTGGATTCCAGCAGAAGAGGCTTTTGAAACTGGTCTCTCGCTGACACAGATGAATATCATCGAAATACAATATTGCGTCAGTGTATGGTGCATGTGTATTGAATATCCGGTGCCTAGTTAAATTTAGATTAGTTGGGTCCCATTTTGATTTGTAATACTGTAGGTATAACATCTAATCCTGTGGACTGATGATGATTCTTATCGACCTGGCCTGATAGCCTAATTTTCTTTGGGCTTGACTGCTGGAGAAAGTAAGAATGTGAGAACATAAGATATGCCATACTGGGTCAGACCAAGGTCCATCAAGCCCAATATCCTGTATCCAACAGTGGCCAATCTAGATCATAAGTACCTAGCAGTTTCCCCAAAAGACACAGGTTCCACAATGCTTGTATTGGGTCAACTGTAACAGGTGTTCTCCAGGGACAGCAGGAATCAGTCCTCACATATGGGTGGCATCAGCACCAATGGAGCCCTGGTGGAAACATCCCCCCAGTTTTCAAAGAAAGCCTTTGGGAGATGCTACCACACATGCGTGGCCCTCTTCCCACCCAAGGGTGCCATCTTGCTCAGTCAAATGACATTCCATGGTTGTGTATTACCACTCTACTAATGGTCTTCTGACAGAGGGTTTTGTTATCCAATTGTATCGATGTCGTCCCTCTAATTACATTAAGATTATGCCTGATTATCTTTATAAAATTTACTAGTATCCTAAACTTGATTTTCTACTAAGTCTTACAAAGTTGGTAAGAATGTTTTGGTCTCAGACTTAAATCGGCACTACTCTCTATATTTCTTTCATGAGTAATGTGCCCTTTTGCATCAACGACCATTTACGTTCGTAGTCTTCTCCAACTATTTGTTTGACTGTGTAAACATTCTACTTTCATATATGTTCCAAATGCATTCTTAATGTTACTCAAATTCTTGATTCACAAAGAATGTGCTTATCTTAAGATCTCATGCTGATTTCCCCTGATTTTCAGTCAGATGACATAGCTAAAAGATGGCAAAAAAATAAAAGATGGTAAAGAAGCAACTCCAAGGGGAGAAGGGAGGATTGTGATGACTGATTCCTGCTGTTCCCAGAGGATACTTGTTACAGATGAGTAATTACGCTTTCTCAAGGAACAAGCAGGAAGTCAGTCCTCACATATGGGACTCCTCAGCTACAGGCTACCAAAAGCCCATAGTGAAAAACATGGTCACCCTCAAGGGGAGCATTGAGCAGCAGCAATTGAATCCATAGTTACAGACCACAGTAGGACCCTGTGTCCAATGAAAACTGTCACTCCAGTAAATTGAACCAGAAGGGTCAGAAGGTAGGAGTTGCCTAAACCCCAAAAAGGTCAAAGGTACTGTCCCATCGGGACTCCCTTTCCAGGCAGTAATGGACTGCAAAGGTGTGGACTGAAGACCAGGTGGCAGCCTGGCAGATGTCCATCACTGGGATGGAGCACAGGTTTGCCACTGAGGCTGCCATGGCCCTGACACAGTGTGTCGTAACACAGCCTTCCAGTGGGAGCCCTGCCTTCTCATAGCTGAGGGTGATACAGTCCACCACCCAGGTAGACAGTGTAAGTTTGGTCACCGCCTCCCCCAGACAACTTGGGTCAACGAGATGAAGAGCTTTGTGATGGCCCTGAGTATGTTGGATGTAGAAGGACAAGGCCCTTTGCCTGGAAGGTGTCCAGCCTTGCCCAATAAACTCCAGACACTGTGTTGGAAGGAGGTGGGACTTTGGATAGTTTATCACGAACCCCAAATGCTGTAGGACTTGGATGGTGCGTGCAGTCACTTGCTGCACCTACAAGGTCGTGCCTCCCTTTGTCTTCCCCTACCTGGATGACTGGCTCACAAAGACCCCCTGGATGCAGAGGAAGGCAGCCATGACTGCCAGGCATTTTGTGAAGACCCTTGGGGCGGAGGCCAAGCCGAAAGACAGGACCCTGTACTGATAGTGTCTGCCCTCTACCATAGGTACTGCCTGTGGTTGGAATGAATGAGGATGTGGGTATAGGCATCCTTTAGATCCAAGGAGCATAGCCAATCTCTCTGCTGGAGGTAAGGCAGCAATGTTCCAAGAGAGAGCATTTTGAACTTCTCCCACACCAGGAACTTGTTGAGATTGTGCAGGTTGAGGATGGGCCTTAGGCCCCCTGTCCTTTTTAGCATGAGGAAGTACCTGGAGTAATATCCCTTGACCTTGAGATGGTGGGGCACTGGTTCTACTACTGCTTTGTCCTCGAGAAGACCTGCAAGCTCCTTCAATAGAAGGTCCCAGTGAAGGGGAGACCTGAGGGGCTCTCCCAGAAAATAAGGGGGGAGGTGTCTGAGTCTGATGAAGGAGGTAACCCTTCTTGACCTCTTGAAGTGCCCAGGAATTGGTGGTGATGGTTAGCCACCTCTGGGCATAGTGGATAAGATGTCCCCCTGTGGGTTGCTGACCTCCTTAGGGTGGAGAGGCTATGCCCAAGGAGTCAAAAGCTCCCCGCCCCCTGGCTGGGCTGGGGCCGGCACCCAGAGTTGGGGAGCCTTCTGCTTATGAGGGCCATGCCCATGTCTCTTGGCTTACTGACCCTGTTGGGGAGCCAGGGAGGCCTGAAAAGGTGGGTAGTTTTTGTAAGCAGCCCCTCTCCTCAGGTAGAAGGGCTTTTTACCCGAGCTCTTCCGGCGGGGAGGGGCAGCAGTCTTCTTAGAGAGCCTGGTCCTCATCATGAACTTGGTCTCCAGCTCGGCAGCCTTGTCGGTCATAGGGTTGCCAAAGAGGTTCTCTCCTTGGCATGGAACATCGACCAATTTGTCCAGAACCCATTGCTTGAGGTTGGACAACTGTAATAAAGCCTGGCATTGGGCACCGATGCCTACTGCTGCTACTCGAATCTCTGACTCGAATCCGTCATAGGCTGCCCAAGACATAAACTTGGAGCACTCATGGACAGCCTTGGCCAGGTTCTTGAACTGCTTCAGGGGTTCCTCAGTCAGACCAGCTGAGGACCCAGTGAGTTCCTTTGCCAGGTCTCTCTGTTGCATGTCTATGTACAGCTGGTAAGCCTGGATGCGGCCGATGAGCATCAAGCCCTGGTAACAGTTTCTGCCGAGGGTGTCCAAGGTGCATGCCTCCCTGCCAGGGGGCACCGAGGAATAGTCTTCTGACTCTTCGGTCAACACATGGCTGACTCCACCACCATGGAGTTGTGCAGCAGCTGTGACTTCTAGAAGTCCGGGCTCCGGCGGACTCGATACAATGAGTCGAGCCGCTTGCTCACCACCAGCACCCACATATGGCACATCAGCCATTCAAGGATGGGCATCGTGAGCGATTCCCTTAGAGGGGACTCGTATTGGAGGATTTCTAACTCATCCATCCGAGGATCCTCCTCCAATTCCTTCGAGAACACTAAGGCCTTGGACATGTCCTCGACAAAGTCAAGGAACCCCATATCTTCCGGCGGAGATCACCACCATGGGTCCGAAGAGGGATAGTCTGAGGGGACATCGCGGTGGCGACGGGTGTCCATTGAGGAAGGAAGGATGGTCCACGGGCACCAGGACCGAACCCAGCCCGCAGCCCTCTGAGGCCCCCAGGCCGGCACAGAGCGCACTGGCTGGGGATGATTGCGGCCCCATTGAGCGGGAACCAGATCAAAACCTCAGACAAGGATCGATTTTAGGCCGAAGGACCTTGAGGATTAGTTCGGCATCTGGGGATATCTTCAACGTCAAGGGTCCAGTGGTTGGGGCAGATGAACCGGTAGTACCAGACATCAGAGCCCGCTGCTAGTCAATGAAGGCAGACAAACTGCACTCCAAGACTGCCAGTCTGGACTGCAGGCCAGAAGGCTCCGCAATCATCAGCGTGGGCACCGAGGGACTCAGGCCCTATGCCAATTCCCCTGAATCCTCAATGAGGATGCTGACGGGTGACCAAGGCTGGTCTGAGGTCGAATCTTTCCAGGGGATCTTTGCAGGCCATTCCCTCTCCGATCCCTTGGACAAGCATCTCGGACTGCAGAACCTGGCTCGGGGTGTACCCGGCCTGTCGAAGCCATCCAGGGACGCCACCTTTGAGGCTTTCTTCTTCTTGGGTTCCCTCGAGAGAGACCCCCTCTCTGAAGAAATTGGGGGAAAAATGTATTGTGCTGCTGAAGACAGCTCTTAAGGACTTTGTTGGACATCTTTTTGCAGAGACCACATGCAGTAGGGTCGTGGTCCTGTGCAAAGCATCGAAGGTGGCAGTCATGTGTGTCAGTCAAAGACATAATTTTGGTACACTGATCACACTTTTTGAAGCCACTGGCAGCCATGGTGGGAAAAAAGTACCCCAGCGAGGTTGAAGACCCGCTGGGCTGCCAGTTGGAAAAAAAGGTGCAAAGACGCCAAAAATAAAAAACTACAAAGGGAGACCAGAACTCAATGCCGAGACAGCGAGGTCGGGTAGCGGGAAGAATATCGGTGCAGTACTGGAGGCAAGAATGAAACTCAGGCAGAAAAATTTACTTTTTCTGGGGACAAGCCAGACAAACGTCTGAAAAGTTCCATGGAAAAAAGGAGACTGAGCAAGATGGCACCCTTGGGCGGGAAGGGGAACACGCATTCATGATAGCATCTCCCAAAGGCTTTCTTTGAAAGCTGGGGTATGCTTCCATGAAGGCTCCGTTGGTGCTAACGTCCCCCATATGTGAGGACTGACTTCCTGCTTGTCCCCAGAGAATAATGATTGAGGTCCAGCCTGATTTAGATATCTGTTATTTGTACCTTAAGGTTAAATTGGAGGGAATTTTTTCCTTTTTTAAGTTGGGAAATGGAGTATTAAAGTAGAAGGTGTAGACATAGACCGACCAGTGTAGTAACACTTTATTCTGTAGTTTAGAATGTTAGTGAGGGTTCTCCTGGAGAGTCAGTGGGAGACTGTTTTTGGAGAAAAAGGATGTGTTGGTATGCTTGGTAGCCGAGGCCTGTGAAGGTGGGTTTAATTGAGAAATTTGGATGCTTGGTGAAGTTTGAGAGGGAGAGAAGGATAGAGTAATTGTTTGTTTTGGAATGGTTTAAGGTTTTTTTGGGGGGGGTTTTAAGTGAATTGTAGATTTGACAGGAAACTTCATTCTAACAGTAGAAATGAGAGGAAGAATTAATTAATCCCGAGATTACCTCTGATGTTCTAAAAACAGCTGTCAAAACTGAAATGAAATGTCTTCTACCTTCTGTGCTGAGGTAAGGGTGAGGGTAAAGGAGCAGGTAAGAAGAGACTAGAATAGTCTAACTTCTTATAACTGAAGAAGAAGGAAAGGGTTTAGAAATTAAACCCCTTTGGTAAACTGTGGAGCTTTTTTAAGAAGCTTTGTTTAGAAAAAGAAGTCTAGTGCATGATAAGGTTGAAGATAAGGTAAAGCTGGCAAGGAACCTTTACTTTCCAAAAGGGTAATGTGAACCCTTCTTTAAAAGTTTTGTGAGAGTTTAGTCACAAAAGGTGAAGTGAGTGCAGGTAGAGAGTGTGGAATAAGTGGTGGTTTGTGGCTGTTTGGTGGAAAGCATGAGGTGTAAGCTTTCGTTGTATGTGTGATGAGTTGTGGCTATTGATTGGTAAAAAAGGGGTGTGTACGGAAGTAAAAGTTCTGAGAGATTGAGTGTGAGTTTCCAAAGTAAACGACTGAGGGGGGAAACAAAGAATTTCAGTAAGGGCTTACTAGTCCTGGCAAGCTTGCCCAACTCTTATAAATGTTTTAGTAAGGTTTCTTGGGAAGATGGGAGGGAGAAGAGTCGGGTAAAAGGGGAAAAGTTCATTAATGCTAGCATTTTAGAAAGAAATTGCTGAAGAAAGAAGAGCACCTAAGTTCTTGTCTTCCAAATCCTGCTGGTTTGATGATCCTAGGCCCCAACAAAAGAAGACATCTAAGGATAAGTAGTTACCAACAATACACAGTCAACTAAACACACATATTACTTGAGCTCAAATATTTACATCCGTTATCTTATATCTTAAGAGGTTTTGAATGGAGTAAAGAAAGACACCGTTTCATAATATAAATAGATTATAAATTATATTCTCTTAAGGAGAATATAATTTATAAATTATTCTACCAGTTCACGCAAAATTCTATTCACATACCGCTTGATAGACAAATATTCTTCTGGATCTAAATAAACCTCCATCTTTGTAACACCTATTGATCCGAGGTTTTTATCCACATTTGGTTTTATTTTTTTCCTACTGTTGTTCACTTTCTTTTATCAGAAGGGGTAATCCAGAGGAATTTAGAGGTTCCTTGCAAGCCACTCACTGGGAAATGTCAATTTGAGGTAACGTCCACCCATCGTGACACATTTCCAACAAGGGGAAAGTAGAATTGACATCGCTCTAGGTGGAGCGGTTGCAATAAGAAAGTGCAAAGGGAGAGAAAGCATTTCAAAAAATAGGACTCAACATGTAATCAGTGGTCAGATGACATTCCTAGGAAGCTTATATTTGCTTATGTTTATTTGCAACTTGCTGTACTGCCCTTCATAAAAAAAATCAAAGTGATTTACCCAAAACATTTTTAGAGCAAAGAGAAAGAGGAAAAGCAAAAGAATAAGGGGTCTGAGATTCATCCAAAATTCTCATAACTGTTAATGAAGGCTGTTTGCTAGGGTGGATCAAAAGATGCATATTTGATACAATGGTACTTTACTTTAGATTAGAGTATTTTAGGAAAGTAGAGCACTTAAATGAAGCACCCATGGCCTTAGTAATATGAATTCTTGCCTTCTTTTCTGAGTTTCTCTCGTCATCTCTGGAAATATTCATACAACACAAAAACTGTTAGATGGACTATTGAAATAAAGAGAAGTAATGCACTGCTACTATTAAGCCATAAATCTCTGTATGTGATTACAGAAGATGCACAAAAGAAAGTGCACCAAAAACTGAAGAAAAAGGGAAAACTGGAAAAGGCAACGATACAAATCTAAGATCTCTGACTGGACAAATTAAAGACAGGCCAGATTATATGAGCAATTTTCATTCACATCTTGACAGGTTGCCTATGCATGTTGCATTCAATGAACTCCAGAAGGAAGCTCTCTTTGGCACAGTACAAGAGCAACTCCTTCTATAAATTGCGGTCCAATTTCATAGGACGTAAATGACTCACTGATCAAAAATGATGCGTCCAAAATACTTATACATGTAAGAAATATACGTTATTATTACTTTTCTCTTATTTTCTTTGTTTCTTTTTTTCTTCAATTCGGTGTGTATTTTACAAAACTGTCAAGCACTTCCCAAATTTCTTCTCAATAACTTTCAACTTTCGGTGTAATTTCACATGAAAACAATTCTTGGGAAAACAATGTGCCACCAGTTGATATTTCCTTTATTTAAAAACATCAAAACATTTTCTCTCAGGGGGTGGGGGAGTCTGGAGGGCCCCCACTAAGCTGATTGGCTAGCTGGGTCTTTTGTTTTTGAAGGGGGGAGGGAGCCTAATTAACTAGCTGGGAGTAAGTATAGGTAGATCGGGGGGATGTAAGGGAGAGAGGGGGCCAGCTGGTGTTATCTGGGATGATTTTGGCAGCCACCTTGTGGAAATATTTCATGCAGTGGCTGCCAAATATTGACACAGCAACTCCCCTTCGTGATCCCACCCACCCCCTGACTACAACACATAAAATTCAGATATCACAGAAAAGTGTCTGTGGTATCTGCATTTCGATCATGTCAGCTGCTACCGCTTAGTGATATTTTCACGTTAGCCCCATGGTATCAGCTAATGCGGCTTAGTAAACATGCCCCTTAATGTTTTCAGAACTATTGACTCCCAATGAGTTTTTTCCGATAGGGATGACACATCCAGAAGGTCTAGTCTTTCATCAGTATCTTGTTGCCCTTTCAGGGGTTCTTCTTTACATTAAGAAAGGAGCATATCTTTGAAAATGGTGAAAAGGGGACCAATAGAGCTTTTAAGATTTCAAGGAAATATTTTTTAAATATTTCCTGAATGAAAATCAAAGGAACTTTAGAAAAATTGATAACATGAAGGTTACAATTCCCAACAGCATTTCCCAAAGTCTGCACCTTATTCCTTAGAGCAGAATTAGGGTATTTAAAGTTTGCATACTTTGAAGTTTTGTTTCATGATCTGCCACTAAAATTTTAGTTTTAACAATTTCTTCTAGCATTTAAAATATTGATCTAAAGTGATGGTTCCTTTCCAAGATCTGACATGGTTTCCCATATAGTCTTAAAAGTCCTAGGATGGACCAAGAAAACTTATAAGCCACACAGAAAAAACATTCAGATGCCCCCAGGGGTGTTTTGTGAGTCTCCATCAGCTGTGGATATGGCTGACCCTGCCACCTCACCACCTGCAGATGCCCCCATTACCAGAGACTGCCCACTCTTCTCAGAATTCTGGCCTTCACTAACCCAACCAGCCACAAGTTCTTCTCACAAGGAAGCTCTCATGATGGACCGTTCTCTTGAGTCGCTGCCATAGTCAATTTTCCCTGCTGCAGAACTACAGTAAAGGAATGCAGTGCTTCCCATCTGTGGCTGCGGAAGCAGCTGCTGCTGCTTGGGGATGAAGAATATCTCCATCCTGAAGAATGGTACTGGAACATCTGGCTCTGTATTGAAAGAATCAGGATTTTTGCTCCTGCTTCAACTTCCTGGGTCCCCAGGCATTGTACAAGAGTCTATTGGACCTGCTGCTGGGGCTTAAAAGCTTACTTTTCATCAATACAAGCATTGTGGAACCTGTGTCTTTTGGAGAAACTGCTAGGTACTTATGACCTAGATTGGCCACTGTTGGAAACAGGATACTGGGCTTGATAAACCTTGGTCTGACCCAGTATGGCATATCTTATGTTCTTATCTCTGAGAGAAGTTAAACATCATCATGGAGAAGAAGTGCAACTTATTTCGTCTTGGCATCACAAAGCTTTCTTAAGCTTTAAAATTTCCACAAATTTTCTCGACATTTAAAAACAAACTATATAAAGTGGTGGCTTAGGAACGGAAAAAAGGTAACACTCCACAATATGAGAGCACAAGTGAAAATAAAATTATGTTAATGTATAAGGCAGATGCTGACAATTTTTTTTTCTTTGAATATGAGTGCCTGCCCAAATATCTAGGAATTACCAGACCAGAACGTGTATATCAGGGGGAGAGACAGCTGCTGAGAAATATCTCAAACTCCCCTCCTCTTCCCTTCCCATCAGGTTCCCTCTGTCTCAAAGCCCTGTTCCCCATCCAAAGCAATATCCCCTCTTTCTCAAGCACCTCCTCCAACATCTCTAGTAGACTCCCTTTTTTTTCAATGCCCCACCTAATCGTAAATAGTCCCCCTCTCTCTCTAACCCCCTTCATCCCTAGCAGTTACTCTCTCTCTCTCAGTACCTATCTGGCTCCGTTATTCTATCAATACCTCCCTCAGCTCCCTTTGTCTCACTCATTCTCGGGCCCTCACCCTCAGCAGCTTCCCTCTCTTAAATTTCACTTCCCGGGAATCTTTCTCTTTCCCAGCTCCTCTCTCTAGCAGCCTATCTCTCTCAATCCCCCTCATTAATAGGCTTTCCCTCTTTCAAAATCCTACTGCCTAGCAGTCACTCTCTCAATCCCTGTCCACAGCAGTTTCTTTTTTCTTTCATATACAATTGTGCCTCCCCCATCAGTTCCTATTACCGTGATCAACCACCAACATGCAAAAACTACCCTCTTCCTCCAGTCTGAACACTGACCTGCTTCTCTTCAATCTACATGGACTGCTGACTTCTTCAGCCTATGTGACTGCCAACAACACCTACAACCTCTTTCCCATTGTCACCCTCCTCTTTAGCTGATGTAGGCATCACGCCGCATTTCCCTCCTCCTCCTCAAACTCCAGTTAACTTGTTCCTCTTCAACCTATGCAGGTCTTTAATACTGCCTGCTCCACTCCAGCACCCATGGACCACTGGCACCATCTCCTCCTGCCCCTCCCATTGGCCCACCAGTCATAGGTACCACCATTCTATTTTTGGTCTCCATGGTGACCTGGCACTTCAAGTTTGTCAAGCCCGGGAAGAAGGGAATTGAGTCATCCACATAATCCTGTAACTCCCCTTTGATATATTGTTTTAGACTGCAAGAAACACTGTAATAAGAAGTGGCTGAAATTGCACACCAGGAATTCTGTGGGGACTACTAGAGTAGACTGAGTCAGAAGAGGCACGTCAGAAACTGGATGCATTAAAGCCGGGGTGGAATTTCTTTTCTGTTGTATTTATTAATCTTATGGGAATGTTTATGCCACACAGAGCGAGGTAAACCTGGATACTATAAACCGTGCCTTTATTTCATTGCTAAATGTGCACACGGCTAAAGCTAAAGTATTTCAAAGAGCCTCAGTTTATGCTCTTGAGACCAGTTACATTTAATTAAATATAATAAGAAGTAGAGCAAATAAATTACAAAATTAACTGGATTTCACCCTTAATAAAGGTTCAGTACCATCAGCTCATCTCTAACATGCAGTAAGATCAGGCTCTTGACAAAAACCTAGAGTTCACTAATGTCTTTATTAAGAAAAAATCAATTACAAATATGTATGCTCAATCAAAGAAACACAATTACCATAAAGTTTAATATCAAAGAAAGCTTCTCTTTGATAGCACAGGCAGAATCACAAGCACTCTTTCTTCGGAATGGTATTCACTTATATTTAGACAATTAAAATGATGTTTTCCCACTATATCCTTTCTAAAAATTCAAAAAGACTAAACGGATTTCACTTGGAAGCAATATTTCCATGTTTTCTACCCATGGCAGGTAAATCTTTGAACAAGGTGCCTAGGATAAGAGGGTAAGCTAGGCACTTATTTCAAGCCTATTTTATAGCACAAAGGCAGCTATTTGTTTTTGTAAAATGCTAGCACTAAGTGGCAGAGATCATGCCTTAAAAGCAAGCATGTACATTTACAGCTGCATTATAACACATGTAAAGTACGCAAGTACACACGTAAATGAAGGTATTTTTTTTAATCAACGTTTGCACTTGTGAACTCCACACTCGCTCTTCACAGACCACATCCCTGGTTGCTCATACTGGCAAAGTAAGCACATTTATGCCAACGCACATACTTTTATACTAGTCAGCATTTTATAAGAGACAATTAACATGCGTATGCGGCCACTTATGCACAAAAGAGAAATTAGACATACCTGCTAATTGTAGTTCCTTGAGGAACTCCAGTTCAGTCCTCCACCTCTGGGTAGTGTACCTCCTCCTGCAGCATGGAGACTGGGCATGTCAGAATCCTACCCTGCTGGTTTCTCCCATCAGCCCCAGTGAACTATTGACAAAGCAGACTCAAAGGAGCAACAAATAAGTAGCTATAGCATTAAATTCAACTTTTAAATTCAACTTTTAACTCCTAAACTAAATTCCCCTTAAGAAGGAAACTACTTCTCACACTTTCTCTTTCCTCCATGAACCAAATAAGAAAGAAAGAAAGAAAGGCTAGAGTAAAAGAACCACAGCGATCCCGAGACTATTAAAGGTTTTTACACACTTTGTGACTGGTACTCCACCCAGACCGAACTGACTTCTGAACTACTCATCCCCGGAAGGGAATCAGGACTGAACTGGAGTTCCTCAAGGAA
Source organism: Ichthyophis bannanicus (assembly GCA_033557465.1). NCBI lineage: Eukaryota > Metazoa > Chordata > Amphibia > Gymnophiona > Ichthyophiidae > Ichthyophis > Ichthyophis bannanicus. The sequence goes on from CM066031.1 coordinate 1,608,656,420, forward strand.
TTACAATTAGCAGGTAAGTCTAATTTCTCTTTCCTTATCGTTCCTCCAGTTCAGTCCTCCACCTCTGGACTGTAACAGACCAGTAATCATTGGGAGGGACCTGTCCACCCGAATCGCAACACCGCTGACCCGAAGCAGGCATCGCTCGCCGCCTGAACATCCAGGTATGGAGAGACGACCAAGTGGCCGCTCTGCAAATCTCCACTGGCGGAACCAAACTGTGCTCCGCCCAAGAAGTCGCTTGCACTCTAGTAGAGTGATCCCGTAACCCCACGGGCATCTGACGACCTTGCAAAATATATGCAGACTCTATTGCTTCTCGGACCCATTTGGAGATTGAAGCTTTGGCTGCCACTTCCCCTTTACGGGGACCCCAAACAGAACAAATAGGCATTCAGACTTATGAAAGGTTTCTGAAACCTTTACATATGGACACAGAATTCTCTTTATGTCCAAGCGACGCAGACTACGGTTCGAGGCATTCTCCTCCGTAGGCCCTAATACTGGCAACGACACCGACTGATTCATGTGAAAAGGAGAAACTACCTTGGGCAAAAAAGACAATACTGGATGCAACACCACCTTTTCCCTAGAAAAAGACAAAAACGGCTCTCGACAGGACAACACCTGCAATTCCGAAACTCATTGTGCCAAACAAATGGCCACTAAAAACATTGTCTTTAAAGTTAAATCCTTGATTGAAGCTTGGTGCAAGGGCTCGAAAGGTTCTCTCGTCAATGCCCCCAGAACCAAGTTGAGATCCCACGGAGGAACTACCATTCTGCGAGAAGGCCTTAGCTGAGATACAGCTTTTAGAAAACGCATCCCGTCAACGTGAGAGCCCAAGGCCACCCCTTGGACTTTACCTCTATAGCAAGAAAGAGCTACCAGCTGGACCCTTAAGGAGCTGGCTGCCAGGCCCTTATCAAAACAGTCCTGTAAGAAACTTAATATCAGAGGCATGGAAACCGTGGAGGAACGGACCTGCCACTGAGAGCACCAGGCCTCAAATATACGCCATATTCACATATACGCTAGGGATGTGGACCTCTTTCTGGCCCGAAGTAAGGTCGCAATCACCGCTCCAGAATAGCCTTTTTTCCTTAACCTCGCCCTTTCAATGGCCAAGCCATAAGTGAGAACCGATCCACCTGAGGCATTCGAAGAGGTCCCTGAATCAAAAGATTCACCGTTGCCGGCAATCACCAAGGGTCCCCGTTGAATAGACGAACTAGATAGGCATACCACGGACGTCTCCTCCAATCTGGTGCCACCAACACTACTCTCCTCTGATGTGCTTCAATGCGCTGAACCACTTGGCGTATGAGCGCCCATGGGGGAAAAACATAGAGAAGACCGGTCGATGGCCATTGTTGCATCAGGGCATCGATATCTTCTGACATCCTTCCCCGTCTTCTGCTGTAAAAGCGACTCGCCTTGGCCGACCGAAAAGTTGCCATGAGATCCATAATCAGAGGACCCCACCTGAGGACTATCTGAGCAAACACTTCCGGATGAAGCACCCATTCCCCGGCATCCACCCGGACTCTGCTGAGAAAATCTGCCATCACATTGTCCGTTCCCGCAATGTGCGCCGCCGAGATCACCTGCAGTCGAGGTTCCACCAAAGTGAACAGAGCTTCTGCTTCCTCCTCCATGACTGTGCTTCCCGTGCCACCCTGCCGGTTGAGGTAAGACACTGTTGCAGAATTGTCAAACAGCACTCTCACCGCTCACCGCAGTTTCGAACGCTTGAAGAGCTAAAACCACTGCTTGCAGTTCCAGATGGTTGATCGACCACTGGGCCTCCTGTTCGTTCCAAGTTCCTTGTGTGAAGAGATCCCCGCAATGAGCTCCCCAACTTGCGAGACTCACATCTGTTAACACCAGAAGCCACTGCGGTTGCTCTAGTGGCATACCCGCTGCCAGATTTCCTGGGCACAGCCACCACTGAAGGGACCGCCTGACCCTTAACGGACAGGGAAGACGTTGGTTCAGAGAATCGTTCTGATGCGACCAGCGCCGGAGTAACGACCTCTGTAACGGACGCATGTGAACTCTGGCCCATGGTACTACCTCTAGGGTCGCCACCATTGTCCCTAGAACGCAAAGATCAGCTCCGTCAGCTTGGAGCTGAGTTGACACAAACTTGCGCACTAGCTGCCGAAGAGCCTGAGCTCGTTGATTCCGCAGAAACACTGTTCCCAATCGAGTGTCAAACCATACTCCTAAGTACTCTAGGACCCGAGACAGAACTAAACGGCTCTTGGACGCATTGACTACCCAGCCGAGACTCTGAAGGAACTTCACTACTCTGTAACTTGCACGCTCTCGACCTTGGATTTTGCTCGAATCAACCAATCGTCGAGGTAAGGGTGAACTAAAATTCCTTATTTTCGCAGCACCGCCGCTACCACCACCATAACCTTGGTGAAGGTGCGCGGAGGCGTCGCCAAACTGAAGGGCAAGGCTTGAAACTGAAAATGCCTCCACGGAAGCGAGATCCTTAGAAACCTCTGATGAGCTGATCTGATAGGGATGTGCAAATATGCCTCGGTAAGATCGAGGGATGTCAAGAATTCCCCCTGTCGGACCGCCACTATTACCAATCGTAAGGTTTCCATTCGGAAGTAGGCACTCGTAGACAACTATTCACTCCCTTGAGGTCAAGAATAGGATGGAGAGACCCGTCCTTTTTTGGTACTATGAAATAAATAGAGTAACGACCGACGCCATAGAGCTCCTGCGGAACCGGCACAACCGCTCCTAACTGTAAGAGACGATCTAATGTCCGCCGAACCGTGATCGTTCTTTGTTGCCCTTTGCAAGGAGACAGGACAAACGAATCTAGCACCAGACAAGCAAATTCGAGAGCATAACCTTCGCGTATTACCTCCAGCACCCACTGATCGGACGTTATCTGGACCCAAGCAGGATGAAACTCCCGAAGCCGTCCTCCTATCGGTTGAATTCCTACCCGGGCCCGCCTCACTTCATTGTGTTTTTCGGACAGTCGCGGAAGAGGTAGCAGTGAACCCTCTACCTGCTTCTCGAAAAACACGAAACCCCTGCGCTCTTGAAGTAAATCTTCCTCTTTGAAAACCTCCCAATCGAGATGTACAAAACCGCCTGAAGTCCCTAAACTGCGCAAAGATGGCACAGGTCTCCCCTGTTTAGGCTTATCCTCTGGCAGCCTTCTGCCTTTGGACTCTCCCAAGTCCTTAACCAACTTGTCAAGATCTTCACCAAACAAAAACTTCCCCTTAAAAGGGAGCTTACTAAGACGGGACTTAGAAGAAACATCCGCCGCTCAATTTCTTAACCACAGATAACGGCGCACAGATACCAAGGACGACATACTATTTGCCAATGCCCTAATCAAATCATAGTGGACATCATCCAGATATGCCGCACCTGATTCCAGCTGTGTCACATCCATTAAACCCTCTTGTGCATGCTGAGATGGCAGCTGCAGGCGTTGTGACCATCCGAGGCAAGCTCTCGCCAGCCAAGCCCCACAAATAGAAGCTTGCAACGAGAGAGCATTAACCTCAAAGGCTTGTCTTAATAAGCTGTCCACCTTCCTGTCTTGCGCATCCTTCAAGGCCGCACTACCTTCCACCAGTATAGTCTTCTTTTTCATGACCGCTGACACTGCTACATCTATATGTGGAGAACAAAACCTCTCCTTCTCCTTGTCTGCTAGGGGGTAGAGTCTATTCATAGCTCTCACCCCTTGCAACCCAGCTTCGGGAACATCCCATTCATCTTGAATCATTCGGTCTACTACTCGGTGAACAGGAAACACCGCTTGAGTTTGACGCACCACCTGAACGAGAGGGTCCTCCAGACCCTCCTCCGCCACCAGATGGACCAAAGCAAGGTTGATCGCCTGAAGGGACTCGGTAATGAGCACAGTAAGCTCTTCCTTCTGAAATACTCTTATGATTCTCGCCTGATCCTCAGGCTCCGGAATCTCTCCTTCCTTAAGTTCTTCCATTCCTGATTCTGGTTCCACATCTACGTCTTCCGTATCAGGCCAATCCGAATCCAAGAGCTGATCATCGAGCGATCGTGCACTTTTAAGAGGTCTCATGAAACTGCTGCTGGCCTTTTCTGAGCTTGATTGCTGCACCGTAGCCCCAAGCGGCAAAGGCTCCGTCACTGTCCCCTGCTGATGCAAGCAATACGCTTGATGCATAATTAGCACAAAATCTGAAGAAAAACCTCCAAGAGCTGCCCTAGATCCTGTCGGTGCCATGGAACTAGCCGACCCCGCTTGGCTTTCCAGAAGGGGCATGGGGGGGACCTTCCAGTGAGGACTCATCTTCTCCCATTGCAGATGGACCTTGAGTCCCCTCACCAGCTTTATCCTGAATCTCCTGCTCCATAGTGGACGATGCCAGTGCGCAGCCCCGGCGTCTGAGACTGCACCCCAGCGCGTGCCACACACCAAGCACTGTGGACGTGACGGCATGAGCTATAAGATAAAATAAAATAAAATCTCTTACTAATTAAGGATAGACTCTTAAAATAAAACTAAAATAAAACTAGAATAGTTTCTCTCTTCTTTAATTAACTCTTCTTTTTTTTTTTAGAGCCTCCTTTAAGTCCTCAAAAATTGAAACTCCAAAGAATCTCTAATTAAACCAAAATTAAATAAACTAAATAAAATTAACGTGAATTAAACTGAATTAACTTAAACTACTTAAACCTGTCTCACAAGGAATCTAAGTGATTAGAAAAAACTGCCGCTACCTCGCAGCCAGAAAAAGCGTGGGAGAAATGGTCCACGAAAACTACAGGGCCTGTTTGCCGCCATCAAACCCTGATGCGGGCCCCGAAGCCTTCCAGCCTCTCTGCGCTTCAGTGGGGCACTCACCTGCGCTTCAATCCTAAATATGCCCCCAAGCTATTTTCTTGCTCCGCAGCGCAATCGGCAGCCCTTCTATCCGCACGGAGAGTGCTTCCCAGCTCCAGCTGTGCCATCCAGAAACACACCGCGAGCACCGGAGCTGGCCGGCAGACCGTCTGCACGCTGAACAACTCCCCTCCGTTCAAACTAGGAGGGGAGAGCAGCCCAAACAGCTGGAGAAAACGTAAGAGGTGAGGGGCAGCAAAAAAAGCTGGTTCAATCCCTGCACATTAAACCTCTTTTTTTTTTTAAAGAAACAGTACAAAATTTAATACAATGATGCGGAGAGAGAGATCATTAGAGAAAGACATCATGCTTGGCAAGATAGAAGGTCAACGCAAAAGAGGAAGGCCAGCAATGAGATGGATCGATACAATAACAGCAGCTACGGGTACCAGTCTGTCAACAATAAGCCGCCTGACTGAAGACCGAACACAATTTAGGATAGCTATCCAGAGGGTCGCCATGAGTCGACTCCGACTCGACGGCACTTAACAACAACAACAACATAAGTAACTAGCCTAATAAATGCTCCTTATCTGTTCCTCTAGTGAGCCCAGCACCTAGGCTCACTACGTCCTCCTGCTGTATGGAGACTGGACACACTAGGGCTGATGGGAGAGACCAGCAGGGTACATCCAGTGATGTCACGATTCTGACATGCCCAGTCTCAATGCTGCAGGAGGAGGTACACTACCCAGAGGTGGAGGACTGAGCTGGAGGAACGATAAGGAAAATTAATTCATAAAATTATCCCCAGAATAACCATGTTATAGGAGGTGTGATCAAAAAGTATCAAGACTTGTTGTGTAGCTATATAACAATACCTTGCACCATGATAGAGGAGTGGCCTAGTGGTTGGGGCAAGTTACCTTGGACCAGAGGGCTAGGAGTTTAATCCTACTAGAGGACAGCAACCTTGGGCAGGAAGGACTGGGGTTTCTAGTTCCACAGGCTCTCCTTGTGGCCTTGGGCAAGTCACTTAACCTTCCGTTGCCTCAGGTACAAAAACATAGATTCTGAGCCCTTCAGGGACAAGGGAAAAATATATATACAGTACTTGAATGTACAGTACACTGCTTTGACTGGTAGAAAAGCGGTATATAAGCTTAGATAAATAAATAAAATAAATTACGCATGCATGTTATGTGTTATGTGTTAGTTATGTGTTCTGCATGTGAAGAATGTAGTGTGGCTGCAGCACACCTGTACATTTTTTAATCACATGATGTTTGGTATCGTGTAAAAACGGTTCGTCAGATTTACGTTGAGTGAAAAAAACTGAATAGAGAATTTGCATTAAATTCTACCAGCAACTTGGAGATTTGTGCAAAGAGATTTATGACAAGTTACAGCAAGGATATGGCGATGAATGCATGAGTTGTGCTCAAGTTTATGACTGGTACAAACGTTTCCAAGAGAGCCACCAAAGTATTGACAGTGACAAACATTTTGGAAGACAATCCATGAACAGGAATGAAAACAAAGTTGAAGCAGTGCGTGCCACAATATGCTCAAATCATTGATTGGCAATCAGGGAGCTTGCTGAGGACATAGACATCAACTTTGGGTCAGTACAGTTCATTTTTACTGTAAATTTGGGGATGAGACATGTGTCTGCAAAATTCATGCTGAAACTTCTGTCTCCTGACCAAAATGAAGATTGACTCTCTGCAGCCAAGGAGTTGTTGGAATGCATTGAAAATGACTCAGATTTCATCAAAAAGATTTTTACTGGTAATGAATCATGGATTTAAGCTATGACCCAGAAACTAAGGCTTAATCCTCACAATGGAAGACTGCAAACTCTCTGAGACCCAAGAAAGCCCATCAGGTGAGGAGCCATGTCAAGGTCATGCTCACAGTTTTCTTTGATTACCAGGGTATTGTTCATCATGAGAATGCTCCAAAAGGCCAAACCATCAATAAGGAGTACTGCGTCCAAGGTCTGACTCGTTTGAGAGAGGCAGTTCGTCGTAAAAGGCCAGAGTTGCAGAGGAATGGTAAATGTTTTCTATTTTCTCCCTCCTGCCAATTCCAAGCCCTCCTGCTTCATCAGTCTCACTCCTTTCCCTCTTTTGAAGTCCACTCCATCCACCTTTTCACTCCACTACCTCTCTGGGTAGCTGTTATTTATCAACCTCCTGACAAGTGTACTTCTACCTTTCTCACTGACTTTAACTCATGGCTTTCCTTCTTTCTGGATTCCTCTTCCCCCCACTCTTATTCTCAGGGATTTTAACATGCATGTTGATAACCTCTCTGATCCTTATGCTTTAAAGCTCCTCTCCCTTACCTCCTCATTTGACCTCCAGCTTTGCTCTACTGCCCCGACTCACCAGTATGGCCACTACCTTGACCTGTTATTTTTCTCTAGTTGCTTACCCTCAAACCTCTGTAGCTCAGTTCTTCCCTTATCCCTTTTAAGCTTCAATCTTCATCACCCGCCGTCTAAACCTCGTCCTGTCTCCTCCAACCTATTTAGAAATCTTCATGCTATTGATCCTTTGGTTCTCTCTTCCACTGTTTCTTCATCTCTTTCCTCCACTATCTCATCTAAGTCTGTTGACGAGGCAGTAGCTTCCTATAATGCTACACTCTCCTCTGCTCTGGATACTCTCGCTCTGCCTATGCCACGTCCTGTGAGGCATTCTGCACCCCAGCCCTGGCTTTCATCCACTACCCGCTATCTATGTTCCTGTGCCCGTTCTGCTGAGCGTGCTTGGTTCAAATCCCGCTCCCTTGCAGACTTTATACACTTCAAATTCATGTTTGTCTCTTTCCAGTCAGCCATAGCTCTTGCCAAACAAGACTATTATGTCTATCTGACTATCTTGCCTCTGACCTTCGCCGTGTCTTTGCTACTCTCAGCTCTCTCCTCAGAGTGCCTCCGCCTCTGATCCCTCCTTCCCTTTCTGCCCAAATCCTGGCTATTTCCATGACAAAATCCACAAGATCACCCTCCAGTTCCCCACAAATTCAGCTACTTCTCCTCCTCCCCCTTTTCACTCCCAAATTCCCCCCCTACCTCTGCCCTCTCTTCATTTCCTGTGATCTCTGAAGAGGAAACTGCACACCTTCTTTCTTCCTCCAAACTCACCACCTTCTCCCCACCCATTTCCTAAGTCCCATCTCCTCCACTGTTGTCCCTTCCATCTCTCATATTCTCAACCTATCGCTTTCCACTGCAACTATCCCTGAAGCTTTCAAGCATGCTGTGGTCACACCTCTCCTCAAGAAACCCTCACTTGATACCACCTGTCCTTCTAATTATCAACACATCTCCCTCCTTCCCTTCGTTTCTAAACTACTTGAACATGTGGTTCACCGCCGCTGCCTCAACTTCCTCTCCTCTCATGCCTTCCTGGATCCTTTACAGTCTGGCTTTCGTCCTTTACACTCTACTGAAACGGCTCTTGCCAAAGTCTCCAGTGACTTGTTCCTGGCAAAATCCAAGGGCCTTTACTCTGTCCTCATCCTTCTTGACCTCTCTGCTGCTTTTGACACTGTTGACCACAGCCTTCTCCTTGATACCCTGTCCTCGCTTGGTTTTAAGGGCTCTGTACTATCCTGGTTCTCCTCCCATCTCTCCCATCGCTCTTTCAGTGTTAGTTCTGGTGGCTCCTCCTCTTCTGCTATCCCACTCCCAGTTGGTGTACCCCAAGGATCTGTCTTGGGTCCGCTCCTTTTCTCTGTCTATACCCAGTCCCTTGGTGCACTCATCTCTTCCCATGGCTTTCAGTACCATCTTTATGCCGATTACTCCCAGATCTACCTCGCTATGCCTGAAATCTCTCCGGCAATCCAGACCCAGATCTCTGTCTGCCTTTCTGACATTGCTGCTTGGATGTCTCACCGCGACTTGAAATTGAACATGGCCAAGACTGAACTTCTAATCTTTCCCCCTAAAACCTCCTCTCCTCTTCCTCCTTTCTCAGTCTCTGTGGATAACTTTCTACTCCTTCCTGTTTCCTCGGCTCGCAACCTTGGAGTTGTCTTTGACTCCTCTCTCTCCTTCTCCACACACATTCATCTGATAGCTAAAACCTGCCGTTTCTTTCTATATAACATCAGAAAAATCCGCCCATTCCTTTCTGAACACACTACCAAGACGCTTATCCACTCCTTAATCCACTCCCGTCTTGACTACTATAACCTACTCCTTGCTGGTCTCACTTTGAATCATCTCTCTCCCCTTCAATCTGTTAAACACTCTGCTGCACGGCTAATCTTCCACCAGCCTAGTCATGCACATATTACCCCTCTTCTCAAGTCACTTCATTGGCTCCCTATCCGTTTCTGCAACCTGTTCAAACTTCTCCTGCTGACCTATAAATGCATTCGCTCTGCAGCTCCTCACTACCTCTCTTCTCTTATCTCTCCTTACAACCCCCCCCCCCCCCTCGGAAACTCTGCTCTTATGGCAAACTGCTTCTATCTGTGCCCTTCTCTTCTAATGTTAACTCCAGACTTCGCTCCTTTCACCTTGCTGCACCTTACGCCTGGAACAAACTACCTGTGCCTGTACGCCAGGCACCTTCTCTGACCCTTTTCAAATCCAGGCTGAAAACTCACCTCTTCGCTGCTGCTTTTGGATCTTGACTCACCTGATCTCCTTGTTTCTTTACCTTTCCCCCTTGTTTTATCCCTCTCTACACCTTCTGTGTTGTCTGTCTCAACTAGATTATAAGCTTTGATGAGCAGGGATTGTCTCTTACATGTCTGTGCAGTGCTGCGTATGACTTGTAGCGCTATAAAAATGCTCAGTACTAGTAGTAGCAGTACTATGTAGCCCCTCTTCTGGTAGTTGAGCATTGGTTTCCAGTAACTCAGAGAATTAAATTTATGGCTTTATTGTTAACTTTTAAAGTCTTTTGTAAAGGGATACCAGATTACTTATCAGCCCTTGTTACTACCTATACGCCTTTTTGGGGTCTCATTCCCAGTACAGTAATTCAATGGTTCTACCCCTGCTTTTGTGTGTGTGGTACAAATCTGTGTGTCAATCAGCATTTTTTAAAATCAGATACCCTTATTATGTAATGTATTGCCCATCTAAGGAAAAAGACGTTACCATCGATTTAAAGCGGGTCTGAAAATCCCTGCTGTTTGAACAGTCCTTAGTTCAGCTAGGCTAAGGACAACAGACTAACATTGTCTTCTCTTCTCTCCTTTCTTTCTCATTGTGCTGTTTGCTGTGTCTGCTTTTATATTATGTGCTTAATTTTAGATTGATTTGCATATTATGTGTTATTTCAGTATCATAAATAGCTTTGTTGATCTTACAAAAGGTAGTCTATACAGTGTAACTAAACTAAACTAAAACTAAATTAAGCCATTATCCAGTAAAGATAATCCAGGAGTCAAGAACATGAAAAGGTGACCTGGGAGTCAGAAACCAGGCAAGAGAATCATGTCATAAGCAAAGGCTTGTTTGTTCCTTTTGGTTTTATATCTTTATCAAGGTTTCCCTTCTCTTACTCCAATCACTGATCCCTCATGGTGTGTTCTAAAGTTTTCCCAGACAGAAAATATACATTGGACTTTTTCTGTGACTCTGGTACTTAATTTCTTATATTGGATGTGGTTCCTGACAGTTTTGTGGCTTGAATACTAAAACTTCAAGCTCTAGAACAACAGTAGGGTACCTACACCTCCTCCTTTCAGATCCCTCAGAACTGCAATGACACCGACATACCTATGTAGTAGCGTGCTTTTTTCATTTCATTTATTGGATGTATACCTGCTCATAATTTTTCTTCTGGGAAGTTCACAAATGCATTCATGCTAAAATACGACAAATAGATACAATACAATGTCCTGTCATTTTACAAAGGAAGTATGTATCTTACAGAAAAAAATTTTGAAGAATGGCCATCGAGGACTGACTGTACTCTCAGTCAGTGTCCCTGTGGAATATTCTTCATCTCCTTACCCTTGTAGAGGTGAGTGGGGAAATGGAGCATAAGGAAGACTAGGCTACAGAAGGGTGAGGAGGCAAAGTGGAGTAGACTGGGAAGGGGAATGATAGGCAAGAGGGAGAAAGATACCATGTTAGGAGAAACAATGGACGAGACATGGAGAAGTGAGTGTTAATACAGGAAAGCAGAGAGAGAGAGTGTCTGAAAAGTAAAAGATAACAAAGAATAGCATAAAGGAGCACAATGTTAAGGGAAGCTGCGAGCAGGAGAGAGAGAGAAAATCAGAAAAATTATTCCATGAATAGTGATCCGTTAGAGTGCTTTCCGTATGTTAAAAAAGTTGGAACACATGTTAAAATGTTTTATTAGCAAGTTTGAAACAAACAAAAGATATCCAAAAATCATTTAAAAAATCCAAAAATGAAATGAGCTAAAATGATTTTATTGCATGCACGTCCTTATAAAAGAAAATAGACAACATAAAAACAGAGGGCAGACTGCAAACAGTGCAATGAGGAACAAGCAAGGATGGAAAAAAAAGTCTTTTAAATATTGGATTATATGACTTTTGAAATTGTTTTGCATTGTTTTATTTCTTGATTTCTGACCTATTGTATATAATTCTATTTGTCATAATTATGTAACCACTGTTTTTAGCTTGAATAACTTGTAACCGTTTGTGTGAAATCACCGCAGCTGATCACTGGAAGCTGCGGTATACAAATGTTTCCCAAATAAATAAATAATAAATAAATAAATGTGCTTCTTTTTCACATGATTTTAAAATTTCACATGCAATCATTGCTCTGCTTGTGTTAGTTCTGGTCTAGTCACTGTTTAACAAATATATTTTCAGTGAAAGTGGCAGAGTTGTGACCCTCCCATTCCATCTCTCCATGAAGTCCACTTTGGACCAGAGAAAGGGGATATTACCTGACGAAAACTCATCAAGTTAGTTTAATGAAATGGTATCACCCTGTACTATTTTTGTTCGTTAACCTTAACTATCCTGAAGTCAACAATTCAAATATGGGCTGTCTGGGAAGTCTCTGCTCTGCTAAAACTTCAGAGCCAAATATTCCCTGAACATAATGCAGCAAATTGTAACGTAACATGCACTTTTGGAGAAGACAAATGCTCTAAACTAACGAATGCGGAAATCTCATTGCAAATACCATGCCTTCATTCGTTAATTTTTTTTATGAGCTTCTAATTGATAAATGCATAATAATCAATGTCAAATACCATGTTCTTGTCCAAAAGTGTAGGTTATCAAGTGTGCACCTGTCAGTCATGACCCTTGACTCGACTATGGCAAAAATCTTCATTAGAGTCTCCAGATCAAGAGGAGCAATGTATGTACTGTAAAGGAGAAGATGGAAACAAATACACCAATTTCTTAGTGCACTAATTTAGATTGATGGCAGTAAACTAGTAGCAGAGACAAAAAACAAACTGAGGAGCAAGCAAATGGTTCTGAGAGGCCCAAAAATATTAAATCATGTTAGTTAATATAGGAAGTCAGCCTCTTTATAGCTTTTGCCTATAAATGTAATTTTGTAACGCAGATGAATTGCTTCTTTAAAGCATCATCCAAAAGTTTTCAATTACTGTATTTGAAAATGAAATCAGTAAAAGACAAAATGACAGAGTAGTGAATGTTCCTTTCCTCATAAAGCCCGTCTATGTGTTTGCTATATAGTTCATTATTACTTCAAGCGTAAAGAGCCTATAAAAATAACATTTCATTTCGGTAGTATTGATTTAATATCAAGATGCCAAAAAGTAAAGAGCATTTTCACTCAATTTAATCTAACATTTCTATTTCATTGAAACGAGGACTCAAGGCAGAGCAAATAAATACCTAGGTGCATGTTTACTGTAATGCAGCACTGCATTGGACATTAAGTCCCAAACCTAGGGCAGAGGTGGTGCCAGATCTACACTAAGAAATACAAGCATATCCAGCATGTTTCCATGTAGTTAGCAGGGTTCTGGTCACCCCCACGCTAAGTGATTTTTCCCTATTATCGCGGATCAGGGGCGGCCCAAGGGTGCGGCCCAAGGGTGCGGGGCCATGTGCGGAGACTCAGTGCGGGGCCTCATTTGCATAAGTGGCCTTATTTGCATAAATATTTGCATAATGTTACCATACACTAACTTTTAGTAAACATGTCTCTTAATGAGTGTATGGATAAAGAAAGACTAAAAGATTTCTACATTACTATAATCCAGTGCCAACCGCCAGGCACATTAGGAACCACTACAAACGCTGCCCATTTAGAACCCATAGCAAACCCACCGTATCCTGACAGCATTACCAGGACTCACAAAGCACCATACCCTACCTATCAAAAGGCAACACTGCAAATATTAAACCAATACATTTCAGAGAATACTGGGGAAAGAGAACAAGTGGCAATGTCAAATAGGAATTACATAAACAGAATACCTCAGCTCAGTTACACATGCAGAACATAGACCATCACCAAACAAGGAATCACAATTTAGAAACAGGAAGGCAATAATTAAACTGGGAACCCCAAAAGCCAAACTTGGAAGTACAACAACACTGTAGAAATAAAACTATAAATTAATTTCCTCTTGTACCAAACAAAGCACAGACGTTAATGATGCACATTTCCTAGAGGTTTCATATTCCAGTTAATAAATTCAAAATAAAGAGATATTTCTACCTTTTGTGCATTTTTTTTCAGTTGCAATTGTTCCAGCCACTTTCTTCTGGTTTCTTCATGTTTTCTGCTAACTGTCCATCGTCTGCTGTCCATTTGTTCTTTCTTCTCTCTTCTAGTTTTTTTTTTCCATTCTCTCTCTCTACATCTGCTTTAACATACTAATCTTTCTCCTTTTGCTCTTTCCTCATTCCTATTTCATCCACACAAATTTTACCCCTCCATCCTCAATCCCCACTTATTCTCCCAATACCAGGCCAATTGTAGATTTTTCATCCCTCCCACACAAAATATTTGTCCCCTCTCCATTTTACTCTCCCAGCCCCATCCCATTCTAATCCTCCCCCAACATCAGCTCCCTTCTAGTTCCAGTCTCACCCAGCATCCATTCCCTTCTAGTCCCTGCATCAGCCCATTTCCAGTCCTAGCCCACCATCAACCCATTTCCAGTCCTAGCTCCCCCATCCATTTTCAGTCTGAGTCCCTTCATCAGCTCATTTCCAATCCTAGCCCCCCATCAGCCCATTTCTAGTCATTTCCTAGCCCCATCATCAGCCCATGTCAAATCATAGCTCCCCTCCACTCAGTCCAATTCCAGTCCAAGCCCCCCCCCCATGAGCCTACTTTCAGTTCTAGCCCCTCCATGAGTCCATTTCAATTCAAGCCCCCACCACAGCCCATTTCCAATCTTAGCTCCCCCCAACAGCCCATTTCCAGTCCTATCCTAGCTGCTCCATCAGCCCATTTTCAGTCCTAGCTCCCTTCCCTCACAGCCCATTTCCATTCCAAGCTCCCTCCCCATCAGCTATTTGCAGTTCAAGCCTCCCCTTCCACTCAGCCCATTTCCAGTCATAGCAACCACCCAACCCATTACCAGTCCTAGCCCCCCATCAACCCACTTCCAGTCCTAACCCCCATCACCCCATTTTCAGTTTAAGCCCCCCCTATAACCCATTACCAGTCCTAACCCCCCCCATCAGCCCACTTCCAGTCTTAACCCCATCAGCCCATTGCCAGTCCTAAACCCCCCCCATCAGCCCACAGCCCATTACCAGTCCTAACCACATCAGCCCACCTCAAGTCCTAACCCCTCCCCATCAGCCCATTAGCAGTCCTAACCCACCCCCACCCCCCCAGCCCCACCCCCCAGCCCCACCCCCAGCCCATTAGCAGTCCTAACCCCTCCCCATCAGCCCATTAGCAGTCCTATCACACCCCCAACCCCCCAGACCATTAGCAGTCCTTACCAATCCCCATCAGCCCATTAGCAGTCCTAACCCACCCCCACCCCCCAGCCCATTAGCAGTCCTAAGCAGTCCTAACAACCCCCCCCCAGCCCAGCCCAGCCCATTAGCAGTCCTAACAACCCCCAGCCCAGCCCATTAGCAGTCCTAACAAACGCCCCCCCAGCCCAGCCCATTAGCAGTCCTAACAAACCCCCCAGCCCAGCCCAGCCCAGCCCATTAGCAGTCCTAACAACCCCCCCAGCCCAGCCCAGCCCAGCCCAGCCCAGCCCATTAGCAGTCCTAACAACCCCCCCCAGCCCAGCCCATTAGCAGTCCTAACAACCCCCCCCCCAGCCCAGCCCAGCCCAGCCCATTAGCATTCATAAAAACCCCCCCCCAGCCCAGCCCAGCCCATTAGCAGTCCTAACAAACCCCCCCCCAGCCCAGGGAAAATTAAAAAAAAAGAAAACCTGTCTGCTGCCGCGGTCGGGGCTGCCGCGGCAGAATCGAGCGTGCCGCGGGGCCCCCCTGTACACGGCAGAGCCTGCCCTCCCCTGTAGCAGCTCTCTCTTTGGAGCTGAAGTCAGACGCGCCGGCTTGCAGAGCAGAGCGCGAGGGAAGAGTTTCTCCCTCGCTGCTCTGTTAAGCCGGCGCGTCTGACTTCAGCTCCAAAGAGAGAGCTGCTACAGGGGAGGGCAGGCTCTGCCGTGCACAGGGGGGCCCCGCGGCACGCTCGATTCTGCCGCGGCGGCCCCGACCGCGGCAGCAGACAGGTGGGTTTTTTTTTCCAATTTTACTTTTCAAAAGAATGTTTTTTGCGCGGGGCCCCCTGAAACGCGGGGCCCTGTGCAAAAAACATTCTCGCTCAATGGACGGGCCGGCCCTGTCGCGGATACACAACGTCACCCACTGAGGGGCATGAAGTGCAACTGTGCTAAGGCAAACATTGACAGCTGGCATGCACTAAAGATGCCTGAGCTAACCAGAATGTGCACGCTTTGCCCCTGAACTGCCCAGTCTCCATCCCAACCTTCTAGGCAGTCAGCGTGGGAGTCTTAGCATGACCGCATATTTGGTGCAGGGCAACGGTTACCATAGCACACTCGGCACGCGCTCTAAACGCCACACTCACCATTACCATGGCTTAGTAAACATGTCCCTTGAAGTAATAAAATATAAATAATCCCACAGTAAATAAAGTAAAAGCAATATCAAATGCACAAAGTAAAACATAACATACAGAGCATGTAAAATAATAGTGTTTGCATCCTCCAGGCACAAACTCGCAAGCAGGAACATAAATTCTCTTTGATACATTGTCCTCACTTGGTTTTAGGGGTTCTGTCCGATCCTGGTTCTCCTTATCTCTCCCATCGCTCTTTCAGTGTCTGTTCTGGTGGTTCCTCCTCTTCTCATACCTCACTCTCAGCTGGTATACCCCAAGGGTCTGTTCTGGGCCCTCTCCTTTTCTCTCTCTATACCCAGTCCCTTTGTGCCCCGATTTCCTCCCATGGCTTTTTTATGCTGATAACTCTCAGATCTATGTATCTATCCCTGATATTTCTCTGACACTCCAGGCCCGCATCTCTGCCTGCCTATCTGATATCACTGCCTGGATGTCTCTCCACCATTTGAAATTGAGCATGGCCAAAACTGAACTAATAATTTTTACGCTTAAACCTTCTGCCCCCTTCCTCCTTTCTCTATCTGTATTGATAACACTCTTCTTCATGTTTCCTCAGCCCACAACCTTGAGGTTCTTTTTGACTCCTCCCTCTCCTTCTCCACACAAACCCAACAGATAGTTACAGAGAAAGAAATGACAGATTTGAACTAACAAAATTTGTCCCTTCCTTTCTGAATACACTACTAAAACATGTATCCATTCTTTAGTCACCTCCTGTCTTGACTATTGCAACCTCTTCCTTGCTGGTCTCCCTCTGAATCATCTCCCCTTCAATCTGTTCAGAACTCTGCTGTGAGGCTAATCTTCCATCAGCCCTGATATACTATTTTACCTTCTCTTCTCAAGTCACATCATTGGTTCCCCTTCCATTTCCGTATCCAATTCAAACTTCTCCTTCTGACCTATAAATGCATTCATTCATAAATGCTCCTCAAAACCTTTCCTCTCTTCTCTCTCCCTATACCCCTCCTCGAGAACTCTATTCTTCCACTGGCTTGCTTCTCTCTATGCCCTTTTTATCCACTGCCAATTCCAGACTTTGTTCTTGTCACCTGGCTGCTCCTTATGCCTGGAACAAACTACCTGAGTCTGTACCTCAGGCTTCATCTCTCCCCCTCTTCAAATCCATGCTTAAGGCTCACCTCTTTGAGGCTGCTTTTGGATCCTGATCCCTTGGTTTCCTTGTGTCTCCTTACGATTTCCTATTTGTATTCCTTATTCTCAACTTATTTATTTATTTAGCTGTATTTATATCCTGCTTTTCACTGGGTCAAAGTGGTGATACATTTAACACGAGGGGATATGAGACACATACGTTAATACTTACAGGGAACATGGGCAATGGAGGGTTAAGTGGCTTGCCCAAGACCACAAGGAGTGCCTATAGGACTAGAAATCCCAGTCCCTCCGGCCTGAAATTGCTGTCCCCAGGTGGGACTTGAACCCCTGGCCCTCCAGCCTGAAGTACCTTGTCCTAACCACTAGACCACTCCTCCCTCTTTTGCATTGTCTGTCTTGATTAGATTGTAAGCTCTGATGAGAAGGGACTGTCTTTTATATGTATTTGACCAGCGTTGTGCATATAAATGATCAATAGTAGTAACGGTAGTAGAAGAAATCTTCAACTCTTGAAAAGCATTGTAAGCAGTCAGGTCAATATCCAATAGCAGAAGTTGCTACATTTTTAAGTGCCAGCTGTGATGTTTCAAAAAATATGTAAATTCAGTGTCGTTATATGGCTTGACGGCAGTGCTGAATATATGCATAGAGCAGTCACCACAATACATATAGCAAGGATATCCAACCTCTACAAGGGTAATTCTATAACAGCACACCTGAGGTGCATGTATCATGCATACACTTGGCACGCCAGTTCCATAATGTGTAGCATGTGAATGCTTTAGTTTGCAGAATAGGGCATAAGTAGCCCCATGGTAGGTGTAAATGCCTACGCCTAGATTTTAGAAGACATGCACATAGGTTATAGTATTCTATAGCCTACATGTGTATCCCTGTGCTCTGCTTCCACTCCACCTTAGTGCCACCCCTCTATCCCCAACCTCATAAGTATGCGCGATGGCATATACACTCATGTCTGGCTAATGTACATGCGTATGTGCCCATCCGAGTGCGTAAGTCACTAAAATACCATGACTTACACATACAGATGGTACATACCTTGGGCACCCTGTTTATGGAATTACCCCCCCCCCCCCCCGCGCCATACGTATAGCTATGTGATTTTATTTAGGACAATTTTTTTCTGGCCTAAAATATCTGTATATGTATACGGTATATAGGTAAGGGTTTAATATCGCTGCTATCTCTATAAGTGTGCATTCTGACCTCTCAGCCCTGGCATATCTATATAGTGCTATGGTGGTTAAACAAATGTTCAGTGACACTATCCGGAGAGTGCAGCTGAAAACCCACACATTTAGAGGCAAGGTAAATGTCTGCACATATATTACACACCTGTGTGAATAGAATAACATATTTTATATACAGTGCACGCACTTTGTGGCGGTGCTTATGCTCTGCCACACCCCAGGTAATGCCTACAGTAAAAATATGCACATTCATGCCAACATATATACTTCTCTGCCTCTAAATGGGCAATTTTATATAAGGGTGCGATAGGTAAGCAACAACATAGCTTCCTACATAGATGCTATTTTTTTAAAAACAAGTAAGCACCTCCTTGCAGCGCTGCGTATGACTTGTAGCACTATATAAATGCTCAGTAGTAGTAGTAGTAGTAATATACAATACTAGCAAAAGTGGTAAAGACTGAGCCATGTGAAGACATTTACACCAGCCCCTAAGCTGAAGCAAACGTCACACCTATAATTTTCTAGTATGCATGTAAATTACAGTACTTTATACTACATAGGAGCTCTGTTTACCCTCCACCCAAACCCAAGGCCCCTGGGCTCCTAAAGGCCTGGCCCTTTCCCTTTGGTTGGACTGTAGTGGGACTATGTGTTTAAGTATACCTGAAGACTGGGTGGATAATTTCCAAGCCCTGTTTTATGTGTGCAGATGGCTTTGAAAACTCTCCTCTAAGTGGGGATCTGGTGCAACAGCAGATAAAGTGAATTGCAAGAAGTGTCAGTGTGATTTTAGCCCTGGCTTCACTGATCCATAGTCCATTTCTTTAAATACTAGGCCACTTCTACCTCCTCTAGTTGCTAGGCAAGAGTTCTTACTTCTGAGAATGTGGAACAAATCAGGGATCTCTCCATTTAGACCTATTGGTTAATTCTAAGTAACCCAGGTTGACCACTGTTAGAGACAGGGTGCTGCTGATTCGATGGATCAAAAGTGTGACCCTGCATGGCACTTCATTTGCTCTTATTAAACATACATATAAAGAGGGAGACAAAGGGCTTGTGGCTAGTAAAGAGCTTGTAGGATCCCAGCCCCAAAAGATGCTATTAACATTTCTCAGATGTTGTTAAAATTGGCCAAACATTGCTTTTCAATCTTGGTGCAATGGTACAATGAGCGTCAATTTCCCATCATGCTGTTAAAGAAGTCCATAACCGCTAGCACTTGCACTCTTGAGGGTTTGTCAGGAGTAAAGAAATCAGTGCAAATAAAATGAAGAAGGGTGTCATTTCAGTGAAACAAGGCAAAAGTAACTGCACATATCAAGTTTCATAAACATGCCATTAAATATTACATGGAAAACAGAATGTCAGCTTAATAGATGAACATTTCTCAAAGTAAGATCATGTTCTTAAGAACCTAACAATAAAGGTGCTTTGGGAAACTTCACAAGAATGGAAAATAGTTGAAATTAGGATGGATCATCAACCACATTGAAACTAACACAAGAATACTTAATAGAGACATTGCCCTTCTCATCCATTAACAGATATAGGGCCTTTCAATTGTAAAATGTCATGGTCTCATCACATCTGTCTATTTTCAACTCTTCTTTTCTGAGTTGGCATGAAATTTGCAGCCAAACCAAGCCCTGCTATAGCTTACTCTATACTATTTAAACTCTGTACTGTTTCTTCACTGACCTGATGATGAGCTGATAACTCTTGAGATCTAGAAAGGTGAAATTAGTCTTACCTGCTAATTGTTGTTCCTTGAGGAACTCCAGTCTGGTCCCGAAATCAGGAGTTGTCAACCTCTCACAGCAGCTTGGCGACTGAGAAAACTTCATTTCTGTGATGTCACAGGTACTTAGGCTCCAACCCCTCCTTCACATTCCAGTAACCTATTGACAAAGCAGACTCCCAGGAGCAACAAGTAAGTAAACTCCATTAACCATGAAAACTCTGAAAGTAATGTAACAGATGAACAATATAAACACTAGCTCTTCCATTATTTACAGTGTGTTACTAGATGCCGAGGCCCTTCCCCTCCCTAAACAGAGAAGTGGGCCTCTCCAAGCGACATCCCCAACTATACCTCCACGTAACAAAAATTGAACTGTATCTGCCATACTCCCAGCTTACCTGTAGTACTCGTACCCCTCGTACTCTCCGCAGTGACATTTCCAGGGTGGGATACGGGACTAGACTGGAGTTCCTCAAGGAACAACAATTAGCAGGTAAGACTAATTTCACCTTCCTTATCGTCCCTCCAGTCTAGTCCCGAAATCAGGAGATGTAACAGAGCAGTGAAAGCCGCTATTGGGAGGGACCCTGCATACCAGCTTTAAGTACTGCCGAACCAAAACAGGCATCCCTGCCTGTCTGAATGTCCAGATGGTAATGCTTAACAAAGGAGTTAAGCGACAATCAAGTAGCCGCTTTACAGATCTCCGCCGCCGGCACTAAACTGCATTCCACCCAAGAAGTCACCTGAGCCCTGGTAGAATGTGCCCTCAGGCCTTCCGGAATTGTCCTGCCCTTTAGCAGATTACGCCGACGCTATGGCCAACGGGCAATGGAAGACTGACGCTGCCTCCCCTTTACGCGGCCCTGCAAAAAGTACAAACAACCTATCCGACTTCCGGAACCCAGCAGTCTGACGCAAGTAAGTCTTCAACGCTCGACTCACATCTAACAAGTGCAGGCGATCCGAAGACTGATCTGCCGTGCCTGACTGGAATGCCGGCAAAGACAGCACCTGATTAACATGAAACGCCGAAACCACCTTCGGTAGAAAGGAAGGGACGGTTCTCAAAACTACCTTAGAATCTGAAAAGGCCAGGAAAGGCTTCCCACAGGATAAGGCCTGTAATTCCAAAATCTGTCTAGCTGAACAGATCGCCACCAAGAATACAACCTTAAGAGTAAGATCCTTCAACGACGCTCTTGCTAACGGTTCAAAGGGCTCTTTCACCAACGCTTGCAAGACTAACGGGAGATCCCAAGCCAGAACCCCCGGTGTGCGAGGGGGCCGCAAGAGTGAGACTGCTCGCAGATAACGCTTCATATCCGGATGCGCCGCAAGCGCCACTCCCTTAACCTTGCCCCTATAACAGGACAGCGCCGCTAACTGCACCCTCAGAGACGAAGCTGCTAGGCCCTTCTGAAAGCCCTCCTGCAGGAAAGCCAACACCTGTGGCAGAGATGCCTTTAGCGCCACAATCCGCTTATCCACACACCAATTCTCAAAGATGCGCCAAACACGAATATAAGCCAACAAAGTCGACCTACGGCGAGCCTTCAGCAAGGTCGAAATCACCGCCACCGAATAACCCCTCTCCGTCAGCCTCGCCCTTTCAAGAGCCAAGCCGTAAGCGAGAATCGAGCTACCTGCGGCATAAGTAACGGACCCTGCGACAGAAGATCCTCCCTCAGCAGGAGGTGCCACGGGTCCTCGACCACCATTCTCACGAGGTCCGCATACCACGGTCTCCATGGCCAATCTGGCGCGATCAAGATCACTCGGCCCCTGTGTCTCTCTATCCGCTGTAACACGCGGCCGATGAGCACCCACAGAGAGAACACGTACAGAAGATGCTCCTCCGGCCAAGGCTGAATGAGTGCATCTAAGCCTTCTGCCATCCGTTCCTTCCTTCTGCTGAAGAAACGGTCCACCTAAGCCGACTGAAAGGTCGCCATCAAATCCATGACTGGTGTCCCCCAGCGCCTCACCAGGAGCGCGAACACCTCCGGATGTAGAGTCCATTCCCCCGGATCTACCTTCACTCGGCTTAAAAAAATTGGCCTGCACATTGTCCACTCCCGCCACATGTGCCGCCGACAATGCTTCTAGATTTCTCTCGGCCCAGTTGAACAACTCTTGAGCCTCCGTCTCGAGCTGCACGCTGCTCGTTCCGCCCTGACGGTTGAGGTAAGCTACTGCTGTCCCATTGTCTGAGAACACTCGTATTGCCTTTCCCTGCAGATATGGCTGAAAACTGCGCAGCGCTAGGGATACCGCTCTCAACTCTAACCTGTTGATGGACCACTCCCTTTCCAACTCGGTCCACTGCCCTTGAGCAAACCTTCCTTGAAAATGTGCTCCCCAGCCATACAGACTGGCATCCGTCAGGGACTGCCACTCCGGCGTCTCCAAGGGCATTCCCTTTCCGAGGTTTTCGGGATGCAACCACCACTGCAGCGCCTGGCACGTCTGAGGGCAAGGAAGATATTTTAACAAGGGATCGTTCTGATGCGACCAGCGCCTCAGCAGTGCTCTCTGCAACGGTCTCATGTGAGCCCTAGCCCAGGGAACAACTTTGAGCGTCGCCGCCATCATACCGAGCACTTGCAGATAATGCCACGCCATGGGTCGCCGCCTGCCGAGAAAACTGCGCACCAACTTTCGCAGTGCTAGCGCCCGCTCCCTCGGAAGGAGCACTCTCCCCGACTTGGTGTCGAAGAGAACTCCCAAATACTGTAGACCCTGCGACGGAACCAACCTGCTCTTTTCTCTGTTGACTACCCAACCGAGACTCTCCAGGAACGCCACTACTCTGGCCGTAGCCGATACGCTTTCCTCCTCGGACTTTGCCCTTATCAACCAATCGTCCAGATAAGGGTGCACTAACACACCCTCCTTTCGCAAGGCCGCCACCACGACGACCATGACCTTGGTGAACACCCGAAGCTCTGTGGCCAGTCCAAACGGCAACGCTTGGAACTGGAAATGCCCCATCGGAAGGGCAAACCGAAGGAACTTCTGATGCTGCTGTCGAATGGGGATATGGAGATACGCCTCCACTAGATCTAAGGACGTAAGAAACTCCCCTTTTTGCACTGCTACAATGACGGACCGCAGGGTTTCCATGCGAAAATGGGACACGTTGAGACAGCGATTCACCTTCTTGAGATCCAAAATCGGCCGAAAAGTCACCTCTTTCTTTGGAACTATGAAATAGATGGAGTATCGACCGCATCCTAACTGGTCCGGCGGAACCGGAACTATGGCCTTGAGCGACAACAACCTTTCTACAGTCTCCTCCACCGCCCTGCGCTTGACCCGGGCCTTGCAAGGAGACTGTAAAAAGGCGTCCGGTACCGGGCACTTTAATTCTAGTGCATATCCTTCTCGAATAACCTCCAGGACCCACTGATCTGACGTAACCCGGACCCAGGCGGGGTAAAACTCTCACAAGTGACCCCCTACCGGCACGCACTCTGCCCGGGCCCCTCTGACTTCATTGGGACTTGCGGACACTGCTGGAGAACGAGCCCGAGGAAGAGGGCGATGCAAAACCTCTCCCTGCTCCCTGGAAGCCTCGAAACCCTTGACTTCTATAGGGAAAACGCCTTCTCTGAGCTTGGCCAAATCTTGAGGCACGAAAACACCGAAAGTCCCTCAGCTGCCCCTTGGGCAGCCCAGACATTCTGCCCTGCTTCGGCCTGTCCTCTGGGAGACGCCCCCCTTTGGACTCCCCCAAATCCTTCACAATCTTGTCCAAATCCTCGCCAAACAGGAGCTGTCCCCTGAATGGAAGCTTACTGAGACGGGCCTTAGAGGAATTGTCCGCCGCCCAATTGCGCAGCCATAAATAGCACCTCGCCGCCACCGCCGAAGACATACTCTTGGACAACCCTCTAATAAGGTCATAATGAATATCAGCTAGATAGGCCGCCCCCAACTCTAACCTAGCTGCCTCCTCTGCCGAACCTTCAGCTTGATCCACCTGCATACGCTGTACCCATCGAAGACACGCTCTCGCCACCCACGCCCCACAAATGGATGCCTGCAACGAGAGCACATTCACTTCAAAGACCTGCTTCAACAAGGCTTCCAGCTTCCGGTCCTGACTATCCTTGAGAGCCGCACTCCCTTCCACCGGAATAGTGGTCTTCTTGGTGACTGCCGACACTGCTGCATCAACCCTGGGATATTTAAACAACTCCCTATCCTGATCCCGAAGCAGGTACAAGTGTGCCATGACTCTGGACCCTTTGAGAGCCGCCTCTGGCAGGTTCCATTCCTCTTGGATCATCTCCCAGATCACCCTGTGCACCGGGAACGCCCGTTGATTCTTCCGAAAGGCGTGCAGTAACGGGTCCTCTAGGGCCATATCTTCCTCCTGCACTCCGGAAGGCATGTTAAGAGCCTTGAGAGTTTCAGAAATGAGCCCCGGTAACTCCTCTTTCCAGAACACTCGCACCACTCTCGCCTGCTCCTCCTGCTCCGCAATCTCGCCTTCCACCAATTCTTCATCGCACTCCAGGTCCGGGCCATCTGATCTGTCTGCCTCCGAGATGGAAGCATCCCTGTCAACTCTAGGCCTTTTAGCTAGTGAACCAGGCCCCTCCCTGGCCAGAGGGGTCCCCTGCCGCTTAACTCCCAGTGTAGGGTCCAGACTCCCTAACTGAGAACTCTCCGCTACCGCACCGAACGCCCGCCTGATAACTGCCACAAACTCTGGGGAAAAAATCGCCGCCAGCCCCCCGTGCCCCTGGGGGCTGCTGACCCCCAGTTCCTGAGACGAGGAAGTGCCCGGCATTGGCTCAGGAGACAGAGGGCAAGAGGACCTCGGCTCCAGCTGAACTGTAGTTTCCTCCTTCTGCGCCTCTGACCCCCTACCCGACTCATGGTCCAAAGTCTCAGCCTCCTCTGTGCATGACTTACACACCCCGGCCTCAGACACCGTGCGCCTTACTCCACAAAGCAAACAAAGTGATTTTGATGGAATCTTGTGGCCTTCCCCCCTCCCCCCCCCACCGGGTGCACAGTCCCTCTGCAGCTTACACACCCCACTAAAAATCAAATTTATTTTTTTTAACACCCGCGGAGCTCCCCTCTATGAGCCCTGCGCACTTCGGGGCTAAAAAGAACCTCCCTGCTTACCAAACACTCTAAATCTCAGCCGTTGCTGAAACTGGCGTTTTCCCGCGCTCCCGACATGCGGCGCGGCCTGACTCCCCGGCCGCGTCTCGGAGCAGCGGCCTAAGTTTTCACAGCCCAAACCGCTTACCTGCACAGGGAAGCCCTCCTACAGCGGTACTCTCCCTGAACGAGAGTTACCGCTTAGGACTTAATCGGTTGTCCTCACCTCGTCGGGAGACCAGTCTAATCAATGCTGTTGCCAGCGTCCTCAGCTCGGCTCACCCCCACGGTCAGACAGCTTTAGGAGGCAACCCTTCTGCATTAGCTCTGGACCGCCTGCTACAATGCTACCCCGGTACTCTCCCCTTCCTAAGATTTCAGCAGGAAGGAGAATGAGAGTGAATGGGGGGGGGGGGGGGAAACCAGCCTCAATGGCTCCTTAACCGAAACCCCTGTAGAAATAAGAGAAGAGCTGTTCTTGGATCACTCTCTTTTTTTTTTTAAAGGGTAATTACCCCAAAGAAAATTCCAAATGAAATTACAAGGAATCTAAACTAATCTAAACCTTAATTGTTTCTCCAGTGCTTGGAGACTGAGAGAACTGGAATGTGAAGGAGGGGTCGGAGCCTAAGTACCCGTGACATCACAGAAATGAAGTTCTCAGTCTCCAAGCTGCTGTGAGAGGTTGACAACTCCTGATTTCGGGACTAGACTGGAGGGACGATAAGGAACAGAAATTTTAAGTTAGTCTTTTAAGGTATCACCTATAACTTGTTTATTGACCCTTATCTCCATATATCCAAGTGGACTAACATGACAATCATGATTCTTTTGCTGAATGAAATGGACATTCTAGAACATCAGACCATGACATGCTTTTCAAAAAGAGCAAATTCAGGAGTCATATTAGAAAATATGTTTTTCAACAGAAGAATTAGATACAGTATGAGGAATGGTCTCCCAGTGAAAATGATTGGGGGTGCTGAAGTCATGAACTCAACATATATTACCCCATTCCATTCCCCCTAGCAAAACAAGAGAATAGAAAGCACAGTGGGTTGCAAGTGTGATTAAGCAGTCAATATTTAAATGTCAAGAGCAGAGCAAATAAAATGGCCAAATCAAAAGCTAGAAAGTTGTCCCACCAATCATTCTTTCCCCCACACTCCCTCTCGCCAGCTCCAGCCCAGCCATACTACACATCTCCCCCAGGCAGTCCTCACCTGTCTCCCCCCTCAGCCCATTTACACAATATTCTGTTTGCCAGCTCATCTATACCACTCTCTCTCAATCCCCCTATTCTTTCACTTTCACCTAATCTCTTCTTTCTCTTGTCTCCTTTCTCTTTACCAAATGTCTCCATTCATACCTTTTAATTCTTTCCCTCAGCATAGCTTGACTTTTTATATTTGGGGAAAGATGGTTTAATAACTCTCTGCCTATTCTCTCCCTACATGCTCTTAATCTGCTCTGCCGCCTACTTCCCTTTGACCCACCCTTCTGGTAACTCCCTCCCCCCCCCCCCCCCACACACACTCTCCGACAGATTTCTCCTCACATCTCCCTAGCCAATTCCCCTCCTCTGCAGACATGGTTCAGCTATCCCTTCACTGCTCCCCACCCCTCAAGCCTCCTCAGCAGGTGAGATTCCCTTCACTAGCAAGCTTAACTCAAATCATGTTTCTTCAGCTCCCTCCCCCCATCAGTCATGGGTTATTTCCCTATTCTTTTCTCTCCGAGCCCATGCACATCCCTGTTTTCTGGGACCGTTCCTGCTTCCCATCCCCTACAGCACCTCTCCCAGGTAATGCAATATTTTGTATATCAAATGAAGTAAACACATACAATACTAGCAGATTCCAGTACAGTGCCAGTCCTCTCTGCCGCAGGCTCTACATGAGATGCTTTACCCTGAGGTTACCATGTGCCCTGTATATGGTACTTCCTTGTCCTAAAATTGGAACCTCAGGGATCCCAAATTGGATGGGAGAGCTGGACATGTTACAACAATCCTGGGCATGGGAGTTTCCACTCACACTAACTGACTGCCTTCTAACCGCCTACTTCATACTACTCCAATAGCCAAGGAATGAGCATCTCACCTGAGAAACTGTGATGAGGGCTAGGAGATGACTGCAGTACTTTCCCAACAGCAAGGAGGGGAGCAAAAATTCAGCAAAGGAGCAAGAGGAAAGCCAGACAACTAAACCAGGAAATACATAAGAGTTTGGGAAGAAATGTACCCCTAACCCCCTCTCCTGTCACTTCCTCTTGTTGCTGCTGTGCTACTTCCTTGAGCTCAGACAATCCAGTGCCCTTATTTCACCACGCCTACCTCCTGTGGGATATGATGGCATTTTCTGTGGCTGTAATTTCAATACAGTCAATTTTAGCTGAGAAATGCCACGTATAATAAACAAGGTCAAACATGTTCAAGCTGTATTCAGCCCATGCTGTGGAGCTCTGAAAGACAACAGACAAATCAATTCCTATTTTCTAAATGGAAAACGTTCCCTGGGACAACAAGGGTACCGTTAATTACTAAAAACTACTGCAACCCATTTCAAATTAACAATTAGCAAGAATTGGGACTGCAATGGAATTAAAACTTGTTCTTTTTTTTCTGAAATCCTCAAACCTGACAAAGGATACATTTTAAATACGATGGCTGGTCTTTTCACGTACACAGCAATCAATCATCAGTGATTAAAGGCAGCATACTAATCACTTTCTAGATTTTATAAAATAGATTTCTGTATCACTATGATCAGAATACATAGAACATTGCAAAACACTAACCATAAAAAAAACCTGTCTCTTTGTTAGACAAGAAGTAATCAATAGCAACTTTAGTGATGGGTTCGGTGGCTGAGTTGGGGAAGATGGCAATATCAATACCAGTGCTTCCCTGAAATCAATGAAGACTCAAACAGATATAGGGAAACTAGATGAGTACTGAAAACCACTATGCTGTACTGTTCTGGATGCGACCTAGAGATAGAGGAAACCATTTAATTTAATTTACACAGTAACATAGTAAATGACGGTAGATAAAGACCAGCATAGTCTATCTAGTCTGCCCAGTAAGATGGCTAGAGCTGTACCTGCCACGCCGTGCATGTTACCACCACTCTCTTCCAACAATCTGTGCATGTTATCCCCACTCTATGCCTTTGTTTAGAGCTGTACCTGTTCCTCCCCCATATCTTTGTTTAGAGTGGTACGTAACACTCTGCACAGGTTACCCCCCTCTATCTTTGAAGTATAAAAGTTATCAGGTTTGTTTTGATTCCATCCTCTTGCTATATTAGAATCTTCTGTGTCTGTCCCGTGCCTTTTTGAATTCTGTCACTGTTTTTGCCCCACCATCTCCATCAGGAGGGCAATCAAGCATCCTCCCTTTTTTCAAGGAAAAAGTATTTCCCGATGTTGCTTTGAAGTTAACCCCCTTGTAGCTTCATTTCATACCCTTTAGTTCCACAACTTTCCCATCTTTCCCAAAGATTTGTTTGTTCATTAATACTCTAAGTCTTTAAACATCTGTCTCGTATTTCCCCCATCCCTCTTCTCTTATAGACAGAGCCAGTACAAGGCGATGGGGCACCCTAGGTACCACCACCGCCGCCCCTCTCTGGGATGTGCAGTGGTGGCAACGGCTGCAAACAGCGCCATGGCGCTTACCTTGAAAACCGCGCCACAGAGCTCGTTGCTTCCGTCCCCTCCGAAGCCCAAAGCCCAATGCCTACTTTTCTTTATAAAACAGGCTTAAAAGAGACATGTTTTGGCTGCCCTAAAGTAGGTGCCTGGTTACAAAATGATGTTCTATAAGGCCAGCTATGATTGCTCTGCCAGGGTTTCCAAGTTTGTGAAGTTTGAGAAATGTCTCAAAAGTAATAGGCCTACAGTAAAGGAATATGGTGAACGTTTGTGTTCCTGGTCTCCGTCCCCAGTGGAATGGACTAGGATTTTATTTTTGATTATGTGTCTTTCCAAATCTTAGCTCAAGGAAAGTTGCAAATCAGGTGCTGTCGTTATTTCCCCATATAAGCGGGCTTACAATCTAAATTGTATTTGAGGCGACAGAGGATGAAATGACTTCCTCAAGATCAGAAGGAGTGTTGGCAAGACATTTGAACCCTGGCTTCTTTAGTTTTCAGTCCTCCGTCCATACTACTAGACTATCCTTCCATTCTTTTATAAATGGGAAAATGCAAATGAAGGAGAGCGCAGGTGGAGGACCTGCTATGACCCCTGCCATAGCTGACTGGCTTGTTAAGAGCCCATATGGGACATAAAGGTGCAAATTTGCACCAGTATAAACTTCTCTTCAGTGGTCCGTGCATAGAGGCAGGTCATCTTATAACTAGACAGAGAAGTACTGACACAATGGAATAGATCTAACTGCTCCACTGCCAGCTCTGGCTCAAATGTGTTGAAAATGCATTTCCTTTTAAAATTCTTAGGAAGTCGAGATGAAGTGTATCAGGAGACACAAATACATTTCAGCCTCATAGTGTCGTTCAGTTCAAATGCATGTGAAACCCAAATGGAATGCATACCAACCTCATTTGAGAGAAGGTTAAGTGATGGCTGTACTGGGCATGTATTCATTACACAATGATTTTACAATGCTTGCTTTCTTTGCTTTAAATCTTCTGAGGCTGTACTTTGTTAAAGCTAAACCAAAACCAATATTTGGCAGTTACATCCTTAGACGTTCTGTGCTCTAAGTTGTGTCACAGATAATGAAATAAGCTGCCAGAGCTGATTTCTGTAATGTGGTGCCTCCAAAGAATGGACAACAGAGCACTATTATTGTGGAAAACCTGAAATACCCACAGTACTTCTGTCAATTCCACTCAGAAGGCAACTGAGATTATTTGCCATGAAATAAAAACGGACTTTACAAGGACTAAGCATATTTTCCCGTCTGAAAGTTGAGAAAGTTATTCATGCATTACTCCTATAAAATTTAAACTCGACTATTTCATATTATTAAAGTACCTCAGAACGGACACCACCGCAAAGGTTCAAATCCTGAATATTCCAAACTTTTAAGCAGCATTATCAAGAAAAAGAAGTCATTAGCAATCTTTTTACGATTCAAAAGAGACAATCTAACCGAGCTTTCTTTCTTTCTGGTTTTCATGTTACTATTGCAGTGATCTTAGGATTCCTGAGTGTTCCTTTTATAGGGAGACACCCGTCTTCAAGCATTACAGTAAAATGGAGGTCATACTGTATTGACCCCTTTTAGTATACTACATGGGGACTGCACTAGCCCAAGTGAAGTATAGCATAAAGAACTGAAGAATGAGCTCAGGAAGGATGGTTGTAAGAGATTAAGGCCGTAGTAAAAAGGCGCACATTTTGTTTCAAATACATGAGAAATATAAATATATAACAGTAGCCTCCACCATCATGTCCTCCCTATAGAGAGTCTCACTCTGGAGATCCTGGGACTGAAGCACCATAGTGTGGTTCTTTGGGTTCATTCTCAACCTGGGTGAAGTACTACTATTGCTAATTATCATTTGTATAGCGCTACAAGGCGTACACAGCACTGTACATATAGATGTAAGACAGAGTCCCTGCTCCTCCGAGCTTACAGTCTAATCAAGATGACCATCACAGAACTGGGGACTAGATATAGTAAGATACACATTATTTATTTAGTTAGCATCTCTTATATACCACCTTTTAGTGTTATCAAGGCGGTTTACAATGAAAACAACAGTTTCACATGGAACAGTTAACATTATAGCTATATACAGCACAAAGTTCAACTGTGACATCTGTTAACCCCACAGAGCTTTTGCACACTTGGGCAATCGATGGTCCTGAGTGGGTTGGATTAGTGAAACGCATAAGTGGTGAACAAGAGAGTGAGGGGCATCAGGATCCAAAAGCAGCTTCAAAGAGGTGGGGTTTTAGCCTGGATTTGAATAGGGCTAGAGAAGGAGCCTGACGTACTAACTCAGGCAGTTTGTTCCAGTCATATGGAGCAGTAAGGTGAAATGAATGAAGCCTGGAGTTGGCAGTGGCAGAGAAGGGCACAGATTAAAAGGGATCTTCCAGAGGAGCGGAGTTCCCAAGGATAGGTGCAGAGAGACGTAAGAGAAGAAAGGTAGCAAGGGGTAGCAGAATGAAGGCATTTTATAGGTCAGTAGGAGAAGTTTGACCTGGATGCAAAAATGGACAGGGAGTCGGTGAAGCGGCTTGAGAAGAGGGGTAATGTGAGCATAGTGAGAGATGATTCAGAGGGAGGACAGTGAGGAGCAGGTTGCAATAGTCAAGATAGGAGGTGACTAAGAGAGTGGAGTATTGTCTTCAGAAAGGAAGAGATGCAGTTTGCTGATGCTACAGAGAAAGAAGTGACAGGTTTTAGCTATCTTTTGATGTCTGAAGAGAAGGAGAGAGTAGAGTCAAATGACCCCAAGGTTGCAAACTTAGGAAACAGGGAGGAGTACAGTGTTATGCACAGAAACAGAGAAGAGAGAAAGGAAGGAAGTGGGTTTAGCGGGAAAGATAAGGAGCTTAGTTTTGACCAATTTCAATTTCAGATGGCAGCGAGAAGGTTCTTCGGGTCCTTTAGGCTAAGGACTGCACACTGATCTATAAAAACTGAGTCCATACAGAGGCATGACAATCAATGATTGTTTAAATGCTGGTCATGGCAGCTAGAAATAGTCCAGATATTCAATGTCGGAGCCATATAGAGGCCAGCACTGAATATTCCTATGCTGCGCTACTATCTGTAGAGCAACGATAATCATTGCTATATGAGCAGCCCATCCAGATAGCCTTAGGATGGTGTTTTTGTTGTCCTTAGTTATCCATATAGTTATCTGAAGAGTGTCGCTGAATATCGTCACCCTATGAATAATTTCTGGCTCTGCCCATGGACCACCTTGACACTCACATGTATAATGTCAAGGTGTCTGTCGGGATATCCAGCTGCGCTGTATGCACAGTGCCACTGAATATCCTAGTTGGCAGCACTTATTTGGTTAGTAGATGCTGTTAACCAATAAGCACCACTATATCAACCCACTAACTCTTCACGCATTGGAGTTGATACAATAGGGTGTGAATTTCAGAATTTATGCAGATGATATTCAATTATTGGTGTCATCTGATATCAAGTTGGAGCATTCCCTCAATTGCTGGAGGTAATGCCTTCAGTTCAGGATTGGCTGGCTACAAATGGGCTGGTCTTTAACCTGAGGAAAACTGAAATTTTATGGATAGGTAAGAATCCATGGCCTGATGGGCAGTGAAAGATCCAGGTTAGTCCAGTAGTAATGCTGATGCTCTCTTCAGTGAGAGATTGGGAAGTGTTTTTGGATTCCTAATTGCAAATGAGAACACAGGTGAGAGCTGTTGTAGGCTGCACTTTTTATGAGTTGTGTCTGGTGTATAAATTGAGATATCTGTTAACCCCTCAGGGCTTTTGCACACTTGGGCAATTGATGATCCCGAGTGTGTTGGATTAGTGAAACTCACTATATCTGGGTCTGCCGTCTTCAGTTCAGCAGGTATTTCAGGTAGCCCAGAATGCCGCAGCACACTTGGTTTCCGACTGCGACTTGCACAATCACATTCATCCAGTATTACAATTGTTACACTAGTTGCCAATTGCCCAGTGAGTTGTTTCTAAGGTGTATTTGATTTTTAAGGCACTGCATGAGATAGGCCCTGCTTATTTAAGGAATTGTTTGAAATCTTATATTTTTTAACCATTCCTTAACATTCTCAGGATTTAAATATGTTAGTGGTTCCCTTAGTAAAAGATGCCTGGCTAACGGTATCAAGAAAGGCAGCTTTTGCTGGACCGACTCTTTGGAATTTGCTGCCTGGAGTCTACAAGAGGAAGAGGATTTTAGTATTATTCAAAGATAGTTGGAAGCTTGGCTCTTTGTTCAAGCCTTTGAGATAAGCTGAAGGCTGGGGTTATGGCATTGATTTTCTATGGGAATTCTAAGCTTTGATTATTATCTAATTTATGCTGTTGATGTCTGTTGGCATGTGTTTTTATGGATGTTCTTTTGTACTCCGCCTAGGATAGCCTGTTTTGATTTAATTCGGTGGATTATAAATTGTTGAAATAAATAAATACAAATAGAGTTTCTTCAGTAGTGATCATGAATCCACACGGAAGATAAGTTCTTAATTTTAATGTTGCAGGCACTCTTATTTGCAAAGTAAAAACGCAGCAATACTTTTACTGAATAGTTCTAGAGGTTTCTTTAGCTCTGGTATGGGAAATCCTGTCTCTCTGACCATTTCCTCTAGACTTCCCCTGCTACTATAGGTAGTGGCCAGGGCTGTCGCAAGGAGTTGAACACCCTAGGCGAACCTCATCTCTTGCGCCCCTCCCCAACCTCCATTACCACCACTGCTGCTCCTCTCTGGGACTTGCAGTGGCGGCAATGGTCAGAAACAGCCTCACAGCACTTCTGTTCAATTTTCAGCGCTGCGAGGCTGTTTCCGTTCTGCCCCTGCCGAGGTCTGATGACATCCTGTTTGCAAACAGGTATGGGGCCCCGACAATGCCACAAGAGGCATAACATCTGACGCCGGGAATGCTTGCAAGACTCTATGCGGCAAAGAAAAAACTACAAAAAACAGACTTCTGAAAGTAACAGCAGTGAAAAAGGGCACCGTAGACAAAATGCACAGCTCACGGTGAAAAGGGAATCACAGCATCTGAAAGGCTGGTCAGGGAAACCCGAGCAGGGCTTCCCAACTAACTACAAATTACCTTCCCCCATCCCCCCCCAGGGCCCATGTGGGGCTCTCCTATTCACTCTTTGGCCCACCAAGCACATGAGTAGCAGCGCTGCATACAGGGAATGCTGTCAGCTTCTGGAGATAGGGGTGTACCCAAGCTTCCAGCACTATCAGGCTTATACACAGATCACAGAACCATGGTTTGGGCCAGGGGAGACTGCCCTATCTGCACTGCTGCACCAATCCAAACACCTTGTCACCTGCTGAAGGCAGACAAATACTGGCTTCTCTCAGTGCTGAACCAGAAGATATACCTAGTGAGTCTGCCTCTATCAGCTAGCAAAAGAACGTTACCCACTCAGCTGGACTACTCTAGCAAGATTATAAGGAAAAGAGCATTTATAATATTAGATCACACTTAAAAGTACACATGGTGCAAGCAGGAAAATACTTGTAGGGTAGGCATGTTCATGGGAGGAGGAGACTGGATGGAGCATCAGCAGATATGTGATTTACAGGTGTATTTTATAAAATAGTTATGTATGTGCAACAGTATTTTAATAAGATGCATAGATAATTATGTGTCTTTATAAAACAGGCTCAAACTAGATGCCTTCTACACTTCCAAAACTAGGCCATCCTTTGTGTTGAAGCCAGCTTTCCATTCATCACCTTGTTTGATCTAGATGAGATTGTGGATCCCTCAAGGATCTGCCTTAGTGAATATTTTAGGCTTTCAGAGCTTTTAAAACCATTCAGAGATCAATGGCAGAGGACACCTGTCCTTAATAATAATTTTTGTGGAGGCCAATTCTGTAGGTACATGTCCAGGCCATCCGGACATCCAGAAATCTGGATGGCCCGGAGATGCACCCGATTCTGCTCCCGCAGGGGCTAGATGGCCCCACAGGAGAAGAATGGAGGCACTGGACCTGGACTTCCTGGACGTGCCCTGATTCTAGCACCCCAGATGTCCAGGCACGTCCTCAGTTAGCTCAGCCTTGCTACTGTATGGAGCTGCAGTGCTATGGCGTCCCTTTGCCATGGCACCACAGTTCCATGCAGGAGCTCCAATCACCTGCACCATACAAAATGCCCTTTTCTCCGCCGCCTGACACCCAATTGGGCTTTCTGAGGCTGGGATCAGGCAGCGGGGAACCCCCTGCAGCCACTTATCCAGTTGTGGGGGCCCGACGGTGCCATCCTCCAATGCTGGGGGGACTTATTCCACCTCCGAGGTGGAATAACTCCACCGTCTATCCTTGTGAACCTAGACATACAGGGCCATGACCAGAATCGACCCTGTACATCCACCCCCTCCCACCCCACTCTCCTCCCCATTGCCGCCCCTGCCTGCCCCCGTCCAGAGCTCCCCACACATCTCCTATGTAGGTGCAGGGAGCTTTGGGCAGGGAATAAGGGCCTGGGCTAATAGCGGGGATGTACAACCAAATCAGATGTACATCCCCACTAATTCTCATTCAGAATGACCCCCTTAATGTTTTGATAAGTGATGCAGAGCCCAAGGGAACCAAAAAAGAATCCTAGGTTGCCAATGATTTACAAGAGTGGATACAGCCCCATGCTATATTCTTCTGGATGTAATCTGGGATTCCCTTGGTTTCATGTCCAGATAAAGGATAAGCACGAATTCAAGGTACCATCATCCCAGGCAGTAGTTCAATGGCACAACGGTACTCAATGTTTAGGAAAAGTCTCCGTTTGCTTCTTGAAAATGCTGGCAGATGAATGATATTTTTGCTAGTAGGCCTAGAGGCATTTCGAGGGTGGCATTTATAAGGACAGGATCCATGGAACTGGGATCAGGGATGCAAGAGGAAGAACAAGAAGGTAACCAGGAAACAATCGGTCCCATCATCAATCAATAAAGAGATTAGTTCCTGAAGTTGAGGTAACCCCAACAGAAAGATAAAGGACATTGCATTGACAATCAATAATGAAATGATTTCTGTGTCAGGTACCCACCATTAGGTTAAAATCCAAGTTGACGTGGATTTGATTAACCACTTTTCCTCAATAAGAAAAAGGTGTGTATATGTCCCTGGCCTAAGAGTCTGTCATCAGTGGTGATGATGGAAGCTGGCAATGGGTTCGACTTCACTGGTATCCTTTGTAAGTAGCCAAAATCAAAATTAATGATGCTTCCAGTAGCCCTTGAATCAACAAAGGCTACTGTCTCCACATGATCAGAGGACCAATGTGGAGAGACTGAGGCAGAAAGACTTTGAGACATGTGATTGAGGAAAAGGGTGCTGCTTCAGAGCCCAACTTGAACTTATTTAGACATGTCATAGCAAAATGTCCTTGTTATACATAGGCCCCTATTCCTTTTTAGGTTTCTCTCTGCATAAGGAAGTCTAAGCCACCTCCATAGGTTCCTCTGTCTGCAAGAGGTGAACAGGAGTGAGGCAGAGATGATAGAGGGATTCCAGGAGGGCAGCTGAAGTTCAAACTGATATTCTCTGAATTTATTTTTTTAAGTGCCGTCAAGTCAATGCTGACTCCTGGTGACCAGCAGCCCCTGGGTTTTCTTGGCAAGGTATGATTGGAAGTAGATTGCCAGGCCTTTTCTTCTGAGGCAAGGGAAGGTAAAGTGGCTTGCCCAATGTCACAAGAAGTGCCAGTGGGAATCAAATCCAATACAAATACAAAGATGTAAATACATTCAGCTACAGGGGTAAGTCTGACAGGACAACTCATCCTTAATCTGGGCAGAAAGGCCATTCCAGAAGACTGCCATTCAGACCTCATCGTTCTAACTCATTTTTATAGTGACAATGTGGAACTACACCACATACTGACCTAATGTACAAGTGCCATGGTTTCAATTAAAGGAACCCAGAAAATGCAGAAACCAGGTGCTTTTGGGATCATCAAAAACTCATGAAAGCGTTAATGAAGGTTTCATAATTTGCAACAATTGGATCCTGCCTTTTTCATAGAGGAGAAGCCCAGTCCAGCAGCATATCTGTCAAAACTAAGATAATACAGGCCAGACTGGACTTGTGTTTTGGCAAACAAGAGGACAGTAGTCTAAAAACAGTGAAAAACTAATTCAGGAATCCATAACAGGTCTTCTGATGCCCAGAAAAACATAGTGGAGTCTTCACTCTAAGTTTACTATGAGGAGAGAACAGGCAATGGGGGCACTGCATCAGGGTCTGCAGGCTATGCTTGCACGGACATGACCAGGTGAAGCTCCTCAGTTTGCTCTTGCAGTTGGGTCAGGCACTGGTTTAATTCTCCCAAGTTTTCCTTGAGCAGCTAGGACAAGGGTTGGTAGCCACCTAGAGCACCAGCCCTCCAGGGACGCCCATTGCCACTACTTCTACCCCTCTCTGGGGCCTGCAGCACTGGCAATGGCTAGGAATCCGTGACACAGTGCTTACCTGAAGTCTCTGTTGCTGCGACACTGTTTAGGAGAGCTTGTTTCCAACAGCAGCAGCAAGGAGAGGAATACCGAATTCCAAAAAATGTTTTGCATAAGAAATGAAACGAGTACTGCACTTGAACAAACATAGGCAGTGCAAGCACTTCCACTTAACTGCCACATTTTCTTCTGGATGAAATGCAACCCTTGCTAACAAAAGCCCTGTTAAGCTCTTCTACCATGCTGATAAGGTCAATCAGGACAGCACACAGGTCTCCGTAGGAGCTCCGATTCAGCTTATTTCCTGTCCAATTCTATTTTCAAAAGTTGCTAGTTCCAGCAGTGTCAGAAAGAGTAGAGTGCTAGGATGCTAAGGACGTCGTATTGTTTTCTTGTTATTATCCGGAAAGCTTTCACGCAGTCACTTGTAACATGGTTAAATATGACAAGATTGGTGAAGTAAAACTTTAAAAGAAAAAGGAAGGTTGGCTGCAGATGAACACAGATGGTGGTTCTGTTTTTCAAACTAGGTGGTGGAGACTCTTCCCCCCCCCCTCCCCATCTGCCACCACAGTGCTTTCTGCGTTTATTAATGGCATAGTGCAACAGATTGAGTTGATCTAAGCTATATTGCTCGGTCTAACTGCTGAATCCTAAGAAGATGGAAGGTGTTCATATGGTTGTAAATGTGACTTGGCTAATGTCCTTCCTGGCTCTAGTTTATAGGACTGCTAGTTTTCGTACTATGCATCTATTCTTTTCTTTTCTTTTGTATTTCTTTCAGTCACTCTGGTGTCAGTTTTTAAAAGGTCTAACAGGCTAACTTGCTAAATCTCTGTTTTTCTCAAAAATGTAGCAAATAACCAAATTTAGCTAGGGAAAAGAGGTAGCTCATTTCAGGGGGGAGGGGGAGAGGAAAGGGTTTAAGAGACAGCGCTCATTTTCAGCACTAACCAGCCAGCTTTAGCAGCACAATCTACCCCAAAATCTAGCTGCTCAAATTTTACTTTGCTAGAACGTAGCCATGGGTAACTTGAGCTTTAGTAAACTTTCATATAAGAGGAACATTAGCATGGCTTTTTATGATGCTAGTGAGCTCGTTTGCATGATTTTGCCTAACAATGAACTCATTAACATCTTATCATTGAAACCCACATTAATGCTGCATTAGCTAGAAAACTCTTGGGTCAGTATTTAGCCAAACTGGTCAGGTTATTTTTTAAATTCTGGCTAAATTTCATCTAAATATTCAGCACCAGTATCTGGATAATGGCTGGCTCTGAATATCCGGATTTTGTGATGAATTCCAGTCACTTGGAGGGTAGTTTTATAACAGGGCACTTAGTCAAAGCACGATAACGTTCCCAAATTAAGCTTATTTTATCAGGGCAAGCATACTAGCATAAGTGGCAGAGATTATGCCTTACGTTAAGGTGGACTTCCTTACACCAGTCCTAAATCTGGGGAAATGACTGCATCTACGTTTTGCAAGTACACGGTAAATTACACAGGTACACTACCAAAAAACTGCCTCCAGTTTTGCAACTGATTCCTATAGATTTTGGGGTGCTGAATCCAGGAAAAAATAGCCAAAATGTTCCATCACGTCACGTTTTCTTGCAAAATTAGATTTCTTACCCATATAAGGAATGTTCACATAATTTCTTTTTAGCCGACTGCAGTTTATTTTCTTGGCCCAAAATAGAGGTTGTAATGGCTAACTAACTAGAAACACTCCCTCATGATATTTTAGAGTGTTTTGTATTCATTTTATACATTAACAGGACAATTGGGAGGCGGGGGGCTAAATCCAGTACTCGTGCTGGCACATGTTCTTTCCTGTTCGCCTCGCCTCGTTCGCTCGCTCAAACACGGTGGTTGCGACATGAACGTTCCTGTCAAATTTCAGTTTCTTGCAAGTTCATTATTACCTTTTGTTTGCTCAGTCGTAATCCAGCTTTATTCCGAAGTGGTTCACTACAGTTGTAGTTTGCAGTGCTGTGTATTTGTGATGGCTCACAGAGCCAGAGGTTGCGTCAACTCTCCGGACAGGTTTTGTTTTATTTGTGGGGAATATACCGTGAAAAAGCGGCAGAGGAACATTTCTGCATTTATTAAAAAAGTATATTTCGCCTATTTCGGTTTGAAGTTAGGCGATCAAGACAAACCGTGGGCTCCTCACAAAGTGTGCAAGACATGTGAGGAAGATCCACGCTTATGGATGAAAGGTAAAAAACAAGCATTTCGTTTCGGAATACCTATGATGTGGCGTGAACAAAGAGACCACAGCAGTGACTGCTATTTTTGCTCTTGCATTGTGAAGGGATACAACTTAAAAAAATAAGAACGTAATAAGTCACCCCAACCTTCCCTCAGCAATTAGGCCTATGCCTCATAGCAACGAAGTACCTGTGCCTGAACCACCAAAATCTTTGGATCATATTTGTGTGGACGGTTCTGATCATGATGAGACTCATCAGATGGCTTTTCCCGATGAGTCCAGTACTTCCGAGTTTGAAACTGAACCAGATCCGAAACCTGAACTTTTCTCTCAAGCTGAATTGAATGATTTAGTCCGGGATTTAGGACTCCCAAAAGATGCTGCCCAACTGCTAGGTTCTAGGCTTAAACAGAAAAATCTATTGTCACCAGGAACAACTTTTTATTGGTACCGCAACCGCAACCGCGAGACACAATTTTTGAAGTATTTCAGCAAAGAGGAAGATTTGGTATTTTGCAACGATATATACGGAGTGATGGAAAAGTTTAAACTCAAGTATGATCCTGCTGAATGGCGGCTGTTCATTGATTCGTCAAAAGACAGCATAAAAGGTGTTCTTCTTCATAATGGCAACACATTCGCTTCAGTACCTATTGCTCACTCTGTTATTCTCCAAGAAAAATACGAGAATTTGGCCCTGATTCTTCAGAAGATTCGTTATGATGAGCATAAGTGGATGATTTGTGGAGACTTTAAAATTCTATCCATGCTATTAGGGCAGCAATCCGGTTTCACCAAATATCCCTGCTTCCTTTGCTTGTGGGATAGCCGGGCCCGCGACCTACACTGGGGGAAAAAAGACTGGCCAATTCGGAAGTATTTGAGACCCGGTGAGAAAAATGTTCATGAGAGCTTGGTACCTCGTGATAAAATTCTATTACCACCTCTCCACATTAAGTTGGGTCTCATTAAGCAATTCATCAAGTCCCTTCCAAAAGATGGTGAGTGCTTTTGGTACCTTTGCTCAAAGTTCCCCCGACTTTCTGAAGCAAAGCTAAAGGAAGGAGTGTTTGTTGGCCTTGATATAAGGAAACTCATTTCAGATGGAGCATTCGCTGAAACGATGTCTGAGAAGGAAAAGAAGCCTGGGATTCCTTCAAGGATGTTGTTCTCAAATTCTTGGGGAACAGGCGGGATGAGAACTATAAGGATATTGTTGCCAGGATGCTCAATGCCTTCAAAGAACAAGGCTGTAACATGAGCCTGAAAGTCCATTTCTTGCACTCCCATGTGAACTACTTTCCCGAAAACCTGGGGGCATACAGTGAAGAACAAGGTGAAAGGTTTCACCAGGACATAAAGGACGCAGAGAGAAGGTACCAAGGAAGATGGAACACCACTATGATGGCTGATTTCTGCTGGTTGCTGCTGCGGGAAACCCCAGATGAAAAATACGCCAAGCAGCGCACCAAGAGAAGCATTCGGGGGAAGAAGAAACGGGCCCACCAGGAGATTGATTGACCCAAGAATGACTTTAAAATCTAAACTGTGTTGACAAATATCGTGTTTTTACTAAACTTTGAAATAAACATTTGCTAGTTATTACCACAGTGTCGGATCTCATTTATTAGAATTTTATTTTCACACCATCAGGTGTTTGTCTTCATGTATTGCAATGGTGTGGTTTGCGTTTTCTATTCTTACATACATACCTGTACAACATTTTTTGCACATTTCTTTGCTTTGCTTTGTGTCTAACCTCGCTCTTATATGCTCAATGTTTGTGCACATGTATGTGGCTGTTTTAAGTGCAGACAATTTT
The DNA here is from genome assembly GCA_033557465.1 of Ichthyophis bannanicus. Lineage (NCBI taxonomy): Eukaryota > Metazoa > Chordata > Amphibia > Gymnophiona > Ichthyophiidae > Ichthyophis > Ichthyophis bannanicus. The sequence goes on from CM066031.1 coordinate 1,608,697,729, forward strand.
GCTACCATCACAGTGTGTTTTGTTGACATTACTCTATTCTTATGTGCTGCCTTGTTACAATTTTCTTTATTCTTATTTGAATAACTACTAAACAATTAGTATAAAGAATTCATCCAAGAAACTTTTATCTCGATTGCACTCAATCTGAAACGTTCACCTCAAACTGCTAACCCAATGTAGCAAAAAATCTGTACGTGATGGAGCAAATTGGTTACCAGATTTGGATTCAGCGCACCAAAAAACGTAAAAATCAATCGAAACATTAGAGGCAGTTTAAAAAAAATTTTTTTTAGTGTACCTGTGTTATTAGATTTTGCTAGCAGGCCTAGAGGCATTTTGAGGGTGGCGAGGGGAAGGAGGCCATGGGACTAACAGAGTGTAGGTAGTGCGAACAAATAAACGGGTTGATTATAAAATATGATAATTTACCTGCATACTTACAAAATGTAGATGCAGTCATTTCCCCAGATTTAGGGCTTGTATAAGGAAGTCCACCTTAAAGTAAGGCACAATCTCTGCACCTTATGCTACTATGCTTGCCTTGATAAAATAAGCTTAATTTGGGAACGTTAACATGCTTTGACTAAGTGCCCTGTTATAAAACTACCCTCCAAATGACTGGAACTCACCACAAAATCGGGATATTCAGAGCCAACCATTATCCAGATACTGGTGCTGAATAAGAACATAAGAACATAAGATATGCCATACTGGGTCAGACCAAGGTCCATCAAGCCCAGTATCCTGTTTCCAACAGTGGCCAATCTAGGTCATACGTACCTAACAGTTTCCCCAAAAGACACAGGTTCCACAGTGCTTGTATTGGGTCAAGCATTGATATCCTGGGTCCTTTCTTAATGGTTTATGGACTTTTCCTCCAGGAACTTGTCCAACCCTTTTTTAAACACAGCTACACTAACAGCCATTACTTCATCCTCCGGTAACAAATTCCAGAGTTTGATTACACGTTGAGTGAAAAAATATTTTCTTTTATTAGTCATAAATAGTTTATCCTGTAGCTTCATTGCATGTCCCCTAGTCTTTCTTTCTGATAATGTAAACAATTGATCTACGTTTACCCGTTCCACTCCGTTCATTAATTTATAGGACTTCTATCATATCTCCCCTCAGTGGTCTCTTTTCCAGGTTAAAGAGCCCTAATCTTTTTAGCCTTTCTTCATAGGTGTATCCTTCCATCCCCTTTACCATTTTGGTGGCTCTTCTCTGAACCTTTTCTAATAACGCTATATCCTTTTTAAGATACGGCGACCAGAACTGCACACAGTATTCAAGGTGCGGTCTCACCATGGAACGATATAGAGGCATTATAATATCCTTTGTTTTATTTTCCATTCCTTTCCTTATACCTAGCATTCTATTTGCTCTCTTGGCCGCCGCTGCACACTGGACCGAGGGTTTTAACATGTTATCCACAATGACGCCTAAGTCTTTTTCCTAGGTGGTGGTTCCTAATGTGGAACGTTGCATTGTGTAACCATAGTTTGGGTTGTTCTTCCCTAGGTGCATAACTTTGCACTTGTCCACATTAAATTTCATCTGCCATTTTGATGCCCAGTCTTCCAGTTTATCAAGATCCTCTTGCAATTTTCTACAATCCTCTTGGGTTTTAACAACTTTAAGTAGTTTTGTGTCATCTGCAAATTTGATAACCTCACTCGTTATTCCCTTTTCCAGATCATTTATGAATATGTCAAAAAGCAGCGGACCCAGCACAGATCCCTGGGGTACACCACTATTCACCTTTCTCCATTGGGAAAATTGGCCATTTAGCCCTACTCTCTGCTTTCTATCTTTTAACCAGTTCCTGATCCACAATAGTACACTGCCTCCTATCCCATGACTCTTTAGTTTTGCCAAAAGTCTCTGATGAGGGACCTTGTCAAAGGCTTTCTGAAAGTCCAAATACGCTATATCAACCGACTCACCTTTGTCTACCTGTTTATTCACACCTTCAAAAAAACATAACAGATTAGTAAGACAAGATCTTCCTTGTCTAAAGCCATGTTAGCTGTTTCCCATTAAGCTATGACTATCTACATGTTCAGCAAATTTGTTCTTTATGATGGTTTCTACCATTTTTCCCGGTACTGACAACAGGCTCACCGGTCTGTAGTTTCCCGGATCACCCCTGGAACCCTTTTTAAAAATTAGCATTACATTCGCCATCCTCCAGTCTTCAGGTATTACAGATGATTTTAATGATAGTTCACAGATTACTAATAGCAGGTCTGCAATTGCATATTTCAGTTCTTTCAACACCCTTGGATATATATCATCCGGCCCAGGTGATTTGCTACTCTTCAGTTTATCTAATAGTTGTAATAAATCTTCCCGAAGTATCAATAATTCCTTTAATTCTTCCGCACCTTTAAATACCACTTCAGTCATGGGTAACATCCCTACATCTTCCTCAGTAAAGACCGAAGCAAAGAATTCATTCAGTCTCTCTGTTATCGCCTTGTCGCCTCTTAGTGCCCCTTTAACCCCTCTATCATCTAATGGACCAACTGACTCTCACAAGTTTTTTGCTATGAATGTACTTTAAAGTCTTTATTATGCATTTTTTCTTCCGCAGCATGCTTCTTCTCAAATTCTCCCTTTTCTTGCCTTATCAATGCCTTGCATTTAACTTGCCAGTGCTTCTGCTGTTTCCAGGTTTTGTCATTTGGCTCTTTTTTCCATTTTCTGAAAGATGCTTTTTTGGCAACAGCCTCTCTGACCTCACCTTTAAACCATGCTGGCAGTTTTTTTGGACTTCCTTCCACTTTTCTTAAAGCATGGAATACAGCTGGTCTGGGCTTCCAAGATAGTATTTTTAAACAGCACCCAAGCTTGATGTAAGTCTTTAACCTTTGCAACTGCTCCTTTTAGTTTTTTCTTAACTATTTTCCTCATTTTATCATAGTCTCCTTTATGAAAGGTAGTACTGTGGATTTCCTTACTATCCCTCCTCCACTAATTAAATCAAACACGATCATGCTATGATCCCTATTGCCAAGTGGCCCCAGCACCCTTATCTCTTGCACCAGATTTGGAGTTCCACTAGGACTAGGTCCAATATGGCTTCCCCTCTGATCGGTTCTTGAACCAGCTGCTCCAAGAAGCAGTCATTTATTTCATCTAGGAACTTTATCTCCCTAGCATGTCCTGCTGTGACACTGACCCAGTCGATACCGGGGTAATTGAAATCACCCATTATTATTACTGTGCTGTAACTTTTGTTAGCTTCCTTGATTTCTTTGAGCATTTCATCATCCATTTGTTCATTCTGGCCAGGCGGTCAATAGTACCCCCCCACACACACACACACACACACACTGCCATCACCTTCCCCTTTTTACATGGAATTTCCATCCATAGAGATTCTACAGCAAATTTTGTTTCCTGCAAAACTTTAATCGTTTCTGACTCAATGCCCTCTCTAACAGAGCGCAACCCCTCCACCAATGTGATCAGCTCTATCATTACGATATAGTTTGTACCCAAGTATCACAGTGTCCCACTGGTTGTCCTCCTTCCACCATGTCTCTGAGATTCCAATCACATCTAACCTCTCATTTAGTGCTATATATTCTAACTCTCCCATCTTATTTTTCAGACTTCTAGCATTTGAATACAAGCATTTTAGAGACTGTATTTTATTCATATTATTATATTTAGATGAAATTTTGCCAGAATTTAAAAAAGTGGAGTAAGAAGGGACCATGTGGATTAGTAACACTGTCTATGCTCCACATTCCCATGTCCCAGCATGGACCCCTATCTACCTACTTGCCTGTCTCAGTCTGCCTTCCTGCCACTCATCCTGATGTACTAGCTGTACAACCATGGGCAGATTCAGCCACAGAGAATTAGGAGTGACACTTCCTCCATTGTTTCTCCCACATGCTACACATATGGTTAGGTTTCTCTCTCCTGTCCTCTTCCCCCCAGCCTATAATCCAACCTTGGGCTGTCTGTGGAAAGTGAGCTTTTAAAAGGTGAGGTAAGAGAATGAAAAGGGAGAGAGAGAGAGTTACATGTTGGATGTGTATGTGTATGAAATTTGTGTGTTTGGAAATGTGCATGGGTGTGTGACATTTAGTATCATTCCTCGTCCCTCTCTTCACCTTAAGAACATAAAATATACCATACTGGGTCAGACCAAGGTCCATCAAGACCAGTATCTGTCTCCAACAGAGGCCAATCCAGGCCACAAGCACCTGTCAGGTTACCAAAAAGGTACACAGATTCCGCGTTGCTTATCCCAGGATAAGAAGTGTATTTCCTTGGTCCTCTTTAATATTAGTTTATGGACTTTTCTTCCAGGAACTTGTCCAGACCTTTTTTTTTTAAACCCAGCTACACTAACAGCGTTTACCACATCCTCCAGCAATGAATTCTAGAGTCTAATTATGCATTGAGTGAAAAAAATATTTTCTCCTACTAGTCCCAAATGGACTACATTGCAGCTTCATTGTGTGTCCTCTAGTCTTTCAACTTTTTTGAAGGAGTAAACAACCAATCTATGTTTATCCATTATTTTATAGACCCATTTTGCTGGCTCTTCTCTGTACCATTTCCAAATTCTGCCATATCCTTCCTAAGATACGGTGACCAGAATTGCACACTATATTAAAGGTGCAGTCGCACCATGAAACGATAGAGAGGCATTATATCCTTTGTTTTATTTTCTACTCCTTCCCTTATGATTGCTAGCATTCTATTTGCTCTCTTGGCCACCGCTGCGCATTGGGCAGAGTGTTTCAACATATTATCCACAATGACACCAAAATCCTTTTCCTGGGTGGTGGTTCCTAAGGTGGAACTTTGCATCATGTAACCATAGCTTGGGTTGTTCTTCCCTAACTCTGCACCTGTCTACATTAAATTCCATCTATCATTTGGATGTCCAGTCCCCAAGCTCCTCCTGCAATCTTTCACAATCCTCCTGTGTTTTAACAACTTTAAGTAATCTTGTGTCATCTGCAGATTTGATCACTTCACTCATTATTCCCATTTCCAGGTCATTTATGAATATGTTTAAAAGCAGTGAGCCCAACACAGATCTCTGGGGTACTCCACCATTCACATTTCTCCATTGAAAAAAACAGTTCTTGATCCACAATATTACACCGCCTCCCATTCGATGATTTTTTAATTTCGCCAAGAGTTTCTCATGAGGGACCTTCTCAAAGGCTTTCTGAAAATCGAGATGCACTAAATCAACTGGCTCACCTTTATCTACCTGTTTATTCACACCTTCAAAAAAATATAGATCTCTATCATATTTGTCTCTATTTCCTAAATGCAAACAGATTGTCACCAAATTCAGAATTGGGACAACAAACTAGTAATACAGGCCTGAATATTCAAAAGGGCTTATATGTTTAGTGACAACTGTCTGTGCAAGTCCTCGATATGGGAATTCTTAGTGGCACTATGGGGGTACTTTCTAAAGTGCCACCTAAAGTTACAAGCCATCAAGGCTATTTTGGTGATTCATGTGCATAAATGGCTCTTTCTGCATGCAACATATGCAGTAGCTATTTTATCAGTGCACATGCATGAGTGAAGGAGTAGCCTAATGGTTAAGAACACTGGCTTAGGAGCCTAGAGACCAGGGTTTGACTCCCACTAGTACTCCTTGTGGCCTTGGGCAAGTCACTTAAACTTCCATTGCCTCAGAAAAAAAAATCCAAGGAGGAGTTGGCTCAGTGGTTGGGACAGGTTATCTCAGGCCAGAAGGCTGGGGGTTCAATTCCCACATGGTGACAAGCAACCTCCAGCCAGAGGGACTGGGGTCTCTAGTCCCATGGCCACTCCTTGTGGCTTTGGGCAAGCCACTTAACCCTTCATTGCCTCAGGTGCACTTAGATTGTGAGTCCTTTGGGGACAAGGGAATAAAAGGTTTCTGTTAGCATACATGTAAACCACACTGATTCTAAAGAGCATGGTATAAATAAAATCAATGTTTAATGTACATTGCTAAGTTTAAGTTTCAATGTAAACCGCTTTGATTGAAATGATAAAGCAGTATATAAAAACTGCTAAATAAAAAAATAAATGTTGGCCCAATGGCCCATACCCTCACTGTGGGTGTGAGCACAGGAGGAGTTTGAGCGGAGTGTGGCCGTGGAACGCAAGTACACACATAACTTATGAAATGCTACAATTTATGCATGATCTTTGCAAGTCTAGGCATGGGCATTTACACCAGCTCTAGGGCTAGTCTAAGTGACCACACCTTAAATGAATGCGTGTATTTTCCAAATTCAAGCGTAAAATAGATGCTTCCTTAGACAATTAACCTCTATATGGATAGTACCACTAAAAATACCCTCTAAATGTTCCAGCACTATCTGGATAGTGACAGGATGGAATCCTGATATTTTGCCTAACTATACAAATAGTGGCAATATTCAGCCGCTGTCTATACAGTTAACCAGATAGTTATAAAAAATACTGTCCTAACTTAAACCGCTTAGAAGCCAATTCCAATAGACCGGCTAGCAAATGCAAGAGCATTTAACTCGGACATGGCTTGATTTCCACTTGAATCCAAAAACATGAGTTTAGACATACCTGTGTTTCTACCATTGGGATCATAGAAGTGTCTGGCGCGGCACTTTCAATATGCTGCTCGGCAGGCCTGTGCACGTATCCAGCATGAGGCCCCGTGCACAGATACAGGCAGTAAAGCAGAGAAACATGTCTCTGGTAGGGTTGCCAACTTTTTCACCGAGAAAAAACCGACACCTGTGGCTCGCCATGCTCCACCCATTCTCGTCCCCTAGTCCCACCCCTGCCCCGCCCCCAGCCCCACCCACAAAAATTACCAAGGATACGTGTAGGCTAACTTCCTTGGTCAGATAATAATTAAACTGGGAACCCCAAAAGCCAAACATGAAATGTACAACACTGGAGAAATAAAACTATAAAGCAATTTCCTCTTGCACTAAACAAAAACGCAAAGATGTTAGCAATAGACACTTCCCAGACCAGACATATTCCAGTTAATAAATTCAAAATAAAAAGTATTTTTCTACCTTCTGTTTGGGCATTTTATGTTTCAGTTGCAATTGCTCCAGTCACTTTCTTCTGGTTTCTTTGTGTCTTCTGCAAGCTATCCATTTGTCCTTTCTTCTCTTTTAGAGGTTTTCCATTCTCTCTCTATTTCTGCTTGTTTCCCTTTTCCTCTTTCCCCCAGTTCTTTCCTTATTCCTTTATCATCCATTTAAATTTCAACCTTCCATTCTCAAGCCCCTCTTACTCTCCCAATACCCGGCCCATCGTAGACTTTTCTTCCACACAAAATATCTTTTCCCCTCTCCATTCTCATTCCCCATCCATTCTAGTCCTCCCCCAAAATCAGTTCCCTTATAGTTCTAGACCCACCCAGCATCCACTCCCTTCTAGTCCCATTCTCCCATGCCCCCCATCAGCCCATTTCCAGTCCTATTCCAGCTCTTCATCAGCCCATTTCCAGTGCTAGCCCTCACATCACAGGCCATTAGAAGTCCTAGCCCCCCCACCATCACAGCCCATTTGCAGTCCTAGCCCCCCTAATCACAGCCTATTTTCAGTCCAAGTTCCCCCTCCCTCCACCATAGCCCATTTCCAGTCCAAGTTCCCCCCCTCATAGCCCATTTCCAGTCCAAATCCCCTCCCCATAGCCCTTTTCCAGTCCAGGTCCCCCCCCCCCGCCGCCTCATCACAGCCCATTTGCAGTCCTAGCCCCCCCTATCAAAGCCCATTTGTAGTCCTTGTCCTCCCCCCCCCACCAGCACTGCAGCTTCACCACCCCCCCTTAGTGCAGCTTCGCCCCCCACCAGTGCAGCTTTACCCCCTGCCACTTAGTGTAGCTTTGCCCCCCTTAGTGCAGCTTCACCCCTTAGTGCTGCTTCATTCCCCCCCCTTAATGCTGCTTCCACCCCTCCCCCCACTCCTCAGTGCTGCCTCTGCTTTGCCCCGTGCAGCTGCTGCTTCTGCTTTTTGCAGAGCAGCAGCTGCAATAAACTTAATTTGAAAAGGAAGAGAAACCTGAGGAGCCCTCCAGTTGTCCTTCTGCAGCCCCTGAGGAAGTGATGTCAGATGGAGAAGGGCTCCTCAGGTTTCTCTTCCTTTTCAAATTAACTTTATTGCAGCCGCTGCTCTGCGAAAAGCAGAAGCAGCGGCTGCACGGAGGATCGATTGCGTTCGCGTTTGCGCTTGCGCTTGCGCACTGTGGAGAAAAGTTGTTTTTTTTGCTCTGGCTGCTCCTGATCTCGCGGCCAGAGCAAAAAAAACGGCTTTTCAAGGGCCGGTTCTATATCTGTGCCGGCAGCCGGCCTGGCCATGGAAAAACCGGCCAGGACGGCTGAAAACCGGTCAGTTGACAACCCTAGTCTCTGGTAATCATGGGCGATATGGGTAAATGGTGATCGGGTTTTGGACGTGCCTATCCTCACTGTATTCTGTAAAATTAGCTGTTTCTGATCGTGTTCTTCTCCGAGCTGGCCATGCCTCCGCTGTAAGAACATGCATCTCCTAAGCTGCTGTGCTCACTAACAGTGGTTCGCTAATGCATACAAGACATAGTAACTGATGATAAATGCATGCTGATGCAGACTAGACCATATCCTAGTCTCCTACATGTTCAGAACAGTGCTAGGTAATCCCAGCACTCTCTAAGATAGTATAAAAGAAGGTATATGACAGAACATACCTTGCATCAAATGGTACTTGGCATCATAAAAAGGAATAATGAGCACATTTGCAGGGAACACAGAAACTGGCCTTTCCTGAATATGCTTTAAACATCTCCAGGGCAAACCACGCCCCCATTCCACCCCTCCCGGGCATGTTCTGAGATCCTTGTGCTAGCACTGTGGACGTGCATGGACGCAGGGTTTCAGAATACGGTCATAGATGTTTTCATGAGAAAAATGTCTCCCGCGCACGGCCAATTTGTGTTATGCAATGACCTTCCTAGTGAATATCATTACTATAAGTATATCTACCGGTGGTGAGCGCTCTCCACCTATATGCAGTGCCATCACCTACCCGGATAACTGCATTGCATATTCATGCTATTTTAAACACCATGGCCAGCATTTAAAACAAACAAAAAAACATGCTAGCTGTCACGGCTGAACACTGACCAAAGAGCATGCAGACAAACACTGACCTAGAAACTCCAGGAAGCCAGGTTCTGTGAGTAGTGCAACACTGTTGAAAAACAGAATTTTCTGGTCTCTTCTGTATCCCTTTTGCAAAACTTTCAACTCCATTTACAAGGATTCTCTTCTATTTTGTTTCTTCTCTCATGCTTCTTCACTTCTTCCCCTTTCCTCTTTCTCTAATAGCGATCCTTCACCCTTACATCTAAATTTTCCTTCATATCTATCTTTGTCTTCCAACCATTCTTTTTCACTCTCATTCCCTTCAAAGCTTTCCTATCTTCTTCAGTCACTCATTCATGCTCTCCCATTCCTAGTCTCTATCATTTTACCTCCCCCTCCCTGCTATCTTTTATACTTTTTATTGTCTTGTGCCTTCCCTCAGCCTTACCCATCGCCAATCTTATTTATCTATTTTACTTCCTTCTCAGTCCTCTTTAAGCCCTTCCTCTATTATCCCATTCTCTGAGTCCCCACTCATTCTCCCAATCATAGTTAACTACCCCTTCCTGAAAACAAATTCCTGAGTTCCTGCTCTCCTCTCATAGTATCAGAGATGTGCCTCTTTATCCCTCCCTCATGTTCCAAGTCCCTCTTCCCCTCGTGCTCCATTTTCCACCTCATTTCCTCCTTATTTTCCTTACCTTCCATCCTCCTTGCTCTCTCTCTTACTTTCTGAAACTCATCTTCCATCCATGCCCTCTTCTTACCTTCCATCCCTGTCCCTCACCTTCTATACCCTCCCCGTCCTGGGTTTCCTTCCATCTCTCACTCTTACATTCTCGTCCTCCATTCTTCCTTCTTGCCCCTGTGGTATAACTCAGTCTGCGCCTCTCCCAGAAAGAATAAAAGACAGGATACCTAGCACGTCTTACTGCTTTCTCTTGCTGCTAGTACCTCTTCAACTCATATAATTCCAACTGTGAACCATGCTTGAGAGGTGCCGGCAGCATGGCCCTCAGCACTGCCCTCCTTCATTGACAACAGCAACTCTTCTTTGCCCTGTGGACAGGGAGGGGAACGTGGCAGCCAGAACCAACTATTCTTTGATCCTTTAGATCTTATCTGAAAGGGATGCTGTGACTCCTTTTGGCCCAGCGGCCACATTGGAGAGACATCACCTAATGTTTAGTCACACAGCTCAAAAGCCAGTCTTGGAGGCATCTTGAGCGACAGCTTCTCCGAGGACAATGGTCTTTGCTGTCAATGACAGTGTTGCTATACTCAAACCACTGTAGCTGTTCTCAGAGTGGAGGCAGAAGAGTAGACTGAGATTGAAAAGATTTTAAGAGCTGACCAACTGTTTTGATTTCACTGCTGAGCTCATGTTCATGAGCTTTGAAACAGTGGCAAACTATGCGATGCATCCACTGTAGCACTATACTTCACAGTGGTCACAGAAAGGGGATGGTCAGATGTCATTCACCTTCTAAGTCTTCTCGTTCCACACTCTGTTCTTTCTCCAACCACGTCCTTTTTTCCACTCTTTGAAGGTCCTCATTGACAAACAAGACAGATGGTTTTAATTTCTATCATTTTAGTTTTCTGTTCTCGTGGACCTCTCTGCTTATGACCACTACAGGGATAAATGATACCCATGTGATTCTGGGAGGGTAGCCTCTTATGTGCTGACATAGTCCTTGCTTTCTTCCCTGTCCTCTCTCCTGTCCACCACCTCCTTCCTGCTCCAGTTTGTTGCTACAAATTTAGCTGTTTTTCTTATCAGGACCTTGTGGTCATGCAGTTCACTGATCGGCCGTTTGAAACACTGATACAGACTGCCATGTCGTTCAAACAACTAATGTTTCTACTCACCATCTGTGAGAGGGAAAGCAGCAGAGAAACACTGAGGGCAGAGAGATGCTAAACTTTAGGCACTCCCCCTCCGCCCCAACCCTCCCCCGAGTTGCTAACTCAGTTGATCACACAATATATATTATTTATTTACTTAAAATGTTTATGAACCATGTCATAAAATTCAGTGCTCCTGCCATCCTCAATGGATCTCCCAAAGATAGCCACGATCTTGCAGTGATCCCCCCTAGCCTAGAGGCCAGCACCCCATTATTGCGGCCATTATGACAGGAGCAGAGAGGACCACTTCTGCCCTGTCATTCCATCAGACCATCAGGATAGTTAAAAGTATGTCAATGGGGAATTTGGGAGGGCCATGGAGCTCCTCTTTGCTGAATAACTAGCCAGGATATGTATTTAACATTTCTTATATACTGCCTTTCATGATATCAAGGTGGTGTACATTGAACAAACTGAAATTACATGGAACAGGGCATTATAACTTGGAGATAACTACTTTTACAGGGAACATGGGCAATGGAGGATTAAGTGGCTTGCCCAAGACCACAAGGAGCACCTGTGGGACTAGAAACTCCAGTCCTTCTGGCCCAAGGTTGCTGTCCTCTAGTGGGATTTGAACCCCTGACCTTCTGGCCTGAGGCACCTTGCCCCAACCACTAGGCCACTCCTCCCCTTTGGAGAGGCCCCTCCCCTTTGGCAAATAGTGTGGGAGATGGGGAGATATTGGACTTTCCCTGATTAGATAGTCAGGATGTTCAAATGCCCAAGGAGTTGCACTGATCTGCCCTGGGAAGCTTCCAATGGGGATTTGAAGCTGATCCAGGAGGGATCAGTACTACAGGGGGGTCAGCACTTTTTTTTTCATATTGTTGATGCTGCGGCTTACAACACCACGGCACTAACAATATTGTGGAGGGGATGCATTTGAGGGGAGCATGGTAGTAATTGAGGCAGAGCTACTGACAGTTCCGTGCACCTGATTGCTACCATCCCTCCCCTTAGATTTACCATAGTTTTTTTCCTTACTGCATGGTTTCGGCAGCTAACGCACCTCAATAGACATGCCCCTTTGTGTATTTAAATATTATATTAAAAATCATTGGATTTTCACATACATTTAACTTTGAGCATGAAAAGTTGTCTTGGTCCAAAAGACAATCTTTATTTCAGAATATATTTGTATAGGAAGCTGACTTGCAAAGATCATAGTTCCTAAGACATTCCAATTCAAAGAACACTTCAAGGACTAAGTGGTTTACCACCATGGAACAATAAAACTTACAGATACTTATCCCCCTTGGAATAAATATCACCCTCCCACACACCCCCTTGGAATAAATATCACCCTCCCACACACCTTCCCATTTCCTACTCCTCCCCCAGCCTTTGACATAATTGCTATTATTTGAACATGTTATGGTCTATTGACCACAGTTACCAAATGTAATCATTCTATTTGATGTTAATATGCTTTCAGTTTGTTTGGGTGCCTAAGAAAGTACACATTTCAAATGGGACGTCCAAGTGTAATCTTGGACATCAAAGCCAGAACATCTGAAAAGAAAGGCAGGCACATGCCAGTTCAGGCACAATTCCAGAAACACGGATAACCCCGATGGGAATTTGGGTAGTTGATCACAAAGCACAGTCGCTTGAGCACCTGAATGGTGAGCTTGGCTGGGACCTTTGATGAACCAATCATCCAGGTATGGGACAAAGACCCTCATGGTCAAGAGTTAGGTGGCCATGACCATCAAGAACTTCGTGAAGACCCATGGAGCTGAGGCCAGTTCGAAGGGTAGCACTTGGTACTGATAGTGCTGACCTCTCAGCATGAACCATAATTACTGTCTGTGATTTGGATGGATCGGGATGTGCTTGGATCCTTTAGATTCAAGCAGCACAGCAAATCACCCTGTAGAAGGTATGTGAGCAGCATCCCCAGCGAGACCATTTTAAACATCTTGTGCACCAGGAACCAGTTTAAGTGTCACAGGTCCAGGATGTGCCGGAACCCACCAGTCTTCTTGGGAACCAGGAAGTATATGGAATAGAAACCCCATCTGACCTGAGCCGGGGGAACGACTTGATGACTAGGTCAGCTAACAGAGCAGAAACCTCTTCCTGCAACTGGCTCTGGTGTGCGGGGTCCATGCTGTACTCCCTTAGGGCATATGGAGGCGGCAGCTAGGTGAGGTGCAGTCAATATCCACTTTGAGAGATCTGGAACATCTAGGTGTCTGAGGTGACAAGAGGTTACCTGTGGGCAATGTGGATGAGCCACACCTCTACCTGAGGGGGTACCTGGCAGAGAGCGGCTGACTATGCTCCTGAGGAACCCGTCAAAAACTCACCCCCGGCTTGGGCTGCAAGGTGGGCTGAGCCGTTGGGGCTTTCTCCCTCCACTGCTGGCGGGGCCTGTGTCTTCAGCAGGCCTGTAGCTGGGCTGGGTAATACTGGCATGGGTGTGGATAGAAGGCCTTCTTACCCTAATGCTTCTTCTGCGTGGGATCTGCAATCTTCTTGGAGGGCCTAGAGAAGGTCACATGTTCTTTCTTGAGCTCTTCTGCCTTTTTCTCCACCAGCTTTCCAAAGAGGTTCTATCCCTGGCAGGGAATATTAGCTATCTTGTCCTGGACCCTCTATTCCAGGTCGGAAGGCTTCAACCACACCAACTGGTGGGCAGTGATGCCTATTGCTGCTACTCTGCCTGCAGACTCAAAAGCATCATAGGCACCACGCACTATGAATTTGGAGCAGTCCTTGCCATGGGTCACCAAAGCCCAAAAGGCCTCCTGATGGTCCTTAGGGATGAGGGCCACAAATTCCACCAGGTCCAGCATGACGTCTTTAAGGAACATGCTCATATATATCTGGTAGGCCAGAAGGGGTACTGGAGAAGCTCCAGCTCCTCTGCCTTCAGTTTTTCCTCCATTTCCAGAAAGAAGGGGATGCATTGGCTATGTCCCTGATGAAGTCCTGGAAGGACATGTCCTCCAGAAGCAACCTATGCTGCTCGGGGGGAAGCGGCAGGTTGGACAGGAGGTCAGTGGACCGGAGGTTAGAGGCCATTGATTCCTCCTTGGTCTCCCATTCCAATTTGGATTCCAAGAGGAAGCTGAAGCAGTGCCAGGTCTCCTCCCACCTCTGGCTCCATGATGGAGGAGAGGGTGGATGCCGGTGGCCCCCGTGCTGCCCTGAACATCGGTGCACTTGGGCATTGGATTCTGACACACTAGATAACCATCGGAACTGGCATCAATTCCGATCTCTCACCCAATGCACCTCCCTCAGTGGGAAGGGCATGGGCCTCCAGAAAAGGCTCCATGGAGTGCGGTGACAACACCATGGGTGCACAAAACCTGTGTTTCACATGGCTAGAACTGTCGCCAAGTGAGCTTCAAGGTCTCAATGGCATTCCTTCAGAACCACCACCTGCAAGGGGGCCAATGCCACAACTGCGAACACCAGCATCGACACCTCAGGCAGGGACTGCATGATGATTGGTACATCGGGAGACATCCATCTTCCCTCCTGGGCAATGGGAGTTAACTTCTCCATTCTGGGGGTTGATTCCTCCCACCAGGGAAGTTTGGCCAGCCACTCCTGGCCATTGCTCTTTGCATCGCATCGAGAAGAGCTGCGATGACGATGCCCCTGGACTTTCTGTCAGTGCTCATTCTTCAGCATTGATGGGATCTCAGAGAGTCTCCAACTGGGAACAGAGAACCCTCCCTGTGGACGCCTCAGTAGAAACCTTGGAGGGTGTGGACAACAGGGTCGGGGCTGAGGATGCTGAATCCGATGAGCCAAAGAGAGACTCCTTCTGTTTTTCTTGACCCTTCAGTCCCCATCACATCATGTGCAGGCACAGATTGCAGGATGCGGGCTGATCAGGTCTAAGGCATTGTAAGCACCATTTGTGGCGGCCACACTTGGTAGGTTTTTTGAAGCCACTCGCTGACTTAGACATGTCAAAAAATACCACCACAGCCAATTAAACACAATAGTTAATGCGGGTGGGAAAACAGCCCTAAAGGGGATAAAACACCAACAAAGCAAGAAAAGAAAGAAACAACAACCTATGTCGGTTGAGACTGACTGAGCCAACGACAGGCAGCAAAGAAAGCAGAAAAAAACAGCCCACAAGGGCCAAAAAAGAAAACTTTTTTCCAGAATGCAGGAACATGTCCTAGGGGCTCCGCGGAAAGAAGATTGGAGAAGATGGCACCGCAGCAGGCGAGAAAGCAGACGCGCATGTGCGGTGTGCCTCCCAAAGTTTTCTTTGGAGCTGGGGGTTGTTCCCATGCAGAGCTCCATTGGTGACATCACCCGTATGTGAGGACTTAGTTTCTCTGTGAACAAGCAGGATATATCTCCCTAGCATATCCTGCTGTGACACTGACCCAGTCGATACCAGGGTAAATGAAATCACCCATTATTATCGTGTTGTAAATTTTGTTAGCTTCCCTGATTTCTTTCATGAAAGGTTTACTAACAGCAGTTGGTCCCTTTCATTAAAAAAAATTAAATCATTAATTTATGCACTGCATCTGACATTGTGGTTACCTATTTTCTCTTTGTTGGTTGGTTATTGTTTTGGTGTTTCATTTTACTTGCATGGAGAGATAGAAATTACACTTACCTGGTAATTGTCGTTCCTTGAGTGACGACAGTTTAGTCCTCCACCTCTAGGTTGTGTACCTCCTCCTGCAGCTTGGAGACTGGGCATGTCAAAGTCGTGACATCACTGGATATAGCCTGCTGGTATCTCCCATCAGCTCCCAGTGTACTATTGACAAAGCAAACTCAAAGGAACAACAAATAAGTAGTTATACCATAACGTTAAATGAACTATCCATTCCTCAATCTGAGTAACCTTTTTAACTTTATTATTCTTATCTTTTTTTTTTACAGTCACGTCTCTATTTTATCACTTTTCCTGTGCCACCCCCTCACTTAAATAAGAGAGAAGCAAGAAACAGATCAGAGAGGAACACTCACGGCGATCCAGAGTCTGAAAGGATCTCTCCACTCCTTGAAATTGATGCTCCACTCCGTCTGAAAATAAACTCTGAAGAAATCACCCCCCGGGCGGGAATGAGGACTAAACTGTCGACACTCAAGGAATGACAATTACCAGGTAAGTGTAATTTCTATTTCCTTATCGTTCCTCCAGTTTAGTCCTCCACCTCTGGGATGTATCAGAGCAGTAATTATTGGGAGGGACCTTTCCACTCAGATCACAACACTGCCGCCTCGAAACAAGCATCGTTCGTTGCCCTAACGACCAGGCGGTACTGTCTACTGAAGATATGAAGAGATGAGCAGGAGAGCCCTCTGCCAATCTACTGACGGACCAAACTGTGCTCCACCCCGGAATTGCTCGCACCCTAGCCGAGTGACCCCCGCACACCCACCGGTAGTGTACGATCTTGCAACATATATGCTGATGCAATTGCCTCTCTAATCCCTCTGGAAATTTACGCTCCCGTTTAACTCCTGCCGCAGTACTCTCTGATGTCCAAATGTCGAAGCTACAATCTGATGCGTTTCCCTCTGCCGCACCTAGACCTGGAAAGACTAGCGATTGAGTTAGGTGAACCTGAGAAAACTACCTTCGGCAAAAATAATGGAACAGGTCGCAAGACCACCATTTCTCTGAAGACAGACAAAATGATCCTCTACAGGACAACACCTGCAACTCCGATATGCATCTTGCTGAGCACAGGGCCACCAAACACACTGCTTTTAAAATAAAAGCTGACGCCTGTAGAAAGGGCACAAAGGTTTCCTTAGCTAAGGCCCCTAACACCAAGTTGAGATTCCACTGAGACACCAATATCCTATAGCAAGCCAAGTCTGATAATTATACTTCTAAAGAACTGACTGCCAGCCCCTTTCCAAACCCGCTAAGAGGGAAGCTGAATCCTAAAGGCACGGGTACCATAGCCGCTTGAATCTGGCGTCCTGAACCCCAGTCCTCAAAGATACGCTAAAGTGCACATAAGCTAGAGCTGTGGACCTCTTCCTGACCCGAAGTAAGGCTGAGACGACCGCTCTGGAATAACCATTTCTCCTTAACCTTGCCCTTACAAGGGCCAAACCGCAATCAAAACCGATGCACTGGAGACACTCGCAGCGGACTCTGAGACAAAAGATCCTCCAACACCGGGAATCTCCGAGAATCCTCGTTGAGCAGATGAAATAGACTGGCAGGGCACTAGCGCCCTGGTCCATCCGGAGGCACTAACAGCACTCGTCCTTGAAGATTTCCTAAGTGCTGCACTACACGCCCTATGAGCCCCCCAGGGCGACAACCTAGAGAGCTCCGAACGATGGTCCTGGTTGCATCAGAACAATCGATGCCCTCCAATATCCTATCTCATCCTCTGCTGTAAAAACGTTTTGACGTGGCCGAAGTCAGGTTGCCGTTCGATCCATGATCCGAGGACCCCACCTGATGACTCTCTGTGGAAACACTTCTGGCTGACGCTACCACATTGTCAGCTTCTGCAATGTGCGCCACAAGAAACGCCTGCCTCTGAGGCTTCACCGAAACTAGAGGAACCTTTGATTTCCCTTGCATGTCCGCCCTACCTAAACTTCCCTGCTGGTTTAGGTAAAGCGCTAGTGCGGCATTGTCGCACCACATTCGCCCTGCCCGAACCTTCAGTTCAGAACTGAACGCTTGAAAAGCCCGAGCAACGCTGTCAGCTCCAAACGGCTGAACCGCCAATGTGCCTATCGATCGCTCTAAAGCATACATGCGAACAGATCCTTGCAACCGTCAACATCGGGAGCCACTGTGGAAGTTTCAGCGGCATGTCTTCCGCAAGCCCTCCTGGGCGAACTCCCAGCCAAGGGATTGCCTGACCTATGCAGGACCTGGGAAACGAAAGTTCAGAGAATCGATCTTGCGCGATCAACATTGTAACCGAGACCTTGTAGAGGGCGCATGCGAACTCCGGCCACGGGAACTCCCTCCAGAGCCTCCGCTAATGTCCCGAGTATCCAATGATAGCCCCAATCCGATAGCGCCGGATATGACAGAAACCTGCATACCAGCTGTTAAAGGACCTGATCTCTCTGCTCCGACAGAAACACTGTACTCAATTGGCTGTCGGACCGTACCCCTGAGTACTCTAAGGCTTGAGATGGACTAAGCAACTTTCGACTGTCTTGACTACCCAGCCTAGAGCCTGAAGAAACTTTACTACTCTGTTCGTAAAGCAGGCACCCTTGGCCTTGGATGAATCCGCTACTCGTCGAGGTCAGGTTGAACTAAGATTCCTTCCTTTCACGGAGCCGCCCCGACCACCACCATAACCTTGGTACAGGTGCGCGGAGCAGCTACCAGACCGAAAGGCAGAACTAGAAACTGAAAACGCCCCGAGAGGAAGGCAACCCTTAGAAACCTCTGATGCGTTGTCCCTATTGATATGTTTAAGAAAGCTCCCATAAAAATGGGGAGAGGATAAGATCTCCTCCAGCGGAACCACCAACACTACTGATCGCAACGTTGCCCTGCACAAGAAAGGCACTCGGAGCCAGCGATTTACTTGCTTGGGATCGATACGATCCAATTTCACCGAGATGCGGACTCTCTCCTCTGTCCTTTGCAAGAAGACAGCATCAACGATACTAGCATTGGGCAATCAAATCCTAAAGTATACCCTTTGTATCCTATCACTACCACCCAATGCTCTGGCGTATCCGACCCCTGGACGGAAGAAACTCCCAAAGAATTTCTCCTGCCGACTGAACTGCCACCAGGGCTCAACTTGCTTAATTGTGGTTTTCGGGCAGTCGTGGAAGAATTAACCGAGGCTCCCCTTCCTGCACTTCGGAAGTCCTGACACCCTTGAGCTCTGGAAGTCAATGTACCTCGCTGGGACACTCCCAATGAACATCACTCAGCGACCATAGGCAGATGGGAAGAGCTCATTTGCTTCCTATCCCCTACCTTTCAAACTATATACCATATGTGTAGCAGGCACCTCTTGTTCTCCAGAGAGCTGTAGCTGCTATAAACCTTTGTACAATTGTTTTTTTCCCCAGATGCTTCTCAGAAGAAAGAAACCACGTATCTATCGTTTAGGTATCCTGACCAGGCAGCCAGCACTCTGACATCTGCGCAGCAACATCTATGACCTAACTGATTAGGCCTTTTTCATTCTGCATTATTTATTTATTTATTTATTTTATTTATTTACATTCTCTTATATACCGCACTATTCTGCATCAGTGCGGTTTGTCCTGTACAATGCCCTTGTACATTGAGTATGCTTAGCTGTATAACACCAGGAATGTTTAAGGATCAAATGGAATTTACACTCCCTGACCACATCCCATACCAGGCCCTAAGGCCTGGCCGGCCTGGTGGGAAGGGCTGGGAACACTCCCTAGGAACTCCCTCAACCTGTATCCGGGAATGAAACAAGATCCCTAGCACAGTGCACCCCCACAGGTGATGCCGTTGAAGTAAATAAACTAAAAATATGATTAAAATATAATTTAAAATGTAACTAAGCAACGGCAAAGGCCCCTCTAAGAAGGCGTTGCTATGTCCTGCTCTTATTCTCCGGCAGCTGCCTTTCCCAGGCAACAATGCGGCTGCAGACCACTCTCTATCTCCTCCTCTTCTAACGGATACTAGGGGAACTTTCCTCAACTTAGAAGAAAAATGAGCCCTAACCATTAAAGCATTAGAATGATTAATGAAAATACCTGCCGTTCACCAAGAGAGATGCCTTGATAACATAATACCGTAATTAGAAGCTCCAATCCCTGGGATCAGTTGACACTGCAATTTTAATTTGGGATGCCTGCAAAACAGAGAACTAGAGAACCAGTTTCCCTCCTGAGATGCCGAACTTATAACATGGTAACCCTCGCAGCTCCACGAGGTCTGAAGCCTCCCATGAACTGAGAGCCGCAGTTCTCCTTTCTGACCCAATTGGCGCGGTCCTACCTATTACCTCCTCAGATTGAGAGAACCCCGTAAGCACTTCTATCGGAAGAGGAAATCTCTGAACAGACTGCCATACCTTATGCCTTTCTGCCCACCAGAGCTTAGCTGTCTAATCAAGCTCGTAGCTGGGACCTAGACTAAATCCAGGAGAAGAAATTGCCACAGCTCCTGTTCTGCTGTCATCCTTCAGGAAATACTATTTTAGCTAGCACGGCACTATTGAAACCTGGTGTGCTGTCAGTGACCATCCAGGCCACCTCATTTTCCTATTTCCCATATAATCATGGGGTTCCACCGTATAATATGTCTTCCAGAGAAACAGAGGGGAGGAAAACAAAAATAAAATAAAGTAGATCTCTGGGAAGGGCAACAATGCCTTACTCCTGGGTATAAACCCTCCAGGCAATCTAACCAAGGGAAGGTATCAGAATTCAAGGACCCCCTATTCATCAATCAAAATAAAGTACATAAAGTAAATAAAAAATTATCCAAAGCAAGGTAAATAAAAGCAGTTGACTACATTCCTGCAGATGACTTACCTGCTGCCGATCATATCCCCAGCAGCTCTACCCGGCCGAGAGCTGAAACCGGGCTGACAGCCGCACCAGCATGAAAAACTGCGCAAAGCTCCGTGACACTTTTATCTTCTGCGGCCGTTGCCACTGCCTGCCAAAGCAATAGCAGCCCCCGCTGAAAGCCAACCCAGCACCCCTCCATATAGTCCAGGAGGGGAGAGTGGGCAGAAACGACCTGACATTGCAGGGCAGAGAGAACGCTGCTTCTCAGAGTCGCTCCGCAGAGACCCGCCACGCAGTCAAAGTGGCCGCCGGAGCTACCAGCCCTGACTTGGCGCCCAAACTCCCTGGCTGTAAACCAGGCCCGCGCCAGCACACAGTAAGTCCCCTGACTCTGCGATCCCCTGAACTGCACCCAAATGCCTACCTCGTGCTGCTACACGCTGCATGGCACCGCCCGACCCAGAATCGAGCGGTCTGCCGCAGAGCGATCAGCCTCCATTCCTGTCAGCTGCCCCCGATCACTCCTGCCGTGCAAGGCCTGGTGGGGACGCAGGACAAAGCAGCATTGTGCAGCGCAGAGCTCTCCTCCATAAAGTCCAGGAGGAGAGAGCTGCCGGGGAACAGACCAGTTGTCCAAAACGGAAGGATAGGGCAGACAGCCTTGGCCGGTTCAAACCTTGCCCCTGCATCCTTTTTCTTTTTTGAACTGCAATAATCGGAAAGGAAAGAAACACAAAATAGATAAATGTATCTGCACACATTAACTTCAAACCTAAGGCTACTCTAACTGCTTCCTAACTGTTTCCCAAGTGAGCCCAGAACCTAGGCTCACTATGTCCTCCTGCTGTATGGAGACTGGACACACTGGGGGCTGATGGGAGATACCAGCAGGCTATATCCAGTGATGTCATGACTTTGACATGCCCAGTCTCCAAGCTGCAGGAGGAAGCACACAACCCAGAGGTGGAGGACTAAACTGGAGGAACGATAAGGAATGAACAGTTTTAACAATGCTGTTTTACTGTGGAAATGGATTTGATTGTTGTTCTCTACATGACTGAATACACTTCGGAAAGGGCATTTTCAAAATGCCTGTGCAGTTTACAGGCCCAAGGCTACTTCTGTGTCCACGGACCTGCAAGCTGATTTTCAAATAGAAGCTCCTTGTGAAGTTTTCCTTTACAAATGTGGCAGACAAGAAAAAATGGGTGCTTATGTACTTACAAACTTTGAGTCTGCTTTGAAGCAGGTGCAAAATATGTGCTTGAAGAATACTGACTGAGATTTCAAAAATGAAAGGCCGCGGGGCAAGGTCCCGGCGGCCGCGTGTAACCAGGTGTTCGGCCGGTGCGAGGACCCTGGCCCGCGGATGGCGTCAGAAAGGGGCGGAGGCATAAGGACGTAATGGACCCCCCTTGACGGTGATTGGCTCCACCCGCGGGCAGGAGCGCGGTGGAGCCTGGGAGCGGGAGGCGGGCGGCAGTAAGGGGAGGCGCCGGGAGTCAGCAGCGGGTGCATGTACCCTGGCATCTCCTCGTGGCCTGGGCCTGCTTGGGCCGCTTGGAGGGTTCGCGGCGAGTGGGGATGGGTAGGAGCTCGCGGGCGATTTGCTTAGCCGCCTTGTGCGCTCGGTGCCCTCTCTGGACCGTCACGAGAGGGAGGGTCCGTCGGCCAGCTCTGGTTCTTCCTTGAGCGTGAGCCATGGAGTCTGGGGAGGAGGCACGGGAGCCGGCGGGAATTTCGGCCGTGAGTTGTTTTTCTTTGGTTCCGAGCCCGGGAGGGGCTTTCTTAGGGTTGCGTGGTGGTGGGGGATTTTCGGGTGCATGCGGCTGTGGTCGAGGGCCTATGCGAGCAACAGGCCATTGTTGGTTTTTCTTGCTGAGGCAGCATTGGAGGGGGGCCGCGTGGTGGTGGGGGGGGAGCCGGAAGGCCGGCGTTTTTGTCTGGGGGGCGGGAGGGGCGCTGCTGTGCGGCTGCTGCTGCTGCTGCTGCTGCTGTCGGCCGTGGCGGATCTCGGGAGTGGTGCTGGCGTGTCAGAGTTTCCATCTTTGGCGGGGCGTGAGTCCTGACGTCTTGGAGGGGGAGGCTGACGGCGGAGGAGCTGGAGGTGCTCAGCATGTAGGTTGGTGTCCCCACCGGGAAGCAAGGGAGGGGGGGGCGCGGCCTGTCTGCGGGGCTTACGGTGCAGCGGCCTGTCTGCGGGGCGTACGGTGCAGCAGGGTGGGGGGGTTGATGCCAGGGTGCAGTGGCGTGATTCAGTGAGGTGCGGGTGCTGCACCAGGGCAATGTGACTGGTTTGCTGAAGAGAAGTGGGGTCCCTATGATAGCATGACAAGGGATGCCACTGATGGGGCCAGGATGCAAGGGGACGGGAGGGGAGGTGGGGGACGTCCTCCGGCGGCATGCGATGGTTGTGGGAAAAATAATGGGTCCCGGTGCCTGGGTGTAGTGGAATGGGGCAGGCAGGCAAGAGCTTATAGGCCGGGATGACCTGGGCTGCTTGTTCCCTAAGAAATCTAGGTTATCAATGTCCCTGAGGTAATTTATGTTACCGAGCGTCGGTTACAATGTAAGCAGCTTTGACTAAATTGGAAAAAGCGGTAGGCAACACCTGTGATTACCATAAATACATAAGACGAATGGTCTGGTGTCAGGGTACCGTATGATGGGTGGACGGTGGAGAGCTTGAGGGACTTTGGTGCCGGGAACGGTGGGGTGGCCTACGCAAGCTATATGGGAGGACTGACCCTGGGATCCTCTTATCTCCGAGCTTAGTTATGGGTAGGTTTGGCCTCTAGCTGCTGCTCCAAGTATGTACACTATCCTTATTGATTAGCGGAGTAATTTGTGCCCGAGATATCTTTTCCCCCATATGTTGTATGTTTATTTATTTCTTTACTTTTAGTGTGAAAGAAAAGGATATCTGCCAGCTTTCCTTCTGGGTCTTTGTTGATTTACTTTTGGGCGATGGGAGCTACTTCATAGTGCAGAGGGGATTTGAATGTTTTGCTGCTATCTATGAGGTGGCATTCTGGCCTTTTGTTCCACCGGATCGGAGGAATAGAACTGCATACGAATGTGGTTCCCTGGTAATATTAGTAGGTTAGGATCACTGTTGAAAGCAGGGGGTCACCGAGCGGTGCAAAGGTCGGGTTCTGGTGGGGTGGGCCAAGGGGCCATGGGTTTGGAGTACGGGCGGGGGGGGGTGTTCGGGGATGCTATTATGGTGCTCATTGTGGTAAGGGGGGTCAGCGGGGATTTGCAGCCATGGGCAACTACGAGGGTGGATGGGGGCTCGTGGGCGATTGGCCGGGGGGCCTTCGGTTGGAGGGAGAAGATAGGGCTTGGGGAGGTGAAGGTAGGTTAGTGAAGGGTCCTCCCAGGGTGGCTGGCTGAGGTCCGGGAGACTCTTCACCGGTTGGGGGGGCATTGACAACGGGAGAATGGGCTTGGGGGGCGGGCACGGGCCATGCAGGGCCGATTGGTGGCAGGCTGGGATCCCTTTCGGGTCTTCAGTGGTCTTCCCACCTTTGTTTTCTGTTGTTCTCTTTGTCTCCGCAGGGTGATTGAAACTTGGCACACTGACAGGTGCAGTGGACGAGACCGACGGAAAGCAGAGCGCCCAGGACCAGGTGCATCAGATGACCACGGATGGCGGTCGAGGATTCAGCCTTCGGCAGCGACGTGGCCGAGTTTGGGGCTGCAGGTGAGTGGCAGGCTGACCGGGGGTCCGGGTCGGTGGCGGAGATCGTGTGGAGGCACGGGGGTAATGTGCGTGTGCAAAACGGGGCAGTGGTGGCGGGGCGGCTCCCCGGTGTGGAGTCATCCCCCGTGGCATTCACCGATTATCCGACCGTGGGGAGCGGACGTTTTTTCGGAAGGGGCGGGCAGCCGTGTTTCGAGGTGAAGGTGCTCTGGGATAGAGTTTGAGGACTCTGGCCGGAGGTTTTGGCAGCGGCGGTTTGTAGGGCTTGACGCCTTATAGAGGGCCGTGGGGGGTAAGCGGGCGTTAAAAAAAAAAAAAAAAAAAAGTAACATAAAAATAAATAAATAAATACCCGGAGTGTGGCGGTGGGGCGGCAGTTAGCAGGCCGTTTGGGGGGGCGGGGGGCACGGGAGGTCCATCGTCTTTTGCCCGTTGGTGGATGTGTAGAACATCTGGTGGACTTTTTATTTAGGGGACGAGGCACGGCAGGTAAGGTGGAGCCGTGCCCTTTGGCCTCAGTGCTGGTCCCTCACGCATTCCGGGGGATGCCGGCTGGTTGGCCATTCGGTGTTCGGTCTTGCTACTTGGGGATCGGACGGTTGCAGTGCTCGGCCAATTTAGTCTTGGGGCGGGGAGGACACAGGGGTACGGAATCAATTGGCATTTGGGGGCCGTACGCCTGTCGGTGTCAATGGCGTGGTTTCTGCCTGGCGTGGAAGGAGGGTGCACAACTGCCAGACGAAGGAATGCGCAGTTGCGGTTGCCTACTTGGGGTTTTTACTGCTTGTTGGAGCGGAAGGTGGGTTGGGCAAAGGGGTAGGCAGCCTGAACGGTGTAAGTCTGTAGGCCCGGTGCAGAGGAGTGTTGGTTATGCGGGGCTTCGGGTGTGGGTGGAGGTGGCGGGTCCTTTCCTTCTTGAGAGGACGTCGATATGGTGGGGTTCGGGGGGGGGGGGGCCCGGGTCGGCTGCGTGGTGATTCGTGCACGGAAAACGCAGGCTCCCGGAGGCAGGGTTGCTGTGGCAGCGGGTGGTGGCAACTTCGCGAGTGCTTGCACTGCTCCACGGGAGTTTGGAATCAGAGCTTTGCGGATAGCTTGGGCTGCGGGCCTGAGGGGCCTGCTGGGCTGGGATTGCCAGTTTGGGAGCGGGAATTCTTCCACGGGAGCGTGGGCGGGTTGTCAGCTCTTAGCGGGCTGGGCGTGACTCCTGCCTATCTAGCAATGGCATTCCAAGAATTGGTCTTCCGGGTTGGGGCGGGAGGGCCAGGGATCGGTGCGCCACCGCTGGTTACTGGAAGGGGGGAGCCACCGTCGCGGTGGTCAGTGCGGGGCAGTGCAATTGCCGGTGGCTGATCCAGGGGACAAAGGGGGGGGTCGCGGCGCATACGATTAGCAGCAGGGGTTGGAGTGTTCGTGGGCAACGCCTCTTGACGCCGCGGGGCCTATTATGCGAGGGCTGTGGGGGGAAGCGCTGCTCGGTCTTACCGTGGGGCAGGATTACGGTATGCGCCTCCCGCTTTCAAGCGTTGCCCCAGGTAAATTCGGTGCGGTCCATATAGGTGGGTCCATAACGAATTCCGGCGAGGCGGGGGTGTGGGGGGTTATACTGCGACAGTGGGTACAGGCAGGACCGCGGCGGATGCGGGTCCTCCTAGCGTAATCTGGAATGGTCTGCAAGGGACGGGATTTGGCGGTCCGCTGGGCTGGGGGTCAGCCCATTGGGATACCTTGTGGACTTCTCGTGGGTTGGGACGTGCATGCCCACTCGGGGGCGCATCTTCCGGTATGTGGATTCAGGGGGTCGGAAGCATTGTCAGGCAGCGGGGCTGCGGATGCGGTGGTGGAATGTAGGACTGGAAGCTTGGGTAAGTTCCGCGGTGCGGAGGCTGGTGTGTCCGCATGTCTGTGATGGCGGGGGCAGTTCGCTGCCCGCTTCGGTGCTTTTTGGGGGCAGTGTCGGGGCGTGGTGGGGTGCTGGATTAACAGATGCCGGGCTCCCAGCTGCGGGTATCGGCGGGGGGGGGGGGACTGGGGCTTGCGGGCTGTTTTCGGCTTCAGGGAAGCGCCCGGGCATGCAATTGTGGGGGGCTAACCTGTGGGGGTTTTTGTTTTAACCGGTTGCGGTCAGTTGTGGGGAAGAGGACTGGGGTAGGTTGGCTGCTGGTTGTCCCCTTTGTGGCGGGGGATGGGAGCGAGAATCGGTAGCCAGCGTGGCTTTATGTGGTCAGGAGCCGGCTAGGGTGTCGTTATGGATGGGGGAGCGCGGTCACAGTCGGTCTGCTCCTCATGCCTTTGACCGGTCACCATTGGGATTGCGGACCACGCCGGCATGGCTGGAGTTACCTCGGCGGCGGGTTGCGATGGAGTAGGGGGGCGTTCTGTGCCTGCTGCACGTGGTGTCGCAGAATCTTGCTGTACTGCGGAGCAGGTTTCCCAGGGGGGCCTCTCTGGGGACTTAATGTCAGGGCCGGCTGGCTGACTTTATCATAAAAACAACAAAAAAAAAAACGAGGGAGGAGGGGGGGGGGGCGGCTGGGTGCCAGTCCGGGTCCGTCTACGAGGCGGCTAGTGCTGCTGGCATGGGTGTTTGGAGTGTGCGGGGGCATGGTTGTTAAGGGGACGGTGAGCACGTCTTCCTTGGTGTAATGTGTGCTTGGCGGGGGGGCTCACTGGTCGCAGCTTGTGTGTGGGGGGGGCGGCTTCGGGACATTGATGTCGCCGGTGCCGGTAGAGGGATCCCGGAGGTCCGGGGTCCGGAGCTCTAGGTGGTACCGGGGTCGGGGCGGGGTGCCCGCGACCTGACATCAATGTCCTCTGCGCCGGGGGCGGGATCCCGGAGGTCCGGGGTCCGGAGCCTTAGGCTATACTTGGGTTGGGGCGGGGTGCCCCCGACCCGGATAACCCCTGGCTGACTTTTGCTAAGTACATGGCGAGGTCGGGGAAAGGGGATTAGGAAGATTGCCGTTGGCATGGCCGCGGCAGAAGCGGAAGCAGGGTCACCTTGCTAATAGCATGGCTGGTGAGGCCTAGCTCCGCGGTTTGGATTGTTAACAGGATTATTCTTGGATTGTAATGTTCGGTATGTTATAAAGATTAATAAAGCTGCGACCGGTTAATTCCCAAGAGTGGTTGTCTGTGTGCGTTTGTGGGCAAAGAAGGGGAACTAAAGGTGGGGTGAGGGGAATGAGGGGTGGTGGGTTAGAGGGGCCCGGAGCACCATGTCCGAACTACCTCGGTTATGGAATCACTGCATGTGCTTTCCTGCTTTCTAACCTACACTGTCCACTTCTCTCTGCGGGTAAGAGTAAGGCGCTCTTTAACCCCCAGCAAGTGGAGGGGCACAATTTTCAAACAATTGCCCACAGCAGAACTATCCGTTTTTCAAGCAAATTTTGATACAATTTCACCCAATACAATCAACAAGCTAATAAAACAGATTTGCTTTGGAATTCCAACCTCAAAGAATGCATCTGAGCCTGCATCAATACTCTTCAAACTCACATGTGTCTCAAATGTTTCACTTTATGGACAAAACATATTGCCAAATTGACACCATATGAGAACAAATTATAAAAGGTCATGTGACACCATATAATAGACCATCATATGTGTTTTTACATAACTTTCTGCAAACAAGATGTGGCAGCTTTTATGAAGAGAGAGTATAACTCTAGAACCTCCTGTCACAAATGAATTACATTAATCAAGGAAACCTTCAGTTTAATCATTGATCTTATTTTACTTTGCAGGAAAGGGAAGGAAACCAACCTTTTCCCCTTTCTGATCTAAGTTTCAGTGATTTTCCTCCCAATTAACAGTGTACTTAATTCATCAGCATTATGACATTTTATCTAACCCACAAATAATCAATTACACAGAGTAATAAAAGGTGTGAAATCCAGAGCTGTGCAAACCAATCTATCATTTTCATTCTGCAGGGACTTTGGATTGCAGCAAATTCAATTCATATTCAAATTCAAAGCAATTTATTGTTACAACAAATTGTGTACACGTTGCTAATGTCAGATCATTAGGCAGCAAAACTGAGAAACAAAACACAAGAAATAGAGTGGAATAAAGAAATGACAATTACCATGTTTTTATTTATGCAGGTTCTGTTTGACATTCAGCATGGTTCCTGCTTATATTTTATTGCTCTGGTGGTTAGATGTAAAATAGAAAACCCAATTTTGTCTAGATGCTCTAAGCAGGAAAGGAATGCCCAAATCAGCATGTTGGTAACTTGCCAGTATGATTTACCAAAGGCTCACTGAACATGGGGCCTTTGGTAAAATGCATATAAGGCCACTGGGAAAATGCATAGGTTTCCTTCATGTATTCATTTAGAATCTTCCCATCCTAAAAAAAAATTGCAGGGCAAGGCACAAAAAAAAACAAACAAATACACATCAAAATCACATAGTAAAACACGGACCTCTTTGTCATATTCTGAAGATATAAAGTCCCTCTAAAAAGGTAAGCTTTCAGTCATTTAGAAAATGTGAAAAGAGCAGGCTCTACCCGAATATCCAATAGAAGGAGATACCAGGTTACTGCACTTATGACAGAACATACCTTAAACAGTGTAGAGGAATTCTGGGCCAGTTTCACTGACAACATTCAAGTAGTTCTTGCTGTCTAGAATGCAACAGTTATGGTGGATGATAAAAGCATGTCAAAACTGATAATTCATAAGGGCTGTCCCCCCTATGCAAGGTCTTGAGAAGTAATAACAAAAGTTTAAAATGCACCTGAAAATCTACTGAGTGCTACTGAAAGCTCTAAAAACTCAGTGAGATATAGTCCAACTGCCTGCAGTTAAAACATGTGCAAACAAATGTGCTAATTGAAGGGGCCTCCACTTTCTAGCATAAAAGACACTTTCCACTCTGGAATTCTCTCCAGGCAGGGCCAGCCTTACAGGAAGGAACATATTACTCATTCTCCACCCTCAATATATTCCAACCACCATCAGTCATAGGACTACAGCAACCTCTTCTATTTTCCATTAAGAGGCAAGAAAATCAATGACTAGTCTATGTTTCCTTTGTCCAAGGAATAAGCCAGTACTCAGGACCTAGCAACCTCAGAAACTCCATGCTTCCTGTTGGCAGTTTGACATAAAGGAGGCAAAGACAGATGAATCCTTTGTTTTCCTTTAATTCCCACCCATTTTGGTACCTTAGGATCCAACCTTCATAAGGTCCAAGACTGCATGCTACTGCTGTTTCTGAGTACAAGGAAAGAGTCATGGACAAATTCCTCTTCAAAACATCTCCCTTTGTAATCTTGGTGACATCACAAACTCCTCCCATGGCCTTTCCCAGTGGCAGATCCATCTGCACAATCACTTCCATACATTTGACGGGGCAAGTACCACCTCTGAAGCACCACAGCTCCAGTAGAGTTATTACTGAAGCTCATACATTATGGCATTTTTTTGGCAAGGGTCACATGTGTAAAGGGATTTCATTTTCAAATCTCCACACATTGTGTATGTCATGTACTTTACAAAACCTGCAGCGTAAAAAAATCCCTATGTGAAGTTTCAAAAGGAAAGCAGCCCATGGATGTTCAAAATTTGGATAAATAATGGTGTGAAATCATGTTAACATGAGCAAATCTATTTATTTATTTGAAATATTCAGAGCTCAGCTATCAAACCATACTGCTAAGCATGTCACAATATAGCTCAGATATGATGAAGCAGAAGAGTGGCCTAGTGGTTAGGGCAACAGCCTTGATCCAGCAAGACCAGGGTTTATATCCCACTGGCACTCCCTGTGGTCTTGGGCAAATCATTTTATCCTTCACTGTCTCAGTTGCAAACCTAGATTGTAAGCCCAACAGGGACATACCTATAGAAAAATATTGTAGCTCACCTTGAGCTGGAAAGGTGTGAGCTGTACACTAATAATAAATAAGTACAAGCAATGCATGATGTATGCTACTTATATATAACACTGGTGACCCTTTCTAAAGACAGTTTTGTAGGTGGTGATCCTAACCTTTCCCTGCATATCACTCCAGAGACTAAGAGTGGCAAATACAAATGAGAATGTATGATAATTCTAAGCGCAACCTACAAAGATGGCATCACAAGAGTACCCCTTAGCAAGTATGATCTCATAGACTTGCTGAAGTTAAACTCTGCAATAACTTAAAAACAAGCAGTAATCAGGGCCAGCCCGTCCATTGTGTGAGAATGTTATTCGCACAGGACCCTGTGCTTCAGGAGGCCCCATGCCAACATCTCGCATATGCTATTTGGCACCGGCAGGGTTGGCTTTAGAGGGAGCCGTAGAGGCCCTGGCTCACGTCTGACAGCCGCCAAAGTGAAGAGTGACATTTTTCTTCACTTCAGCAGCTGTATTCTACTATAGGCCACTGGTGCGCCGGAGGTCAAAGGGAATTTCCTGTTTCCCAGCACTCAGCGCAGCAGCGGCCTACATTAGAACACAGCTGTAGAAGTGAAGAAAAACGGCGCTCTTCACTTCATCAGCTGTCAGAGGTGAGCTGGGGCCTGCTGGGAGCCAGTCGGACAGTCACTGGGCTCTTGGGGGGGGGGGGGGCTAGCACTGGAAATAGATGATGGGGGGGCTAGGCTGGCAATGGGCTGAGTCAGAGGGCTTGGACTGGAAATGGGCTGATGGAGGAGCTAGGATTGGAAATGGGCTGATGGAGGGCTAGGATAGGACTGGAAATGGGCTGATGGAGAGGCTAGGACAGGACTGGAAATAGTTGATGGGGGAGCTAGGACTGGAAATGGGCTGATGGGGGGCTAGGATTGGAAATATGCTGATGGGGGAGGAATGGCCTAGTGGTTGGAGTAAGTTGCCTCAGACCAGAGGGCCAGGGGTTTGCATTCCGCTGGAGACAGCAACCTTGGGCCAGAGGGACTGGGGTTTCTAGTCCCACAGGTGCTCCTTGTGGCCTTGGGCAAGCCACTTAACCCTCTGTTGCCTCAGGTACAAAAACAGATTGTGAGTCCTTCGGGGATAAGGGAAATATATACTGTACCTGAACGTACGCCGCTTTGACCCGGTGAAAAGCGGTATATAAGCATTGCAAAATAAATAAATGGGGGGGGGGAATTGGACTAGAAATGGCTGATGGGGGGGGCTAGGACAGGAAATGACTAATGGTGGGCTAGGATTGGAAGTGGGCTGTTGTGGGGGATGGGAGAATGGGACTAGAAGGGAGCAGATTCTGGATGGGGTTGGACCTAGAAGGGAGCTGATGTTGGGGGAGGACTAGAATGGGATGGAGCTGAGGGAGTGAGGATAGAGAGGGGAAAATATATTTTGTGTGGGAGAGAAGAAAAATCTACGAATGGCCGGGTACTGGGAGAGTAAGTGTGGATTGAGGATGGAGGGGTGAAATTTGAGTGGATGAAAAAGGAATAAAGAAAGAAATGGAGGAAAGAGCAAAAGGGGAAAGATCATTACGTTAAAGCAGATGTAGAGAGGGAATGGTAAAAAACTGGAAGAGAGGACAAATGGACAGCAGACAATGGATAGTTAGCAGAAGACACAAAGAAACCAGAAGGAAGTGACTTGAGCAATTGTAACTAAAAAATAAAATGCACAAACACAGGGTAAAAAAAAAATACTTTTTTATTTTGAATTTATTAACTGGAATATGTCAGCTCTGTGAAATGTGCATCGTTAACATCTTTGTGTTTTGTTTAGTACAAGAGGAAATTAATTTATAGTTCTATTTCTCCAGTGTTATTGTACGTTCCAAGTTTGGCTTTTGGGATTCCCAATTTAATTATTGTCTTCCTATTTCTAAATTGTGATCCCTTGTTCTTTGTTTGGTGACGGTCTATGTTCTGTGTGTGTAACTGAGCTGAAGTATTCTGTTTATGTAGTTTTTATTTGACAGTGCCACTTGTTCTCTTTCCCCAGTAGGAGATGTATTGGTACTCTCTGAGATGTATTGGTTTAATATTTGCAATGTGACCTTTTGATAGGTAGGGTTTGGTGCTTTGTGAGTCCTGGTAGTGCGGGTTTGCTCTGGGTTCTAAATGGGCAGTGTTTCTAGTACTTCCTAATGTTCCTGGCAGTGTCACTGGAATATAGTAATGTAGAAATCTGGTAGTCTTTCTTTATCCATACACTCATTAAGAGGCATGTTTTTTAAAAGTTAATACTGTGATGCAGCGGACCCTCTGGCAGAAAGAAAAAAAGTTTTAAATTTAGAAAAAAACAAGTTTCAGTTGCAATATCCTGAAAGCCCACATAGAGGGAGCAGGAGAGCCAGCTTGGATGCAGAGGAACCACGCCTCTATGGGCAGGACTTAGAATCAGTCAGTCCCGATTTAAGCAGGGACAGAGCAGTTCAAAGGAGAGATCAAAGAGCAGGCCGAAGAGCAGGCCAAGGAGAAGGCCAAGAAGCAACTTGGAGAGCAGACCAAGTAGTAGGCCGAGGAGTAGGCCGGAGAGCAGGCCAGAGACAACTCCAAGGAGCAGCACTGCAGAGAGCAGTCAAGGAAGAAGGTGCTCTCCCATCCAGCTGGAGAGAAAGCCCTATCCAGGGAGAGGGGCTAAGCCACGATCTGAGAGAAAGATATCCAGCTGAAAAGGATACTCAAGAAGAGAAAGGTACTCTTAAAGATTTCTATAAAAGTAACCAGAGAGAAGGGTGGAAAACTCAGAGGCCTGGTGAACAGGGAAAAGCTGAGAGGGCGCGGCCACTAGCTAACTGCCACGGGAGTGGAAGCAAAGGCCGAGGGCATCAGCTGCAGCCCTGCCCCAAAGAAGTTTATCCACACTCTAGAGAAAGAGAGACCCGGGGGGATTACTTGAGCCAGCAAGAATTAGAAGATAATCAGGCTAGGCCTCAAGCCTTTCCTGGAAGAGACTACAGAAAGCTCAAAGGTAAAACAGTTATTGCCTGTGATTGTGTGCCTAAACCCAGCATAGGAGAAAAGCAGAAGAGAGGATTTTATCAGTATAATAATGACACTTTTAAGCAGAAAATAACAGATGATTTCCCCAGGAAGAAAACTGTTAATGCTAAAGGTTGGGACAAGAGAGTTTTTAAAACCATAGCAGATGAACAGCCAGGGTTCTATCCTATAGCCAAGAACCGACGCCCCAAGCTGACAAACAAGCATTGGAACACGGTTCGGCACGCTTTCAAAAAGCCAGAACTCAGCCCCATTGAAGCTTCCGATTCAGAGCTCTCGGACATGGAATGGCTGCCAGTGGAATCTGGGGGTGAGGAGGCGGAAGAACCCATGGAATGCGTTTATTGTACAGTAGGGAAACTATAATCTGTTTGGAGTTAAAGAATGTATGAAGTGAATACAGGATACCTTATGTTTTGAGTTACTGTGGAGATTAACAGTTGTTACTTTGACCGTTTTATACATGTGGAACCTGATATAAGGATTGTTACAGCCCTGTTACTTTCTGAACCGTATATTTTGAACCATATTGCGCAAAGGAGAAATAAAAGCCTTTTTCCTTTTTCCCTACACTTGGCTGTGAAGTCACTTTATTGGGAAGTTGGCAACGAGGTTGGCACGAAGGACCGCTACCTTATGACCCTCGCAACTGGCCAACCCTGATACCCCAAATCTTATGCGCTCCCCAGCCTCCGGTGGAAACACTACGCCGCCACCAGAGGGGGCTGCGGGGGACAATACACATTAACATTATGCAAATATTTATGCAAATGAGGCCCCGCAATGAGTCTCCGCACATAGCCCCACACCCCCTTGGGCTGCCCCGGCAGTAATAACTTAAATGTGATACAATGAGTTACTGTAGTTCATGTAGATAAGGTGACTCAAGCGCAAGGTTTCCAGATTCAGTCAGCATTCTTGCAACAATATTTCAGGCAAGTTGCAGGAGCTTAGTATGTTATGCTAGGAAAATAGCTAAAGAGGTATAACTGTAGTCCAGCCCAAGAATAATAAAGGCCTGGAACACTATGCGACAATCAGAGCATGTCTGAAAAGGTTTTGGGTATCATAAATACATATACTCAACTTTAAAAATATTGTCATGACAACTTTTTCCATCAGTGTTAACTGCGAATCAAGAGTAATCCCTAAAAATGTAACCTCTGATTTCAATGGGATGGCAAATTTGCCTAAACATAGTTCATTCATAAATGGAAAGGACTTCAAAGCATTATTTTTCCATCTATATGAACATGGCAGAAGACTCCACACTCCCTTATCACATTACATAACAGAAACAGATAGATGTTAAAAGGGCAAGAGGAAAATGTAGAACCCTAAGGAAAGAGTAATTAGTTCTTACCTGCTAATTAGCATTCCTGAAAGATCTCCAGTCCAGTCTCTTTCCACTGGGTTGTGCTCCCCTTCCAGCAGCTTAGAGACTGAGCCAATCATCTTTTGATGACATTGGGGTATAAATAGCCGTGGTACCTCCCACCCACTCCACTACTCTATTGACAAAAGCAAACTTAAACGGAGAGACAATTTTAAGTGAAAAAGACACAACAACTGTGTCTAACCAAAGAAAAACACTAATAATGCCCAAAAACAAAACCTCCCGCCTCCCTTAGAAGGAATATTACACCCCCCCTCCCCCGAAGAGGAGGAGGCTTACCTGAAACAGCCGATGCTCAAGTCCAGGGACCTGAGCTGATCACGTTGACCGAACACCGGTCCCCTTACCAAGGTGCCTGCAGAACCTCTCTTTGTTCCTTAACACCAAAGGCTTCGGGCCGGCGACCTGAACACCTGAAAACAGAAACAACGGGTAGGATCAGGGACTGGACTGAGATCCTTCAGGAACGCTAATTAGCAGGTAAGAACTAATTACTCTTTCCTAAGCGTCTCTCCAGTCCAGTCCCTTTCCACTGTGATGTAACAGAGCAGTTCAAGCATGGGAGGGGTCTGCAAGACCGGACCGAAGCACCACTCCCCCAAACCGCACATCTCCCGCTGCCTGCACATCCAAATGGTAGTGCTGAGCAAAGGTGTGTAGGGAAAACCAAGTAGCCGCTCTGCAAATATCCAGCGGCGGAACCAAACTAAATTCTGCCCACGAGGCCGCCTGCGCTCGCGTAGAGTGCACACGGAGCCCCCTCGGCAATGACCTGCCCTTCTGAATGACCTCCCTGATCCACCTCAAAAAGGAGACCTTAGCTGCCACATCTCCCCTACGCGGGCCCCCGAACACCACAAATAGTCTTTCCAACTTGCAGAACGCTGCTGTGTGATCCAGATAACACTTCAGAATTCTATGCATGTCTAGACATCGCAGGCGCGCATCGTCGGTTCCCTGCCCCACTTTGGCAAACCCAGGGAGAGAAACTGGCTGGTTCATGTGGAAAGGTGAAACTACCTTGGGCAAAAAGGAAGGTACGGTCCCGTAAGACTATCTTCTCCTTGAAGAAGATGTCTGGCGACACGACAAAGCTTGAAGCTCTGAAATCCACCTAGCCGAACAGATAACGTTAAAGACAGTTTTTCTGGTGGCTAACGCCTTCAAAGAGGCTCGGTCCACAGGCTCATAAGGATCTCCTGCTAGCCTATCCAACACTAGGTTAAGGTTCCAGGGAAGAACCCACAACCTCTGCTGAGGCCGTTGGTGCCGCACCACCTTCAAGAACCGACTCACATCTGGATGTTCACCTAACGACTTACCTTGCCCTATAATAAGAAATCGCCGCCAACTTCGCCCGTGTCGACCTACCACGGACGACATGGCCAGTCCAGGGCTATCAACACTACTCACCCCGGTGGGTCTCTATTCTCTGGAGGACCCTGCGCAGAAGACCCCCCGAGGGCCACTTCTGAACCAGCGCATCCAGGCCCTCTGACATCCTTTGCTTTTCTTCTGCTGAAGAAGCAGTTCACCTTGGCTGATCCCCAACGAGCCATTAGCTCCATGATGGGAGGCCCCCATTGGCTTACCACCTGATCGTACACCTCCTGACAGAGCTCCCATTCGCCGTAATCCACCTTGACCCTGCTCAGATAATCCACTGTGATGTTTTCCACTCCGGCCACATACTGCGCTGACAATGCCAGCAGACGCATCTCAGCCCATTCCAGCAGAACGTCCGCCTCCACCTCCAGGAGAGGGCTGCTTGTGCCGCCCTGGCAGTTGATATAGGCCACCGTGGTCATGTTGTCCGACAGCACCCGAACCGCTCTTTGCTGGAGCCAGTGCTCGAAGGCACTCAGAGCCAGAGACACCGCCCGCATCTCCAATATGTTGATGGACCATTGGGCTTCTTGAGCGTTCCAGCACCCCTGGGCAAAGCAACCCTCGCCGTGAGCACCCCAACTGGCCAGACTGGCATCCGTTATCAACTGAAGCCACTGGGGTACTTCGAGGGGCATGCCCCGCTCCAGATTCCCCGGGCAGAGCCACCACTGCAAGGCCCGTTTGGTCGCAGGAGGAGAGGACAATACTGTGGACAAGGGCTGACGTTGATGGGACCAATGGCGAAGAAGTGTGCGCCTTGGTCCAGGGCATTAACTCGATCGATGCTGCAATGGTCCCCATCACTTGAAGATAGTGCCATGCCATAAGCGCCCTCATGGCTATGAGCTGGCGCCCTAAACAACAGAGCTCGATTGTTCTCTGGATTGGCAAGAAGACCCTGCCCGTGTGGTATTGAACCTTGCTCCGAGATACTCTCCAGAGGGTACCAATCTGCTCTTCACTAGATTGATTACCCACCCTAAATGTCTTAGGAGTTCGACCACTCTGGTTGTTGCCTCTAGACTCTCGTCCTTGGACTTGGCCCGAATCAATCAGTCGTCTAGATATGGATGGACGAGGATTCCTTCCTTGCATAGCGCCGCAGCCACCCCTACCATCACTTTGGTAAAGGTGTGGGGATCCGTTGCCAGGCCAAACGGCAAGGCCTGAAACTGAAAATGTCCCCTTTTTTCTGAAAACCGGAGATATTGTTGATGCTACTCTCGGACGGAAATATTCAAATAGGCTTCTGTGAAGTCGAGAGATGTCAAAAACTCCCCTTGACGCACTGCCACTATCACCGACCTCAGAGTTTCCATGCGAAAATGAGGGACTCGTAGTCAACGATTGACCCGCTTGAGGTCGAGAATGGGGTGAAAGGAGCCCTCCTTCTTTGGCACCACGAAATAAATGAAGTATCAACCTCAGCCGCATTGATTTACTGGTACCGGTACGACCGCTCCCAAGGACAGGACCCGAGTCAAAGTTTCCTCCACCGCAGCCGCCTTTGCCGGCGAACCGCAAGGAGACTGCATGGACGAGGGGAGGACTGGGCTTGCAAACTCGAGCGCATACCCTTCTCGCACCACCTCCAACACCCACTGATCTGACGTGACTCGGGCCCAGGCAGGAAGAAATGTTGCAGCCGTCCTCCCACCGACAGCACCTCTGCCCGGGCCCCCTCACTTCATTGCAACTTCCTCGGTCCCGAGGAGGGGGAAGAGGTACCAAAACCACTCCCTGCCCCTCGAAACCCCTGGAACCCCTGCCCCCTAGAGAAGAAACATCCTCTCTGAAAGGGCGTCAAACGCGCTGATCGAAACCTCCGGGGGTCTTGAGCCTGAGACCGCAAAGGAATGGGATTGCGACTCTGCTTCGGCCTGTCCTCTGGAAGTCTGCCTCCCTTGGACTCTCCTAGCTCCTTTACTAACTTGTCGAGCTCCTCCCCGAAAAGTAGCTTTTCCTTAAAGGGGAGTTTGCTAAGGCGGGCCTTGGAAAAACCATCTGCTGCCCAGTTGCGGAGCCAAAGGTAACGCTGAGCCACTACCACGGAAGCCATATTCTTAGCCAAGCTCCTGCTAAGATCACATTGGCTATCAGCTAGGTAGGCCGCCCCTGACTCAATCCTGGCAGCTTCCTTTGTCGATGCTCCTGATTGCTCATTGAGTAGCTGGAGTTGCTGAGACCACCTTAGACTGGCCCGAGCTACCCATGCCCCACATACCGAGGTCTGCAGTGCTAGGGCACTAATGTCAAAGGCTTGCTTCAGCAAAGTGTCGACCTTCCTGTCCTGAGCATC
Source organism: Ichthyophis bannanicus (assembly GCA_033557465.1). Classification (NCBI taxonomy): domain Eukaryota; kingdom Metazoa; phylum Chordata; class Amphibia; order Gymnophiona; family Ichthyophiidae; genus Ichthyophis; species Ichthyophis bannanicus. The sequence continues at coordinate 1,608,735,901 of CM066031.1, forward strand.
CTTGAGGGCCGCACTACCCTCCACCGTTATGGTTGTCTTCTTAGTAACTGCCAAAACAGCGGCATCCATCCTGGGAGACCTAAGCAACTCCCTCTCGCCTCCTGGCAAGGGATACAAACGTGCCATAGACCGAACACCCCTTAATCCCGAGTCCAGCTGGTCCCATTCGGCTTGGATCATTTGTCTGACTACCCTATGGACCGGAAACACCTTTTGTGATCTCCTCAATGCCTGAATGAGCCGGTCTTCCAGGGTATCCTCCTCCGGAGGAGAGCCTGTTGCCATATTGAGGGCTTGCAAGAACTCACCGATCAGCGCCGACAACTCCTCCCAGCGGAAGACCTGGACAAGCCTGGCTTGCTCCTCATCTGGAATTTCACCTTCCTTGAGTTCCACATCATCTTCCTCCAGTTCCCAGTCAGAGGCCTCACCTTCCAAAGCCTCTGAATGGGGAGAGTGTAGGGCTTCCTCCATCACTAGTCTAGCTCACTTCGGAGGAACCCCTGCCTCTTCCGGTCTCTTGGACTCCGCAGGACTCACCGCCGCGTGTCCCTGTCCTGAAGTCTGGTAGAGCATTCCCTGCTGCCTAAGGCAGAACATCCTGTGCAACAGTAATACAAACTCTGGTGACAAATCTCCAAGACTTCCCCCTTCTTGCTCCCCAAAGAAGCGGACGGCCTAGACTCCGAAATGCTTCCTGTTCCACGTGCAGGACCCAAAAGACAGGCAGAGCTCCGGAGTCTCAATGCGTGGATGAGACAATGGTGCAAGGATGAGGGTTTTGGATTTGTTAGGAACTGGGGAACATTCTGGGGAAAGGGGGGGCTCTTCCGAAGGGATGGGCTTCACCTTAATCAGGATGGGACCAGACTGCTGGCATTAACCTTTAAAAAGGAGATAGAGAAGCTTTTAAACTAGAAATTAGGGGAAAGCCGACAGTCACCCAGGAGCGCATGGTTCGGACGAAGGTATCCTTGAAGGATACTACCAAAAGCAATGAGGTTCCAAAAGGGAGTATAGTAGCCGAAATGCCCTTGAGTAAGGAGCAGACAGAGTATAAAGATTCCAAATTACCCATGCCTACCAATAGCCAGATTAATATGAATAAAATACAGTCTCTAAAATGCTTGTATGCCAATGCTAGAAGTCTAAACAATAAGATGGGAGAGTTAGAATATATGGCACTAAATGAGAGGTTAGATATGATTGCACTCTCAGAGACATGGTGGAAGGAGGATAACCAGTGGGACACTGTGATACCTGGATACAAACTATATCGTAATGATAGAGCTGATCAAATTGGTGGAGGGGTTGCGCTCTATGTTAGAGAGGGCATTGAGTCAGAAAGGATTAAAGTTTTGCAGGGAACAAAATTTGCAGTAGAATCTCTATGGATTGAAATTCCACTTATGAAGGGGAAGGTGATGGCAGTGGGGGTGTACTATCGACCGCCTGGCCAGAATGAACAAATGGATGATGAAATGCTCAAAGAAATCACAGAAGCTAACAAAAGTCACAACAGAGTAGTAATAATGGGTGATTTCAATTACCCCGGTATCGACTGGGTCAGTGTCACGGCAGGACAAACTAAAGAGATAAAGTTTCTAGATGGAATAAATGACTGCTTCTTGGAGCAGCTGGTTCATGAACCGACCAGAGGGGAAGCCATACTGGACCTAGTCCTTAGTGGAACGCCAGATCTGGTGCAAGAAATAAGGGTGTTGGGACCACTTGGCAATAGTGACCATAATATGATCATGTTTGATTTAATTATTGGAGAACAAATAGTAAAGAAATCCACAGTACTACCTTTTAACTTTCAAAAGGGAGACTATGATAGAATGAGGAATATAGTTAGGAAAAAACTAAAAGGAGCGGTTCCAAAGGTTAAAGACTTACAGCAAGCTTGGGCGTTATTTAAAACTACTATCCTCGAAGCCCAGACCAGCTGTATTCCACGCATTAAGAAGAGTGGGAGAAAGTCCAAAAAACTGCCAGCATGGTTTAAAGGTGAGGTCAGAGAGGCTGTTGCTGCCAAAAAAGCAACCTTCAGGAAATGGAAAAAAGAGCCAAATGATGAAAACTGGAAACAGCACAAGCACTGGCAAGTTAAATGCAAAGCATTGATAAGGCAGGAAAAGCGGGAATTTGAAAAGAAACTTGCTGCGGAAGCAAAAACACGAAATAAAGACTTTTTCAAGTACATTCGTAGCAAAAGGCCTGTGAGAGAGTCAATTGGACCGTTAGATGATAGAGGGGTAAAAGGGGCAGTAAGAGGAGACAAGGCTATAGCGGAGAGACTGAATGAATTCTTTGCTTCGGTCTTTACTGAGGAAGAAGTAGGGATGTTACCCAAGACTGAAGTGGTATTTAAAGGTGATACTGCAGAGGAATTGAGAGAAATATCGCTACACCGGGAAGATATATTACAACTATTTGATAAACTGAATAGTAGCAAATCACCTGGACCGGATGGTATACATCCCAGAGTGTTGAAAGAACTGAAATATGAGATTGCAGACCTGCTATTGGTAATCTGTGAACTTTCATTAAAATCATCTGTAATACCTGAAGATTGGAGGGTCGCCAACGTAACACCAATTTTTAAGAAGGGTTCCAGGGGTGACCCGGGAAATTACAGACCAGTGAGCCTGACGTCAGTACCAGGGAAAATGGTAGAAACCATCATAAAGAACAAAATTACGCAGCATGTAGATAGTCATGGCCTAATGGGAGACAGCCAACATGGCTTTAGACAAGGAAGATCTTGTCTTACTAATCTGATATGTTTTTTTGAAGGTGTGCATAAACAGGTAGACAAAGGTGAGTCGGTTGATATCGTGTATCTGGATTTTCAGAAAGCTTTTGACAAGGTCCCCCATCAGAGACTTTTGGCAAAGCTAAAAAGTCATGGGATAGGAGGCAGTGTACTATTGTGGATCGGGAACTGGTTAAAAGATAGAAAGCAGAGAGTAGGGCTAAATGGCCAATATTCCCAATGGAAAAAGGTGAATAGTGGAGTACCCCAGGGATCTGTACTGGGTCCGCTGCTTTTTGACATATTCATAAATGACCTGGAAAAGGGAATAACGAGTGAGGTTATCAAATTTGCAGATGACACAAAACTGTTTAAAGCTGTTAAAACCCAAGAGGAAAGTGGAAAACTGCAGGAGGACCTGGATAAATTGGAAGACTGGGCATCCAAATGGCAAATGAAATTTAATGTGGACAAGTGCAAAGTCATGCACCTAGGAAAGAACAACCCACACTATAGTTACTCGATGCAAGGCTCCACATTAGAAGCCACCACCCAGGAAAAAGATTTAGGAGTCATCGTGGATAACATGTTAAAACCCTCCACCCAGTGTGCAGCGGCGGCCAAGAAAGCAAACAGAATGCTAGGTATCATAAGGAAAGGGATGGAGAATAAAACAAAGGATATTATAATGCCTCTGTATCGCTCCATGGTGCGACCGCACCTTGAATATTGTGTGCAATTCTGGTCACCGTATCTTAAAAAGGACATAGCGTTATTAGAAAAAGTACAGAGAAGAGCCACCAAATTGGTGAAGGGGATGGAAGGCTACTCCTATGAAGAGAGGCTAAAAAGGTTAGGGCTCTTTAGCCTGGAAAAGAGACGGCTGAGGGGAGATATGATAGAGGTCTATAAATTAATGAATGGAGTGGAACAGATAAACGTGGATCAATTGTTTACGCTATCAGAATATAGAAAGACTAGGGGACATGTAATGAAGCTACAGGGTAAACTATTTAAGACAAATAAGAGAAAATATTTTTTCACTCAACGTGTAATCAAACTCTGGAATCTGTTACCGGAGGATGTGGTAAGGGCTGATAGTATAGCTGGGTTTAAAAAAGGTTTGGACAAGTTCCTGGAGGAAAGGTCCATAAACCACTATTAAAAAGGGACCCAGGATATCAATGCTTGACCCAGTACAAGCATTGTGGAACTTGTGTCTTTTGGGGAAACTGCTAGGTACGTATGACCTAGATTGGCCACTGTTGGAAACAGGATACTGGGCTTGATGGACCTCGGTCTGACCCAGTATGGCATGTCTTATGTTCTTATGTTCTTATGTTCTTATGAGGTAGAGCTGGTTGTTCTCCGGCTGAAAGAAGCGGAGACCCCGGGCAGAGCATAGCCTCCAGAGGTCCCCCTGGCTCTTGAGAAGTGGAAGGCAAGGGTTCCTGGGGCCCACTGGCCTGGAAATCCGGCTCAATCAAGGCGGCCTCCCCTGCGCAGCCCCTACAGATGCCTGCCTCAGACACTGTTCTCCTCCTAGTCTGCAGACCAAACATTGGGGTCTAGCCGGCATAACTGCCCCCCCCCCCCACTACTGATCTTAAAATTATTCTGAATAAATTTTCAACAGGACAGCAGATCAAGGGAAAAAAATTCAACTAGACAGAACCAGCAAAAAGCAAACAAAAATCAAAGAAAAGAAACTGTCCACTATGGAGCTGGGTTTTTTTTTTCCCCTTTACGTCACAATTAAATTAAGATCAGGCCTCGACCTTAGGGAACCCCATTCCCAAATACCTTAAGGCCCGGCACCAAATGAGCGTGAAAACAGCGTGCCAAAACTGAAATTACCTGCCCGACTCCTTTTCAGGTGCAGCGGCTTCTTATCAAGGCAGGAAACGGCAAGCAAACTGTTGCCGGTGACAGCGTGGCTGCTCCCGACGCCACGAGGTTGCCTCTCCGCTCACCTCAATTGGCGATGCAATCACTGCTTTCTCTCGCCGCAGAAGAATGAGCCCCAATCCTGCCATCCTTGTGCTCAGCCACCACGGGGCTTCGGCATAGAGGTGGGCCGGAACAACGGCAGGTCCTGCAGGCTGTAGTAAGCCGCCGACTCCACACCTTCGGGAGCCGCGAACTTCCCTTATTTACCTTAAACAGCTTTAAAAGCTGTAGCTGCCTGCCAAGACTCCTCCCACACCTAGGATTTTCCCGCTGGGGGGGTAGGGGGGATAAGAAGAAGAGAAATCTCCCCCCAAAGCTAGGGACACCTTGCCTCTAGACTATCTAAAATAGAAATAAATAGAAAAGAAATAGAAACAAAATGGAAATTACACTTACCTGGTAATTGTGGTTCCTTGAGGGAATCCAGTTTAGTCCTGTACTTCTGGGTAGTGCACCTCCTCCTACAGCATGGAGACTGGGCATGTCCAAAAACGTGACATCACTGCATGCAGCCCCTCGGCTCTCCCAGCAACCCCCAGTGAACTATTGACAAAGCACACTCAAAGGAGCAACAAGTATGTAACAACTTCTGTATCAAACATAACATAATAAACTCGTAAGAACAAGTATTCTAAAAATTTCATCCCACTTCTTTTTTTTTTCTTTTTTTTTGTAGACAGGCCTGTTTTCTTATGCTTGCCTCCAGCTGTTTGAGCAAAGCCATAGAAAGGGAAAAAGAAAAACACTGAGCTTCTACCTACCCGTAACTACAGCCGACCTGAACTTCTTCAGCTCCTTAAACCATCCCGGGTGGGAATGAGGATTAAACTGGATTCCCTCAAGGAACCACAATTACCAGGTAAGTGTAATTTCCATTTCCTTTTCGGTCATCCAGTTTAGTCCTGTACTTCTGGGATGTAACAGAGCAGTAACTATTGGGAGGGACCTTTCCAATCGACCTGCAACACCGCCGTCCCGAAAACAGCATCCTGTGCTGAAAGCACATCCAGTCGGTAATGCTTGCTGAAAGTATGAAGAGACGACCAGGTGGCCACCGTACAAATTTCCACCGGAGGCACCAAGCTGTGCTCTGCCCACGATGCAGCCTGTGCCCTGGTGGAATGAGCCCGCAAACCTGCCGGCACCACTCTGCCCTCCAAGAGATACGCAGAAGCAATGGATTCTCTAATCCACCAAGAAATATACGCCTTAGCCGCCGCTTCACTTTGCGGCTACCTCCGAATGAGACAATCAATCCGATTTACGAAAGGCCTCTGACACCTTTAAGTACTGCTGTAGCACGTGCTTCAAGTCCAACTGACGCAAACCGCGGTCCGCCGTACTGCCTTCCAGCGAACCCAGCACTGGAAGAGACACCGTTTGATTCAAATGAAACGGAGAGACCACTTTTGGTAAGAAAGAAGGGACAGGCCGCAGCACCACCTTCTCCTTATAAAAACACAAAAACGGCTCTCGACAAGATAACGCCTGGAGCTCCGAAATTCGCCTTTCAGAACAAATGGCTACCAAAAACACTGTCTTCAGCGTTAAATCTTTCACTGATGCCTTGCGCAACGGCTCAAAGGACTCCTTCACTAAGGCCCCCAAGACCAAATTGAGATCTCATGAAGGAACCATGACTCTACGAGCCGGACGTAGGTTGGATACCGCCTTCAGAAAACGCAGCACATCCGGGTGCGCCCAAAGCGCCACCCCCCTATACTTTGCCCCTATAACATGCCAATGCCGCCAACTGGACTCTTAAAGAACTAGCAGCCAGACCTTTCTCAAATACGTCCTGCAAAAAACTGAGAACCACCGACGCCGTCGCCGCCTGGCTCTGCCCCCTGGTACACCAATCCTCAAATACACGCCAAATGTGAATGTACGCCAAAGACGTAGACTTTTTCCATGCTTTGAGTAGAGTCGCTATCACTGCTGCCGAATAACCTCTCTTCTTTAGCTTCACCTGCTCAATGGCCAGACCGTAAGCGAGAATCGATCCACATGAGGCATTCAAAGCGGACCCTGCTGTAATAGATCCACTGACGCCGGTAATCTCCACGGATTTCCGCTGAGAAGCTGAATCAGATCTGTGTACCACGGCCGTCTCGGCCAGTCCGGAGCAACCAATAACACTCTCCCCCGATGCGCTTTGATTCTTTGCACCACTCTGCCGACTAGCGCCCACGGAGGAAACACATAGAGAAACCCGATGTCGGCCAAGGTTGCATCAGGGCTTCGATCCCTTCTGATATCCTTTCTCGAGGTCTGCTAAAGAATCGACTTGCTTTTGCTGACCGGAAGGTTGCCATGAGGTCCATGACTGGCGATCCCCATCTTTGGACTATCTGTGCAAAGATCTCGGGATGCAACTCCCACTCTCCGGCATCCACCTGCACTCTGCTGAGAAAGTCCGCCGTCACATTGACCTTCCCTGCAATGTGCGCCGCCAACAGCACCAACAGCCGAGATTCCACCCACTGAAAGAGCTCTTCTGCTTCTGCTTCCATGGGCACACTTCCCGTGCCGCCCTGATGATTGATGTAGGCCACTGTCACCAAGTTGTCGGATAGCATCCGTATCGCTCTTCCTGTCACGGTGGACTCGAATGCCTGAAGCGCCAGAGTCACTGCTTTGTAGTTCCAATCTGTTGATCGATCATGTGGCCTCCTGGGCCGACCAAAGCCCCTGCGTGAAGAGCTGTCTGCAATGTGCTCCCCAGCCCGCAAGACTTGCGTCTGTCAACAACGGAATCCACTCTGGTTGTTCCAGACTCATCCCTGAGGTCAAAGAACTGGGAAGCAGGCACCACCGTAGCGCCCTCTTGACCTTGGAAGGACAAGGAAGTCTTGCGCTTAGCGAGTCCTCCTGGTGGGACCAGCAGCGAATTAGCGCCCCCTGCAATGGACGCATGTGAAACCTGGCCCATGGCATTGCCTCCAACGTCGCCGCCATGGATCCCAGAACCTGCAGGTAACTCCATGCCATCGGAGCCGGAGAGACCAGGAACCGACGAATCAACGCCGTTAAACCTTGCACTTGCCGGGACGGCAGAAACACTCTCCCTACCCGAGTGTCGAACCGTACCCCCAGATACTCGAGATCCTGTAATGGCACTAGGTGACTCTTTGCCATATTAACCACCCAGCAGAGTCCCTCGAGAAACTTCACCACCTTGCTTGTAACCTGAATGCTCTCGGCTTCGGACTTCACCCGAATCAACCAATCGTCCAAATATGGATGGACCAGAATTCCTTCTTTGCGCAATGCTGCCGCCAGCACCACCATCATCTTGGTAAAGGTTTGCGGTGCCGTCGTGAGACCAAAGGGCAAGGCCTGGAACTGGTAATGCCCCCACGGCAAAGCAAAGCAAAGATATCTATGATGGCCTTCTCTGATGGGAATATGCATATATGCCTCCGTCAGATCGAGAGACGTTAAATACTCCCCTTGCTGCACTGCGACAATGACAGACCTTAAGGTCTCCATCCTGAAATGTGATACTCGGAGACTGCGGTTCACTCCTTTTAGATCCAATATGGGTCATACTGAACCATCCTTCTTTGGAACTATGAAATAAATGTAGTATAGACCCTTGCCATAGTCGTCTGTAGGCATGGGACCACCCACCTCCATCTGCAATAACCGGTCTAATGTCTTGACGGATTGCCAAGGTTTTCCTTTGGCCCTTGCAGGGAGACAGGACAAAGGAATCCCTTACCGGCTGGGCGAACTCCAATGCATAGCCGTCTCGAATTATCTCCAAACCCCACTGATCCGTCATTATTTGGGCCCAAGCCGGAAGAAAAGCCCGAAGCCTCCAGCATATCGGTTGACTTCCGACCAGAGCCCACCGCACTTCATTGGGACTTTCTAGCGGGAGCTGAGGAAGCCGCCACAAAACCTCTACCGATTCCCCAAAACCCCCGAAAACCCTGTGCTCGTGGAGCAAATCGTCCTCGTTGGAAACCCCCCAACCGAGAAGACCAAAACCTCCTGAAGTCATGGAACTGCCCTCGAAAGGACTGCAAAGACCTTCCCTGCTTAGGCTTATCTTCCGGGAGCCTACCACCCTTAGACTCCCCCAAATCCTTCACCAGTTTGTCTAAATCCTCCCCAAACAACAGGGTTCCTCTAAACGGCAACTTACTGAGCCGCACTTTAGAAGATCCATCCGCCGCCCAATTCCTCAACCAAAGGGACCTTCGAGCAGCCACTAAGAATGCCATACTATTAACTAGGGCCCTGATTAAATCATAATGTACATCGGACAAGTAAGCCGCCCCTGACTCCAGACGGTCTAACTCCCATAGCCCTTCAGGCTCTAGTTGAACGACCCTGCGCAATTCCCTGGGTCCATCTAAGACAAGCTCTGGCCACCCAAGCCCCACAGATGGAAGCTTGTAGTGACATGGCATCTGCTTCAAAAGACTGCTTCAACAAACCATCTACCTTTCTATCCTGTGCATCCTTTAGCGCAGCGCTGCCTTCCAAAGGAATGGTGGTCTTCTTCGTTACCGCCGAAACCTCAGCATCAACTCTCGGGGAACGAAACCTCTCTTTGTCCTTATCTGCCAAGGGATACAATCTATACATAGTCCTAATGCCCTTGAGGCCTGCTTCTGGAAGATCCCACTCATTCTGAATCATTCGGTCAATTACCCGATGCACAGGAAAGACCACCTGGGACTGTCTCACCGCCTGAATAATCGGATCCTCCTCACCTTCGTCTTCCACCAGTTGCTCGGAGGCTAATTTCAGTGGCTGCAGTGACTCTGTTATAAGCGCCACCAATTCCTCTCTCCGGAACAACCTAATAATCTTCGCTTGATCCTCCGGTTGGGGAATCTCTCCTTCCTCTAACTCTTCTACACCGGCCTCGAGCTCCGCCTCACGCTCCTCCAAGTCTTGCCACTCGACCTCAGGAGGCGAAGGATCCCGAACTTTGACTCTCTTTGGTGGCAGCAGGGAACCGCTGCCCAACTCCGCAGCAGAAGTTTGCGGAGTCGGCGTGGACAAAGACAAGGAATCTGGAACTGCCACCGCATACAGAACACTCGATGCATATTTAAGACAAAATCTGGACAAAAATCCCCGAGTTGCTGTTCGGCTCCCCCCGACAGAGGAGCCAAAACTTGCCCCTCCTGGGAACCCTGTACAGGTATTTGCTGTGACGTAGACGGAGGACACCACTCCATCATCGGAGCCAAGACTTGAGTCTCGGATGCCTGAGTTTCCATCTGATGTTCCAGAGAGGCGGACACTGCCGTACATGCCCGGCAGATCCCGGACTATGCAACTGCCCCTCTACGGCTGCCACACACCACACACTGAAGGCGTGCCGCCATAAAAGTTCCCCCAAAGGAGACAAAAAAACAGTGCTCTATTTTATGAATTTCTTTTCTTTTTTTTCTTTTTTTTTTAAACTATCAGGGCTGCCCCAAACACTAAATAGTATGAAGCTCCAAATACTCTTTCTTCCGATTAACAGAAAAGAAATGGAAATTTGCCCCCAGAATAAATCCCTAGACCTAAGGGCATAACCGCTAAAGAAAAAACAGCAAAACAAATCATAAATATATGAAAAACAACAAATCTAAAGACGACTAACGTGAGCTGGATGATCTAACAGCTTTCCCAGCCTTTATTCGCCGTCCACACCCCTGCTAGCTACTTGCACGCGGCTCCCACAAGGCCAAAATGGCCGCCGCTGACAGGCTGAACGTAATAGCGCCAAAAATTTCCCCGACTCTCCACAGAGGCGGCGACGGTTTCAGCCATTACCAATGCCTGCCGGGCCCCTTGCTTACCTTGCCTCGCTGCTTAATCTCAAGGTTTGAAAACGCAGGGCTCCACTCCCTCCGGGGCGAGAGATGAGCCGCCGTATGTGCAACCGGCTTGTCAGCCTCTCACTTCAACCGGATCAGGGCTGTCTGACCGGCGAAAATCACAGACGCATTCCGCTGCTGACTATAGAGCTCTCCCCCGAAATGGCAAGGGTGGAGAGATCTAAGTTGTAAGGAAAGCAACCACACTCACTCAAAGAGAATACAAGCAGGGGCCGGCAGAACAAAGTTCAACTCCTCTCTTTCTTTTTTTTTTTTTTAAAGACGCAGCAACCAAATTAAACAGAATCAGAAAATAGTCTTAAAGGAAATCAAAACTAAGTAATTGCTATCCAAATGCTCTTGAATTTAACCCTAAAGTGAGCCCAGCACTAGGCTCACACGTCCTCCTGCTGCATGGAGAATGGACACACTGGGGGTTGCTGGGAGAGCCGAGGGGCTACATGCAATGATGTCACGTTTTTGGATATGCCCAGTCTCCATGCTGCAGGAGGAGGTACACTACCCAGAAGTACAGGACTAAATTGGATGACCGAAAAGGAATAAAGAAAATAAAGAAACATCCCCTAGCACCTAAGTGCCTTTCCAGCAAGCCCTTTTTACCAGGCTTGCTGAGACTCTCCAGCTGCTTGGAGACTGAGCTAACTGGGGTTGGTAGGAGGTACCACAGCTATTTATACCCCAGTGTCATCAAAAGATGATTGGCTCAGTCTCCAAGCTGCTGGAAGGGGAGAACAACCCAGTGGAAAGGGACTGGACTGGAGAGACGCTTAGGAACTCCTGTTTTTATTGGCATCATCTGGTCACTGTTATAACTTGTCGTTTACATCCTGATAAGTAGGATTCAAATCAATGTAATACTATGGAAGCTACACCAATTCTGAAAAGTCGCCCAAGTAAGAAAATGCGAGTAAAGGTATTAAATGTAGATAGGATAATTTTATAAAACATTTTTGTGCGCAAAACGTTTTATATGTGTAAATGAGTGCCTATAAAATTAGGTCACATCTAAAAGCACGCATGGTACAAACCATCTGTTTGTATAGTAGGAATGTATGGAGTGTGGGTGGAGTTGCAATGTACGCATATAAAGTGTGCACTAATATTTACACATGCTCTTGAGCAGATGTAATGTCCATACCTTGAATGTAGGCATGATTTCTGCAGGATTTGGGCTAGTATTTTATAAAGTCACTTAGGTGCCTATGGGGGTTTCTTTAGAAGCCTTATTCATGATCTACATGTGTAAAATCAGGCATATGATACAGGATCATACCAAGCTAGAAATATGCCCTTTGCAACTTTTGCGCCTGGTGACCCCCACCCCATCCAGTTACATGTAAGAACTTATTCTAATTGGGCTTTCTGGAAGCCCAGTGAGGACATTAGTGCCCTTTCTTTGCTTGTGGCCTGTGCGGCTGCACTACTCGTACAGCCTTTGGTATGATCCTATATGTCCATGTAAATGGTATCCACATGCAAATGTTTGATATACCGCCCAGGCTGAAGGGCATCAGAGTGGTTTACAATCACTGCAAGCCCATTTGTGAGGGCATATCGAGGGATGTGGTTAGGGTCTGGCCAGGGTGGGTCAAAAATATACACATGTATTCTCCAATTTCATATAAGGAATGCATATGTATGACCAAAACTGTCCACATTGGGATTTACACCTGCTTCCTGGTTCGTTTAGGTTTTTGAAAAGTGCTAGTTTTGGCTAGATCTTTAAAGGAGGGATGAAATGGGTTAGTCGCCTTAATATCCCATTTTTTATTTCCTACTCCCAACTGAAATAAGAAAACGATAGGAGCATATGAAGTTAACAGGCAGCATTTGCACATGCAGGTTTGCAGAACGGCCAACATACCTGTGAAAGTGCCGGCACTCACAAGTGGAATTTGTGTACGCCGTTCATGTTTCTACATTGCTTTCACCAACATGCACAATTGCCAAATGGCTCCTCTGCTTCCACATATTGGCACATACATTTACACTCCTGCACCTCAATATTCAGTATTTTCGAAGGGGCTCCACATTTAGCAGAACCCTTTCTAAAATACCGCTGCAACGGTAAACATCACAGCCACAGTGTCTCATTTCTGATCTCCACATTTTTCTTAAATGGGTCTTCATGCATCTTTATAAAATAGCTGTAAATGTCTAGCAAAAAAAGATGCCCGTGATCACCTGCAGGGCTGTCGTTATGTGGTGTGGTGACCACTGAAGGACCTGCCCCCACAAATGGCCATGCCCCCTGCAACCTACCACAGTCTATGTCAGTGCAGCATTGCAAATACTAGCAAGCCAGACTGCTAGAAATCCCTGCATAGAAGCTACATGCTCACAAAATCCTTCATCTTAATCACATATGCACAATATGCATAGAGCCTTACCAAATACAGAATAAACGACCAGATGTTGCAAATAGAACTATGCAGACAAAAACTGAACTGGAAACCTCAAAAAGTTGGATTGCATCTGCAGTACAACCCTGAAAAAGTAGAAACAGAAATCATTCCCTCCTGTGCTGTGCAAAATATCAGAAACACTGCACATTCGGATTCTCAAAGCTGACATGTTCACATCACTAAACCAAAACTAAAAATGTGTTTCTACCTTTATTGACTAGACAGCTCATCCTTTGTAGTCCATATCTTCCATATTTTTGCAGGGGATGAGATTGAGTTATTATGGGCTGGCTGTAGCCTGCATCTCCACATTTTCCCATGGGCCTGTGGATAGACTAAATAAACAGTTTCCCATGTGAGGGCACTCTGTGTATATTTGAGGTATGCAGAGCTGGGGTGCTTTCATTAACACAGGGGGGGCCATGGGTCAATTTTAGCAGACAATGCGAAAATGTGCCAGAACTCAGTACCACCAAGCACCCCTGAATAAAAGCCCTGGGTTAAATAGGTACTTTCCTGCTCACTTAACCTAGGCATTCTGCTATAAAATTAAGCCATATCTATAGAAATCATCAAATAGGCTATGTGTACACTACCAGACCATGCAACCAGCTTTTAAAAGGAGAAAATAAATGAATTCTCAATATGCTCTTCTTATCAATTACCGGTAAGTCTCTTCCACAGGGCTTTCAACTAGGTTCATTGTTGATGGGTAGATAAAGCCCCCAGGTAAGTAAAACACTAAATGCTGAAAAAAGGGCACAATCTGAAAAGCTGCATATACTAATGCCTATAATATGGCAAATAAGATTCTGGATCTAAAGGTTATAATGGAAGAAGCAGACTTGCATTTGCTGGTGTTCATGGAAATCTGATTCATGAAGAACCATGGCTGAGATATAATTATACCAGGCTATAATCTATTTATAAAGGATAGGTTAGGAGAAAGGGAGGAGAAATGGCACTATATGTAAAAAATACTATTAAAGCAACAGAAAAGCAGGGGTTATGAGATAGGGAAAAGGCTCTGCGGGTTAATCTGGAAAATGTAATGGAACATCTAATTAAAATGAAAACAGAGAAAACTGAGCCAGATGACGAAAAGAGGAAACAAAATAAGCACTGGCAATTTAGATGCAAGGTATTGATAAGGCAGGAAAGGAGAGAATTTGAAAAGAAGCTTGCAGTGGAAGCAAATACTTATCATAAAACCTTTTTCGGGTTTATTCATAACAAAAAACCTGTGAGAATGTCAGTTGGACCATTAGATGATGACAGGTAAAAGAGGGAATAAGGAAGGACAAGGCAATAGCAGAGAGATTGAATACAATTCCTCGTTTCGGTCCTTACTGAAGAAGATGTAGGGGGAAGTTACCCATGCCAGAAACAATATTTAAAGGTGATGTATAAGAGAAATTGAAACAAATCTTACATCTATATGTACAGCACTGCATGTGCCTTGTAGCATTATATAAATGATTAGTGGTAGTAGTAGTAGTAGTAGTAAATCTCGATCAACCTGAAAGATGTAATCTAGCAATTTGACAAACTAAAGAGTAACAAATCACCTGAACCAGATGATATACATCCCAGGGTGCTGAAAGAACTCAGAAATAAATTTGCAGACCTATTTAGTTATTTGTAAGCTATCATTAACATCATCTATAGTACCTAAAGATTGGAGAATGGCTAAAGTAACACTGATTTTTAGAAAGGGTTCCAGGGGTCACATCAGTTCCAGGCAAAATGGTAGAAAACATTACAAAGAACAAAATTACTGAACATATAGATTGTCATGGTTTAATGGGGCAAAGCCAACATGGATTTAGCCAAGGAAAGTCTTGTCACATTAATCTGTTATATGTTTTTGAAGGTGTGAATAAACAGGTAGATAAAGGTGAGCTGGTTGATATAGTGCATCAGGATTTTCAGGAAGCCTCTGGGAAGGTCCCTCATGAGAGACTCTTGGCAAAATTAAAAAGTCATGGGATAGAAGGCATTGTCCTATTGTGTATTGGGAACTAGTTAAAAGATAGAAAACAGAGAGTATGGCTAAAAGGCCAGTTTCTTGATGGAGAAAGGTGAATAGTGGAGTACCCCAGGGATCTGTGCTAGACCCGCTACTTTTTAACATATTCATAAATGACCTGGAAATGGGAACAATGAGAGAGGTGATCAAATTTGCAGATGACAGAAAATTATTCAATCACAAGAGGATTGTGAAAAATTACAAGAGAACCTTAATAAATTGGGAGATTGGGCATCCAAATGGCAGATGAAATTTAATGTGGACAAATGCAAAGTTATGCACTAAGAGGTACATTCAGACATTTGTGTCCCCGGGCTGTCCAGATTGATGCACCCCAGACGTCCAGCCACGTCCCCAGCTAACTCAGCCAGGCTCTTCCATGAAGCAGCAGTGGCATGGCATCCTGTTGCTGTGCCACTGCGGCACCATGAAGGAGCTGAGATTACTGGCCACCCCCAAAACATTCTTTCCCCACAGCCCAACCCCCGATCGGACCTCCCATGGCAGGGTCAGGCTGCAGGGAACCTCCTGCACCCCCTCACCACTTCGGTCCAGCCTAGCTCTGCCGTACCCCGACAGCCAAGTGGAATAAGTCCCCCATCTAATCTGCCAAACCCAGATGTACGGGGCCAATCTCAGAATCGGCGCTGTATGTCTGGGGTCACTTTCCCTCTTTCCGCCCGCCCTCTCTTCTCCCCTTCCACTCCCTCGTGCCCACAGAGCTCCCCACACAAATCAGCTATATGTGCAGGGAGCTCTGTGGCCGCCAGTACGATACAGACATTTAGTGGGTCTGGACGTCTGGATCGGTTGCACAGACCCACTAAACGAGGATCGGAATCTACCCGTTAAAGAAGAACAAACCAAACTACTATTACATGATGCAAGATTCTATTTATTTATTTACATTCTCTTATATACTGTGCTATTCTGCATCAGTGTGGTTTACATTGAACAAACTGAAATTACATTGAATAGGGTATTATAATTTGGAGATAACTATTTTACAGGGAACATGGGCTATGGAGAGTTAAGTGGCTTGCTGTTCTCTAGTGGGATTTGAACCCCTGACCTTCCAGCCTGAAGTACCTTGCCCCAACCACTAGGCTACTCCTCCACTCCATAGGAAGCTGTATTAGGAATCACTACCCAGGAAAAGGATCTAGGCATCATCATGGATAAAACATGGAAATCTTCTTCTCATTGTGCAGCGGCAGCAAATAAAGCAAATAGAATGCTAGGAATCATAAGGAAAGGAATAGAGAATAAAATCAAGGATATTATAATGCCCCTGTATTGATCTCTGGTGTGATTGCATCTTGAAAATTGTGTGCAGTGGGGGCGGAGCCTGATGTCCAGCGGGATGGTCGCATAACGCTGAGGCTCCCGAGAGGCCTACTCAGAATCCTGAATTAACACCTCACATACTTGGAACTTCTACTCTGATCTTGCCGGGGCACATTGGTGAGATGGCGGGGACCAAACCAACGCGCCTGGAATTTGGATCTCCAGCGGCTTCTCACGGCAAACGTTCCAAAACTGAACCTCCGTCCCCGCAGAAGGGGCCGGCCTTGTGCGAGGGCCCCGAAATGCAGCAGGAAATCCTCGTAGAGATTAGAGGGGTCAAAAACCTCGTGCAGGCAAACGGAGAAGCACTCCGAGCGCTGCGGGAAGATTTTGGTGTGCTGCAAAGCAAGCTAGAAGGGCTTTCTTCGCGTCAGGACAAAATGGAGAGCATATTGGACTCCCATGCGGCCCGGTTGTCCAAACTCGACAAAGTTGAACGCCAGGTGCGGGCCTTGCAGAGAGAGGTGGAAGATGGCAATAATAGAGCGCGCCGCAACAACATACGACTCGTGGGCATACCGGAGGGAGCGGAATCGGGAGACATGAAAGAGTTTTTATGCAAAATCCTCCCTTCCCTGCTCCAAATCACCTTTACCAAAGATTTGGAGATTGATCGCGCTCATCGTGTACCCACAAGCATAACGCTCAACAGGAAGACCCCGCGGCCTATCATTTTTCGACTTCTGAGATATCAACACGTGGAGCAAATTCTAAGTGCCTCTCGGGCAAAGGGCCATATGGAGTTTGAGAGCCACAAGATCTCCTTCTATCCCGACTTGGCTAAACCCACGGTCGACCGCCGAAAGCGCTTTCTGGAATTCCGGCCGAGGCTTCAACAACTACAAGCACGCTATGGCCTGATGTACCCGGCCAAGCTCCGAGTCACGCTTCACAATCAGACAAGAACATTTGAGGACCCTGATCTACTAGCGGAGTTTTTGGATTCCAAAGAAGCCGACTTGATGCGCTGACTTCCAGAATATTCCTGCAAGTCTCCTCATATCCGCTGTACCTGCCATATTGGATCTGCCGCAGCCCAGCAAAGAGTCTGGCGTGGGCAGTCTGTTTGCCTTACTCTTGATGGTATCTGTGACCCAACTCCATCTACCCGCAGTAGCCTCGATGAGTATCAGAGACAGTGTTAATTATGGACTCTGGTGTTTCTTTTCTTTTTTTATATGTCTTTCTATTTCCTCTCTAGGGCTTCCTCCCGCAGACATATGGTCGCCATATTCTTTGGGGGTTTTGCTTCTTCTCTAAGATACGTTGGTACATACTTTTCAATATGGGGTGTATTAGCCAGAATACTCGGTGATTATGACATTGTTGTACAGATTCTGATTATGTTGTATGTTGTCAAACGCCCTTACCCAAAATGTCTATTACCGATTGATGGCACCATGTAAGATTTTCTCATTGAACGTAAAAGGAATCAATAATCCGATAAAACGGAAGAAAATCCTAAGCTACCTCAGTCAGGAAGCAGCGGATCTGATTTTTCTCCAAGAAACGCATTTAAATTCGAAGGAAACTCTTAAACTCAATATTAAACCTTACATGGTGGCCGCCTATTCCCCTAGCCGTTTCTAAGAAATGTGGGGTTGCCATACTGGTTAGGAAATCTTTGCATGCTACTATTATTGCGACTAGCTCAGATACAGAAGGTAGATGGTCTAGAGTTCACCTCAAGATAGGTAGCCTTGAAGTTACATGTATATGCCTTTACGCTCCTAATGTGGATGACCCTGCCTTTTTTGCTACCATTGCTCAGGTTGCGCAGGCTTCTGCTAATACTTCATTGATCATTGGGGGGGATTTCAATCTAGTCCTTGATCCCCTGATTGACAAACAGCCGCCTAGGACGAGTGGTCCCCCCAAGAGTCACGCCACGCTTACCTCCCTGATCAAGGATCTTGCTTTAGTTGATCTATGGAGGTTACTACACCCCAATGAGCTTGACTTCACCTTCTTCTCCTCCCCTCATAAATCTCAGTCTCGCATAGATTTCTTTCTAATCTCAAAACTGTTAGTTCCTCAGGTGGACACTGCAAAGATTCACTCCCAACATATTTCAGATCATGCTGCCATTTCCTTTCAATTACACACTACTGCACCCCAGGGGAATTCGGGAGCCTGGTTCTTTGATAGAGCCCTGTTAACTCAGCCAGAGTTCCAGTCAGAAATTCGAGCAGCCATACAGGATTACTTCCATTTTAATCTACCCCAAGATACTGCGAATTGGGCTTGGTGGGAGGGCTTCAAAGCGGCCATTCGGGCAACGATCACTAGCTATCAAATCCGCCTGCGGAAACAACGCAAACAGCAGCTGCTCATACTAGACCAACAAATAAAAGCAGGCGAACGAGTTCTAACTTCACGTACTGACCCATGTGTATTAATTCGATTACAGCGTCTCCGTTTTCAATATAATTCAATCCTCTCAACTGCAGCTTCTAAGAGTATTGAGCTTCAGCGAGGGACATATTATCGTGAAAATAACCGAGCCGGTCGACTCTTAGCCAACGCCTTGAAAGGTCAAAAAGAAGCCAAACGCGTAGCGGCCCTTCGAGCTCCACAGGGAGGGGGCATAGTGACCACAGACTCTGACATTGTAGAGCTCTTTCGGGATTTCTATACCCGCCTATATCAATCTGAATGTGAGTTCTCGTCAGAGACATTCGAGAGCGATTGCTTTCTGGCATTCAGCGGCCGACCCTCTCTGAAGATGATAGGGATGCGATGGATGAACCCTTCTCTACTTCAGAGATCCAATCTGCCCTAAAACGAACAGCCTCGGGCCGTGCCGCAGGGCCCGATGGTCTCCCGACCGAATTCTACAGAACGTTCAGTGCAGATTTAGTTCCCTATTTAAAACTCTATTTTACTGCCCTTGCGGTAGATACATCCTCTTTGGGATCCTTTTCTGCAGCTAATGTGGTAGTATTTGAGAAAGAAGGCAGAGACCCGCTACTGACCGCCAACTACCGTCCAATCTCCCTACTTAATGCCGATTATAAGATCTTCGCAACGATCTTGGCCACCCGGCTATCTGACATGATGGCTACCCTAATTCACCCCGACCAATGCGGTTTTATACCCGGCAGATCAACTGCTGACAATGCTCGGACCTTGTGCCATGTGCTATCCAGTGCTGCCAATCTCGATCATCCATGGGTGGGTCTTTCCCTGGATGCCGAAAAAGCCTTTGATCGTCTAGAATGGCCCTTCTTATTTGCAGTTCTCCGATGGTATGGCTTTGGAGAGGGCTTCCTCCGATATCTCCAAGTCATGTATACTCAACCCGTCGCCAGTATTTGTGTAAACGCCATCAAATCTCAGCCATTTAACCTCCAAAGAGGCACGCGTCAAGGTTGCCCCCTATCACCAATGCTCTTTGATCTAGCTCTTGAACCCCTAGCCCTCCTTATTAGACAGTCCGCACGTATTCGAGGTGTCCCCTTTAGTCATAGGGAGATTAAACTCTCTGCATATGCAGATGACCTTATGCTCTTCGTATCCCTCGATTCGGTTCCAGCTGTCTTGGATCTGATTGACGGATACTCACAATTATCGGGCTATAAAATTAACTGGACCAAATCTGTAGCATTCCCACTGAACCGCTGGGTACATGAGGCTGACATGCAGGCCTTTCCCTTCCTTTGGCAATCCCGCATGGTGAAGTATCTCGGGGTCCATTACTGTTCTCCTTTAGAAGACACTATCAGTTTTAATGCCAAAGAGGTAGTCTCCAAAGTCCGTGAGCTCACGAATCGTTGGTCTCCCTTATCTCTTACATGGTGGGGCCGCTTAGAAACTGTGAAAATGATGATAGTCCCCAAAGTGAACTACATTTTAGAAATGCTGCCATGCTTACTCCCGCTACATACTTATAAAGATATTGAGGGCCTTCTCGTCCGTTATCTCTGGCAGGGCAAGCCACCAAGGATAGCTAAACATAAACTGCAGTCTGCAAAGGAACGAGGGGGTACCAGATTTCCTGATTTTCTTAGATATCATCAAGCCTTCCTACTTAAGCAAGGTGCCCGATGGCTAGATGCCTCAACAGACAGCAGACCAGTTTGGCTTGACATAGAAGAGGAGCTTAGTAGCCCAATTCCGTTGACCCATCTCCCCGGTATGTCCTATCAAGTAGATACCCGCCATCCACCAATGATTGTCGATACTCTTGCGGCCTTTAACACTCTCATTCTATCACTGGGCCCGAATGTATGTCCTCAGGACGGACTCCCGCTATGGAATAACCCCAGAATTCAAGTCCTAAATCGAACAATAGCATGGAAACCCTGGTACTCAAGGGGGATCTGGACACCCCAACAGCTTTTCTCTGCAGCTCGTTGGAAAACCTTTTCTGATTTACAAAAGGAATTTGCGTTACCAGCGAAACACTACTTTCAATTGATGCAGCTTCAACACTGCCTCAAAAGTGCTCGAATCATACCGCCCTCTGCCCCTACTGAGGATGGGCTATTAGAGATAGTTCACTCTATTAGTAGTACACATGGGGTAGCCTCTAACTTTTATAAAATAATATGTCAGGGTACAGACACGGCCACTTTTAGAGCCCAACAAGCCTGGGAGCGCGAACTGCAAACCACTTTAACCCCTGTGCAATGGAGCGTTTTCTGGAGCAAGGTTGTGCGGGTTTCCCGGTCTGCCTCTGTTACCCAAACTCTCTTCTTTTTTGCACATAGATGCTTTTATACCCCAGAAAAAATAGCCAAATGGAACCCAAATGCTAGGGACCTGTGTTGGTCTTGCCATACTGCTGTGGGAACCTTCGCTCATGTTATTTATGAATGTCCTCAACTACAGGTCTATTGGGGGCGGGTCTGGGGTCGTATTCAATTTATCTTACACTTTCACGAACCTCTCTCTTGGAAGGTCGTGGGACTCCGCTCTGTGGCGGAGGTCCCCTCTCTTCCTAAGAAGGGTCGCTTTCTCCTTGATTTCATGCTGGGTATAGCCATATGCTTAATCACGAGGAATTGGAAGGATAGCTCTCGACTTACTGTCAATGAATGGTGGAACCTCGTCTGCTTATATAGTAAATATGAGCAGATACCTCGGAGAGCTATTCCCCATGTCCAAACTCACTCTCGCTTGTCTAAATGGCAGATGCTTAATGATTATGTACAATCTGCTCATTGTTCCAACATGCCTGTATAATGTGCACTCATCATGTTTTAGATCACCGTTAGGTTTTGTAACACAATAATGTAAGTACACGCCCGCTTCGGGAATGCTTAGTTTTCTAGAGAAGAAGCAGGGGGGAGGGGGGTGGCAGGGGTTTACTTTGGTGTATGTATTACACGTTATGTATCTGTCTTTTAGCTGTATGTCTTCCTTTCCTTTGTTGTTATAAAACGAAAATAAAGAATTTAAAAAAAAAAAAGAAAATTGTGTGCAGTTCTAGTCATCATATCTAAAAAGGGATATAGTGGAATTAGAAAAGATATGGAGAAGAGCGATCAAATGATAAAGAAGATGAAAGATGACTCTATGTGGAAAGGCTTAAAAGGTTAGGACTCTTCAGCTTGGGGAGGGGTGACATGATAGAGGTCTATAAAATAATGAGTGGAGTGGAACGAGTAAATCTAGATTGGTTGTTTACTACTTCAAAAAGTAGCATATTTAAGACTAATTGCAGAAAATATTTTTTCACTCAACATGTAATCAACTCTGGAATTTTTTGCCAGATGAGTATAGTAAAAGCTGTTAGTGTAGTTGGGTTTAATAAAGGTTTGGATGAGTTTCTGGAGGAAAAGTCCATGAGCCATTATTAAAGTGGACTGGGGAAGTCCACTGTAATAAGCAGAATGGAATCTGTCTACCTTCTGGGAAACTGGCAGGTATTTGTGAAAAAAACATTGACCCATTGTATAGGGCTATTTAATAGCACACACTAGAGGGCATATTCTCTGGGACACTCTAGTTCCTTCTGTCTGGATTCTAGACTGACGAATTGAACACTTCAAATGTGGCCATTAGATGTTTTGTAAACAAATGATTCAGGTAGATTATTTTCTTTATCCAAATAATAAGTATGTGGTCAAGCTGATGAATTTTTCCAATTGCAGCACTAGTGTGAGGTGTATGTCATTCAATGCCACTCTGATCTCACTTACTGTATATAGGCAAAACAAAGGAAGTTGAGGACTTGGTTGGCAGAGCACACGAGCTGCATTACAGTACCCAGACAGCATCTCTTCTTGAATACTGTTTTTTATTTAAATATACTTTTGAGTGTTTGAAAGTATGCATTTTGAATGTGATATCTCTCTCATGGAGGGGGTGATTTGGATCAACTATTGTTAAAAGAACAGAAATTGAACTTTCAGCTTGATTCCATATACCCCAATGGTCTTAATCAAGAATTGGATTTTACGATATTTTTATGAATGTTTTTTCTTGCTTTCCTTTCTTTTTTGGGGGAGGGGGATTAGTTTTTTTGAAAGTTTTCTGTAAATACATACTTTTTTATATGAAAAAGTTTGACAGTCTCCTTTTTGTGTCTCTTATTTTGATTCTTTTAAGAAATGTTTTTTTACTCATCATGGTGATTAGTCTTGAAGGCCGCAGCTGTAGGCATTATGGCCTTGGTACCTCGCTTTTTTTTTTTTTTTTTTTTAAAGGGCCCTTTCTAAAAATCTTGTGGTATGAGATCTTTTTTATATTTTGCAGATGTTTTAGAGGTTAGGCAGTCTCGTTTTGTCAGGGATGTCACTTGATCAGTCTTGGTGGAAATGCCTCTTTAAATGAGAGCCCTCCATTCATTTAGAACACTGATAGTGTAGGATACACAATTTATTCATGGCTGGGTACGTTTTCACTGATTCATCGTTTGACAGCGCTTTTTCAGCATAAGTGTGTAGAGAATCAGTTTTTAGGATTGTCTGCTCAGCGTGAAGTATTTTTTGTTTATATCGGGAAGAAAGCAGTTCATCAGCTCACAAGTACCAGTAAGTTTTTGCCTGCATGGTGGGAGACTATTGTTTAGAGTCTAGTTCATTTAGAATCTTTGGACTAAGGAAGAATGTTTTTAAATATTATTTTATTTAGTATGTTTCAGATAATGTCCCACCATTTTAGTAAATATGTTGTATAAAGTCTGGGGCATTATTTGGTATGTAGTTTGATGAGTTCTAACTGTCTCTGTTCTGTCTTTTTTTTTTTTTTTTTTTTTAGTTTGGTATAGCCATGACCTTTGAGCTGTTATCTGTGCAGCGAGTTTGTTCATGACTTGCTGAGTATGCCTCTTTATAATCTTGGTGTAAGGATTGGCAGCTTGGGCAACCTGTTGACTATGTTGTATGGACAATATGTAAGTTATTGTAAATCCTTTTTTATTTTTGGATGACTTTCAGTCCTCAGCACCTGGGTGAGGGAAGACATTTTTAAAAGTGTTTTTTATCCTTTGCCATTGGGTCTGTGTTCCTCTTTTTATGTAATAGTTTTGTTATTTTTTTAAAATATGTATATTTATATATGTATTTATTTATATGTTTTATGTTTCACTTTTATGCTTGATGTTTAATGAGTATTGTTTTTTGCCTGCTTTTATTTTTACAGACTGTACCATCTTTATAATTTTGTGACACAAGAGTCACATGTTTATCACACTCTGAGAGATTTAATATGTCCCTGATGCAGGCATATGCCGAAACATGTTAGGCTGATAACTAATAATTTTTTTACGTATTTAATTTCAATGTATGGTTTAAAAAAATATTGATTGATTGATTGATTTGGTAAGTTCTTTGGGACTGCCACCATTTTTGTGCTGTGGTTCAGAATTAGGACACAGGGTAGAAATGGTTCATTCAAAAGTGAGGGTCCTAGACGTCAGGAAAACTAACTTTGTCAAGATGGGGGAACACCTCAATAAATTGTTAACTGGATGTTAATATCTTGGGGTAGCAGAAAAGCAGGCTGATAAGGAGGCTAATAAGGTTTCTGAAAGGAGTAGCTGAAAACCTAAGGATGAAGGGCCTGATATTCAAGTAGACAGGCTATGTGCCGCTATGGTGTTTAGCTCTGCCCACTTGTCCCTAACCCCGGATATTCAATACTGTGGCAACGGCATTGAATATTCGGTTTTGGCACCGAGAAAATTGCCGCAGAGCCTAACCAGGTAGTGGTGATATTGCACAGCTACCCGGTTTGCATCCGCGGCTAAATTAGGCGAGCCCCCAACATGCCCTGATACTAACCGGATAGCATAGTGGCATGTAGGGGACTTAGGAATGGATATTCAATGGCACTAACCATGTAAGTGCCATTGAATATTCAAGCTTAAGGCATTTACACGGCGGTAAACCATGTAAAGGCCTTTCGAACATCGGGCTTAGCATCTGCAGCAGGAGAAAGACAAGCAACAAGGAAAGTATTTAGGAAAGCAAAGATGCAAATGGAAGAAAAAATAGCCAATACAGTAAAATGAGAGCTAAGACTTTTTTTTTTAAATAAGTTAGTGAAAAGAGGAAGTGCAAACATTGCACTGAAGGGTGAAAGGGAGCAATATGTAGAAGTTGATCAACCTAAAGAGGAATTGCTGAATAAATATTTGTGTTCTGTATTCATAGATGAAAGGCTGGGAGTGGGATCTCAGAAAACACAAACAGGAAAGGAAATAAGCCAGATCTTGAACAATTTTCAGAAGACTGTGTTTGTGAGGAGCTAACTAAATTAATAGAAGACAAAGCGATGGGGTCAGGTGTGGGATACATATAAGGGTACTGAAAGAAAATAGGGAAGTTCTGGCAGCTCTGCTATCCGACCTTTTCAGTGCTTCTTCAGAGTTGGAAGTAGTCTCAGAGGACTGGAGAAGGGCAGCTGTGGTTGCTCTCCACCAAAGCAGAAGTAAAGAGGAGATTGGAAACTACAGGCTGGTTAGTCTGACCTCTCTGATGAGTAAATTAAAGAAAATCCAATTGATTACAGGATCCAAGGCAGCATGGTTTTATTAAAGTAGATCTTGTTGAATGAATCTGATTAATTTCTTTGACTGAGTGAACTGAAAATTAGGCCAAGGGAAAATCTAGATGTAATGTATTTAGATTTTAGCAAAGTCTTTGACATGGTTCTACACAGGCAACTTATAAATAAACTGACTGCCTTTGGGATGAAACCTAAAGTTACTCATTGAGGTTAGAAAATGATTGAGTGGAAGGCAACCAAGGGTAGTGGTTAACGAAGTTCACTCTGAGAATAAAGAACATTACCAGTGATGTGCTGCAAGGATTGGTCCTGGGTCCAGTTATTTTTAACATTTTGTTAGTGATATTGCAGAATGGCTGTCAGGTAAGGTTTGCCTTTTTCCGAATGATATAAAAAAATCTGCAATAGGGTAAACACCCTGGAAGTTGTGGATAACATAAGGAGGGATCTAGCAAAGCCTTAAGAATGGTTTAGGATTTGTCATGCATTGCTGCACAAACCCAAGGAAGCAGTACAGTATAGGGGGTAAAGTACTTCTGTACATGAAAGAACAGCAGAATCTAGGGCTGATCGAATCTGATGAGCTTAAGGAGGCCAAACAGGTAGAAGAGGTGACAGCAAGAGCTAGAAGAATGCTTAGGGGACAGGGGGAAGAATGAACAGCATGGAAAAGGTGAATAGTGGAGTACCCCAGGGATCTGTGCTGAGTCCGCTGCTTTTTAACATATTCATAAATGACCTGGAAATGGGAATAACGAGTGAGGTTATCAGATTTGCAGATGACACAAAATCATTCAAAGTTGTTAAAACCCATGAGGATTGTGAAAAATTGCAAGAGGACCTTGATAAACTGGAAGACTGGGTATCCAAATGGCAGATGAAATTTAATGTGAACAAATGTAAAGATATTATAATGCCTCTGTATCGTTCCATGGTGCGACCACACCTTGAATGTTGTGTGCAATTCTTGTCGCCGTATTTTAAAAAAGATATAGCATTATTAGAAAAGGTACAGAGAAGAGACCCCAAAATGGTAAAGGGGATGGTAGGATACCCCTGTGAAGAGAGGCTAAAAAGGTTAGGACTCTTCAACCTGGAAAGGAGACGGATGAGGGGAGATATGATAGAGGTCTATAAATTAATGAATGGAGTAGAACAGGTAAACGTAGATCGATTGTTTACACCATCAAAATATAGAAAGACTAGGGGACATGTAATGAAGTTACAGGGTAACCTATTTAGGACTAATAAGAGAATATATTTTTTCACTCAACGTTTAATCAAACTCTGGAATTCGTTACCGGAGGATGTAGTAAAAGCTGTTAGTGTAACCAGGTTTATTTAACCAGTTTTCTATACTGCCTTAACCCTCAATCAAAACAGTTTACATTATGTAAATTACTACAAACAGCTACTGGATATATTCCCTTGTCCCCAAAGGGCTCACAATCTATGTGTACCTGAGGCAACAGAGGGATAAGTGGCTTGCCCAAGGCCACGAGGAGTGCCTATAGGACTAGAAACACCAGCCCCTCCAGCCTGAGATTTCTGTCCCCAAGTGACACCTGAACCCCTGGCCCTCTGGCCTGAGGTACCGTGTCCTAACCACTAGGCCACTCCTTAAAAAAGGTTTGGACAAGTTCCTGGAGGAAAGCATTGTGGAACCTATGTCTTTTAGGAAAACTGCTAGGTACTTGTGATCTAGAGTGGCCATTGTTGGAAACAGGATACTGGGCTTGATGCACCTTGGTCTTACCCAGTATAGCAGTTCTTATGTTTTTATGTGATAATGCCTCTGTTTAAGTCTATGGTAAGATCTCATTTGGAGTACGGTCTGCAATTCTGGAGACTATACCTTCAAAAGGAAATAAACAGGATGGAGTCGGTGCAGAGTGTTGCTATGAAAATGAGCAGCTGTTTTCATTATAAAACATATGGGGATAGAATTAAAGATCTCAATATGCATACTTTGGAAGAGAGGCGGCAGAAGGGAGAAATAAGAGAGACATTCAAATACCTCCATGCTATAAATGCACAGGAGGTGGCCCTCTTCCAGCTGAGAGGAAGCCCTGGAACAAAGGGTCATGGGATGAAGATAATTAGGATAGACTCAGGAGCAATGTTCTAATTTTCTGTAGGCTGTGTGCGCATAAAATATCAGCTGTGTGCAGCTTTTGAAGGAAGGTTAAATTTTTGTGCGCCACATAACGACACTCGGAGTTATATACTTTAAAATTTGACTACACATCAGACTACAGTATGTACACCACATTGATTTTAATCAAATTAAATGAAAATAGACGATTACTAAATGAAGCGGGAAATTTCTAGTAATTACAATCATAACTTTTAAATTTTAAGATGTCTGTGTTGTTTTCTATCAGAATCAGAGCCGTAATTTTTGTGTGCTCTGTTGTAAAGTATGTGCGCTCGCTCGGTGAGGTGTGTGCACGCGCACACGCGCACAGCTTAGAGGGAACAGTGCTCAGGAGTAATCTAAGGAAATATTTCTTTCCAGAAAGGAAGGTGGATGTGTGGAATATGCTCCCAGCCAAGGTGATTGAGAGAGCATGGGACAAGCACAGAGGATCACTAAGGAAGAGGAAGTAATCATAGAGTATTTGGTATGGTAGGCAGGCTGGATAGGCCGTATGGTCTTTATCTACTGCAGTTCTGTTTCTATGAGCAACACCTCGTAGCTAAAAGACAAAATTCAGAGCTATAGATCGTTTAACTTTTCTCTCAAAAAAGCATAGTAAAAAAAATTAATCAGTATTATTGTTGTGGATTAGCTTGCATTATTAAAGTTAACTTGGGCTCGATTTTGTTACTATGGTTTTGTGATTCTACCCCTGTACAGCAAGTTTTCTGTTATGCTTTTCAAATGATTGAAAAAAGATTAATCACTTTAATCACAAAAGAACAGTATGGCTAATTAGTTTAGTGTGAATCTAACAGATGAGAGTCTTTCTACAGTTTGTGCTAAACGGAGCAATACTAATATCCATATCATAAACAAAAGTGCACAACATCATGCGAGAACACTGTACTACTTTAAACAAAATATACATTTAAAAAAAAACTTTTCATAACATTTTTGCTGGGAAACAGCACTTAAGGTCTTCAATAGTTCCTAGTTACATAAACTCCCCTAATAAATACACTATCTTCACTGAAAGCATAATAAAATAATATACTCCAGCATATCTGTGTGGCCAATATTCTAGTTTACTGTAACGTCCATATGGCTGTCTATCCCATGCAAAGTCAGAAGTCTGCATTAGAGAGGGGCAGAAGCGGAAGATAATAGCAGGCAGGAACCACGCCCTAGCGCTGGATCCAGGGCCGGATTTACGTATACGCCATGTACGCCATGGCGTAGGGCCCACAGCCGGCAGGGGCCCACAAAAAAAGAACCAGTTTTTTTTTTTTAACTCAATTAAAAAAAAAAAACCTGGTGGCTGCCGCCGCGGGGCCCCCTCTGCTGCCGCGGGGGCCCCGTCTACAAGCTGGTCGGGTCGAGTCGAGTCGGGTCGGGTCCGGTCGGGTCTCTCTCCCTCCCTCCCTCCCTCGCTGCAGGCTGCAGGCTGCGAGAGACGCGAAGATAGAGCGTCTCCTCGCGTCTGTGTTAAGTCCGCAGGGGCTGATGGGATTTCCCATCAGCCCTGCCGGCTTAACACAGACGCGAGGAGACGCTCTCCCTTCGCGTCTCTCGCAGCCTGCAGCGAGGGAGGGAGAGAGACCCGACCCGACCCGACCCTACCGGACCGGACCCGACCAGCTTGTAGACGGGGCCCCCGCGGCAGCAGAGGGGGCCCCGCGGCGGCAGCCACCAGGTTTTGTTTTTTAATTAAATTTTACTTTAGGCCGGGGGGGGGGAGGGCTGGTGATGGGCGATGGGGGGGGTTGGGGCGGGGAATGGGCGAGGGGGGGGGGGGGTAGGACTGGTAAGGGGCTATGGGGGGGGTAGGACTGGTAATGGGCTATGGGGGGGGGTAGGACTGGTAATGGGCTATGGGGGAGGTTAGGGCTGGTAAGGGGCTATGGGGGGGGTAGGACTGGTAATGGGCTATGGGGGGGGTAGGACTGGTAATGGGCTATTGGGGGGGCTGGGGCTGGAAATGGACTGGGGGGGGGTAGGGCTGGTAATGGGCTATTGGGGGGCTGGGGCTGGAAATGGGCTGGGCTGGGCTGGGCTGGGCTGGGGGGGGGTTAAGGCTAGAGGTGGGCTGATGGGGTTAGGACTGGTAATGGACTGTGGGCTGTTGGGGGGGCTTAGAACTGGCAATGGGCTTTGGGGGGGGTTAAGACTGGTAATGGGCTGTGGGCTGATGGGGGCTGTCTGGTAATGGGCTATGGGGGGGGGCAAGGACTGTAAAAGGGCTGCGGGGATAAGACTGGAGGTGGGCTGATGGGGTTAGGACTGGTAATGGGCTGTTGGGGGGGTTAGAACTGGTAATGGGCTTTGGGGGGGTTAAGACTGGTAATGGGCTGTGTGCTGATGGGGGTTGTCTGGTAATGGGCTATGGGGGGCTAGGACTGGAAATGGGCTGGGGGGTTAAAACTGGAGGTGGGATGATGGGGTTAGGACTGGTAATGGGCTGTGGGCTGATGGGGGGGGGTATGACAGACAATGGGCTAATGGGGGCTGGCAGGAAATGGGTTGATGGGGTTAGGACTGGAAGTGGGCTGATGGGGGGTTAGGACTGGTAATGGGTTATAGGGGGGCTTAAACTGACAATGGGGTGATGGGGGTTAAGGACTGAAATGGGGTGATGGGGGGTTAAGGACTGTAAGTGGGGTGATGGGGGGGCTAGGACTGGTATTGGGTTGGGGGGTTGCTAGGACTGGAAATGGGCTGATGGATGACTAGGACTGGAAATGGGCTGATGCAGGGACTAGAAGGGAATGGATGCTGGGTGAGGCTGGAACTAGAAGGGAGCTGATGTTGGGGGAGGATTAGAATGGGATGGGGCTGGAAGAGTAAAATGGAGAAGGGAAAAATATTTTGTGTGGGAGGGATAAAAAATCTACAATTGGCCGGGTATTGGGAGAGTAAGTGGGGATTGAGGATGGAGGGGTAAAATTTGAGTGGATGAAATAGGAATGAGGAAAGAGCAAAAGGAGAAAGATTAGTATGTTAAAGCAGATGTAGAGAGAGAATGGAAAAAATCTAGAAGAGAGAAGAAAGGACAAATGGACAGCAGACGATGGAGAGTTAGCAGAAGACACGAAGAAACCAGAAGAAAGTGGCTGGAGCAATTGCAGCTGAAAAAAATGCACAAAAGGTAGAAAAATATCTCTTTATTTTGAATTTATTAATTGGAATATGTCAGCTCTGGTAAATGTGCATCATTAACATCTGTGCTTTGTTTAGTACAAGAGCAAATTAATGTATAGTTTTATTTCTACAGTGTTGTACATTCCAAGTTTGGCTTTTGGGATTCCCAGTTTAATTATTGTCTTCCTATTTCTAAATTGTGATTACTTGTTTGGTGATGGTCTATGTTCTGCATGTGTAACTGAGCTGAGGTGTTCTGTTTATATAATTCCTATTTGACATTGCCACTTGTTCTCTTTCCCCAGTAGGTCATGTATTGTTGTTCTCTGAAATGTATTGGTTTAATATTTGCAGTGTTGCCTTTTGATTGGTAGAGTATGGTGCTTTGTGAGTCCTGGTAGTGCTGTTAGGATACGGCGGGTTTACTATGGGCAGTGTTTGTAGTAGTTCCTAATGTGTATGGCAGTTGGCACTGGATTATAGTAATGTAGAAATCTTTTAGTCTTTCTTTATCCATACACTCATTAAGAGGCACGTTTACTAAAAGTTAGTATATGGTAACATTATGCAAATATTTATGCAAATGAGGCCCCTTATGCAAATGAGGTCCGCACCCCCCTTGGGCCGCCCCTGCTGGGGGCCCACAATTTTTGTTGGCGTAGGGCCTCACTCAAGGTAAATCCGGCCCTGGCTGGATCCTGGGTAAGTGCTGCATCGTGATTTTCTTGCCATTGCCACTGTTGCTGGCTCTGAAGACAGCAATGGGGTCAGACAGATGACAGGATAAAAGGCCCTCCAAAGCATGGCTAAATCTTTGCACTGGCCCTGGATAGAAACATCCTTGGAGCACAGAGAAGTGAACTGGGGTGACAGTCCCAGCTCCACACCACTGCGGTAGCTGACCTGCAAGAGCAGGAAAGCTGCAGCAGCCATTGCTGTTATTGCTGCTGAAGCGACACTAAGGCCTATCTTTCCTCTCACTCTACCTTTTCTCGGGAACTCCGCTCCTGTAGCAGATCCCTTTTATCTGTGCCCTTCTCTGCCACTGCCAACTCCAGACTTCGTTCATTCCACCTTGCTGCTCCATATGCCTGGAACAAACTACCTGAGTCAGTACGTCAGGCTCCTTCTCTTGCCCTATTCAAATCCAGGCTAAAATGCTACCTCTTCGAGGCTGCTTTTAGATCCCGATGCCCCTCACTCTCTTTTTCACCACTCTAGTCCCCAGCTTTCTGAAATGCTTCATCTTCATTAGATTGTAAGCTCTGATGAGCAGGGACTGTATCTTACATCTATATGTACAGTGCTGCGTATGCCTTGTAGCGCTATACAAATGATTAGTAGTTGTGAGAAGCTCAGGTACAGAAATGCAGAAAGTTACACCCACAATATCAACCCCAACAAATCACATAATAAAACTGCAGATCACTGCCTAACCCCTCTAACCACTTACACCCCTGGAAAAATCTTTTTGTCACTAAAACACACTTTTATACAAAACAGGATTTTACACATTAAAAATGTAATAAAATTACTCCCTAAGAAAGTGATTTTGTAACAGGTTGCCTGTGTGTAAAGGTCATATAGGCCACTATGGGCATGCATGCTAAAAATTAACATGCATTAATAAGGCATGTTACATGCTTCTGCACCCACAGAAATAAAAAATTAGGAAGCCAGCAAGAAAATTCCTAACTAGTTATGAAGCGGCTGGGCAAATGTTGCCCTTGGCACAATAATGTGCACACTGTAATTCACTCACCAAATATTACATAACATTAGGACACCTAGGCCTAGAATTACTCACATGTGCTCTGCATTAGTGTGCATGAATGCTGTTAATGTGCATTATTAATAACTAGGTCCCATGTCAATAAATTTATGTGAAGTTAATACACTAAGGGCCTCTTTTACTAAAGCCTGGTAGCTAGTTAATGGGCATTTTAACGTGTGGCTATGGGCAGTCAGGAGCAATAACACCCTACGAGATCCACTTCAATCTGACTTTCGTCCCTTTCATTCTACCGAGATGGCTCTTGCAAAAGTCTCCAGCGATTTGTTCCTGGCTAAATCCAAGGGCCTTTACTCAGTCCTTATTCTTCTTGAACTTTCTGCTGCTTTTGACACTGCTGACCACCACCTTCTCCTCGACATTTTGTCCTCACTTGGTTTTAGGGGCTCTGTGCTGTCTTAGTTCTCTTCTTACATCTCCCATCGTCCTTTCAGTGTTTCTTCTGGTTGATCCTCCTCTACTGCTATCCCACTTTTATTTGGTGTACCCCAAGGGTCTGTTCTGGGACCTCTTTTTTTCTCTCTATAACCAGTCCCTTGGTGCTCTTATCTCCTTTCATGGCTTTCGATACCAATTTTGTATTGATGACTCTCAGATCTATCTCTCTACACCTGATGTTTCTATGACACTCCAAACTTGAATCTCTGCCTGCCTATCTGATGTCTGGATGTCTCACCACCATTTGAAATTGAACATGGCCAAAACTGAACTTCTTATTTTTCCCCCTAAACCCTCCTCCCCCTTCCTTCTTACTCCTCCTTCCTGTTTCCTCAGCCCACAACCTTGGGACAGGGCCAGCCCATCCACTAGGTGATCTAGGCTGCTGCCTAGGATGGCTGGCCCAGGTGGGTGGCAGTGGCACACATGACCAGCCGCACCACCCCACCCCACCCCAGCTACCACCAATTTTATTTATGTATTTATTTATTTATTTTATTTATTTAGCTGCATTTATATCCCACTTTTTGCCGGGTCAAAGCGGTTTAGATCAATTTGGGGGGGGGGGGGCATCACCAATTCTGTCGTGGGGGCAGGCAGCAGTAGCAGTATTTCAAAAAGAGGCGGCTTTTTGCCACCGCTTTCTTGCCCACAGCAGGCCATGTCCTTCAGCCATGTGTGCTGAAGGCCATGGCCTGTCGCAGGGAAGAAAGCGGTAGCAAAAAGTCACCACCTTTTGAAATACTGCTGCTGCTACTGCCTGCCCCCCTCAAGATGGAATCGGTAGCAGACGGGGGAGTAGCAGCAGCTGAGGGGAGGGCAGCAAAGTGGCTTGGTGGGGGCGGCACAGCCAGGGTTTCTGCCTAGGGTGGCAGAAACCCTTTGGTCAACTCTGCCTTGGGGGTCATTTTTGACTCCTCCCTTTCTTTCTCCTCACAAATCCAATTGATTGCTAAAAGCTGTCATTTCTTCTTCTATAACATCAACAAAATTTGCCCCTACCTTTCAGAGCACACTACTAAAACTCATCCACTCTTTAGTCACCTCCTGTCTAGACTATTGTAACCTCCGCCTTACTGGTCTCCTCTGAATCATCTTTCTCCCCTTCTATCTGTTCAGAACTCCACTGTGTGGCTAATCTGCCAGCCCTGTTATACTCATATTATTTATTTATTTAACATTTCTTATATACCGCCTTTCATGATATCAAGGTGGTTTACATTGAACAAACTGAAATTACATTGAACAGGGCATTATAACTTGGAGATAACTATTTTTACAGGGAATATGGGCAATGGAGGGTTAAGTGGCTTGCATATAAGCCCTCTTCTCTAGTCACTTCATTGGCTCCCCTCCTATTTCCATATCTAGTTCAAACTTCTCCTTCTGATGCATTCATTCTATTGCTCCTCCCTACCTTTCCCCTCTCCTCTCTCCCTATACCCCTCCTCATGAACTCCACTCTTCTACTGGATTGCTTCTCTCTGTGCCCTTTTCTTCCTCTGCCAACTCCAAACTTCGTTCCTTTCACCTTGTGCTCTATACTCCTGGATTAAACTACCTGAGTCTGCACATCAGGCTCCATCTCTGCCTCTTTTCAAGTCCATGCTAAAGGCTCACCTCTTTGAGGCTGCTTTTGGACCCTGATCCCTTGCTTTCATTCCTTTCCTTATTTGTACCCTTGTTCTCAGTTATTGTATTATCTGTCTTGATTAGATTGCAAGCTCTGATGAGCAGGGGCCGTCTTTTATATGTGTCTGTATGGTGCTGCGTATGCCTTGTACTGCTATATAAATGAAGAATAGTAGTATTAGTAGATAGTGCCTGCCTTTGCATGCTAAAATGCATGTTAATCAGCAATCACAGGATGGGGGCTGGGAATTGGTGGAGACTGGGCATGGAGAGCACATTACCGCTAGCGCAAGGACAGCTGCCACGCGCTCAGTGGTAACATGGCTCCTAATGTAGATTCACTTAACAACTCCTATAGAGGAGTCCTTAGTGAATCCAACCTAGTTGGGCAAATGTTAGGAAAACCCTTCGCACATTACCTGCCAGAAACATACTGGACATATCTCCAACAGCTAACCTGCAGCCTCTGCCATTATTGAGCATTAACGGCAGATCCACAGTGAGCTTTAGTAAAACGGGCTCTAAGGGTGTTATTCTGAAAGCCCTATTCATGTTTTGTATGTGTGAAAATGGATATGCAAAGGTCCAGTTCATAAGGGCATCTCTGCAGCCATCTTAGAAACTGGGTATATGAATGTTCCTAGCATGAGAATGTCCAAGTAGAACAGGGGCACGATGAAGGAATTGCCTTGGTGATCAATGAAGATGAACATCATGGCGAGATTCTAGAATGGCACACGCATGCCTGGGCCTGGTTGCTGAGTGTCCATGCCTATATCTCCTTCTGACCACACATAAGGAACAAAAAGGTGCTCGTTTCATGGAGGTAATGCTATCAGGGGGCAGAGCGCAATGTGCTGTATCATCATTGTCAGTATTCCATGGGCAAAGAAACCTGCATTTAAATAGAAATCCCAAACAGATTATTAACCTGCCCCTGCATATCTAACTGTCTGCAATGTCACTGATCATGGTTGTCCCCTTTCTGGGAAATGCTGGCCAGGACATCAAAGAAGCCATTTCTGTGGCCATCCATTTGTGGATGTCCATGTTTCTAAAATCAGGCCAAAATGTAAACATCCCCAGGGTTTTCTTAGACGTTTTGCCTTGGACGTCCTTTCTAAAATGCTACTTCGTAGCTGCTTCCATTCTGAAATACCCTGACTGGCACATCCAAACATCCAGTTCTGCAGCTGTTCAATTCAGAGACATCCACATTTCTGAAATGGTCTAGAACTATGCACATATCTGGCCTTGCTATCTGCATGGACTCATCACCAGAACTGGTTACTGGGATGTTCATCTTTTGGGGTGGAGATGGAGCAATTTCAGAAGGCACTTACACGAGCTTCCCTCCATGCTGCCACTCCTCTGGAATTTTGGACATGGTCCTCTGGACATTTCAGCTTCTTCCTAGATGACTCTTCTAAAATACTACTTCATGGAGGTAATTTTAGAAAGCGGACCTACATTATGCGATTGTGTACATAAATGTGTTTTAATGATTTATGCATATAAATGGCCCCTCATATATGTAATGTGAATTGGAGCACAAATTTATAGGTGTAAATTATAAAATATTAGAATTTATGCGGTTTCTGGCAAAATTTAGGCATCAGCATTCCTGGTGTAAGTGCTTGTGACTATTTTAACATGCCTTTTTGATGACTTACGGCCCTATTTTAAAAAGTAAAATAGCTTACTTTATGAACTAGTGATGAAATATATAAGTTAATAAGAATATACTTTTAGCCAAACCATATAAAATTACTCTCAAAGGGAGTAATCTTATAACAGGGTGCCTGGGTTAATAGGGCAGGAAGGCACCTAATTTTAAGCCTATTTTATAAAAAAAAAATAAGCACCTCTGCATCTTTATAAAATATTAGCACAAATCCATCGGAAATCATGCCTGCTGAAGAGGAGGAGGAGTAAACGTTAGCATGTGCTTTATGTTCAAATGCACAATATTATATAATATATGTGCTTAAGTCACAGCTCTTCCCAAACTCTTCACCTGAGCAGGCCTGATCTACAAGTGTGCTTCAGCTTGTATCACCCATGCTGTTAGCTGTGACCTTTTACACACATAAAACAGCAGCTTACCCACAAAAAAAGAAGTATTACAATATCGTCAAAATGGAAGAAATGTTAATAGATACTGGAGAACATTTTAGAAGGCTTGTGCAGCATTTATCCATGAAAATGATGGTATTTAAATATGTAAAAGCTATATATGTTTAAATAGTGATTTTAGCCCTTATTTATAATTTAAATCTGCAGTATACATAGTTTGGAGCACATTTTGGGTGGAGCCCGCAAAATGTGTGTAGTTTTGATTTTCCAGTGGCAATACAGGCTGATTTCAGCTAACAGCTCATTTGGACCTGGGATTTGCACAAGTAACACAGAGTAGGGTATGCCGGCCAACAATTTTTGTTTTGTTTGCTTTGCCATTTGCAGGATTTTTCATTTTGTTCAGGTGATTTTTTTTCCATTTCGGGGGATGGGGGGGACAGTGTCATCAATATGAGTGCGAACTACTGCAGAATAATGTGCACGGCTGCTCAATAGTGCATACTACTGAGCAACAGAGTACACTATTGAGAATAGGGTGCACTAACAGGCATAGTGCACACTATTGGGCAATAATATACCCTATTCTCAATAGTGTACCCTATTGATGACATGGGTTGAAAATGATAAAAAATGACATGAATCAACATGCAAAATGTTATTTCCATTCCTTGTTGTGTTTCAAACAAATGCACGTCCCTAACCGAAGGGGCAATTCTGCTTACCTCAGAATTTTCCCAATTTTTTTTTTTTTTACATTTAGCTCCTTTGTGGACATCCAGTTTTATGAGAATTGCCATCTACATTGTAGGTGCCGGCATCTTCATTTGCACAACCCCAAGTGATGCTGTTCTTTTTTAAATGTGTTTCTTTGTAAATTAGATGTCTGCACTGTGCATGCTACCATGGAGTTATACGTATTTGGAAAAGACTCCATATTCATCAAGTCTTTTCCAAAATACGTATACCTTGCTCGTTGTAAAAGTCCAGACTTAGGCATCCCTTTTTCTACCTAGATGCCCTATGCAAAATCAGAATCATAAGTCCTATTTCTTTTGAGTATATAGCACAAACTAAAATAAATAAAAGTTTCATAATATTGCCATAAAAAAGCAGAATACCTCTTCTACCATCTCCATGCACACATGGAGAAATGTCAAATGTTTGTGTCATGTTGAAGAATTAATTACCTTTACAAGCGTGCCCGACTGCATTTGTAGCCCACTGAATATCCATGTCAACAATAAAAACAGGATGTTGAATCTTCTCACAGCTTGATTAACATCCTGAAACCATTTGTTCGATTTGCAATTGAAATGGAGCGAGATGGATGTCTTCCATGGCTTGATGTAATTACCATAAAGCAGCCTAATGGAACCACTGAGACTAAAGTTCACTGAAAGCCTTTAGCAAAAACCAAAGCCTTGTATTTAGTCACATTGCACTAACACAGACGGTTTTTTCAGAAGCCTTGCTTTTAAAGCAGAAAAACAGTAGGAAATCCAAAATTCCTGAAGAGCTAAAGTTACTTCGGAAGGGGATTAGTTACCCCTGTTGTGCTTTGCCTCCTGGAAGCAAAAAACTAAGAAGACAACATGTAATAGGGCATTCTCCCTGTACGCCCAACACTATGGAACCACCCTCCCTGAGAATATAAGAGCTATCACTGACCTGCAAGACTTCTGGAAAGCTATAAAGATACTTATATTCTCCGAACACTATGCCACGACTACATGGGCCTTACATCCACCACATATGCCCTTATAATCAGTCATGCCTCAAGTATTGCTACTTCTCCATATGCCTGTTTATAATCTCATATGCATCTCTTAAAATGTTAACACACTGCAGATATGCTTCTCATATTACCACAATGTAATAACTAATTATTTATTTATTTATTTACAGTCTCTTATATACCGCACTATTCGGCATCAGCGCGGTTTACATGGAACAAAAATGCTCAGTACAGTTAACATGTAAGAGTTTACAGATAACAGGGCAAGTAACTTGGATAACAGGGGTAAACTATTTACAGCATTTGCTACATAAACTTGTATAAATGATGAGGCCGCTGGGCCGGTCCCGCGGCCGACTGTAACTCGGGCCATGGCCCGGCCTCGGCCCTCGTCACGTGCCGGGGGCAAGCGAAGGTGGGGGCCAGAGAGCGGGGAGAGGGTTGCCATGGGATCGCTTGCCGCGGTTGCGGGAAGCGATCCCATTGGCTCCTTCAGGAAAGGGAGGGGGTAGGGGGGTTGTGAGTGCGCGGAGCCGCGTGGCTCGGCCTTTCGCGCGGCT
Source organism: Ichthyophis bannanicus (assembly GCA_033557465.1). NCBI lineage: Eukaryota > Metazoa > Chordata > Amphibia > Gymnophiona > Ichthyophiidae > Ichthyophis > Ichthyophis bannanicus. The sequence continues at coordinate 1,608,774,717 of CM066031.1, forward strand.
CCTCGCTGATGGTCGGTTGTCTTTTTCCGGGCTCCGGAGTGCGGTGAGATTGCGGGAGTCGGGGGGGGAGAGAAGACCGGTTTCGGTGTCCTTGGGGGGCCCCTGCAGCGGGGTTTAGATTAAAAAAAAACAAAAAAAACAAAGACAAGGTAGGGCGCGTAATTTCGCGGCCTGCACTTGGGCAGTGTGGGGTGGTGGGGGGGGGTGTTGTTAGTGCTGCGGTCCCTGGGGGGCATGGGGGGGTCCAAGTCTGGACGGCCGGGACGAGCGGGAGTTCGTACCTGGTCCCAGAGTGTCCGTGGGAGAAGAAGGGGGCCTCCTGCTGCCAGGGGGGGGGGACGGCTGGGTGGGCTGGCTATCCCGGAGGGGATGGGCGATGGCCAGAGGGGGCGGGGGCGGCGTCGGTCCACCGCTACGGTGGGGGCTGCGGCGGCTCCAGGGGAGGCAGCAAGAGGGGTAGTGCTGGGGGCTCCGGGTGCGGGGTCGGCCCTGCGTGCCGGCCCGGGGTCGTCCCAAGCGGCTGGTGGGGTGGGGGCCTGCGGGGACCAGGCGGCTGGCCGTGGGGTTTCGCTCCCTCCGGGGGGTCTCCCGGGGTCCAGTGGGGCTGGCCAGTGGTTTCCAGGGGGGCCGGTGCCGCCTTACTCCTACGGGGGTGGCATGCCGGTAACAGGGGGGGGGGCCTTTCTGCCGCTGGGCAGTTGGGGAGCGGGTTTCGGGAATTGGGCTGGGGCGGGAGTTGCCGGGGCAGGCTGTGCGCCGGGGTGGGATGCGCACTGGGCAGCTGGGGGGGTGGGTGCCTCGGGGTGGCGGCATGGGGGGCTAGCGGCATGGGGGGCTGGGCAGCAGGGGTTGGGTGCGGCTACTGTGGGCCCTGTTTTTCCTTTGCAGGTCCCGGTTGGCGGAGAGTCGGCGCCTGTGTTGGCGGGCGGCGGCATGGAGGTGTCCGGGCAGAATGTCGAAGCGGCAGGTCCGGCCGTGGTGGTGCCGGTGTCGAGTGCTCCGAGCGCGGAAGGTGAGTTGGGTGACACCCTGGGGGTTGGGGCAGGTGGGGCTTCGGTCGGCGAGGCTTCGGCAGCGGTCGGGCATAAGTCCAAGGCTAAGCGGAAGCACGGGCGTCGCTGTCGCCGAGCTTCCTCTTCGTCCTCGTCGTCCAGTGGGAGTTCGTCCGAGGACGGGGTCGCTGAGCGGGGGCGGGGGGAGGGGGCGGGTCCCGCCGTGGTGCGTTGCGCGGAGCTTTGGGAGAGTGTGCCACGCAAGTTGCGTAGACGCATACGGAGGCGGCAGTATATTGACATTTTCCGGCTCCTGGAGGGGCGGAAGCGTTCGGGTGAGAGCCGCAGGAAGCGGAAGGCGGACGAGAAGGCGGGCAGGGTGCGCACGGTTTCACGGAATACCTTGAATTGGACCCGGGCGTTTTTGCGGCTGGCGAGTGTCTGCGGGCACGCGGAGCCGGCCCTGTATGGGGAATTGTTGGCGTATGCGGATGCCATCCTGGCGGCGTCGCAGGCTCATGATGGTTGGGCGTGGCTCAACTATGATGAGGAATTTCGGGATCGGATGGAGGAGAATGCGCAGCTGTCCTGGGGGACGCGCGATATTAATTTATGGCTCACGCAGATGTCGGCCAAGAAGGGGGTAGGGGGAGGTGGCAGCGGGCCTGTTAAAGCCGGCGGGCAGTCGGCGGTGGCAGGCGTGCGGCCCTTTCGTGCCGCGGGCGCGGTCCCCGGAGCGCCCAGTGGCGGTCCCAGCGGGGATGTTTGTTGGCGATTTAATAAGGCGTCCTGCCCGTTCTCGGACTGTAAGTTCCGACACGCCTGCTCTATCTGTGGGGGGGGACACTCGGCCGCGAAGTGCAGTCGAAAAGGGGTGTCCGGATCCGCAGGGGCGAGTAAGTGAGGGGCAGCGTTGGGGGTTTGGCGCCAACTCCCATTGACGCCGGGGCGTTGGGGCCGTGGTTGGAGCGGTATCGGCTGGGGCGGCGCGGGCGGGCGGCACGGGAGTTGTGGTTGGGGTTTACGGAGGGCTTTCGTATTCCGTTTCAGGGCGTAATTTCGGGTCAGGTGGCCTGTAATTCTGCCTCGGTGCGTCAATTGGCTGCGGTGGCACGGGATAAGATCGCGGCGGAGTGTGCGCTCGGCCAGATTGCGGGGCCGTTTGTCCACCCGCCCTTTTCCCCCTTCGTTGTATCGCCGCTGGGGGTGATACCCAAGAAGGAGCCGGGTAAGTATCGACTGATACACAACCTCTCCTTTCCTCCGGGGGACTCGGTGAATGACCATATTCCGACGGAGTGCTGCTCGGTGAGGTACGCCCCCTTTGATGCGGCGGTGGATTTGTTGCGACAATGTGGTCGTGGGGCTCTGCTGGCGAAGGTGGACATTGAATCCGCGTTTCGCTTGCTGCCGGTGCATCCTTCGGCTTTCCCCTTGCTCGGCTTTCAGATGGATGGTCGTTATTATTTTGACCGGTGCATGCCGATGGGCTGTGCGATCTCCTGTGCCTATTTCGAAAAATTTAGTTCCTTCCTCCATTGGGTTGTAGCTCAGCGAATGGGGCGTAGCTCTATTGTGCACTACCTGGATGACTTTTTGTTCGTGGGTCCTGCGCAGTCCGCGACTTGCGCGGACTTGTTGCGTCAGTTCGGTGAGATGGCGGGGCGTTCGGGATTCCCTTGGCTGTGGAAAAGACCGTGGGCCCGGTCACATGTCTGTGCTTTTTGGGGATCGAGATTGACTCCGTCGCCTTCGAAATTCGTTTGCCGGCGGACAAGGTGGAGCGATTGAAAGCGCTGGTGGCGGCGGTGGGGTCGGCGGCGAAGGTCACGTTGCGGGAGTTGCAGTCGCTGCTGGGGCACCTGAATTTTGCCTGCAGGTGATTCCGATGGGGCGGCCGTTTGCGCGGCGTTTGGCCTTGGCTACGGTTGGGGTGCGGAGCCCGCACCATCGTATTCGGATCACGGTCGGGCTGCGGGAGGATCTGCGGGTGTGGGGGGCGTTCCTCGCTGATTTCAATGGTTGCACCTTGGTGCAATCTGAGGAACTGTCCAATGGGGATTTGCAGCTATTCTCGGATGCGGCGGGCGGTTCGGGGTTTGGCTTGTATTGCCAGGGTTCCTGGTGTGCGGAGGCCTGGCCGGTGGCCTGGGCGGAGGCTGGCTTGACGCGTAATGTCGCCTTCTTAGAGCTCTTTCCGATTGTGGTGGCCTTCTGGGTATGGCCCGAGCGGTTACGAAATCGGAAGGTGGTGTTCTGGTGCGATAACGCGGCGGTGGTGCAGGTCATTAATCGGCAGTCCCCTAGGTGTCCGCGAGTGACGGCGTTGATGCGAGTTTTTGTCTTGGCTTGTTTGCGCCTCAATGTTACAGCGCGGGCACGCCATGTTCCGGGAGTGCGTAATTCTATTGCTGATGCCTTGTCTCGTTTCCAGTGGGCGCAGTTTCGGTTGCTGGCCCCAGGGGCGGACGTGGCGGCGACGCCTGTGCCGGGGAACCTTTGGCAGATTGGGACCCTGCTCTGATGGGGTTGCTGAGGTCCTCTGTGGCTCCAGGTACGTGGACTGCCTATCGGAATGGGTATAGCCGGGTGCGGGCCTTTTTACTCGGGAGGGGTTGGTGCGGTGGCCCGCTTGGGGAGCAGTTGGGGGGGTCCTTCATTGTGTGGGCGCGGGAGCGGGGCTGGTCTCGGTCTTCGGTCCGGGCCGCGTTGGCGGGTTTCTCCTTTTTCAGTAAAGCGGCGGGTTGGGGGAACCCGAGCGGGTCGTTCTTGGTGACGCGGTTGCTGGCGGGCTGGGGGCGGGAGCGGCCCGCGGTGAGAGATTGGCGGCGCCCGGTCACCCATGAACTGCTCGTACGGATATGGGAGGTTCTGGGGGAGGTGGCGACGACGGAGCATGAGGCGGTGTTGTTTCGTGCTCTGTTTGTTACTGCCTTTTTCGGGGCTTTCCGGGTGAGTGAGCTGGTGCCGCGTTCGCGGCGGGGGGATTGTGGTGGAGGTTTGGCGGTGCATTGCGTGACAGTGGGGCACTCTGTGGTGCGGATTTCCCTGTCACGGTCCAAGACTGACCAGACTGGTAGGGGTAGGCAGGTGGTGCTGTCGGCGGCCCCGGGGCTGTTGTCCTGCCCGGTGCGCAATGTGCAGGCGTATGTCCGGGTGCGCCCGGCGCTGGGTGGGCACTTTTTTCGTCATGGGGACGGGGGTCCGGTAACTCAGTATCAATTCACGGCGGTGTTGCGCTTGGCGCTCCGGCGGTTGGGGTGCCCTGAGCGGCAGTTCGCCTCGCACTCCTTCCGTATCGGTGCTGCGACAAGCGCTGCTGCGGCTGGTTTGGATGGTGGGGTGATTCAGCGCATTGGTAGGTGGCGCTCTGGGGCGTATGTGGGCTATGTGCGGCCTGACAGAGTTTAAGGGGTGGCGCCGGTGGGGGGGGGGGTGGCGGGGGGTTGGACGGGGGGGGGGGTTCTTTCATGCTTTGTTTTCTGTTGCAGATGGACAGCTGCCGCTGCTCGCCCGGAATGCTACTGAGAGTGGGTCCTCAACCGGAGAATGGTGGATCGTCGGGCACTCCTTCGTATATTGGGCCGAGAGGAGAGCTGTGCGGCGCCCGCTTGGAGTGCACCTGGGCCTGGCGGTCCGTCATGTGCGGTTGCGGTGGCTGGGTGAGCGCGGCATGCGGTGGTGGCACTTCCTTCCGGTGGTGCGGCGGGCAGCGGATCAACGGAGGCGTCCGTTGGGAATCCTGGTCCATCTTGGAGGCAACGATTTGTCCGGCTGGACGTGTCGGCAACTCATCAGGGCGGTTCAGCGTGATCTTCGCGTGCTGCAGCAAGAGTGGCCGGAGGTCTCGATTATCTGGTCGGATATCATCCAGCGACCGGCTTGCCAGGCTCAGCGGCTGTGGTCTCGTGGTCTGGCAAAAGTGAATCGCCAGATCGGGCGATGGGTTCTGCAGGCAGGTGGCTTGCAGGTTCACCATTCCTGGGTGGATGTTCAGTGTTCCGGACTCTACCGCACGGACGGTGTTCACTTGTCCCCGGTGGGACAGGATCTCCTCTTAAATGATTGGCAGGAGATTTTGGAGCTTGTGGTTGGTCGCAGCTTTATTGGGGGGGGTCGGCGCGAGGATATGTAATACCTCGCGCCGGTGGCGGGGTAGCAAGACAGCGCTCGCCGAGGCGGCGGGAGTGCTAACTGCTTTAGGAGATGTGGGGAGTGAAGGGCTCCCCGGGGGTGGGGGCGAGGCATCCCGGTTGGGGGTCTCGGCCCGGTAGGGGGGTGTGAGAGCCGGCCTTTGCTACTAGGATGGCGAGGCTGGCGGTGGGGGGGGGGTGGTGAGGAGGATGTTCCGCCTTGCTAATAGTATGGCAGGCGGAGCCTCGTCCGGTATGGGGTGTGGGGTTTGTGATACAGGTTGGTTGCCCATGTTGGGCGGTTATTATATGTATGCATTGGTAAATAAAGCTGCGACCAAGGTTGTACCATATTGAAGTGTCTGGGTATTTATTATGTATAACAAAATATGTGCGGGGGATGTGAAGATGCGGTAGAGGGCGAGGTGGGCCTCCGGGTTACCTGAGTTAATGATGAGGCCGCTGGGCCGGTCCCGCGGCCGACTGTAACTCGGGCCCGGGCCCGGCCTCGGCCCTCGTCACGTGACCGGGGGCAAGCGAAGGTGGGGGCCAGAGAGCGGGGAGAGGGTTGCCATGGGATCGCTTGCCGCGGTTGCGGGAAGCGATCCCATTGGCTCCTTCAGGAAAGGGAGGGGGTAGTGAGTGCGAGGAGCCGCGTGGCTCGGCCTTTCGCGCGGCTCCTCGCTGATGGTCGGTTGTCTTTCCCGCCCACCCACCCGTGGGTTAGGGGGTGGGGGGGGGGGGGGGGGGGGGTTGTTTCAGCTGGGGGGGGCGGGGTAGCAAGACAGCGCTCGCCGAGGCGGCGGGAGTGCTAACTGCTTTAGGAGATGTGGGGAGTGAAGGGCTCCCCGGGGGTGGGGGCGAGGCATCCCGGTTGGGGGTCTCGGCCCGGTAGGGGGGTGTGAGAGCCGGCCTTTGCTACTAGGATGGCGAGGCTGGCGGTGGGGGGGGGGGGTGGTGAGGAGGATGTTCCGCCTTGCTAATAGTATGGCAGGCGGAGCATCGTCCGGTATGGGGTGTGGGGTTTGTGATACAGGTTGGTTGCCCATGTTGGGCGGTTATTATATGTATGCATTGGTAAATAAAGCTGCGACCAAGGTTGTACCATATTGAAGTGTCTGGGTATTTATTATGTATAACAAAATATGTGCGGGGGATGTGAAGATGCGGTAGAGGGCGAGGTGGGCCTCCGGGTTACCTGAGTTACAGTGGCAAACTATTTACAAATATTGCTACATATTATTCCTGCATATGGACTTTATTATCTACTGCTATACTCTAATCTTATTCCTCTGCTGTTTGTAACACCTGGATATACAATTCTATCTAATTAACGTTGATCCTCTTGAAACCTCCAAATGATATCTCTTTGTTCAATGTAAAACTCTATTGTTACAATGTAAACCACCTTGAATCTAAGTTAAGGCAGTATAGAAAACCTGTTAAATAAATAAAAACATTTTGGAACTTTCAAAAATGATCTACTTTTGCAAATACTGACCCAGGAATATTTACTGGCATTGCAAGCATGGATAGCTCCATGAATGCTGAAGGCATCTCTGGTCGGAGTACCGAGAACGGGACATGGCCAGGGCACCATAGCCTAGAAAGATCTATGCCAGCCAATACAAATGATGGTTGCATTAGTGCTTTCAGAAGTAGAATCTAGGAAGGCAGAATGTTTTCTAGTATGACCTAACTGCTGGGGATACAGAGTGAGGGGCCTTATTATGTGACAGATGAAACTCAAGTGGACATTGCCCCTATTTTCCAGGCTTGTATGGAAGGGCATTTGCTGTTCCCTTACTGAGAAAATAGCTGTTAGTGAAAATGGGAACATAAGAACATAAGACTAAAAGTCTATCTTGCCCAGCATCCTGTCTCCAACAGTGACCAAAAAAGCTTAAGAATACCCAGCAGGATCCCAAAGAGTAGACCTGATCCTTCTTGCTCACACTCAAGGATTAGCAGAGGCTTTCCCAAGATTATATGTCCAATAATCGTTTCTAGACTTTTCCTCCAGGAACTTGCCTAAACTCTTTTAAAACTAGCTATGCTAACTGCCTTGATCACATCTTCTGGCAACAAATATCACAGCTTAATTGTAGTCTGAGTGAAAAACTGCCTTCTACAATTTATTTTAAATATTCTACCAATTAGTTTCTTTGACTACCTTCTAATTACTATCTAAAGAGCAAATGAACAATCCCTGTTTATCCATTGCATAATATTATGATTTCATAGACTTCTATCATATCTTTTCTCAGCCATCTCCAGTTTGAAGAGTCCTGACCTGTTTTAGTCTTCCTTGAAAGGAGAGCTGTTCCATACCCTTTATCATTTTGGTTGCCCTTCTCTGCATTTTTTTTTTAAATTCTACTTTCTCAAAATGGGGTGGCCAGAACTGCACATAGGGGCATGTTTACTAAACTGCTATATTGGTAAAATTTACCACACTATAAAAATGTGGCCATGCTAAACTTCCTGTCCTACCCGAGTAGTGTGGGTTGGGGTGGAACCATTCAGGAGTGGAGCGAGCATACAGTATCATGGCATCTTTGGCATGCTCACCTGCAATGCTGCACTTGGCACAGGTGGACCTACTGCCACCTCAATAGGTGGTGTTACGTGCACCCACATTGATTGTGTCAAATAGAATAAGCGCAGGGGCGGCATAATATCCATGCTAGCTACATTAGGACATGCCCGGGATGCTTCCATTTTTAAGCACGGTTCCAGCACCGCCCCCAGACTCAATTTTGGTGCAGAGCGCATGGCACACACGCGCGTTTGTTTTAGAAAATATGCCCCACAGGTCTCAAGGTGCAGTTGTACATGGTTCACTACAGAGACATTACAATATTCTCTGTATTAATCTCTACTCCTTTCTGAATAAATGTTAACACTCGATGTGCCTTTTTGAGCATCACTGCATACTGAACTGAGGATTTCAAAGTATTGTCCATGACAGTTCCAAAATCCTTTTTCAGGCTGGCAACTCCTAATACTGTCTGGAACCCAGCATCATGTGTCGATAGAGAGGAAGGGCCAGACTTTGAACTGGGCAGTGCTATGCACTGCATTGGCGCATAGCCCGCCCCCCTTCCAACTAACGCAGATTTTCAATGCTGGGGTCATATGTGGCCCCAGCATTGAAAATTAGGGTCTCACCGCACACCCTGGAAGCCACAGGAGCTAACCTGGTAGTGCCGATTTTGATGCTACCCGCTTAGTCTCTGCGCCTGAAAGGCACAGAGGGCTAAGCGGGTAGCATCAAAAATTGGTGCTATCTGGTTAGCCCTTTCCTTCGCCCCAGACTGTGTTAGAGACATATCCAGGATGGTATGTAATGTACTGTAACCCATGTTGTAACTTATTCTGTATAGTTATTCTATGTATGTACTGTAATGTACTCCCTGTGTTATGTAATCCCTTTTATTACCGCTCTGATGTTATGAAGAGTGGTATATGTTTCATTCACCTCTGTTTAACCTTGTATTGTATTGTACTGTGACCGCTTTGATTGAAGGAGAAAGCGGGATATAAATCTGTTTAAATAAATAAATAAATGTAAATGCCTTCAAAAATCGTGCCCTAAGTTTATAAAACGTTTTCTAGTTGTAAAGGGCAAGTATTGTAGGTGTCTCTTTGTAGCTTATTTTATAAAGACACAAAGGAATCTATGGGAGTTTTCTACTAAAGTGCCTAAACAGCGTGGATTACAGCATAGACTAATCCTACGCTGTCACCTGCAGCAACTGTTAGCACAGGACCAGCACACCCACGCTTCGCACGTGGGATGGTAACTGGGTAGGTTAGCGGCGGAGAGTATGTGGGGTGAGCGCCTTGCAGTCAATATGGCGGTGCTGCCATCTCCATAGGTGGAGGGAACTGCACCCGTTACCTTTATGCCATCTTAGGGCAGGATGCACCACGTGAACTGCTAGGAACGTGCTTTCCATGCCCTGACAGTTAATGCAGGTGGTGTTGCAACTCACGCGCTATGGTTTTGAGTGCTATGGCCAGGTTAGGTGCAACATCATAGCGCACTTTAGCAAAGGGGCTCCTATGTGTCTTTATAAAATGCTAGCAAAATCGTGGCTATAATGAAGCCACATATATTTTACACCAGCAACAAGCAGGTGAAAATGTGCACATGTATTTGATGAACTAGGGATGTTAATTGGAGGAGTAGCCTAGAGGCTACAGCAACAGCCTAATACCCAGAAGATTGGGGTTTGAGTCCCCCTGGCACTCCCTGTGACCTTGGGCAAGTTGTTTTACCCGCCCTTGCCTCAAAGAAAAAGCCCACCAATCCATTTCAGATCATTTTATTTATTTATTTATGTATTTATTTAACGGTCTTTTCTATACCGCCCCTTCCAGAGATCAGGGGCGGTTTACATTGAACATTAAACAGAACAATTGTATACTTCTGTATACATTTACAAGGAACATTATGCTTTAACTATATACAGGTGAGCTTACAGGGAACATATTTTGAACATATTTTGAACAACATTTTGAACATATTTTGAACATTAACTATAACAGAGCTTTTCAAACTATTTACAAGTTATATACATGGAGCGCATCTTAGTTAGTTACAGTGGTGAAATAGTCAACTGTTTGAGTGGTTCATTAGCGTGTTGTGTGGGGTTAGTGAAATTTCCTGTGTTAGTCATTTGTTCTGTCTTGGGTACAGTGTATGTGTTTCTGTGATTGTATTGGTGAGGTTCTTTGTTGGTAGGGGATTTCAAAGTGTTTTGTAAAGAGGTAGGTTTTTAATTCTTTTTTGAATTGGTGAAGGTCTTTTATCATGCGTAGTGTTAATGGTATTTCATTCCAGAGGGTGGGGGCAGCGAAGGAGAAGGCCCTGTCACTTGTTGTCGCTTTAGTTTTTCTAAAATTTGTTTTTATGTTGAGGGAGTGGGTTGCGTTCTGTCTGCGTGATCTAGTATCTGATGGGGGGTGTATTAGGGTGGATAGTTGTGATGGGGAGATGTTGTTGACGATTTTGAATGTAGTTAGGAGGATTTTATATTTTATTCGGCTGTTTATAGGGAGCCAGTGTAAGTCTAGGAGAATTGGGGTCACATGGTCTGTTAGATTAGCTTTAGTGACCATCTTGGCGCATATGTTTTGGGCTCTTTGGAGATGGTATATGCTTTTTAATGGAAGTCCATTTAGGAGACTATTACAATAGTCGAAGTGGGGGGTTATGAGTGTATTGACTACAGATCTAAAGTCATCGGTGTTGAGTAGGGGTCTCAGATGTTGTATTGTCTTGAGTTTATAAAATATGGTTTTTACTGTGTGTTTTATGTGTGGAATCATGGAGAGTGAGTGGTCTAAGATTATTCCAAGGTATTTTACCTCCTTTTTAACAGGTATAGGTGTATTATTTATTGTGATTGTATTGGGGTATATGTAGTCAGTGTCTGATTTCCTCGTTATGAACATTGCCTCTGTTTTTTTGAGGTTAATGCTTAGGTGGTTGTCTTTGCCAAGAAAACCCAGGGGCTGCTGAGATGCCAGGAGTTAGCATTGACTTGATGGCAAAACCACCCCTAGCATGCCTACACCAAAACCATATGCATTCTTGCCATTGCAGATATTTTTATGTAGGGGGTAATTTTATAAGAGGCACATACATGCAGAAATGCCTTTATAAAATTAGGATTATTTTTCTCTATATGCTACACTTTCTACTTCTCCACATTACATTTTATCTGACATTTACACGACCAGATCCTTCTGCAGCTCCTCACAATTTGCTGGTGATTTAACAAAATTGAATATATTTATGTCACTTGGAAATTTGATCATCTCAGTATTCATTCCTTCTTCCTATAGAAATATATGTTAAAAATCACTGGTCCCAGTACAGATATGTATAGTTGATGTTTTTGCTTTTTAAAAGGAGAGTAGGAAGGGTACTCTGGGAAGCTTACCTGTTGGAGCCCTGGCTTTTACAATCCCCCGTGGTCTTATAAACCTCTATTACTCAATTTATTCTTGCAATCACTGTCAAAGATTATAGAGAAGTTTGCTCCAAATTAACTAATGGAAGCAGAGGCTATTCAAATATACTTTTCACTGGGTACTGCTCACCAGGAAAATGCTGCTTCTGTAAGGCAGAATTGTGTTGGACAGGAAATAGATTAAATCTCAGACATTTAAAGCAGAAGAGAGGTGGTTGTATCGACCTCAAGTGAGATCTTTACTCCAGTCAGTACACAGACATGATGTGGTGTTACCCCTTAGTGGCAGGTGGAAATTTGGGGCTTCTTTTTGGCATTCATCTGCCTATACAAGCTCATGTTGCGAAGATCGCTAAAACATGGATGTGTTATTTCCGAGAAAACACTCTAATATTGAAGACTCATGCTTGTCATCTGTGGATTACTGCAGTTCTCTTAATGCAGACGTACCTAAGGTCGTACTGAAAAGACTGCAAGTAGACCAGAATACTGCTGCCCACTTAGCCTCAGGAGCTCAAACATGTGGCCACATTGTATTGGGTTTGAGTCATCACACAGATTCCCAGTATCACAGAGGTTTGATTTTAAAATTATATTTGTTATGGATTTTAAACTACTGCAGAACTTAATGCCTTAATATTTAAGTATCCATACTCTACAGTGAATGTTTGGGCGACTGTTTCACTCATCTAAATTTGTCTTTGTTGATGTTTCAGCAAAGACAAACTTATGTAAAACTAAACAGAGATCTTTTTACTTTCATAGGTCTTATCTGCCGGACTCTATTTGCTTGGAACTGATTATAGATGATGATGTTTTAAAACAGCGGTGCAAAGCCTGGATATTTGAGGAGGCATTCAGTAAAAGGAGTGGAGGAATAGCCTATTGGTTAGCGCAACAGCCTAGTACCTGAAATATCAAAGTCCAATTCCCACTGGCATGCTTTATGACTTTGGGCAAGTCATTTTACCCTCCACTGCCTTGGAAAAAAAAAATGACAATCTACTTCTGGTCATACCTTGCCAAAAAAAACAAGGGCTGCTAGGTCAACAGGAGTCAGCACTGACTTGATAGCATGTAAAAAAATTAAATAGAAACATAACAGCAGAAAAGGACATATGGCCTATCTAGTCTGTCCTTCCATAACAACTGCTGTTGTCCCTTTTTATCCTTTAGAGATCTTCTGGGTTGGTCCCATGTTTTCTTGAATTCAGATACTGTCCTTGTTACTACTGTCTCCACTGGGAGATTGTTCCATACATCTACTACTCTTTCCGTAAAGAAATATTTTTCACATATGACTCCTAAGTCTAACCCCTTTCATCCTCATCCTATGTCCCCTCATTGCAGATCTTTTTTTCAATTGAAAGAAGTTTTCCTCCTGGGCATTTATGCCATGGAGGTATTTAAACATCTCTATCATATCTCCTCTATACCGCCTATCCTCCAAAGTATACATACTGAGATCTTTAAGTCTGTCTCTATACGCCTTATGACCATTTTGGTAGTAACCCTCTGCATAGACTCCATCCAGTTTATATCCTTTTGAAGGGTTGGTTTCCAGAACTACACACAATACTCCAAATGAAGTCTCACCAAAGACTTATACTGAGGCACTATCTCCATTTCCTTCCTGCTGGCCATTCCTCTCCCTATGCATCCAAACATCCTTCTGGCTTTTGCCGTAGCTTTTTCTCCCTGTATAACCACCAGATCATCAAAACCAATCACCCCCAGGTCACACTCTTCTTTTATGGACAGAAGCACTTCCTGCTCCCTTGAATTTTTGCAGCCAAATGCATGACCGTGCATTTTTTAGCGTTATATCTCAGCTGCCAAATTCTTGACCATTCTTTAAGCTTAGCAAGATCCTTTCTCATGTTATCTACTCCTTCCTGGATATCTACTCTATTGCAGATTTTGGTGTCATCCGCAAAGAGGCAAACATTATCTAACAGCCCTTCAGCAAAATCACTAACAAAAACGTAAAAAAAAATCAGACCAAGAACAAATCCCTGCAGCACACCACTGGTTACATCCTTCTCCTCAGAGTAAGCTCCATTTACCTGTACCCTTTGTCGCCTCTCACTCAACCAATTTCTAACCCAGTCAGTCACTTTACAGTCTATTCCTAAGATGCTCAATTTCTTTATAAATTGGCTGTGCGAACGGTGTCAAAGGCTTTACTGAAACCTAAGTAAACCATATCTAGGGCTGTCCCTTGGTCCAATTCTCTGGTCGCCCAGTGAAAGAAATCAATTAAATTAGGCTGATAAGATCTGCTCCTAGTAAAACCAGCTGCCTCAGTTCCTTCAATCCATTGGACTCCAGAAACCTCACTATCCTCCGTTTTAGTAGTGTTTTCATTAATTTACTCGACACAGAGGTCAGACCAACCAGACTGTAGTTCTCAACCTTATCCTTACTTCCACTTTTGTGTAAAGGGCCTTTCTCCAGTCCTCTGGGACCACTCACAACTCTAAAGAAGCATTGAAAAAGTTAGATAGTGGAGCCACTAAAACTTCCCCATGTTCCTTCAATATTATGGGATGTATCCTATCCTGCCCCATTGCTTTGTCTACTTTTAATTTAGCTAGTTCCTCACAAACATGATCTTCTGAAAATCGTTCAAGATCCCCTTCACTATTGTTCCTATTTGTAGATGTTTTCTGAAGTCCTGTTCCTGCTCTTCATCGGTGAACACAGAACAAAAATATCTGTTAAGCAATTAATTCTGCTTTATCCTCATCAGCTTCTACAAATTCCTCCCCTTCACCTTTGAGCCTGACAATACCACTTTTGCACTTCCTCCTCTCACTAACATAGCTGAAAAATGTATTTTCCCCTATTTTTCTGTATTGGCTATTTTTTCTTCTATTTGTATCTTTGCTTTCCTGACTACTTTGCTAGCTTCTCCACGTTTTTCCAAATATTGATGTTTGTCTTCCTCTTTCTGTGATTTATTCATATTATTATATGAAGGATACCCTCTTTTTCTTCACTATTTCAGCTACTTCTTTCGAGAACCATAGAGGCCTCCTTTTCCTTTTACATTTATTTACTTTTCTAAAAAAAAAGTTTGTGCCCTTAAAATATCTCCTTTCAGTTTTGCCCATTGCTTTTCTACATCCCCCAGCTGTTCCCATCCTGCTAATGACTCCTTGAGGTATTGTCCCATCTTAGCAAAGTTAGTTTTCCTAATGTCTAGGACCCTCACTTTTGAATGGACTTTATCAGCCCTAGTCCTAGAACCACACCATCTGGTGATCACTGGATGTGAGATGATCTCCCACTATAACATCAGAAACACTTTCCTCGTTGGTAAACACCAGGTCCAGTATGGCCCCTTCACATGTGCGTTCTGTTACCAGTTGCTGGAATAATTCTCCCTGTAGAGAATCCAGGATCTCCTTACTTCTAGATGACATGGCAGCAGGGGTGTGCTAATCAACATCCGGCACATTGAAATTACTTATCAGTAGCACTTCTCCTTTCATGGCAAGACTGCAAATTTCTTCAATTAAATCTCTGTCCATTTCTGCCTGTGAAGGATACCTGTATATCTCACCCAATGCAAATGGATTTCCCTTTCCCTCTTTCCAGCTTAACCCACAGTGCCTCCTCCTTCCCTTTTAAGCCCTGTAATTCTGTAGCTTTAATATGATTTTTTACATATAGTGCCACTCCTCCTCCCTTTCTTCCTACTCTGTTCTTCCTGAATAAAAGTATGTTGTTGTTAAGTGCCATTGAGTCAGTGTCGACTCATTGCAACCCTCTGAATAGTTGTCCTAAACTGTGTTCAGTCTTCAACTCATGGAGACCCTCTGGATAGTTGTCTTAAATTGTGTTCGGTCTTCAGTCAAGCGGCTCATTGTTGACAGAGTGGCACCCATACCTGCTCTTATTGTATTGATCCATTTCATTGCTGGCCTTCCTCTTTTGCATTGACCTTCTACCTTGCCAAGCATGATATCTTTCTCTAATGGTCTCTCTCTTCGCATGATGTGGCCAAATTATGAAAGTCAAAGTTTTGTCAACTGAGCTTCTAAAGAAAGCGTAGGTTCCTTATCATCCCTTCAATCCAGTCCCACACCTCTGGGTAGTGCTGCTGGAGGAGGTGCACTACCCCGAGGTGTGGGACCGGACTGGAGTTCCTCAAGGAAGAACAATTAGCAGGTGAGTCTAATTTTGCTTTCCTTATTATCCTTCCAGTCCAGTGCTGCACCTCTGGGTAGTGCACTTCCTCCAGCAGCACTACCCAGAAGTGCGGGACTGGACTGGAGTTCCTCAAGGAACAACAATTAGCAGGTAAGTCTAATTTCGCTTTTAATCTCCTCTAGTATTGACTGGCAGTCTTCGGGCAGTCTTCTGGCAGTATTTGTTGCCAGCACCATAATTCAAAGGCATCAATTTTCTTCCTGTCTATCTTCTTCACTGTCCAACTTTTGCATCCATATGACGTTATTGAAAATACCATAGATTGAACGAGTTGAATCTTTTTATGAAGAGACCCATCTCTGCTCTTGAGAATTTTGTTTAGGTCCTTCATAGCCATTCTGCCAAGAGCAATGCGTCATCTGATTTCTTGACTGCTTGTCATTTCATTACTGATAGTTGATCCAAGTAGGTTAAAGTCCAGTATTTCAATTTCTTCTCCATCAACAAATGAAGTATTGACTTGATATAATTACATTGCAGTCATGGTTGCCCGTGAATCATGTCTCTGTAACCGCCACTAAACCCAAGTCAGCCTCTTCCATTAAAGCCTCAACATCTGGGATCTTATTTCCCATACTACTGCCATTTATGCACACTGCTAATGGCCCTTTTACCCATTTCTACAGAGGTATTAAATATTTCACTTACCTGATGGCTTCTACTTATCTGGGGGATTTCTTCACCCATCTCCAAAGAATCTAATTAAAAACCCTCTTTAGTAAGTTACTCAGTCTGCTGCAGAAGATACTTTGACCCTTCTTGGATAGGTAGACAGCAGACTTGATTAACTCTTTTTATTTTTATTTTATATTTATTGCAATTTTACACTTCATATCCACATATGAAAACAGAAATAAAATACAAATAAAGGAAAAATTATTATCAAGTTCAGAATAAACCAATATACAGCCCACTATTTCAAACACAACACTAGATCCAAGTATTATGGAAAAAGAAAAAGAAAATAAACATACTAAGCACAAAGGAATGCACCAAACGTGCCATGCCGTGCCCCGCCTCCCCCCCCCCAACCAATCACAATGGTGCAATTATGGGCAAATCACTTGCAGCTTTTCCTCCTCTTTTGCCACAATAAAATCTAATAATTGTCTTGATTCAAAGTAAACCAAACTTTTAAAATTATATTGCACTAAACAAACACAAGGAAATGTTAACCAAAATGCCAATCCCAAAGTTAACACTCTGGGGCGCAACGCCAAGAAATCTTGTTGACTCCTCTGAGTAAACCTGGAGAAATCAGGAAAGAGTAGTTACTCACCTGTAACAGGTGTTCTCCAGGAGCAGCAGGAATCAGTCCTCACATATGGGTGACATCGACATCGATGGAGCCCCCTGCGGAGCATTTCCCCAGCTTTCTAAGAAAGCCTTTGGGAATGCAGGCACGCATGTGCGGTCCCCTTTCCGCCTAAAGGTGCCATCTTGCTCAGTCCAATGACATAGCTAAAGACAGCACATAAAAATGTAAAAATAAACTATGTACAACTGCAACTCCCAGGGGAGGAGGGAGGGTTGTGAGGACTGATTCCTGCTGCTCCTGGAGAACACCTGTTACAGGTGAATAACTACTCTTTCTCCAGGACCAAGCAGGAAGTCAGTCCTCACATATGGGTGACTCCCTAGCTCTGGGCTACCAGGAACCCAGGCTAAAAAAAGAGAACTCCCTCTAGCCGCAGCATCAGAGAAAGGATTTCACTGAAACACACCCCCACCGGTAGTCCAACCAGAGGGCAGGAGGGCAGGAGTTGCCTAAACTCAAAGAGATTCCGGAGTACTGCCTGACAAAAGCACTGTCCCTACAGGACTCCCTCTCCAGGCAGTAATGGGCTGCAAAAGTCTGGCTTGAGGACCAAGTTGCAGCCCTGCAGATGTCTGCCAACGGTACAGAGAGGAGATGAGCTACTGAGGCAGCCATTGCCCTGACACGGTGGGCCGTGACCCGACCCTGCAAGGGAAGGTCAACTGCCCTGTAAGCCCAGGTGATACAGTCAGCCACCCAGATGGACAAGGTATGCTTGGAGACAGGCATCCCCAAGTTATTGGGGTCAAAAGAAACGAAGAGCTGAGTAGCCCTCCTATGCCCCTGCGTACGGTCAATGTAGAAGGATAAAGCCCTTCTACAGTCCAGGGTATGCAAGACTGCCTCAGCCTGGCTTGCATGAGGCCTAGGGAAGACTGTTGGAAGAACCACCTCCTGGTTGAGATGGAAAGAGGAGACAACCTTTGGGAGGAACTTAGGATGAGTCCTAAGGACTACCCTGTTCCTATAGAAGCGAGTGTAGGGCCTGTCACAGACCAAGGCCTGAAGCTCACTCACTCGCCTGGCCGAGGTCAGGGCTACCAAGAAGAGAGCCTTCCAAGAAAGGAAGCGGATAGGACATGTAGTCATCGGCTCAAAAGGTGGGCGAGTCAGTTGCTGCAAGACCACATTCAACTCCCACTCAGGGGCTGAAGGACGGATAGGAGGCTTGAGCAAGAGCAAACCTCTGAGGAAGCGGGACACCAAGGGGTGAACCGACAAAGAGTGTCCGTCCACCAGTGAGTGGTGAGTTGCTAGAGCTGAGAGGTGGACCCGAACAGAATTGGACTTGAGGCCCTGATTGGAAAGATGCAGCAGGTACTGAAGCACCACTGGCACAGAGCAGGAGAAAGGATCTGCTGTGCGCTGCTGACACCAGAAAGAGAACCTTCGCCATTTCAGGGCATAGGTTTTCCTGGTGGATTGCTTTCTAGAGGCCAAGACCACCTCCTCAACTTCCTGAGGCAGGCCCCAGGGAGCCAACACTACCCTTGCAGCCTCCAGGCCATCAAATTGGGAGATTGGAGATTGGGATGCAGAAGGGAACCCTGATCCTGAGAGATAAGATCGGGTTGCACCCACAGAGGTAGTGGGGTGTCCACTGCCAGTTGAAGCAGAAGTGGAAACCAAGGCTGCCTCGGCCACCTGGGGGCTACCAGAAGTACCGAGGCCTTGTTCCTTAGAATCTTGAACAAGGTTCGGGCCACCAGAAGTGTGGGAGGAAACGCATACAGGAGGCCCTGGGACCAGGAAATTAGGAAGGCATCTGCTGCCAACCTCATGGGATGCGGTTGCCTGGAGCAGAACCTGGGCAGCTGCCGGTTCAGGGGACTGGCATAGAAATCTATGGACAGAAGTCCCCATTTTAAGAAAAATGTTTGAACCACTAATGGGTGTAGTTGCCATTCGTGGGGTTGAAGAACTCTGCTCAACCTGTCTGCTAGGAAGTTTTCCTGGCCAGGAAGATAAACAGCCTTTAGAAGCATGCTGTGCCTGAGCGCAAACAAACAAAGGGCCTGTGCCTTCTGACACAGGAGCTTGGACCCAGTGCCTCCCTGCTTGTTCACATAGAACATGGCTACTTGATTGTCTGTCTGTCTGTACTAAGACAGACTGGTGAGCCAGGGTCTGAGAGAAGGTTTTGAGGGCTAAGCGAATAGCCCGGAGTTTCAGTAGGTTGATCTGTTGTGTGGCCTCCCATGGAGACCAGAGGGCCTGGGTGCACTTGTCCAGACAATGTGCCCCCCAGCCTTGCAAGGAGGCATCGGTGGTTAACACTACTGTGAACACAGGTATCTGAAAAGGCACCCCCTGCAGTAAGTTGGGGGGGTGCAGCCACCACCGTAGGGAGTTCAGGAATGGTTTGGACACCCTTACTCTGTCTCTGAGGCTTCCTGTGGCCTGTGTCCACTGAGTTCTGAGGCACCACTGGGAAGGCCTCATGTGGAGTCAGGCATTTGGAGTCACATGCACTGTCGATGCCATGTGGCCCTGGAGCCTCAGAAAGAGTCTGGCGGAAACCAGTGGCATGCTGAGAAACTGGTTTGCCAAGACCATCAGCCTTTGTGCTCTGTCCTCTGGCAAGTAAGCCTTTGCTTGCAAAGAGTCCAGTCTTGCCCCTATGAACTCTAGGTTCTGGGAGGGGAGCAAAGTGGACTTTGTGAAGTTTATGATAAAACCTAGGACCTGAAGGAGAGAGATAGTTCGGAGGGTGGCTTGTCTGGCCTCCTGACATGTCTGACCCCTGATGAGCCTGTCGTCCAGGTAGGGGAAGACAAAGATACCTTGATTCCTCAAGTAGGCCGCCACCACTGCCAGGCACTTTGTAAAGACTCTGGGGGCGGAGGTTAGGCCAAAAGGCAGTACCCTGTACTGATGATGGTTTCCTCCCACAATGAACCTGAGGTACTTTCTATGGTCTGTATGGATGAGGATGTGAGTGTATGCATCCTTTAGATCCAAGGAGCATAGCCAATCTCCCTGCTGGAGGTAGGGCAGTAATGTTCCAAGAGTAAGCATCCTGAACTTTTCTTTCTCCAAGAACTTGTTGAGATTTCTGAGGTCGAAAAAAGGCCTGAGGCCTCCGGTTCTCATTGGGACCAGGAAGTACCTGGAGTAGAAACCGTGACCTTGTAGGTGGGGAGTTACAGGCTCCACCGCCTTGTCTAGCAGAAGACCCTGAAGTTCCCGAAGGAGAAGGTCTGTATGCAGAGGAGGCCTTGGAGGCTCTCCTGAGAAGTAAGGAGGAGGCAACCGTTGGAAGTGGAGCACATAGCCCTTGTGGACTATGCTTAAGAACCAATTGTCTCCTGTAATGGGTGGCAACCTGTGAGCAAACAGGGCTAGTCAACCTCCTGTGCAGGGATGGGACAGCAGAGACGGAGAGGCTATGCTTTGGGAGTCAAAAGCCCCCACCCTGCTGAGTGGGAGCAGGAGCCGGAGGCTTGGAGGTCTTCTGCCTACGGGGCCCATGTCCCTGCCCCTTGGCCTGCTGCCCCTGTTGGAGAGCTGGGGAGGCCTGGTACTGAGGGAAAGGTTTGTAGGAAGACACCTTTCTCGGGTAGAAGGGCTTTTTACCCGAGCCCTTCTTCTTGTGAGAAGGGGCAGAGGTCTTTCTGGACAGCCTTGTCCTGGTCAGGTGCTCGGTCTCGAGCTCAGCCGCCTTCTTGGCCATGGGCTTGCCAAAAAGGTTTTCAACCCGGCAAGGGACATCGACCAACTTGTCCTGCACCCAAGGCTCGAGGTCCGATGACTGCAGCCATGCCTGGCGTCGGGCCACGATGCCGGCTGCCGCCACACGAGCCGAAGCCTCGAAGCCATCGTAGGCCACTCGGGACATGAATTTGGAACAGTCCCGGATTCCTGAAGACAAAGACTGGAACCTCTGCAAAGGTTCCCCGGAGAGGCCAGCAGAGAACCCGGCAAGCTCCTTTGCCAGGTCTCGGAGGTACATGCCCATGTACAGCTGGTATGACTGGACACGGCAAGCAAGCATCGAGCCCTGGAAGCACTTTCTGCCGAAAGCATCCAGGTTCCGGGCCTCCCTGCCGGGAGGCACCGCAGAGTGCATCTTCTGGCTCTTCAGACGATGCATGGCCGATTCCACCACCATGGAATGGTGCGGCAGCTGCGCCTTTTGGAAACCAGGGCTCTTACGGAGTCGATAAATAGAATCGACCCGCTTGCTCAAGACCAGCGCCGAGGCCGGTGCCTCCCACATTCGGAAGAGGAGCCGTTCCAGCATCGGAGGAACCAGAACAGTAAAGGCCTCCTTCGGAGGAGAGTCATACTGGAGGGCCTCGAGCTCTTTGGCTCGAGGCTCCTCCTCGGGGTCCGCGGGGATGGCCAAGGCCTTGGCCATGTCCCGCACGAACTCCGAGAACCGGGTGTCCTCCGGAGGGGACCTACTCCGGGGCTCGGACTGCGGTGAGTCCGAAGGGATGCACCGAGTCCGGAAGGTGTCGGGAGACTCCTCGTCCTCCGTCTCCCAAGCTGACTCATCCGAAGAGGAGTTGAGGGGCTCCGACCGCGCAGGTCTTTGTGGCACCAGTCCCGACGCCGAAGGCACCGGCGTCGACACCATCGGTTCCGAGCGGGAGGTCGAGGGAGACCGTGACCGAGGACGACCTCGAGCCTTCATGGTCTCGAGTATCGGCTCAGTCTCCGGAGTCGACTTTGACGTCGATGTGGTCGGGGCAGATGCACCAGCGAGGCTGGCCATCAGTACCCGCTGCTGCTCCATGAAGGCAGACAATCTGCTCTCCAAGGCTGTCAGCCTGAGTCCAAGCTCAGGAGACTCAACAGCCACCGACTCGGGCCCCGGTGGCGCTGGGCCCGACGTCGGCTCCCTCGGAGGAGAGTCCACGAGGACTACAGGACTTAGGTGTCCGACGGTCTCCGGCTCTACACGAGGCAATTTGGACGGCTTCTCCTGTTCCATAGGCCCGGGACGGCGGTCGGGGGTCTTAGACCTGGCCCTCGAGGAACCAAGGACCTCTTCCGACGCCGCCCTCACAAGCCGCTTCTTCCTCTTGCAGTCCCGGTCGGGGGACCCCCTGTCCGAGGAACCCCGGCGATGCTCGGGATCAGACTCCCGAGACGTCGAGGCCTCAGACGAGGTCTGGGCCCGGCCGGCGGCAGAGTCTGAAAAAATCCTTTCCTTCTGGTGCTGACGGCTTCGAAGTGCTTTGGTGGACATCTTTCCATACGGGCCACAGATCATGGGATCATGATCTGGGCCGAGGCACCGAAGGCAGCAGTCGTGTGTGTCAGTGAGAGACATTTGTTTCTTGCACCGATCACACTTTTTGAAACCACTGGAAGCCATCGGGGAAAAAAGGATCCCCACGAGGTCAAAAGACCGGCCTTCCAGGAAAAAACAGAAAAAAGGGCGCGAATGCCAGCCACGAAGGGCAAAAAACGAAAAAAGAAAAACGGGCTCGATACCGGTGGCGGGAAGGGGAACCGGTGTCGAACTCGGAGAAAAAGGCGAAGAAATCTTCAAAAAAACGTCAACTTTTCCGGGTGAACTAGGACAGACGTCCGATGGGCTCAATGGAAAAAGAGAGACTGAGCAAGATGGCACCTTTATGCGGGAAGGGGACCGCACATGCGTGCAGTATTCCCAAAGGCTTTCTTAGAAAGCTGGGGAAATGCTCCGTAGGGGGCTCCATCGATGTCGATGTCACCCATATGTGAGGACTGACTTCCTGCTTGGTCCTGGAGAAAACCCCTTCTCTTAGAACCAAAAAACACTGTATCCATAGAGCGGAAATAAAGCTTTCAGACAGATTTTGAAATAGGTGCTACTGATATGTACAAGTGGCTGCAGGCAGAGGTTTAAAGGTGTCATGTTCTAGATATTGTTTGGACAATCCTTAAGAGTATACATGTATTCATTTTTTACAGTAGCAATACTCATATAGCCCATAAAATGTCTCTATCAGCATTTACATCTGCTTCAAGTGATACGTAACTCTTAGTAGGGCATAATTTGTAGACAAAAATGAACTGGAGCTGTGGAGTCAGTGGGAGGAGCCAGGTGCAAGCGCAACAATAGAAGAGGGAAAGGATAAGGAGAAGTCCAGCACCAGGCTCATGCTCCTCCCCTCCTCTTCTCTGCTAGTTGACTGGAAGGGAGGGAAGGGCTGCAGCAGAGCACCTACATTGCTCTGAAATCTGAAAAGAAGTAGGTGAAATGCTTTACAGGCCATTCACCAAACCATGATTCTCAGCAAACCTCTTATTTGGACGAGAGAGATTAGAAGGAATTGAGGTTACCTCTCTGACATTCAAAACCAATTGGAAAAATCTGAAGCCAGCTCCTAAACTGTGTTTAAGGTAATCTAATGGGAAATGGACCTAGGTTCCAACACTGGCTTGTGAGTGTTTCCATTTTGAGTTTGGAGGGAACTATAAAAGTCCCCATTCTTAGCGGATTACAGGCTTTTCAGTTGAAGCAGACTCTAAGGAGCAGCAGGGAGTTGCCTCTTATCATGGCTAGCTAGACCTTGTAAGAGAGAGTCATTTCCAAAGGCTAGCCTGGCCTGCTCAGTAAAGAAATAAGTGAATAAGAGAAGTGCAGACTCAGAAGTGTTCTGGCAGCAAAGTTCCGGCTGTGAACAGTGAGAGAAAGCAGCAGAAGCCAACTGAGACTCCACTAGTGCCTCCATGACTATTCGCGCACCAGATATATGATAATATTCCTTGAGAGGTTGGTGAGACTTAGAAAATGCATCCCATTCAACGTCTTAAAAAGTCCACACTGCAATGTGAGGGACCAGATCACACTGCATCTAGAGCATACAGTAAGGAGAGTTGAGTGGCTGGCTCATCGTTGTCTTTGGGGATCTAAAGTATTGTACCCTGATATCTTTTCCCAAGGGTACCTACTTTGGCATCTGAAACAGGAACACAGGTGCTACAAGTAACAAAGAGAACATGTGTTTTCTAGAAGGTATTCAGTGAGTGTTTTTCAGAGAATGAACAAGGAATCGGGAGTACCCAGCCCAAGGCCCACAGAGAAGAGGAGGAACAGGACCAATATAAGAGGAAGTGGTCCAGAGAGGTAACTAAAATTGGCATAAATGTAAAGAATGGACTTCATCAAACGTGACAGTCAATGCCAGCACAACAAGCACATTAAGACTTAGTGACCCAACTGGCATTCACATAAAGAGGAATTGGTTTCTGATTTTGAAAAGAGGACTTTAAATTGCTCCCAACTGATTTATTTAAATGGTTTTTGGAATCGTTTGTTTGTGTGTACTTTTAGAAAGGGGATTAAAAGCACACAACTGTGGACAATTGTTTTTGGAGTAAAAGTTTTGTACTAACTCATAATGTAAAGTCATGCACTGAAAGCCCCCCCCCCAATCCCCTCCCCCATCAGAAACCAATTGATGAGTTATACAAATGTTCCCCTCGGGATTTGTAGCACCAAACACCACCCCTAGTTTACCTAGGCTAA
The DNA here is from genome assembly GCA_033557465.1 of Ichthyophis bannanicus. Classification (NCBI taxonomy): domain Eukaryota; kingdom Metazoa; phylum Chordata; class Amphibia; order Gymnophiona; family Ichthyophiidae; genus Ichthyophis; species Ichthyophis bannanicus. Next base: position 1,608,798,830 of record CM066031.1, read on the forward strand.
ATTTGGATACTTGCAGGTAAGAAAATGTTTAAAATATATAAATAACTTTCCAAAACAGACCCTTGTGCATTCAACTGGCATCACTTACATGTATAAGTAGAGTAGCAAAAACCAGCACATATGTGCATCGAGCACTATATCCATGTACTAACTCCGTAGTGATGGGGTTAGGCAAAAAGCACTTAAGAGGGATAGAAAGAGAGATGACGAGGGCTGGCAGAAATGTTGTAGGAGACAGAGAAGAGGGAGCTGATAGGGGAGATAAACTGCTTAAAGGGTTGTGAAAAACAGAAAGGCTCATGACAGAGGAAAGATGCTTGAAGCAGTGAGGAGTGGAATGTCGCAAGAAGTGGTGAGTAAAGGTAACGGTCGGTGGAAGAACAGTCTTCGTTTAGGAAGGAAGCATTAAGACTCTAGCTGAACTGCAGGATTCAGGGTAGATGAGTGCTAGAGCATCTTACGGACTTTGCAGGCATGGCGACTGCCACTGGCCTAGAATTTGTGAGTACTGGGAGAACTGCGGCAAAGGTTCGGGAGTTGGCAGGATCAGTCTCAGAAACTAGTGGTGTGCCTAAGCTTTGGAGGGGGTGGGAGGGAGCAGATCAGAGAAACTAGTCTGTCTAGTGATCTAAGAAATGAAGGGAAGACTCATCTGCTAAGGAGGTGCAAGGAGTGGGGAAGAGTGAAGGGATGAGGGAGCCAAGTCTGCAGAGGAATGAAACTGTCTAGGAAGAAGTAGGAGGGAAGCTGCTGAGGAGTGGATGGAAATAGGAGACTGGGTCAAATGAAATGAGGAAGTAGAGCAGATTAAAGAGGTGTAAGGAGTGGAGTAGGCAGAGAACTTATCTTTCTTAGCTTTCATCTCGGTGAACATAGTATTGAAGAACGAGTATCTTAAAAACGTTTCTACGAAACGTGGGCAGCTATTTGATTTATACCCCATCCCCTGAAGAACCGCATCAGGAGAAACGCTCTGAAGCACTGAGGGGAGGCGTCGGGAACGGGGGCAACTTGAACATTTGAATGAATTTTAGTTTAAGTGCGGTATATGAATTTCAACGAAGCCAATGCTGTGAAAACTCCAGGGTTCGATTTGTTCAACGTGTGTTGTTTAGGATCATTATAAGCAGATGTCCTCTACATGAACAAAGACAACAGAATGCAAATATTTATGCTCTAAATGACTAATGAGCTGTGGACATTAGATTTAACTTCAGCATTTGCTTCTCATATTACTACCGCACTACGCTATTGAGGTCATTGATGCTAACTAGCAAAACTGTTCCCTACTATTGGCATTTTAGCCAAAGGGACGGTTGCTATTGTAAGTCTGAGACCTCCTAACGTTGCTAAAAAAAATTTCTTCTTTGAGATAGAATAAGCATTGTCTCTAAAAAGTTTGTTTGAAATTATCATACTCAGTTACATTGAACGTTTTTCTCTTTAGTAGAGAACTTATCAAACCATCGACCTCTAAAGACACCAAAGTAGTTATGCCCATGCAGGATGGTAAGTATTAAACCATGCAGAGGGAAAAAGGAGGGGAGGGGGAAAAGAAGATAAGGTGAGGAGGAAATAGAGAGTAAAATTGGAGAGAATAGAGGGAGTTGAGAGTGGGGACAAGGTAAGGAGAAATAAAATGTCTATACGCTGAGGACAGGGGACAGACTGAGTGGTAAGTGTGGTGAGGATGGTTTTGGGAGAAGAGGAGAGAAACTGATGAGGTCTGGATGAGGAGGAAGTGTGGTATAGTTGGCCTGGAAAGGAGAGGGAGAACATGGTGTAGACAGGTGAGGGCAAGGGAGAGATTTATGAACTAGGTTTGGGGAAGAGAATGACTGGTGATGCTACTTATTTGGGCTCATGAAGTTCAAATAACTTTATTGGTGTATGATGTGAGTCTTTCCCATGTCCATATTACCTGCTCTGCTCTTGATATTCAGATATGGTCTGGTCCGACACATTCATAACCTACCATGCTTGACTTTATTTCTTTCTTTTGCTTGGGAGGGGCTGTAATCTGTGTTTTGTTCATGAATTCAGCACCCCAATCATTTTCCAAAGTTCACTGCTGCGATTAGTTTCATGTTTGTAGTTGAAGCTGGAGCCTAAACAATTGGCACCACTATAATAGCAAAAACACAAAACCAGCTAAAACTGAAAAATTTGTGAGAAGTTCTGAACAACAAATTTTATAGACCTCGATCTATTTTATAAACTCCAGCAATTCTTTTCAGATCTCTCGTCTTAATATAGTTCTTCATCTCAGCTTGAGAACTGTAGACCTTTCTAGTGCACTAATTCTGGCCCACGATTAACAGCCAGAGGTCTTGGTTTCTCTGAACTTTCCAGGAAGAATAGATGACATGCGTTTTCATTCATTCCACAAATATAAGCTTAGTCCAAATAAATACTGTGATAAAACATACATCCAGGCAAAAATTACACATGAACAAACTAGAAAATTGCTAAAATTAATAGCTTTGTTGATTCCGTCCACATGAGACTTTCATTTCCAATAACCTCCTTCCTAGACCATTTGCTAAGAGTTCCACAAGCAATAATACTGAAAATTAAAACTGGCATAGAATATAAAAAAACAGACCATCAAACTTTACAAACAAAGCAGTAGAAAAGCATTAAGAAGGTAAAGAACTAGTGACACAGTTGGTATCACATGTTAAAAGCAGTCATTTGCGAGAAAGTATAATTACATGTGGTGTTTTACCTGTAATGCAAAAATGCAATTTACGGGAAATAGGCCACTAGTATACAGTAAGGTTACCAGATTTTTTACAGGCAAATCTGGGACAGATATCCAACGTGGTGGGGTGAGGGGGGCAGAGGGGACACCTTAGTTTCAGGTTTCAGCAACAAGGCGTGGAGGAGGGAAGAGGAGTCTCCCGAAACAATTTCTCTTTCTTCCATCCCACCCACAAGGGCACCATTTGCAGCATGTACAAGAATTTAGGGAGCAAAACCATTTTCACCAACGCGATTTGTCCCATCAGCAAGAGGGGGTGCTCCCTCCCTCGTTCACAGGTCTTTTTGATATCATATAATTTCTCAGTAATATTTCTCCTGTACATAACCTGATAACTAGTGCTTAAATACACACCCAGATACTATAATTTGTGCTTAGACCACTGCAATGGAAACCTTGCCGTGTCACCAATTGGTGCGGGTGATCCAAGCACCAGTGCCTCCAACTTACCAAAGTTGAATTGTAATCCTGCAAATGACCCAAAGTTCTATTAGTCTAATCAATTTCCTAATATCAGCCCATACGTCACTCATAAATAGGAGCATATCATCTGCAAACATAATGGGCTCGATAATTGAAAGGCATTTACACTGTTTACAGCCCTGTAAACCATGTAAATGCCACTCAGTGGGATATTCAATGGCATTAACACAGTTAGTGCCACTGAATATCCCCGATCTTCTCTCCTACATGCCTCGATGCTAACCACTTAGCATTCCAGGGCATGTCATGGGCAGAGACAAAGGCTAACCGGGTAGTGGCAATATTGCACTGCTACTTGGTTAGCTTCTACAGGTAAAAGATAGGCCAGCTTTTGCAGTGCCTATCTTTACCTGTAGAAACTAACTGAGCAGCGATGCAATATTGCCACTACCAGTTAGCCTCTGCAGCTTCTGGGCAAGTGCGGAAACCCTGGATATCCAATGCCAGGGCTGAATATGACCTCAGCATTGAATATCCAAGGTTAGAGGATGGCGGCAACAGCTAGGCACTGTACTCGCGCCTAGTCGTCCTAACTCAATATCGGGCCCATTCAGTTTTAATTGAGTTTTCCCAACTCAGATTTCCTGTATATCCAGGGTGGCCCTTCACAAGCTTTTCCAATGCCTCCCCAAAGAGCAGCTTGCTAAGTCGAGCCTTAGAAGATGCGTCTGCCGCCCAACTTCACAACCAGAGGAACCTGCGAGCAGCTATCAACGAAGCCATGGACTTAGCTGACATCCGGACTAAGTCATAAAAGGCGTCTGCAAGGTACGCCGACGCCGACTCCAACTTAGCTCCCTCCGGAGCCGCCTGAATCTCTGACTCCAGAGCGACCTCCGTCTGGAGCCACCTAATCGAAGCCCGGGACACATAAGCCTGTAGTGCCAGAGCACAAGTGTCAAAAGCTTGTTTGATGAGCACCTCGAGCTTTCTATCCTGCAGATCCTTAAGAGCCGCTCCACCTTCCACCGGGATGGTAGTATTTTTTGTTACTGCGGATAACAAGGCATCCACCTTTGGCATCCGCAGTAAGTCCCTCTCATCCTGAGGGATAGGGTACAGACGCCCTAACGCCCGACCCCCCCGCAAGGAGGCTTCAGGGCATTCCCATTCTGATTCCACCATCTGTTTAATTACCCGGTGGACTGGAAAACACCTCTGCTCTGCCCGAAAACCCTGGAGCAGCGGATCCTCCAGGGGTTCCACAGGGGCTGAGGGCAAGGACAAATTGAGAGCTGCAAGAGCCTGAGAAATGAGAGCCCCGAGCTCCTCCTTTTGAAACACCCTGAAAACATTAGGGTCATCTCCTGCTCCCAGCTCGCCCTCTTCTAAACCCTCTGGCCATAGGTCCACCTCCGGCTCAGAAGGGAGCTCCTCCTCCTCCGGCTCCTGCATACCCAGGCTCTGGGAGCCACTAACTTCTGGCTCTACCCCCATGGCCAAACACTTCTTAGAGGACCCCTCTCCCGGGTCCCTGTCCGCTCTGCCTTTGGGAGCCTCTTCCGTGAGGCCAAATAAATCCTCTGGGACCTGCCCTTGCTGCTGCTTCAGGCAATATGCTTTATGCAGCGCCAGAATAAAATGTGGCGAAAATAAGGAATGTAAGGTCTCCGGAGACTCTAATTTAGGGACCGAGTCCACCCCTACCAGTGGAGGAGCCTTTTTCGCTTTAACTTTCTTCTTTACCAGCTTTTCATGAAGCGCGGGAGAAACGGACGCACCACCTAAAATGGCCACCGTTCCCGCCTTCTCTGAAGAAGATTGCTTTTTTAACACAGACTCCTGGGCCGCCGAGCTATCTTCCATTTCGCTAAGCAAACGCTGCCACTTAAAGCCCCGACGAACACAAAAGCGGCAGAAATCGTGCTCCGCTAATCCCCGACAGCTCCCGCAGTGTGCGCATGCTGCCGAAGCCAGCAGCATGCGACCCGACACACACTGACACACGCCGCTGTCCCCAGCTTCCCGACGGTCGCAGCCCTGCCGAACCCGCAAAAGAAGTAAGAGACTTACCGCACTAGCTGCGTGCGACGCCCACCTGCCCCCAACTGTAACCGCTGCTAGCGGAAGGGGAAGCAGATCTTCCGGAGAGCGAAGGCTGGACTCTGGGGCTCCCAGGCCACACCTAGATTCTCCCCCACGGAACTAGCCGGCGAGGCAGGCTCTGCCTCTGCTACCTTAGCCCAGCACTATCCGGCAGCCGGCCCCGTGGTCCGGTTCTATTTCTGTTTTTTTTTTTGGGGTTTTTTTACTCCCCTTTCAAGAAATAGGGCAAATCAATCACCAGCCCTGCTAGGGCCAAAGAGAGAAATTATTGCTAGTGCAGATCCAGATCGCCACTCCTAAGAGCCAGTCAGGAACACATCCTTCACGCTGCTGAGGACTGAAAGACTAGCTCTCTAGCTCCAGGGGGAGCTGGGTAGTCTATCAGCAAGTCTTTGAAGAGTTCAGTCCTCAGCTGCTAAAGGAGGTTGACTACCCTACTGTTCCTGGACTGGCCCGGAGAGACGAAAAGGAACATCCCTTGCACAGGAGAAAATCTCTTTGGCAAGAAGTGGCAGGAAAAGGCTAATGAGATAGATACTGACAATCTCACTTTAGACAGGTTGTCAAAATCTACAGCCACTCCAGCCAAAAAGAAACCCTATAAAAAACCCTTTTTCAGCAAAAAGAGGAAGTTTTATCCATCCTATACCCAACAAGGGCAAGCTCAGGGTCAACTTGCCCAAAAGGGACAACAGCAACAATCCAGACAACAAAAGAAGCCAAAAGGCCCGAGAGCTCAACCAGCTCCACAGGCTCAGCCCCCTCAAGGGCTTTGCCTCCTTCCTAGAGAGCTTAGCTTTCCTGCCTCTGAAGGGTCCAGAACCCCTAAACATTCCAGGCAGGTTGTGTCATTTTGACAACAGATGGCACCAAATAACAGCAGAAAATTGGACTCTGTCCATTGTAGGGGAGGGGTACAAGCTTCATTTTCATAGCATGCCCCCTCCTACAATCTTAAGACAGTTCAATTCCCAAACCTCTCCAGACAATCTACTGGATCACGAGGTCTCAACACTCCTTGATCAGGAAGCAATAGAGGAAGTGCCCATTCCCCAACAGGGTACAGGGTTCTACTCCCCCTATTTTCTTATTCCAAATAAAACAGGAGGACACAGACCCATTCTAGACCTCAGAGAATTGAACAAATATCTGTTCCGAGAAAAGTTCAAAATGATTTCTCTGGGAACTCTTCTGCCATATCTTCAAAGTCAGGATTGGCTTTGCTCTCTAGATATAAAGGATACATATACTCATATTCTGATCCATCCAGATCACAGGAAATTCTTGTGGTTCCTTTTCAAGGGAAAACACCTCCAATACAGGGTTCTTCCTTTTGGTCTGGCTTCAGCACCAAGAATATTCACGAAATGCATGGCAGTAGTAGCTGCATTCCTGCAAACCCTAGGGATATTTGTCTTCCCTTACTTAGACAACTGGCTCATTCGAGCCCCCACGATTCCAGAAGCCAGTTCTGCACTGTCTCGCACAATGCGAATTCTCCAATACTTGGGATTGGTCATAAACTTCCCAAAATCCCAACTTGTTCCTTCTCAGACCCTGCAGTTCATAGGAGCTTGTTTAGGTACCAGACAGTCAAGGGCTTTCCTCCCACAGCCCCGCTGTCTTTGCATAATGCAACTAGCCTCTCAAGCAGCGGGAAAGTCCTCCCTAACTGCTTGAGAACTTCTGCAGTTACTGGGACATATGGCATCCACATTTCATGTAGTTCCCTATGCTCGCCTCCACATGTGAGCAGCCCAGTGGACACTATCCACACAGTGGACACAGGCCACAGGACATCTGTTGGACAAGATATCAAACTCACAATGACAATCTCACAATCTTTTAGTGGGGTCTCCTTTCCAATAACCCCCATTACAGGCCTCCCTAACAAAAGATGCATCACAGGTGGGATGGGGAGGACACCTGCACCATCTCTCCACCCAGGGTATCTGGACTCCACAGGAGGCTTATCTTCACATAAACCTCCTAGAACTCAGAGCAATCTATCTAGCTCTTCGAGTATTTCATGCCCAGCTCAGCTACAAGACAGCCCTAGTCCAAACGGACAATCAAGTAACCATGTTCTACATGAACAAGCAGGGCGGAACAGGCTCTCTGTCATTATGCAACGAAGCTTTACGACTATGGGCCCTCGCCAGAGAGCATCAAATTCACCTTCTCGTGGTATATCTTCCAGGCATTCAAAACCTTTGGGCAGACTAACTCAGTCGAGTACTGCTGCCTCATGAATGGTCTCTCCACCTAGACCAGGTGATAAAGTGTGGAGTGGAGGAGTGGCCTAGTGGTTGGTGCAAGGTACTTCAGGCCGGAAGGTCAGGAGGTCAAATCCCACTAGAGGACAGCAACCTTGGGCCGGAAGGACTGGGGTTTCTAGTCCCACAGGTGCCCCTTGTGGTCTTGGGCAAGCCACTTAACCCTCCATAGCCCATGTTCCCTGTAAAATAGTTATCTCCAAGTTATAATGCCCTGTTCAATGTAATTTCAGTTTGTTCAATGTAAACCGCACTGATGCAGAATAGTGCGGTATATAAGAGAATGTAAATAAATAAATAAAATAAATAAATAAATAAATAAAGATATTTCACATCTGGGGAACCCCAGACACAGACCTCTTTGCAAGTCCACTGAATGCCAAACTTCCCCGGTTCTGTTCCAGAATTCCGGCTCACAATTGCCAGGCAAGGGACACCTTCCTCCTTCACTGGGGTCAGGACTTCCTCTATGTCTTCCCACCCATTCCCCTCATCCCCAAAACACTCTTCAAACTTCAGAGAGACAGAGGTCGTATGATCCTCATAGCGCCACGGTGGCCACAACAAACGTGGTATCCCCTGCTTCTACATCTCTCTCAAGCTACACCTCTGGAGTTAGGGTGTGCTCCAGACCTTCTCTCCCAAGAGAACGGGATGCTATGGCACCCGAATCCCCAGTCCCTGCATCTCAGGGCCTGGTTGCTGAAAGCCTAGACCTGCAGGATCTTAACCTTTCCCAACAGGTAAAGGATGTCCTTCAGGCTTCCAGAAAACCTTCCACAAGACGTTCTTACACCTTCAAGTGGAAATGTTTTACTATATGGTGTTCTCAAAAGGGCTTAAACCCCCTTGTGATACCTTTGGAATCGGTACTAAAGTACCTACTTCATTTATCAAATTCTGGTCTAAAGACAAATTCAGTAAGAGTCCATCTTAGTGCAATTGCAGCTTCCTATAAGCCTCTAAATGGACAGCCAATTTCCTCTCATCCACTCATAGCAAGATTTATGAGAGGTCTTCTATTAACAAAGCCTCCCATCAGGCCACCACCGGTGGCATGGGATTTAAATCTAGTTCTCGGACAGCTCATGAAACCACCCTTTGAACCTTTAGCCACTACAACCCTAAAGATTTTATCCTGGAAGGTCATCTTCCTAATTGCAATAACCACCGCACGTCGCATTAGTGAATTGCAAGCTTTAGTGGCTGATCCCCCTTATACAAGGTTTCACCATGATAAGGTTGTTCTCAGAACTCATCCACATTTTATGCCAAAGGTGGTTTCGCCTTTTCATTTAAATCAATTGATTTACCTTCCTGTATTCTTTCCGAGGCCTCATGCCTCTAATGCAGAAAGGAACCTTCATACTTTGGACTGTAAAAGAGCCTTGGCTTTTTACCTACAAAGAGCACAGCATGATAGAAAGTCTTCTCAACTTTTTGTTGCTTTTGATTCTAGTCATTTGGGACTTCTAAATGGATTGCACAATGCATATCCTTTACTTATGAGAGTAAGAGTCTTCCTCTTCAAGGCCATGTCACAGCACATAATGTGAGAGCCATGGCAGCCTCTATGGCTAACCTTCACTCTGTGTCTATCGATGACATCTGTCGAGCAGCCACCTGGGCTTCGGTGCACACCTTCACAGCCCACTACTGCCTAGATAAAGCCTCCCGTTGGGATGCCTTCTTTGGCCAGGCTGTTCTTCAACATCTCTTTCAGACTTAATTCAACTCCTACCCACCAACCCTGGTAGGATGCCAGAGATCCATGGGAGGAAGCATGGCCCACCTCACTATAGGTGGCAACTTTCTGAGACCGTCTCCTTGCATCTTCAGCTAGGGAGTCCCCATATGTGAAGACTACATTCCTGCTTGTTCCTGGAGATAGCGTAGTCTTCACAACCCACCCACCTCACCTAGGAGTTGTCTCCCTATTTCTCTGTCTCTTCCCTCTCTCCCTCTATCCTTTCACTCAGCTACAAACTTAACTGAAGAGGGACAGTTGGAAAGGCGGGAAGGCAGCGCACATGTGCTGAGGGATGCTCCCAAAAGCATTCCTATTGGACGCTGGGGAGCGTTCCCGAGCAGGCTCTGTCGGTACCGACGATACCCATATGTGAAGACTAAATTCCTGCTGTTCCCGAAGATCACCTGTTACAGGTGAGTAACTACGATTTCCTGCATCCAGACTGACTATGGTATGACAGCTCTGTGCCTAAATCCTGTTTGCCTGCAGGGCTGCTAAGGCCTTTACAATGTTAATAGAGGCCCTTCTACCTCTCATAAACTCTTTCTGCCAACACAGAAGTTAAAATGTGTTATGTCCTGATTAAAGAGAGAGGGCTCATTTTCCAAAGAAAGTCTTTTTCTCCCCTAATTAACTCTAAATTCATCTTGACAGAGGAGTGATCGAGACTGCACTTTGTTCTATCTCAGCAGCTTTTAGTTTCCCTACAAGGGATTGCGCTATTAATCAATAATATAATCTAGAGTACATCTTGTGAGGAGCTGAGTAAAAAGTATAATCCTGCTCCCCGGGGTGCAAATATCGCTGTCCATCAACCACTTCCAGTTCTGTGGAAACAAAATTCACTCCTCTGTCAAAATGTCTTCTATGCACCTCTCTCTAAGGTTGACAGTCCATATGGGGGTTTGCAGCAATATTAAAGTCTCCTCCCAGAATAGGTTTGGACTCTGCATACATCTCTCCCTTTGCCACTATGTTTGAGGAAAAAGTGTGACAATATACATTAGGGGCATATAAATTGCATAGCATACATTTTTTACTTCTATGTTCTCCCAGAATCACAATAAATCTTCTCTCTGGGTCCTAAACGTTTTTGTACATTTGAAATCCCAGCCCTTTCCAGAACAAAATGGCTATCCCTTGTTTCAGTGCTGTCAAGTCAATACTGACTCCTGGTGGTGACCCAGCAGCCCCTGGTTTTCTTTGGCAAGTTATCACTGGAAATAGATTGCCAGGAGTTTACTTCTGAGATAATGGAAGGTAAAGTGACTTGCCCAGGGCCACAAGGAGTGCCAATGGGAGTCAAACCCAGATCCTTTGGGTTGTAAGCTGTTGCTCTAACCACAAGGCTACTCCTTCCCTTTGCTGCCTGGTATATGCTGAAAAATATACTTTCCTCACCCTTGACCTTTGTAGTTTCTTATGTTCATTGATACCTAAGTGGGTTTCTTGTAAAAAAGCTATATCGGCCTTCACCCGCTTTAAATAAGATAGGGTTTTAGTGTGCTTTACTGGTGAGTGAATGCCTTCTATAATTTAACGTAATCAGAGTTAAATCAGCCATATTCTTCTCTTAGCACCTGTCTGTGCTAAGTAGTCATTCATTCTCCCAGCAAGCATTTCGCTCCCCCAGCCAGGGGAACTCTGCCCTCCCCGTTGAGGCACACGACTCCCATTGGAATCACTCAAAGCAAATTATTCTTCTATGGAACCTGTCTCCTAAAACCCCATATCCCCTTCCACCCATTCCTTTCACCCCCTCCACTGCACCCATATTCAATTACTCACACTTCCCCACCCCCTTCTCCGCATCCATCCATTTCCCATCCCAGCCAACCAAAGGACTTCCTGCCCCTCTTCCTCCTCTACATGCCTTTTAAGTACATTTAACAATGAGTACTATAAACACCACATACAAGTAAACAGCTCTTAATCAAACCTTTTGAACTGCAGGAGACCGACGGTTAATCATTAATCTTGAACTTAAGGAGAATTCTACCAGTTGCTCCTCCCGGGCCCCCCCCCTCCCCTCCCCTACGAAAGGTGGCCAGCAGGGCTCTGGGTTCGCCATCTCCGACCAACCCATTATGCTCCACCAAGGCCCTGCACATCCTTTCAATCATTACCTTTTAATTTTACCATCCCAAAGTCTTGTGACCACCCTTATCTGTCATCTAGTGAGCAAGAAGGGGAGGCAAGAAGAGAAACCCCTAACCCCAAGAATAAGGTATAGTGTTTTCTCTTTCTAATCACCTAAACAACAACTCAGGCTCCCCCTTTACCCCGAAGCTTCCCCCTAGGCAGTCTTTGCTTATCTCAAAAGCAACAATCAATAATAACAATAGTCCCATCAAGCATTTTTTACACCTCTTTCTGGTAGTTTCCACTTCCCTGTTTCACTGACTGGACCTGTCAAGTTCTGCCTCTGTTGCTTCATTCTTTATTTTTTCCACAAACCACTTTATCTCCTCTTTAGTCTCAAACACTCTGATTGTACCTCCATGAAAGATTTTCAGTTTAGCTGGATATAGTATTTCTTTAGACAGTTTTGTATACCACCTTATCCTTCAATCAAAGTGGTCACAGCACAATTGGGGGATACATTTAACACGAGGGGATATGAGGCACATACACTAATACTTACAGGGAACATGGGCAATGGAGGGTTAAGTGGCTTGCCCAAGACCACAAGGAACACCTGTGGGACTAGAAACCCCAGTCCTTCTGGCCCAAGGTTGCTGTCCTCTAGTGGGATTTGAACCCCTGACCTTCCAGCCTGAGGTAACTTGTCCCAACCACTAGGCCACACTCCTCCCTGTAGACTGAAGCGGACCCCTTTTGTAAACAGTCGAGAGCAGTAGGGGGTAATTTCTCAACGTTCTGCCACCACTTGTGCTGAGAAGTCATTGAATATCAAGATTTTCACCCCCTTGATCTCCAAACTTTGCCGTTGTCGGTAGGCTGTCAACAATATCATTTTGTCCACATAGTTCAAAGCTTTGAAAATGACTAGCCAAAGCCTATTCTTATCATTTTTGGCACTCAGGCAATGAGCCCACTCTACCTTCAATAGCAAGTCAGAGGCTGCCAATCCCAGTATCTCAGGAATGTGTTTCCCAGAGAGGTCCTTTAGGTCCTTCTCACTGATGCTCTCGGGAACACCAGTAAGTCATAGATTATTTCTCCTGCTCCAATTTTCTTGCTCCTCTATCTGCTCCTCCATTCTTCTTATGTAACCATGTCAGTTGCTCTCTCAGGTCATCCACTGCCAAGTCTGTAGCTTGTATCTTGTGGGTATTATCAGCTATTTGTCTTGAATGCATTGATATGGCCTCCCACACTTCTTCCATAGTAGACTAAAACTTAGCCGGCTTATCTTCCAAGAGCACTCATGCTTTTGGTTAAATGTTTTGCTACCTTCTCAAAGATTAACATAACTTGTTGACTGTCCATGGTCTCAATGCTCTTCCTGACTACACTTTGATGTACTTTTGTTGGAAGTTGAGCCTTTTTGGTTAAAGGTATTCTGTGAGGCATCCCCAGCAGGCAGCCAACCCTCACACCAGCCTTATAGAGGGTCAGCAAGGGCTTGCTACAGGCTAGCCCGTGGTAAGCACTTTCACAATCTTAAAGTCTTCGCCTTTAGCAATGGAGAAGCATCCTCTATGGGTGGGGGGGGGGGGCCTGCTCAATCCCTCCCCAAGACAGGGCTCTGTGGGCTTTCTTTGGGGGGATATAACACTTCCAGCCACAGCCTTCTGGCTGTCCAGGCCCCTCTTCTGATCTGCACTCCCCTGTAGTTTCCGCAGCCTCCTGATCCTGACCTCATGCCCCTGCATACTGTCTTCCATGCTGTAGACACTCGGGCACTGCGTTCTATTGCCAGCTGTCACTCTTCGGCAGGCAGATTGCGCCACAGCTTGTTCCCCGTTAGTCGCCATTGATTCACCGGCTTAGCCATCCAAAGATCACCCACATACAAAGAGCACCACTGGACCTGCAGCCCACAATCCAGCCTGCCACATGGCCATATGGCTTACTGGGTCCCCCTTTCCTCTCACGGCCAAGTAATGAATCGCACCAAGACACTCTCCAGAGTCTCGGGTAAGTATCATATTCCAAACTGAGCTGCTGGTTGTGAGTTTTGAGAACTGTTGGGAGGAAGGGGCCACGGAGCTTAGGGAACAATGTTTGTTTTGTCTTGTGGCTCCACCCACCTCCCATTTAAATATTTCAATTAAACAGCCTGGAGACCTGCAGCTATGCAGGGCCAGCTTAATCATTAGGTGAAAGTAGGCAGTTGCCTAGGGAAGAAACTTCTGAGTGTCAGCAGTCAAAGGAAAGCAAAAGATCCTGACAGCCAGACAAACTCAAAGAACCATAAGCATATTCTTTTACCTGCAGCGAGACTGGCCACACACATACATACATACAATGCAGTTAGAAGCATGATGTCCAATTAGGCATTTTTACAGGATTGTTGTGGGAGGGGTGATGTTAGAATGATCTTGATTGTTGAGGTTGATTTTCAAAATCTCAGGGGAACAGGGTCATGGCTCTGAAAGTCAATTAAAGGGGAGGCGTAAGGCTGAAGGTTTGCCTATATTTCCCAATAGCTTTCGCCAACCCTGCAACTATGATCACCCCAGGATCCTTCTGTCTGGTTGTCAATCTTGAGACTGCTATCTATAATCTCATTAATTTCATGTTTACTAGTGTCACTAATATGTCATATAATGTATGGCTCTCTCTTTCCCTCTCCCCCCTCCTTCTGCATCCTATCTCAGGGTTTCCCAAACCTGCAATAGTGCTCCCACAGTCAGTCAGGCTTTCAGGCAATCCATGTCCTGCCTCCAGTGTATGTTAATTTATTGCGAATAAAATGAAAACCTAATTGACTGTGGGGCCACAAGAACAAGTGCGGGAAATCATTCCACAGGTGCTTTATTCTACTTTTAGCAAACACTCATAGATGTTGTGCTCTTGATTATATCTCAGACTTTCTTAAATCAGTCCTTATTTCCCCTTACTTCTGGAGTGTCAAATCTAGCTGGTATTCGAGTCCTTTCTAGCCCTTCTTCTTTTAGAAGACTGGATAAGATTACTCTGTGCAAGGAGCGCCAATGTCCAAGAAATTCCCACTACTTGCAGCTCGATTCAATTTCATTTTGCAAAAGAACTAAAACTAATGTTTTATTACAATTTGACAGTTCATAATTGGTTACCATTCTCTTGGGTACCAGGAACTGCCCTGCTTATCTATTTCCACAGAGGTATAAGAAACATTCATAGCATTAACTCCCCCCTATGGTATTATGCATCAGCGGCTGTGTTGCAGAACTGTTGACGATATTCAACATGTTCAGTTCTTACTGATAGCTGATATTGCTATATGGCTGCCACTGATGCTTCATGCTTAACAGAACCAACAACAAATGGACAACAAAGGAATAGGACTTGTATCTATATGAAAACACACGAAAGGAAAACAAACATTTGGTGCACAGATGGTGGGTCATTTACTGTTTCTGCAATATATACTAGATTTATAGCCACGGGCAGTTGCAAATATTGTCTGCATGTTCTACCATCCTCCTACGGTATGTTGCCAAAACACCTCAAAGAGGAAATAAGACCAGAGTAAGTTATTGTTTCTTTCTTCCGCCTATCTGATCAAACAACAAATCAATTCAGTGCTGTCTTTGAAACTCAAACCTAACATAGGAAGTATATTTGTAGCATACAGAGCTCATGACAGTTGTTACATGATTTCTGAAAAATATGCTAAGCTGAATATAAATAGCATAATATTTAAAAAAATGATTTGCCAGTGAAATCTGTCAAAGCTGCCACTGAACCACACATTTTTGGCATGCATTTTCTTCTGCAATGGAATTCCTATATGATAAGAAGCATACTGTAAGTCATGTTTTCTGATGGATACAGGATATTTGTTCATCAGCTCTTTTCAACCTTTACTTTCTCTGGATATATGCCAGCAGGGGAGTTATCAGGGTATTGACCTATTTTGAATCTGCCAGTGTTGGGTAAGTTGATGTGCTTTCTTAGAGTGGTTTAACCCAGTCTGGGTTTTGGGAGAGGTATAGCACCAAGACTTTGCTGTTTCTTTAGTAGGTAATGTACAACAAAGTACGGAACAGGGTTATGATGTTATATTGTTATGTTATATTGGTGAAGATGGATCTTTCAGCTGCTTTCGATTCAGTCCATTATGGTCTTGTGCTGAAGCATTTGGAGACTATAGGGATCGAGGGACCCAGCATGTGACATGTCAGGGTGTGTTGTCAGCACCCCGGGTTATTGATAAGGGTTTTCCTTAGGGGTCCCTGGTGTTCTTCAGTCTGTATCTGGCACCGCATGCATGGCTTCTGGGTTAGACAGAGGTTGAGTTTTATCTTTATGCCGATGGCTTTCAGCGGTTATGTTAGTGTCATTTATTCAGCTTTATGGTACTGCAATGAAGATAGGAGGGATTGGAAATTTAGTGCTTTTAGATTTAGGGGGTCATTTAAGAGACTATCTGTGATTTGGATGACTGAAAATGCATTCAGATGTTCCAGTCATATCCATGTCCCAAGAGCCATTTTAGAAAAGTCCAAATTTAAAGCTATCCAGTGCAATCACATCTATGTCATGGGGGGGGGGGGGGGCATGATGGAGGTGTGTCTGGGGTTGGCTGTAAAAGATCCACATATATGTCTGATTTTAGAATGGCGCTACACATTTACAACCACCAGCGGATATGTCTATGTCTATACCTGCTACTGGGCACAAACAGGCATTTGAAATGTGCTCATTATGGTCAGCAAATAGTAGCGAGGAGAATGTCCTCTGACTCCCTCAATAATTTTTGCCCCATCAACAAAGCATACAAGTAAATCAAGAGGTCTTTTTGTGAACTGTTTCAACACTGCATACTTCCGCTTGCAAAATGGCTGACTGGGACATGTATGTGGTGGCAGATATATGTGCACATTCAGAAATATCATCGCAGACATGTCTGTGTTGTTGGCATTTCACACCTGCATGTTTCCAAAGGTCAACTAAGGGTTTTTGCCACTCTGGGCAGGCCTACCATGCTTCACTGTGCTACACTGTGCTACTGCAGCCCCTCCAATCATCACACCTGGGAGAGGGGGTAGCATGGTAGTCCTTCAATGCCGCCTTTTTATTATTAGGAGTGGCAGCAGAAGCACGGCAGCAGGCCTTAAAGTGACTGTACGCATGTACTCGTGCCCTTACGGCCTGCCGCTCCTGATCCCTGCCCTTTCAAAGCAACTGCATGTCCTCTCTGACAGGAAGTTGTGTCAGAAGGGGCAGGAGCGGCAGGTTTAAAGCCCACCGCATCACTGAAGCAGATGCCAATTTCAAAACATTTTGGAGAGGCCGGTGTCACCAAGCTGCCCATTGGACTCTGCCACCCTAAGCAGCCACTTAGTTCACCTAGTGGATGTGCCGGCCTTGCATATTTCTAAGATCACATTTCCCTGTGCATGTCTGAGGACTGTTGCTCCATGTCCCCATTTCCTTGTATGTTGGTGGAGACATTTATCTTTGGGGGGTGGAAATACAATAGCTGCTAGGTACGTATGACCTAGATTGGCCACTGTTGGAAACAGGATACTGGGCTTGATAGACCTTGGTCTGACCCAGTATGGCATATCTTATGTTCTTAGAATACATTTATACATGGCCATCTTCTCTGCTGCCTCTCCCATGGAATTTCGGATGTTTTGACTTGGACATCCCAGATGGCACCTAACCAGCCTTTATAAAATTCTGCTTTATATGCTTATATTAATATGATAGCAGATTGACTGCAGGTTAATATGCTTCATTTGAATACAAGCAAGTTTATTTTATTTATTTTATTTAGTATACATTTGTATACCGCTACTTCCAGCGATCAGCAGCGGTTTGATTACAGATTGGAAATTGTCAAATCATGACAGGAAATTTTTTTTTTGAGGTATAAACACATTGATTAGACAGGAAAGCACAGCACACAGAGAACTATTTTACAGGGAACATGGGCTATGGAGGGTTAAGTGGCTTGCCCAAGACCACAAGGAGCACCTGTGGGACTAGAAACCTCAGTCCTTCCAGCCCAAGGTTGCTGTCCTCTAGTGGGATTTGAACCCCCGACCTTCTGGCCTGAAGTACCTTGCCCCAACCACTAGGCCACTCCTCCAGTACAGTTGTGTGTTATGTCATACCTTGTTTGGGTGGAATTCCTTCATTCTGTCTTTGCCATGGTGTAAGCATGGTGAGTAGTTGTTGAGTCTGAGAATGCTGTTTGATTCCGTTTTGGATATGTCTTTGCACATAGGATCTACGTTGAGGTCGGGGGTGGGGATGAGTTGGCTGGCTCCTGGGGTGGTAGAGGTACAGGGTGATGACACTTAAGGCTGGCAGGGATCAGAGGATAGGGATGATGCATTCCCTAATACTAGTGCTTGGGGGGGGGGGGAGGGGGAATCTGGGGTCTGTTACTGGATTGTTATTGGCTGGTGCAGGTTTGTCATGGGGGGAGTAGGGTGTGGCTCAGAGTGAATGCGAATAACAAATGAGGTGATCAAATCTGCAGATGACACAAACCTTTTCAAAGTTAAAACAAGATAATTGCGAAAAACTGCAAGAGGACATTGATAAATTGGAAGACTAAGCATCTAAATGGCAGATGAAATTTAATGTGGACAAGTGCAAAAGTTATGCATTTACAAAAGAACAACCCAAACTATGGAAATTAAAATTGATATAACGTCTCTGTATCGTTCCATGGTGCAACTGCGTGCAAATCTGGCCACCATATCTAAATAGGACATAGCAGAATTAGAAAAAGTACAGAGAAGAGCCACCAAAATGGTAAAGGGGATGGAAAGATACCCCTATAAGGAAAGATTTAAAAGGCTAGAGTTCTTCAACTTGGAAAAAAGACATAAGAGGAGAGATATGGTAGTGGTCTACAAAATAATGAATGGAATGGAACAGGTAATCAGAGGACGGTTGTTTACTTCTTCAAAAAGTAGAAAGACTAGGTGACACACATTGAAGCTACAATATAGCCCATTTAAGACTAATAGAAAATATTTTTTCACTCAATGAGTAATCAAACTCTGAAATTCATCACAAGAGGATGTAGTAAAAGCTGTTAATGTAGCTGAGTTTAAAAAAGATTTGGACAAGTTCCTGGAGGAAATGCCCATAAACCATTTTTAAAGAGGACCGTGGGAATCCACTGCTTGCCCCAGGATAAGCAACGTGGAACCTGTGTACCTTTTAAGGAACCTGACAGGTTCTTGTGACCTGGATTGGCTACTGTTGGAAACAAGATACTGGGCATGATGGACCTTCATCTGACCCAGTACTGCACATCTTATGTATTTATGTTCTTAAGCTAGAAGGACCAGATTGGGAGAAAAAGCCCCAAGAGAATACACCAGATCTGTTTACCTGTAACCTCTTCATGTTTTAAGTCTACAGAAGCAATCTTGACACTATATATTTCTGTTATTGAATAATTTTGTGTTCAGAACCTAGATTCAGCCTGCTTATTGTCACAAAGTACTTCAGAACAGATTCTAGTAAATGTTGCACACTCACATCGTTGGTAGAAGTGGAAAGCCTATCAACCTCACCACTGACTAAGAACCTGCACTACCATGTAAGGGACTCTAGACCTAACTGCACTGACAGCACTCATTTGGGCTAAAAGGCTTAGCTCTGCCCAGTTAGAGAGTGAGTCTTGGAAAGTTAGTCAGATCCACAATGTTTTTGTTTGTGTTTTGTTCTGAGGATCCAAAAATGGAGAAAATCCCCTCAAGCCATGGTATTTTGGATAAAGAACTAAGGCAACCAGGGGAGATGAAGAAGAAGGAATGTTTTCTCCAGGTCCTGGTGACAGGAAGTGGCAGCTGCAGAGCAGAAATCAGCAGCTCTGGAGGATTTTGCAGGACCAATTAGCTTGGCAGCAAACCCTATTAAATCCAAGTTGCCTCTCTAGCTACTGTACCACAATGTCCAAAGGAGACATGAACTTCCATCTGGTAGTCTACTAGCAAGCAACAGCCAAGTCACATTCCAGGCTGAGATTCTGGATAGGAGAGCCCCTTATGTAGACGTTAAAGCTAATTTTGAATAAGTGGGGAAGTACCATAGGCAGTGATTCTGACAAAGAATCCTCCAACTCAATAAGTGCCCCAAAAGCCTCTTCTAACATTTGAATAACATAGGACAGGAATTATATTTAAAAACGGTATACCACCTTTACAAAAATCTAATGATTATTTGTTCCCAAGTGATTCATAGTTAACTACATCTTGTATTCCACTATTGTCCCCTTACTATCAAACAGATTTCTCTCTACAACTTCTCTTTATGATGGAGACAGCCATGTTTTTAACTGCTTTCTAAACTGAAGGAAAAGACTAGCCTTAAGGTGGCCTAACTAGTTTTACTGTAACAGTAGATGTGTCAGAACTCTTAAGTAATCCTTGAGGGTGCCCTGGAAATATTGGATATTTTCCATCAAGCTCAGTAAGTACCAGAGAGCCCCAACTTATAAGACGGAAGGAACAATAATATCTGTGACTGAAAATGGAGAACCTTCCATTGTCCTTGGAAAAGGGAAGGCCTATGCCTCTATGCAGGCCATAGTTGTGGAAGCCCAGGAGTACTTTACTTCTGGAGAAGATGACCACTTCACCAAGGACTGCTCTGAAATAGGGATAGACATCATGGAAGTCAAAATAATGATGCCCCATGCCTCTAATGCTATTGATACTACTCATTTGGAAAACTGTAATTTGGTCTTACATTACAAACTCTTGTAGATTCAAGAAGTATCATAAGAACATAAGAAATGCCATACTGGGTCAGACCAAAGGCCCATCAAGCCCAGTATCCTGTTTCCAAAAGTGGCCAATCTCCAGATCACAAGTACATGCCAGGTTCCCAAAAGGCTCTCACCCAGAGTGAACAGTTAAAAAAGACTCTGATTATGAACAATTGGTGACTCTTACTTATGTCCATGAGGACCAATGAGAGTATCCAAGAGCCTAGGCTGAGCTGAGGACAGCGGCTATACAATCAAAACAGAGTGAGAGTACTGCCCAGCCTTCCCTATCCTGTTATCCTGGGACATGATTACCTGGACTTTGAGACTCTGTGTTGTTTCAATTGACATAGGAATCCAGGAGAAATATTTTTTCTGAAAATTTCCCCTTGTATGTCAAGGAACGTAAGGTATCTACTTCTCATGAGCAATGTCACCAGGACAAAGTTCAATATGCCAGACAACTAGGGGTCACTACAGATAAGGGCTCAGGCTGAGGTAATGTGTCACAAATAACCCATGGATCCTTAACTAATCACCCTAGGTGCACTCAGGGTAAGCAGAAATAACATAAGTTCATCCATGAACAAGCACAGAGCAGAAATGATACCCCATCCCTGACCTAAGGGCTGAAACCCAATAAAGGGTCGGTAACACAACACCTGTGGTATTCCTCAAGAAGGGTGCAAATGCAACCGTAAAAATGGAGAGTGGAAGCCTCCACCTGAGAGTTCCTTCCTTAAAGAAGCAAATGAAAACTTACTGGGGCTCATCACCTATTACTGATGCTTGATTCCAACTTTTCTGGAAAAGGCAGAGCCGTTTATTTATTTTATGTATTTATTTATCAAGATTTATTATCTGGTTGGATTTAGCTCACGCCTTTTCTCAGAAGATCAAGATGGGTTACATTCAAGTACTGTAGGTATTTTCTGGTCCCTGGAGGGCTTTAATCTAAGCTTGTACCTGAGGCAATGGAGGGTTAAGTGACTTGCCCAAAACTACAGGAAGCAGAAATGTAAACAACCTGAAACTCAAACCACTAATATACAACCTGAATATATGTACATAATCTCCAAATGATCTACTGTACAAATCCAATTATGTGTTATGCATATGCAAATGTATAAAATGATAACTGTGTGAAGTTTTCGATGTAAACAGCTACATCAAGTGTAAACGGACACTTCAACCCACCGAGACCAAAAACGCAAGTAAAAACCTCACACACCACCTGAACTAAAATGTGCAAACCACTAAGACATTAATACTGTCATGACCGCAGAGGGAACAGATAGTATATGCATGCCTTACTATCATCGTTACCAGATAGCTTGCCTGTATTGATACCAGATAGTGTACCCGCCTAACTGCCTGTATTGATACCAGACAGCTTGCCTGTATTTATACTAAATAGTGTGCCTGCCTAACTGCCTTCATTGATTTATTTATTTATTTTCTCTTATATACTGCACTATTCTGCATCAGTGCAGTTTACATTGAACAAACTGAAATTACATTGAACAGGGCATTATAACTTGGAGATAATTATTTTACAGGGAACATGGGCTATGGAGGGTTAAGTGGCTTGCCCAAGCCCACAAGGAGCACCTGTGGGACTAGAAACCCCAGTCCTTCCGGCCCAAGGTTGCTGTCCTCTAGTGGGATTTGAACCCCTGACCTTCCGGCCTGAAGTACCTTGCCCCAACCACTAGGCTACTCCTCCACTCCACTCCACTCCATTGATACGAGAAAGCTTGCCTGTATCTATGTATGCCTGTATCTATACCAGATAGTGTGCCTGCCTAACTGCCTGCATTGATACCAGATAGCTTGCCTGTATTTATACCAGATAGTGTGCCCGCCTAACTGCCTGTATTGATACCAGATAGCTTACCTGTACTTATACCAGATAGTGTGCCTGTCCGGCCACCAGATAGCATGCCTGTCTAGCTGCCAGTATCCATACCAGTTAGCGAGCTTGTTTTATCTGCAGAAATCCTTAACAGATAGCGTGACTGTCTGCCTGCTGACCGTACACAACACCAGATAGAAGGCCTGATTTGCCTGCTGCGATAAGTCCTGCTGCAATAGGCCCAGTAGATCACCTGCTCACTCCCGAACAGATAACACCCCGCCCCAACCAAGACACGGTAGGAGCAATCCAAGAAAATGCACCTAATTATAGCATTAGCCAGTATCGGCCTCCTCACTGGGCTACCCAGCAGATCGCACGCCTTTAACCCAGGCCCCAACTTTATCCCGATACTTCGGAGCGATGAGAAGAAATGGACAGAAAATCCTCACCACTCCTCAACCGAAGCCAATCGCACACTTCATCCCCACTTATTGCATGTCTCACTACAACACATAGAAAAGACCCACATCAAGAAACACCAGCACCAATGTCTGCTAAAGTGTGCTCTCATCAATGCCAGATCAATCCATACAAAATGGCCAGTGGTCACTAATTTGATAACCTTCCATGACCTGGACATCCTAATGATCATGGAAACATGGCTATCCGACTGCAACAACGTCCTTTTTAACCAGATGTTACCCCCCAAGTTCTCACTCTACACTTGCCACAGAGTCAACCAGAGAGGGGGCGGAGCACTCATCTTCGCAAAAACTGACCTACAATTTCAACTGAGCAATGCCACCAGCACAACACACTTAGACACAATCACCATAACGAACAACCACTGCACAATCAATCTACTCTACAGAGCACTAGCATCATCCCTAGAGGACCTCTCAACAATAATTGACCTTGCTTGTAATTTAAATAAGCCACGATCTCCAAACTGGATACTAGGCGACTTCAACTTACCTACCCTACAAGATACCAAAGCCACAGCCTTCCTCAAAGCACTCAATGAGCTGGGATACAACAGCTAGTCAATGCACCTACACACGTGAAAGGAAACAAATTGGATTTGATCTTTGCCCCACAAACAGCGCTGGAAGCAACCCTGATTTTGCATTATCTATAACACCAGTACCCTGGTCCGATCACAGCTTACTCAGATTCCAAATACCCTCCCAGCATCACAATTAGAACGCCAACAGAGCTATTACCTTCCTCAAAACACCAGCGAGACGATTTTGACCCTTTGTCAAAGAAGAAATACTGGAGAAAGTCCTACCACTCCTCAACAAAACAGCCCATGGACTAGACAAAATGATTTCTAGCTGGGACAACAGTCTCAACTCCATCTCTCACCTCCCACCCACGAATAAAAAGTCAAGGAAATGAGAGCATGCAGCATGGTACTCCAAAGAACTGCGATCATCACTCCTCCATCTGCGCAAGCTTGAGAGACGATGGTGCCGGTTACGCTCCACCGAAGCACACATTACATATAGCTCATACCTAAAAAAGCATCGCGAAGAAATAACGGAGAGAGGGAAACAATTCCATACAGATCTCCTGAAGCGCTCAATAAGTAAGCCACATGACCTCTTCAATATAGTAAAGACATTAGCAAGAGAACCAGCACCAGACCAACCATGCATGCCACAACCACAGGCCTACGCCGACTACCTACAATCAAAAATGATCCAGACTGACAAGAGCACAAACCCCACAAGCCACACCCCATTACATAAGCCAACACACACAGCACCACTGTCCAAATTCAACACCATATCGAACAAGGAGACTGAAGATACCATTGCCTCCATTAACTCCACCACCGCATCTAATGACCCCTGCCCAGCGTCCTGGATAAGAGAACTTCGTTGTGACCTAAGCCAGTTCCTGAACAAAATCCTGGATCAATCATTTTCAACGGGATCCTTCCCAAAGAGATTAAAACACACATCCATCAGGCCGCTATTAAAAAACAACAAACTGGACCCATCAAAAGTTAAATCCTACAGACCGATTTCAAGCATCCCACCGCTCGCCAGAATAATTGAAAAGGTGGTCCAATGCCAAATCCAACAACATATTGGTACTGAAGCACCACTGGACTCATCCCAACATGGCTTCAGGGAAGCACACAGCACTGAAACGCTCCTCATCACCCTCTTCAATACCATAATTTCAGGTATTGATAACCTCCGACAAGGTTTTGGCCCTTATCTTCAAGGATATCGTAGCAGCTTTTGACTCTGTGAGCCATGAAATACTCATAGAATGTCTCGAGAAAAAGGAATACAGGGCACAGCCCTAAACTGGTGCAAATCCTACCTGCCCAACAGATGGCAACACGTGAGGACAGGCAACACAACCTCGGAACCGTTTCTACAAAGACAAGATGTCCCGCATGGTTCCTCACTATCGGCTTTAATGTTTAACGTATACATGCAGCCTATCTGTGCCCTGATCCGATCATTCAACGTCACCTGTCTAGCGTACGCGGATGATATTCTCCTATACATGCCATTTGCAACCGACCAGCCAGATTTCTCCCCACTGACAAGCTGTTTTGACGCAGTTGCGGACTGGCTTCATAAGCAAAACCTCCAAATCAACCATAACAAGACAGACGTCCTCTTCATTACGAGGAACCAAGACTTCATTCCCCCACCCTCACTAAAAGCGAAGAATGCAGAGCTGATGACCAAACCCACAATCCGCTACTTAGGTATCACCCTGACCAACAGCTGGACTTGAAAACCCACATAAAAAACACAGTAAAAACAATATACCATAAAATACGGACACTAAGGCACCTCTGACCACTACTTGATCACACCGACTTTCGAACAGTCTACCAAGCCCTAGTAATTACACACTTCGATTATGCTAACTCAATTCTATATGGACTCCTGCAAGCAACACTAAACCCGCTCCAGCTTGCAATGAACACAGCTGCAAGAGTTCTATACGGAGTATCAAGGATGGACCACATCACACCAATTCTAAAGAAACTCCACTGGTTACCTATACATGCCAGACTTCATTATAAGATCTTAGTTATGACCTTCAAAGCCTTAAACAACCAGCCCACCACATCCATCAGCAAGCTGATCCACATTACACCCCCTAACAGAACCAGGAGACCCACAGCGGCGAACACCCTGATAATCCCAAAAGAAACGACAAAATGCACAAAGGCAACATCCAACAGGGCCTTCATGATCTACGCCCCTAGAGCTTGGAATGCCCTCCCCACGGACATGCAAGTCATCACTAACCTGACTCAATTCAGGAAGGCAATAAGACACTACCCAGAGACCAGCTGTAGAAACCAGGCAGCAAGCACTTCCACCAGGCACCAAGAGCTCCCCAACACCACATCCAGCATGAAAAGGGGCAGTCAACCCCGCCTGTCCAGTCCCGAATAGACTATAGCTGAAAGTATAGTCACTAATGTAAATAATTTGTAGAACGTTACCCCAGTTATGTCCAAGTTTTAGTCCCTGTTCAATGTAAATACAATGCAGTCCTACTGCATGGTATAAGGTTCTGTTAAATGTACACCGCACTGATATGAATAGCGCGGTATAGAAGAGAAGTAAATAAATAAAATAAATACTGATTGCTGGAAGAAGGGGTATATAAATGAAACCAAATAAATAAATAAAATAAATGGGATTAAAACCTTGATTTTCCTGGTTCTAGCCTGCTGCTCTAAACTTTAGACTATCCTGCCACTTATAAACAGCCTTTATGAAGAAATTCACGCAAGGAAGTGGTAAACTGTAACTTGACATACAGAACTTACATTGTACAAAACAGCATAACAATAGTAAACTGAACAAATGTCAGTAATATACACATAAAAGAGCACAGTAGGACATTCATAGTATAGAAGTTTGATATGATATCAGCAGAATACATATGATTCTTCATAGTAGGAAACATGGTCTGTTGCTGAAGAAAGCATCAGAGAAGATCTATTGGTTGTATGAGTTAATGGACGCCTTCCAGGAACTGAACGCAGCCTTTTGCTTAGAGCTACTATAATCACGGTGAGCTATTCCTTTAAAGAGTAAATGGATGTTCCTGGAATAACTAAGGATGGCCAGGAACACCCAGTGGCTGTTATAAATCAGAAATTTTTCCCATGGGAGACAAAGTATGTGGCAGTTGAAAAGAAGGTGTTAGCCATAAAGTGGGCACTTGAGGAATTCTGATATTATCCATGAGGGCACAGATTTATCTTAACGATTTATCATCTGCCTTTTAAATGGCTCACCCGAAACAAAGAGACTAGTCCTAGACTTATGTACTTATTCCTCAGTCTTCAACCCTTTACCTGTGAGACACAACAGAGGCCTGAAGGGATCCTGGTAGAAGCACAGCCCAGGAAGGCTGAACTGAGGGGAAGAATATGTGATGGAGTGTATAAGAAGGCTCCTCAGTCTACCTTAAAAGATACAACAATCTTAACCTACCTTAACTAGATGATACTTAAGAAGGTCGGGACAAAAAGGGGTTTCCACACAAGAGAGGGTTAAACCCCTGGCTCAGAGTGATGCAAGAAGGCTCAGAATGGGAGGGGGCATCCCCCAGAGGAATATGTTAGGGGAATATGCCCAGAACTTAGTTCCTTTTTAAACCCGCAAAGCAAAGACATTGTGCTTCTGCTGTTGAAAAAAAGAGTTTTATGCGTTCAAAACCTGGATTTAGCCTGCTTGCTATTACTGTATACGGTGCATCACTACAGGTTCCAGCCAAAGACAGGAAAGTGCCTTTGGGCTTGGTTTTTATATTGGTTCAATTTTCCCTCGCAGTGAAGTCTCTTCCTAGCATTACGTCACTGAGGAAAAGAAGCCTTCCCTGTTCTGAAAAATGACCAGAGCACAAACAGGACACCTCAGTCGTAGGGCCACTAGAACTCTCTGCCACTCAAATAAAGCAGAAACTGGGAGGTCTCCACACTAGCATCTACTTCTGTACTCCAGTGCTGAGATGAAGTAAATTAAGCAATCATAATTTTTTTTTTTTTTGCAATTCATTATCACAGAAGTTTCAGAGATTCCACTACCAAGGTTTGCTAGATGAAGGGTTTTAATATAAATGCTTTCAATATCACCAAAAAACATTTTGCAACAGGCAAGTAAACATGTGATAATTCAATACAATATCCAGCATACTTAGTAATAGCAATTGAAGAAGTAAACCTGAGGACTGCCACATACAGATAAAAACTGAAACAGTTCATGACCATAGTTTTAAGGCAAAAAGTCAGTCAGGCACAAGTAGGATATTGTTATTAATGTACTGTGAGAGAAAATTACCAAAAGCAGCGCTGGCTTAGTGTGCTGTAAAAGTGTCATTATCTAGCATGGGAGGTGGGGGAGAGGGGCTGTGAGTCTTTAGATGGGCAGAAGACAGCACACTAGCACGGTTTAGGAAAAGAAGAGTGAGAAAAGCTAAGGTTGGCACTGAGGGGTGAGAAGTTATAAAAGCAGAGTGAGATTCCAGTCCAGGGAGAGGGAAGGAGAAAGAGATGAGAGAATAAGACATGAGAATTTGGCAGTTTGGAATAAGATTGCTACCCTGTCCCATGTTGGCCAATACACTGATCCAGTTCTCATTTTACTCAGTTGCATGCCCGGATTTGTACTTCTGATATAAGGGAAATCAATGGAACAATCTGAACTACAATTCCATGCATGCAATGTGGCAAAATGAGGACCAGATCACCTGTTTGGTCACCCTGGAATGAACCAACAACTCTAGAATGAAAGGGTAGAAAGTGAGGAGTGAGGCACAAGGGTGAGGAGAAGAGCAATAAAATAATAAATCATGGGCGCTGTGAAGGTCCTGATGTCTCCCACTTCCTCAGGGAAGTGAAGCAGTTCCATCTGCCTGTGTGACCTCCTTTGTCTCTATGAAGTCTCTCTCTCTGATGTGGAAAGCTCTAAAAGGGTCCCTATTTGAGCCTATTCATAAGATCTCTTTTGAGGGTTTGACCCTTAAGGTCATTTTCCAGAAGGCTATAACATCTGCCAAGTGTCAGTCCCTGTCCACCAGGGAACCTTTCTTGGTCATCTCAATGGTTTCTATCTCCTAGCAGACTTTGCCATCTTTCTCTCAAAGGTGCTGTTCCCCCTTTCATCTTGACCAGACTGTTTCTCTGCCTTCCTGCTCCAAGAAGGATTTTCGTAAGGACCCCTTGCATTGTCAGGACATGTGGAGGGTGGCAGTCAGATACATGGCAATTGTGAATTTCTTCTGATTGTCATTTATTGATTGTTGGTCATTTATTGATTGTTTGATGTGCTAACCACTTTGATTTAATGATAAAGCGGTATATTAAATATGACTAAATAAATAAATAAGACATAATAAATTGTATTTTATTTATTTGTTCACATGTAATAAATTTTACTGTCGACTTTCCCAGGGTTGTCTCCAAATGGATTAATTTTGTGTGTATCATGACAGGAATGAACCTCGCCACTATGCAAAGGTATGGTGGAAATTTTTTCAATCGCTCAGATTGCCTGCTAATGCTTGTTCCAAAGGGAGCTTCTTCTCTTTGGAAAATCACAGGGGGAAAGAATTTTCTCTTGATTCATTAAGGCTGGAGAAAATTCTCCAGGTTGGTCAAGTAGCTCTAAAGGACTCATGGGGGGCCATATTAGAAAGGGCATCCAAGTACAATCTGGGAGTCTAAGCTAGAACGTCTGTGAAAAAAAAGCCGGCACGTCCAGGTGCAGATACAATTTCACAAACGTGGGCATACCTGATATGGGCATCCATGGGAGCATCTACATAGACATCCCCAGAACTGTATTTCAGAACCTGGATGTCTACGATCACCTAATGGTTAGAGTAGTGGGCTAGGAACAGGGCAGCCAGAGTTCAAGTCCCACTATTGCTATCATTGTGATTGTTCTGAGTACTGGGGATGATGGAGGGCTATCTTCTCTACATCCTCTGGATATTTTTCAGCCAAAACAAGTACTTTCGCAATGCTTATTTGTGCCTGGAGCAGGTCTAAACTTAGACGTGACTCCAGAGGTCCAGGACGTTTCTGAGATCAGGCACTGACGGCCAGGTTCCTGGGAACGCCCCAGTGATGCCTCCACCATGCTTCATTCAGACTCGGGTGTCCTCATGCTGGGGACATCCACAGACCTGGCTTCTAAAATGGTTCTGGAGACGTCTCTGTGCTGTTTTCAGACAGCCCAAGCTCGAATAAGACTTCCAAAATAACCCCCGTAAGAAAACAAATCTGAAAGACCCACTTCAGTTTTTCACAAGATTCACCTGAAAAATACCTGACAGATTTCAATGGTGAACTTGAAGAAAATCTAAAAATGTTGTCAAACACTACCTGGTCAGTGTTGGGCTTCGAATAATCCAAACATCTGCAAATCTTAAGCGCATTTCCTTAGTAAGGGCAAACTGTTGTGAAGAGTCCACATGCGTTCACTTTTAAAACTTCAGTGCTCATGCCCTAAAACATATATTAAACAATGTTGATTTATAAATCCAGCTTTCCTTTCATCTCTTTTCTTTTAGTGATCAAAGTGTACTGCTGCTTTCAATCATGTGCTCCTTCTTTGAAAACATATGGTTATACAAGCACAGGTTTTGAGTTTATGCTGTTGCTCCCATTTTCTACCTGTGGAGGATTGGGAGAGATAAAAGAAGGGAGGGAGTATAAAGGAGAGAAGGAGAAGAGGAAAGTTTTATATTTCTGAATGACTGGGGGGGTGTGGAAAAAAAGGTCAGACAGTGGAAGCTTTTTGCAGTCCCAAAGTTATTCAGATAGTTTTCCAGATAGCAGGCTGAATATCGCTGCTTTCTGGATAACTCCGTGCGCTGCCCATTGCCCCACCCCACTAACTGCACAGTGCCAAGGATAGTGTAAGGATATTCAGCGACACTATCCAGATAATGCTTTGGAGTACCCACACAGCGCTAAAGGCATTTATTCGGAGAACAGTTGCCATCATCCGGATAAATGTTTGAATATCGGGCCATATATAAGGCATGTGCATTTTGGGCATTGTTTGGGCACCTAAAAATTAAGTGTGCATGCAACTTGTTTGTGTGCACGTATTCCTATGAATGCATGTGCAAAAAAGCTGTAGTGTACATAATATGTACGCAATTCCAATGATACCAAAAAAACTTCAGTTTGCCTTCATTTGAAATGAAGGGGTTATTTTTGGCCCTACGCATTCATACTGTATCATTGCATTTTGGAGTGGACAACAGGATGTTTTTAAGCATCTGAGGGGAAGGTGAGGGGGACACAGAGTGGGAAATCGTCTCTACACTAGGACCTTCAAGATAATCCTTCTTGCCCTCCCTCCTCAACCTTTCAAGACTCACACCAAAATAAATCTCATCTGTGGCCTCAGGAACTGCAAAAACAATAATCTACTGGTGGGGGGAGGGAGGGGAGAAGAGAAAGATGATCCGTTACGTAAAGTATTTGCAATTTTATGCAAAAATAACAGAATCTACCCTGAGCATCTGCAGAAAAACTAGAGCCTAGAATATTTGTTGTGTGTGTTTCTTGGTTTCATAGACTAAAAATAACACCCACCCCTAGCTTAACATGTTCCTGACTGTTCTGCCAGTCCAATTCTATAATGCCCGTGAGTCAGCATTGACTCGAAGGCACACGTTGAGTTATATTCATTTTAAACAAGCCACTCTGCCTAGAAGCAGCAGAGTAATTTTCCCCCGCAAATCTAATTGTCCCCCATGAACCAAATATGTTGGCTAACGTTAAGCTTGAAAATTGTCGACAAATCAGCTGGGAGAATTGCACTCAAATAGCAAAAGGAACTCTACCCACTTGACAGAAATCTTCATACCACTGAGCCCTCAAATCAGAGGTCAAAGCCATTGCCTTGGATTTACTAAAAATCCACTTCATGCAACCCTGGGCTCAGGGAAGGAAATCTAATTCTACTAATATTACCTCTCTCTGCTAGTGCATTTATGATGCCAAATGGTTACCTTGAAATGAAACCCTTTGGAAAACCAGTTTCTCACATTTCAACACTATGGTCCCAGCACTGACTATTAGGACTACAGAGATAATTCCACAATCCGTGGGAGGAAAAAGAAATAAATAGAATTAAGTTAGATTTGAAGATCAGTTTGATGTTACAGAATGAGATCAACAGACAAGTGCATGGAATTATATTTGCCTTTATTTTTAGATGATAAGTAAGTCGGGTTGGAATAGTTAAAGCTAACAAGGTGTATGTAAACAGTTCGCTCTTAATAGCGTATCAAGGAAGATCTCAAATGCAATATACAAACAAACTTGATATAACATTTTCCTTTTCACAAAGCATATAGGAATTTTGAAATTTTCTCTGAAATAATTAACATTGAGATTCCGGTACTGTATGAAATATACTTCTCCTTTTATTGATTGGTCCCAGCTCTGTTTGGTAAATAATGTTAAACCCAGTTCCTTTCAGAAGTTTTTTTTCCAAACTGTGTAAATAATTTTTTTTTCTCCCCGGATCAAGATAGAATAGGAAACGATATCTCAGAGTTTGGGATGAAAAATCTCTATTTGAGCTCAAATAGAAAGAAGAAAGTTCTGATGCTCCTGGTTGTTTTAGGAGAATCTCTGGTCTTTATTTATCTCTCCTGGAGCCTTTATCTGTCATGATGGCCTCTTCAGTGATCTTGAGATGGGCCCTTGATATTGCTCTAGGTGTTGTCCCGCACTGTCCTTCCTTCCTCTGTTCTGGTCTCTCAGAAGATCTCCAGAATCAGGACTCAGGAATACCCTACTCCTTAACTTAGGCAAATAAAGGAAACCCTTAATCTTAGGATATCTGGCTCTCTTCTGAAGGAATACTGAGGCTGTGGTTACCTTCAGTACCCTGTTTAAGAAAATAAAGGATAATCAGTGTGCCCTGTCTAAACACGCTTACACTAAAATCCTTATTCACTCTCAGACACACACTTTATGCAGTAAAATTCTAGGCTTTGGTGAACAACTTCACTGAGATTTCCTAACAACCTCAACAATATTCACTGGAAAAGAGCAGTAAGAAACATGTTCCAGCTCAGCCCACACATCTTACAAATGTAAAAAAAAAAAAAATCAAGAACTTCCAATAATAGCTGGAAGAAACACTGTAGTCCAAACAGCCACTCACAACTGGCACAAGAAGACAATCATCCTTTCAGCCCCACCACCCAGAATTTTCATAGAACTTCCAGCATAGAACAAAGATCTGCAGCTGAATTCTTTCTACTCAGGCTTAGCATCAAGGATCTACAATGGGGAATAAAACTGCTACTGCTAGTCCTTTGAAATTAACAGCAAGCAGGAGCACAAGGAAACCCAGATAAAGCAGTGATATTTCAGAGTGTTTTCCAGAAAAGCACTTCAGCAGCAAGGACTGAGGACAGTCATTGCTCCAGATAGGAGAACAGCAGCTCAATCACAAAGCTCTGATAAGACATTCAGTAAGCTTCAACAGAAACACCTAAACATAGTATTTCTCACTACAAAAGCTTTGCCTTCCAGAGCCTACAAATGTTTTAAAATCAGTTGTCTCCTAAAACAGAACACATCTTTTCTTCAGATCTGTCTTTACATAAGAACATTAGATATGCCATACTGGGTCAGACCAAGGTCCATCAAACCCAGTATCCTGTTTCCAACAGTGACCAGTCTAGGTCACAAGTACATAGTAGTTATCTCAACCCAGAAGAAATCACAAATCTGGGTCATTTCATCAAACACAGCTCGCAAACACAAAAGCTAGTTTTCTGAAACACAAAGTTTTCCCTTAAGCTCAAAAATCACTTCAACATAACACCATTCTCAAACACCCCACCTGTAGAGTACACATCCTGCTCCTGTAAACCCAGCTCTTTCATACCCTGAAGTCAGGAAAAAACAAGCCCTCAGTCCCTCACAGAGGCTCTGTTAACAGTTAGTGCCCAACCACCTGAAAATAATTCCAACAGTATTCAGATTTAATACATTAACAGCACTGTTCAGACTTAGTTTCCATTCTCACCTCTTCATACAATGAGTTCCAGAACCTTGAATCTGCTATTGAAAAGGCCCTATTTCTGGTGGAAGCTAATCTGGCTATCTTATAGTTGTAGGCACTCTTGCAGTTCAGCCCCTTAATTTCTAATATCTCCTAAAAAGAAGTGGTCAGTGAAATGGCTCTGGGTTCATGGACACATATTTGACACATAAAAGAATCAATAAAGTTCAATTAAAAAAGAAAACAGTAGGGAATAGTATAAAACTGAGTCATTGCCAAGAGATGATTCTTTGGCACCCTTATAAACAATTCAAATCAGTTTGAACAGAAGATCCACATTCCCATTGCAATAAAATTAGACACACTTATGATCAATTGGCAGTACTTACATGACTTGAATCAACCAATGAATGCTGGCTCTAATGTTTAAAATAGTCATATTCACTCCCTGTTCCAAGAGAACTGCCTGAGACCATCAGAAATGCCATTATCACCAAACATCAAATTTCAAAGGGGTACCAGGCCATCTCCAAAGTCCTTGGGATTCCTGTGTCTACAGTTTGCAATGTTATTAAGATGATTTCTGCTCATTGAACTAAGAACCTCCCAAGACGTGGTGGGAAGAATAAAATTAATCCAAGAAGTCTTTGAAGGTTAGTGCGAACTGTTGGAAAAGCACTATGTACAACATCCAAAGAGCTTATGGCTGACCTGGAGCAATCTGGAGTGGTGCTTTCAACCAGCACTATACGCTACACACTAAACAAAGAAAGGCTTCATGGGTGAAGGCCAAGGAGGCCCCATTGCTCAAAGACAAACATAAAAAGACATGTCTGATCTTTGCCTAAAACCACCTTGAGAAACCACAGTTCTTCTGGGAAATGTTCTGTGGACAGATGAAACCAAACATGAGCTCTTTGGCAATGCAGACCAGCGATACATTTATAGGTGAAGAAATGGATCTTATAAGGAAAACAAACACCCTTCCCACAGTTAAATATGATGGAGGCTGTATAATGTTGTGGGACTGTTTTGCTGCCTCAGGAACTGGAGGCCTGGAACAGATTAAAGGAATCATGAAGTCAGAGGACTACCAAGGTATTTTGGAGAGTAATATGTTGCCTAGTGTCAGAAAGCTAAGTCTGGGTCGAAGGTCATGGGTCCTCCAGCATGATGATGACCCAAAACATACATCCAAAAGTAGAAATGAATGGTTGAAAGGGAACAAATGGACTTTTAAACTGGCCAGCAATGAATCCTGATCTCAATCCAATTGAGAACGTTTGGAAAGAGCTTTAATCTGCCATTGGTAAAATGAATCCTAGAAACATTCATAAGCTGGAATAAATTGCAGTTGAAGAGTGGGAGAAACTACCAACAGACAGATGTACGAAGCTTACAGATGGCTACAAGAAATGTTTGGAGGCTGTCATCACTGTCAAGGATTGTGCAGCCAAATATTAGTGAAGGGTGTCATTCATCCTGTCCGGGTTATATTTTGTGTTTTTCTTCAAAAATTACTATGTCTAAGTTGCACAGACATCTTCTTTTGTTGTATACCTTTGAACATACTATTAAAATATTATGATGACATACAGTTGGAATATTTACAATTATTTGTCACCATATTGTACACAGCATACCTAAAATGTAAGGTGCCAATAATGTTGACCACAACTGTAACTGAGAGAATTAGTAATAATCCTGAATCTTGGAAGCATAATGCCTGAGAGGGCCAACAGCGGGTCTCTAAAGATAGCAAATATTCAGGAGTCAAATCGGGCTTATGCAATGCCTTATAAATCAATAGACGTTTGTAAATTTAATACAATGCTTCGCTGACAGCCAATGTAATGATTAAACAATCAGAGTCATATACTCTCTAAATCCATTTTTTTAAGTGCCATCGTCTGTGCTAACACCTGGCAACCCAGCAACCCCTGGGTTTTCTTGGCATGGAATGACCAGAAGTAGATTGCCAGGCCTTTTCTTCCGAGGCAATGGAGGGTAAAGTGACTTGCCCAAGGTCATAAGGAGTGCCAGTGGGAATCAAACCCTGATCACGTGGGTACCAGGCTGCTCCTCTAAATCCATTGTCCCTCAATAAGCAGGCAGCATTTTGAACAATCTGTAAAGCCTGAACACAAGAAACTGACAATCTCATATATAAGTCATTGTTATAATCAATGCAGCACAACACCTTTGATTGTAAACTGGAAATCCATGTCGGAGGGGGTGGAGGCGGCTGCTCATACAAGCCAGGAACCGTGGGACAGCACTGGCGAGGTTAGGTAAACGCTGTATAGCAGTTTTAAACCCATTGCTGCTGTTGCAGGCCCTGGAGAAGTGTAACAGTGGGGCCACCCTGGCGCACTGGTGCTCTAGGCAACTGTCTAGTTCACCTGATGGTAGAGCTGGCCCTGCCCTCCAGGAACCCTTCACCTACGACAATCAGGTTTCCGTCCTGGTCACAGCTCGGAGTCCGTTCTTCTTTTACTTCTAAACGAACTACACACTGCCCACGATCATGGCCTCTTCACTCTCGCTGTCTCTCTTGATCTCTCTGCTGCATTCGACCTTGTTGACCACCGTACCCTCCTCTCACGCCTTCAGGATGCCAGTGTAGCCGGCACTGTTCTCCATTGGTTTCATTCTTTCCTCTTCTGTCTAGCTTTTGGCCTCTCTCCTCCTCCATGTCCTCTTTCACAACCCCCACGATGATGTTCCCTGAATTTGCTTCTATAATCTAGCTGTAATCCTTACTCCTCTCTCTCCTTTCCCGTCGTATTATGGCATTCCTTTCCTAATTTTTCTTCAGCAACCCTTAATTGTATTTTGTAAACCGCTCAGACGCTGTTCTGATGGGCGGTCTATTAAGCACCTCAATAAACAATAAACTAGACAGGACTGAAGCTGCAGAAAAGAATGGCAGGGAGTAGCATGGTCAGAGATTATGTACATAGTTTATTAGCTTCTTGTTCTAAGCAAAATGTAAATTGTTATGTTAACTGTAATTACAAAGTATGTTATGCAAAAAGGTATACCACCGTTGTATGTAAAATGTTCTGTTCTTTGTAAACCGCCCCTGAGCTTTGGAAGGGGCAATATAGAAGAATCAAACAAACAAACAAACAAATAAATAAATAAATAAAATGGTATAGCATGCTCAGAACTCTCACTAGAGATCTATCTGAGGGTGAGATAAAGGAGTTCCTGAGAAAGAGACAGTGGGAGTGGTCTAAACAAGATGGCCGTTGGGGCGTGTGCTGAGTGAGACTATGCCGAAACGTAAGGGCCAGCTAAGGGTGTTCCCGCCCAAACCCGTGGTAGGCCCTATGGATCAGTTCATTCAGTTGACTGAGGAGATGGTACAGGAGATTAGAGCAGGTGGTGGAGGCTCGCAAGAGAAGGCAATTTCTACTGAATGCCTGGATTCCACGCTCTCTCCTGTTGCAAGGTCTCTGCCGCAGTCCCCGGCGTCTTCCCCGCTACCATCACCAGCTTCCCCCGCTAGTGAGTCGGAATGCGGCATCACTGCTGGGGCGTGGCGGGAAGCGGCTGAGGTGGAAGAGGGGAATGTGAGCTATGCTGCCAGTGGAGAATGTGCGACGGAGGGTTCCCTACAGCCGGAATTTCAAACTCCGAGTCAGGGAAGTACAGGTACTTTGATAATTGTGCCGGAGGTCTCTTCTAATTTATTTAAGCTGGCTCGCCCCAAGATAATAACCTTGGATAATATATGGGATGCTATTACTTCTTTGTCAGTGGCAGTTACTTCCCAGGTTGCTGGGACTTCGGCGAGGGTGTCTCAAGTTGAGGAGAACTTGCAGAGATATTGTGCTGGAGGTGGACCAACTTAAAATACAGGTGCGAAAATGGAAGGATTGGAAAATGCTGTTCAGGCTGCCAACTTGAGAGTGCTGAATTTTCCTATGATTCCGGGGATTACACTGCTGGATCTCTTCAAAAAGTATTTAGTGGACATATTATTGGCACCTCCAGATTTAATGCCACTGATTTCGAAGGCCTTCTATCTTCCTGTGGCAAAAAGAGAGCTGGGATCTGTTAGTGAGGATGTGGTTATAGATGTATTGAATATTTCTGATTTATTAGCTTCCCTAACCGTAGGTCAATCCTGCTGGTTTCTCTTGCCTTAGTTTCAGATAGAGAGTGGTTG
The DNA here is from genome assembly GCA_033557465.1 of Ichthyophis bannanicus. Classification (NCBI taxonomy): domain Eukaryota; kingdom Metazoa; phylum Chordata; class Amphibia; order Gymnophiona; family Ichthyophiidae; genus Ichthyophis; species Ichthyophis bannanicus. Next base: position 1,608,836,084 of record CM066031.1, read on the forward strand.
CTTAAATTTTTTTTTTAAAAAACGTCTCTTTGTTCTATGGGGTTACGGTATCCATGTTTCCTGATATAAGTACAGATTCTCAAAAAAGGCACAGGCAATTTCTTTTGTTAAAAAATGTGGTATTGCAGATGGGGTAACTTATCATTTGCGTTTTCCATGTAAATGTGTTATAGTGCTTAATTTACAGAATTTTATTTTTTACCAACCTGAAACTTTATCCGCTTTTATTAGTTCTAGGTTGCCCCCTGTCTTATCCCTAGATGAGGGTTGAAGTAACTTTGCTGTTAAATTAGGTCTATCCTCTCGCTCTATGGCTATCTTTTTCCTCTATTATTAATTGTAATGTTCTTGGTGGGTTCCTCAGCCACTAAGAGTTTTTTTCCTCTCACTCCTCCTCCTGTTTGTGGACTATAGGTGAACCAGTGTTGTTATTTTCCTTTTTCACTATGGATGATATATTGCTGGATGGGGTCCCCTTTTCTAACAAGCATTTTTTTTTTTTGCTTGCTTGTTTTCTGTTAAAAATTATAAAAAATATATTAAAAAAAAAAAGAAGGGAATTCCTGAGTCTAAAAAGATGCTGGGGACCAATCAGAGAAAGCATGTTCTCAGAGAAGCAATTAGGCAATTAGGCCAGGATACATCATCAGAGGACCAATCAGAACAGAATAAAAGGCAGGAAGAAGCCAAGACCCAGTTCCTATGTGAGGACAGCATTCTGGGGTTATGTGTCAAGCAGAGAGGCATCACTCAGGACTTTGAACTAATAAGCGGCAATTTTCCAACCTATGCATCTAAGTTCTGGATTTTACAAAGCTGGACATCCAAAGGGAGCCAAGTAAGGAGTGAAGCTACAAAATTCATTTTTAAGCTAGTTTATAATGCCAGAGATCTTAGCAAAGTTATCCCCCATTCCATCACTCTTCCAAGTCCCGGCAAATGCTAGCTAAATAAATAGCAGTTAAAAAAATAAATAATAGATAATGATAAAAACCATCTCAAAAGAGAAAGGTTAACAGATATATTATAAAACCATACAAAGAATGTTTTAAAGGACTATTAAAGGACAATCGAAAGACCACAGAAGATAGCTACCATACACCGTAATTGTGTGGTGGGGAGCAGAAAGGATAAGCTGACAAAACAGTATACTTCCATTGTAAACTACAAATACCAGAAGCAGAGTTAAAGTCGGTCATGGACGGAAATAAGGGAAGCTATTAAATCAATCAGTTTACCCTTCATAAAAATGGAGGAATAAGAAATATATGAATACCAGTCACTAAACGGGAACAAGGAGGCACCCCAACTGCAGTCAAGGAATGTACAAACAAAGCAGACAATGAGGAACCCTTCAAAGGAAAAACGTTATTGAAGGGGTCAGGCCTACACGTGTTTCAGTCTCTCAGGGCTTCATCAGGGAACTGTGACCACTAAAAACATAAAAATTGAAGATAAGTAACAATAGCAAATAAATTATCATAACGAACAATGGTAATCTCTCAATAAATATCGGAAATTAAAATAATATAAATAAATAAATGATAAAAGTAACCCAATAACAAAGATAAAACCACTTAAATAGTCAACTCAATAAATATATTAACAGAAAAACGTATATGAAAATCACAGATGAACTGCCAGTGTAACAAATATGTCATGTGCATAAATAAAAGTGAACTGATGAGCTCACCAATGAGTAAGATACAAATGACATTCACCCAAATGGAGACTAAAACACTGTGTTGAAAGCTAGAAGCAGAACGACAATGCAGTTAGATTATCAAGACAACATAGATACAGCAGTATAATATGAGTAATGCAGAAAAGAACAAATAAAGTTGTTATTAGGTCACTTTTATCATTTATTTATTTATTTATATTATTTTAATTTCCGATGTTTATTGAGAGATTACCATTGCTTGTTATGATAATTTATTTGCTAAGTTGGTTTGCAGCTTGTCGTGCTGTGAGGGCTTGCGTGCATCAGTGATGCTGAGAGCTAAACTATCGGTAGTTTAACTTCTGGCAGGGTCTCCCAAGATGGACAGGTCTCAGCTGAGGTGCCAGACCAAGACAAATCACCCATCTGGGCAGCAGCAGAATGGGACAGTGTTGATGGCGGAGGATCACATTTTTGTGACAACGGCAACAACACCAAACTTAAACTGCGCGGAAGAAAGGCCCGGCAATATACTTCTGTATCTTGCCATGAAAACCCAGTGGATAGTTACAACAAAACAAATTGTGCTATGGTGCTGGAAGATGAGACCCCCAGGTCAGAAGGCACTCAACTAGCTACTGGGGAAGAGCTGAAGACTTTTCAGAGTAAAGCCAGCATTTATGATGTGGTTGGATCAAAGCCCTCGGGAAGTCTGACTGCTGATGTAGCTGCGCATAAAATGAGAGTCAGAAACTGTAAAGATGTCTTACACATTGGAACATGGAACGTACGAAGCATGAACCAAGGGAAGTTGGAGGTGGTCAAGAATGAAATGGAACGTGTACAACTTGATCTGTTGGGTGTCAGCGAACTGAAATGGACTGGCATGGGGCACTTTGCATCAGATGATCACATGGTCTACTATGCTGGAAAAGAAAGACAAAGAAGAAATAGTGTTGCATTTATAATAATGAAGAAACTTGCAAAAAGTGTAATGAAATACAATGCAGTCAGCGAACGCTTAATCTCTATTCGTCTACGAGGATTGCCTATCAACACAACTATAATACAAGTATATGCCCCAACAACAGCTGCAGAAGAGAATGAAATTGAAGAGTTCTATGAACAAGTACAAGCGGAAATTGACAGAACATGAAAACAGGATATCCTGATAGTCATGGGTGACTGGAACGCAAAAGTTGGCAACAAAGAAGAAGGCAAAGTAGTTGGAAAATATGGACTTGGCAACAGAAATGAAGCTGGAGAAAGACTGATAGAATTCTGCAAGACCAATGATCTATTCATCTCAAACACCTTCTTCCAGCAACACAAGCGGCGACTGTACACATGGACTTCACCGAATGGATTATATAAAAATCAAATTGACTACATATGTGGAAGTCAACAATGGAAAAGCTCTGTAACATCAACAAAGACAAAACCTGGAGCTGACTGTGGTACAGATCATCAATTACTAGTATGCAAACTCAAGCTAAAGTTGAAAAAGAGCAAACCACTCATGAATGCAACAAAATATGACCTTGAGAATATACCACTGGAATTTAAAGACTGCCTGCAAAATCGATTTGCTGCTTTAGATACAAATGACAGAGCTCCGGAAGAGTTATGGAATGACATCAAGAAGGTTGTGTTGGAAGAAAGTGAGAAGTCTCTACAAAAGGTGAAAAAGCAAAAACGGCCAAAATGGATGACAGAAGAAACTCTGAAAATTGCCCAGAAACGCAGAGAAGCTAAAGCCAGAGGAGAAAGAAAGACAATCGCAGAACTCAACAGAGATTTCCAACGTGCAGCAAGACAGGACAAGGAAAAGTACTACAATGACACTTGCAAGGAAATAGAAGCAGAAACTATTAGAGGAAGAACAAGATCGGCTTTCCTAAAGCTACGAGAGTTAAAGAAAAAGTTCCAGCCTCGAATTGGAATGTTACAAGATGCTCAAGGTTCTATGTTGAATGATGCTGAGAAGATCAAGAAAAGGTGGAAGGAATATACAGAGTTTTTATATGATAAAGATCAAGTGGACCAACAGCCGTTTCAACCTGTACCTTATGATCGGGAACCATTGGTGATGAAAGAAGAAGTTGAAGCAGCATTGAAAGCCTTATCAAAGAACAAAGCACCAGGCATTGATAGCATTTCCATAGAAGTATTGCAGCAATCTGATGCAGCTGTTACCGTACTCACAAGGCTCTGCCAAGAAATATGGAAGACAACATCATGGCCAACTGACTGGAAAAGATCTGTGTTTATACCAATACTAAAGAAAGGTGATCCAACTGACTGTGGAAATTATCGCACAATCGCTCTGATCCCACATGCCAGCAAGATTCTACTGCAGATTATTCAAAAGAGACTACAACCATACCTGGAACAAGAACTACCTGAAGTGCAAGCAGGGTTCAGGAAAGGGCGAGGAACGAGAGACATCATTGCGGATGTGAGATGGATCCTTGAAAAGACTAAAGAATACCAAAAGGATATCTATTTGTGCTTTATTGACTATAGCAAGGCTTTTGACTGTGTAAACCATGAGAAACTCTGGGCCACATTAAGAAGCATGGGTATACCAGAACACCTGATCGTTCTCTTGCGCAAACTGTACATTGATCAAGAAGCAACAGTTCGAACGGAACAAGGAGAAACAGAATGGTTTAAAATAAGCAAAGGTGTAAGACAAGGCTGCATACTTTCCCCCTACCTGTTTAATTTATAAGCGGAACAAATCATCAGAGAAGCAGGATTGTATGAAGACATCAGAGGTGTGAAGATTGGTGGAAGACTCATCAACAACCTTCGCTATGCTGATGATACCACATTACTGGCTGAAAGTGAAGATGATCTGAAACATTTGCTTCTCACAATCAAAGAACATAGTCTCAAAATGGGCCTGCACCTTAATGTAAAGAAGACAAAGATCATGACAACTGGCATAATCAACAGGTTCATCGTTGAAGGAGAAGAAATTGAAATTGTGAACAACTTTAACCTACTTGGATCAACTATCAATAAAGAAGCAACAAGTAGTCAAGAAATCAGACGATGCATTGCTCTTGGCAGAATGGCTATGAAAGACCTAGATAAGATTCTCAAGAGCAGAGATGTCTCTCTCCATACAAAGATTTGACTTGTTCAAGCCATGGTATTTTCAATAACATCATATGGATGTGAAAGCTGGACAGTGAAAAAGATAGACAGGAAGAAAATTGATGCCTTTGAATTATGGTGCTGGCGGCGAATACTGTGTATACCATGGACTGCCCGAAGAACAAACCAGTCGGTACTAGAGGAGATCAAACCTAAGCTTTCTTTAGAAGCTCAGATGACAAGACTTCGACTTTCATACTTTGGACACATCATGCGAAGAGAGAGATCATTAGAGAAAGACATTATGCTTGGCAAGATAGAAGGTCATCGCAAAAGAGGAAGGCCAGCAATGAGATGGATCAATACAATAACAGCAGCTACGGGTACCAGTCTGTCAACAATGAGCCGCCTGACTGAAGACCGAACACAATTTAGGATAGCTATCCAGAGGGTCGCCATGAGTCGACTCCGACTCGACGGCACTTAACAACAACAACATTCTTATTTGTCTTCAATTTTTATGTTTTTAGTGGTCACAGCCCCTGAGGAAGGCCTAAGTGGCCGAAACAATGTAGGGCTGACCCCCTTCAATAAAGTTGTTCCTTCCAAGGGTTCCTCGTTTTCCAGTCAATAAACTACATAGCTACTGGATCACCAATCTGCGAGAACTGTAGCAGTGCAGCATAGAATGGAAACTGAGGCATGGCTGAAGCAGCCCTTTAAAAAGGAAAATGCCTATCAAAAAAGTATAGCGGCGGGAACCATAGCCACTGTAAACAAAGCTTAAATAAAATATGCATTGTGGCTTAAATGCTAAAAAAATATAAAGTGATATCAAAGAGATTAAAACCGTGAGACCTTATAGAATGTGATTATGAGTATTAAAGGAAACATTAATAAAACTCATACGAATAAAGTAAAGTCAGAGAATAAAAACCTGTAAGCAAAAAACCAAATCATGTAGGCTGTCAGACAGTTGTTTATGAATGAAAAGTGAGCGTAAAGGAACTACAGTTGGCAAATGTTCTATAGCGCAGGTCACACATCTAAATTAAGGTAAAACATAGCTGTGTCTAAGGAGAAACATAGAAACATGACGACAGAAAAAGACCACATGGCCTATCTAGTCTGCCCTTCCATATCAACCACTACAACAGTCCCCTTTATTCCTTTAGAGATCCTCTGTGTTTGTCCCATGCTTCTTTGAATTCCGATACTGTCCTCATCTTTACCACCTCCACTGTGAGACTATTCCATGGATCCACCACTCTTTCCGTAAAGAAATATTTCCGCATTACACTCCTGAATCTATCCCCTTCACCCTCATCCCATGTCCCCTCATAGCAGTGCTTGCTTTCAATCAAAAGAGGCTCTCCTCCTATGCATTTATACCACAGAGGCATTTAAGCATCTCTATCACCTCTATCCCACCTTTCCTCTACCGATAATAAAACACTGATAATAAAAAATGTGACAGTAAGACAATAATTAAAAGCTGAGGCTATGTTGATGAAGAAAACTCAGATGAAAAAAAAAACAATAAAAAACAAAAATAAAAATGAAAGTAAAAAACAAAACATTGCATGAGTGTGGGCGGGGGGGGGGGGAGGATGGGGAGGGGGCACCATGTTTAGCTTAGCAGCGGCTAATATGCCGTAAAAAAACAAAGAAATCATAGCTGCTAAAATCCAAAAAACCCAAACTAATATGAAGTAAAATAGAAAGGTCTAAAATTATAAAATTAAAATGTGATTGCAAAGAATTAAAAGGAAACAGATAAAACTTATATAGTAAAGATAAAAATAAAATCAAAGATGAAAGTGTGAAATGCAACTAAACAGTAAAAACAAAAAAATGACAAAGTAGCGAAAAAAAGCCAAGGCTTAGCATAAATAATACCATACTCCACCATAAAAAAATAAAAGCAGAGAAAACTGTTAGAATAGACTCTGAATAAAATGTAACATACAGTTGTGGTCAACATTATTAGCACTCTTGCAGTTCAACTCCTTAATGTCCAATATATCCTAAAAAAAAGTGGCCACTGAAATGGCTTTGGACTATATATGCACACATATTTGACACATAAAAGAAGCAAATAAAACAAGACCAATTAAAAAAGGAAATAGTAGGACATTGCCAGGGTATGATTCTTCGCACCCTTATAAACAATTCAAATCCATTGAACAGAAGAACCACATTCCCATTGCAGTAAAATTAGACACACCTATGATCAATTGTCAGTACTCAAATGACTTGAATAAAAAAATGAATGATGGCTCTAATGTTTAAAATGGCTACATTCACTCACTGTTCCATTTTCACAACATTATCAAACTTCAAAGGGGGACAAGGCCATCTCCAAAGAACTTGGTATTTTTGGGTCTACAGTTCACAATGTTATTAAGATGTTTTCTGCTCATGGAACTGTCAAGAACCTCCCAGGATGTGGTGGGAAGAGGAAAATTAATACAAGATGTCTTTGAAGGTAGTGTGAACTGTTAGAAAAACACCATGTATAACATCCAAAGAGCTTAAGGCTGACCTGGAGCAATCTGGAGTGGTGCTTTTCCCTAGGATGTTTATGGATCAGCAAAGTAGGAGAAAGATATAGAAGAAGAAAAACTGAATTTTTCATTCTCTGTCTGTCCTTCCTCCCCTGGAACTCTGGTTGCATAAATAGCAGGCAAAATGTATGCCTTTTCTATCAATGTGCCTTCAGGCGGTTTTCACATGGAATCTACCTGCATAGTTTCTGTTTGAGAACTCGTCAAAAGTTGCATTGGTACAAAATATCCACATACTTTCCTGCTAGGTGAAACTCCTAATACAGCTGTGTTCAATATTATTGGCACCCTTGCATTTTAGCTATGCTGTGTACAATATCTTGAGAAATAATTGGAAATATTCCAGCTATCATCATAATATTTTAATAGTATGTTCAAACATTAACACCAAAAAAAGATGCCTGTGCAACTTAGATGTAGTAATTTCTGAGAAAAAAAAACAAAATATGAACTGGCCAGGTTTAGTGGCACCCTTCACTAATATTTGGTTGCACAACCCTTGGCAGTGATACCAGCCTCCAAACGTTTCTTGTAGCCATCTAAAAGGTTTTGTACATCTGTCTGCTGGTAGTTTCTCTCACTCTTCAACTGCAATTTGTTCCAGTTCATGAATGTTTCCAGGATTCCTTTTACTAATGGCAAATTAAAGCTCTTTCCAAAGGTTCTCGACTGGATCGAGATCAGGACTCATTGCTGGCCAGTTTAAAAAAGTGCATTTTTTCCTTTTAAACCATTTTTTCTACTTTTGGCTATATGTTTTTGGTCATTCCTCTCCAGAAGGACCTATGACCTTCGATCCAGACCTAGCTTTCTGACACTAGGCAGATCATTTCTCTACAAAATACCTTGATAATTCTCTGACTTCATGATTCCTTTAATAGGTTCAAGGCCTCCAGTTCCTGAGGCAGCAAAACAGCGCCACAACATTATGGAACCTCCATCTTATTTAACTGTAAGAAGGGTGTTTTTTTCCTTATAAGCTTCACTTCTTACCTGTGAATGTATCACTGGTTTGCATTGCCAAAGAGCTCAAGTTTGGTTTCATCTGTCCACAGAACATTTTCTCAGTAGGACTGTGGTTTGTCAAGGTGGGTTTGAACAAAGATCAGGCATGCCTTTTTATGTCTGCCTTTGAGAAATGGGTCCTGCTTGGCCTTCGCCCATGAAGTCCTTGTTTGTTAAGTGCGCAGCATATGGTGCGGGTTGAAACCATCACTCCAGATTGCTCCTTAAGCTCTTTGGATTTTGTACATGGTGTTATTCCAAAAGTTCGTACTAACCTTCAAAGACATCTTGGATTAATTGATAACAAGTGTGTCTAATTTTACTGAAATGAGAATATGGTTCTTCTGTTCAAACTGATTTGACGTGTTCATCAGTGTGCCAATAATCATATTCTGGCAATGTCCGGTTTTTATACTATTTCCTTTTTTAATTGGTCTTGTTTTATTTTATGTGTCAAATATGTGTGCATATATAGCCCAAAGCCATTTCACTGGCCACTTTTATTTTAGGAGATATTGGACATTAAATGATTGAACTGCAAGGGTGCCAATAATGTTGATCACAACTGTATACACTTAAACATGTACAACGAATAATCAAGTGGCATACAATAATCATGTTATACTGTAGGGCACTTCTGCTATAGTAAAAAGTCATAGAGCAGCTGTTTTTCTTAAATATTTTTCATATTAGGGGTGTGCCCACTGATTTAGGGGTGTGCCACACTGATTTAATGTGCACTAATTGACTTAGCTCGCCTTAGTTTGTCAGTTAACACACATTAAATCAATTTAGCATGTTCTAAAAATTTCCCCTTAAAATGAATGTGGGAAAGTAACCAAAAAAACTCTGGAAATCAGGAAAATTTCATGAAAAAACTAAATGCTTCTTGCCTGTGCATATCCCTATTTTGTATCATAAATATCTTTTTCATATAGTAAATGGTCAATATTAAAGTGCACGGCCAAATGCACACATATGCATTCCCAAGGGTATAGATAGAGCGAAGTTTCAATCTACACACATATTTTATTAAGTACTTGAGTACACGCAGAGAGTACACGCACCCATGCACATCTTCGTGTAAACTTGTGTATGAGACATTTGCTACTGGAGCTAGCTCTGGGAGCCTATTTTATAAAGGAATAAACTGGGTGCCTTTGTGAACTTCCCATATAGGTTTCCTTTTAGAAAGTCACCCCTCTTCCCCCTCCAGAGGGTAATTTTCCAAAGCATTATCGGAGACCACATCAAGATTCCAGTTTTTAGGTTCACATAGGTGCTGCCCTGAACATGAATCCATGTCTCCAGTGAAGGAAGATTTCCACTAACCTTCTGACTGCTACAGGGCGCCACGCTGTCCAGCAATAATTGTTAGGTTTTGTTAAGAAGTACCACAGAGGAAACAACTATTCTCCACTGAAGAGGATAAACCAAAGCTGGAGATAAACACAGAGCTGACAAGGCAGACGTAATAACAGCTTACTAGAGCTGGGCACACTGTTCCTTTGAGATTTAAGAAACAGAAAAAACAAACCATTTCTCCGTTTCTAGACATTTGACCTTCAGATGTAACTTGGTGTACACATTTACTTAGAAAGCTGATTAAATATTTTTGCACTGATGAACTTATATGGAAGAGCAAAGCATATCAAAGGTTGCTATGCCTAGACCTCAAGTAAAATTCTTTCAGAAGCAATACATGTTTGACCAAGGGTGTGTTGAACTAAGTTCTACCATATCTTTCAGACTGATTGACCCTGGTTTACTATTTTATTTACAACAATCTCTTGAATTCTTTGTGAGCTAACCCATTTCATTCACCAAAATATATGACTTAGGACATTTTAAACCATAATGTGATTTGCTGAGCTTGGTAAATGCAAGCAAATTTATCCTGTGAATAAACACCCACAGCTTAGAGGCCCTGCATAAGGTGGAAAGGTTGTGCAGCTGCTTACCTATCTTTTTAGACTAGATTCCACTCAGTGAATCCCAAAATAACATTAGCAGTTTTATTACAAAATATCTAACACTGATTATTCCTGTCACAAGGAAATGAATTTTCTAGATCTGATATACATTTACAAAGCCATCTAGCTGCCCGATTACAGCCTCAGACAGCTAGATCAAAGTCTTTGAAAACGAATTGTCATGGACTGACTAAATATATCTATTTTTATTTATTTTATTTATTGGTATTTATGTACCACACCATCGAATCCCGCTTAGTGCGGTGCACATGATAAAACAATCACAATACAAAATACTTACAATTGTAATCATCAATAACACCCCGTCAAACAAGATATCAAATCAGCCCCATAGTCAAAAATGCAAATTAAGTACATCTCCAAGCACAGCCACTCCCCTCCACAATCTCACAACTTAATCCTAATCCACTAGCACACAGACACCTCAGTCTTCCGCTCTACTCCCAACAGCCTTTCTAAACAGAAAGGTTTTCAACACCTTATAGAATAATAGGAAATCATCAATACTATAGATCTCAGTTCCCTTGGAAAAGAATTCCACAATGAGGGCACCTGAACCATAAAGGTCTTATTAAGGTGCTTAAATTTCTGCCTAGCTTTGAAAGAAGGTGGGCTCCATTTACCTGTATACTTTGTCGCTTCTCACTCAACCAGTTTCTAACACAGTCGGTCATTTTAGGGTCCATCCCTAGTGTGTTCAATTTATTTATAAGTCGCCTGTGCGGAACGGTGTCAAAGCTTTACTGAAATCTAAGTACACCACATCTAGGGCTCTCCCTCAGTCCAGCTCTTTGGTCACACAGTAAAAGAAATCAATCAGATTTGTTTGACAAGACATGACTTTAGTAAACAGATGCTGCCTCTGATCCTGCAATCCATTGGACTCCAGAAACCTTACTATCCTCTTTTTTAACAGCATTTCCATTAATTTACTCACCATAGAGATCAGACTAATCAGCCTGTAGTTCTCAACCTCATCCTTACTTCCACTTTTCTGTAAAGGAACCACATGTGCCTTTCTCCAGTCCTCTTGGACCACTACCAACTCTAAAGAAGCATTGAAAGGGTCAGACAGTAGAGCTGATAGAATATCCCAAAGTTCCATCAATATTCTTCGAAGTATCCAATCCAGTCCAGGCACCCGGACGTACAGGGCCAATTCAGGTCATAGCCCTGTACGTCCAGGGAGCACCAGGGGGACGCACAGCTTATTCCACCTCAGAGGTGGAATAAGCGCTGAGAGCCCATGGGCCCTGGCCTGGCAGCCCCCCCAGTGCAACAGAGCCACTGCAGGTACTGCCCCACTGCCTGGTCCTGACTCCTAGCAGACCTGCCAAGGGTTGGGCAGCGGGAAAACCAGTCTGGGGGGCATCGGGCTGTCAGTGCACCAGCGGGAACAGGGGGGCCTGGCCATGCTGCCTCTAGGACATCCCTGTGGCTGTTGCAGGGGGCACATCAGGCCATCCTGTTGCCCAATCCTGCATTCCACAGGAGCATCTAGCTCCCACGGTGCAAAATTGGATACAACAGAGCCTGTTCTGTCCAGGGACATCTGGACGGCCCGGATGTGCTCCTTCCTAGATCGGGCTACAAATGGTTTTTTTCTGTCATCATGTTTCTATGTTTCTAAAACAGAAGGATGTTAGGCTACATACAGAGAGGAATAAGCAGCAGGAAGAAGGAAGTATTAATGCCCCTATGCAGGTCATTGGTGAGGCTTCACTGGATTGTATTTAGTTTGGAGACCATACCTTGCAAGGGATATAAAAAGATTTGAAGCTGTTCAAAAGAAAGAGACCAAAATGATATGGGGCCTGTGCCAGAAGGCATATGAGAAAAGACTGACAGACCTAAGTATGTATACCCTTGAGAAGATGGGGGAAGAGGGATATGATACAGATGTTTAAATACTTAAAAGGTATTTATGAACAAACAGAGCTTTTTCAAAACATGATGATAGGAAATTAAGTTGAAAGAAGCTAAACTTAAAAGTAACGTCAGGAAATACTTTTTCATGGAAAGGGTGGTAGATGCTGGGAATGCCCTCCCAAAGGAGGTGGCAGGAGCAAAAATAATGACGGACACAGAGGATGATTATATAGTAAGAGAATGGAATGAAAACAATCGTATATAACTCATAAACAGAGAGGGGTAACCTGCCTTGGTGGCAGGAACAACCTCAAGCAAAGGCATAGAGCAGGAGTAAACTGCACAGAGTGGCAGGTGCAACTCTACAACTCTGGCCACCTCACTGGGCAGACTAAAAGGACCATGCTGGTATTTTTCTGCTGTCATTTACTATGTCACATAGAAGGTAAAATTAGACTCACCTGCTAATTGTTGTTCCTTGAGGAACTCCAGTCTAGTCCCAAACCTCTGGGTTATGCTCCTCCTCCAGCAGCTTGGAGACTGAGAAATGTCATCTTTTTGATAACACTGGTATAAAGACACAGGAACCGCCTCCTCACTCCAATAACCTATTAACAAAGCAGACTCACCGGAGCAACAATTAAGTAGTAAACACTATCAACAAACTGTAAACTAACTTAACCCATAACCTTTAAGGGAGAAATATCTCTCTTTCTGATCTCCCTCTACGCCATACTAACCTTTGTTAGAACTGCTTAGGCCTGCTTTCCTCCCTTATGAAGAATAGCGACCCCCTTATAATCCCCCTGTCAAGAACCTCCCCTTATGAACCAGAACCCACACAGTTTTATTCTCATCTTACCTGTGATACATCGTTTGCTTCAGGCTCTAGTCCAAAGGAAAAACCAGGGAGGGATACGGGACTAGACTGGAGTTCCTCAAGGAACAACAATTAGTAGGTAAGTCTAATTATACCTTCCTTATCGTCTCTCCAGTCTAGTCCCGAACCTCTGGGGATGTAACAGAGGAGTGAAATAACTCAACGAGAGGGACTTGCTAGACTAGCCTGAAGCACCACTGTCCCAAAACAGGTATCCTTTTCCGCCTGAACATCCAGACGGTAACGTTTGACAAAGGAATTTAAAGATGACCAGGTCGCTTCCTTACAAATCTCTACCGCTGGTACTAACCTGTACTCACCCATGAAGCCGCTTGAGCCCTAGTCGAATGAGCTTTAAGCCCTTCCGGCACCAGTTTACCCTTCAACATATACTGCCCCGGACACTCCACTTACCGCCGCAGCTCCTGCCCAATCGGGGCAGTGGGAGCACAAACAGAAGCAGCCAGCACCAGATAAAAGCGGCATCCCTGCTCACAGGGAGCCGCTGCCCCGGACACTCCACTTACCGCCACAGCTCCTGCCTAATCGGGGCAGTGGGAGCACAAACAGCAGCAGCCAGCACCAGATAAAAGCGGCGTCCCTGCTCACAGGGAGCCACCGCCCCAGACACTCCACTTACTGCCGCAGCTCCTGCCCAATCGGGGCAGTGGGAGCGCAAACAGCAGCAGCCAGAACCAGATAAAGAGTAGTTACGCACCTGTAACAGGTTTTCTCCAGGAGCAGCAGGAATCAGTCCTCACTTATGGGTGACGTCGCTGACGGAGCCCTCAAGGAGCAATTTCCCCAGCTTTCAAAGAAAGCCTTTGGGATTGCAGCACGCATGCGCGGTCCCCTTCCCGCCCGAGGGTGCCATCTTGCTCAGTCAGATGACATAGCGAAGACAGCAAAACATAACAGAATGACTGCAACTCCAAGGGGAGGAGGGAGGGTAGTTAGGACTGATTCCTGCTGCTCCTGGAGAACACCTGTTACAGGTGAGTAACTACTCTTTCTCCAGGACCAAGCAGGAAGTCAGTCCTCACTTATGGGACTCCCAAGCTCAAGGCTACCGGAGGCCTCAAGCCGAAAATGAGCTCCCCCAAGCTCAAGAGCACAGAAGGAAGGAATCTTCTCTGAATACGCATCCGGCCTGTAGCCAAACACCAGGGCCGGAGGGTAGGAGTTGCCTAAACCTCAAAGAGATTGTGGAGGACTGCCTGTCCGAAAGCACTGTCCCTGCGGGACTCCCTCTCCAGGCAGTAATGAGCCGCAAAAGTCTGGCTTGAAGACCAAGTAGCGGCCCGGCATATGTCTGCCAATGGAACAGAGTGGAGATGAGCCACTGACGCAGCCTTCGCCCTGATACGGTGGGCAGAGACTCGACTCTCTAATGAGAGGCCGGCTGCCCCATAAGTCCAGGCGATACAGTCGGCTACCCAGATGGACAAAGTACGCTTGGAGACAGGAACCCCCAACTGATTGGGGTCAAAGGATACGAAAAGCTGAGCAGCTTTTCTATGCTCACGCGTACGATCAAGGTAGAAAGACAAGGCTCTTCGACAGTCCAGGGTATGCAGAACAGTCTCAGCTCGGCTGGTATGCGGCCTGGGAAAAAAGGTCGGAAGAACCACCTCTTGATTGATGTGGAAAGAGGAAACCACCTTCGGAAGAAACTTAGGGTGCGTCCATAAGACAACCCTATTCTTGTAGAACTTAGTATAGGGGGGCTCCGACACTAGGGCCTGTAGTTCACTAACGCGCCTAGCGGAGGTAAGGGCCACCAAGAAGAGAGTTTTCCATGAGAGGAAACGAAGGGAGCAGGTAGCCATGGGTTCAAAAGGCGGGCAAGTAAGCCTTTGTAAAATCACATTGAGATCCCAGTCGGGAGCTGGAGGGCGCAACGGGGGCTTAAGCAGGAGGAAACGCGCCACCAAGGAGTGCGAGGAAAGAGGTTGGCCCTCCACCGGCGAGTGATGCGCAGAGAGAGCACTGAGGTGGACTCTGACAGAATTGGATTTGAGGCCTAGATCAGAGAGGTGAAGCAAATATTGCAGTACCACCGATACTAAGCAGGCGAAGGGGTCCTCAGAGCGCTGAGAACACCAGACTGAGAAGCGGCGCCATTTAAGGGCATAAGATTTCCGGGTGGAAGGTCGCCGAGACGCCAGGACGACAGCCTCCACCTCCGGAGGAAGTAAGAGCGGAGCCAGGACTACCCTTTCAGCAGCCAGGCCATCAGATGAAGGGCCCGGAGGTTGGGGTGTAGAAGAGTGCCCTGATCCTGGGTCAGGAGATCGGGCTGAAACCCCAGAGGAAGAGGGGTGTCCACCGCTAGTTGCAGGAGCAGAGGGAACCAGGGTTGTCTCGGCCACCTGGGCGCTACCAGGATCACGGAGGCCCTGTCCTGGACAACTTTGAACAGCGTCCGGGACACAAGTGGCGTGGGAGGAAAGGCATACAGTAGGCCCGTGGATCACGAGATGAGGAAAGCATCCGGCGCTACTCTGAGAGGATGCGGGTGCCGAGAGCAGAACCTGGGAAGTTGCCGGTTCAGAGGACTGGCAAAGAGATCCACGGTGGGGAGGCCCCACCGGTGGAAGATCTGCCGGACAACTAAGGGGTTCAACCTCCATTCGTGTGGCTGCAGAATCCGGCTCAGTTTGTCGGATAGGCAATTGTCCTGTCCGGGCAGGTAAACAGCCTTGAGGAGGATGTCGTGGTCGACTGCCCACGAGCACAGTCTCCGGGCCTCCTGACAGAGAAGGAGGGAGCCTGTGCCTTCCTGTTTGTTCACGTAGAACATGGCAACCTGATTGTCCGTCTGCACCAGTACAGACTGACGAGAAGTGAGGTAAGAGAAGGTCCGCAGAGCTAGGCGGATCGCCTGCAGCTCCAGGAAGTTTATCTGCTGAGCCGCCTCCCAAGGGTCCAAAGGCCTTGGGTGCGTGCTCCCTGGCAATGCGCTCCCCATCCCAGGAGAGAGGCATCTGTCGTGAGCACCTGGGAGGGTGTGGGAGGCTGAAAAGGCATGCCGAGCATTAGGTTGGGCAGGTGAAGCCACCATTGCAGAGAGGAGACCAGACGGTCGGAGATCTGTAGCAGGTCCGTCAGACTCCCTGTGGCCTGATGCCATTGAGTACGAAGGCTCCACTGAACAGGCCGCATATGCAGGCGGGCATTCGGGGTGACATGGACCGTGGAGGCCACATGACCGAGCAGCTGCAGGAATCGCCGGGCCGGTGCCGGAGACGCGCTGTGGAACCTGCCGGCCAGCGCTATGAGCCTGTCAGCTCGCTCCCGAGGCAAGAAGGCATGAGCCCGCAGAGTGTCCAGCCGTGCCCCTATGTACTCGAGATCCTGAGAGGGGCGCAGCGTGGACTTTCCGAAGTTTATGACGAAGCCCAAGTGCTGAAGCAAAGCCACTGTGCGTTGAGTGGCCTTAGTGACCTCTACGGAGGACTGCGCCCATATGAGTCAGTCGTCCAGGTAGGGGAAGACGAAGAGGCCTTGAAGCCTCAGGAAGGCCGCCACCACTGCCAGGCATTTTGTGAACACCCTGGGAGCGGAGGACAGGCTGAAGGGCAGCACACGGTACTGATAATGTCTTCCTGCCTCCACAAATCTCAGATATTGCCGGTGGTCCGGATGGATAAGGATGTGGGTATAGGCATCCTTTAGGTCCAAGGAGCATAGTCAATCTCCCTGCTGGAGGTAGGGCAGTAGGATTCCAAGGGTAAGCACCCTGAACTTTTCCCGCTGCAGGAACTTGTTGAGGTCGCGTAGGTCCAGGATGGGTCTGAGGCCTCCTGTTCGCTTTGGCACCAGGAAGTACCTCGAGTAGAACCCTTGACCCCAGAGGTGTTGGGGTACTGGCTCCACAGCCTGCTCCCCCAGCAGACCCTGCAGCTCCTGAAGGAGTAAGTCCCTGTGCAGAGGGGGCCTTGGAGGCTTCCCTGGGAAGTAGGGGGGAGGCACCTGGTGAAAATGTAGGAGGTAGCCCTTTTGAACCACCTGCAACACCCAGGAATTGGAGGTTATGGCTGACCACCTGTGGGCAAAGTGGATCAGCCTGCCCCCCGTGCAGGGTAAAGTGGCTATGCTGGCATAGTCAAAAAAACCCACCCTGCTGAGCAGGGGGCTGTGTAGTGGGCTTAGGGGCCCTCGGCCTACGGGGCCCATTACCCTGACTCTTAGCCTGCGGACCCTGATTGGGAGCTGCATACGCTTGGTATTGAAGGTGCTGATGCTTATAGGCGGGCACCTTCCTCGGGTAAAAAGGTTTTTTCCCCGAGCCCTTCCTCTTTTGTGAAGGAGTAGAGGTCTTTCTGGATAGGCGAGTCCTAGTGAGAGTCTCGGACTCGAGTTCTGCCGCCTTATCAGCCATGGGCTTGCCAAAGAGGTTTTCACCTCTGCACGGGACATCGACCAACTAGTCCTGTACCCACGGCTCGAGGTCGGATGACTGAAGCCAGGCCTGTCGGCGGGCACCGATGCCGGCTCCCGCAACTTAGGCCGACGCCTCGAAGCCATCGTATGCCACCCGAGAAATAAACTTCGAGCACTCTCGAATACTATCGGACAAGGTCTGGAACCTCTGCAAGGGTTCCTCGGAGAGACCAGCCGAGAACCCGGCGATTTCTTTTGCCAGGTCTCGGAGGAACATGTCCATATATAGCTGGTATGTCTGGACTCGGCAGGCCAGCATGGAGCCCTGGAAGCACTTCCTACCGAGGGCATCCAGGTTACGGGCCTCCTTACCTGGTGGCACCGAGGAGTGCATCTTTTGACTCTTAAGTCGATGCATGGCCGATTCCACAACCATAGAGTGGTGCGGTAATTGCGCCTTTTGGAACCCGGGACTCTTGCGGACTCGATACATCGAATCGACCCACTTGCTCAACACCGGCGTCGAGGCCGGGCATTCCCACATGCGAAAGAGCAGCCGCTCCAGCATAGGGGGAACCGGTACAGTAAAGGCCTCCTTCGGGGGAGAGTCATACTGGAGGGCCTCGAGCTCTTCGGCGCGGGGCTCCTCCTCGGGATCCGCGGGGAAGGCCAACGCCTTGGCCATATCCCTCACAAAATCGGAGAAGCGGGTATCCTCCGGAGGGGATCGCCTCCGAGGCTCCGACTCAGGCGAGTCGGAAGGGACGCACCGGGTCTGAAAAGAACCGGGTGATTCGTCCCCTTCCGTGTCCCAGCCCGATGCCTCCGTGGAGGAGTCGAGAGGGTCCGTGCGGGCGAGGGTTTTCCCTGACGCCGAAGCCGGCGTCGACGACCTCGGTCCCGAACGGGAGGCCGAGGGAGACTTCGACCGAGGATCGACTCGAGCACGTGTGGACTCGAGGATCGACTCGGCCGCCGGTGTCGACTTGGGCGTCGACGTCCCGGTGGTCGGGGCAGATGCACTGGCGAGGCCGGTCATCAGTGCCCGCTGCTGGTCCATGAAGGCAGCGATACTGCACTCCAAGGTTGTCAACCTGAGACCAAACTCAGAAGACCCAGCAGCCTCCGACTCGGGCCCCGACGGCGTCGGGCCCGACATCGGTTCCAGAGGGGAGTCCAGGAGGACTATAGCACTCACGTGTCCAGGCGGCTCCACCTCTAGGCGAGGAAGTTTGGAAGGTCTCTCCGCCTCCGAGGGCTCAGGGCGGCTGAAGGGGCTAAGCGACCCGGCCGTCGAGGGACCAGGTGCGTCCTCCGACGCCGCTCGAGCGAGTTTCTTCTTCCGACGATGTTCCCGGTCGGGGGACCCCTGCTCAGAGGAACTCCGATGATACTCGTGGCCGGAGCCACGAGACGTCGAAGCCTCCGACGAGGTCCGGGCCTGACCGGACTCAGGGTCAGAGAAGATTCGTTCCTTTTGTGACTGTCGACTCCTCAGTGACTTTGAGGACAGTCTGCTGCACAGACCACAACCCGTCGAGTCATGGTTGGGTCCGAGGCAACGGAGGCAGCAGTCATGCGTGTCAGTAAGAGACATCAGTTTGGAACAATGATCACATTTTTTAAACCCGCTGGCAGCCATCGGGGGAAAGAGGGCCCCGGTGAGGTCAAAAGACCGTGCTGCCAGGGGTGAAGAAGAAAGTGGCGGGAACGCCAGTTAGAAGGACAAAACTGAAAAAAGGAAAATGTGAACGGACTCGATAAGGATATCGAGGCCAGGCGGGGAGGACACGCGAACCGAGAAAAAACAAACTAAAGAAATTAATCAACTTTTTCAGTGGCGATAACAAACTACATCTGTAGGGCTCCGCGGAAAAAAGAAGACTGAGCAAGATGGCGCCCTCAGGCGGGAAGGGGACCGCGCATGCGCGCTGCAATCCCAAAGGCTTTCTTCGAAAGCTGGGGAAATTGCTCCACGAGGGCTCCGTCGGCGACGTCACCCATAAGTGAGGACTGACTTCCTGCTTTGTCCTGGAGAAAAGCGGCGTCCCTGCTCACAGGGAGCCGCTGCCCCAGACACTCCATTTACCGCCGCAGCTCCTGCCCAATCGGGGGAGTGGGAGCACAAACAGCAGCAGCCAGCACCAGATAAAAGTGGCGTCCCTGCTCAGAGGGAGCGGCTGCCCCGGACACTCCACTTACCGCCACAGCTCCTGCCCAATCGGGGCAGTGGGTGCACAAACAGCAGCAGCCAGCACCAGATAAAAGCGGCATCCCTGAAGGGTGCGCCCGCGCCTGGCGGGCCTGCGCCTGAGGGCCTCGCCAGAAGGAATCCAAACAAAAGACACAGGCTCGCCAACAGCACCACAGAAGAAATCAACAGAGAGCAGACAGAAGCAAAATACATCAGAAACGCAAGTAAAACATAACGGACCTTCACAAAAGTCAGCATGCACACAACATTGTTTTTCCCCCTCAGCCTCCTCATCACACAACTCCTTCCACCACCCACACACTTCCACTACCCACACTCAAACCCACCATGGCACCCACCAACGACTTGGACATACACAGAACCACAGTACACTCATAATGACACACATAGAACACCCTTGACAAAAAGACAAACCAAGCACAAATCAAACACCCACACTAATCCAAAGGAAACACACGAAACAACAGATTCTTCAAAACCTATAACAATAGAGCTCGTAAACGCCAGATCCATATGCAACAAGATACACACAATAGCAGACCACATAGAAGACCGTCAGCCCGACATACTTTGCATCACAGAGACATGGCTCAGTCCCACCGACAATGTGCTACTCAATCAATTGGTACCAGACACATACACAGCATACAATTGCCCACGCACCCACAGGCGAGGAGGAGGAGTCTTGATAATTACAAAAAAAAAGCCTAAAGTTCAAAGCTCAGAGTTTCACTGACACACAACAATGTAACACAATCAGCATCGAGAACAAACCCATGGCACTCTGCCTAACCTACAGAGCACTCATAGCCTCACCCGATGAACTAGCCTCAATGCTGGTAGCAGTCTGCGCTATCACTGCAACCCACAAACCCACTCTACTGCTAGGAAACTTCAACCTCAAGTCCACCAACACCAAAGATGCAGAAGCTTTCCTTCAAGCGATGACTTCACTTCAGTTCACCCAAATAGTCAATGCCCCAACGCACAGACACGGATCATCCCCAGACCTCATCTTCGCAACCAACTACCTAATCTCGAGAGGACTAATGTCAACACCCACCATCACCCCAGTTCCATGGTCAGACCACTACATAATTGAGATAAAGATGGTACTACAAAAAGATAATCTAAATGAACGCTCAGACAACACACCCACACAAAGACGATTCAAGAACTTTGACAGGGACATGTTCCTATAGGACACGATACAACAACTGACCATAGAAACAGACGACCTGGAGGCTCAAATCACCAACTGGAACAGCACCCTATATAACGCCGCTAAAGCAACAGATACTAGACCCAAGAAACATCGTTGCAACAAGTTACAACACAAGCCGTGGTACTCAAAAAACATACGACAAGAAAAGAGGGAACTCAGAAAAATAGAACGGAGATGGAGAAAGACCAAGGCATCCGAAACCCAGCAGCTATACCTAACAAAGCAAAAACAATACAATGAACACATCAACCAATCAAAGAGAGAATACCAAACAAACATAAGTACCTCCAACAACAAACCCAGAGAGCTATTCGAAATCGTGAAAATCCTCACAAAAGAGCAAAGGGCAGAAGACGAAGCACAAATAGACCCGCAAACATTTGCTGACCATATCAAGGAAAAATTTCACTCTGCAGAACAAACAAGACCCAGCGCGCCCACAAAGGCTAACTCACACCCTAAAACCTGGGACACATTCAGCTCACCATCAACAGAGCAGCTCTCCCACATCATCACCACAATCAATACAAGCACTGCTCCTACAGACCCTTGCCCAGTGCCATGGATCAAAGCCACCAAATCAAGCTTCATCCAAATCATACACAACATGGTGCACAACTCCCTCACTCAAGGATTCATGCCAAATCAACTAAACCTCGCCACAATAAGACCGATCCCAAAGAAAACAACTCTAGACAAGAACAACCCAGCAGCATACCGACCAATATCCAGCATACCCTTTCTGGCAAAAATCATCGAAAAAACAGTACAACACCAACTACAAGAACACATTGACAACCATGCACTACTGGATGACAACCAACACGGCTTTCGCCCCAACCATGGAGTCGAAACATTACTGATTTACCTTTTTGACAGCATCCTCCGAATCATAGACAACACCAATAATGGAATCATAACGATCTTCATTGACATCTCATCAGCATTCGACACAGTAGACCACAAAACTCTCCTGGAAAGACTACAAAACATCGGGCTACACGGTTCCACCTTAAAATGGTTCCACTCTTACCTAACCGACAGGCAGATACAGGTCAAGGTAGGCCACAACATCTCTTGACCCATAAAAGTCCTCCAAGGAGTACCACAAGGATCGGCCCTCTCAGCACTACTATTTAACATCTACATCCAGCCAATATGTGACATCATGAAAAAGAACAACATTCAATATACAATCTATGCAGATGATATCATGATATACACACCTATCTCAGTTGACAACCCGGACTACTCTAAAATAACAAACTGCCTCACACAAATGACAAGATGGTGTCAGAACAACAACCTCGCAATCAACTACAGCAAGACTGAGGCACTAATCATCACTCGTAACCCAGACTTCATCCACCCACTGGACATCAAGATACAAAACACAACCTTACCAATAAAATCGGAAGTAAAATACCTCGGAGTGACCCTGGACAATGAACTTAATCTCAAGCCACACGTAAGCAAAACAATCAAAAATGCATACTACAGGATGAGAATCATCAGAAGACTTAAGCCCCTCCTCGCCGCTGAGCACTTCCGTACCGTATGCCAAGCTCTAATAACCCCCATACTGGACTTCTGCAACCCAATCTACCTCGGACTAGCAAAACAAACACTCAAACCGCTACAACTAGCACAAAACATGGCAGCCCGCATAATAACTGGATCAACAAGATAGGAACACATCACACCCATTCTGAAAGACCTACACTGGCTCCCAATCAGTTTACGCATCAAATACAAAACAATCATAAACATATTCAAGATCAAACAACACACTTCAGCCAACAGCCTGCACACCCTTATACAACCAGACACCAGCACACGCCCAAGAAGAAAAGGAACCTCCAACCGTGTTAACACACCTAGAAACTTCAGAAGAACACGCAAGGACACCACAGAACGAGCACGCTCCCTGGCTGCCCCAACAATCTGGAACACCCTCCCAGATGATCTGAGATCAACGACGGACCTTAAAGACTTTCGCAAGCAGCTGAAGACAACGCTTTTCACAGAACACTATGGACATGTCACATGATCTAACTACCAAGAACAACCAACCTATCCCCCCCGACCCTCTGATAAAAGAATGTATAATGGCACTCGAATTCTCATAACACACTATGTATAGAAGAATGTATTATTGCACACGATGTATTATAGCGCACAATGTACATAGCTCCACCTCATCAAACACACAACACATCATACGCACAAATCACGATATACCCTTCACTGCATGAAAAACAAGATCACTACTTTTGATTGTTTGCTGTGATACCGTCTTTATTGCAAGATAAGACAGTATAGAAATACTGTTAAATAAATAAATAAATACATATACGCTGACACTATCGCCTCCTTAATCCATCTGGCAGTGGACGCCTTTGACGCTGCTTCTCCTTTCTTTGTACCCTCAAATAGTCTATCAGACTTACGGAAGTCTGCCGTCCGTCGGATATATTTCTTTAATGCCCGGCGAACATCCAACAGATGTAAGCGCCCTGCGGAAGAAGCCTCCGAACCTTCACCGAAAACTGGCAAAGAAACTACCTGATTCACATGAAATGCTGACACCACTTTTGGCAAAAATGATGGCACCGGCCTCAATACCACCTTTGAATCGTAAAAAGACAGAAAGGGTTTCCTACAGGACAAAGCCTTCAATTCCGAGATTCTCCTGGCCGAACAAATTGCTACAAGGAAGACCACCTTGAGAGTAAGATCCTTCAAAGACGACCTAGACAATGGCTCAAAAGGCTCACGCACCAACGCTTCCAAAACTAAATGAAGATCCCACGTCGGAACTACCTGCCGACATGGTGGCCTCAAAAGCAACACCGCTCTTAAAAAACGCTTAACATCTGGGTGAGCCCCCAGCGCTTCCCCCTTGATCTTCCCTCTATAACAGGACAGCGCTGCCAACTGCACCCTTAAGGATGAGGCCGCTAAACCTTTCTGAAATCCATCCTGCAAGAATGCCAGAATCTGCGGTACTGATGCTCTTAACGCTTCCAACTTCCTGTCTACACACCAAGCTTCAAAAATACGCCAAACACGAATATACGCCAACGAAGTAGATCTCCTTCGTGCCTTCAACAAGGTAGCAATTACTGCTGCGGAGTATCCCTTTGCTCTAAACCTTGCCCTCTCAAGATCCAAGCTGTAAGCGAGAATCGATCCACCTGAGGCATGTACAGCGGACCCTGAGACAACAGATCTCTCCTGACTGGAAGACACCAAGGCTGCTCTACCAAGAGTCTCCTCAGATCCGCATACCAAGGTCTTCTTGGCCAATCTGGTGCGATCAATATCACCAATCCTCTGTGTAGTTCGATGTGTTGCACTACTCAACCTATTAACATCCAAGGTGGAAATACGTACAAGATCTGCTCTACAGGCCAGTCCTGTATGAGAGCATCTAGGCCCTCCAACATTCTCTCCCGCTTTCTGCTGAAGAAATGACTACCTTTGCTGACTGGAAAGTCGCCATGAGATCCATTACTGGTGACCCCCAGCGATGCACCACCATTTCGTATACTTCCGGATGAAGGATCCACTCTCCTGGATCCACCTTCACTCGACTCAAGAAGTCGGCCTCTACATTCTCTACTCCTGCCACATGCGCTGCTGACAGAGCCCCCAGGTTTTATTCGACCCAATCGATCAACTTCCCGGCCTCGGCTTTCAGTGCCACACTGCTGGTACCTCCTTGCTGGTTGATGTAGGCTACTGCAGTCGCGTTGTCGGAAAACACTCAAATCGCTTTTCCGTGTAGATAAGGTTGAAAAACTTGCAACGCCAGCGCTACTGCTCTCAGTTCCAACCTGTTGATCGATCATAGCTTTTCCAGATCGGTCCACTGTCCTTATGCGAATCTTCCTTGGAAGTGAGCTCCCCAGCTTAATAGGCTGGCGTCCATTGTTAGGGGTATCCAACAAGATGTTTCCAAGGGCATCCCCTTTTCCAGACACCCTGGACACAACCACCACTGCAGTGCCTGCTGTGTCTCTACCGGACAGGGTGGCTTCCGGGACAGAAGCTCGTCCTGGTGAGACCACCGCTTGAGCAATACTTTCTGTAACGGCCTCATATGGGCCCTCGCCCACGGCACCAGCTCAAGACTTGCCGCCATGGTACCGAGCAACTGTAGATAATGCCATGCTGTGGAAAGTGACCTGCTCAAAAATTCTTGGACCAACTTCCTCAAGACTTGCGCTCGATGCTGTGGGAAGAATACCTTGCCGCCCTCCGTATCGAACCACGCCCCAGGTATTCCAGACTCTGCGATGGAATCAACCTGCTTATTGACATATTGACTACCCAACCTAGACTTTGCAGGAACGTGACTACTCTGGACGTAGCCACCTCGCTCTCAGCTCTTGACTTCGCTCGAATTAGCCAATCGTCCAGATAAGGATGTACTAGTACTCTGTCCTTCCGCAGCGACGCCACTACTACCACCATCACCTTGGTGAACGTCCTTGGTGCCGTAGCTAGCCCGAATGGTAATGCTCGGAACTGAAAATGTCCCATAGGAACTGCAAATCTAAGAAATATTTGGTGTTCCTGTCGAATTGGAATGTGCAGGTATGCTTCTGAGAAATCCAAGGACGTAAGGAACTCTCTTTTTCTTACTGCTACTATTACCGACCTCAGGGTTTCCATATGAAAATGAGACACTCGGAGAAACCGATTTACTCTTTTGAGATCCAGAATTGGCGATAAGTCCCCTCTTTTTTCGGAACTATGAAATAAATGGAGTACCGACCGGAACCGTATTGGTCTTGAGGAACCAGCATTATGGCTTTGAGAGCAACCAGTCTCTCTACCGTCTGTTTGATCGCTTTGCACTTGAGATGTGCTCTGCACGGGGACTGTACGAAAGAGTCATTCACCGGCCGATGAAATTCCAAAGCACAACCTTCTTGAATGACCTCCAGTACCCACTGGTCTGAGGTAATTTGGACCCAGGCAGGGTAAAAATCCCATAGTCGACCTCCTACAGGCACCAAGTCTACCTGGGCCCCCCTTACTTCATTGTGACTTTCTAAGATTTGAAGAGGAGGAAGCAAAACCTCTGCCTGCTCCTCGAAAGCCCCGAAACCCCTGGTTTCTAATAGGGAAACATCCTCTTTGACCTTGACTAAACCTCGGCGAACGAAAACGACGAAACTCCCTCTGTGGAATCTTGGAAGTGGGAGACAATCTTCCCTGCTTCTGTTTGTCCTCCGGAGGTCTTCCGCCTTTGGACTCTCCTAGATCCTTTACTATCTTATCTAAATCCTCTCCAAAAAGTAGCTTTCCCCTAAAAGGAAGCTTACTTAGCCTTGCCTTGGAAGAAGCATCTGCTGCCCAATTACGCAGCCAAAGGTACTGTCGCGCCGCTATTACCGAAGCTATACTGTTCGATAATCCTTGAATAAGGTCATAATGAATATCGGCCAGATATGCCGCTCCTGACTCCAGTCTAGCCACATCTCCTGTTGCCTCTTCCACCTGCTCCCCCCGGATTCGTTGCGACCAGCAAAGACAGGCTCTTGCCATGCACAACAAATAGACGCTTGTATGGACAGCGCATTTACATCAAAAACCTGTTTCAACAAGGCATCTAGTTTTCTGTCCTGGGTATCTTTGAGAGCCGCACTACCTTCCACTGGAATGGTAGTCTTCTTGGTGACCACCGATATGGCTGCATCCACTCTCGTCGACTTAAACAATTCTGTATCCTGGTCTACCAGCGGGTAAAGACGGGACATAACCCTAGACCCTTTAAGCCCTGCTTCGGGCATGTCCCATTCTCCCTGAATCATTTCCTTCACCACTCTGTGTATGGGAAATGCTGAGTTTTCTAAAATGCTTGTAACAACGGATCTTCCAAAGTAGAATCCTCCACCGGTCCCGTCGTCGGCATATTAAGCGCTTTCAGTGTCTCTGAAATAAGCGCCGGTAATTCATCTCTACGAAACACGCAAACTACTCTAGCCTGGTCCTCCTGTTCAGTGATCTCACTTTCTTCCAATTCCTCGTCTTTTTCCAGGTCCAGCTCTCCATCTTCAGAGTGCAGCCCCTCTGAAGTCACCAATTGATCCAGCCTCTCTTTTTCTAACCTGGATTTCTTCGTTAGTATCCCTGACGTCCCCGGATTCAGATACACAAGGAGCAAGAGTGGAGGATGAACACAGATGCTTTATTGAATCCCCAACGCGTTTCGGCAGATGCCTTCTTTGGGGGGAGGATATTTTAATGCATATAAAAACAAAACATGTTAAAAAACATATTAAAAACCATAATAAATCAAAAACCAAAATTAAACGGGCATAGCCACCTTAAATGTTCAAATTAAGAAATGAATAAACCAGTGAACAATACAGTAAACTAAAACCACACATATGAATAAATATAATTAACAAAATTATATAAAATGAAATAGACGCAGGGCAAAATATGAAGTCTCAATAAATATAAAAAATTATACATAAAAAACCAATATGTAAACATGCAACATATTACTCACATTAAAACACTGCGGGTACAAAGACCCTGATGGTAGATCCTCTTATTTTGTTGCTATCACCATGAACTGGAACCAATAGACTCTTGCAAAAGAAAACTGTAGGGTATCTAATAAAATAATCGGCACATAGTCAACACTATAAAGAATAATTTAAAAATGGTGTTAGTTAATAACCATAAAGTACAATTAACACCATTTTTAAATTATTCTTTATAGTGTTGACTATGTGCCGATTATTTATTTATATGAGAAATGTTGGTTTCTGGTATGCATTTTCACCGTATTTTTCAAAAGTATTTACTATTTCCCTACGTTGGTCAGTCGGAGATTTTAATTAAGTATTTTTTAACATGGGGCTCCCTTGGCTATACAATGGCTCATATTAGCCATGGTTATTGATCACATTTATAACAGTATTACAAAGTTTTTCACTCTTTAGTTATTTATAACAAGAGTTCCTTTTTCCCTTTCTTGATGTTTTAGAGGGTACACATAAACCTTAGGGTTTTATTTATTTTAATTTAGTAAATGTGTTCATATTCTTCATAGATCTCTTTGTCAAATTTAATTGTTATGTTGCAGTTTTATTAGATACCCTACAGTTTTCTTTTGGTTTAATTTTGGTTTTTGATTTATTATGGTTTTAATATGTTTTTTAACATGTTTTGTTTTTATATGTATTAAAGTATCCTCCCCCCGAAGAAGGCATCTGCTGAAACGCGTTGGGGATTCAATAAAGCATCTGTGTTCATCCTCCACTCTTGCTCCTTGTGTATCGCTATTTGATTTTGCAAGAGGGCCTTGCTCTTCTTGTGCTGTCCCCAGATTCAGAGGCATCCCTGGCCTCTTCTCCCCCAGTTCCACGCCCGGGGAACCGGTTGTAGGACCTCTCTGAGTGCCTCCGAATGCTTGCTGAATAAGTGCAACAAAATCTGGGGAAAAAATTGCCACCAGTCCCCCTGGCAAAGGCGGCTGAGAGGTTGGAAGATCCGGAGTGGCAGAAGTCCCTGCCATGGGCTCTAGCGGAGGCAACGTGGGAGAAACCGGCTCCTGCAGGACTACAGGCTGACTCTCATTGCCTCTTTCCAACTCTTGCTCCATTGAAACTGAAGCCTGAATGCAGCCCCTACACACACCTGTTTCTGAGACATCTCCCCTTCTAACACCGCAGAGCAAACACTGCGGTTTTGAAGGCATCCCGGCCACGCGGTAATGGTCTGATGCCAACCAAGATCAGCAGCTGAACAGGCACTGTGTCCCCCACAGGAGTAATTGTCCTAAAAACCTGTGAGATCGTGCCCGAGAGAACCTTCGCATTATTATTTTTTTTTCAATGTGGATTCATCCCTGAACCCTTCCGAGCCAATTCCTGAAGAAACAACTCAAAAACTAAGCTTTGCGGCCATTCAAGGAGCCTCTGAAGTCCCACAGCTCGTAACGGCATTTCCCGCGTGAATACCACGCGGATCAGGCCTGATGTGGCCGCAGGTGCATCTGACAAATCTATACCCTCAGCTGCTCTGGTGCCCTTACCGTTCACTTCGGTGAAGCTCTCTGTGGTCTCCTCCAGCCGATTCTGCACTTATTGTATTGTTTCCTGTCTGGTTGAGCTCCGCTTAACTGCCTCGCCCTCGGGCGGACACAGAGCCAGAGAAACAGCTGCTGCCACGATCCGGCTGCTCTCCCTCTACATCAGCATCTGGGCGCTAACAGGCAATCCTTCTGCAATGCGCCCGGAATGCCTCTGCTACCAGTTCCTCACCCAAGATTGTGGGATCAGACACCGGAGCTTGTCTTCCCCACTTGCCTGCACTCCCGACGATGAAACAATGCACCCCCGGGACAAAGAAGGAGGGGGAAGGGGTGGGAGCTCTCCAACAGACCATATTTAAAGGTATATTACCAATCTTTTACTTAATTAAAAAATGTTTTTACAACATCTATCCTTCTAACTAACTTTCCTTAATTGTTCCTCTAGTGAGCCCAGACCTCCAGGCTCACAACCCTCCAGCTGTTTGGAGACTGAGATAACTGGAGTGAGGAGGTGGTTCCTGTGTCTTTATACCAGTGTCATCAAAAAGATGACGTTTCTCAGTCTCCAAGCTGCTGGAGGAAGAGCACAACCCAGAGGTTTGGGACTAGACTGGAGGGACGATAAGGAGCCACTTGTTTTTGATCTAATCTATATTTAATTCTGGAACGATGTGCTTAGATCTTTTGAAAGCTGCGCTTAGTAATTATTACTACTGCTGTGAATTTGATAAATCTAGGAGCCGCTATTCTCATCCTTATCAATATTCCATATAAGTGTAAAAATGATAATGGAGAGCATAAATGTATTTATTTAAAACATTTATAAAACCGCCTACACAATCAGGGACCGTTCTAAGGTAAACATTTCATTAATATCCATCGTAAATAGAAGTATGATAAGCAATACGTAAAACAAAATAAACATCATTCAACATCCATATAGCCTACACTTGAAAGCTGGCATTAGTGGGAATACTGCAGTACCAGCATTCACAGCCCCTGAGAAGTGGGAGTTCCAGTCATTGCATGGCAGTGACACCTAGTGGCCAGACTCAGGACAGTCATGCACTAGGTCCAGAGAGAGCTATGGTATGTAATCTCAGTTTGAGAATTGGCACAACAATGGCTGGGCAGTGATGGGAGAGGTAGATGAGAGGGAAAGCGTCTAGGAAGTTGAAAGTGTAGCTTAATGGCATCACAGGCCAATAGAGGCCATTTCTGATTAAGTTGGAATCCGTGAGTAATCAGAGGGAAATTCTGAACTTGAGAGGAAATTAGAGAAGAAATTATTTAGAAAGATGATACATCCATAGTAAAACATGCCTCTTAAAAAAAGTAAACAAATAAAAAGTCCTAGAAATAGGAACCCCAGAAGAAACAACTGATATATTTTCACTCTGACACCTAAGTAGGACTAGATCTTTCAAGTAAGCATTTCTATTGACAAGACAGGAGTATCCCAGAATGCCTGGAGAAAAGAGATTACAAAATAAAGCCCAATTCATGTCCCACATGCATTGGAATTAGTTGGCAGCTTAGAAAGAGCAAAGTAATATGTAAGGAAAGAAAAGGGAAATGTCTGAAACAGCAGAAGTAATCCCTGTGGGTACTTGTTATGTATGCCACTGATTCAGTTGAGCTGTAAATCATTGTTTGTCTTTCAAACATGCTCATCACTCCACAAAGTAATTCACAGTCTTCTGTAGCACATACAAAGAAAAGCTAGATGAAAGGAATCCGAGGCTTTCTCTTTTTAAATGTAGGTATTTATGGAAATATATATACTCAAATCTCATGCAAGGTTTCCAAAAAGAGAAATGACTATAATTGACATGCACACTGTCCAGGATTCACGTGGATAAAGATTGTTAAGCACTTCTAAAACATTAGCAAAAAATATTCAGGGGCTGAAATTCACAATGCCCTCAAGCCACCATTTTTTTGAGTCAGGTCAGTGAGCATGGAAGCTGTTCACCTGCCCGTGCCTGCTGCACCCTTGACATTTATGCCTCTGGAAATCTCTTACTAAAAGTATTCAATGCCCCTCTTTTCTTTATCTTTCAGTTTATTTCAACCACATTCATTCAGTCACGGTTCCACCCTGCGTTCTTGGCCACTGGAGAACCCATTACAGGAATGAGCACAGTGTGAAGCATAAAGCAGATGAGCTGATGCAATATACAAAGCAGGGTAGCATCCACAACTTACACAGATCCATGCCATGCTCAGCTCTTAATGTGGCAGGGCCACATTATGTTTTTTTTTAATCCATTTTTTCCAGCTCAGTGTTGCACTATATTTGGGCAGAGCCTATCTTTTTATTTATTTAGACAGATTTGTATCCCACCTTATCCTTCAATCAAAGTGGTCACAATACAAGTGGAAGGTTACAAATAACATAGGGTAGATAAGACATAAACAGATAAAACTAAGATGAATAAATGTAATAAAATGGACCTATTGGTAAAAACTATTTATTATATATCAAATTATAAGTTTCAGCAAATAGCAGGGTCTTCAAGGCCTTGCGAAAATCTTTGATATCAGTCATAATTCTGAGGTCCATCAGGAGAGAGTTCCAAAGTTTGGAAGCCAGTAAAGAAGGAGCTCTTTTTGAAGTTGCTTGTTTAGTCCTACGGTATCCAGCAGGGGTACTAATTGTTGTCATTATTAGTGCTGCTTCTTCTTGGTCTATTGATAATGTCTCTAGTTATAATATTTTGTAAAGCATCTGCTGACAGGTGATTGTAAATCCTAAAGATAATTAAAAGTGTCTTGAATTTTGACCTGACACTTACTGGAAGCCAGTGCAACTGTTGTAGGACAGGGGAGATATGATCTGTTTTTGCTGTACCAGTGCAGCAGTATTCTGAACCATCTGGAGAGGGTGTAGAGTTAGCTGAGGGAGGCCTTGATAACGCAGGTTTCCATAGTCTAGGAGGGGGGTGATGAGAGCCTGACAAACGGTACGGAAAAGCACAGTTACTTACCTGTAACAGGTGATCTCTGGGAACAGCAGGAATAAGTCTTCACATATGGGTACGTCGGTACCGACGGAGCCTGCGCGGGAACACTCCCCAGCGTCCAGAGAGAAAGCTTTAGGGAGCATCCCACGCGCATGAGCACTGCCTTCCCACCCATTTACTTCCCTCTCATCAGTTGGGTTTGTAGCTGAGACCGAAGGAGGGAAGTAGACAAATTAGAGAGAAAGAGAGAGAGAGAGAGAACAACTCCTAGGGGAGGTGGGTGGGTTGTGAAGACTTATTCCTGCTGTTCCCAGAGATCACCTGTTACAGGTAAGTAACTGTGCTATCTCCAGGAACAAGCAGGAATGAGTCTTCACATATGGGGACTCCCAAGCTAAGATGCCTGGAGGAGGCCCCAGCATGTTGCAAATCTAAAGATGGGCCATGCTTATCCCTCAAAACCTCAGGCATCCAAGGGCTGGAGGGTAGGAGTTGAACTAGCAAAGAATAAAAGAGGTGCTGTGGAGCAGCTTGACTAAACAAGGTATCCAGAGGGGAATCCTTGTGTAAATCATAAATATTAGAAAAGTATTGAATTCAATTTTCTAATGTGGATGTCAGTCAAAAATATTGCAAAAATGATTGTTGAGGGTAATATGGATCTGTGGTTGAGAGCCAGTACATTATCCTCAAAGAAATTCCCTCAATGTGAAGTAGAGGGAAAAAAATAAATTTTTGCAATACAGGAAGAGAAGATAAGCCCTCATGGCCAGTACTAACCCCAGAAGAAGTACTGGGGGAGTTCAATGAGGTTGGACTTTTGAGAAATAGCTGAAGCTTCTGTAAAGTCCAAAAAATTGAACTTCTTGTCCTTGGAGCAGAATAAGGTCCTAGGAAAGAGTGGAGATAATCTGACTGGTTTGGATGAAAAGGCCGAAATACCCTTTTTAGAAAAAAAAGGGAATAGGTCTTTAAGACCCCCTTTATTCCAATGAAAGACAAAGACATTTGTACTAGGCGCTGAGCCTCGAACTTCTTGAAGATCTTTCAAAGTCAAATGTTGTATAGAGATTGACGCAATAACAAGAAGGATTAAAACCTACTTGAGAATATTGATGGAGAATCTCTGTTTGGTTAAATATGGAAGAACTATAGAGGAGGTTTTGTGGAAACTGATATTATGTTCTTCACTTACAGGGATAGGACTAGACTTCTTGAAAAGATTTAGCCCCTGAAATAACCAGGTGTCGCGACGAACATGAATGAGTGCAGAGGAGATCCTTAGTCGTAAGACAGCAAGTCTGGATCCTTCTATAATTTCAAATAGTAGCTGGAGAAAAAGACGCAATATAAGGGGATACCATGTTTGCCTCTTTATGAGGGAAATATGAGTATCATGCGTTTTCTTGTTCAACATAAGCTACCATGAAGTATAGGAATTAGAAGGAAAGTAGTGAATAAGGACCAACTGCAGTGAAAAAATGCATCCCTGATGTGGAAGTTCCAGTGAGATGTGGAACAAACCAGGGAATTGTGCAATTTTTTTTAAGCTTTCATGTGGTCTAAACCGTGGTTACCTTTTCTTAAAAGGAAATTTTAAGGAATATGGTAAGAGTAGGAAAAAAACAGTCATGTAGGAGCATGACTGGCAGAGTCTACCAGCTGAAACACCTGTTAAGTATCTGGTCGCTACCTATTAGGAGTAGCTCTGAGGCTCTCTGGCAAAGGCCCACAGTTGCAGAGCTTTGTTGTAGAATTGCAGAGAGCATGTTGTAGGTTGCTTAAATCTGGCTGTTGAATTGCCAGTGTACAACCTAATCTATTCTGTTGAAGCCAAAGAATTGAAGGTGGCTAAGAATAGTAGACAGGCCTGAAGCCTGCAACAATAAATAGTCCAAATGAGTTCTGGACCTCTTTTGGAATTATCTGTTGTTAAGGCAGCATAAAAAGTTAGGTCCTATGGATTGGAAAGGACCGAGAGACACAATTGGAATAGTGATACCCAAGTTCTGTCCGAAAAGCTACCTTAAAAAGATATCTGAGAAGAAGATGAACCGCAAAGGGGGAGAAAACTCTGTATGGAAACTACTTCCTGGAGTAGGTATTAAAGAAAAACCTATGGCTTAGAGAATAAGCCCTCCCGTTGAGTAGTAGCACTCTTAGAGACTAAGGGGCTTGTTTACAAAGCCGCGGTAGCGATTCGCGATCGTTATCGGAGCCGCGGCCCCATTGAAATCCTCCAATGGGGCCACGGCTCCGATAACGATCGCGAACCGCTACCGCGGCTTTGTAAACAAGCCCCTAAATGTCTGGGCTAAGAGGGATAGAAAGTAATACAGAGTTGAGAAGACCGACAATTTGGTAAGTCTTTGAAGAGATAGGGCCCCCTTGCAGTTAAAAGTATGAAATATACTCGTACAGTAAAACTGACAAGGTGAAGGGTATAGCACACCCTGTTGTCAGTTGTTAGGCCTCCTTTTGTTTTAAAAAGGAGGAACCTGTTATCTCTGGGGTATGATAGTCTTTAATAGCTCTTGAAGCTAGAAGGATAGATTTCTCTTGTAGCAAGAGAGTCATATCCAGAGTCGAGGATTGAGTCAATGTATGACTTATATCTCAGCATGGATGAGATGAATTTTAGATGCTTCTGTTGAAAAGAAGTAGACTCAAAAGTTTTAAACCTCACACAGAAAAAATGAAGAAAATATCAGAAACCCTGCGATTGCTGGGTTTGCTGAGCCTGTGGAGGTTTTGATTTTCTTAGCCTGGTGTGATGTTGCCCATCTTTGGAAACATCTGCAGAATGGGTAGAAGATGGATAAAACTTTTTTCCCTTGGGGGAATAAAGCTTTTTAGGAGATTTTTTATTAGCTGGGATAAAGGAAAGTTTTGACAATCCTCTGAAAGTAACAGCATCAGTGCTCAACTGATTAGCTTGAAACAAAGCCTCCTTGTTGAAGAGATTTTCACCAGTACAAGGAGTATTTCCCAGCCTGTCCTGAACCCATCTGTCCAAGTCTGAAGCTTGGAGCCAGGCAATGCGTCGTGCTCCTATGGCTATAGCAGAGGTTCTGCTAATAGACTCAAAACAGTCCAGGGAAGCACGATTAAGGAACCTAAAGATATTTTGAGCATGACTGACTAATAAGGAATAGTCTGCTCTTTTATGCTCTGGATGAAAAGGGTTCAAAAACTTTAAGTTCTTTGTGACCTCTTCAAGAGATAATCCCATATAGAAAATATATGAGATAATTCTTGCTGAAAGCATGGATGCCTGGAAGCATCGACGTCCAAAGGCATCTAAAGTCCTAGACTCACGACCTGGCGGATAAGAAGAGTGCTTCTTTGCACTCTTAATACGCCTCATTGCTGATTCTACAATAATAGAATGATGAGGAAGTTGAGTCTTTTGAAAACCTGGAGAAGGTGGCACCTTGTACATAGTGTCAAGTGTCTTAGAATGTGGGGATACCGTTAAAGGAGTTTCCCACATTTTTAATAGTAGATCCTGTAAGATCTGATGCAAAGGAAGCATGATCACCTCCTTTGGAATCCAGGGGAATTGCAGTGTCTCTGAATTCCCCGGTAGGGATTCTTTACCAGGTATAGGAATGGCAAGTAACTTTGCCATATCAAACAGGAAAGCTTGAAAAGAAATCTCCCCGGAGGAGGACCCTCTAAAATGAGGGGTAAAGGCTAGATTTGTAGAAAAAACAGCCTTGGTACCGATGGATTCATCCCAGTCATCATGATCGGAAGACCTGAAAGGATGAAGCATCGGATTTTCTTTAAAGCGATGTCTTCAGTACCGCCAGAGGTCGGTACCGAGACGAGTCGGTACCGAATCCTCCATGCTTGAGATCGATTCCAGGCTCGGCATCGAGGGAAGCGATTCTGTCGAAGTAAGCATGGACGGTACCGACACCGATGCCGATGTCGATACCGGTACTGGAGACGATACCGATACTCGAGAAATGGTCTGCAACAACTCTAGCGGAACCGAAATAGCCGAGAGTGCTAGACTACGTTCATCGGTGAGGAGTGTTTCATCCATCACCAATGCCGATGCCGGGGTGTCGGTACCGCTCGAAGCGGCCACAACCACCGAGCATGGCCCAGGTATGTTCATCGAGGTAAGAACCCCGGAAACAACCTGGAGCCCCGTTAATGCTTTGGAGCCCGAAGACTCCTGCCGGGGCTTTATTGCCAAAATGTCCTCGAGGGCAAGGCCGAAGCCATCTCGATGCTGAGAGGGAGATCTACCACTCGAGGACTGGCTAGTCTTTACAGACTTTTGTTTGATTACCTGATCCTGTGAAGAAGAAGATATTCTAGCTGGTGACACCGAGGGCGATGTGAACCGGGTATCGAGTTGTGCTCGATTCTGAGGACTTCTTTTTTTTGAGCTCCAGCAGAAGAGACACTCCAGAGGGCAATGGTCAAGACCTAAACATTTTAGACACCAAGTATGAGTGTCTGAAAATATATCTGTACCGCCACACTTTGAGCATTTCTTAAGGATAGTGGCTGGCTTTTCTATAATGGAAGGGTAGAGGCCTAGTGGCCTAGAAACTGTGAGACATTAAACAGGAAAAAATTTCTAAGAAAAGAAGAAGTTCTTCAGGAAAAAGAAAGAAAAGCACCGGCGGTGTCGAGGGAAGGCAGGCGCGACCACAAAAAACTAAGAATAAAAAGAAGAATTTTCTGCGGTGACAGGAGTACGTCCTGCCGGCTCCGTGGAAAATGGAAAACTGATGAGAGGGAAGTAAATGGGCGGGAAGGCAGCACGCATGTGCGTGGGATGCTCCCAAAAGCTTTTTCTCTGGACGCTGGGGAGCGTTCCCGTGTAGGCTCCGTCGGTACCGACGTACCCATATGTGAAGACTCATTCCTGCTTGTTCCTGGAGATTGGTCTTGATGGAGTAATGGCTTTAGTTTTCTCACAGTCTCTAGACGATGATAGGCCTTGTTAGCGATTTTAGCAATGTGAGATTTAAGGTTCAATGCCTTATCCAAAATTATGCCAAGGTATTTGATTTCATTTTTAACCAGCAGCCACAGCAAAACAGGATTTTAAAAAATATATTCTGCAAGGGAGAAGTGCTCTGAAATTTTGTTTTTAGTTGCCAGGAGTAGGCAGTGACTGAAAATGTGATAGTGCAGATCAATATTCAATCCAGATAAATGCCTTAGCTGCAGACTACCACCTCATTAGTGTGTGGATAGCACCAGGTGGTACATAAGCAGAACAGAAACAGAGCAATAAGTTATTCAGATAGGAGCGATATTCAGTCTGCTATCCGCTGAATATCCTTACAGACCACTTCAGCACTGTCCAGAATAGTGCTGGGTGGTATGTGGGCAGAGCAAGGACAGAGTAGTAAGTTATCCAGATAGCAGCGATATTCAGCGGCTATCTGGAGAAGTATATAGATAACTTTAGCATAGCAAAAATGTGTGTTTCAAAGTTATCTGGACAGAGGACTGAATATTGCTGTTTTCTGGATAATGCCAGCAGCCGCTGCATTCCACGTGTATTCAGCATCACCAACAATCTGAAGAAAGACGATGAATGTACATGAATTATTTAAACATCATGCTAGCGTTTAAGAAAATACAGAGTGTATGCAATTCTGAAAACGGTACCTTCAAAAGATATAAACAGGATCGAGTCAGTCTGAACAGAGGCTACTAAAATGGGCAGTGGTCTTCGTCATAAAGCATATGCAGACAAACTTAAAGACACCAATATGGAGAAATTGTCCATACCTGCTAATCTCCTGTCCTCAAATTATGCTAAACCAGTTCAGGCAAGTGGGAAAAATGCAAAGGTTCTCTAAGGAAATGGAAGGAATTGTAAAGCTGGGCAGACTGGACAGGCCATATGGTCTTTATCTGCTGTCATGTTCAATGTTTATATTCCCCCATTAGATCTTCTAGATGCTTCCAAAAAGAAACTCTAAATATTTAAATAATGAGTCTCAGAGAAAACAATTTGAGAATTTTGTGGACACCAGAAGGAATGGAAGGTGACGATACAGTGAAATTTATGGAGATATTTCTTGTCAAAGCTACTGAAAATTGTTTTTGAGGCATTTTCAGATTGATAGAGCAGATAGAGACATTTACATACCAGATAATTTTCCTTTCCTTGAATCCTGCTAGCCCAGTCCAGTCAAGTGGGTTATGCTCCACAGCCAACAGGTGAAGGCAGATTAGAACAGTTTTCAGTGATGTCATCACTAGTATATACTATGATGCAGCACTGAGAGAAGCCCGTATAAAACTTTCCAAGCAAAAGCACGACTGAAAAGCTCTGAAAAAATAAATGTTAATAACCAGTCATAAATTGGAACAAACATTTGGAAAACGTATTTGGCTCTAATACCATAAATGACTCTGTATCAAACATTGAGACTGACAATGCAATCAAGAAACAGCAGGGCTCCCAAACCTGAAGTAGTCGTCTTTCAGGGTGAGTCCTGGACTGTTCTTGCAAGATTCATGGAAAGAAAATGATCAGGTATGTTAGTTTTTCCTTCCTTATCATCCTGCTAGACCAGTCCAGATGAGTAGGACAAACCCAAACAGTTAGAACCCAGGGAGGGAGGAAGATGATGCTCTGGACAAAACTGCTCTGCGAAAGGTGCCGCCTGCTCTGGCTACCACATGCACAAACGTTCTCGGAGATGACCAGGTAGCTGCCTTTCAGACATCCTCCAGAGACACCAAGGCAGACTGCACAAGAGTGAGCCCTGATTCCTTCTGGCAAATGATTTTCGGTCAAAAGGTATGCTAAACCAATAATCTCTTAATCCAGTGGACAAAGAGATGATCTGAAAACTGGAAGGGATTAGTAATCTCCAGGGCTTTTTTGAGGAGGTATGTGGTGGTACAGAGTACCGGTACCTTTTTCATTGCCTCCTAAAACTGACCCATGGTCATCATGTATTAATGAAAGAGCCCTGCATATGAGTATTAGCATCTTTTTGTCTATGAAAAATTCACTAGTAATCTCCAGATATTTGACCAATGCCTTCTGCACGTCTACCAGAAACAGAAGATCCTCCTCTGAGAAGGATGGCAGTCTGGTTAAGGTGAAAGGGAGACAGCCCCTTTTGGAGGAAGGATGGCACAGTCTGTAAGTTGACAGAAGCCATGGAGACAAACTGACCTAAACAATGGGCTCTTCAGCCCTGAATGTTGTCATTCGAGGTGACTATCACCCAATCCAGCACTTCCAGAAGCATCCTGTCCATCAGATGACAAGAGTGTAACCACCAGGATGGCTGCTCTTTGATCTCCTGGGAGAGAACAAGGGATTGGTTGAACACCAGAGAACAGGGAGATCAGAGAGACAGCAGATGTCTCTGGTCCAAGGGACAAACTCCAGGGTCGATGTGATGGATCATAGGAGATGGAGGTAGTACCAGGTGTGGGAAGCTGACTGAGAACAAAACTCCCTGAGCTGGCTCTGCAGCTTAAGAGATCTTTCCAATATGAGGGAAAATCAACAAATGAGAGGGATGAACCAAGCCCCAAGTAACTCCAAGCCCTGAGAGGGGATCAGACTGCTGTTAGGATAATTGTTTTTCAAACCCAGTCATTCTAGACAGTGGATAACTAGGGCTGTGTTGGCCCTGGACTTCTCCTGGGAGTCTGACCGAATCAGCCAGTCACCCATGTATAGGGAGGCCTTGCTTGCACAGATACACCACCGCTACCACCACCACTATGACCTTCAAGAAGGTGGAAGGAGATATGACTAGTCCAAAAGATAGAGGCCAGAACTGGAAATGGCAGCTCAGGACACAGAAGGGAGACACTGCTGATGTTGCTCTCAGATGGAAATAGGAAAATAGGTCTTGGCCAGTCCAAGCAGTTGATAAATTTCCCTTGCTGAACAAACACAATGATCAACATGACAGTCTCCATGCAGAAAAGAGGGAGTTTGGCACTCACCACCTTCATTTCCAAAAAATTACGGGATCGAGTCGACTGTCCTGGACACCGTGAAATACGTGGAATAATATCCCTGGCTCTGCTCTGCAGAGGGCATGGGGAATAGCTTAAAACTGCAAAAGATGTTCTAGATTTTGCTCAACCTCTAGCCTCCTGAGTGGAGAGCTGCAGGCACCATCCACATAGGCATTCCATAGAGGCTCTGCAAACTTCAATGCGTAACTCTTACTTAGGACGCAAGGATTCATTGATCTGATGTGATCTGGGTCCACTCAGAGAAACATCCATAGCTGGCCCTCACAGGCTGTACCCTGGAGGGGACATGCTAAATCTCATAGTAACATAGTAAGTGACGGCAGATAAAGACCAGCATGGTCCATCTAGTCTGCCCAGCAAGATGGCAAGAATAGGTGCACCTGTCGCTCTGTGCAGGCCACCCCTCCCCATGTCTTTGTTTAGGGGTGAACCCACCACTCCGTGTAGGACACCCCTATTTGTTGAGACGTTAGATGGTTCAGATGTTAGATGGTACCATTTATTTTGTTTTTATCCTGTTGCTGTAAAGGAATCCACCGTGTTTGCCCCCACCACTTCCAACAGGAGGGCATTCCAAGCATCCACCACCCTTTCAGCGAAGAAATATTTCCTGACATTGCCTTTCAATTTACCACCTTGCAGCTTCATGTTATGCCCTCTAGTTTTACAGCTTCCCCGTCTTTGGAAGAGGTTTGTTTGTTCATCATTTCTCTTTAAATATTTAAAGGTCTGAATCATATCTCCCCTGTCCCTCCTCTCCTCCAAAGTGTACATATTTAAGTCTTCAAATCTCTTCTCATAAGGCTTCTGACGCAGGCTCCAAATCATTTTGGTCGCCTTTCTCTGAACAGTTTCCAGTCTTTTTATATCTTTTGCAAGATATGGTCTCCAAAACTGAACACAGTATTCCAAGTGAGGCCTCACCAGTGACTTGTACAGTGGCATAAGTACCTCTTCCTTTCTACTGGTAATCCCTCTTTGTATGCAGCCCAACATCCTCCTGGCTTTTGCCACCGCCTTATCGCACTGTTTTGCCACCTTGAGATCATCAGAGATAATCACACCAAGGTCTTTCTCCTGAACTGTGCATACCAACCTCTCGCCCCCTATCGTGTACATTTCCCTTGGATTTCTGCTACCCAAGTGCATGACACTGCACTTTTTCGCATTAAATGGTAGTTGCCAAGCATTAAACCAGTCTTCCAGCCTTTGTAGATTTTTCCTCATGTTAACCACTCCCTCGGGGCAGTCCACTCTGTTGCAAATTTTTGTGTCATCTGCAAAAAGACAGACTTTTCCATTCAGTCCTTCAGCAATATCACTCACAAATATATTGAACAGTGCTGGGCCCAGGACCGAACCTTGGGGCACCCCGCTAATCACCTTCCTCTCATCCGAGTGAGCTCCATGTACCATCACCTTCTGTTGTCTGTCAGTCAACCAATTTCTAATCCAGTTTACCATCTTTGGACCCATCCCCAAGCTACTGAGTTTATTGACAAGCCTCCTATGAGGAACAGTATCAAAGGCTTTGCTGAAATCCAGGTAGATGACATCCATTGCATGCCCCTGATCTAGTTCCTTGGTCACCCAGTCAAAGAACTCAATCAGATTTGTTTGGCAAGACCGTCTTTGGTAAAACCATGTTGCCTCGGATCTTGCAACCTGTTGGTTTTGAGAAAGTTCACTATTCGCTCTTTCAGGAGCGCCTCCATTACTTCTCCCGCCACCGAGGTAAGGCTCACGGGCCTGTAGTTTGACACTTTTTCCCTGTCACCACTTTTGTGTAGAGGTACAACATCAGCCATTCTCCAGTCCTGAGGAACCTCTCCTGTTTCCAAGGATCTGTTGAAGACATCCTTTAACGGTCCTGCAAGAACCTCTCTGAGCTCTTTCAGTATCCTGGGGTGTATCCCATCCGGTCCCATGGCTTTGTCCACTTTCAGTTTAGCAAGTTGTTCTAACACCTCATCTTCTGTGAATGGTATGGTATCTACTTCATTCCCATTTTTATATTTGGGAGTCACAGCTGGTCCATCTTCAGGATCTTCTTTAGTAAAAACAGAGCAGAAGTATTTGTTTAGCAACAGAGCAGAAGTATTTGTTTAGCTCATTATGGGACTTTACTGATTCTGAAAGGAGACAGTCAAATCTCATGACCACTGAATGCTTCGAAAAGGGTGGCCCTGCCTGTTCTGGGGCCTGTAGGAGGCATAGATCCTAACCAGACACCTAGAGGTCTGAAGGCATCTCCATGCTCCACCAAAGGCCCTGTGAGAGGCAGTTCTAATACTCTTTGCCTGACTTCCTGAAGCCTCTGGCAAAACCTCTCCAAGGTCTTCACCAATCTCTTCAGGTCCTAATCAATGAGAAATCCACCTCTAAAGAGAAATTGCTGAGCCATAATTTGGAGGCAGTATCAGCTGACCAATTATGAAGCCAAAACTAAAGCCTAGGCACTATGGATCTGGAAGAACCATTGATTGAGTCAAACTGAGCACCAGACCTCTATCTCACAAGAGGTGACAGTGGGACTTGAACCTGATTTCCTTGGTTCTCAGCTCAATGCATTAACCATCAGGCTACATCTTGACTGTCTAGCCTCTGGATTGTCCATCATATGCAGGATCCAATATAAAAGGGCTTAAGCCAATAGGCCTGCACACAGCATCACTGGTGAGCCCAAGATGGAGGTCACCAAGGTACTTCTAAAGAGGGACTCAATCTCTCTAATATGTGACTCCTTCAGTACACTGTTCTCATCCACAGGGCAGACGAGTACTGTATCACTTCGGTGACAAGGGTGCCTACCCAAAGAAGCCCTAAAGGTTCTTTCAGCTCACCCTGGAGCCAAGCATACAGCAGAAACAGGATCTCAGGATCCCTATGGCTCAGCTCAGGGGATTTCTCTCTGAGAGACTATGAGCTGCTACACAGGATCAGGTAAAAGAATGAGTGCAGCAGGATGCTGTATACCCTTCAGGAGAGGACCCGCCTGCTAACCTTGCCTGTGAGCGACTCCACAACATGCAGAGCCATCATAGCATCCTGAAGGGGCATGGGAAGGTCCCTACAGTGAAATAGGTAGATCACAGAGATCCTGGCCTTCCACTAGAGAATCATCCCATTCTCCTCAAACTTACCATCTGGAAAAAGAGATTTCTCTACAGCAGTGGTTCTCAACCCAGTCCTCTGGGACCTCCAGGCCAGTCAGGTTTTCAGGATATCCACAATGAATATGCATGAGATAGATCTGCATGCACTGCCTCCATTTTATGCAAATCAATCCCATGCATATTCATTGCAGATATCCTGAAACCCAGACTGGTCTGAGGATCCCAGAAGACTGGGTTGAGAACCACTTCTCTACATATCCCAACCAACCCCCATAGAGGATAAGACTGGGTTCCTGGAGGAACAGACAGGTGAAAGGGCAAAGCCAGAGTGCTTAACCCTCTTACCACCCATGACAGAGGCATTCAAGTGCTCCAGGTTCAGCATATGGTAAGCCTGGGCTTGAACCTCTCCAAAGGGGACTGTCAATCAGCTAGAAGAGACTGAAAACAACCTGTAAGCTTTTTCAGGAGCTGCAGTTCAATCTGATGAAAAAGGGGCCCCAGAGGGTCTTCACGGACCAATGGACTTGAAGCTATGGCCACCTCACCTGGATCCCCTCCACAGGGACCAATTAGCCATTTCTTTTTTTTTTGTCAAATGTTGCACATAATGACTGAGAAAGTGCTAATTAGCCATTTCAAATGTCTACATTGCCTACTGGTGGGACTAAAACAAGGAGGTGTGGCAGGGGCCCCAGAAAAGCATAAGACCATGGGCATTCCTTCCACAATTGAGACAACGAATAGCAGGACTGGGGGTCACTGGCTGCATCGAGCCACAGTGGCAAAAGGAAAAAAGGACCTTAAAAAAATAAACACCAAAAGAAGAGGCAAGGGCCATGGTGAAAAAGGAGTCCCAAAAATCAAATCCCAGCACCTGTTGGGCTGACCAGGGAAACCCGGAGTTGTCAAGTTCCCCACTTCCTGAGCAAGATTTTTTTGCCATGCATTGCAATGTAGTACTGCATTTGTAGTCCCTGATTTTATTCATTTAAATCAGTGCTACAAGTCCCATAATGCATCAGAATGAATGTCAGAAATGTAGGACTGGCTTAAAATCTCACTCCTGGAACTGGATAGCTTGGCAATTCTAAAAACCTGAGCAGGGATGCCCACAAAGGCCTGAGAGGTTTAGCTGACAAGAAAACACGTTTTTCTTCTATTTAGACCTGCTTTATTGCATGCAGCGAGAGAGCCAAATGCACAGCCCATTGAATTCATTCAATGGGAAGAAAATAAATCTGAAAAAAAGGCTAAGACCAAAAAAACATGCAGATAGAAGACAGCAAAAGGAAAGGGAGGCCTAGGCCCAGTTTATCAATCCCTCCTCAAGGACCCTGTGAGATCTTCTTGTCCACTTTCTGGCCCATCAAGCATTAGAAACTCAGGGGTAGAAGTGCTGAACAAAAGGCAAGCAATTGGCTCCAGGTAAAAGGGACATACTTAAGCTCCAAGCAAACATTGGACCTACAGATCTCAGTCACATAGGCCACAAGACCCCTGGGCAAGGGGAGACAAGTCTGTCTGCACTGCTGCACCAGTCCACAAACCTCACCATCTGATGGAGGCAGACAATACTGGCTTCTCTCAGTACTGC
The DNA here is from genome assembly GCA_033557465.1 of Ichthyophis bannanicus. Taxonomy (NCBI): domain Eukaryota; kingdom Metazoa; phylum Chordata; class Amphibia; order Gymnophiona; family Ichthyophiidae; genus Ichthyophis; species Ichthyophis bannanicus. The sequence continues at coordinate 1,608,880,732 of CM066031.1, forward strand.
ACAAGAGGATATACTGTGATGTCATCACTGAGCATTGCTTGTCTGCCTCCACCTGCTAGTTGGGGAGCATAACCCACTCATCTGGACTAGTCTAGCAGGATGATAAGGAAATTATTCATTCTCAGAAATCTGAATGTAGCATGATCATCTTCTTGTACAATGAGGTGATGGACGATGGACTTGTCTTGCAATCACTGAGCTTGAGGAGACCCCCTTCTTAATTTTGTACGAAAGTATAAAGAAGCCTGTAATCAGAAGCCCAGGGTCTTCTTTCCTCCAATGGAGTCTGAGGAAGCAGCAGAAACTGTCAGAGCCCATAAAGGAGTGCTGCATCTTACATGGCCAGGTAGGTCATCTGGCTAAGCTTAACTAAGCTGCAAGTTTAAATCAAGGGATTAAGAGGACTCTAATGTCTTTGGGGACTTAGGATGAAAGATCAGCTGGCAGAGTGCAATACCAGAGGAGTGCCCGCAGAATGGAGGTTCCAGCTGCTTGGAAGAATAAGAGAAATTCAGCTCAGAACTGTGAGAGAGACCTGCTACATAGCTAAGAGGACTCAGCACTGATGTAAAAGGAGGCCTGTCTCCCAGGTGCATCCCTCACCTCCCAGTCAAAGGGTGTTCTTTGGGATAATTTTCTTAAACCCTTTTGATATTTCTCTCTTAGGGAAGAAAACAAATATTCCTTAATTTTACATATCTCTTTCTAGGAGATATATGCCTGTATAACTTGTAGGGTTTAAAGGAGTTTGGTATTTTAGAGGGTAATTTTATAAAGGGTCGCTTAGTTAAAGTGCTCTTTAAGGCACATATGTTAAGTCCAGGGCCGGATTTACCTTGAGTGAGGCCCTACGCCAACAAAAATTGTGGGCCCCCAGCAGGGGCGGCCCAAGGGGGGTGCGGACCTCATTTGCATAAGGGGCCTCATTTGCATAAATATTTGCATAATGTTACCATATACTAACTTTTAGTAAACGTGCCTCTTAATGAGTGTATGGATAAAGAAAGACTAAAAGATTTCTACATTACTATAATCCAGTGCCAACTGCCAGACACATTAGGAACTACTACAAACACTGCCCATAGTAAACCCGCCGTATCCTAACAGCACTACCAGGACTCACAAAGCACCATACTCTACCAATCAAAAGGCAACACTGCAAATATTAAACCAATACATTTCAGAGAACAACAATACATGACCTACTGGGGAAAGAGAACAAGTGGCAATGTCAAATAGGAATTATATAAACAGAACACCTCAGCTCAGTTACACATGCAGAACATAGACCATCACCAAACAAGTAATCACAATTTAGAAATAGGAAGACAATAATTAAACTGGGAATCCCAAAAGCCAAACTTGGAATGTACAACACTGTAGAAATAAAACTATACATTAATTTGCTCTTGTACTAAACAAAGCGCAGATGTTAATGATGCACATTTACCAGAGCTGACATATTCCAATTAATAAATTCAAAATAAAGAGATATTTTTCTACCTTTTGTGCATTTTTTCAGCTGCAATTGCTCCAGCCACTTTCTTCTGGTTTCTTCGTGTCTTCTGCTAACTCTCCATCGTCTGCTGTCCATTTGTCCTTTCTTCTCTCTTCTAGATTTTTTTCCATTCTCTCTCTACATCTGCTTTAACATACTAATCTTTCTCCTTTTGCTCTTTCCTCATTCCTATTTCATCCACTCAAATTTTACCCCTCCATCCTCAATCCCCACTTACTCTCCCAATACCCGGCCAATTGTAGATTTTTTATCCCTCCCACACAAAATATTTTTTCCCTTCTCCATTTTACTCTTCCAGCCCCATCCCATTCTAATCCTCCCCCAACATCAGCTCCCTTCTAGTTCCAGCCTCACCCAGCATCCATTCCCTTCTAGTCCTTGCATCAGCCCATTTCCAGTCCTAGCCATCCATCAGCCCATTTCCAGTCCTAGCAACCCCCCAACCCAATACCAGTCCTAGCCCCCCCATCACCCCACTTACAGTCCTTAACCCCCCATCACCCCATTTTCAGTCCTTAACCCCCCATCACCCCATTTTCAGTTTAAGCCCCCCCTATAACCCATTACCAGTCCTAACCCCCCATCAGCCCACTTCCAGTCCTAACCCCATCAACCCATTTCCAGTCAGACCCCCATAGCCCATTGCCAGTCCTACCCCCCCCCCATCAGCCCACAGCCCATTACCAGTCCTAACCCCATCATCCCACCTCCAGTTTTAACCCCCCAGCCCATTTCCAGTCCTAGCCCCCCATAGCCAATTACCAGACAACCCCCATCACTCAGCCCACAGCCCATTACCAGTCTTAACCCCCCCAAAGCCCATTACCAGTTCTAACCCCCCCCCCAACAGCCCATTACCAGTCCTAACCCCATCAGCCCACCTCCAGTCTTAACCCCCCAGCCCATTTCCAGTCCTAGCCCCCCCCCATAGCCCAATACCAGACAGCCCCCATCAGCCCACAGCCCATTAACAGTCTTAACCCCCCCCAAAGCCCATTGCCAGTTCTAAGCCCCCCAACAGCCCACAGTCCATTACCAGTCCTAACCCCATCAGCCCACCTCTAGCCTTAACCCCCCCCAGCCCAGCCCAGCCCAGCCCATTTCCAGCCCCAGCCCCCCAATAGCCCATTACCAGCCCTACCCCCCCCAGTCCATTTCCAGCCCCAGCCCCCCCAATAGCCCATTACCAGTCCTACCCCCCCCCATAGCCCATTACCAGTCCTAACCCCATCAGCCCACCTCCAGTCTTAACCCACCAGCCCATTTCCAGTCCTAGCCCCCCCATAGCCCATTACCAGACAGCCCCCCATCAGCCCACAGCCCATTACCAGTCTTAACCTCCCCCCAAAGCCCATTGCCAGTTCTAAGCCCCCCCAACAGCCCACAGTCCATTACCAGTCCTAACCCCATCAGCCCACCTCTAGCCTTAACCCCCCCCAGCCCAGCCCAGCCCAGCCCATTTCCAGCCCCAGCCCCCCCAATAGCCCATTACCAGTCCTACCCCCCCCCATAGCCCATTACCAGTCCTACCCCCCCCCCCCGGCCTAAAGTAAAATTTAATTTAAAAAAAAAACCTGGTGGCTGCCGCCGCCGCGGGACCCCCTCTGCTGCCGCGGGGGCCCCGTCTACAAGCTGAAGCCGTCGGGTCGGGTCGGGTCGGGTCTCTCTCTCTCCCTCCCTCGCTGCAGGCTGCAGGCTGCGAGAGACGCGAAGGGAGAGCATCTCCTCGCGTCTGTGTTAAGCCGGCAGGGGCTGATGGGAAATCCCATCAGCCCCTGCGGGCTTAACACAGACGCGAGGAGACGCTCTATCTTCGCGTCTCTCGCAGCCTGCAGCGAGGGAGGGAGGGAGAGAGGGAGGGAGAGACCCGACCCGATCCGACCGCTTCAGCTTCAGCTTGTAGACGGGGCCCCCGCGGCAGCAGAGGGGGCCCCGCGGCGGCAGCCACCAGGTTTTTTTTTTTAATTGAGTTTAAAAAAAATTAACTGGTTCTTTTTTTGTGGGCCCCTGCCGGCTGTGGGCCCTACGCCATGGCGTACATGGCGTATAGGTAAATCCGGCCCTGGTTAAGTCTATTTTATATAGAGAAACAGGTGCCTATTTGTCTTTATAAAATTCTAGCACAAGTTGCATAACGTGTGCTTACATTGCAGGTCCAGACATTCACATCAGCCCTAGAGCTGGTGGGTGTGCATATGGGCCCAAATTCTGCCCATATGCACACTCACCAACCAAAGCGCATGCTTTTACACTGGCCTGTATTTCATAAGAGTAATTTACATGTCTGTGTGGCCCCATATGCGCAGGAATGATTTTATAAAACTACATCTAGATTGTACATAACATTATACAATGGTGGTGCTTAATTTAGGTACCAAGCTGTCTGAAGGTGGAAGTTTACAGTTTCTTACAGAAAGAGGGCCAGAGTAAGCCAGAAGAGCGCTTCAGGTCCAATGACATTGAACTCCATGTCCATCTCCATTAACCCTTTTTGATTTGATACTGCGTTTTGCCCCTCATCTTATGAACTCTAACTACTTCAGTCATGGGGATCACCAATAAAGATGTTCTAATTACACATATCCTCGGGTGTCCACTTGCCTTTTTGGTATTTGACTTCCCCTTAAGCTTAGGGTTACCAGATTTTTGGAGAGCAAATCTGGGACACCTGGGCAGGGCTGAGCTGGGCTGGGAGGGACAAGCATTCTTCCTCCTTGGGCGTCTTTCCATATATATTTCAAAATGACCAGTCTAAGTAACATTTAGTAATTTCACGTTTAAAAAGACATGGCAACCCTTCTTGAGTTATAAGCGAGCATACATACATGTCCACTTACACTTTATTTTCTATGTATAGACTATTCTGTACATTTCTAAACTTCTTCCTCTTTTTTCAGAAAAGGTTATGCTTACATTTTTTCGTACTATGATTGAAAAGACTGCATTAGAGGGTATGCAGGAGAAGCAATGTCCTTTGCCTCAGTCCCCACCGAAATCAGAGACAAGAGGTGATCAGGGCTGGTGCCAGGGTATGAGGCATCCTAGGCAAACCTCATCGCTTGCGCTCCCCTGCTCCCACTCCTGCCTCCTTCCCAGCCCCCTCCCCCCCCCCCCCCGCTCCTCTCTGGGAACTGCAGCGGCAGCAAAGGGTTCTAACAGCTCCATAGCATTTACCTAAACCTCCAGCACGGCGAGACTGTTTGCACTTCCACCCCCTCTACTACCTGATGACGACATCCTTTAGCATGGTGGAAAAATGGCTTATTATCTGCTTCTACCCCCATACATATGAAGTCAGCACAGACATTGGAGAGGGCATCGGGGGGGGGGGGAGGGAAGGAACTGCACACAGCCTCACAGCACCAGAGGTTTAGGTAAGCACTGCGGGGTCTTTTAAACTCTTTGCCGTTGCTATAGATCCCTGAGTTAGGCGGCACTGGCGGCAATGGGCCACCCCTAGACCATTGGTGCTCTAGGTGGTCACCCAGTTTGCCTAATGATCATGCTGGCCCTGGAGGTGGTTATAGTCCATGGAGTCTGGGACACCACCTCAAAATTGGGGACAAACCCCAGAAATCGGGGACATCTGGTAACCTTACTTAAACTGCCTCCCCTTATCCACCAAGACCCTTTACACTATCTTGATGAACTGTTTTTTGTTTAAAAAAAATGTCTCTACTGAAAGCACCAGTTACCACTGCATTCTTTCTTTTATGTAGGACCTCTGAGGTCATCCTTACTCCTAGTGAAGGACCGCCTACATAAATAAAATCATAGCATGGAAAAGAACGCTTTTTTTGCTAATGCAAAAGCACTACAGAAATCTAAAAGCTGGGTTTGCATTGCTCTGTTCAGCAAGGAAGAAGGTCACTGTAAATAGTAAGACCAGAACACTTGAAGATTCTGAAAAACCAAAAAATGGGTTTGTTTTTGGATTTTCCAAAGTTTTCCCAATTTTCAGTTTGTCACACATTCACTTTTAATGTCTGCACTGTCTGCAGGATAGAACATTCAACTGCATGCAGTACAAGCATTAATTTTCAGGTTATGCACATACAAATGAGTTTACACACTAAAGTTTTTAAGGGCGTCTAAACAAACTGAATGTCCACTAATGAATGCACATCCGTATGAAAAAGATGTCTTGATTCTCTTTTGTATAAGAAAATAGAGATTGAGATTCATAAGAAGGAGTCAAACAGAGAATATCAGGATAAGGTAATGAGTTTCTGCATTCTACTCCTGGCTAGAAGATCACTGATTCTTTTAATTTGATTTGTTATAAGTTATTGATTACAACAGGATTAACTGTGCAAAATTAATAGATACCCAAAAAAGAACTACTGTGAGGCATCTCACGTGAATTTCAAAAATCTAAGCTGTATAGGCAGACTTGTTACTGAGAAGTCTGACTGTGTGTCACAAAGTAAGTTTTCAAAAAATGGAGTGCTCTACAGCCTCTATGCAACGTAAAAATCTTCAACTGAATTCCTGGAATATCTAATGGGCATGCAGACAATGAATCACATTAATCAAGGCCTATATGGAAACACACACTGCAGGTACAGATTTTCAAAGCCATCTATGCAGGTTTTGCATTCTTTTCAGGGTCCTTCTTAGTGGCACCGTCTCTGAAAGAGGTCTGACTCATAAAAGCAGAGTCTAGGGTATTCACTTGTGTGCGGCCGAGGCTTTTGAATCTGTGTTGTTGTGGTAGGCTATGGCCTAGCATGGCCTGCTCCTATGAAAGGCCTGTAAGTTAGGCCTGGATCCTAACTCCCATTATAGCTAGAAAAGAACCAAAAATCTGTGAAAAATGAGAAAACTGTTTTAAACTGCTTAATAAGAAGTTTTTTTGAATTCATAAGTCTTCCATTATTCTCTTGTGTGTGAAAGAACAGAAATGTTTAAATATATGCATTCCTGGAGCTAGGGATAACCTTGCAGTAGAGAAGTAACGAAATCAAGAACTGCACCATTGTTAGAGCAATCCTAAGGGAGGGGGCCGGTTGCTAGGCTCCGGAGGGATTTCTAATTGGACAAATGAAGGGAATGTAAAACCAATGAGAAGTTTGCATGTATCGAGTTGGAACCAATAGAAAGTTCTCATGTATCAAACTGAAAAAGAGGTATAAATGGTTATATGTCTCCGTATAAACCTTTGCTCAGTTCCTTTTGAAGCTTTGACTGACTGGGCCTGTGCACAATAAACTGGCTTGGACCCTGTCAATTGACTCCTGAACTTGTTCATTGATTGCACTTTGCTACAGCATTGTGTTTTAGATATAAACTGAAGGCATAGATGCCAAAGGTGAAAAATCCCAAACAGTGAGATTTACCACCCCAGAGGGTGAGACTATAATTCAAAGAGTGAGATTTTTTTCAGATGGTGCATCCAGGGTACAAATATAAAAAGATTTAAATGTAGAATTGCTTTGCAAATTGAAAAAGCAGCAAGAAAAGGATACAGACAAAGTGGAGATGATATGGGTAAATTCTCTGGGCTGAATATTACTCTCCACTCAGTGGCTAAAAGTACGTACAGAGTTTTCACAGCACCCATACGTTTAGTTACAGGGAAAAGGGAGAGTGCAGGAGGAGGAATTACACAGGAAGGTGAGCTCAGATTTCTTCCTGCTGGTTTGGCATTATGGTTTTACTTCTCTTAGAGATGTCCTTATCCCATATGACCCCATTTTAGCAACTGAAAATTCATGTGACCCCGAAATGATGAGGAAACCAAAATCGTAGGCCTCCAGTCTCCTTCCCCTCCCTCCCGTCATCTAAAGTACAAAGAAGGGGTAGCAGCAGCAGTCAGCACAGGGTCCCTTGTGTCGGTGTGCAGTGTGCGTACTCAGCATGGACTTCCAGTCTAACAGGAGGGGGGGAGTAATGGCCTATGAATGTTCACTGGCCACCTGTGGCATAAGTCACAATGAAAGTCCAGAGAGAAGAGAAAATGGCCATGTTTCTGTGATCCCACCCACTGATATGTGACCCCATTTGGGGTCCCAACCCCAAGTATGGGAACTACTGTCTTAGAAACACTTTTACAAAAGCCTGCTGTGTGGATTTGCCATTAACGCAACGATCTCATGCATGTTACTGACAAAGGCTGCAGGTTGGCTGTTGGGAGCATGTTCAGTATGTCCCCGGCAGCTAATGTGTGATGTGTTTTCCCAATGTGCCACTCTACTAGAGGAGTCATTAGGTGAACCCAGATTAAGAACTGCATTGCAGCTGAACACACAGCAATTCCTCTCCATACCCACTCTCCTCCTATTCCCCATCTTATCCATTTTCGCCAACTAATGTGTGCTTTAGCATGCAAAGGGAGGCACTATTAGGCACTCATGTTTCCAATTGCCTGAAGCCACATGTTAAAATGTCCATTAACCAGCTAACAGGCTTTGATAAAAGATGCCCTTAGTCTTGTCTTTTATGAAAGCAATGATCAAGATCACACTGAGGCTATAATGCTTAAGAAAAGGGGTTCAAAGAGTGTGAGAGTGAGAAAGCCTTCAAATGGCATCTCTGTGAAGGCCTCACTTTTCCAGAAGCCTTTCATTACATGATGTCTAGGGAACACAGTTCCTACATGCCTATGGAGGTTGGGGTAGCTAGAGGGGCCGGAGGTGCAAGCTCCAGGTATACTTTGTTTCATATATTTTATGATTATGTGATTCCTGTTCTTGTGATTCTTGTGTGATATGTGATTCTTGTGTTTACTTTTGTCACCTTGGCCACTTAGCTGTAAGGGAGCCAATAAATATAAGAAAATGAATAAATAACGCCTAAGGTTCAGTGGATGCCTAATACTTCAATCTAGGAAACTTCGTTAGGTTCCTAATGTTAATGCCTATTTTCAGGAAGTTTCTCAGACATGTTCCCTGATCCATGCACAGGGCCTAGAAGCAGCCAAAGCTCCGGAGCCTCACTGCATGGGTGAGATGTGCAGATTTCTTAATAACTGGGCAATGTTCTGGGGAAAGAGAAGTCTTTTTCAAAAGGATGGACTCTCCTTTAACCTATATGGGTCCTAGGTGCTGGTACTAACATTTAAAAAGGAGAGAGTACATTGTTTAAATTAGATTTTAGGGGAAAGTCGACAGTCGTTGGAGCGTATGGTACAGAGTTAGGTATCTTCAAAAGATATTGGCAAAATTCTGAACTTAAAATGTCACATTAGACAAATTGTGGTAAAGAAAATAGTAGCTCAAGTGCATAATGAACACAGAGGTAAATGATTCCAAATAATCACCTACAAATCTTAAGCAGTTTATTTAGCAATTTATTTATTTCATCCTGACTACACACATTAACTAATCACTCTAAGGTTGTTGCAATACAAATTTCATATAATGCAAGTGAAATTAAGAAAATGTATTATTTATTTAAGAGATTTGATATACCACTATTCAAATTAAACTACATAGCGGTTCGCAACATAAGAAATTAAACTAGACGCCACTTATAAACATAACAATTACAAATTATGAATTAAGAAAATGGTATCTAAATTGCATTTTGTTAATAATATTTGTTGTCAATCAATCTACCATCTTCCTAAATAAAAAAAATATTTTAAACTTTTGTATACAAATGCCAGACGTCTCAAAAATAAGATTGCAGAGTTAAAAGGTGTGGCACTAAGAGATAGTCACTAACCTGCAATAAGGGAATAACACATGATATTCACAACTTAAAGCTCATTAAATGGCAGTCATGTGTCATTTTACCATAAGGTATCTCAGGGTTCCCTTTTTTTTTTTTTTGTAAACTGTTTATTGAAAACCAAATAATACAGAACATGCAAAACACTATTTAAAAAAAATGGCATTCCTGGTGATCTCTCAGCCCAGGATTCCTCAGCAAATCAATTATATAAATACAGCAAAAAAAAATTTACAATATTCCCCTCTCCCTCCCTTCCCCCCCACCTTCCCCCACCAACTTCCCTCCCACCCCTCAGCCTCCCCCTTCAGCAACCAACCCCCATAGTGAACATGCATAGTAATCATAATACGAGGGTCATTTTTAAAGTAAGAACCGATTGCGCATCGTGTCCGCACGATCTGTCAAGCGACGTCCGTTCAAGGTCAGCCACTCTTGGCCAGTCTCTCACTACGCCGCCATTACGTTTCACGTCTCTGCCAGTGTTGGTTGTATGGTTATACTGCTTCGTTTGTCGCCATTTCAATCAGTAATCCCTCTGATTGTGAAGTGCGCTCGGTTATCCGTTTTTTAAATGCAAAACAAGTTAGTCCAGCTGAAATTCACCGGCAGCTTGTTGAAGTGTATGGGGAAGGTGTAATGAATGATGTTTAAGGAAGGAAGGACAAATGTTCATGATGAAGAACGATCTGGACGGCCTACTGTCATGAATGAAGACCTCACACAAGAAGTTGATGAGGAAATTCGCCAAAACAGGTGCTTCACTATAGACGAGCTGCATCAGACATTTCCACAAATTTCAAGATCAGTAGTTTATCACATTCTTACTGACAAACTGCAGTACAAAAAAATGTGTGCGAGATGGGTGCCGAAAATGCTGGACGAACTTGTTTTGCATTAAAACCGGATAATCGAGCGCACTTCACAATCGGAGGGATTACTGATTGACATGGTGACAAACGAAGCAGTATAACCATACAACCAACACTGGCAGAGACGTGAAACGTAATGGCGGCGTAGTGAGAGACTGGCCAAGAGTGGCTGACCTTGAACGGACGTCACTTGACAGATCGCACGGACACGATGCGCAATCGGTTCTTACTTTAAAAATGATCCTCGTATTAGTATCCCACGACCTTCTCAACCCAATTGAAGCACTTCATTCCGGACACGAGGCCTCAATATCTGAATATATGGTTCCCAAATTAGCAGGAATAAGGCCCTAAAGTGAACTAAGCAGTCATCGCACGTTTTCGTGCATGGTAACTGTTACCCCAGTACAAAGGAACTGAAAACACAGCCTGATTCGCACGCTAATTACCAGTCGCGTGTCGGGGTGGTGAACGGCCAGGATAGGGGCAGAAAGTAGATGTGGAGGGCACTTTACCGTTAGTGTGGATCACAGGTGTAGTTTTGGGGGCCTGGGGGAGGGCATGCACCCACAAATATTGCAGGCACTAATGGTGAACTGGTCCCCCTGCTCCCACTGCCAGTATGACTTCCTCACCCTTTGGCCCCTCAAAGTAAGAAGGCAAACTATACCAGTGGCACAGGGAGAGATATCGTGCTCTGGCAATGTAGCAATTAGCATGGATGCCTGCGCTGAAGTTCACAAGCTGCATTACGTGTGAAATAACAATGCCAGCTTTGAGATGACATTATTTTTCCTTCCCAGGAGCACTGGGCCTCTAGCATGTGGCTTGAGGCTCCCAGGCATCATCTTAAAGAGAATGCTTATTACAAACTGTTATGCAGACCCTTCCCCCACCACCACTAAGGTCCCCCCACCCCACTAAAAGGGAAAGGGAAGGGATTTTGGATGTAACTCACACAGCTCAAGGCAAATTTATTCAAGTACAGTGAGACATTTCCTAGAGTCCCCATCAGTACCCCAATCCCCCCAAAGACATATTAGGAACCTTCTCCTCCTTCCCCTCTCCTCCTCCCCCCTCCCCTCCCCCCAGAGCTTGACCTCTAGTGGTAGTACCATGAGACTACCACTAGGGGTCACCGGGCCATTTTGAACCCAGAGCCAGACAAAGCAGGAGCCACTGAGGATCATTCCTGCCCCATAATGCTAGACACTAGGGACTGAGGCAGGCAAAGGGAGTCTTAAGGGCTCAGGGATTTGTTCTGCATGCTAGTGGCTCACACAGTACATTTTTCTGCGATAAAATTCCTAATTTTACTGCAGCTTGGAAACTATCCCTCTAAGTTCATTATTGTTCCTCGCTTGCTACTGCCCAGAGACGTTCCACTTACTCAGAGGCAGCGACATTGTAGGAGTTGTCATGGTGAGCAACAATATTTATGATTTTAATTATCTGTAATTTTGCACTTTACTGGGCGCTTCTTTGGCATAACTGCAAACTTCAAGCCAAAAATGACCAGCAATATAGAGAGCAGGGCATTTCTGAAATCCTTCCGTAAAATAATAATCAATCACATATGGCTCTTCCAGGTCCTCAGTGTAAATCTTTCCTATCTCTGTAATTGTTACAGAAGGACAGAGAGAGCTTAGGCTTCAAGGACAAACGCAAGCACTATAAGAGAGAGAGAGAGAGAGGCTCTTTAGGGTTCAGAGTGCTGCTGAAATGACTCACTGAATAATAAAGAGTGAGCTCTCTGCAACCCACTGGAAATCTGTTAGTAAATATGTCACAGATGCCATTACTCATTCTGCATGGGCCAGTCAAGTAACTGCTACATTTGAGAGATTTTTTGACAGAATAACAGCTCTGAGGGAACATCTGAAACCATTTAAACAAAGTCCAGCACACAGGGCTAGTAATAATATTAACATGGATTTATACAGCATCTTTTAACCCAACAAGACCCTATAACATTCTGCAATTTTGTGTAAGGCAGTGGGACAAGCCTAGCTAACAATTGTGGTGGTTTATGGGCATGAAAGTTTTAAAAAATGAGAGAAAAGGCACACTGTTAATTTTACATTGACCAATTACAGCTGGATAAACTGGCACATGAAAGTTAAGGGCGCAAATGATTGAGATCTTCTCTCATAAAGACAGAAGAGAGAAACATCCCCAAGTGACCTGGCTGCATATTAAATCGTAGTTGTTGTAGCATTTAAGTGGCTTGTATAGGATTCCACAGCAAAAATTGAACTGAAAGGACTCAAGTACTCTCCGGGTTCTTAGCTAAGTCCATGTGACTAGCAACCTGATACTGCTCCATAGCTATGTTCTTGCCACAAAATGCTGTTTCAGCCAGATGAAATACAAGGGTGCTTCCAGGAATGGAAGGCATGGGTTTTCATAGCCAATGCAAGGGTTGTAGGCAACTTAAGTGAACCTTCTGCCTTGGCCCTTATCCTTGAATTTTCAGACCCCTCTCAAGATGTTCATAATTAACCTCAAGGCCTCTTTTACTAAAGTCTGTTAGCTGGCTACACGGCTACAGGCAGTTGGGAACACAAACACCCTGTAGTGCCTGCCTTTTAATCGCACGATGGAGTGGGGAATGGGTGTGGAGATCGCATTGCCACTAGCACCAGGACAGCTGCCACGTGCTCAGCGGCAACACGGCTCCTAATGTGGGTTTACCTAATGACTCCAGGGTACCTAGATAACAGAGTACCTATAAGAATTCTTAAAATGTGCCTGCTTTATAAAGGCCAAAAGCCAGCTCCTGAACGATCAATTTTTATTAAAAAGGACCTCATTGTATCATGAACTTTCACTAGCCCGTTTGATGGACTGTTGTTAGTGTCTTCCTTCAGCCGTTTGGAGTTGGATGACCGCTGGACCTTTATGACAAACTCTGAAGAAAATAACTGTTTGTTGTGAATTGCAGTCCTCTTTAATAAGAATGTATTGTTCAGGAGCTGTTTTTTGTTCTTTGAGCATCTAGTGCGCCCTAAATATTGTTGAGACGTCAGTTGGTGATCAATTATGTTTTATAACGGCAACGTGGGCAAGTTTTGTGCCTGTATAAAAGAGGCTCCCAGTGGTGTACAAATTCTCTTGCACAAATGTACACCTGCTTGAGGCAGCTGTACTCGATTTTATAAAAATAAGTGCACACATCGCAAGTCCATCCCTGCTCAGCTTAACTATGCCCACAGGAATACCTAGGTGCAGTTTACATAACAGTTATAAGTGTTGAGGACAGAAATTTTAATTTTGTTTGACTTACTATTTATTTATTGGATTTATCATTTTATTCAGGATTCTTTTTTTTAATTTTTTTTAAATTTCAGGGCAATGTTACCTTTGGTGCCCCCATCTTGTCCAGTAGTGCAAACCATACTTCATTTATGTATCTATTGATAAACAGTGTGCATTATTGAGCAATAGCGCCCGCTACTGAGCAAGAGGATGCATGTCTGAACAACAGTGCATGCTACTGCTCAAAAGTGTGCACTGCTGATAATACAGAAAAAAATATTCTTCCTGTCATTCAGGTCAAAAAACATGTCATTTCAAACGAGTGTCCATCTCTAATAAAATGACTAAAAATACACGAGAATACATGTTCTCCTATCAGTACGTGTGTACTTCTGTGTATGTATAGGCCTACACAGTTTTCTAAGAGCCACTTTCTGCATGTAAAACATACTTCACGTGCAGACAATGCTTTATAAGATTACCCCTATCGAGAGCAATTTCCAAAAGCCACTTAAACAGGTAAATAGACTCTTGCCCACCCTCCTTGTAGTATGTGCTGATGTTTTTTGAGCTTGGATAGCTCTCAGGACCTATTGATGACAGTAGCTGCCACTAGCTAGACTGCCTGGTGGTTAAAGCACTGTTGCGCTAGGTCATGTTCCCTATTATTTATTTATGGATCTAGGTTAAGTCTTTTCAGTAGTAGTTCAAGGCCAGTTACAATCTAAGTTTTATATCTGAGGCAATGGCGGGTTAAGTGACCATGGCTTTCCTGGTTCTCAGCCCACTGCTCTAACCACTAAGCTATCCCTCTACTTCTCATTGAAGTGGGGCTGGCCCAACCATCAGACAAACTAGGTAGGTGCCTAGGGCAGCAGCTTCTGGGGGGGGGGGGGGGGTAAGAACAAGGCATTCAAAACTAAAGAATAGATTCTGACGGCTAGTGAGGAGGACATAAGACTTAAAGTTTGCCTAGGATGCCAACACCTTGAACCAACTCTGGGGCCGACCCTGCATTGAAGTGCTGTTCTATGCTGCAATTCACGATTTTATACATTTGATAATGCTGATTTTCTCCCATTGCCTTAGGTATAAGCTTAGAATGCAAGCCCTCTGGGGACAGGGAAATGCCTACTGTACTTTAACTATTACTAGAAAAGCGTGAGTGAAATACTAAAATAAATAAATTAAAATGTAAAGAGCTCTAGTGGTTCTACTGGTCAAAACGAGTGCCTAGACTTAGGAAATATGCAAGTCTGTAAGAGTTCTGCAGGAGTAAGGCAAAAGTAGTAGGAGTCCCATCAAAAAGAGAGGGAATTATGATCTTTTAAATAGGGCAGTATTTTGTCTTTGGTTGGCATGGAGGCACATTCCAAATGGGACGGCCACGTGCAATCTGGGATGTCAAAGCCAGAACGTCTGAAAAGAAAGGCAGGCACGTGCAAGTTCAGGCACAACTCCAGAAACAAGGACATGTCTGACATGCATGTGTATCAATGTCTGTATAGACATCCCCAGGAGAGCATTTCAGAACCAAAATGTCTAATAGCATAATGGTTAAAGTAGTAGCTTAAGAACTGGGTGATCAGGGTTCAAATCGCAGTATGAGACATTGTAATCTAAAGCTAGTCACTTAATTCTTCATCTTCTCTATATGACTCAGCTGCTGCTGGGATAGAATAGGGAGATGTAAGTCCATTACCCCTCCTCAGACATGCCTCTGCCACACTCTTATGCCTACTTGAATGTCTCTGTACTGGAGTCATCTGCCAATGATATTTGTGGAAGGGTTATGGAGTCATGTCTGTGATTTCAAGGTCCCCATGCATGTCTGCAGAAGTCCAAACCACAACTAGACCTTTTAGAATGACCCTCAAAGAGTGTCAGTGGGAATTGAACCATGGTTTTTCCTGGCTCCTAGTCTGCTGTTTTAGCCACTAGATTACTTCTGCACTAACCAACCTGAAATGGAGCAGGGATAGACAGGGACTGTACCTTATGCTTGACATGCGGCACAATAGCATGTACTATCTGTGAATGCAACAAATAACACAGAGCAGTTCCTGCCAACTCAGCAGGTGAGGTTAAGTGCCTCTGAGTTCTTTACAATGCAGTTAATGTTCAGTAATTGTATTGTTTCTGCAGTAAGTGTATGGGAAGGTGCTGGACATGCACCTCAGCAGTGAACACATAGGCTCTGCAGTTACCATGTGTTAATATTGGCCATTAACATATGGTAACTGAAACAGATTTTAATGCAGCTTAGTAAAAAGGATGGCCAAAGTTCTTTTTTTTTTTTTTTTCACAGAGACTAGGTGAAAATCCTTAGTCAGACATATGCAATGCATAGAACATTCCTAGTTTAATGATCCCCAGACTCAAAAACCCTGTTTGGTTTGCTTCAAAAGGCAGAAAATGGCATAACTTTCATCTTGGTTGTCCTTAGAGTAGTCAATGGTCTTTGAACTAAGGATGAACTAAATGGCTAGAATTATATTTGAGTCACATCCAAACCTGGAAATGGGTGGGGAATAATAAGATCAAGAAAACAATTAGTATTCAATCAAAAGAAGCCATAAATCACACCAGACAAATCCAAGCTGTTCAACAGCTCAATTTGTATACACTAAATCAAGAACATTTGTGGACTGGCTCAGATCAAGGTAAAGATTTTTTTTTTGGGGGGGGGGGTGTTACAAGGTTTGAATCAGGAAGTCAAACAAGCTTGAACCCAAAAATGGACTGGAACTCACCTTTATTTGAAAGTCCTGTTGCACTTGAACTGGAGCAAACCCATGAAAACATCTTTCAGAGTGTCAATTTAGAATAAGGTTTTGACTAATGAAAACCGATGTGGGCCATTGACTGCTCCAGATCAGACTGAACTAGAATAGGCACATAAAACCAATATCTGACAGGATCTATATTTCAGTTTATTTAGTTTAGTTAGATTCTTGTCAA
The DNA here is from genome assembly GCA_033557465.1 of Ichthyophis bannanicus. Taxonomy (NCBI): domain Eukaryota; kingdom Metazoa; phylum Chordata; class Amphibia; order Gymnophiona; family Ichthyophiidae; genus Ichthyophis; species Ichthyophis bannanicus. The sequence goes on from CM066031.1 coordinate 1,608,897,016, forward strand.
TCAGGTTGCTGCCATTGCTATATTCAGTTCTTCACGTCTTTTCCCTACCTTTAATAGAGGGACGCAAACCATGGAGAGATGGCTTCCTAATAACCCACACTGCCTCCAATTTCATAGGATTTAATTTAAACTGTTTTAAGCCATTGACCCCAAGCAGGCATTCAGTTGAGAGTGATCAGGAGATATTGAATCCAAAAAGACCACTATCTGAAAATCATCAAACTAATGTAGCACAAGTTTTGTATAGGAGTGGCCAGGCGTGCCAGAAACGGATTAAAATGAATAGGCCCAGAACTGACCCATGGGGAACTTCAAAAGAGAGGCTATAAACTTTTGGCATTGCAGATCCAATTGTAAAACAGTAAGATAGGAAGAGTTATGCATGAACAAGACCCCTAATACCTAGGTTGTGCAAACAAGCCAGCAGAAAGGTAGGATCTACCAAATCAAATGCTGCACTAAGTTAAAGTGATATAATAAAAGCAAAATGTGCCATTTCTAGGTTGCATCTGATTTCATACATCAAGTCATTCAAAAGCAATTAGTACATCAATGGTCCGGGCCCTTGTCGGAAGAACTGGCAGGGTACTTTAGCAGAAAAATACAAGACATTCAACAGAGTTTCTTAGTAATTCAAACAGCCTCTGTTGGTCATGCTTTGTCCACAATTTCTACTTCCACCCTGCCCACTCGAAACTTAGAGAAGACTATCACTCTTGCATATAGCTGGTCTTCCTTTAATCTTGCAACTGTCTCTACACTGTCAAAGGTTATTATGGCTGGTTTATAAAAAAAAAAAAAAACCTTGTACATTAGCCTCTATTCCATCGAAATGGTTAGCTGAACCTTCTTTGCCTTTGAGATCAATAGCATTGAAAATCATCAATCATAACCTTGATTCAGGGGTAGAAAGCAGTAGTTTGCCCATTGTTTAAACAACCAAAGTTAGATGTCTCTGAACCTTCCAATTACTACCCTGTCTCGCATCTTGCTTGTATATCCAAATTAACAGAGAAAATTGTGTTTACTCAGCTCTTAGATCATGTCAAGAAATATACATACTTCATCCCCGGCAGTCAGGCTTCAGATCAGACCATACCACTGAAACTATTTTACTATTCTTACTTGCTGCAGTTCATCGTGCATTAGATCATGGAAAAATTATACTGGCTGTTTCTCTGGACCTATCCTCAACCTCTGACATAATAAATCGATTCTCCTGTCCAGATTAATGGATTTAGATATTGGTAGTACTGTTTTACACCTTTTTTTCCAACCAATCTTTTACAGTACAGATAGGCTCACACTCATCTACCTCTTATCCTATTACCTGTGGCATACCACAAGGTTCAGTACTGTCACTACTTTTGTTTAATGTTTTCTTGGCTCCTCTAACTCAGCTAGTTCAAAGCAAGGGAATAAGTGCTTATTATTACGTGGATGATATCTTGCTGTTAGTGTATACAGATTCATTAACCCCTGATCTGTCAGAACTACACCACCACCTTCAAAACAATGCATTCTGGCTTGCTCAGAATCATTTCAAACTTAAACGAAAACATAAGCAGCCTAGTGTACGGGAGGGTCCACAACTCTGAACTTTGTCCCCATTCTTCATAATTCACTGGTGCAGTTTCAACCCTTCCTAAAGTATTTGAGAGTGTATTTAAAAACAAATCTCACATTTGAAAAATAGATTAATGCAATCTGCAAAAGTTCTTTTCTTGCTCTCTGACAATTTTGTGCACTTCGCCCTTTTCTCGATGCACCTGCTTTAAAAGCTATTGCCCTCAACTTTATTGTAATGAGACTGGATTACTGTAATGTAATCTATACCAGTCTACCAGTAGCAGCATTTAAACCCTTACAAACTATCCAGAATGTAACTGTTCACATTTTGAGTTACGCTTCCGAATTTGATCACGTAACCCCATTGCTTTTCCAACAACATTGGCTACCAATCACCTATCAGATTCAGTATAAGTTCTAATATTGACACATAAGACTTTATACTGCAATATGCCTACCTATCTTGCCTCTCATATAAGAAACATAGAAACATGACAGCAGAAAAAGACCACATGACCTATCTAATCTGTCCTTCCATATCAACCACTACAACAGTTCCCTTTTTTCATTTAGAGAACCTCTGTGCTTGTCCCATGCTTTTTTTGAATTTAGGTACTGTCCTCATTTCTACCACCTCCACAGGGAGACTTTTCCACGTATCTATCACTCTTTCTGTACAAGAAATATTTCCACATATTGCTCCTGAGTCTATCTCATTTCACCCTCATCCTACTGTATGTCCCCTCGTAGCAGAGTTTGCTTTCAACAGAAAGAGGTTCTCCTCCTGTGTATTTATGCCACTGAGGTATTTAAATGTCTCTATCATATCACCTCTATCCCGCCTTTCCTCTAAGGTGTACATATTAAGATCCTTAAGTCTGTCCTCATATGCTTTATAATGAGGACCACTAACAATTTTAGTAGCCACATTCTGTACCGACTCCATCCTCTTTGCCTACTTTGCATACTTCAGCTAGAACTCTCCGATCTGTTCATGGAAACAGACTGCATTCACTTTCTGCCTCCCAAGTGAAACTAGAAAGTGCACGCCGATCTGCTTTCTTTTTTCTTTCCCCTAGTCCAGGCATGTCCAACAGCTAGATCGCGATCTACCTGTAGATCACGGAGGGGTCAGAGGTAGATCGCCTGCCCCACTTGGCTCCATCTCTCCAGCAGCTCGCCCCGTCGCTAGGAGAGAGCTCGACCTGCCGAGGGCTTGCCGCCGCTGCTGATCCTTTGTCTGTCTTTTTTCCCTGCCTGCGGGAATCTTGCCTGCGGATGTATTGGGGGCGCTTGTTGTTTTTGTGCCAATAGTTTGTGGGTATCCCAGGGCTTGCCGCCGCTCACGCCCCGCAATAAGACGTCAAAGGCCCAGCATCATACCTGGTCTCCTTCCTCTCAGAATCACCCATTCCTGCCTCCGCCCCAACACCCCTTAGAAGTGTGTTATATACCAGGCGATATCCATTCGCCCGAGCTTTACCTGAATACACTTACTGTATTAGTTGTGTTGTGTGCTGGTCGTTGGTCACTTTATAGTTCACTTTCATGAAACTTTTCGGGCAGACACAACAAAGTGTCAAGAATTTGGTGATTTTGGTGGTATTTTCCAATTTTGTTCTAACTTGCCTATGCCTTGCCTTTGAATTGGTTCAAACCACTGTGACTTTTGCTTGCCTCTGCAATTTTATTTTGCCTAGCCTTTGCATTGATTCTACACTGCAATTTTATTTTGCCTTGCCTTTGCGTTGATTCTACATTGTGTGCAGAATTTATTAAATCGCTGTTGTGGTATTTGAACTTGTTTGGCGGTATTTGATTTTATCTGGTTTGCTGGACAGGTGTTTGAGGTTTTTTGATGATTGTTTGGTGGTATTTGATTATTGGTGCCAGTACGATGAATTTGTATTTTTACTTTTAGAACTGCATGTGTGGTTTTGGCATCTCCAGTCCTTGTATTGCACATCATCCAGAGATCTTCAGTTCCTGTTGATCTTTAATACTTTGGGACAGTGACAGTTTTGGACCAGATTCAGCCAGTGTTTATACTAACTTAGCAGATTTGGCCTTCTTACATCCAGCCACCCCAGTATAACAAAGATGAGTGTTCCAAAGAAGAGCAAAACTTAACACTTTCATGATGAATGGAAAATGGACTACTTCTTCATCATGATGAAAGACAAGTGCTGTGTCTAATTTGTAACGCCCCAGTATCCTTGCCCAAAAAGGGTAATCTGGTACGTCATTATAAGGCTCTGCATAGCAATAACTTTGATGATGATTTTCCACCCAAAGGTGAAATTCGTAAACTGAAGCTCAAAGAACTTAAATCGAAATTGGCTACTCAGCAACAGTTGATGGCAAAGCCAAGGTCACATTCAGTCAGTGGAACCATAGCATCCTTCAAGGTCAGCAACCGAATCACAAAGAAATGCAAACCTTTCACTGAAGGGGAATTTGTAAAATATTGTTTTCTTGAAGCAGCTGACAATCTTTTTGAAGGATTTAAAAATAAGAAAGAGATCATAGCTGCTATTCAAGATGTACAATTGTCAAGAAACACCGTCGTGTGGCGAATAGAAAAGATGTGTGGAGACAACTGAACAATTGTTGAAGGATGTTTCAAATTGTGTTGCTTTCTCACTCCAACTGGATGACTCTACAGACATAAGAGACATAGCCCAGTTACTAGTCTTTATCCGGATGGTTTTGGAAAGCTTCAGTGTTAAAGAAGAACTACTTGGAATGATGTATTTAAAAGGGAGTACTACCGGTCAGGAAATATTCAGTTCTTTCCATTCTTTTGTGACAAAGTGTAATCTTCCATTGCATAGGCTTGTTTCCATCACTACTGATGGAGCAAGAGCAATGACAGGTGAGGTTAATGGTTTCCTAGCCCTCTGTAGACAGCATGATGACTTCCCAGATTTCCTTTTTTACCACTGCATCATTCACCAGCAAGTTTCAGCAAGCAAGAGAGTCAATACAAAGACTGTCATGGACATCACTTTCAAAATTGTAAATTCAGTTTGTGGAAGATCACTTCAAAGACGGCTTTTCAATCTTACTCTTGATGAAGGGACAGCGGAAATCATTTTTCACAGAGATGTAAGGTGGCTAAGTAGGCACCAATTTCTTCAAAGATTTTGTGATTTGCTGAATGAAATAAGAAGTTTTTTGAAGGAGAGGGGAGATGACCAAGCAGAGTTGGAAGATGAGGAGTGGTTATGTGATTTGGCATTTCTCGCTGACTTTACAGGTGAATTAAGTGATAATTAAGTGAACTACAAGGTAAAAACAAATGCATTGGCGAGATGATGAGTACAGTTTCAACCTACAAGAGCAAATTTGAGCTAATGATGACTGACCTTGCAAACAACACTTTTGATCATTTTCCTAATACTCAGGACCATCTGGGACAATATCCAAATTTTGTTTTTCAGAACGAGAAGTATGTGACAGAAATCTGTTCTGTTATCCAGGAATTCGAAAACAGATTCTGTGACTTCCAAAAAATTGGAACAGTTGTGGAGTACTTGTCACACCCATTCAAAGTAGATGTGGACATTAAAGAAACTGCAGCTGCTATCAGTAAAAATTACTCAATGAACAAGCCATCTCTTGAAAACGAAATATTAACCCTTAAAAATGACATTTTTCTCAAGATCCGTGCTGAGCAAGAATCGTTTTGGAAGCTAGTGCCTAGAGACAAATTTCCCAACTTGAGAAGATGCAGTGAAGCTGTACACTCCTGTTTCGGTTCAACTTATTTGTGTGAATCTGCGTTTTCCCATCTGAAATGACAGTCTTGAAGCACTAGAAAAAGGGACTGCTACTTCTGGAGAGAGATCTGCAATTGTGAGTATATACTTCTGGGAATTTTCTGAAAGGACTTCTTTGTATTAAAGCTAATCAATCTGTGAACCCAGTGTTTTTTGTTAAATCAGTCAGGGCCTAGTAGCAGCAGTTTAAGTTTAAATTTAAAACACAGAAGAGAACTTTCTGGTTACATTTCATACCCAGAACTGAGCTTGTAGTTTAAATTTAATAGTCACTCAGGGCTTAGTATCAGCAAAGTACTTTAGGTTTAAATTTAAAACACAGAAGAGAGCTTTCTGGTTAAATTTAGAACCCAGCAGAGAGCTTGTAGTTTAAATTTCATAATAAGACAGAGCCTAGCAGCAGCAGAGAGCTATAATTTAAATCAAATCAGAATATAACTTAGCATAAAAGGCAAAACAGGGTCAGTACTCTTTGAGCAACAAATAAAGTCTTCTAGAGACCTTTACAAAGAGGCCCACTACCTAGGGGAAAGAGACCTGTGAAACCTTTTTCAATTAGGTGTTAACACCAGGTGGCAGGTCAAAAGGCCATTTGAAAGATTCCTTCTATCCAAGCAAGGACTGTTAATCACCCAGGAAGTTGGTCACAGCTTATCTCAGCAGCACAGGACAGGGTACTGTGTAGCAGCCCTCTTTTAATAAGTATTATTTCCCTCCCTCCCTCCCTCCCCAACACCCACCCAACCCTGGGATAATCGTAGCTTTATAGGTACTTACACATCTAAAAGGAAAGGAGGTGCTCTCAGGTGAAGCTCATTATACAAATCAGTCATACACTAAGGACATGAGATTAATTAAGCTTCAGGTGAACAAGGTATATTAAACGTATTAGGTACAGTTTTATTAGTATAAATATCCATAGCAACCCTTAGTAAGTAAAGAACTTAAAGATCTAAACACAAGCTTAAAACTAAGATGCAGACAGCAGTCCAGCAGCGAGATGGGGGCTTTCCAGTCTTTTGCACTGAGTGTCACATGTATGATTTTCTCCCAGTTGGTGAGAAGTCTTACATGTGCACTAGGTGCAAAGAGCTCTTTGCTCTCAGGGAACAAGTCCGTTCTCTAGAGGCTAGAGTAGCAGACTTGGAAGACATAAGAAAGATAGAGAGGTACATAGACGAGACCTACAGCGATATAGTCCTGAAGTCCCACCTCCAGTCTGGCAGCATCCCTGTTGCCATGGAGAAGAGAGGTCACGTGACAGGAGAGCATCACCCTGGTGTGGCAGGAAGTGATCCTGTAACTAGGACCTGTCCTCCAGGTGATGTAAAACCCTCTTGCACCGAGGAAGTTTCTCCAGGGCCATGTGCCCATGAGGGAAGGGTTAGGACAGTCGTTATAGTTGGTGATTCGATCATTAGGCATGAACATAAGAACATAAGATATGCCATACTGCGTCAGACCAAGGTCCATCAAGCCCAGTATTCTGTTTCCAACAGTGGCCAATCTAGGTCATATGTACCTGGCAGTTTCCCCAAGAGACACAAGTTCCACAATGCTTGTACTGGGTCAAGCATTGATATCTTCGGTCACTTCTTAATAATGGTTTATGGACCTTTCCTCCAGGAACTTGTCCAAACCTTTTTTAAACCCAGCTATACTAACAGCCTTTACTACATCCTCCGGTAACAAATTCCATTACACGTTGAGTGAAAAAATATTATCTTTTATTAGTCTTAAATGGTTTACCCTGTAGCTTCATTGCATGTCCCCTAGTCTTTCTATATTCTGATAAGGTAAACAATCGATCTACGTTTACCCGTTCCACTCCGTTCATTAATTTATAGACTTCTATCATATCTCCCCTCAGCCGTCTCTTTTCCAGGTTAAATAGCCCTAACCTTTTTAGCCTTTCTTCATAGGAGTATCCTTCCATCCCCTTTACCATTTTGGTGGCTCTTCACTGTACCTTTTCTAAAATCGCTATATCCTTTTTAAGATACGGCGACCAGAATTGCACACAATATTCAAGGTGCGGTCTCACCATGGAACGATATAGAGGCATTATAATATATTTTGTTTTATTTTCCATTCCTTTCCTTATCATACCTAGCATTCTATTTGCTCCCTTGGCCGCCACTGCACACTGGGCCGAGGGTTTTAACATGGTATCCACAATGACGCCTAAATCTTTTTCCTGGGTGGTGGTTCCTAATGTGGAACCTTGCATCGTGTAACCATAGTTTGGGTTGTTCTTCCCTAGGTGCATAACCTTGCACTTGTCCACATTGAATTTCATCTGCCATTTTGATGCCCAGTCTTCCAATTTATCAAGATCCTCTTGCAATTTTTCACAATCCTCTTGGGTTTTAACAACTTTAAATAGTTTTGTGTCATCTGCAAATTTGATAACCTCACTCGTTATTCCACTTTCCAGGTCATTTATGAATATGTCAAAAAGCAGTGGACCCAGCAAAGATCCCTGGGGTACACCACTATTCACCTTTCTCCATTGGGAAAATTGGCCATTTAGCCCTACCCTCTGCTTTCTATCTTTTAACCAGTTCCTGATCCACAATAGTACACTGCCTCCTATCCCATGACTCTTTAGTTTTGCCAAAAGTCTCTGATGAGGGACCTTGTCAAAGGCTTTCTGAAAGTCCAGACACACAATATCAACCGACTCACCTTTGTCCACCTGTTTATTCACTCCTTCAAAAAAACATAACAGATTAGTAAGACAAGATCTTCCTTGTCTAAAGCCATGTTGGCTGTCTCCCATTAGGTTGTGACTATCTACATGCTGAGTAATTTTATTCTTTATGATGGTTTCTACCATTTTTCCCGGTACTGACGTCAGGCTCACCGGTCTGTAGTTTCCCGGATCACTTCAAGGCATGCAGATAGCTGGGCGGCTGGTGGACGTGAGGATTGCCTGGTAACATGCCTGCCTGGTGCGAAGGTAGCGGACCTCATGCGCCACCTAGATAAGGTCTTAGATAGTGCTGGGGAGGAGACTGCAGTCTTGGTACATGTCGGTACCAATGACATAGGAAAATGTGGTAGGGAGGATCAGAAGACTAAATTTAGGATTTTAGGAAGGAAGTTGAAATCCAGAACTTCCAGGGTAGCTTCTCCGAAATGCTTCTCGTTCCACGCACAGGACCAAAAAGGAAGGCAGAGCTCCGGAGTCTCAATGCGTGGATGAGACAATGGTGCAGAGATGAGGATTTTGGATTTGTTAGGAACTGGGGAACATTCTGAGGAAAGGAGGGGCTCTTCCAAGGGGATGGGCTTCACATTATCTGGGATAGGACCAGGCTTCTAGCATTAACCTTTAAAAAGGAGATAGAGCAGCTTTTAAACTAGATAATAGGGGAAAGCCGACAGTCGTCCAAGAGCGCATGGTTCGGAAGAATGTATCCTTGAAGGATACTACCAAAAGCAGAGAGGTTCCAAAAAAGAGTAAAGTAACCCAAATGCCCTCGAGTATGGAGCAGACAGAGCTTAAAGATCCCAAATTACCCATGTCTACCAATAGCCAAATTAATATGAATAAAATACAGTCTCTAAAATGCTTGTATGCAAATGCTAGAAGTCTAAAAAATGAGATGGGAGAGTTGGAATATATAGCACTAAATAAGAGGTTAGATATGATTGGAATATCAGAGACATGGTGGAATGAGGACAACCAGTGGGACATTGTGATACCTGGGTACAAACTATGATACAGCTGATCAAATTGGTGGAGGGGTTGCGCTCTTTGTTAGAGAGGGAATTGAGTCAGAAAGGATTAAAGTTTTGCAGGAAACAACATTTGCTGTAGAATCTCTATGGATTGAAATTCCATGTAAAAAAGGGAAGGCGATGGCAGTGGGGGTGTACTATCGACCACCTGGCCAAATGGATGATGAAATGGATGATGAAATGCTCAAAGAACTCAAGGAAGCTAACAAATGTTACAGCGCAGTAATAATAATGGGTGATTTCAATTACCGCAGTATCAACTGGGTCAGTGTCACAGCAGGACATGCTAGGGAGATAAAGTTCCTAGATGAAATAAATAAACTGCTTCTTGGAGCAGCTGATTCATGAACCGATCAAAGGGGAAGCCATATTAGACCTAGTCCTTAGTGGAACACCAGATCTAGTGCAAGAGATAAGGGATCAGGTGGCAATAGTGATCATAGCATGATTGCGTTTGATTTAATTAGTGGAGGAGGGATAGTAAGGAAATCCACATTACTACCTTTTAACTTTCGAAAGGGAGACTATGATAAAATGAGGAAAATAGTTAAGAAAAAACTAAAAGGAGCAGTTGCAAAGGTTAAAGACTTACATCAAGCTTGGGTGTTGTTGAAAAATACTATCTCGGAAGCCCAGACCAGCTGTATTCCCCGCTTTAAGAAAAGTGGAAGGAAGTCTAAAAAACTGCCAGCATGGTTTAAAGGTGAGGGCAGAGAGGCTGTTGTTGACAAAAAAAAGCATCTTTCAGGAAATGGAAAAAAAGAGCCAAATGACGAAACCTGGAAACAGCACAAGCACTGGCAAGTCAAATGCAAGGCATTGATAAAGCAGGCAAATTGAGAATTTGAGAAGAAGCTTGCTGCAGAAGCAAAAATGCGAAATAAAGACTTTTTCAAGTACATTCGTAGCAAAACACCTGTGAGACAGTCAGTTGGTTCATTAGATTATAGAGGGGTTAAAAGGGCACTAAGAGGCGACAAGGCGATAGTGGAGAGACTGAATGAATTCTTTGCTTCGGTCTTTACTGAGGAAGATGTAGGGATGTTACCCATGACTGAAGTGGTATTTAAAGGTACGGAAGAATTGAAGGAAATATCGATACATAAGGAAGATGTATTACAACTATTAGATAAACTGAAGAGTAGCAAATCACCTGGGCCGGATGGTATACATCCAAGGGTGTTGAAAGAACTAAAATATGAGATTGCAGACCAGCTATTAGTGATCTGTGAACTATCATTAAAATCATCTGTAATACCTGAAGATTGGAAGATGGTGAACGTAACACCAATTTTTAAAAAGGGTGCCAGGGGTGATCCGGGAAACTACAGACTGGTGAGCCTGACGTCAGTACCGGGAAAAATGGTAGAAACCATCATAAAGAACAAAATTACTCAGCATGTAGATAGTCATGGCCTAATAGGAGACAGCCAACATGGCTTTAGACAAGGAAGATCTTGTCTTACTAATCTGTTATGTTTTTTGAAGGTGTGAATAAACAGGTGGACAAATGTGAGTCGGTTGATATAATGTATCTGGACTTTCGGAAAGCCTTTGACAAGGTCCCTCATCAGAGACTTTTGGCAAAACTAAAGAGTCATGGGATAGGAGGCAGTGTACTATTGTGGATCAGGAACTGGTTAAAAGACAGAAAGCAGAGGGTAGGGCTAAATGGCCAATTTTGCCAATGGAGAAAGGTAAATAGTGCTGTACCCCCAGGGATCTGTGCTGGGTCTGCTGCTTTTTGACATATTCATAAATGACCTGGAAAAGGGATTAACGAGTGAGGTTATCAAATTTGCAGATGACACAAAACTATTTAAAGTTGTTAAAACCCAAGAGGATTGTGGAAAATTGCAAGAGGATCTTGATAAATTGGAAGATTGGGTATCAAAATAGCAGATGTAATTTAATGTGGACAAGTGCAAAGTTATGTACCTAGGGAAAAACAACCCAAACTATGGTTACACAATGCAAGGTTCCACATTAGGAACCACTACCCAGGAAAAAGATTTAGGCGTCATTGTGGATAACATGTTAAAACCCTCCCTCCGCCCAGTGTGCAGCGGCGGCCAAAAGAGCAAATAGAATGCTAGGTCTAAGGAAAGGAATGGAAAATAAAACAAAAGACATTATAATGCCTCTATATCGTTCCATGGTGAGACCGCACCTTGAATACTGTGTGTAATTCTGGTCGCCGTATCTTAAAAAGGATATAGCGTTATTAGAAAAGGTTCAGAGAAAAGCTACCAAAATGGTAAAGGGGATGGAAGGATATTCCTATGAAGAAAGGCTAAAAAGGTTGGGGCTCTTTAACCTGGAAAAGAGACGGCTAAGGGGAGATATGATAGAAGTCTATAAATTAGGGGGGCGGAGCCTGATGTCCAGCGGGTTAGACGCTTCGCGCTGAAGCTCCCGAGAGGCCTACTCAGAATCCTGACTTAATACCTACATAAACTTAATATTTTGCTCCGAACTTACCGGGGTGCCTCGGGGGGGATGGCGGCCCACAAACCAGCGCGCTTAGACTTCGGGTCTCCCTCTTCTTCACACGGAAAACGCTCCAAAACAGAGTTGTCTTCCCCACAAAAGATAGTTCCATTTCGGGAAAACCCCAAAATGCAACGGGAGATCTTGGAGGAAATACGCGGTGTGAAGGAACTGGTACAGTCCAACGGAGAAGCGCTCCGAGCCATGCGAGAAGACTTCGGTATGCTTCAGGACCGGCTTGAAGGTCTTTCACTACGGCAGGACAACATGGCGGGGGTCCTCGACTCGCACGCGGTGCGCTTGGAGAAACTGGACAAGGCTGAGCGTCAGATACAGAATCTTCAAAAAGAGTTAGAGGATAGCAATAATCGAGCCCGTCGCAACAATGTCAGGCTCATTGGAGTACCGGAGGGGGCGGAAGCAGGAGATATAAGAGAATTCCTGGTCAAAACTCTTCCCTCCTTGCTGAAGATCACTTTTCACAGAGATCTGGAAATTGACCGAGCACATCGTGTTCCTACCAACATGGCGCTCAATCGGACGACCCCCCGGCCTATCATCTTTCGATTACTGAGATATCAGCAAGTTGAGCAAATTCTAAATGCTGCCCGGGCGAATCATCATCTGGAGTTTGCAAGTCATAAAGTCTCCTTCTTCCCTGACTTGGCAAAGCCCACAGTTGACCGTCGGAAGAGACTCCTTGCTTTTCGCCCTAGACTTCAACAGCTACAGGCTCGCTTTGGCCTATTGTATCCAGCGAAGCTCAGAGTGACTCTCCATAACCAAACTAGAACATTCGAAGATCCTGATCTACTAGCAACATTTTTAGATTCCAAAGAAGCAGACCAGATGCGCTAATCCAACAACTTGGATCTGTAATCCGCCGGATCTGCCCGCCATTTTGAATGGCCCGACGCGGTGATTACAGCCTGGAACAGAGACTGCCTGGACTTTTCTTTCTGTCTATATATAACTTTCTTGGTCTCCTATCCCTCCATGATGTGCACCTCGGTTGGATTCGGAACATGCACAGCTATATAGGTTATATGTTTCAATTTAGGCCTTCTCTGGGGTTTCTCCCCGCAGACATATGGTCGCCAGTAATTTCTGGGGTTCTGCTTCTTCTCTAATGCACTTCGGTGCTTATTTTTTTTTATATGGGGCGCTTCATTGTTTTTCATTAGTTTATTTTCTATCATGTCATGTGTACAGCCATATACAGTTAATATGAGGGACATTGTGAAATTATGTGCGTTATCATGTTCTTTTTCAGAATTTTTAACTCTTCTGAATGGCCTTATGTAAGATCTTATCGCTGAACGTAAAAGGCATCAATAGTCCAATCAAAAGAAAGAAAATCCTTAGCTATCTTAATCATGAGCATGCTGATTTAGTGTTTCTTCAGGAAACGCATTTAAACTCCGCTGAAACACTGAAACTTAATGCTCAGCCTTACATGGTGGCTGCCTACTCTCCCGTGGGGTAGCCATCTTGGTTAAGACGTCTTTGCAAGCTACTGTAATGGATACTAGCTCTGATAAGGAGGGTAGATGGGCTCGTGTACACCTTAAGGTTGGAGATAGTGACTTCACGTGTATTTGTATTTATGCTCCGAATGTGGATAACCCTGCTTACTATGCAAGTATTGCGCAGCTGGCATAGGCCTCTGCCAATACTCCATTAATACTTGGCGGCGATTTCAACCAAGTACTTGATCCTTTGATAGATAGAGCCGCCTAGAACGAGTGGTCCACCCAAGAGTCTTGATACCCTTACAGCTCTGATGAAAGATCTTGTGTTAGTAGATATATGGAGGCTGCTTCCCCCTCCGACTTAGAGTTCATCTTTTTCTCAGCCCCCCATCACTCACAATCTAGAATAGATTTTCTTCTTATCTCCAAAGCACTGATATCCCAAGTGGACACGGCTAGGATTCATCCTCTCCATATTTCAGATCATGCTGCCATATCTTTCTCATTACATGTCACTACGCAAGGTGAACATCCCCGTGCTTGGTTTTTTGGGGCATAGCTATTCCCTAATTACGAAATACTGGACAATAGCTCCCATCTGAGCCCCAATGAATGGTGGAATCATGTCTGTCTCTACAGTAAATATGAGCAAATACCTCGTATGTTAGCTTCTTCCGTTCAGACCCCCCACCACTTGTCTAAATGGAAGATGCTCAACGACTATGTTCAAACTGCTAAATGCTCTCATCTGACTGTTTAAATCTGTGTAAATCTCTGTCACATGATCATTCTGTATCGCAGATACTATTTCTGTTTGTTTTGATGTACAATTACTGTTGTTTGTAAGCGCTTATATGATGATACTTATCAGCTTAGAGAAGAAGCATAGGGGTGGGGGGTACTTGGGGTTGCTTTTCCTTATTGTATGCTTGTATTTGTCTCCTTTGGTGTGTTGTTTCTTTTTGCTTGTTGTAAAATGAAAATAAACGTTTAAAAAAAAAAAAAGAAGTCTATAAATTAATGAACGGAGTGGAACGGGTAAACGTAGATCGATTGTTTACCTTATCAGAATATAGAAAGACTAGGGGACATGCAATGAAGCTACAGGGTAAACTATTTAAGACTAATAAAAGAAAATATTTTTTCACTCAACGTGTAATCAAACTCTGGAATTTGTTACCGGAGGATGTAGTAAAGGCTGTTAGTGTAGCTGGGTTTAAAAAAGGTTTGGACAAGTTTCTGGAGGAAAGGTCCATAAACCATTATTAAGAAGAGAACCAGGATATCAATGCTTGACCCAGTACAAGCATTGTGGAACCTGTGTCTTTTGGGGAAACTGCTAGGTACGTATGACCTAGATTGGCCACTGTTGGAAACAGGATACTGGGCTTGATTTATTTATTTTATTTATTTATTTATTGTTTTTCTATACCGCACTATTCGGCATCAGCGCGGTTTACAAGGAACAGGTTTGTACAATGTAGAATGCTCAGACATTGAACTTACATATAACAGGGAATTTAAACATGGATAACATGTTAACTTTATACACTATGTACAAAAAGGGTTTTTTAATACAAGCCCTATAAGGGATGAATAAACGTAGTGAAAAGTGTCGTGCCCTCTCTGGCCAAGCGGTAGCTACTGGTATTGCAAGGCTCTGGAGGGTGGTAGTTGTGCCTTCACTGATATAAACCACAAAACACTTCTTTCCAAATTAAAGGGTTTTATTCCCCGTCCCTTGAGGGTACTTTTATCTTCAGGAACATAAATCAAATGCCTTGCTTGGACATATAACATAAAGTAACAAAAGCAAACAGAACTTGCTTCCTTCAGCTTTCAAAACAACAAATAAATGAAAAGAACAAAATAGCTTAAATATTTCAATATGGTTCTTTCTCCTGTAGCTGACAGCACAGCTTATATCTGCTTCACTTAGAGAGAGCTGCAGCCTGTTGCTTATAACACTAAAGCTATGACACAAACTAATTACTTATCTGAGAGAGAACTCAGGTTCAATCAAGGTCAAAGAGCAGTCCATCAATTCTGGCATATCATATTCTTCTGCATTTTGATATTCCATTAACTCCGGCTGACTGGAAGGCTCATTCGGGACCTCAGCAGTAACGTGGGAGAATGGCTGGTTAACCTCGTCAGACAGGAAGTTCCTCCCTTCCTTAGAGCTAGTGTCTCTCTGGGAATTACCATGTATTCTAGAGTTGAGCTTTTCAGGGCTCTGCCCCTGCTGGTATTTTAGAATATAGCTCAACTCTTGGTTTGCTCTGCTAGTGGGATAATTAAGGGAATTTCTCTGCCGGTTCAGGCTTCCCTTTTGTAACCCAGCTGATCTAGATTGGAGAGCTCGTGACGGAGTTTCACAGGGAGCTGTGAGCTTACAATGACTACAAAACTCTTCAGCTTTATCTGGTAAATAAAACCTTTTTCTTCTAGGGTTTTTAAAACCAGAAGAAGGGATATTTTCAGCCCCTAGATAGTGGGACCTTGTATACCTATTTCCATACCTCCAGGGTTGTCTTCTTTCATATGGCAAATCACTCTTGCATTCACTCTGTGCACTAGAACCTGCAACTGCAGCCGCCTTACGTCTCTCTGGCTCAAACACACTATCTGGCTGTTGATATCTCTCAGCTTCACTCAGGTCTTCGGTTCCCCTCTGACCTTCACGCTGGCTCTCTAGTTGCTCCAAAGCCTCATTGTCACTCTCTCTTACATTCTCATACCTGCTCCATGCTTCCCAGGGTTTTAGCTGCCTTTGCTGTATTCCCTCAGAGTGTGTCCGTGGCTGCTTCAGCTCCTCTCTCTCTCCCTCTCTGATTGTCTGGGAGCCTATTTTATCCCAGTGTTTCCTTGCTCCACCCCCACCCAGCTGAACCCTGTCAGGTAAAGTGAATACCCTTCCTTTGCTGGCTGGGTGTGTCCTCATTGGGCTTTTGCACGTGTTTCTAGGTTGCTCACGGTAACCATCTGACATTTCCTTGTTTACCCTGTCACTTTTCCTGTGCTCCTTTATACTGAACTGCATTTTCTCGGGTTGTTCGGGGTCTGCACTATTACAAAAGTTATCATTGGAGATTGGTTAGGCGACATGGTTTGAGAGACTGTTGGTTCGTGTGATGATGCCTTGGTGATGTTGTCGGTGTTATGGAAGTGTTGAAGAAATAGATGATGTTTGAGGGCTTTTCTGAACTGGGGGAGATTGTTTATGGACCGGATTTCTGCTGGGAGAGAGTTCCAACAGGAGGGGGCAAACAGGGCAAAGGCACGCTGGACCTTGATGGACCTTGGTCTGACCCAATATGGCATCTCTTATGTTCTTATGTTCTTAACGTTCCAACATGAGAGACGAACAGCTCCAGCATTCCCTGAGACTCGCCCTCATGCAATATTCACCCTACTTCAAAAAGCTGGTGGATGAAATGCAGGCTGAGACATCTCACTAATGAGCAAGAGCGAAATATTAAAGATTGTGCAAGTTCAGCCTGGATCAATACTCAACCTAAATTTAACACAAATTACTCAATAAAAGTTAAAGAAAGTTATTAAGACAGTTAAAGAAAGTTATTACTCAATAAAACAAAGAAAAAATGTACTTTCCATTTCCCCTCGCAGTTCTTACTGGATCTTCATCTCTCTGTTTTGTTTTTGCTTAATGTGCTTAACAGCTGATCACATCCAAGTAAATGACAGAAGGTTCATTAAAAATGGTAGGGGGGGGGAATCTTCTAACTTTATTGGGTTAAAATTTAATTTGAAACTTAATTTTCATGGTGGTAGATCACCGGTACTTTTGGCTGGAAAAAGTAGATCACGACCTGTTCGAAGTTGGACATGCCTGCCCTAGTCTATGGAATGCGTAGCCCCCTCAGCTACGCCTTAAACCCTCCTACGAGGTTCTTAATGCCAATCTGCAAAGCTATCTGTTTTTGTATGGCCTTCAGTACACAATAGCAGTGCTTAGATAGTCCCTAGAGCTGACTTTTGAATGAGCACAATCTTAATGAGTAAGAGTGAATTTATGAATGGGTAACTGACAGTTGTCATGTTTATTAGTTTCTTTGGTCTATATCTGCTTTCCTGTCCCAATACTTTAATTTCTTTCCTTCCTTATTTTTATTTTGATTACACACCATATATCATAAAAGAAATTTAGTACAATGCCCCAGACGGAACCTAACCTGTCGTGGGAATAGTGCATTAGTCTGCTTAAGAAAACTGCAAAGGTGGTTGTGTATCACTTTCCCCAAAACATTTAAATCAACATGAAGATTGGAGATGGGACAAAGATCTTCAACATTTTGGGTTTATACAGGGTAAGCTTCGATATTCTGTCCTCTCCAAAGACTGGGAAGCATCAGGCAGGAATTGAATTGGAGGTGTCTTCTACTTCAAGAATAAACAGCCTGTACTGTATAGGGAGAGAGAGAGGGGCACCCACTGCTATGCAGTGTAGGGTGTTCAGCAGCCTCTGCAAGTGGTAAAGGCTACACCCCAGGTAGAGCAGTGTGCAGCAGCCTGTCCAGGCTCTGAGAATCTGCCTTCTTACCACCAGATACAGTAGCCTGAAGGAGCTCTGCCTCGTGCAATGGGGAGCATGATGTGTATGAGGAAAGGCTCGCTAACTGGCTGAGATCCAAGGTTCCTGATTCACAGGGGCTTAAAATAATTGTCAGCACCATTCCAATTGGATGATTTATATATACAGCATGGGCACAGTAGGGGCCTACCTGATCTAGATGATTTGGTAAGGCAAGTAATTAAATCCAAACCAGTGAGTGCCGCTAGGCAGCATTCTCCAAGAGATGAGATAAGAATGACAGCCAATAGGGATGTGCATTCATGAGCGCAGATTCAGTTTGTTGGGTACCTAAAAATTGCAAGTGTGTGCAAATCACTTATATGCATGCATACCTATGAATGACCATAATACAATATATTTTCATGCTTAAAAAAGTCTAATGTGCAGACAGTGTGAGCAGAAAGAATGAACAGCTGAAACAAAAACATACCTGAAATTAGGAAAGGTCATTTAAACAACCTCAAACTAAATCTTTAATTTATTTATTTATTTAGACAGTTTTGTATACCACCTTATCCTTCAATCAAAGTGGTCACAACACATTTGGGTGGACATTTAACACGAGGGGATATGAGACACATATGCTAATACTTACAGGGAACATGGGCTATGGAAGGGAACATGGGCTATGGAGGGTTAAGTGGCTTGCCCTAGACCACAAGGAGCACCTGTGGGACTAGAAACCCCAGTCCTTCCGGCCCAAGGTTGCTGTCCTCGAGTGGGATTTGAACCCCTGACCTTCCGGCCTGAGGTACCTTGCCCCAAGTGCATTTTGGTCATGTACACCCCTAGCAAACAGCATAGGTGGTTGGTGGTATACGCTCAAGACACTGGATTTTTGAAACAAAGGGGAGATTCCATAAAGGGGCGCGGGGATTTCAAAGCAATGGACATGATTTGCTGAGCTGCTAACTGCGTTAACCATGGTGAATGGGATATTCAGGAGCACTAATGCAGTTAGCAGAACCCACTAATCCCTATCCATGAATTTTCAGAGGCCCTATCTGTGTGGTGCTTACGAAAATTCTTACCCCTGTTCAGACAGCACTGGGGTGGAGTGTGGGCATTCTGTCTAATTCAACGGATGGTCAGTGACATTCAGCCACTCTGTATAGCTGCGCAGAAAAAGTTAGGCCAGTAAAAAAGACTGCCTTAACTTAAATCGCATAGCTAGCTGGATAGTGGATGAATATTGTTGCTATCTGTAGATCTTTTGGCAATCAACGCTGAATAAATATATGCAGCACTGCCACGTCTGTGGAATGGGGTACTGAATATATGCAAATAATGTAAACACCACGACTGGCGTTTCAAAAAACATGTTGACAGCAACATTTGAATATTGATCCATATTGTTCTATCCCATAAATTCTTGAACTCTGCCAGTTTTACTACTACTACTATTAATTATGGGCCCAATAGAGAGATGCAACTAGCAGGGTTTGATATCCTGATTGGATGTCTAACCCCCAATCTTTCCCAGAACACTATATAGCGTCCAGCCCGCCCAGGACTTACAGAGGGTTAGTGCAGGGAGTGCTGGACAGGGACGGGAGGGGGAGGGATGGAGGTAGAGAGTGTATGGAGCGGAGGCAGGCCAACACACCAGGACATACAGGGTCTATTCAGGTCACGGTGCTGTAATCCAGCGGGGGAGAGATAGATGTGGGACTTTTTCCACCTCAGAGGTGGAATAAGTCCCACCAAAGGCGGCGATCAGGCCCAGCAGCCCCCCAGACCTTCTGACCAGCCTAATCCCGGCCCTAGCAGACTCTGTTTCTGCGGCGGGCTTATGGAGCTTCTGATGGGTGTCCTGGTGCCACGGTGATGGGATGCCACGGCACTGGCATACAGCAGGAGCATAGGGAGGGCCAGCTGGACAGATGTGCAGATGTCTCCTGCGGCGGAATCAGGGGCACAACGGGACATCCAAGTGCCCATTTCTGCAACTGCGGGACTGTCTGGCTTCCACGATTGCAGAATTGGATCCAATTTTGATTTGTCCATTTTTTGGATGGCCAAATGGCCCAGACTTGCCCCTGCTGGAATCAGACTCTATTTGTAGAGCACTACAAGGTGCATGCAGCGCTGTATAGACACATGTAAAAGAAGGTCCCTGCTCATCAGAGCTTATGATCAGGGCCGGCCCGTCCACTAGAACAGGCTGGGCAGCCCCCTAGGGTGGCAGACCTCTGTGGGCAGCAGGCCATGTGCTTTGGCACACATGGCCTGCCGCTCTCCCCACTGCATGCTGAGCACCGCCGCTGCCCCCCTGTGCTGAGCTCGGTGGCAGCAACCAGCGACAGGCCATGTGCTTCTGCACACATGGCCTGCCACTTCAGACCCCCCAAAGTTGTGCCAGAGGAGGGGTCAGAAGTGGCAGGCCATGTGTGGTGAAGCACATGGCCTGACGCCGAGTCGAGCCGTCCCCAACCCTGCTACCGGAATCAGTGGCAGCAGGGAGAGGCGATGTGGTTCAGCAGGGGAGGGCGGCACAGCTTGGCACGGGGGAGGGGGGAGGGGAGGGCAGTGCGGCTTGGCACACGGGGTGGAGGGCGGCGTGGCCAGGGCTTCTGCCTACGGCAGCACAAACCCTTGGGCTGGCCCTGCTTACAATCTAGTGAAGACAGACAACACAACAGCTGAGGACAAGAATACATCTAGGGGAATTGTAAGGAAACACATAGGAGACTAAATGGATCAGGATCCAAAAGCGGCCTCAAAGAGGTGAGTTTTCAGCCTGGATATGAAAATGGCCAGAGATTAAGCCTGACGCACAGGCTCAGATATTTTGTTCCAGGCATAAGGAGCAGCAAGGTGGAAGGACTGAAGACTGGAGTTGATAGTAGAATGGAAGAGCACAGATAGAAGGGATCTGCCAGAAGAGCGGAGTTCCTGAGAAGGAGTATAGGGAGTGATAAGAGAGGAAAGGTAGTGAGGAGCAGCAGAATGACTGCACTTATAGGTCAGTAGGAGAAGTTTGAACTGGATATGGAAACGGATAGGGAGCCAGTGAAGCACTTTGAGAAGAGGGGTTATATGAGCATACTGAGGCTGTCAGAAGATTAGCCACACAGCTGAGTTTTGAACAGATTGAAGGGGAAAGAGGTGATTCAGAGGGAGACCAGAAAGGAGGAGGTTGCAATAGTGTCTTAGTAGTGTGTGTAGAAAGGAAGGGATGAATTTTGCCAGTTATAGAGAAAGAAGTGGCAGGTTTTAGCTATCTGTTGGATGTGTGCAGAGAAAGAAAGACCCCAAGATTGCGAGCTGAGGAAACAGGAAGGAGTGTAGTGTTATCCACAGAAATAGAGACGGGAGGTTTAGGGGGAAAGATAAGGAGCTCAGTTTTGGCCATGCTCAGTTTCAGACCGGTGAGACTTCCAGACAGCAGTGTCAGATAAGCAGGCAGAGATTGAGGCCTGGATAGATTTCAGTCACAGAAGGTTAGATCTGAGAGTCGTCAGCATAAAGATGGTACTGAAAACCACGGGAGGAAATAAGTGCACCAAGGGACTATGTGTAGAGAGAGAAAAGGAGAGGTCCCAAGACTGAGCTCTGCCGTATACCAACTGAAAGTGGGATGGCGGTAGAAGAGGAACCACCAGAACATACACTGAAAGTGTGATGGGAGAGATAAGAAGAAAGTTTTGGAGCTTATGATCTCTGCTGGAATTCTGTTCCAGGTTTCCACCACCCCGTCAGTGACAAACTATGTGCTCAGATTTCTTTAGGGGTATGTTTCCTAAGCACGACTGACTTTTGCAGCTATCACCAGGCATTAGGTGGAAAAGTGCCACGGTAGTGGCAAAAGTCACGCAGAAGAAAATGCAGAGAAAAATCAGGGATTGAGGAGAGACAGCATCGTTGATGAAGCTATCGCCACCATGCAATAAGGTAAATACCCAAGAAGGTATAGAGAACATGAGATCTAGCAAAGCTTGAAGACTGGTCGAAAATTTGGCAACTGAGATTTAATGCTAAAAAATGCAGGATCATGTATTTGGGCTGCAAACATCCAAGGGAGCTGTATAGTGTAGGGGGGTGAAATACTTCTGACCACGAAAGAAGAGCAGTACCTGGGGTGATAGTTTCTGATGATCTTAAGGTGGTTAAACAGGTGGAAAAGACAAACGACAAAAGCCAGGATGCTTGGGTGCATAGAGAGAGGCATGGCCAGCAGGAAGAAGGAGGTGATAGTGCTTTATACAGTCTTTGGTGAGACTTCATTTGGAATATTGTGTACAATTCTGAAGCCCGCACCTTCAAAGGGATATAAACAAGAGAGAGTCTGTGCAGAGGGTGGCTACCAAAATAGTCAGTGGTCTGGTCATAAGGCATATGAGAACAAACTTAAAGATCTCAATATGTATACTCCGGAAGAAAGCCAGGAGAGGGACGATATGATAGAGACATTTAAATACATCTGTGGCATAAATGGAAAAGAAGAGAGAATCTTTCAATTGAAAGCTCTGCAACGAGGGAGCATAGGATGAAAGAGAAAGGAGATAGAGTCAGGAGTAAATTGAGGATATATTTCTTTACAGAAAGAGTGGTAGATGTATAGAATAGTCTCCCAGTGGAAGTGATAGAGATAAGGACTGTATCTGAATTCAGGAAAACATAGCACAAACCCAGAAGATCTCTAAGGAATAAAAAGGACTAGATAGGTTATATGTTGATGTTTATGTTTATGGTCTTTATCTGCCATTATGATTCCAAAATTCTTTATAAAATATTAATTGTATTTTTCCCCTTTACTATGTCTAGTTTCTTGACAATTTTCATATTATCTGCGAACTGGCACACTTTCACATCTAACTCTTCCTCACTGTCACTTATACAGACATTGAAGAGGACTGGGCTCAGCACCAATAGCCATGGCAGTCCACTGGTGATCTTCCCTTGACTAAAGTGTACCCTACTTATGCATTTATTTATTTAATATGTTTTCTATACCGCCTTTAGGCCAAATCAGTTTACAGAGAACAACAAACAATCTCAATTGAGTTGCAGTTACATAGAACTTAACTTGGAGTTAACAAGAATGGGGGTATTAACATATTGCAGGGGAGGGTGGTACAGCTTATCTTGTATGGTGTTATGTGATTTTGTTAGAGCCATAATGCTCAATGAAAAAGGTGATTCTTTAATAACTTACTTACTACCACTCTCTGTTGCTCTACCAATTTCTCACCATTTTTATTTCAACTCCCAGACTGACTATGTTGTTTGTCAACTGTATGGAACCTAGTATGGAAGAAGTGTATGTGGGGGGGGGGCATTTAGCATATCCTTTGCCCAAGGCACCACTTTGTCCAGCAAGTACTTGGTGTACATATGTTTAAGGAGTGTTGGCAATTACACAGACTGTTGATATCTGGCTAATTCATACATTTGGTTGGTACTGTTAAATTATTTTACTTTTCACAAGAGACAGGCCATAATTTCATTGGAGCCCAGCAAACGTGCACCCTTGAAACAAATCTCAATAAATCTGGAAGATAAAATACAGCTATTTGATAAATTAAAGTGTAGCAAATCACCTGGACAGGATGGCATACATCCCAAATGCTGAAAGGACTGAAAACTGACATTGCAGACCTACTTTTAGTAATCTCTGAAGTATCATTAAAATCCTCTCTAGTACCTGAAGATTCGAGAGTGGCCAATGTAACGCCAATTTTTAAAAAGGGTCCCAGGGGTGATCCAGGAAACTACAGATTGGTACAGGCAAAATGGTAGAAACCATAATAAAGACCAAATTTACTGAACATTTAGATAGTCATGACAAAAAAACAACATGGCAAAAAACCAACATGGATTTAGCCAAGGAAAGTCTTGTCTCACTAATCTCTTATATTTTTTGAAGGTGTGAATAAACATATAGATAAAGCCAGTTGATATAATGTATCTCAATTTTCAGAAAGCCTTTGACAAGGTCCCTCATGAAAGACTCTTGGCAAAATTAAAAATTTGTGGGATAGGAGGCTGTACTATTGTGGATCAGGAACTAGTTAAAAGATAGAAAGCAGAGAATAGGGCTAAATGGACATTTTCTCAATGGAGAGAAGTGAATAGTGGAGTATCCCCCAGGGATTTGTCTTGGGCCTGCTGCTTTTTAATATTTTTATAAATGAAATGGAAATGGGAATAGTGAGTGAGATGACACAAAATGATTCAAAGTTGTTGAAACACAAGAGGATTATGAAAAAATCAAGAGGACCTTGAAAAATTGGGAGACTGGGCGTCCAAATGGCAGATGATCTTTAATGTGGACAAGTACAAGAACATAAGAACATAAGATATGCCATACTGGGTCAGACGAAGGTCCATCAAGCCCAGTATCCTGTTTCCAACAGTGGCCAATCTAGGTCATACGTACCTAGCAGTATCCCCAAGAGACACAGGTTCCACAATGCTTGTATTGGGTCAAGCATTGATATCCTGGGTCCCTTTTTTAATAATGGTTTATGGACCTTTCCTCCAGGAACTTGTCCAAACCTTTTTTAAACCCAGCTACACTAACAGCTCTTACTACATCCTCCGGTAACAAATTCCAGAGTTTGATTACACGTTGAGTGAAAAAATATTTTCTTTTATTTGTCTTAAATAGTTTACCCTATAGCTTCATTACATGTCCCCTAGTCTTTCTATATTCTGATAGCATAAACAATCGATCTACGTTTACCCGTTCCACTCCATTCATTAATTTATAGACCTCTATCATATCTCCTCTCAGCCGTCTCTTTTCCAGGTTGAAGAGCCCTAACAAAGTTATGCACTCAGGAAAGGAAAAAGCAAACTACAGTTACATGATCCAAGGTTCCAAATTAGGAATCACTACACAGAAAAAGGATCTGGGCATCATTATGGATAATACATTGAAATCCTCTGACCAGTATGCAGTGGCAGCCAAGAAAGCAAACAGAATGCTAGGAATCATAAGGAAAGGAATTGAGAATAAAACCAAGGATATTATAATGCCTCTGAATTGCTCCATGGTATAATAGGAAATTAGACCTTACCTGCTAATTAGTGGTCCTGAAGGATCTCCAGTCCAGTCCCTTTCTTCTGGGTTGTGCTCCTTCTAGCAGCCTGGAGACTGAGTATGTCATTCTTTGATCACCTTAGGATATATATCACTGGCACCAGCCTCAGTATCCTGTTGACAAAGCAGACCTAACAGAGAGACAACTAAGCAAAACAACTAACTACTGTAAAACTTTTAACCTACAAAACCACCCTCCCCCTCCCAGGAAGGGATAACCCAACCCTCCCGTCGAGGAGGAGGCTTACCTGAAAAGGCCCTTACCCATCGAAAGCCAATTTAAGAGTCAATTCTGATAACAGGACCCTGTGCCTACCTTTTCCACTCCGGCACTGAAAACCTAGAGGAAAAAAACCCCATCCTCTCTGAACCCCTTCGGACCGGAAATTCACTTTTTCTTATCATCATTCTGGGCGGGGCCAGGGACTGGACTGGAGATCCTTCAGGAACACTAATTAGCAGGTAAGGTTTAATTACCTCTTCCTAAGCATCTCTCCAGTTCAGTCCCTTTCTTCTGGGATGTAACAGAGCAGTTCAAGCATGGGAGGGACCTGCCAAACCGGACCGAAGTACCGCTCTCCCAAAACCAGTATCTGCTGCTGCCTGAACATCCAACCGGTAGTGCTTGGCAAAGATATGCAGGGAAGACCAAGTAGCCGCCCTACAGATTTCCAAAGGAGGAATTTATTTATTTACATTCTCTTATATACCGTGCTATTCTGCATCAGTGCGGTTTACATTGAACAAACTGAAATTACATTGAACAGGGCATTATAACTTGGAGATAACTATTTACAGGGAACATGGGCTATGGAGGGTTAAGTGGCTTGCCCAAGACCACAAGGAGCACCTGTGGGACTAGAAACCCCAGTCCTTCCGGCCCAAGGTTGCTGTCCTCTAGTGGGATTTGAACCCCTGACCTTCCGGCCTGAAGTACCGTGCCCCAACCACTAGGCCACTCCGCCCAGGAGGTTCCTTGAGCTCAAGTGGAATGAGCTCGGAACCCCAACGGAACTTGCCATCCTCTCAGGATATATGCTGAAGCAATGGCTTCCCTGATCCACCGAGAAATTGAAGCTTTGGCAGGCGCTTCGCCCTTGCGCGGCCCTCCAAACAGAACAAATAACCGTTCGGATTTGCAAAAGACTTCCATACGCTTCAGATAACGCCTCAAGATTCTTCACACATCCAACTGGTGCAAACGTGCATCGCCCTCCCCCTGTCCCAAACTGGCAAAGGAAGGGAGAGACACCGACTGATTCACATGGAACGGGGAAACCACCTTGGGCAAGAATGACAGTACCATTCGCAACACCACCTTATCCTTGGAAAAAACGAGAAAAGGAGGGGAACAGGACAACGCTTGCAACTCAGACACCCTCCTGGCTGAACAGATGGCCACCAGGAAAACAGTCTTAGGTGTCAAATCCTTCAATGTAGCAAGATGTACTGGCTCGTAAGGCTCACCTGCCAGGGTATCTAACACCAGATTAAGATCCCAAGGAGGCACATTCGCCCTTAGCTGCGGTCTCAAACACCTCACTGCCTTAAGGAAACGGACCACATCCAGATGCTCGCCTATCGACTTACCCAAGACCTTGCCCCTGTAATAGGAAATAGCTGCGAACTGTACTCACAAGGAACTGTCTGCCAGGCCTATCTCAAAACCATCCTGCAAAAAAACTAACACCTCAGGGACGGAAACTTTCAAGGGTCTCTTCTGCCACCCCTCACACCAGTTCTCAAAAATGCATCAAACTCTCACATACGCCAGACAGGTTGACCATTTTCGCACCTTCAGCAAGGTTGAGATCACCGCCCCCGAATATCCTCTTTTGCGCAGCCTTGCCCTTTCAATAGCCAGGCCGTAAGTGAGAACTGATCCACCAGCGGCATCCTCACAGGACCCTGACTGAGGAGGTCCTCTCTTATCGGAAAGCGCCAAGGCCTGTCCGCCAATAGCTGTTTCAAATCGGCGTACCATGGTCTCTTTGGCCAGTCCGGAGCTATCAGTACCACTAAGCCCTGATGTGCCTCTTTCCTTTCCAGAACCCTGCCTATGAGCGCTCACGGAGGAAACACATACAGTAACCCTTCCGCAGGCCACCTTTGAACTGGGGCATCCAGGCCCTCCGACAGTCTTTCCTTCCGCCTGCTGAAGAACCGGCTCACCAGTAGCCGACTTCCAGCACGCAATCAGGTCCATAACTGGTGGACCCCACCTGCGTTCCACCTGTTGGAATACTTCCTGGCAGAGTACCCACTCGCTGTGATCCACCTTGTACCGGCTGAGGTAGTCGGCCATTACATTTTCCACTCCGGCCATGCGCTGGGCTGAGAAAGCCAACAGATGATTTTCGGTCCACTCTAGGAGACTTTCTGCCTCTTCTTCCAACAGAGGACTGCTTGTGCCTCCCTGTCTGTTGATGTAGTCCACCGCTGTTACATTGTCAGAGAGGACTCTGACCGCCCTCCTGCGAACCCAACACAGAAACGCTTTGAGAACCAGGGTCACCGCCCTCAATTCCAATCTGGGCCACTGGGATTCCTGGACACTCCAGAGACTCTAGATGAATTGTCCTTTGCAGTGGGCTCTCCAGCCGGACAGACTTGCGTCCATCATCACCTGCACCCACTGCGGAGGTTCGAGGGGTATTCTGCTCTCTAGAGTCCTCAGAGAGAGCCACCACTGAAGAGTGTCCTTGGTTGCAGGGGGATAGAGGAGTGCCATTGTCAAGGGCTGTTGCTAATGAGACCAGCACCGCAGAAGCGACCTCTGCAGCGGACGCATATGGGCCCTGGCCAAGGGAACCAGGTCTAAGATTGCCGCTATAGTCCCCAGCACCTGTAGGTAGTGCCACGCCGAGGGCGCCTTCTGAGCCAAAAACTCGCGTACCAACCAACGAAGGTCTCTTGCTCTCTGAGCTGGCAAGAACACCCTGCCTGTGACTGTGTTGAACCTCGCTCCCAGGTACTCGATCACCTGAGTGGGAACCAGCCTGCTCTTTGACAGATTGATTACCCACCCCAAGCTTCAGAGGAAGGTGACCACTCTGGAAGATGCTCTCAAACTCTCATCCTTGGACTTGGCCCTGATTAACCAATCATCCAGGTAAGGATGGACTAGAATCCCTTCTTTGCGTAACGCCACTGCGACCATCACCATTAATTTGGTGAAGGTGCGCAAGGCCATTGCTAGACCAAAAGGTAACACCTGGAACTGAAAGTGTCCTCTCAGGACCAAGAAGCGCAGAAATTGCTGATGAAACTCCCTGATGGGTATATGCAAATATGCCTCGGTGAAGTCGAAAGATATTAACAATTCTCCCTGCCGGACCGCCACTATCACTGACTTCAGGGTTTCCATACGGAAGTGGGGAACCCGAAGGCACTGACTGACCTGCTTTAGGTCCAGAATCGGTCGTAGGGAGCCTTCCTTCTTTGGGACTACGAAATAGATGGAGTATCGACCGCAGCCACATTGCTCTTTTGGCACCGGGACTACCACTCCCAAAGCCAACAGCCTTGATAAGATTTCTTGTACCGCTGCTCGCTTGGCCCGTGACTTGCACGGCGACTGGACGAAGGAAGGAAGTACCGGTCTCGCAAATTCGAGGGCATAACCATCCCGCACTACCTCCAAGACCCACTGGTCAGATGTAACCTGGGCCCAGGCGGGGAAAAACTGCCTCAGACATCCTTCTACTGGCAGCACCTCTGCCCGAGCCCCCGCAGCTTCATTGTGGCTTTCTCTGGGCAGATGCGGCCGAAGAGGCCCCAAAACCTCTTCCCGCTCCAAGAACCACCGGAAGCCCTGTCCCCTCGAGGGAAAATGGCCCCTCTGAAAGGAGGTCTGCCAAGCTGTACGAAACTTCCAAGATTCCCTCTGCTGCGACCGTCCCGGAGCCGAGAAGTGACCCTGCTTAGGTCTATCTTCCAGCAGCCTGCCTCCCTTCAACTCTCCTAGTTCCTTCACCAACTTGTCCAAATCTTCCCCAAAAAGGAGCTTACCCTTAAAGGGGAGCCTACTAAGTCGAGCTTTGGATGAGCCATTCGCCACCCAGTTGCGGAACCAAAGGTACCGCTGAGCCGCCATCACAGAGGCCATGTTTTTTGACAAACTCCTAATAAGATCATACTGGCTATCCGCCAGATAGGCCGCACCGGACTCAATTTTCGCAGTCTCTCCCTGCAGCCCTACAGGAGACTCGCCAGCCATCCATAGCTGCTGCGACCACCTCAGGCAAGGCTAGGCCACCCAAGCCCCAAATACTGACGCAAGAAGGGCCAGGGCACTAATGTCAAAGGCTTGCTTCAACAAAGTGTCAAACTTTTTGTCTTGGGCATCCTTTAAAGCTGTACTGCCCTCCACAGGGATGCTAGTCTTCTTGGTAACCACCGATACTGCAGCATCCACTCTAGGTGATTTCAGCAATTCCTTCTCCATTTCAGGCAGAGGGTACAAACACGACATCGATCTCATGCCCCTCAATCCGGCCTCCGGCTGATCCCACTCTTCCTAAATCATTTGCCGCACCACCCTGTGGAATGGAAATACTCTCTGGGATTTCCTAACTGCTTGAATTAATGTATCTTCAAATTCCTCCTCTTGCACCGGGATCCCTGTGGACATGTTAAGTACCTTCAGGAATTCTCCAATTAAGGCCAGCAACTCTTCTCGATGGAAAACCCTTACAATTCTCGCCTTCTCTTCTAGGATTTCTCCCTCCTCAAGCTCTTCTTCCTCCTCCCCCAACTCTTGTTCGGAAACCTCCCTTTCTAGTGTTTCCGAACCAGGGGACATCTTCCATGGCCCTAGCCCTCATCTTCCATGGCCCTAGCCCGCTTGGAAGCAATAAGTGTCTCAACCAGAGACTTGGCCTGAGCCTCACACTTTCATGAGCGTCCCTGAGTCCCCTACTGATGCAGACAGAAAGCCTTATGTAATAACAAAACAAACTTCGGGGAGAAATCTCCACAGAGGCCTCCCTCTCCTGAGGAGGTCCCTGGTTGTGGCTGAGAAGGTACCTGCTGCTCTAAACTCAAGGATTACGGAGAACCTTCCCCGAGGAGCCCTTCCAGGGGTTCCACCGATTCCTGTGATCCTGCTGTTAATCATTCTTGTGACCCACCAGCCTGCAGCCCCTGTTCTACCGAGGCTGCCTCCTTGGTGCAGACTCCTGCTTCCGAGACCGTTCCTCTGCGGGTCCCACAGATAAGACACTGTGGCCGAGCTGGCATTTTGCCAATCTTACGACCCAGCCTTTCTTCCTTTTCTGTTTTTTTTTCAACTAACTTCTATGAATATATATGAATTATATATCTGTATGTATGAATATAAACACACATGTGTATATATATATATATACACACACACACACACCCTTACACAACTACCTTAAAAAGTAGAAAACCAAAAAGGGCTGCAAATTAAGCCATGTGAACTTTAAGGCAGTCCCCTCCCTCAACGAGGAAAAAAGCCCATTGATTGCCTTCCCCCGAGGACTGACCGCACCCGGCCAGATCCCCGGTATGCCAAGCACGCAAAAGCAGAGAGTGAGAGGAGGACGCACCTGCCGCTGAACTGCTTGAAGAGAGTCTCAGCCGCGACCGCTGAACTCCGCGCTCCACAAGGCTCTCCTAAGATCATAAGATCATAAGATATGCCATACTGGGTCAGACCAAGGTCCATCAAGCCCAGTATTCTGTTTCCAACAGTGGCCAATCTAGGTCATATGTACCTAGCAGTTTCCCCAAGAGACACAAGTTCCACAATGCTTGTACTGGGTCAAGCATTGATATCTTTGGTCACTTCTTAATAATGGTTTATGGACCTTTCCTCCAGGAACTTGTCCAAACCTTTTTTAAACCCAGCTACACTAACAGCCTTTACTACATCCTCCGGTAACAAATTCCAGAGTTTGATTACACGTTGAGTGAAAAAATATTTTCTTTTATTAGTCTTAAATAGTTTACCCTGTAGCTTCATTGCATGTCCCCTAGTCTTTCTATATTCTGATAAGGTAAACAATCGATCTACGTTTACCCGTTCCACTCCGTTCATTAATTTATAGACTTCTATCATATCTCCCCTCAGCCGTCTCTTTTCCAGGTTAAAGAGCCCTAACCTTTTTAGCCTTTCTTCATAGGAGTATCCTTCCATCCCCTTTACCATTTTGGTGGCTCTTTGTACTTTTTCTAAAATCGCTATATCCTTTTTAAGATATGGCGACCAGAATTGCACACAATATTCAAGGTGCGGTCTCACCATGGAACGATATAGAGGCATTATAATATCTTTTGTTTTATTTTCCATTTCCTCTCCTGCACTGCTCCGCCCCTTACCTTGCTGTTCTCCCGGCACTTTCCTCGCCCGCACTGCTCCGAGGACGTCCGGGCTGGAGTCGGGCCCTACCGCCTTCCCGCCCTCGTGCTCGGCCGCCTCTCAGGCTTCAGCAACAAGGCAGGAGGCAGCACGTAGTTTCTTCGCGACCGTGAGACGCGGCAGAAACACCTTGCCAGTCTCCCATTCATCTTTTTTTTTTTTTTTTTTTTTTACTCGGGCCAAGGAAGCCTCCTCCAAGTCCCAGCCCTTAGCCTGGAGAGGGCGGGGGGAAGGGGGGAGGGAGGGCAGAAAAAACTCCTGGCAGCAAATAAAATAAATGAAAGCAAGGGTAATAACCTGACAACTAAATAAAGAAAGACAAAACAAAAAACCCTCTAACTAACGTCTCTCCAGTAAGTCTTCTCTGGCTTAATGCTCCTTCTAGCTGCTTGGAGACTGAGTATACTGAGGCTGGTGGGTGGAGCCAGTGATATATATCCTGAAGTGATCAAAGAATGACGTACTCAGTCTCCAGGCTGCTAGAAGGAGCACAACCCAGAAGAAAGGGAATGGACTGGAGAGACGCTTAGGAACCTCACTTTGAATATTGTGTGCAATTCTGGTCATCATATCTTAAAAGAGGATATAGCAGAACTAGAAAATGTAGAGAAGAGTGACCAAAATAGTAAAGGTGATGGAAGGATATCACTATGAGGAAAGGCTTAAAAGGTTTGGAGAACTGATAAATGAAAATTACACTTACCTGGTAATTGTAGTTCCTGGAGGATCCAGTTTAGTCCTCCACATCCAGGTAGTGCACCTCCTCCTGCTGCATGGAGACTGGACCAATCAGCATCTTTTTCTCTCTATATGTATGCTGCTGGAGCTCCCATCAGCCCCCCAGTGAACTATTAACAAAGCAGACTCAAAGAAGCAACACATTAAAAAGATATAAGTCATAACCACGTAGAACCAATCCCCTTGTACACCAACATGACCCCCACCCCAAACGAGGAAGCCAAAACTCTGCACATTGCTTTTGCCGCTTACCTGAAGTAATTTACTGTCCCAATTATAGAAAAAAAGGATACTCTGAACCATGGGACCCCAAGTAGAAGAGTCCAAGAAAATACATGAGAACGACTCTTTCTCTCTCGCAGGAAGCGCGCAGACCTGAAGAAAAAAACTGTAAGCTGGGAGGGAATGAGGACTAAACTGGATCCTCCAGGAACTACAATTACCAGGTACATGTAATTTTCATTTCCTGAGCAGCTATCCAGTTTAGTCCTCCACATCCGGGATGTAACAGAGCAGTAATCAACGGGCGGGACCCTGCCAACCGGCGCGCAACACCGCTGAACCAAAAGATGAATCCCGAGCCGCCGACACATCCAACCGGTAGTGTCTACTGAAAGTGTGGAGAGAAGACCAAGTTGCCGCCCTGCAAATGTCCACAGGCGGAATAAGGCTATACTCCACCCACAACGCCGCCTGTGCCCTAGTAGAATGTGCTCGTAACTCTAACGGGACTGTCCGCCCTTGCAGAATATAAGCAGAAGCAATAGCCTCTTTAATCCACCGCGAAATGGACAATTTTGCCACTGCCTCACCCTTTCGCACTCCGCCAAACAGCACAAGCAACCGATCCGTCTTATGGAATGCCTCGGAAACCTTTAAATATCGACGCAGCACACGACCGACATCCAAGCGATGCAACCCGCCATTCGCGGTAGCAGCCCTGTCCGAATGAAACACCGGAAGGAAAACGGACTGATTCAAAAGAAAAGGAGATACCATCTTAGGGAGAAAAGATGGAACTGGCCGCAACACCACCCTATCCTTAGAAAAAGATAAGAATGGTTCCCTGCATGAAAGCACCTGCAACTCGGAAATGCGCCGCGCCGAACAGATAGCCACCAAGAAAACTGTCTTCAGAGTCAAATCTTTCACGGACGCTCAACGGATGGGCTCAAAAGGTTGTTGAACCAACGCTTGTAAGGCCAGATTCAAATCCCACGGTGGAACAGAAAGCCTGCGCGATGGCCGCAGTCTGGCCACCGCCTTGAGAAACCTCCGCACATTCATGTGCGACCCCAGCGGCACCCCCAGCACTTTGCCCCTGTAGCACGTGAGAGCTGCCAACGGCACCTTAAGAGAACTGGCGGCCAGACCTTTGTCAAAACCGTCCAGCAAGAAACTGAGGATGATGGAAACAGGGGCCGTCATCGCGCAAACTTTATGCCGCGAGCACCAATCCTCAAATATCCTCCACACCCACACATAAGTGAGTGAGGTGGACATTTTTTCTTCAACCGAGCCCACTCAATGGCCAAACCGTAAGCGAGAACCGATCCACCTGCGGCAACCGAAGAGGCCCATGAATCAAAAGGTCCCGAATCGGTGGGATCCTCCATGGAACCCCGTTGATCAACCGCACCAGATCCGCATACCAGGGACGCCGAGGCCAATCTGGAGCTACCAGAAGGACTTTCCCGTGATGGGCCTCGATACGCTGTATGATCCGGCCGATCAATGCCCACGGCAGAAAGACATATAGAAGGCCGGCCTTTGACCACGGCTGAATTAGCATGTCGATCCCTTCGGACATACGTTCCCATTGTCTGCTGAAGAACCGACTTGTCTTTGCCGTCTGAAAGGTCGCCATGAGGTCCATGATTGGACGGCTCCATCGACGAACTATTTGCGCGTAGATCTGCGGGTTCAGCTCCCACTCCCCAGGATCCACCTGCACTCTGCTGAGAAAATCCCCCATCACATTGTCTTTTCCCGCGATATGTGCCGCCGAGATAGCTGGTAGATGAAGCTCCACCCACTCGAACAAGGCCTCTGCCTCGTCCTCTAAGGCCACGCTGCCTGTGCCTCCCTGCCGGTTGACATACGCCACTGTAGCCGTATTGTCCGAGAGGACTCGAACCGCTCGCCCCCTTAACGCCGGCTTGAAGGCTATCAAGGCCCGTCGCAACGCTCGAAGTTCGAGACGGTTGATTAACCAGGAGGCTTCCTGGGCTGACCACAGCCCCTGCGCGAAACAACCCTCGCAGTGGGCTCCCCAGCCCGTCAGACTTGCATCCGTTATCAGCGGAATCCACAAGGGCTGCTCTAGCGGCATGCCCGCTAGCAACGACCGCGAATCCAGCCACCACCTCAGGGCACGACGCACCCACCCCAGGCAGGGCAACCGCCTGTTCAACGAATCGGATTGGTTCGACCAATGACGTAACAGGGCTCTCTGAAGTGGATGCATATGAAACCGAGCCCAAGGCACCACCTCCAGCGTTGCCGCCATCGTTCCCAACAACCACAGGTACCACCAAGTGGAAGGAGCGGGAATCCGTAGGAACGTGCGCACGAGCCGCTGCAAGACTTGAGCACGCCGATCTGGTAAGTACACCAACCCTTTCGCTGTGTCGAAAAGAACACCAAGGTATTCGAGGGACTGAGTCGGCACTAAATGACTTTTCTTTGCATTGACCACCCATCCGAGAGACTGCAGCAGAGTCACGACCCTTTCCGTAGCCTGTAAGCTCTCCTGCTCGGACTTTGCATGAATCAACCAGTTGTCTAGATAAGGGTGGACTAAAATGCCGTCCTTTCGCAACGCCGCCGCTACGACCACCATGATTTTAGTGAAGGTACGCGGAGCGGTAGCCAACCCGAACGGCAATGCCTGAAACTGGAAGTGCTCCCATGGTAGCGCCAACCTTAGAAATCGCTGATGAACCGCCCTGATCGGAATGTGCAGATAGGCCTCGGAGAGATCCGGGGAGGTTAAAAACTCCCCTTGGCGCACCGCCACGATGACGGATCTCAATGTCTCCATCCGGAAATGTGGCACTCGGAGACAACGGTTGACGCCCTTGAGGTCCAGAATGGGACAAAGCGATCCATCCTTCTTTAGCA
The DNA here is from genome assembly GCA_033557465.1 of Ichthyophis bannanicus. Classification (NCBI taxonomy): domain Eukaryota; kingdom Metazoa; phylum Chordata; class Amphibia; order Gymnophiona; family Ichthyophiidae; genus Ichthyophis; species Ichthyophis bannanicus. The sequence goes on from CM066031.1 coordinate 1,608,931,967, forward strand.
CCACAAAATAAATTGAATAGCGACCCATTCCGCGCTCGGAAGCTGGAACGGGAACTACCGCTCCTAAGGTTAAGAGACGATCCAACGTTAACCGAATAGCTTGTTCTTTGTGCCACCCTTTGCTCGGGGATAGGACAAAGGAATTCCGAAGGGGGGAAGCGAACTTCAACGCATAACCCAATCGGATTACCTCCAGCACCCACTGATTGGACATTATTTGGGCCCAGGAAGGAAGGAAGTCCCGAAGATGACCCCCGATAACTTGACTTCCCTCCGGGGCCCGCCTCACTTCATTGCGGCCTGCGAGCAAAGGAAGAGGAAGACGAGGAGGCTGCAGCTGTAAACCCTCTGCCCGCTCCTCGAAATCCCCAAAACCCCTGGGCTCAAGAGCCAAACCTGCCCCACTGGGAATCCCAAAGGCGGGAGGAAAGAAATTTCCGAACACCCCGAAAGGAATCCCGCGAGGTCGGCAAACTCTTGCCGAGCCTAGACTTATCTTCCGGCAGTCTACTGCCTTTAGACTCACCTAGATCTTTCACCAACTTATCCAAATCCTCTCCAAACAACAACTTTCCCTTAAAAGGAAGTTTACTGAGACGCGACTTGGAAGACCCATCTGCTGCCCAATTCCGCAACCAAATGGATCTCCTTGCCGCTATCAAGGAGCCCATACTATTTGCCAATGTTCGAATCAAATCATAATGGACATCCACTAGATAAGTGGAGCCCGACTCCAACCGGGTCGCCTCCAACAACATCTGCTTGTCTAGGTTGCTGTTTTGCTGTAGACGCTGAGCCCATCTCAAGCATGCTCTAGCTACCCAAGCCCCGCAAATAGAGGCCTGTAAAGACAACGCATTGGCATCAAAAGCCTGTTTTAACAACCCGTCTACTTTCCGGTCTTGAGAGTCCTTCAATGCCGCACTCCCCTCGACAGGAATCGTCGTCTTCTTGGTTACTGCAGACACCACCACGTCGACTCGTGGCGATTTAAATTTGTCCTTGTCCTTGTCAGCTAGCGGATATAAGCAGTTCAACGAACGAACGCCCTTCAGTCCTGACTCCGGTTGATCCCACTCAGACTGATTCATCTGATCCACTACTCTGTGAACCGGAAAAAACACCTGAGACTCCTGCACCGCTTGAATGAGGGGATCCTCCAGTCCGCCGTCGTCAACCGGAGGCGTCGACGCTAGATTGAGCGCTTGAAGGGATTCTGTAATCAAGGGAATCAACTCCTCTCTACGAAAAACTCGAATGATCCGTGCCTGATCCTCGGGCTCCGGAATCTCTCCGTTCTCTAGTTCCTCCTCGAAATCCTCAGGGTCCTCGACCACCTCGGGCTCCTGGCCCTCCAAGTCCTCGTGCTCCATCACGGAGACCCTACAATGCTTAGACGGATGCGGGATATCTCTCCTGCCATCCTCCTCTGCTCGGGAGGGAATGGACGCCAGTGAAGGCACAGCCGTTGGTAACTTGCCTAAGCGACCCAAGCGAAACACTTCATGCATAATAAGGACAAAATCTGGTGAAAAGTTCATTAAGGAAGATTCCGTTGCCCCCTCCGACACCGGTCCCACTTGCCCCTTAGGCCCCACAGGAGACTTGGGAGTAAGAGGGCTTGGAGCCGGCTCTCTATCTGTCTGTGTGGTAGGATTAACAGGACCTGGCATAGCCTTACCGTCCATCTGCTGTTCTATGTCCGAGGAGACTGCTGCACAGCCCTTGCAGATCCCGGACTCAGTCACAGCCCCTCTGCGAGCACCGCACACCAAACACTGCGGCCTTGCAGACATGGCAGAAAGTATCAAACTAGCTATATACCTATCAAAGGAAAAACAAGCATTAAATTTCTTTTTGTGATTAAGTGTGGGTTTTTTTTTTAATTAAATGCCAAGATCGAGCATCATAAAAAATAACGCCCCCCCCCCCCCGGGACCTCCCCAACTCTGAGGGATCTCAGTGGCAGGCAGCACAATGTGCACGGGAAATAAGGGAGAAGAGAAAACAAAAAAATATTAGAAAACAAGAGACGGCGCTTCAAAATGGCCACCGCTACCGGCGGCTGAGGGAAAATAATGGCAGGAAACCCCTGGAAGGCCCCGCGTGAAAATGGCCCGCTAAAGACACGCACAAAAAAACAAAAAACACCCGCATGTCTCACCGCTGCCAAAAAGAACTTACCCCGCCGACTCCAGCGCTTCCGGAGCCGGACCGGTGTTAACAAACTGAGCCGAACATGTGCCACCGTCCTGTACTTAAATCAGCAGCTTCCATTAACAGGGAACACGCCTGGACCGTGAACAAAGCACAGCCGAAAGCTGAAACAACGACTGGGACTGTCAGCAACAGAGCTCTCCCCCGTGCTGTCTAGGGGAAGGGAGCTAGTGCTGTAGACTGCTTACAGCGCTTCTACCGGAGACTTGGGCAGAAGGTCTGTGTAGGTTCGGCTCCTCGATCAGCTGTTTGCCGCTTTTTTTGTTATTTTTTTTTTCTAAAGGCACAGCCACTAAAATGAAAAATAAACCCCAAACTAGAGATAAAGAATTTTAAGTAGTGTTGCTACTGATGCCTGCAAGTGAACCCAGTGCCAGGCTCACACGTCCTCCAGCTGCACGGAGACTGGACACACTGGGGGGCTGATGGGAGCTCCAGCAGCATACATACAGAGAGAAAAAGATGCTGATTGGTCCAGTCTCCATGCTGCAGGAGGAGGTGCACTACCCGGATGTGGAGGACTAAACTGGATAGCCGCTCAGGAAATATAGATCGAGTTTCTACTCCATCAAAAAGTAGAAAGACTAGCAGACATACAATGAAGGTATTATGTAGCACATTTAAGACTAATTAGAGAAAATATTTTTTCACCCAAAACGTAATTAAACTCTAGAATTCGTTACCAGAGAATGTAGTAAAAGCTGTTAGCATACCTGGATTTAAAAGAGGTATGGATGAGTTCCTGGAGGAAAAGTCCATAAACCATTATTAAACTGGACTAGGGAAATCCACTCTCTATCCCTGGATTGACTACTATTGGAAACAGGATACTGGGCACAGTGGATCTTTGGCCTGATGCAGTATAGCATTTCTTTATGTTCTTACCTTGACCAACAGCCACCATCTTTCTTTGGCATCCATGATTCCTGTCCTCTTGCAGCTTAGAGAACTTCTCTGATCATTCTGTTCAGCTAAAGCAAGGGTATTTGATTCCCTCAATTAATCTTCAGGTCCCAAGAATGCCTCAAGGTTTAGATAAACTCAAGTCATGATTACCCTAATACCACTCCTTCCAAAAAGATTCTATAAAAAACAGGGCTATGGAGTTGGTACACAAAACCTTCGACTCCGACTCCGACTCCTTAATTTATGGTACCTCTAACTCTGACCCCTCTATGTGTAATTAGACTAATTATAGATTTCCTCTACTGATTGAAAGCATGCAACATACGTGAATCATCAGGCTATTTTGTAGCACCCTAACCCATTAAAATATTAGGATTTAAAGGCTATAGCTATGCCGTTGTGGCTTTCTTATATTAAAGAAGTTACAAACATGATTGAGTAACATTAAACATAAAACACAATTACAAAAGTAAAAAAAGAGGCTAAGAATTCTTACAGGAAGGTCAAAAAATGCTCATTTTAAAAGATAACCCTCCCTTTTCGAGATTAAAGTATTGTTTGAATATAAAATGTAAATAAATGGAACATGAAAGATTGCATTAAATGAAATAAAAATTATATTGTAAAAGCTAGAAAATTTTATCCCTACAAAATCTATGAAAGAAACATTATATCTACAGAAATGGGGTTAAATCAAAAATCCAAATCCAAAATTTACAAACAGAATTGCTTCTGTCAGATCCTCCTTCATAGAAGCCCTTAAATCGGATTTGATTATGTGCAGTGCAGAAAACAGTCTTTTAACAGTGACTTGGGTGAGTGACATTGCTGTTACAGTTCTAGCTACATCACTAATAACCTCGGGTGAAGCAGGTTTGACTTCTATAGTCTGTTTCAATGAGTGGTCATATCTGTGAAATTAGAATTCTTTACTATTTACATTCAGTCGGAATCAGATATTTTTTCCAACTCCAGTAACCCAATAAGTGCTTCTGACTACACGACTCCGACTCTGACTTCACAGCTCTGATAAAAACATAACTGGATATCACTGTTAAAATTTGTTTCTCATATATATATACATAATGAATGAAAGTGATTTTACAAAAGCCATTTTAACTATTCCCATCCTCCCTGTTTGAACAAGTACATATAAATGGTTCTTTTGAGTTCGTTTAACTGTCAAAATTTACTAGTTTGTTTTTGATTGCAGCTGCTCATTGCCTCCCCCAGAAACTGATGTTAGGCAACTGCCTGGGCCTGCCTAATGGTTAAGCCCAGTCTGATCCTAAGCAACAGAAGACAAGCCCAGGAGCTAAACTCAGTTTACAGTACTTGCAAGATCTGCTGCTGATTGACTTTGCCCATTACCAATAGATTATTCTTCTGAATTGTTTCAAATTGAATCTGATTAATTTAAATGTAGTCAGATGACTTGTCTTAGGAAAATACAGTGAAATTTACACACCCATTGCTGCCCCTGCCGCGCCTCTCCAGGACTTTCAGCAGTGGCAATACATTTAAAAAGGCAACGCAGCACCGGAGCTACCCTCTGTTCCGCCACGGTGGTGCCATTCGCGCTTTCACCCCTCCTCCGATTCAACTTCCTTCCTGTTGAAGGAAGTAAAATCAGAGGGCGATGGAAGCGTGAACAGCATTGCAGTGCCGGAACATTAGGTAACTCTGATTCCATGGTTCCTTTTTAAATTTATTGCCACTGCTGAATGCTCCGAAGGGGGCAGCAGTAGCAGCAATGAGCACCCCCTGACCACTGGTGCTCTAGGCAGCTGTCTGGTTTGCCTAGTGGTTAGACAGGCCCTATAGGATATGCATTTTAAATGACATTTTAGAAGGGACATTTAGTAAGAATCTGGAATGTCTAAAGCAGAACATCCAAAAATGAAGGGAAGTGGCAGCAGTGAAGGGAGGTATGTACTGTATAAGTGCCTTCTGAAATAACTCCATCTCCATCCTGAAAAATGAACATCCCTATGACTGGTAATGGAGGCGGGCCCCATTCAGGCTGCAAGGCCGAGTACGTGCCCAAGTGTAGGTAGGGTTACCTGATCTCCCTGATTTTTGGTGACTGTCCCCAATTTTAAGGCTCTGTCCCTGACTCCTACGCTTTGGCAGCCTCCTGTCCCCTATTGCAGTGGTGGGGAAAGAGGTGCGGGACAGGTCTATAGCAGCACTGCCACCTCCACTTTCACTTCTGCTGTCGCCACCGCCACTTCTCCCGAGAGAAACAGCAGCAAAGAGTTAAAGCCTAAGCGCGTGCTCTTCCAGAGACTTGCGCGCTTCCAAGGCCCTGCCAGTCCCAGTCCCCTCTGACGCACACTTTTTCATCAAGGGAAGGCGGGACCTGCAGGGCTTTGGAAGTGCGTGAGTCTCTAAAAGATTTGGTGCTTAAGATTTCGTTTCAGACTGTCACCACCACCGCCATAGGCCTCAGAACAAGTGGTGGTGGTGGTGGCATAATGGATATGGCAGGCCATGGGGGGGGGGGGACTCAGGGAGATGCTAGACAAAGGGAGGAAAGGGGAAGACTGGGTGGAGGGATGCTGGACACAAGGAACAGATTTAAGGGGAGTGCTAGCGACTGAAGGCAAACATAGGTGATGGAGGGAGTCATAGGGAGATGAGGGGGGCAGGGGGGGTGGAGGATGCTGACCAGCATAGGAATGAGTCAGAGGGAGATGTTAGAGATGGAAGGGTCATAGGGAGATGGGAGATCCTGGACATGGAAGGAGGCCAAAGGAAGATGGGGGGATGCTGGACAAAGGAGATGGTCATAAGGAGATGGAGGAAGGATGATGGACATGGGAGGGGGCCATAGGGAAATGGAAAAAGGATGATGGAAATGGAAGAGGGTCAAAGGGAGATGGTGGGAGGATGCTGACATGGGAAGGGGTCAGAGGGAGCTAGGGATACTGGATATGGAAGGAAGCCATAGAAAATGGAGGAAGGATGCTGGACATGGAAAGAGCCTTGGGAAGTTGGAGGGAGGATGCTGGGCACAGAAATGGACCATAGGAAGATGGATGGAGGATTCTTGTCATGGGATAGGGCCAGAGGGAGATGGAAGATGTTGGATTTGGGAGAGGTCCATAGGGAGGCAGAGGGGGATGCTGGGCATGGTGGGAATAGGGGAGGAAATTGAGATGCTGGACATGAGGATGGAATAAGGGAAAAAGAGAGAGGAGATGCTGGATATGTGGGAATGAAGTCAGAAAAGAGGGGGAGGTACTGGGTGGGGGAGACACTGAATGGGGAGGAGAGAAGGGACAGAGAAAAAGGGGAGAATTAAAGGCTTGGGGAAGGAGCGAGATAGGAATGGGAAGACTGTGTTTAGGGTTGAAAAGTGATAGGAAAAAGCAGTGGAGGTTATTCTGTGCCACGAATAGCGGGGATGGATGTCCCAAGCTATTGTAAAACAGTGCTTTATTCATAGAAATGTTTTTTTTCTTAGATTGCGCCCCGCTTATATGCAGCTTTTTTGCTGTCCTAACTTTATGCCATTAGCTATCCGGAGAATGGGCTGAATATAGCCACTATTTGGATAACATCTCCACCCACAGGCCATCCGGGCATTATCTGGATAGTGCCGAGACAGAGGAAATATGCCTCTCACTAGCACTAATCTGGTTAGCAGGTACTATAAGCTGAATAAGTGCCTCTGAATATCTGCTTCTCTATGTGCAAAACCAAACAAATTATAATAGAGTGCAAGTGGGAAGATATTGTGCATTCTGGGCAAACATGTCATCACTGAGGAACTGAGAAGATACATTTTTAATAGGGTTGCCAACAGATTCTCATCAATTTTAATACATCAAGACTTGTGCTGTAATCTCAGTTGTGAAGAATCTCAGTAGAATTATATCTCTCTCTCTGACGTTTTTTTATTGCTGTCTTTCCTCTCTCAACCCCCTTCCCCCTCACTCTGCTCCTACAGCTTCTAGCTATCTGTTTAGAGATGAGCTAAAGGTGGGAGAGAGAGCCTGTAATTTAATTGTACTATTATTAGAACTTTTTGTCCCCTATTTACTAGAGCAGGTGCCACCTTAACAGTTAAGCAGCCTGCTAAGTATCAATGCACACTAATTGCTGTGTTAAATACCTATTGTAGAAATTCCTATTAGAGAGCATGGAATGGGCGGAGACTTGCCTTGCAGTTAACATATAGGTCATTACCATGCATTAAGGGCTTACATGGCAGATAATGCCATAGAGTTAGTTACACCTCTAAAGATGTGACTCACTGCATTCTGCTTTATCCACTGTGCCATTAACCCTCATGGGCAATTGTTTCCCTGCTTTAATTACATAGCTGCAAACCTCAGATTGGCTGCTAATGTGCATTAGATTCAAAATCTTAGCTCACCCTCTATGAAAATAAACCCCTCTATGTATTCATTTGACTACACATTTGTACACATTTTCATGAGAATAAAGTTTCCTGAATCTCAAAGGATTTAGGCAGACACGGAATGGTTACTACACTATAATTTGGGAATTCCTCTCTAGGACATACAAGAATGTACCATTGCCCCCCGGCCTACTAAAACCCTAAGATGAGCAAACTGCTAACTAATGAGGAATGAAGGCATCACATACTGATGTCATTCTGCTGCTTTCCTCAGCTGCTCACTGGGAGCCTGTTGCTATATTTTTCTCCAGCACAGCTAAATAATTCATTAGGGCATGGTGTTTTATGAGCAGGCCAAACTGTAGGCAACAGGCCAAAACCAGGGTCGCTATGGAGACTCAAAGGAACTGGAGACTCGATCCTCCTCCAGCTTAAGATGCACAGGAAAAAAATAGCATCCTTAATAGGGCACAGCATGTTTTCAGTGCAAATTACCAAAGGAGAGAAGAAAGCTTACAAACTACTAATAGCTAAATTCCGCGTAGCCAAAATTCTTTCTGATTGCAAACTCTTCATGGACGCTACCGAAGGAACAGAGTAACAAAATACAAAAATATTACCAAAACACACACACAGTAACATAATAAATGCTGGTAGATAAAGACTAAACTGGTCTATCCAATCTGCCCAATAGAGATTCATCCAGTTTGGGCAGATGCACACACAAAACCCTTTAGGCAACTCACCGCCAACTCTCACCACCCCAAACACATGTCGCCAAGAACTTTCATTAATATCTCTGAAGTAGGAGGACAGTGCACAGTATAGCCCATCATTAACCAAAGTACATCTGCACTAACAACTAGACAGAGGGCTGTATAAGAACCTAAGAACATAACTTCCCTGGATGTTAGTTTTTATCTGCATCGGGGCGCAGAAGGAGCTGGTGATGGGCAAAGTTAATTCCCTGCAGCCCAACCCTGGCCTTAGGAGGCCGGATCAGGGGTCAGGCTGCAGGGAATTAACTTTTGTAGCAGGCGACCGGCATCACGGCTTTTAAATGGAGCCGTGGTGCCATGGCAACATGACGCCATGGCACCATGGCTCCATTTAAAAGTCCTGACTGAGTTAGCCAGGCAGGGCCTACACGTGCAGGCTGGAACTTATCGCAGTCCCGGCCTGCACGTACAGGCTTGTTCGCGATTCTGATCCTGCAGGGCTAGACCTGCCAGCAGGATCAGAATTGTGATCACCTTTGTACGTCCGGGACATACGGACATACAAAGGAGATATACGTCAGGATCGGAATCGGGCCCAATGTGTATGCTCAGTCCCTGACTCACCCAGTCTCCACACCAACCTATGCTAAGGAGTTAGCGTGAGAATTTTACCACAGCTACATCTTTAGCTGGTGATAAAAGCTATCGCAGCATACTTGGTGCACTGTAAACCTTGCACTAAGCATTGGTACACTTGCCCCTATATTCTTTCAGTGTACCTCTGAACTTGAGGATGCTGCATCAAAGCAGGCAGTGAATTGTTACTTAAAGTAGCAGCCCGGAATCTGAAGGCACAAATTTTATGAAAAAACTTAAAGAGTGTCGAGAAATCAAGCATATTTCTTCTGTGAATCTGGCACCAATTAAAGATAACAGTGCTGACGAGCAAAATGGACAATATTGATATTATATGATGGGGGAGTAACAGGGGGTTAAATAGTGTAGAACAAGTTGTGTCCTTGTCTGAAGGGTACATATGACTTAGGGGCCCTTTTACTAAAGGGGGCAATGGTGTTGCACCTAACGATTCAATAGCACCCAAACCATAGCATGTTAGATGTAATACCATCCTGTTTAATTGTCGTGGATGTGGAAAGCATGTTCCTGGCAGTTAATGCTGTGCACCTGCCCTAATGTGACATAAAAATAGCACGAGTGCACTTACCTCCACCTATTGAGGTGGCGATAAGTGGACCCATGCTAATTAGATGCAACTAGCTGACTGCAAGGTACTTACTCTGCTCATTCTCCGTCTCTAACCCACCCACTTGCTCCCTTAATGCGCCATGGACAGTTAGTGCCAAAATCTGCTGACACTGTTATGGCCCCATGCTAACTGTCAATGCGTGTCCCAGCACGCATTTAACATGCGCCACAATCCTTTAGTATCTTTAATATTAGAAACAATGAAGGATATAATATTACCTCTTAGATTCAATTGGAACTATGCAGGGAATACAAGCATGGGAGATGAAATGCTTTGGGGGTATCAGTAGATAGCAAGTCCATACCACCTTAGAAACCACCACCTAGGAAAAAGATTTAGGCGTAATCGTGGATAATACGTTGAAACCCTCCACCCAGTGTGCAGCGGTGGCCAAGGAAGCTAATAGAATGCTAGAAATCATAAGGAAAGGAATGGAGAATAAAACCAAGGATATTATAAAGCCTCTGTTGTCCCATGATTCAACCACACCTTGAATATTGTGTGCAATTCTGGTCACCGTATCTTAAAAAGGATATAGTGGAATTAGAAAAGGTACAGAGAAGAACCACCAAAATGGTAAACATGGACTTATCAACAGAGTCCATAGAGTTTATATTAAGTTCATATCTATTCATTACCTTCCAGATCTCCTCCAGCATGTTAGTATGCGCACAAAAATGGTCAATATCACTGGTCAACATTGAAATCATTATTGACTTTAAAAAGTCATAATCTGTAGTATCTTGGTGAGCTGAACACGAATATAACATTAAAAAAATTTTATTGGCTCTCATTTTGAAGATATTGCATGTAGTTCATTTTTTACGTTTCACCGTGTAAATTTATCCAGTAGGACATCAACAACATCCCAAATAAGCCTTCAGTGATGTAATATTGCATCACATTGCATAATGCCAGCATGCACACATCATCCAGAGTTGATTGCGTCATTTTCTGATGCAATGCAATACTACTGCCAGACGGCTGCTGAAGCCATCTGATGTCAGCAGTGTACTATAGGCAGTCGGAAAGGAAAGTAATCTGGTATTCTGTTCCGATATTGAAAGGCTTATGAATGCCTTAAAAATCACTCATGACCCACAAGACTGGAGACTATTTATAGACTCTTCGAAACTGAGTCTGAAGGCTGTGCTTTTGAACAATAGAAACCGTCTTCCATCTATTCCAGTAGCGCATGCCGTCCACATGAAAGAGACATAAGATAATTAAAGCATCTACTGACTTCCACTCCTTTTGCACTCAGTTTAAGTTACTTACTCTAGTTCACAGGACTCTTCACACTAGTACTCCACAATACCTGGCAGACCTTATTACATTCCACATCCCCAGACACACTCCCCGCTCCTTCCACCTTAACCTTCCTCCTCCCTCGCTCACCTTCAATCTACCCGCTCCTCTGCTTTCTTTTTCATTGGCCCCGCACTGTGGAATTCACTCCCCACCTCCCTCCGGTTAGAACCCCATCATGCCACCTTCAAGCGAGACCTAAAAACCCACCTCTTTTCCTTGGCCTATGACCTTCCCTCCCCTCTTGTCTGATCCTGTCCCCTAAACATAGTCCTGTATCCTTTCTCTCGTTCTATTATATCAACAATTGTAACTTCCTTTCCTCCTTTCTGGCCCTGTGCCTGTTTCTAATTGTTTGTGAATTGTAAACCACTCTGATTGATAAAGTAGGGCGGTATATCAAATAAATAAACATAAACATAAACATGCAGCTGGCATCTCTGTGGTGACTTGAAGGTAGTTGCTCTTTTAATGGGACTTCAGCAGGGATATATAAAATACATGTGTTTCTTATGTGAGTGGGATAGCCGAGCAAGGGATTGGCACTACTTGCGGAAGGAATGGAATCGCAGACAAAATGTAACAGTTGGAGAGAAGAATATCCAGCACCCAGCTCTGGTTGAGGCTCACAAAATCCTGCTACCACCCCTTCACATCAAACTAGGTTTGATGAAAAACTTTGTGAAAGCCATGGACCGCACTTCACCAGGTTTCCGATACCTGCATGAAAAATTCCCTTGACTCAGCGAAGCAAAGATTAAAGAGGGAGTTTTTGGGGTCCTCAGATTCGAGAGCTCTTCAAAGATGACCGGTTCAAGAACTTGCTGCAGGGTGATGCGAAACAAGCATGGAATGCTTTTCGCCTAGTGTCAACAAACTTTCTCGGGAATGTTAGGGCAGAAAACTACAAGGAACTAGTAGAAGACATGCTGATGCAGTATCAGAAACTTGGCTGCAATATGTCTCTAAAGATCCATTTCCTTGATTCCCATCTCAATTTCTTTCCTGACAACTATGGTATGGTTAGTAATGAACAGGGCGAACGTTTTCACCAGGATATCGCAACGATGGAGCAAAGATACCAGGGAAAATGGTCCACTACAATGCTGGCTGACTACTGCTGGACACTCCCCAGAGAAGCTCCCGAACAGCTGTACAAGAGACAGGCGAAAAAATCTAAGAAGTAGTCTATGACTTGGTTTTTTACAGGTATTAACCGAAGGCCTATTATATTTACTATTGACATGCATTTTGTGATGTATATTATTTATTTACATTCTCTTATATACCATGCTATTCTGCATCAGTGTGGTTTACATTGAACAAACTGAAATTACATTGAACAGGGCATTATAACTTGGAGATAACTATTTTACAGGGAACATGGGCTATGGAGGGTTAAGTGGCTTGCCCAAGACCACAAGGAACACCTGTGGGACTAGAAACCCCAGTCCTTCTGGCCCAAGGTTGCTGTCCTCTAGTGGGATTTGAACCCCTGACCTTCTGGCCTGAAGTACCTTGCCCCAACCACTAGGCCACTCCTCCACTCCTTGTAGATTACAAAAAAAACTAGAGCCAACTGTGCAATTTCACTGTCATATTCGTGTTCAGCATATAAAAATTGATAAGAAATGACTATTTTTATTTCAGTAACATGACTTTTGTAAAAATTTGTTGACCAGTGTATTTACCCCACTGCATTGTCTAATCACTACAATAGTGAAGTCTTATATTTCAATCCATCTGCCTGGACTTCTGATGCTGCTACAACCATTAAGTCCCCATTCAGTGCTGTCCTGGTCATATATAAAATTGTCAACAATTCCCACACAGGTGGAAAAGAGATTCTTCCTGACAGGGTCATATTCAGGTACCAGGTTTGTGATTCTTGGAATTTTCTGATTGAAGATGCCTCTTTTGCACAGAGACCTTGCAGGCACCATTTAAGACACCACTAACTCCAAGACTCCACCAACAGTGATCATGGGGTACCCATAGCTCCAGGGAAAATACTGTTTAAAAGTCTGGGTCACAGCAATCAGTACTGCTCTTATACCTCACAAGGACACAATGGAGTTTTGTGGGTAAGCTGCTAAACATAGAACAAGGCACCCATAGCTCCCACATAAGATTTGAGGGCTTCTGAGAGATAGGATCTTTACCTTGCCAACCCTCTTCCCCGTCAGGTAATTTAAAAAGCAAATCACAAATAATAAATGCAACAAATGAAGAAACTGAGACAAGTATCAGAACTCTACCTAGCAGCAGCTGCTCAGCAAGGCCATCTTGGTTAATCCACCAATCCCAAGCCTTAGTTTAACATCCAAAAAGTAGCATATGATTTTTGAAAAGATAATTTAAGTATTCAATCTGTGTTCGGACCCAGCATGAAGAAGACAAGGCTAGTGGTTTTCTCAATTTTTAAATTTAAATAACTAGAAATATTTGAGGCTAAAATTTTCCCTAAACCCAGGATTTAGTATAATACATGCCAGCAAACGGGGAAGAGTTCCAGTAGGATCTTTCAAAGTTCTAACATACACTTTGAATAAAGTCAGTCCTAACAGATATTCCACTTTAGAATTCACTTTAGCAATTTGTAAATCTAAAGAAATTGTACATGCAGTGCCCTAGATATCCAGGCCTCACTTTTCATGCAGAGGTTCTTAGCTGAGAGGATAGAATTCTCTGTTGGGCCTTCCAGCATCTCTTTGCGAAAAAGGATGCTAGACACTCTGGGCAGGAGTTGATGGGAGAATGAAGCAGGGAAAAGGATGAGGAGGATATTTTGCCAGAGCCCCTGCCACCAAAAAAGGGAACTCTGTTCAGGATCTGCTGCTGCTGTGTTGCAGTGGCAATTGGTAAGGGGGAGGGGCAAGGTTGAACGTTTTGCCTAGAGCACCTAATAAGCTTGCACTGACCTTGTTGATCACCTTTGGTGGGTTTGCATACTCTAAGATCGGGTATGTATAATTTGTGTTTGAATTCATTATTTTATACTGAGTATATCTGAGATGCAGTGTCTAATAGCATATTGAAATGATTCTATAAATAAAATATAATAATTACAATGATAATAAACCCTTAAACCAACCTTTCAAAATTGTGAGAGAGGCAGTCATTTGACCGCAATGTACTGAAGCTCTACTGTCCTCTTCTCTTTGGCCACATCTTGAAGACTTAGTTTCACCATACCATTCCTGTAAGGTAAAAACGTCTTTACCTTTCACCTCCTCCCCAACAGGGCTGTACCTAGGGCTGTGTGAGCCAATCACCGCACAGGGCACAAGTGTGGCAGGGGCGTTGATGTCTTCACTGAGCTCCCAAGAAGCTTGACAAGAGTGAGTTCCTGCATGTGGCTGAGTGGGGAAGGGGCACTAGGCTTGTGAGTCACACAGAGCACATTTCTAGCTTGTCCCGCACCCCAGTTCAGCAAGCTGTCAAGAGGTACATAAGGGACTTGCAAAACCTAGGAAAGCAGTACTGTATCTCTGTGTGAGAGAGAAAAAAGACTCACTGATCTCATAATGAGCAGAACATGCAGTGAGCACATTCCATGGGAGTCCCACGAAGACATCAAGGAAGGAACCATGAAATCATCTATTGACCTGAATAGTTTGGAAACTGGAGGACCATTAGGTCATGACAGCAGGCTTCTAGAGTTACAGCTCCTGCAAATGACATCACTGCCTTGTACTGGAAGAATTGTTCCCATCCTGCATCTCCCAAAACTGCTCTTCTAAACATTATATGCAGTTTTTTGTTTAAAAGGAACTACGATTACACTTTGCACGGCAATAATAAAAGTACACAGCTCTATTATCTGCTGCCATTCTGCCTTCAGTCTTCAAAGAAAGCAGCTGCTGGACTCCAAGTGCAGACACATGGCTAATGTAGCAGTCACAGTAAGACGCAACAGACAGAATGCACTGGGTTTATGAATAGATTCTCACCAACCGATTTATAAATAAACGTTAATTGGGGCACTATTAGCCACTCTTAATACTTAAAGAAAAATGTTTCTCTGATTACAGAAACGCTACATTACCAGTCTGCTGTTTCACCCTTCAGTAACCGTGCTACTTAATCATACTAACATTTAAGTTTAGACATTAAATTGCTGCTGGCATTTAACAGGCTACTTTGATATTATAAATCTCACACAATCCCGCCTAGAATGAACTGGTGCGGTCTTTTCATCAGTCTCTTTCTTTGTCCTAAAAAAGGCAATATGCACGAGAAGTCTGCAGAGTAGAATTGGCTGTGTTACTGTACACCAGGAGCCACCGTCTTAAAACATTATTTCAGCAAGATATTTCAGCAAAAACTATAACTAGTTTGTTTATATGCGGTTTAAGTTAGGCCCTGAATACTTTACCTTATTGCCCAATACTGCACCAAGAACGTTTTAGAAGAAACTGTTTTCTCCCTTTTCCCAAATTTATCAGCAGAAGACGATGTATAAAGTTTCTTTAAAGTTTCTAGATGCAATAAATGACTGTGGTAAGAACAAACATTACATTGCTGAGAAAATTGGTGACTTAAAGCTTAAGATATGACAGATTGTGGGGTTATTTGGAAAATTCTAAATAAAAAGTAAATATAGCTATTAGGTTGGCTTAAAGTTTAGAATTGATTTGTCTTAGGTTTAGTCAGGCTTTTACAGTCCTCAAACAAAAGAAGTCTTTATCCCACCTATGCTCCCCAACTCCCACTCAACCCAGGCATATACTTTAATATATAGTCAGTTATCCTAATTAAAAGAGGATCGCTTGGTCACTTTCATGCCTGCTGTAAAGATGACAGACCACACACATCACCTACAGTAGATAGGATTTTAGAAAGTGCTGAGGAGAGGCAGCTGTCATAAGAACGTAAGAAATGCTATATTGGATCCGACCAAGGTCCATCAAGCCCAGAATCCTGTTTCCAACAATGGCCAATCCTGCTCACAAATATCTGACAGGTTCCCAAAAAGACACACAGATTCCACATTTCTCATCCCAGGGTAAGCAGTGAATTTTCTGGGTCCTCTTTAATAATGATTTATGGACATTTCCTCCAGGAACTTGTCCAAACTTTTTAAAACACAGCTACACTAACAGATTTTACTACATCCTCCAGCAGTACCATACCTAGCCCTGTGCAAGCGGTGCGGCCGCACAGGGCACAAATGCTTAGGGGCGCATTTCGGCTGTCTGCTGTTGCCCTGCTAATGCCACTTTTAGTTCTCTTAGCGGTGGCAGGGCAACAGCAGGCAGTCGAAATGCACCCCCTAAGCCTTTTTGGGGTTTTCTGCAGGTCTGGTCCCTCCCTCCTCTGATGCAACGTCAGAGCAGGGAGGGATCAGATCTGCTGCCGGGAACTTGCACATTGGGTGCGCCCCCCTCCCCATACCTCCATCCAGCCTCTGTCTGCTCTTGCCCTGAGGGCAGAAGCAGCAGGGCAGGAGTAGGCAGTGGCTGGATGGGGGCATGGAGAGGAGGGTGGGTGCACGCCCGATGTGAAAGTTGCACAGGGCGTGATTTTGGCTTGGTACAGCCTTGTCCTCCAGTAACAAATTCCATAGTTTGATTCTGCATTGAGTAAAAAATTATTTTCTCTTATTACTCTTAAATGGGTTACACTATAGCATCATTGCATGTCCTCTAATCTCTCTACTTTTAAATGGTGTAAACAACCGATCGATCTATATTTACCCGTTTCCATTCATTAATTTATAGACCTTTATCATATCCCCCCTCAGCCGTCTCTTTTCCAAAATGAAGAGCAACAGCATTTTAAGCCTCTCCTTATAGGGGTATCCTTCCAAGCCGTTCACCATTTTTGCCATTCTTCTATGTACCTTTTCTAATTAAACTATATCCTTTTTAAGATACGGCAACCAGAATCGCAAACATTATTCAAGCTGTGGTCGCATCATGGAACAACACAGAGGCATTATAATATCCTTGGTTTTATTCTCCATTCCTTTCCTTATGATTCCTAACATTCTATTTGCTTTCTTGGCTGCCACTGCACAGTGAGCGGCGGTTTTCAACATATCATCCATGATGACGTCTACATTTTTGACCTGGGTGGTGGTTTCTAAGGTGGTACCTTGCATCGTGTGACCAAAGTTTGGGTTGTTCTTTCCTAGGTGCATAACTTTGCACGTGTCCACCTTAAATTTCATCTGCCATTTCGATGTCCAGTCTACCAGTTTATCAAGGTCCCCTTGCCATTTTTCACAATCCTCTTGGATTTTAACAACTTTGAATAATTTTGTGTCATCTGTAAATTTGGTCAATTCACTTGTTATTCCTATTTCCAGGTCATTTATGACTATGTTAAAAAGCAGCGGGTCCAGCACAGATCCCTGGAATACTCCACTATTCACCTTTCTCCATTGGGAAAATTGGCCATTTAGTCCTACTCTTTGCTTTCTATCAATCTTTTAACCAGTTCCTGATCCACATTCTACACTGCCTCCAATCTCATGACTTTTTAATTTCACCAAGAGTCTCCCATGAGGGACCTTGTCAAAGGCTTTCTGAATATCCGGATACACTATATCAAATGGCTCACCTTTGTTTATTCACACCTTCAAAAAAATAACAGATTAGTAAGACAAGACTTTCCTTGGCTAAATCCATGTTGGCTTTCTCCCATTAAACCATTACTCTTTACATGCTCAGAAATTTTATTCTTTATAATGATTCCTTCCATTTTGCCCGGTACTGATGTTAGGCTCACCGGTCTGTAGTTTTCCAGATCGCCCATGGAACCCATTTTAAAAATTGGTATTATATTGGCCATTCTTCAATCTTCTGGTACTATAGATGATTTTAATGATAGTTCACAGATTACTACTAGTAGGTCTGCAATCTCACTTTTCAGTTGTTTAAACACCCTTGAAAGTATACAATCCAATCCAGGTGATTTGCTACTCTTCAGTTTATCAAATAGTTGTAATACATCTTCCCAGTTTATCGATATTTCTTTCACTACTTCTGATACATCACCTTTATATATCATTTCAGGCACAGGTACTCCCCTATACATTCTTCAGTAAAGACCGAAATAAAGAATTCATTTGGTCTCTCCGCTATGGCTTGTCCTCACTTAGCGCCCCTTTTATTCCTCTATCATCCAATGGTCCAACTGGTTCTCTCACAGGTTTTTTGCTACAAATGTACTTGAAAAAGTTTTAATTATGCATTTTTGCTCAATTGGCAAGCTTCTTTTCAAATTCTCTCGTTGCCTGCCTTATCAGTGCCTTGCATCTAAATTGTCATTGCTTAAGTTGTGTCACATGTTTATCAATTGGCTTCTTTTGCTATTTCCTGAAAGATGCTTTTTGGCAACAGCAGACTCTCTGACCTTGTCTTTAAACCGTGCTGGCAGTTTTTTGGCCTTCCTTCCACTTTTCCTAAAACAGCTCCTTTTAGTTTTTCTTAACTATTTTCCTCATTTTATCATAGTCTCCCTTTTGAAAGTTAAATGGTAGTACTGTGAATTTCCTTGCCGTCCTCCTATTTATTAAATCAAATGTGACCATGCTATGATCACTATTGACAAGTAGCCCCAAAACCCTTATCTCTTGCACCAGATCCTGTGTTTCACTAAGGACTAGGTCCAAAATAGCTTCCCCTTTTGTCAGTTCATGATCCAGCTGCTCCAAGAAGCAGTCATTTATTTCTCTCTAGCATGTCCGGCTGTGACATTGACCCAGTCAATACTGGGGTAATTGAAATCACCCATTATTACTGTGTTGTAACTTTTCTCAGCTTCTCTGATTTCTTTCAGCATTTCATCATCCATCTGTTCATTCTGGCCAGATGATCAGTAGTACACGCCAACTGACATAGCCTTCCCCCTTTTACATGGAATTTCTATCCATAGAGATTCTACAGTATAATTTGTTTCCTGCAAAACTTTAATCCTATGGGACTCAATGCCCTCTCTAACATAGAGTGCAACTTCTCCACCAATTTGATCTACCCTATCATTGCGGTATAATTTGTACCCAGGTATCACAATGTCCCATTGGTTGTCCTCCTTCCACCAGGTCTCTGAGATGTCAATCATATCTAACCTTTCATTCAGTGCTATAGGGCCTGATATTAGGTTATGCCGGCTATGTGCCACTGTGACGCATAGCCATGTGCGCCGACCCTTAACCCCAGATATTCAATGCAGGGGTCATTTGTGGCCCTGGTGTGAAATATCCAGGTTTGCCATACAGCCTCCCAGGCACAGCAGATAACCAGGCAGCATGATATTGCATGCTGCCTGGTTAGCTGCTGCACCTAAAAGATAGGTGAACTTTTGCAGGTCACTAACCAAACAGCATGCAATATCACCGCTGCCCGATTATCGACTGTCGTGGCCTCTGCTCCTCCCGGGGTAGCCCACAACAGGCCCCAATGCTAAGCGGTTAGCATCGGGGCGTGTAAGAGAGAAGACTGGGGATATTAAGCAGCACTAACTGTGTTAGTGACGTTGAATATCCCAGTTAGAGGCATTTACATGGTTTACAGGGCTGTAAACCAATGCCTTTTGAATACTGTACCCATATATTGTAGCTCTCCCATCTTATTTTTTAGACTTCTAGCATTTGCATACAGGCATTTTAGAGGTTGTATTTTATTTATATTATCATTTGATAGGGATAATTTGAAATCTTTCAGCTCTGTACTTAAGGGCATCTGGGTTACTTTTATCTTTATTGGAACCTCCTGTCGAAATACCCTAACTTCCCTTTTTTACGAGTATCTTTCAAGGATACATCCTTCTGAACTATGCACCCACAGGTGACTCTCGGCTTTCCCCTATTATGTAGTTTAAAAGCTGCTCTATCTCCTTTTTAAAGGTTAATGCCAGCAGCTTGTTTCCATCCCAGTTAAGATGGAGTCCATCCCTTTGGAAAAGCACCACCCTTCTCCAGAATGTTGCCCAGTTCTAACAAATCCAAAACCTTCTTTTTTGCACCATTATCTCATCCATGTATTGAGATTCTGGAGTTCTGCCTGCCTTTTGGGTCTTTCAGAGAATGCTATCCTAGAGGTTCTGGGTTTCAATTTCCTACCTGAAAGCATAGAAATTACACTTACCTGGTAATTGTCGTTCCTTGAGTGACGACAGTTTAGTCCTCCACCTCTGGGTTGTGCACCTCTTCCTGCAACTTGGAGACTGGGCATGTCAAAGTCGTGACATCACTGGATATAGCCTGCTGGTATCTCCCATCAGCCTCCAGTGTACTATTGACAAAGCAAACTCAAAGGAACAACAAATAAGTAACTATACCATAACTTTAAATAACTCCCCATTCCTCAACTTGAGGAACCTTTTTAACCGTATCCGTCTTATATTTTCTTTTCTTTTTTTTTTTACTTTACATTCATGTCCCCCCTATGCAAACACGTTTCCTATACCATCCCCTCGTTTAAATAAGAGAGAAGGAAGAAACAACAGAGAGGGATACTCACTGCGATCTAGAAACTGAAAGGATCTGTCTACTCCTTGAGATTGATGCTCCACTCCGCCTGAAAATAAACTCTGAAGAAATCACACCCCTGGGCGGGAATGAGGACTAAACTGTCGTCACTCAAGGAACGACAATTACCAGGTAAGTGTAATTTCTATTTCCTTATCGTTCCTCCAGTTTAGTCCTCCACCTCTGGGATGTAACAGAGCAGTAATCATTGGGAGGGACCTATCCAGCCAACTCACCACACCATAGACCCGGAACAGGCATCCTTTACTGCCTAAACATTTAGGCAGTAATGGTTACTGAGGAAATGAAGAGAAGACCTGGAAGCTGCTCTACCAATCCCCCCTGGTGGAATGACACAGTGATTCACCCATGAAGCTGCTTGCGCCCTGGTAGCAAGAGTCAGAAAGCCCCCCAGAATCATACAACCTCGCCACCAGAAAGCTGAGGCAACCACCCCCTTAACCCAGTGCGAAATGGCCACCTTTGCTGCTGCTTCCCCTTTGCGGGGACCTCCAACAACACACAAAAACAAAGAAAAAAACACTGCACCCTGCATTTTATGTTTCCTATCGGCGTAAGCTACGCATAAAAGCCTCCCCTTCCAGAAAAACCGAGACCTGGAAGAGAAACCAATAGGCTCAGAAGAAAAATCAGATACCACCTTTTGGAAGGACGACGGGACTGGTCGCAAACACCACCCTCTATCCAGAAAGGGTGAAAACGGCTCATTACATGACAATGCCTGAAACTCCGAAACTCGTCGTGCCAAACAAAGAGCTATCAAAGCCACTGTCTATAACATCAAATCCTTTACCGACGCCTGGAATAAAGAATCAAAGGGCTCTTTAGTTAATGCCTCTAAGGCCCAATCGGGATCCCCCGGCGGCACCCGAACTCTCCTTGAGGAGCGTAGTCGGGTCCCAACTTAAGTAAATGCTACACATCGATCCGAACACCTAGCGCTATTCCCTCCATAGAACCTCTACAGCCGTTAACAGTCACCCGCTAGACCCTCTAAGGAACTGGCCGCTAGTTCCTTCAGACACTGTCCTGCAGAGAACTCTGACCAAGGATACAGACACCTTTGTCTCCTGGACTTGCCGCCGTGAACAGCAGCCTTCAAAAAGGCGCTAAGCACGGACCTATGTACCAGAAGCAGCCTGTCTCCTTGCTCTCAACAAGGTGGCGAAGACTGCCGCAGCATAACCCTTCTTCAGTCCCGCCCATTCAAAGGCCAAACCGTAGGCGGGCACCGATCCACCTGAGACATTCGTCACGGACCTAGCCGCAGCAGAACGTCCGCTACCAGCAACTTCTAGGAAAAGCCTGTCGAGTAGGCGAATGAGATCAGCCTAGTACGGCCATCTCGTCCAACCGGGCGCTACCAAGAGTACCTTTCCCCGAAAGCCTCGATACACCAACTAGTTGCCCTATGAGAGCCCACGGGGAAAGGACAAGACAAAGACTTAACTGGGAGCTTACTGAGCCTTGACTTGGACGAACCATCAACCGCCCCATTCCTCCACCAGAGAGACCTCCGGGTGAACCACAAGGAAGCCAATAATATTAGCTAGCGCTCGAATTAAGCCATAATGCACATTTGCCACATAAAGCAAATCAGGCTCTAGTTGATTCAACTCCCTGATCCTTTCCTGTTCCAGGCGAGTAGACTGCCGTAAACACTGCGACCACTTGAAGCATGCTTTCGCCTCCCCAGGCTCCACAAATGGGAGCTTGTAAGGACAGAGCATTGCCCCCAACGATCGCTTCAGTGAACCATCTACTTTCCTATCTTGCGCTAAAGAAGATTGCTAGGGCTCTCTTCCATACAGTGAGTCCACACCCCTGGTAGTGCAAGGTGTGCATTCACCCACGTAGTACCCAGGCCTGCCCCTGCTTAGCCTCAAAATGTCAATCAAGAACAGGCGAATTCAGGACAGCTGAATACTTTTTTTTTTTTTTTTACAAAAACATCTCTTAACCAAAAATTCCTTCAGCATATTTATTTTATTTACATTCTCTTATATACCGCGCTATTCTGCATCAGTGCAGTTTACATTGAACAAACTGAAATTACATTGAACAGGGCATTATAACTGGGAGATAACTATTTTACAGGGAACAAGAGACGCTCTTTTCGTGCCAACAATATGAAGTAGAAAGAACTCCCAAACACAGGCATACTAATCCGCGGCCTTCCTGCTAGAGTAACGCCCCATTCCGTCTGACTGCACAAAGATGGACTTTATATTTTAAGTTCAATTAGCACCTGGTGTTAGGAAATACAGCTTTCTCATTCCGCAGTGGCAATTGAGTCAGCAATGAAGAAGCCGAGAAACTGCAGACAAGTTCCCATTATACCACCTGGTAAAGACTCCACTTTTAGACCACTGAAGCAAAAAAGCATGCGAGAGTGCCTTGTGTCCTGCCAGTAGCTGATCGAATTGAAATGATTCAGTGTATGCAGGGCATTTTCCAGAGAACGCAAGGTCCCTCATCCAGGCTGACTCCACATTCACAGTCTAAACCAGCAGCCATCTTGGCTGCTGCCGATCAGCGCAGAAGCCATCTTGTAAGCCCAGCATATGATGTATGCCTACTAGAATCTGAGCTGCTGCTATTGCTGCTAGAGAACTAGCCTGGCTGCGTGCTTCTGGCCCCCGTTAAGGCATTCGCTGAACACTAGCAGAGACTCTCTGTACTGGAGAACCTCTGATAAATGGAATGGGAGCATAGATAGCTTCAAAGGCCAGAGTTCTATTTTGCAACCTCTCTCCGCTGAGCTGCCTTTTCCATATGTAAAATTAAACCACATATAGCCAAAATTAAGACATTACAAATCTACCGTAAAATCGTATAATTTGGGCAAAGCCAAACTAAACGGGAATATTTTCCATTAACAAACCACACAACCACACAACCCCTTCAATGACATAATGCTTATGGCAGAGCATTTCACATCTGTGGACTGGCCATGGCGCTCACCCAAGCACCTGTTACAACTGTCCAAGAGAGTTATCACCATAATTCCTTTTGACTTGAATATGTTTACAGCGGATCATAGCGCTATATCACAGCAGATAAGCCAAAATATTACCCTGCCATATAAACCGACTTTAACGCTTTATAGGACCTTCTATGGATAGCGGAAGGAGATTCTTGTAAATCAACATGGCTATGCCCCTTTTTTTTTTTTTTAAGTATAGGACTCCAAAAACCAAGTTTCCGCCAACTCCAATGAATTCAAAGCAGATCAGCTAAAATTACCGGAACTGCTCCTATAGCTTTGTAAGAAGCTACCAGCCCCCGCTGGACCCAGTTTTCCTTCCCCCCTTATCCTGAGGCATTCAGCATTGCAGGACGCGTTGCGCACCCCCTGCCAGCCTGCTGCGTCTGCCAGGGAGCTGAAGAGCAAAATAGAAAGTAGAACCCCTGGAAGCAAACAGTGTCCTGGCCTTGGGGTTCAGGACGCAAAAGGCCACCGAATAAATCAACAGTGTTAGCTAAAAATGAACAAAGCTATCTCTCACTAAAGAGAGTTTCTTTTTACTTTTTGAAATCCCACCGAAGTCCGTGGGACCCAAGCTTTCGAACACAGCCCCTAACGCTGTGCATTAACCACAACCAGAGAAATGAAATGAAATGAAACCCTGCTCTAGAAATAGATGAGAATTTCCTGGGAAGGGCATGCTAAGTGGAGCTATGAAACACACAGGCAGCCCCCCCCCCCTCCCCGGCCTTCCTGCAGCCAGAGAAATAGCAGTGGAATACACCGACAACCTTGCAAATGGAGGTCTTAGAGGTTGCTGTGTGAACCTGATGAGGAATACGATTTTGTATTTTACCACCCCCCCCCCACCCCCCCAGGGATGGGGGCACTGAATACTATATGTGATTCATGAGCAACGCTGCCATCCGGTTGCCTTTAGGGCACCAGAGCCCAACCAACGATACAGAAGTTAAGAGCTTTAAATCTTGGTCATATAATCTTGATTTGCAGAACTTTATATTACAGCAGTTTTAGTCACTAACCCCTGAGAGCCCATGAGGTGGCTCTGTGGGTATTTCTTCCCTGACTTGCAGAGAATTATCAATCTGATGATGGCTGCATACACACAGTCATAGAAAGGCACTATTGAGTGTACCAGCTGCCCTCTGGTGGCCATAGACCGTAGCACAGGCGCTTCTTGGTTGACAGTTTAACTGTCAGTCTATGTTTTTATATCCTAAGGTTTCCTAAACCTATCCCTGTGAATTTTGGGCGACTTTCACTATAGAATACATAAAAGCACACTTCCAGGCTGTCCCTCCTTCCAACTACAAGTAAGGGCTCTGCTCTTGAACCTAAAAACTGGCAATTTGCCTAATATCCTGAGACTTAACAGATGCTCCTCAGAGACATGATTAGGAGGGAAAGAACATAAGAACATAAGATATGCCATACTGGGTCAGACCAAGGTCCATCAAGCCCAGTATCCTGTTTCCAACAGTGGCCAATCTAGGTCATACGTACCTAGCAGTTTCCCCAAAAGACACAGGTTCTGCAATGCTTCTACTAGGTCAAGCATTGATATCCTGGGTACCTTCTTAATAATGGTTTATGGACCTTTCCTCCAGGAACTTGTCCAAACCTTTTTTAAACCCAGCTACACTAACAGCCTTTACTACATCCTCCGGTAACAAATTCCAGAGTTTGATTACACGTTGAGTGAAAAAATATTTTCTTTTATTAGTCTTAAATAGTTTACCCTGTAGCTTCATTGCATGTCCCCTAGTCTTCCTATATTCTGATAACGTAAACAGTTGATCTACGTTTACCCGTTCCACTCCGTTCATTAATTTATAGACTTCCATCATATCTCCCCTCAGCCGTCTCTTTTCCAGGTTAAAGAGCCCTAACTGTTTAGCCTTTCTTCATAGGAGTATCCTTCCATCCTCTTTACCATTTTGGTGGCTCTTCTCTGAACCTTTTCTAATAACGCTATATCCTTTTTAAGATACGGCGACCAGAATTACACACAATATTCAAGGTGCGGTCTCACCATGAAACGGTATAGAGGCATTATAATATCTTTTGTTTTATTTTCCATTCCTTTCCTTATGATACCTAGCATTCTATTTGCTCTCTTGGCTGCCGCTGCACACTGGGTGGAGGATTTTAACATGTTATCCACAATGATGCCTAAATCCTTTTCCTGGGTGGTGGTTCCTAATGTGGAACCTTGCATCGTGTAACCATAGTTTGGGTTGTTCTTCCCTAGGTGCGTAACTTTGCACTTGTCCACATTAAATTTCATCTGCCATTTTAATACCCAGTCTTCCAATTTATCAAGATCCTCTTGCAATTTTCCACAATCCTCTTGGGTTTTAACAACTTTAAATAGTCTTGTGTCATCTGCAAATTTGATAACCTCACTCGTTATTCCACTTTCCAGGTCATTTATGAATATGTCAAAAAGCAGCAGACCCAGCACAGATCCCTGGGGTACACCACTATTCACCTTTCTCCATTGGGAAAATTGGCCATTTAGCCCAACCCTCTGCTTTCTATCTTTTAACCAGTTCCTGATCCACAGTAGCACACTGCCTCCTATCCCATGACTCTTTGGTTTTGCCAAAAGTCTCTGATGAGGGACCTTGTCAAAGGATTTCTGAAAGTCCAGATACACTATATCAACCGACTCACCTTTGTCCACCTGTTTATTCACACTTTCAAAAAAACATAACAGATTAGTAAGACAAGATCTTCCTTGTCTAAAGCCATATTGGCTGTCTCCCATTAGGCCATGACTATCTACATGCTGAGTAATTTTATTCTTTATGATGGTTTCTACCATTTTTCCCAGTACTGACGTGCGGCTCACCGGTCTGTCGTTTCCCGGATCACCCCTCGAACCCTTTTTAAAAATTGGTGTTACATCGGCGATCCGCCAATCTTCAGGTATTAGAGATGATTTTAATGATAGTTCACAGATTACTAATAGCAGGTCTGCAATCTCATATTTCAGTTCTTTCAACACCCTTGGATGTATACCATCCGGCCCAGGTGATTTGCTACTCTTCAGTTTATCTAATAGTTGTAATACATCTTCCCGATGTATCGATATTTCCTTCAATTCTTCCGCACCTTTAAATACCACTTCAGTCATGGGTAACATCCCTACATCTTCCTCAGTAAAGACCAAAGCAAAGAATTCATTCAGTCTCTCCGCTATCGCCTTGTCGCCTCTTAGTGCCCCTTTAACTCCTCTATCATCTAATGGTCCAACTGACTCTCTCACAGGTTTTTTGCTACGAATGTACTTGAAAAAATCTTTATTTTGCGTTTTTGCTTCCGCAGCAAGCTTCTTCTCAAATTCTCTCTTTGCCTTCTTTATCAATGCCTTGCATTTGACCTGCCAGTGCTTGTGCTGTTTCCAGGTTTCATCGTTTGGCTCTTTTTTCCATTTCCTGAAAGATGCTTTCTTGGCAACAACAGCCTCTCTGACCTCACCTTTAAACCATGCTGGCATGGCATGAAAGAACATGTGGTATCAGGGATCAATGCCAAAACTGCTGTCCTATAAAACTAAGAATAAACTTAAAAATAAAGAGGACTGACAACAGCCCCCTTAAGGCTGAGGAGCCCCCCGAGCCTCAAAAAACCTACAAACAAAAGAAAGAAACACTAGGCCCAAAAATCTAGCTATTCTGCCTGTTGTTTTCCTCACAAAGGCAGCTCCCTGCAACTCTCGCCATGCGGTCCAAAGACCTAGAGAGAAAATGGCCGCCCCTTCGCCCATGAATTTTGGCACCAAGAACAACAGCCGCTGCAAAAAGGAGGCCTCAGCAGACCGACAGAGCCCGAAGGCCTTACCTGCAGGACAGAAAGCCACGCAGTCTGCTCCTACCACCTTGAATTCTTCTGATCCTCAAGCCGCGCTGATGCGCCTGGCAGCCGCAGTGAGGACCGCTCAGCCGGTTCCACAGAGTAAAATTAAAATCCCGCAGCAACGGAGAGGCTCTGTCTCACACAGCTTCAGTGTGGCTGTACGGGTCCCAGAGCTCACTCCTGTACAGTCAAGGGAGAGAGATCCGCACCAGCAAATGCCTGTAGCAAGTGAAAATAACTGAGGAGGGAAGGCGAGAGCTGCTACTAATTTAAAGAGCCAGGCTCAAATTTAAAATTACTGTAAATAAAGAAATTTGCTCCTAACTAAAGGGAACTAATCCCTGATTGCCAATTAACCAAAGGTAACTGAATTAAAAGTAAAATTAAAAGTAAATTAAAGGTAAAAATCAAAAGTAAAATCAGAATAGAATTTGTCACACTAAATGCTCCTTATCTGTTCCCCCCAAGTGAGCCCAGAAGCTAGGCTCACTATGTCCTCCTGCTGCATGGAGACTGGACACACTGGATGCTGATGGGAGATACCAGCAGGCTATATCCAGTGATGTCACGACTTTGACATGCCCAGTCTCCAAGCTGCAGGAAGAGGTGCACAACCCAGAGGTGGAGGACTGAACTGGAGGAATGATAAGGAACTACATTTGGCCTCCAGAACCTCCCTACCCCACTAAAACTTTGTCTAGGTGGTGCATGAGGTAGACAAGAGCATAAGACCAAGACGATCTCAAAATATCAATAAACTTAATACTCCTTTGAACTTCAACAAATCAAAACAAATGACTTCTAAAAGAGTGTTTTCCTTTATGGCACCAGAGTTATGGAATTCTATTCCTGAAGGCTTAAGAACTCAGAAAGACATTAAGGACTTTCACAAATATTTAAAGACTTATTTATTTATAGAATCATTTGGTGAAATAACTTAAATTTACCATTATGTATATTTAATTTCACTATGATATAGTAATATAACATACTGTTTTGTTTTGTATTTATATTGTAATGTATCGTTTTTCTTTTCCTATACCCACAGTATACAAGCCTTTGTTGTCTTGTCAACCATTTTGATTGAAGGATAAGGTGGTATACAAAACTGGTTAAATAAATAAATAAATGAGGTCTGCTACCTTCGCACCAGGCAGGCATGTTGCCAGGTAATCCTCACATCCACCAGTCACCCATTTATCTACATGCTTAATGATCAAATTGCCAACTGTAATGGCTGTCCTAACCCTTCCCTCATAGGCACATGGCCCTGGAGAAACGTCCTTGGTGCAAGAGAGTTTTACATCTCCTGGCATACAGGTCCTAGCTACAGGATCACTTCCTGCCACACCAAGGTGATGTTCTCCTTTCACGATCTCTTTCCTCCATGGAAACTGAGAGGCTGCCAGACTGGAGGTGGTACTTCAGTGCTACTTCCCTGTAGGTCTCGTCTATGAACCTCTCTTTCTTCCTTATGTCCTTCAAGTATGTTACTCTAGCCTCCAGAGATCAGGCTCGTTCCCTGAGGGCAAAGAGCACTTTATACCTTGTGCACATGTAAGACCTCTCACCAACTGGGAGAAAATCATACATGTGATACTGAATGCAAATGACTGGAAGGCCCCCATCTCGCTGCTGGACATCTGTCTGCATCTTAGTTTTAAGGTTTTGTTTAGGTATTTAAGTTGTTTGCTTACTTAGGTTTGCTGGGGGTACTTATATTAATTCAACTATACCCAATACGTTTAATGGACTTTGTTCACCTCAAGATTAATTAATCTCAGGTTCTTAATTAACATATTCCTGATGAGGATAACCAGCCGCACCTGAAAGAGAATATGGGCACCTCCTTCCCTTTAATAGGTTTAAGGGCCTATAAAGCTAGGATTATCCCTGTGATGAGTGGGAGGGAAAGAAGTCTTAATAAAAGCTGGCTTCCTACACAGTGCCCTGACCTGTGTTTCTATGGTAAAGTCTTACCAATTTCCTGTGTGATTCACACAGCTCTTGGTTTGATAGAGGGGCCCTTTCAAATTGCCACTTTGATCTGTCACTTGCCTTTAATACCTATTTAAGACAACTTCACAGATCTTTTGCCGCCTAACTGGAAGGCCTCTTTGTAAAGGTTTCCAAAAACTAGTTTATTTCTTTCTACTCATACTTTGATTTGATTTAAATGAAAAGCTCTCTAGAAACATTTATTTCAGAGACTATTTACTCTCTTTTCCTTTCTATGCTAAGCTATACTCTGATTTGATTTGATTTAAATTAAAAGCTTTCTGGTGGTACTAAGACCCAACTGACTCAGCAAAAACACTGAACTCTAAAATTCACACAGCCCTTGGTTTGATAGAAGGGACCTTTCAACGTGTCCCTTTGACCTGTCACTTGCCTTTAAAACCTATTTAAAACAACTCTGCAGATATTTTGCCTCCTTACTGGAAGGTCTCTTTATAAAGGCCTCTAGAAACTAGTTTATTTCGTTCTTCTCAGAGGCCATTTATTCTATATGTATGCTAAGCTTTACTCTGATTTGATTTAAATAAAAAGCTCTCTGGTGATACTAAGAGCTTACTGACTCAGCAAAAACACTGGGTACAAACACGGAGGGTACAACTCTAAACAAAGACATAGAGGGGGACCTACACAGAGGACCGGATACAACCCTTCTGGCCACCTTATTGGTCAGACTAGATGGATCATTCTGGTCTTTATCTGCTGTCATCTATGCTACTATGGGGGTCATTTTAAAAGTCTTAGTCATAACTTGGATGTCAAAAGATGTGCATATGGATATCCAAATCACAGAGACATCCCCAGAGACATTTTACAAATAGCTTTTAAAGATATCTTCGATGCAGGGATGTCCAAGTAAGCAGTGAACATGGTGGGAGATGTGTCTCGAGAAGTACAATAGACTTAGATGTTCCCACTCAATTTCAGAAACATCAGGGATGTCTGCAACCCCATCCACATTTAGACCTGCTCCAGGTAGGAATAGGCATCAGGAAAGTGCTTGTTTTGGCTTTAAAACATCCAGAGGGTGTAGAGAAGATGGAGAGTTAAGTAACTAGATTAAGATAACAAGGAGCAGCACTGGAATTTGAAACCTGGTCCTTACCTACTACTCTAACCATTAGGGGGTCTATTCTGAACCACGAATAGCAGGTCTGGACGTTTGATCCAGATGTCCAGATACGCTAAACGCCTCGCCTGCATCTGGGAAACATAGCTCCCCACACGTAGATCTGAGCTGTGCGGGGAGCTCTGTTTGTGGGTGGGAAGGGGTGAGCCGCAAGCAGAGCGAGGGCAAGCTGTGGGTGGTGATGTGACCTCAGATGTACAGGGCCGATTCCAAGATTGGCCCTGTACATCCAGGGTCGGCCATTTGTACAGGGGACTTATTCCACCTCGGAGGTGCAGTAAGTCCCCCTAGACAGAGGACGACACCGGATCTGGGGCCCGCCAAAGAGGTGAGTGTTGCAAGGGGTTCCCCGCAGCCTGACCCTGGCCACAGTGGACTGATCGGAGGTCGAGCTGCAGAGAAAATAACTTTTCTGTCATTGCCAGGGATCGCAGCTCCTGCATGGAGCCGCTGTGGCATTGCAACAGGATGCCATGCTAGTGCCACTCGATGCAGGAGCCAGGCTGGGCTAGCCAGGGAGTTGCTTGGATGTCTGGGCAGCTAGAATCGGGGCATAGCCTGCACCTTCCCGATTCTGATCCCGCAGGCATAGCCCTTGTGGGATCGGAATCGGGTGGACCGGAGCACGTCCCGATTCTGACCATCTGGAGACACACACAACGGAATTGGCCTCTAGGTCATTAAACATCCCTGTTCTAAAATGCTATTCTGGGGATATCAATGAAGATGTCCTCATAGAGGTCCATATCGAACACATCCACATTTGTGAAATCGTGCCTGAACTTGGAGATGCCTGCTTGTTTTCTCAGATGTTCTGGCTAGACATCCCAGATAGCACTTGGATGTCCTTTGTAAAATGTGTCTTCACGTTACTAGGTTAGGACATGTCAAAGTATACGAAATTGCAGGAGGACCTAGTTACACTGGGAAACTGGGCATCTAAATGGCAGATGAAACTGAATGTGCATAAGTACAATGTGATGCACTAGGGAAGAATAACCCAAATTTTACTTACACAATGCTAGGTTCCACATTAGGAGTCACAACTCAGGAATTACTCTCTGTAAGGACTGGTTTACTCGTATCCACAAACTTATTTACAGTACACCTTCAAAAATGTTAATAAATTAGTAAGGCATGACTTCCTTTTGGTAAACTCATTCTGGATCTCCCCTGTTAAATTGTGCTTATTCATATTTTCCTTAATTTTTGTTCTTAGTGATGGCTTCCACCATTTTTCCCAGCAGTGATGTCAGGCTCAAGAGTCTGTAGTTTACTGATCATCCAAGAATCCCTTTTTAAAAATTGGTATTACGTTGTTTACCCTTGAAGTCTCAGGTTCAGTAGTAGATTTGAATGGTAGTGTGACTGAGGTACAGCTGGTCCAACCATTAAGCATACTAGGCAGTTGCCTAGGGCAGCAGCTTTTTGAAGGGGGGGGGGGAGAGCAGGGCATTCAATGCTAAACATAGATTCTAGCAACTGAAGGGGGAGGGGGTAGGGCTTAAGGTTTGCCTAGGGTGCCTTGAATCAACTCTGGGGCTGGCCCTGGATCGAGGTTACTAAGAAGCCCTAATGAAGTGATGTGTGCCTCAGTTTTAAATCAATAACTGGTAGCTTGGTGTGGTGTACAACAGCAGATGTACTAATACGACAGTAGTTGTGTAATGCTTAATGTGTGAGCATTATATATATTTTTTTCTCATTTGGAAGGCCATGAGCAAAAAATATATGATATCAGAGAAAACTAAAAAAAAAAAACAAGTTTAGGAAGGGAAATATTCTTTAGCCTCTTTTTTTGCTAAACACTCAAGAAGGAGTACAGTCTCCTGACAGGCTGGAGTCCTGGGTTATGGCTTAGTCCCCAGACAAAGGAAAATGTCAGGAGGTTGCCTTGTTTCTGCCATCCTAAGACAGGTAGAGAGCTTGAAGAATTAAAAGTGTAAGGCCTTGAGAAGCTGGGCTCTGAAGTACCAAACTGATTTGGGGTAAAAGGAGAAAAGCATTCTTTCACCTTTGTTGGTGATGCCCTATGAGAAGAAGTCCTAGATTTTAGGAGGTGAGAATTCCTAGTTCTGAAAACCTGCCCGAGTAGGTTCAGGACTCAAAGGTCAGCTATTTTAGAACTAGTCCTTAGTGGATTAAGAGATCAAATGGAAGCAAACTATGTCCAGGAAAACAATCAGAAGACTGTCAGTAGAATATGGGCCTAGAGAGCCAAGCATATACATCATAGTGGACAACCTGATTCACATGAAAAGGAGAAATCACCTTAGGCAAGAAGGAAGGCACAAACTGAATGGAAACAGCCTCCTCTGAAAAGACAGATAAGGATCTTGGCAAGACAGCCTGCAGCTCAGTAATCTGCCTTGAGGAACAAAGCGTAACCAAGAAGGCCGTCTTGGGCATCAGTTCCTTCAGAGTAGTATGCTGCAATGGCTTAAGGGCTCCGACATCATCGTCCTGAGCACCAGACACAGATCCCAGTAAAGGACCATTGACTGGAGGGGAGGATTCAGGCACCGAACCCTCTGAAGAAAGTTCACAACATCTAGATGCAAGACTAGCGACTTACCAATCAATGGACCTCTGAAACAGGCCAAAGCTGCATCTGAACTTTAAGGGAGCTAGGAGAAAGTCCCTTCTGCAGACCTTCCTACTAAAAAGGCAACAGAGACGACACCTTAGCCACCTCAAGAGCCAGCTGCCATGCATCGCAACATTGATCAAAGAGGCACCAAACCCACATGTATGCCAGATTGGTAGACTTCCTTGGGGCTCTGAGCAGTGGAAATCATTGCAGGAGAGTAGCTCTTGCACACTAGCTGTCTCCTTTCAAGAACCAAGCCATAAGCAAGAAGGGAGCTGGGACTTCCAGGATGATCGGCACCTGATGCAATAGGCCCTGAGATGGAGGCAAATGAAGAGGTGGTGCTTGCAGGAGCCACATAAGATCTCTGAAACATGCTCTCCTTGGCCAGTCTAGTGCCACCAGAACAATACTTCCTGGGTGACACTTTTCACGCCGCAGCACATACTCCACCAGGGGTCATGGAGGAAATGCATACAGCAGGTGTTGACTTGGCCAAGGCTGAACCAGGGCGTCAGAGCCCTTGAACCCCACCTCTGTGTGGTGACTGAAGAAGTGGCAACCTTTGGCATTGGAATGAGTCACCATCAGATCCATCTCAGAGTGACTCCAGCAGCGAAGAATCAACTGAAATGCTTCCTGACTCAACTCCCACTATCCTGGATCCAGAGAATACCAGCAGAGATAGTCCACTTCTACATAGTCTACCCCAGCAATGTGTAGAGCCGAGACAGTTTGTAGATTCTTCTCCACCCAGGGCTACCCTAGCACTCCTCATGCGACCTTGCCGATTGACATAAGCCACAACCATGGTGTTGTCCAAAACCACTCGAATCACCTAGTCCTTGACCAGTGTCCAGAAATGCAGAAGAGCTAACCTGATGGCCCTCACCTCGAAGCGGTTGAGGGACCACACTGCCTCCCTGTGCTTCCAATGGCCCTATGTCATTTGGTCTTGGCAATGGACTTCCCAGCCCGAGAGACAGGCATCTGTCTTCAGAAGGATCCTCGAGAAATCATCCAGTAGCATGCCCTTCCTCAGATGACTGGGTTGCTGCCACCACCGCAGGCTGACTTTCACCATCAGTGGGTGAGGAAGCCTGAGCTTGAACGCCTGAGAAATTGGGGACCACTGAGTCAGCAAGGACCGTTGGAGCAGATGCATATGCACATGTGTCCATGGCACAATCTTAACTGTTGCTGCCATCAATTCAAGGAGCTGAAGATAAAACCAGACTCTGGGAGCCTGTTGCAAACAGAATAGCATCAGACAATCCAATAACATTTTGACTTTCTCCTCTGGCAGGAAGACTGCCCACTTGAGTATCAAAATGGAGTGGGATGGCATCAACTGGCTCTTCCCCTGATTGATCACCGAGCCATAGCTTTCCAAAAGGACACCATTCGGTTTGCTAACTGAGACACCTCTGATAGAGAACCAGCTCAGATGAACCAGTCATCCAGATATGGGTGGACCTAAATACCTTGGTGCCATAGTGCCACAGCCACCACCATCATGACCTTGGAGAATGTCTTTGGAGCAGTGGAGATTCCGAATAGGAAGGCAGCAAACTGAAAGTGAGAGCCAAGCATGGCAAAATACAGATACTTTTGCTGATCCTCCCAGATCAGGATATAAATATATGCTTTGGCCAAATCTAGAGATGCAAGGAACTCACCTTGGTGCACCACTTAAATCATGGATTGCAAAGTTTCCATCCAAAAGTACAGGATGCACAAGTGCTCATTGACACCCCTTAGGTCTAGAATGTGTCAGAATGATCCATCCTTTCAGCACCACAAAAGAGATGGAGCATCTGCCCTTGCCCCAGTCATCAAGGGGAAAGGGCACACACAGTCTTTAGGAGCAGCAACAGATGATCTCCACAGCTGCCCTTTTGTTCGCAGATCCACAGGGAGAAATGACAAAAGTATCTGAGATCGTCCCTTTGAATTCCAGGACATAGCCGAACTGAATGGTGTCTAGCACCCAGGGATCCTTGGCCCACTCCTGAAAGAAAAGGCGCAGCCTACCTTCAACCGGAGGAACCAGTGAATGGACCCTCAAAACTTCATTTGGCAGCCCAGGAAGGACCATCTCAGGAGGAGACCGAGTCCCAGGGCCCACGAGCTCCTAGAAAGTACTAAAAATGAGCCAGAATCTGGAAGAAGAGGGGAATAAAGGATTTCTAGACCAATAGCAATGAAGTCCCAAGACCCTTGGAAGTCCAATCAGCGCACCCGCGAGAAGTGGACAGAGACTGACAAAAAAGGGGCTCCTGCCTGCTTCACATGCTCTTTGGACCTGTCCTCTTGAAGGTGGTAAAATCTTGTCTCGCCCATGTCTTTCACCAGCTTCTCCAAATCAGCTGCAAAAAGAAGCTTCCCTTTAAGACCATTTGGGTCAATTGGGCTTTGGAAGATGTGTCCACTGACTGGCTTCAGAGCCAAATCCAACGCCATGTCACTGTCAATAGGGCACTATCCCTGGCCTCCAGATGTAACAGGTCGTAGATGGCATCAGAAAGGAAGGCCATAGCTGACTCCAAAAGAAGGATATTATTGTCCAGTGGGAGTTGAAATAACCTTGAACCATATTCAAACCTGCACTATGGATAATAGGAATGCGCATATTGGTTTCTGGTCTTCATTCAGAAACTTTTATGCATGTAGAGAACATGCACTAAATTGACTTTATAAGAGTAACTTTACAACAGGTTGCAAGGTCAAGTAGGCACCTATTTTATAGAGACACCTATGCACCTATGCATATTTACAAAATAGTACAAACAACCAAAATCACACTAAAATATGACTGCTTGAGAGCTTCTGTAAATGTATGTAGCTAAAGTACATATGTAAGCAAGAATTTTATAAGCTACATTCACAGTTTGTGACATCACCGCACTCCGATCACACTTCTCCCAACCAAGCCTACACCCTGCTTATATACATGTGTGCTCCTACTTGTCATTGCGAACACATGTATGCATGGAATAATTTATAAGAGACATCTTATGCACATATAAATGCAGATATGTATAACGAAAACTTTATAAAACATATGCCCTAAGGAGCTCTTTTACTAAAGTACATTAAGCAAGGAATGCACATTTTAACATGGTAACTATTAGGGGGGTGAGGAGTAGCCTAGTGGTTAGAGCAGCAGCCTGGTGAGTAACAGACCAGCATTTGATTCCCACCAGTACTCCTTGTGGCCTTGGGCAAGTCACTTAACCCTCCATTGCCTCAGAAGAAAGGCCTGGCAATCCGCTTCCAGTCACAATGCCAAGAAAACCCAGGAGCTGCTGGGTCGCCTGAAGCCAGCATTGACTTATTTATTTATTTATATTTCTTATATACCACACTATTTGCAATCAGCGCGGTTCACATGGAACAGAAACATCCGACAACTTAAATATGTCTGGTTATTACATTAAACAGGAAATGCAACTTGGAAAAAGGGTACACTATATACATATAAGGTGTACTGAGAAAGGATAATGTTTGGTGTTTACATTGTAGGGGACGCCTGTTGCGAGGGCTTGCCTAGTTGACTACTATTAGTGTTGAGGTGCTCGTTATTCGAGTGGGACTGAGGATCGGAGATGTCAGTGAGATATTTGGCGAAGAGGAAATGTTTAAGGGCCTTTGCATTTTGCAACTGTTAGCCCAAACTGCAGTAATGGCTGCCATGTTTTAAAAACAGCTCGTGCTTGTCAAAACCTGTGCTGACTGCTTAACATGCGACGGGGCAGGGACTGGGCAGATTATGGGTAGGGTGAGCATGGACTTCACATTGCGGTTAGCTCATGGTACTTATCACGCACTGTCATTAACACAGGTGCACATAAAGCCACCTTAAGAGGGGGTGAAAGTGTCCCCATGCTAATTGCTATTACACTTAAAAGGCCAACTTTAGAAAAGACATGGAAGTCAAAATTTAGATGTCATGGTAGTGACATTTACAATTCCAGCAATATTTTAGAAAAGGCTCTGCTAAGCACGAAGGGCCTGATATTCAACTAGGCAGAGCCCTGCCCACTCACCCCTAACCACGGATATACAATGCTGTGATGACAGCATCGAACATCCGGTTTTGGTGCCCAGAAAAAAACATTGCAGGGTCTCACCAGGTAGTGGCGATATTGCGCCACTACCCGGTTAGCATCCGTGGCTAAAACTAGATGAGCCAAACGCTGGCCTAGCTTTAGCCACAGTTCACTAACCAGGTAGTGGTGCAATATCACCGCTACATGGTAAGCAATACTCCCCACCTCGGCTCTGCCCCGGAACGCCCCCAAAACACCTCGATGCTAACCGGATAGTATTGGGGCGCGTAAGGGAGTTAGGAGGGGATATTCAATGGCACTAACTGTGTAAATGCCATTGAATATCCAGGCCATTGAATATCCAGTGTGTGAGAGAAAACTGCAGCCAATCTGAGCACTTTTCAAATCATTTAGAATCCCTTCAGCAAAGGCTCCAACGATCCTGTGAGCAGTGAGTGAGAATCAGCTGTGCCTACTTAGTTGGGAACTGTGTGTGAGAGAAAACTGCAGCCAATCTGAGCACTTTTCAAATCATTTAGAATCCCTTCAGCAAAGGCTCCAACGATCCTGTGAGCAGTGAGTGAGAATCAGCTGTGCCTACTTAGTTGGGAACTGTGTGTGAGAGAAAACTGCAGCCAATCTGAGCACTTTTCAAATCATTTAGAATCCCTTCAGCAAAGGCTCCAACGATCCTGTGAGCAGTGAGTGAGAATCAGCTGTGCCTACTTAGTTGGGAACTGTGTGTGAGAGAAAACTGCAGCCAATCTGAGCACTTTTCAAATCATTTAGAATCCCTTCAGCAAAGGCTCCAACGATCCTGTGAGCAGTGAGTGAGAATCAGCTGTGCCTACTTAGTTGGGAACTGTGTGTGAGAGAAAACTGCAGCCAATCTGAGCACTTTTCAAATCATTTAGAATCCCTTCAGCAAAGGCTCCAACGATCCTGTGAGCAGAGAGTGAGAATCAGCTGTGCCTACTTAGTTGGGAACTGTGTGTGAGAGAAAACTGCAGCCAATCTGAGCACTTTTCAAATCATTTAGAATCCCTTCAGCAAAGGCTCCAACGATCCTGTGAGCAGTGAGTGAGAATCAGCTGTGCCTACTTAGTTGGGAACTGTGTGTGAGAGAAAACTGCAGCCAATCTGAGCACTTTTCAAATCATTTAGAATCCCTTCAGCAAAGGCTCCAACGATCCTGTGAGCAGTGAGTGAGAATCAGCTGTGCCTACTTAGTTGGGAACTGTGTGTGAGAGAAAACTGCAGCCAATCTGAGCACTTTTCAAATCATTTAGAATCCCTTCAGCAAAGGCTCCAACGATCCTGTGAGCAGTGAGTGAGAATCAGCTGTGCCTACTTAGTTGGGAACTGTGTGTGAGAGAAAACTGCAGCCAATCTGAGCACTTTTCAAATCATTTAGAATCCCTTCAGCAAAGGCTCCAACGATCCTGTGAGCAGTGAGTGAGAATCAGCTGTGCCTACTTAGTTGGGAACTGTGTGTGAGAGAAAACTGCAGCCAATCTGAGCACTTTTCAAATCATTTAGAATCCCTTCAGCAAAGGCTCCAACGATCCTGTGAGCAGTGAGTGAGAATCAGCTGTGCCTACTTAGTTGGGAACTGTGTGTGAGAGAAAACTGCAGCCAATCTGAGCACTTTTCAAATCATTTAGAATCCCTTCAGCAAAGGCTCCAACGATCCTGTGAGCAGTGAGTGAGAATCAGCTGTGCCTACTTAGTTGGGAACTGTGTGTGAGAGAAAACTGCAGCCAATCTGAGCACTTTTCAAATCATTTAGAATCCCTTCAGCAAAGGCTCCAACGATCCTGTGAGCAGTGAGTGAGAATCAGCTGTGCCTACTTAGTTGGGAACTGTGTGTGAGAGAAAACTGCAGCCAATCTGAGCACTTTTCAAATCATTTAAAATCCCTTCAGCAATGGCGCGCCCGTGCCCTGCGGGCCCGCGCCTGAGGGCCTCGCAAGAGGGCCCTTTGGCGTGGCCCTTAGGCGGTGGACCGTGCGGGACCCACTATCTGCTGCTATATGCTCATTCTGTTCAGCGATATGCTGTTTGTAGTTAATGTAAGGTAATGTAATGTAAGTTATGTACT
This sequence comes from Ichthyophis bannanicus, assembly GCA_033557465.1. Classification (NCBI taxonomy): domain Eukaryota; kingdom Metazoa; phylum Chordata; class Amphibia; order Gymnophiona; family Ichthyophiidae; genus Ichthyophis; species Ichthyophis bannanicus. The sequence goes on from CM066031.1 coordinate 1,608,970,990, forward strand.
GTGTTCCCTGTTTGTACTCCTAGTGTTTTGTTGTGATGTAATGATAATGCAATGTATGTTTCCCTCACCTTTGTTTAACTTTGTGCTGTATTAACCGCTTTGATTGAAGGAAAAGGCGGGATACAAAACATGTTAAATAAATAAAATAAATTACAGGGTTGTAAACCGTGTAAATGCCTTTCGAGAATCAGGCCCGAAGTCTTTTCTAAACTACCGAATATGATGGTTCAGGAGTGTGTGTGTATATACGCTGATAAATGGAGCTGGAGCAGCCATTTTGCAAACCTATATGTTAGAAAAATCAGCGGTGGTAGCAGGGCACCTCCACTTAAATGTGGAGATTGGTAGTTTGGAACTTCCATAAGTAAGTGCTGGCACTACAGAGGTGATATTTGGTTTTCAGAAATGTTTCTGTTTCCGTGGGAGGAGAGCTATCTGCTGAAATATAACTACAGCACCGGCACCACTCGATGATGTCAGCAAAACTGGATGCGATCACCAGTTTAAAGAGCTGTGCCCTAGGTGGGTCACCGCCTGGCAGGCCCTCCACCAAAGGGCCTCACCTAAGGGCCCTTGGTGTGGCCCTTAATGTGGGTTGACGATATTATTGTCATTGTTATTTTTTAGCATTTACTGTGAGCTTGTTTGGTTTGATGTCAGTGACACCCTCTGAAAGCCCCATCTCAGCATTAATATGAATGGGTCGATAGGGACAGTGCAGCATTCGACTAAGGAATAGCCTACCCGGAGCCATGACAGCTCAGTGCTTGTTCCTGTACCAAAGCAAGTTTTCCACTGCATGCTTTAGAAAAATGACCTATTGCCTTGATAAATGCATGATACATAAACATGAAAGTTGATTTTTTTTTTTCATGATCTCATATTAGATCTTAAAGTAGATATATTGGGCCCAATATTCAAAGCAATTAACGAGGTTAGAAGATCTGCTAGGTGCATTAATTGTTGTGAGCAGGATATTTGGCAGCACTAACGCAGTTAGTAGGAGAACATGAACGTGACCTTTCATGCATGGGCCCCAAGCTGTGGAATTAATTAAAGCAATTTTTTAAAAAAGGCTTTTAATGATAATTCGTTTTAGTACGTAATAATTAGATCCTATTGCATAGGCTTTTCTCTCAGGGGCAATTTCTCCAAATGGGTTAGCTTTGTGCGTACCATGACAGTAAATAATCTCATTCCTAAACCAGGGTATTTGGAGTATGATCTCAGTCTCTCAAATTTACTACTAACGCTCCCCATAGTCCCTGCATAATGCCAAAGACAGCTTCCTTCTGGGGTTCATAAGATGTAACATGTATGGGCACCTTGTCTAGGTGCAATTGGAAATTCCTCTTAATCAGGCCTGTAGCTCTCAATACAATGGGAAATATTTCTGTATCTTTCTGGCACATTTTCTTGGGCTTTGCCTGCATTTCTTGGTACTTCAGGATCTTCTCCCTTTCCACGCAATTCAAAGAATAAGTGCATGGAACTGACTCTTCTATTATCAATGCTGTTTGGATGTTTTACTCCTTTATCGCTATGTCAGGTTTCCTCACATCTAGCTTCTTATCCAAGTTATCATCACATAGTAACATAGTATATGACAGCAGATAAAGACCAGTATGGTCCATCTAGTCTGCTCAGCAAAGCAACAAGAGAAGGTGCACTTGCCGCTCCGTGCAGGTCACCCCTCCACATGCCTTTGTTTAGAGGTGTACCCACTGCTCTATGTAGGTCACCCCTATTTGTTGAGATATAAGAGATAGTTATGTTTATTTTGATTTTATCCTGTTGCTATAAAGGGATCCACTGTGTCCGTCCCATGCCATTTTAAATTCTGTCACTGTGTCTGCCCCCACCACTTCCATTGGGAGGGCATTCCAAGCATTCACCACACTTTCAGTGAAAAAGTATTTCCTGACATTGCCTTTCAGTTTATTCCCTTGCAGCTACATATTATGCCCTCTAGTTTTACAGCTTCCTTGTCTTTGGAAGAGGTTTGTTTGTCCATTAATACTCTATGTATTTAAAGCTCTGAATCATATCTCCCCTGTCCCTCCTCTCCTCCAGAGTGTACATATTTAGGTCTTCAAATCTCTTCTCATACGTCTACCACAGGCTCCAAATCATTTTAGTTTTCTTCCTCTGAACTCCTTCCAGCCTTTTTATATCCTTTGTGAGATATGGTCTCCAAAACTGAACACAATATTCCAAGTGAGGCCTCACCAGCAACTTGTAGAGTGGCATTAGTACCTCTTCCTTTCTGCTGGCAATTCCTTTCTGTATGCAATCCAGAATCCTTCCAGCATTTGCCACTGCCTTATCACATTATTTTGCCACCTTGAGATCCTCAGAAACAATCACTCCGAGGTCCTTCTCCTGGTCCTTGCACTCCAACCTCTCGCCCCCTATCGCATACAATTCCCTTGGATTTCTTCATTCTCCGTAATTCTCTTAGGGTCGTGATCCTAGTGCTTTTTCAGTATAGTGGTGCTGTTCTGCTTACAAAGTTTCCAATGGATGAGGCATGCCACCTTGTTATTCCTTTTTGTTTAGAAATTCTTTGCCATCAGAATATAACCCACTTCTGTGTGGTCCAAGCAGCTGTCACAGATTATGAAGCAGACAAGGGAACACACCAGTTCAGGAAGCTGTTGTCCAGAGTTTCTCCGAGCTCCTGGAGTGTTAAGCATAAGGGTTGAGACTTGCGAGGAGCTTAGGTACTATGTGGCAGTAATTAAGGTTTTGGCACTAGACACACTCTCAAGTCCAGGCCAGAGGCTTTTTATGAACCAAGGATTTTCTTAAAATTAGGTCAATGATAAATAACTTTAGCTTTAAACTGCTTACAATCTTATAAATTACCTGTGACAGTACATGGAGTGTAGTTTACACCATTCCTTTTGCAATCTACTTTCTTATATAAATGCACTTCTGTTCCAACCATTTCTTAGGTTATTTAAACAGCTCACGATATGTTCTTACTTTGTCCCCATTCTTCCCTTTCCTCTACTATCAAAGCACTTGGGCTTAGGGTTATTTGCTTTCTGTTCCCTGGTACTTTAAAGGCTCACTTCCCTTCAATTGGGTACTTTGGTGTTCCCATTTGGTTCTGGTTTCCTCCATCTGATCACCCCCCTGCACATGTGCAGTAGGGCTCCAAGCCTCTTTTATTTTGATTCTTGCTGATGAGGATTTTATTTATTTAACAGTATTTATATACCACCTTTTCTTTAAAATCCTACTTTTTACCTTTTGGATGGCTGGTGCAAATCTTTCTCTTGGGTTCTCTGGCTGGGTGCTAGAGGTACTTGACTCTAAGGGCAAATACACACTCAGATGTGCAAGGTGCAGTGACTTGAGGGCCAAAGACAGCAAACTGCCTTTGGGCAAGGTTTTTACAGGGACTGGGTCTTTCCCTTCAAAAGGGAGTTTCCACTCATCCTAAAATCAATGGCAGGAAGAACCTCCCAGGATTCTGGAAAGTACCAGTCCCTATCCTATATAATTCTAACAATTTTTGGTAGGGGCTTTAGATGGTGCTGTTGGTCCTAGCTGCAAAGTTCAAGTAATCTCTACAAGAAATTTGCAGCCATCTATGAGGTGACTGTAAAGTTCTAATGTTTGTGTATTGTTGCAAATTATGTATGTTTGATTGCAATCCACTGAGGACTTTGGATCAGCAGACAATAAATATTTTAAATAAAAAAATAAAGGTTGTCAATTAACTACAGAGGCCATTATTTGTATCTAAATACATTTGAAGTGAGAATAAACTAGGGGAAATTAAAGAGGAGAACTCCCTTAATACCTTCTTTAAAAGGCTGGTTGAAATGCACACTTTTTAAAAATCTACATATGCCATTGGGGTATACATTTTTGACCTACCCTGGACACTCTCTAGCCATGCCCCTAACATGCCCTTTGAAATTTCTATGGACTAAGGGCATCCACGTGTAAATTCTGTCCATTCTAAAGTGGTTATTTACATGTGGATGCCATCTGCACATGTGTGTGCTTGATTATACACATGTAAATCATGAATAAGGCTTCTAAACTAACCCCCTTAACGTGTGGTCCCTGTACGGGACATGCTGGGCATACCTCCAACATTAAACACGTGACCTTTGCACTTGCTGCGCATTGGGTTTTGCTCCTAACATACGATAAGTGCCAGCAGCACAGCCAGAAATGAATTTCTTAGGGGGGCCCATGGTTTACAGGGGTGGGCACTAGGCATACAGGTCTGAGCCATAGTAGTTAGACTATTACTAGCAAATAATGCCTGACAGTGTACTTTTCAATAGGGGATCGATATTCAGCATCAGAGGCTAGCATACTTAAAATGGCTGTCTGTCACTGCTTTAGTTTAGAACATAAGAACGTAAGAGATGTCATACTCGGTCAGATCAAAGGTTCATCAAGCCCATTATCCTGTTTCCAACAGTGGCCATTCCAGGTCATAAGTACCTGTCAGGTTCCTAAAAGGTAGACAGATTCTACACTGCTTATTCCAGGGGTAAGCAATGGATTTCCCCAGTCCACTTTAATATTGGTTTATGGACTTTTCCTCCAAGAACTTGTCCAACCCATTTTTTTAAACTGAGCTACACTAACAACTTGTATCACACCCTCCGACAACTAATTCCAGGGCTTAATAATGTGTAGACTGATAAAATATTTTCTCCAAGTCATCTTAAACTTACTACTTTGAAATGTCATTTTATGTACCCTAGTCTTTTTGAAGGTGTAAACAACTGATTCACATTTACTTGTTCCACTCCACTCATCATTTTATAGATCTCTGTCATATCTCCCCTCAGCATCTCTTCTCCAAGCTAACAAGCCCTAACCTTTTAAACCTTTCCTCACAGGGGTATTTTTCCATATCATTCTTGTCACCCTTCAACTTATATTTTCACCTTTTCCAATTTTGCTATATCTTATATTTTAGATGCAGCATCCAGAGCTGCTTTTCCATATAACTCCTAGAATTCTATTAGCTTTCTTGGCTGCACTGAACATGAAGCAAAGGATTTTCAAGTATTATTCACGATGACACCTAGATCTTTTTCCTGGGTGGTGACTCTAAATGTGGAAAATTGCATTCTGTAGCTATAGTTTGGGTTGTTCTTGCCTAAAAGCATAACTTTGTGCTTGTCTACATTAAATTTCATCTGACATTTGGATGGCCAGTCTCCAAAATTCTCAGAGTCCTCTTGAAATTTTTCATAATCCTCTTGGGCGTGATTCCAACATTGATGTCCTGATCCTCTGATTCAGTCCAGCCTGCATGTACAGGCCTTGCCTGTATAGCCCAGTCAGGGCTTTTCAATGGAGCCACGGTGCCATGGCGTCCGGCTGCCATGGCACCACGGCTCCATTGAAAAGCCGTGATCACCGGCGGCCGGCTCAGAAAGTGCATTCCCCACAGCCCAACACTCGATCTGGCCTCCCAAGGACAGGATTGGGCCACAGGGAATGTCCTCTGCCCTCTCCTGTCCCTTCTGAGCCCTGAGCCAACTGTCCCCTGCCAACTAGGGGAACTTATTCCACCTCCGAGGAATAATAATAATAATGCCTCACCTTGACTATGCCAATGCGATATTGCATGGCCTACCAAAGAGCACGACCAACCCCTTACAACTTGCAATGAATTCAGCTGCAAGAATCCTTCATGGAGCCTCCAGAAGATCCCACATTACTCCAATACTAAAACAGTTGCATTGGCTGCCCATACAAGCCAGGATCTCTTTCAAGATCCTAACTATGACCCATAAAGCCATCAAGAAATACCCGGCTACTGCCATTACTGACCTAATATCAATCACACCTCCTAACCGAGTAAGGAGATTGAATGCCTCAAATACCCTCATACTACCTAAGGCAAGCACAAAGTGTTCCCAAGTCACTAGATCTAGAGCCTTTGCCTTCTTTGCACCATCCTGCTGGAACGCTCTACCAGCGACTATCAGAACCATCAGTGATCTCTCCCAATTCAAGAAGGCACTGAAACATCACCTTTTTCTCCTTCACTATGATGTTTCAGTCTCCCCCTCACACCCACCTACTTTCACACCTCAAGGCATCACCTCAAGCTCATGCATCTCACATTCTTAGACTGAACACTCGCAATCACACTTTTACCCTCCACCCACCATGAGAAGCTTATGCAGTTTCATATAACCCAATATATAGCTGCATAAAGTGGCTTGTATATATTTTTCATGTTTTCCCTGTTAAGGAACCTGTTTAATGTATACCCAAGCTATTATACCTGTTTCACTGTAAGCACAAATCACTAAACTGAGATGTGTAGTTTAATGTTCATTGTAAACCGCACTGATGTCAAATAGCGTGGTATAAAAGAGACTGTAAATAAATAAATAAATAAAATAAATCTTTCCTCTCTATCTGCTCTTTACTGAAAGGCATCTGGGTTACTTTTATCTTTATTGGAACCTCTCTATTGGGATTCCCTAACTTCCCTGTTTTGCTAGTATCCTTCAAAGATACATTATTCTGAACCATGCACTTTTGAGTGACTGTCGGCTTTCCCTCAATATCTAGTTTAAAAGCAGTGCTATCTCCATCTAAAGCTTAGTGCCAGCAGCCTGGTTCTACCCTAGTTAAGGTAGCGTCTTTTGCTTCTTCTGTGTGTACTCTTATGTTAGGGATTTCACCAAAGTAATGTTTATCTTTTTTTTATTCAAAAGCACACAATCGCATGGATATTTGTTTATGCGTGGGGCAGATTTTTCAGTATTTGTCACCCAATGTAGGCCTTGAGGCCTTTGTGCCTCCCCCTGCACTCAGGACCCTACTTGCTAAGTTCTACAATTTCTTTTGTGTACACCCTTGGGGTGGCAGCCCAAAGCCACAACTCTCAGTGGACTCAGGCTACACGTGTATGTTCTTGTTAGTCAAGAATGTTTGTGCTTGTTTTACTGCCGTTAAATAGTTAGCCACTGTGATTAGCTAGAAAAGTGACATCTAAATGCTTTATATAAATAAACCTTTCCACTCTATTCTCATTCTCCAAAGCCCTTAAAATGTACTTTCTTCTCTCCATGTGAAGCTTAAAGCACTAAGCAGGTTTTCGGTAACCGTGCATGACCGTATGTATCTACATTTATATATGTGTGTGAGTGTGTATGCCTGCGTTTATCTCCTGTGATATAATTATGTGCAACTGCCTAGTACCCAGAAGATCAAGGGTTCGATTCCCACTGGCACTCCTTGTGACCTTGGGCAAGTCACTTTACCCTCCATTGCCTCGGAAGAAAAGGCTGGCAATCTACTTCCAGTGATACATTGCCAAGAAAACCCAGAGGTAGCTGGGTCGCTATGAGTCAACACTGACTTGATGGCACTAAAAAAAAAAATATAATAATAATTACGTGCACTGAAGTGTGGTTATCACACTTCAACAGTTGTGTTATTTAATATATTTTAAAGTATTAGTCTGCGTTTTATTTATTTATTTATTTATTTACAGTCTCTTTTATACCGCACTATTCAACATCAGCACAGTGCAGCAAGCTGATCTGTGTTTACAAAGAACAGGTACTACAACTTGGATAAAACTGGGGTAACTATTTACATCTAGGCAACACGTTATGTCGTGTCAAAAGTAATCGTAGTCATGGATGGCTTGCGGGGTATGTTGCTGTGGCTGTACTAGATGGGGGAGGGGGCTATTGGAGCGCTGTCTTCCGGGTAGTATTTGAGGAAGAGGTGGTTCTTCAATGCCTTCCTAAACTGGGTTAGGTCAGGGATTACCCAGATGCTGGGTGGTAGGGTGTTCCAGCATCTGGGTGCACAGAATCTGAAAGCCCTTTTTGTTGTTGCATGGGTGCATTGGGTTATTTCCTCCAGGATTTATTTATTGATTTATTACAAGCTCTTCTATACCGCGCTTTTTAGTATCAGTGCAGTTTACAGATAACAAAAATTTTTGCAACAGACCAAACGGCCTTAAGCTTGCAACAGGATAGATAACTTGGGACTGTAACTGGGATAACTATATACATGTATAAACAGTATTTACAAACAGTAAAACTATTTACAATTTATAATACCTGATGGATTACCAATGTGTTGACTGCTGCAGATCTTCTGGACCTAATGGAGGACATGGTTTGGATAAGCTCTGCTAGGGATGTGGAGGAGAGCCCATTGATGGCCTTGAAAGTCAGCAGTAGGGTTTTGAAAGCGAGTCTACCATGTATAGGGAGCCAGTGGAGGTGCTTCAGGATGGGCGTAACATGATCGCTCCTAGAAGCCTCGTGTAGAACTCTCGCCGCGGCATTCATTGCAAATTGGAGCGGGTTCAGGGTGGATTGTGGGAGCCCTTGTAGGATTGCATTAGCGTAATCAAAGTGCAGTATAATCAACGCTTGATAGATTGTCCGGAAGTCGTCCGGCTCTAGTAGGAAGCGTAAATGCCTGAGTGTTCGGATTTTGTGGTAAATTGCTCTTGCTATGTTGCTTATGTGCACCTTCATGTCCAGTCGTTGGACTAACATGACGCCAAGGTATCAGATTGTGGATTTGGTTTGTAGCTCTGCTTCCTTAACCTTTAAGTGGGGTGGCGGGGTGAAGTTTTGGTTCCTCGTAATGAAAAGGACCTCTGTTTTTTTGTGCTGTATTCGGAGGTTTTGAGATTCGAGCCAGTTGGATACTGCGTCAAAGCAGTCTGTCAGTGGGGAGAGGTCCAGCTGCTCTGTTGAGAATGTCATGTAGAGCAGTATATCATCTGCATATATCAAGCAGTTGACATTGAATGATCGGATGAGGTTAAAGATGGGCTGCATGTATATGTTGAACATCAGGGCGGAGAGGGAGGATCCTTGTGGCACACCTTGCCTCTGGTGGAAAGGTTTTGATGTTGAGGACCCGGATCGTACGTGCTGCCATCTGTCAGACAAGTATGACTTGCACCATTCTAGTGCTGTGTCACGGATACCCTTCTCCTTGAGGCGTCCCAGGAGAAGCTCGTGGCTTATTGAGTCAAAAGCAGCAGCTATATCCATGAAGATGAGGACAAACCCTTGACAGATGTTATCAATTCCAGCAATTAGGTTACTCTAGAGGGTGGTGAGGAGTGTTTCGACACCATGGGACTCTCTAAATCCGTGTTGGCAGGGGTCCAGCAGAGCGGTGGTTTCGATGTGCTCTTGTATTTGTCTTTGGACTTCTTTTTCAATTATCTTGGCCAGAAGTGGTATACTGGATATAGGTCTGTACGAGTCCACCTTCTGGGGGTCGAGCTTGCGGTTTTTCAGCAGAGGCCTGATGGATGTATGTTTGAGGCATTGGGGGAACGAGCCTGTTGCGAAGGATAGGTCCATGAGCCTGGCTATGAACAGGCTGAAATCGCAGCATAGCTCTTTTATCCAGAAGGCGGGGGAGGGGTCGGTTTGTGCCATAGTGGTGTTAATCGCAATTTTTGGTAGGGGCTTTAGATGGTGCTGTTGGTCCTAGCTGCAAAGTTCAAGTAATCTCTACAAGAAATTTGCAGCCATCTATGAGCGATAGTGTCTTCGATCTACTTCTTGGGTGGAGTGGAGAAGATGGTCAGGGGAATTAGGTCGATTTGTTCGTGTACGGTGGTGGGTGCTGAGGGCTTATTGGTCTGGCATAGCTTTGATTGTAGGTAGTTCGCGAATTCTTGAGGGTGGATCTCGCTTGGTTGGTCAGGGGCTGGCTCCTTTGTTAGGTTCTTGACTAGATTTAACAAGTCATGCAGTTTGTTTAGTGATCGTTTTAGGGTGTCCGTGTGGAATTGTCTGATTTTCTCTGTTATTGCTTCACGGTGTTTTATCAGGTGAAGGTTATATGCCCTCTGATCGTCTGCGGAGTGAGATCGATGCCAGTGTCTTTCCAGCTTCCTTAGGAGGGTGAGTGTTGATCGCAGATCAGTGGAGTACCAGGCTGCGGTGGCTCGTTTCCTTGGAGGTTTGTTAGATGGTGGTCGTTGGGCAATGGCACTGAGGTTATTATTCCAGTTGGCGACCAGAACATCGAGGTTGGGTGCTGTCGAGGCGAGAAGTGGGCGGGTTTTACGCAGAATAAAGTCTTTGTCGAATGGTTGGAACCTTCGAGGTGGTGCCCTGGTGGTGCTGCTCTGACTTCTGGCGTTCTTCTGGTGGTTGTTGGGTAAGGGCATTTGGAATATGATTAGTTTGTGGTCCGACCAGGGTACTGCATTAATGGACAGCATGGGGACGTGGGTTGAGTCAAATGTTGTCTGTGGGGCGAATACCAGGTCTAATATGTTTCCTTTCACGTGGGTAGGTTCACTGACTAGTTGCTTGTATCCAGGCCTTCGAGGAAGGCTGACGCCTGAGTATCTTGCAGGGCTGGCAGATTGAAGTCGCCTAGTACCCAGCTTGGTATGCAAGGGCTCCGGACATTGGAGACGAGATCAATTATTGTTGCAAGGTCATCAGGGGAGGTTGATGGGGCTCTGTAGAGAAGGTTGATGGAGCAGTGCTTGTTTGCTATAGTGATTGTATTGATGTGTGTTGTGCTAGTGGCGTTAATCAGGTGGAAATGGAGGTCTGTCTTGGTGAGGACGAGTACTCCCTCCCCTGCATTAATGTTAACATAGATTTGGCATGACCTAACTAACATTCACATGAACTTCCTAGCGGAAATTATACTAAACAATGATCCCATTTGCACTAATTCAATAGGACTGCAGAAACTTCACTACAGCTCAAATGACTTTGCAAAACCAGCTTCTGTGACCTGAGGTCTCCTCATTCCCCATGTGTCAAAAAGGGATCTCTGAAGCTTCAGTGCCCCCCGCCCTCCGCCCCCCCAAACTAAGGGCTTCCAAAGGAGCTACAAGGCCCAAAGGCCTTATCTATGGCTCCCAAGTACTTCTAAAGGGACACTAAGACCCTGATGTTTTGTCTGTGCCCCCTTCTAAGAGGATTCAAAGGCCACAATTTCCTTCTCCCTACTAGAAGCCCTCTCATTCTACCTCTAGCCCCTCCAAAGCTCCAGACTGGATGATGGAGGCAGAAGAGATCTGAAATCCCATAGTAAATTATATTTAGAGTAGAATGGAATACATATACTCGAGGAAGTGAATATGTAACAGACTTCTTCCAACACAGTCCTGACAAGTGTTTAAGTATTATCAAAGTGAGCAGTGACCTTTTAAACAGAGAGAAATAAAACTGATCCACACTTGCATACATCTTGACCAAGATAAATAAAAAAAAAACTGTTTGCCACTGAGAAAACAATAAAGGATAATACATGAATTTTGCAGTAGATTATTGTAAGATGCCTCACTCGAGAGAGGGAAATAGATTTATGTTTCCTTCACTAAATTCAGTATGTATTTCATTATGCTCTTTCTCAGTTTGCATTATATTATTTTAACCATACATTAACAATCCAGTTGATTACTCCCAGCTTGTGGGAAATTAGGAACACATGAAGGTAAAGCGACCATTGACCTGTCAATGTATTTCATTTTGATAGCATGTTTAATATTAAAGTACAGTAATTCACAGATTTTCTGCAACAGAAGACTGTTTTTTTTGTTTCATAATGCATTGAGTCCTAGCAGTAATTTTCTTTTCCAAACACACTTCCTGTTCACATCAGTAAGGCTACCTAATGGAGTCTTCCTTTAATTAGGAAAAGGAGGGGGAAGAGCTCTGTGTTTACCACACAGCCTGTTGCATCCTGACTGAAAATGCTTTGCTAAAAATAACAGGGCCACCTCGTTATATTGTATTTTACTTTATAAATTCGCTGCATGTGTAGACAGACCAATATTAGCCGTGCAAAACATGTTTACCTAAGTGCCTTAAAACTGAGTTTATTAGTGAAAGGACTTTGGGCATTGATATTCAGTATCTAGCTCTTTCAAGTGTGATCTTCATTCTCACAATGGATGACTTTCCACAGGACTGCGTGTTTTCAGTACCTGGATTTAAAGCAGACGTGTTTCTGCCAGCATACAATACCAGTGCCTTGCTCTCCAGTTTAACATTCCCTTAAACACTCCAGTTAAGTATATTTTTCCAGCTTGTTCAGTAGCAAGTACCCATTAGAATAATGCAGGCCAGTTGTAACTAATAGCTAAGGCTTCTATAGCAGGTTAAGGTGCAGCTGACAGATTGTATTTCCTCCCCAATAATTATCCCTCACCCTTACAACTGCAAATTAAATACCACAAATTATCAGTTGTTAGAAGCTCAGACCAAGGCAGAGGGTTGAAAAGGTCATGCATCACAATTCAGCAGTATGGGGGATACCACTTAAAAAGTTTGAAGTATTTTGCCTGGTAACTCGACAATACCAAAGAAAAGCTCACTTTCTAGCTATATTGTGTTCCAGGGCTGCCTCTGCTCAATCTAATGAATATTTTAAATAAAAGAATAAACCTGGTCTTCTAGAATTACTTCTTACAAAACATGATTTCATTTGAATTTATGCTGAAGAATTAGGGTATGCAATAAACTATCATGCAGAACATCGATGGGATTTTTTAACAAATGTCACAGGATTGTATCCTTTTCTTTTTAGACCAGTTACTTCCCATAGCAATGATGCAGTCAATGAAATGGTCGAGGGCAGGAATTTCCTGTCCATTTGCACATCCTGTCTCCTGTTAGTTTGGTTCAGTGGTCTTTCTGCTTTGTTCTCCTCCTAACTTGTGCAGTTTAACAAGTCAATAGAAAATAAAGCATTTGCTAAAACTGCTGTGAAATCGGATCTGTAGATTTTGGTAAAACAGTCGTGCAGCGATATGATTAAGCGTTTAGAGGACATAAGGATTTATGGATTTGTTCATGTACTGGCACTACCAAAGAAGCTACATGAACAGTTTCTCCAAATAATTATTCCTAAGGATCTGTTCAAATATGCAATTTTTTTCAGAATGGTTTATGTAGTGCATGTCGACCTCGTTGCCAAAATTTCAGTCTATCCTGAGCAAGAGGGTCATTAGGTAAAAAAGCATGTCCTTTCATACCAGTACATGATTCGCAGACCAACAATATAAAGTGAATTTTGTAAGTGCAACAAAACAAGCAGCGAGCTCGAGAAGGTACAGATAAAAACTATGAAACTACTCTAATTTTCCCTGCTATGAAGGGGGAGGAGGATAACTTATGGTTTGTCATATGAAATTGCCTGACTAGGCACTACTAATTGCTGAAAGCATTAAGAGGACACGTCACTGGCAGCCCTACCTCGCTCTCATCTAGGCACATTACAGTGACACGAACCTCTCCCCGAGCACTTTGCAAACCAGCAAGAAACTGCACGTTCCGCAAGGCAAACTGAGCACAACCCTTACTCTTTCTGGATTCTCGGGGGTGGGCGATCATTAAAAATGAGTTATTCAAATTGCCCACGCTTCATGAAAGGATACAATCTGCTCCTTGCCCATTTCAAACTTCAGCTTCCCGTGGCTCAAACTTAGAAGACAGTGCATGCATTTAAGGACGTTGCCCCTCTCTGTAATTCCCCGTAGGGGCCCCGGAGAATTCCTCGGCTTCAACCTTCAGCTGGAAACCACAAACGGGCAGTATGTTTTCCAGCCAAACTTTTCTTTGCTACCTAACAAGGGAGAGTGGGAGATGTAGCTTGGAACATTCTTAATGATTGTTCATGTTCCTTGGAAGAGTAACATGTATGCCATAAATCAGACATGTTTATTTTATACTTAGCACTGAACATCATAACAGAGTCTGATGCCCAAACACAAAGAACCATGTGGCACCGTTTCCTGTGTCCTCATCCTCGGGTTTCTATTGCTCTGTGTCTCAGTATGCTTTAAAAATAGAATCTAAAATAGAACAAAAGCACTAGGGACCCTATGTAGCAAACGATAGGGAAATGCTTAATACATCTGGCCCAAAATGACAGCTAATCAAAACTGTATGCTTTCGCTATAGCTCTGAAGAAATGAAAACACACTGAAACTGCTGGCATGGAGGATTGGATCACAGAAAATAAATCAAACGGCATCCTTCAGAGAGACGAAAAAAAAAAGACCCAGATTACAAAGGAATTTGTTTAACCGGCTCTGGCGAGTTACCCCTAAACAAAGTACTTTACCACACTGAAACAGACCAGAACCTTAAGTTTGCCACTTTCGGTTCTGCCACCTTCTATCTGCTAAGAAAGCATTGCAACCCAAAGCAGCAGATGGAAGGACTTTGGCATTCATTAAACATCCTTTCTGCTGCTCGTCTGAAATTAGCCTTATATGATTCCCTGTACAGCCCTCCGAGCCCTTTTGTGTCCAAACAGCAAGGACCACCTTTCAGATATAAATATGAACATTGCACATTACACTTGAGCTCTCCAGCACTCAGCATCTTGCCTTCTGTTGTTGTTGCCTCTGGTCCTGCTAACAGGATTCTCAGCAGTCTCTTCTCATTAAAAGCATCCGTCCAAGAGCAGAACTCAAGGGACATTGTTCTGCTGCAGGAAAATGAATGGGCTGAAAGCAACCCTGGGTCACCATTTAGCCAAAGAATCAAACACTAACTGGCAAAGCGCATTTGGAATAACACTGCCTTACCTCCACATTGAAATACTGATCCTCCCCACACACAGCACATAAAATCCAAAGCAAGGTTTGCAAGAAAAATACCCCTGAATGCACGAAATCCAATCGCCTCTTTGTGTTGAATGTCAGAAGGATCATAGTGAACGGTGCTTAAAATGAGATAAGATCGTGTTGTTTTTTTTTTTCCTTCAACAAAGTCCCCAGGGTTTGTGAAAATCCGTTTTTCCAGGTTCAGCCACAAACGGGGGAGAGTTTGCCAGGAGGGGACAAAAGATACTTCACGGCAGCCACGGATAATGGGAAAAGCTCTTCTGCGTAGCCAGTTGTCAAGGAAGCTGGTGTACAACAAGTTCAAATAGCTCCTCACTTGCTTTTCTCAGCTTGTGAATGTCTTGCAAGGGATCTGCTTGCTTGCCTGCTTTGCTCTTTCTCTCGCTTGCTCACTCTTCTCAGCCAGAACGTTGATCTGTCTAATCTGCATAACTCCTCCCATAGAGTCTGCCTGAGATACTTTAAAGGAGCCAGTTCTTCAAGAACAAGGCAACACCCACCGAGAATTACTAGAGGGACACCTCTAAATTCTCAATATTCGCAAGAAAAATTAGCATATGGTGCTCAAAAGACATCAACTGCTGTGTAAAAAACTTTGCTGCAGCTTGAAATGTGTATAGAAGCATAGAATATGGCAGCAGTTAAAGAACAGCCTCCCTAGCCCGTCTGCTTATCAGGGCCGATGCAAGTTTAATAGGTTCCCTAGGGTGAACCTTCAACCTTATGTCCACCCTCCACACCCCTGAGGTTTAAACTCAACAATCATGATCATCCCGATGCCATCCCCCTCCCCCAACACACACAACAGTCCTGTAAAAATGTATAATTGGGCAATGTGTGACCCATATTTAGCAGTGAAGGCCAGAGCTGTTAAAGTGGCTGGTCATTGCCACAGTCATATCCAGCCACAGGCATTAAATAGCAGAGTTGGCCGGATAGCCTTTATTCTGCCTAACTTTAGCAACGTTAAGATAACTGGTTAGTGGCAGAATATTGCTGCTGATCTGTTATCTTCAGTGCCATCCCTAGAAAGCCCCTGGAATGCCACAGTGCGAAGTAATTAGCAGGAGGCCTCTAGTGGTATTAGAGGGGGATAATCGGCAGCACAAATTGGCTATGTGCCCTGGAATATCCCATTCAACGCGATTAATGTGCTTAGCAGATCTGCTAACCGCATTGATCATTTTGAATATCTGCCCCTGGACTTTTAAATATTAAACTTTGTTTTGTGTGTATGTGTGCGCCCACACTCTCTGCAGGTCAGTGAATGTGCTGACGACTCCTAGAGTTTGTGTGGCTGCCAGAATCTATGGTTTTGCTTTGACTACTGCTGCTGCTCTTTGCCATCTCTTGAAGCTGCCACCCTAGGCGGCTGCCTAGACTTGCCTGATGCTTGAACAGGTCCTGCTGCCCACTCATACCGAGTATAAGCTCTACAATCCCTTCCCCTCCCATAGAGATCCTCTGTGCATGGTCCGTGCTTTCTTGAATTCAGATCCACCCAAACAAAAAGAGTCACTTTATACAGAAAATTGTTAGCACAATATGTTCTCCAGGCAACCAATTACTTCACTGATGTTGCACAAAAAAATATATGTAGAGGTGAATGGAGGACCTCAGTTGGAAACAGTCCCTCCTCTTATAGCAGCATTACAATGGCTACAGGCATTATATAAGTTCCACCTTTCTCATTCATCGGTCTCCATTCACCAACAGTTCATTTAAATGCTTTTCTTTTTTATATTTTTTAAGCAAATAAAATCAGTCACTAAGTATATGAAAGCAAAAGTGCTATAAATAACATTGTGGAATGTGCTAAACGTCCAACAAACAGAAATACAAAACTGTCTCAAAATAACCACTTAGCTATATAAAATCAATCGCGCTGTAAATCACTCTGTTGGTAATGCTAAACGCCCAGCTGTGGAACTAAAATACAAAGTTCTCTCAACTCGTTTTTTGACAGGATTTAAATTTGTCTGTTTCATGAGAAAGCTACATAGCATGGGTTCTAGAGAAACATGGAAAGTTAAGTGACTTGCCGAACGCCAGCAGCATTGCTAGGAAAGGGGAAGTGCTACTGATAGGGGATTTCAATATGCCAGATGTCGATTGGTGCATTCCTGCTGCAGTATCATCTAGAAGTAAGGAGATCCTGGACTATCTACAGGGAGAACCATTCAGGCAACTGGTAACAGAACCCACACGTGAAGGGGTCATACTGGACTTGGTGCTTACCAATGGTGAAAGTGTTTCTGATATAATAGTGGCAGATCATTTTGCATCCAGAGATCATCAGATGGTGTGGTCCAGTATTAGGACTAGGGCTGTTAGAATCCATTCAAAGGTGAGGATCTTAGACTTTAGGAAGACTAACTTTGCCAAGATGGGCCAATACCTCAGGGAGTCATTAGCGGGATGGGAACAGCTGGGGGATGTAGAAAAACAGTGGGCAAAACTGAAAGGGGATATTTTAAGGGCAACCAAAGTTTTGTTAAAATGGTAAATAAAGGTAAAAGGAGACCGCTATGGTTTTCAAAAAGAAGTAGCTGAAAAAGTGAAGTAAAAGAGAGAGGCCTTCATAAAATACAAGAGATCACAGAGAGAGGAAGATGGGCATCTATATTTGGAAAAACTTAGAGAAACAAGCAAAGTGGTCAGGGAAACAAAGATTCAAAAAGAGGAGGAAATAGCCAATGCAATAAAATGGGGGGATAAGACATTTTTCAGATATGTTAGTGAGAAGAGGAAGGGCAAAAGTGGTATTGTCAGACTCAAGAGTGAATGGGTGGAATATGTAGAAGCTGATGAGGATAAAGCTTAACAAATATTTCTGTTCTGTGTTCACAGATGAAGAACCTCAGAAAAAACCCACAAACAGCAGGACCTCAGAAAACACCCACAAACAGCAACAGAAGCGAGGGACATCTTGAACAATTTTCAGAAGACTGTGTTCATAAGAAACTAGCTAAACTTAAAGTAGACAAAGCGATGGGACCGATGGGATACACCCTAGAATACTGAGGGAACTTGGGGACGTTCTAGCAGCTCCACTGACTGACCTTTTCAACCCCTCATTGGAACTAGGAATGGTGCCAAAGGACTGGAGAGAGGCACATGTGGTCCCTTTACACAAAAGCGGAAGTAAGGATGTGGTTGAAAACTACAGGCTGGTTAGTTTAACTTCGGTGGTGAGTAAATTATTGGAAGCACTGCTGAAAGAGAAAATAGTGAGGTTTCTGGAGTCCAGCAGATTACAGGATCAGAGTCAGCATGGATTCACCAGAGGCAGGTCTTGTCAGACAAATCTGATTGATTTCTTTGACTGGATGAATAGGGAGTTGGACTGAGGGAGAGCCCTAGATGTGGTGTATTTAGATTTCAATAAAGCCTTTGACACTGTTCCTCACTTAAAAACCAACTGAGCACCCTAGGAATGGACCCTAAAGTTACTGCTTGCGTTAGAAATTGGTTGAGTGGGAAGTGACATAGGGTACAGGTAAAAAGAAAATAAGGTTTCCATTTGTGTGGCCCAGGGATCTGTCCTTGGTCCTATGCTTTTTAACATCTTTGTTAGTAATGTAGCAGAAGGGCTGTCGGGTAAGGCTTGCCTCTTTGCAAATGATCCCAAAATCTGCAATAGAGTAACATAGTAACATAGTAAATGACGGTAGATAAAGACCAGTATGGTCCATCTAGTCTGCCCAGTAAGATGGCAGGAGTAGGTGCACCTGCCATTCTGTGCAGGCCACCCCTCCCCATGTCTTTGTTTAGGGGTGAACCCACCGCTCCATGTAGGACACCCCTATTTGTTGAGAAATTAGATGGTTCAGTTTATTTTGATTTTATCCTGTTGTAGACACCCAGGAAGGTGTAGATAACATGAGGAGGGATCTAGCTAAGCTTGAAAAATGGTCTAGAATTTGGCAGCTGGGATTTAATGTTAAAAAACGCAAGGTCATGCATTTGGGCTGCAACAATCCAAGGGAGCATTATAGTATAAGGAGTGAAGTTCTTTTGTCCACTGAAGAAGAGCGGGACCTAGTCATAATTGTGTCTGATGATCTTAAAGTAGCTAAACAGGTAGAAAAGGTGACGGCAAAAGCTAGAAGGATGCTTGAGTTCATAGGGAGAGGAATGGCCAGCAGAAGAAAGGAGGTGATAGAGCCTCTGTATAAGTCTTTGGTGCGACCTCATTTGGAGTTATTGTATGCAATTCTGGAGACCGCACCTTCAAAAGGATATAAACAGGCTGGAGTCCGTACAGAGGGTGGCTATTAAAATGGTTAGTGGTCTTCGCTATAAAGCATATCAGGACAGACTTAAGGATCTTAATATGTATACCTTAGAGGAAAGGTGGGATAGAGGTGATATGACTGAGACATTTAAATACCTCCATGGCATAAATGCAGAGGAGGAGAGCCTCTTTCGATTGAAAGCAAGCTCTACTATGAGGGTACATGAGATGAGGGTGAAAGGGGATAGATTCAGAAGTGATATGCAGAATTATTTCTTTATGGAAAGAGTGGTGGATCCGTGGAATAGTCTTCCAGTGGAGGTGGTAGAGATGAGGACAGTATCTGAATTCAAAAAAGCATGGGATAAACACAGAGGATCTCTAAAGGAAAAAAGGGGAATGTTGTAGTGGTTGATATGGATGGACAGACTAGATAGGCCATGTGGTCTTTTTCTGTTGTTATGTTTCTATGTGTCTTTGAGAGTGCTAGTGGGAACTGAATGCTGGTCTCTTGGTTACTAAGTCAGTGCTTTAACCATAAAGCTACCCCTCCACTCCTCTTACATCTTTACTGAATGAGATATATGTTCCTCTTGGCAGTGAGAAACTTTCCTTAACAATCTCACTAGACCTCTCTGCAATGTTTGATGTGGAGCGTGATTCCACCACGTGCACGTGTGGCCTACAGACACGTCTAAATCAAAAACAGGCCCCCCTTTGAACCTAATTCTGCATCCGGGGAAATAGATGTATTTGGTGTGGCATGTGCAAGTGCTATTCAACCACCCCATGCCTCAAATGAGGGTAAACATTTTGGACATCCCTGTGCCCATCATATTCTGAAAAGTTGCATGTTTTGGATCCTGCCCGTCCCCCACGCCCCTTTGAAAAATATGCATCTCCTAAACTGCTCATCAGAGACAGTAGTTTGCTGATGCACACTAGATATAAATACCAATGATAAATGACGGCTGCAAAAGCCTAGACCATATACCAGTCCCCCTAATGCCCTGAAAAGTGCTAGGTAAGCCCAGTGCACCCTAATATAGTATACAAGAATGTAAATTTGAACATTTATGTCAGGACATAACTTGCATCAAATGGTACGTGGCATTAGGAACTGGCCCCAGTGATTCCTGCCTTGGTCATCTCTACAAACACACCTTAAACTGGTAGGGATGAACCCTCACCAAGTGTAAAAAACCACAAACTAAAATTGCAGGTCCCCAAAAGATGCATAATATTGCTGAGCAACAAATGTATACCCGTTTCGTGCCAATGGCCTATGTTGTTGTTGTTAAGTGCCGTTGAGTCAGTGTTGACTCATGGTGACCCTCTAGATAGTTCTCCTAAACCGTGTTTGGTCTTCAGTCAAGTGGTTCATTATCAACAAGATATCGCCATCATCCATTTCCGACCTCATCACGCATTCTCCAGACAACAGATCCAGGAGATCCATGGCCGCTAACATGCTACTTATACCAATTGAATCCACAAAACTCAACCAGATCACCACCAATAGGGCTTTCTCGATCTATGCCCCCGTGTGCTGGAACAAATTCCCCCCACACATTAGAGCAATTAGGGACCTTAGTCAGTTCAGAAAAACTCTCAAACACCACCTTTTTCTCTTACATTATACTCATCCTGATATCCCCCTTATCTCCCACACACCCCCACTATATCAAACTGCCGCTACATGATGCAAAACGATACTATCTAATCATACCTAATATGTAATATAACTGAATTGTACATAGTTTCCCATGTTTATCTATATAGACCTGGAATGTAAATAGTTTCCCCAAGTTCACCCCCATGTTAAACCCCTGTTTTATGTAAACGACGGCCAATGTATCTGACCAAGTGTTATATTGTTTTGATGTAAACCGCGCTGATGACAAATAGCGCGGTATATAAGAATTGTTAAATAAAATAATAAATTAATAGAGCAGCATCCATACCTGCTGTTATTATATCAATCCATCTCATTGTCGGCCTTCATCTTTGGCGTTGACCTTCTACCTTGCCAAGTGCATGGTAGAAGGTCTTTCTCTAACAATCTCTCTCTTCTCATGATGTGTCCAAAGTATGAAAGTCAAAGTGTTGTCATGTGAGCTTCTAAAGAAAGCTTAGGTTTTATTTCCTCTAGTACTGACTGGTTGTTCTTCTGGCAGTCCATGTTATACACACTATTCGTCACCAGCATCATAATTCAAAGGCATCAATTTTCTTCCTGTCTATCTTTTTCACTGTCCAACTTTCACATCCATATGATGTTATTGAAAGTACCATGGCTTGAACAAGTCAAATCTTTTATAGAGAGAGACATCTCTGCTCTTGAGAATCTTGTCGAGGTTCTTCACAGCCATTCTGCCAAGAGCAATGTGTTGTTGGATTTCTTGACTGCTTGTCATTTCTTTATTGATAGTTGATCCAAGTAGGTTAAAGTTGTCAACTATTTAAATTTTTTCTGCAACAATGATGAACTTATTGATTTTTCAGTTGTCAGGATCTTTGTCTTCTTTATGTTAAGGTGCAGGCCCATTTTAAGACTATGTTCCTTGATCTTGAGAAGCAAATGGCTCAGACTGTCTTCACTTTCAGCCAGTAATTTGGTATCATCAGCATAGCAAAGGTGGTTGATGAGTTTTCCACAAATCTTCACACCTCGATTATCTTCATACAGTCCTGCTTCTCTGATGATTTGTTCTACATATAAATTAAACAGGTAGGGAGTAAGCATGCAGCCTTGTCATACATCTTTGCTGATTTTAAACCATTCTGTTCTCCTTGTTCCATTCGAACTCTTGCTTCTTGATCAATGTAAAGGCTATGCAAGAGAACTATCAGGTGTTCTGGTATACCCATGCTTTTTAACGTGGCCCAGAGTTTCTCATGGTTTACACAGTCAAAAGCCTTGCTGTAGTCAATAAAACATATATAGATATATTTTTGGTATTCTTTTGTCTTTTCAAGGATCCATCTTACATCCGTGATGATGTCTCCTGTTCCTCACCCTTTTCTGAACCCTGCTTGCACTCATGCAGTTCTCGTTCCAGGTGTGGTTGTAGTCTCTGCTGAATAATCTTGCTGGCATGTGGGATCAGAGCAATTGTGCAATAATATCCACAGTCAGTTTGATCTTTAGTATTAGTATTTGATGTTGTCTTCCAAATTTCCTGGCGGAGCCTTTTAAGTATGGTAACAGCTGCATCCGATTACTGTAATACTTCAATGGGAATGCCATCAATGCCTGGTGCTTTGTTCTTTGATAAGGCTTTCAATGCTGCTTTGACTTCTTCTTTCATCACCGATGGTTCCTGATCATAAGGTACAGGTTGAAATGGCTGTTAGTCCACTTGATCTTTATGGTACAATGACTCTATATTCTTCCACCTTTTCTTGATTTTCTCAGCATCATTCAACATGGATCCTTGAGCATCTTGTAGCATTCCAATTTGAGGCTGGAATTTTCTCTTTAATTCTCATATCTTTAGGAAAGCCAATCTTGTTCTTCCTCGAATAATTTCTGATTCTATTTCCTTGCATGCATCATTGTAGTACTTCTCCTTGTCTTGTCTTGCTGCACGTTGGAAATCTCTGTTGAGTTCTGTGATTGCCTCTCTTTCTCCTCTGGCTGTAGTTTCTCTGCACTTCTGTGGAGGGAGGAGTGGCTCAATGGTTGGGACAGGTTACCTCAGGCCAGGGGTTCAATTCCCAAATGGGGACAAGCAACCTCAGGCCAGAGGGACTGGAGTCTCTAGTCCCATGGCCACTCCTTGTGGCCTTGGGCAAGCCACTTAACCCTCCATTGCCTCAGGTACACTTAGATTTGTAAGCCCTTCAGGGACAAGGGAATAAAAAGTACCTGTTAGTATACATGTAAACCGCACTAATTCTGAAGAGCACAGTATAAAAAATAAATTTCTGGGCAATTTTCAGAGTTTCTTTGGTCATCAATTTCAGCTATTTTTTCTTTTTCACCTTTTGCAGAGATTTCTCACTTTCTTTCAACACAACCTTCTTGATGTCATCTCATAACTCTTCTGGAGCTCTGTCATTTGTATCTACAGCAGCAAATCAATTTTGCTGGCAGTCTTTAAATTCCGGTGGTATATTCTCAAGATCATATTTTGCTACATTCATGAGTGACTTTCTCTTTTTCAACTTTAGCTTGAACATGCATGCTAGTAGTTGGTGATCTGTACCTCACTCAGTTCCAGGTTTTGTCTTTGTTGATATTATCGAGCTTTTCCATCGTTGACTTCCACAGATGTAGTCAATTTGATTTTTGTACAATCCATTGGGTGAAGTCCATTGGGGGTTCAATCCATTGTACAGTCCATTGGGGGTTCACATGTGTTGCTGGAAGGTGTTTGAGATTAATAGATGATTGGTCTTGCAGAATTCTATCATTCTTTCTCCAGATTAATTTCTGTTGCCAACTCCATATTTTCCAACCACTTTGCCTTCTTCTTTGTTGCCAACTTTTGCATTCCAGTCACCCATGAGTAAAAGGATAGCCTGTTTGCATGTTCTGTCAATTTCAGTTTGTACTTGTTCATAGAGCTCATCAACTTCATACTCTTCCGCAACTGTTGTTGTGGCATATACCTGAATTATAGTTGTGCTGATGGGTATTCCTTGTAGATGAATAGAAATTAAGTATTCACTGACTGCATTGTATTTCATTACAGTTCTTGCAAGTTTCTTCTTGATTATAAATGCAACACCATTTCTTCTTTGTCTTTCATTTTCAGCATAGTAGACCATGTGATCATCAGTTGCAAAGTTCCTGATGCCCAGGGCCGGCCCATCCATTTCATGTGAATGTTATTCGCACAGGGCCCGTGCCAACATGTCACACATGGTGTTCAGCTCTCAAGTCCCAATCTTTTGCAGGGCCAGCTTCAGAGGAAGTCGGGGAGGGCTGTTCACCTCTGCACAGCAGCCGGACGAAGAGCGGGATTTTCCTTAACTGAGTCTGGCGGCTGTGTTTTCGTGCAGCATGTTGGCACCAGAGGTTAAAGAGCACTTCCTGTTTCCCGGAACTCAGTGGGCTCCTCGAGAACACAGCCACTGAACTCAGTGAAGGAAACCCAGCTCTTAAATCCAGCGTCTGTGCAGAAGTGAGCTGGGGTTTCAGGCCTCCACGGATCCCTCTGAAGCAAGTCAGACAGACATGGGTTTCTTCGGAGGAGAGGGGCTTGGACTGGAAATGGGATAATGGGGGGGGGGGCTAGAATAGGATTGGAAGACTGATGGGGGAGCTAGAATTGGAAATGACTGATGGGGGAGCAGGGATTAGAGATGGGCTGATTGGGGGGGACTTGGACTGGAAATTGGCTAATGGGGGGCTAGAATAGGACTGGAAAAGGCTGATTGGGGACTAGGACTGGAAATGGGCTGATGGGGGGTTAGGACTGGAAATGGGCTGATTGGAGGGGCTTGGACCGGAAATGGACTGATTGGGGGGCTTGGATTGGAAATGGGCTGATGGGGGAGCTAGGATAGGACTGGAAATGGGCTGATGGGGGGCTAGGAATGGAAGTGAGCTGATGGAAGGGGCTAGGATAGGACGAGAAATGGCTGACGGAGGGGCTAGGATTGGAAATGGGCTGATGGGGGGGGGGGCTAGGATAGGTCTGGAAATGGATTGATGGAGGAGCTAGGAATGGAAAAGGGTTGATGGGGAGGCTAGGATAGGACTGGAAATGGCTGATGGGGGGGCTAGAATTGGAAATGGGCTGATGAGGGGGCTTGGACTGGAACTAGGCAGATTGGGGGGGATGGGATAATGGGACTAGAAGGGAGTAGATGCTGGGTGGGGTTTGTGTGGGAGGGAAGAAAAATCTACAATTGGCTGGTTATTGAGAGAGTGAGTGGAAATTGAGGATGGAAGGGTTAAATATGAGTGGATGAAAAAGGAATAAGGAGAGAAATAGAGGAAAGAGCAAATGGGGGAAATCAGTATGTTAAAGCAGATGTAGAGAGAGAATGGAAAAAAAAATTAGAAGAGAGAAGAAAGGACAAATGGACAGCAGACAATGGAGAGTTGGCAGAAGACACAAATAAACCAGAAGAAAGTGACTGGAGCAATTGCAACTGAAAAATAAAATGCACAAACAACAAAAGGTAGAAAAATATTTTTTTATTTTGAATTTATTAACTGGAATATGCCAGGGCTGGGAAATGTGCATTGCTAATAGCTTTGCGTTTTGTTTAGTACAAGAGGAAATTAATTTATAGTTTTATTTCTCCAGTGTTGTTGTACATTCCAAGTTTGACTTTTGGGATTCCCAGTTTAATTATTGTCTTGATATTTCTAAATTATGTTCTCTTGTTCTTTGTTTGGTGATGGTCTGTGTTCTGCATGTGTAACCTAACTGAGGTATTCTGTTCATGTAGTTTCTATTTGAAAGTGAGACTTGTTCTCTTTCCCCAATAGGAGATGTATTGGTATTCTCTGAGATGTATGTATTGGTTTAATACTTGCAGTGCTGCCTTTTGATAGGTAGGGTTTGGTGCTTTGTGAGTCCTAGCAGTTCTGTTATGATACAGCGGGTTTGCTATGGGTTCTAAATGGACAGGTTTTATAGTACTTCCTAATGTGCCTGACAGTTGGCACTGGAGTATAGTAATGTCGAAATCTGATAGCCTTTCCTTATCCTCACTGCCTTTGCAAATGGTATTCAGACACTCATTAAGAGACATGTTTATTAAAAGTTAATGCACATTCTCAAATGTAAATGTGCATTAAGTGCAGGAACACCCATTTATTTCTATTGGTACAGTGGCACTTAACGTGCATTAATATTTAGTAAAGATGCCGCTAAGTCATTGCCAGGAAAAACAATAGGCTTGTGAAGGGCTCCTTTGAAAGCCGCCTAAAATTTTAGATGGGCAACATATACATTTTAAAATAAAATAAATTAAATTTATGCAAATGGCGTCCAGTGGATATGCAAATGAAGCCCTGCAATGAGTCTCCGTACATGGCCCCGCATCATCTTTGGGCTGTCCCTGCCGATGCCAGTCCATTTCAGTTTGCTGACACCAAACAGATCAAGTTGTAAACATTCCATTTCATTCCTGACCACCTCCAACTTTCCTTGGTTCATGCTTCGTACGTTTCATGTCCCAATATGTAAGGCATCTTTGCAGCTTCTAACTCTCATTTAATGTGCAGCTACATCAGCAGTCAGACGTCCCAAGGGCTTTGATCCAACCACATCATAAATTCTGGCTTTACTCTAAAAAGTCTTCAACTCTTCCCCAGTAGCCAGTTGAGTGCCTTCTGACCTAGAGGTCTCATCTTCCAGCACTATAGTGCAATTTATTTTGTTGTGACTATCCTTTGGGTTTTCGTGGCAAGATATGGAAGTAGATTTCCAGGTCTTTCTTCCATGCAGGTAATTCTAGTGTTGTTGCCGCTGTCACAGAAATGTGATCCTCCACTGCCAACACCATTCCATTCTGCTGCTGCCCAGATGGGTGGTTTGTCTTGGTCTGGTAACTCAGCTGAGGCCTGTCCATCTTGGGAGACCCTGCCAGTAGTTAAACTACCAATAGCTTAGCTCTCAGCATCACTGATGCACACAAGCCCTCACAGCATGACAAGCTGCAAACCAAGTGAAGGACCTATTACTTATAAGTAAACGCATTCTGCTGCTCTGCAATACCATTCTCCTCCCATCTCTCCCTACGCTCCTCCCTGGGAACTTTGTTCTTCTGTCAGATTGCTTCTATCTGAGCCCTTCTCTTTTACTGCCAAATCCAGATGTTGCTCCTTTCACCTTGCTGCTCCTAATGCCTGGAACAAGCTACTTCAATCTATATGTCAGGCTTCATCTCTGGCCCCTCTCAAATCCAGGCTAAGTGCTCACCTCATTGTTGCTGCTGTTGGATCTGATCTACCTAAGCTCCCTTGTGTTTCCTGACCCTTCCCCCTGGATGTATCCTGTCCACAGCTACTGTGTTGTCTGTCTAAACTAGATTGTAAGCTCCGCTGAGCAGGGACCATCTTTTATGTGTGTCTGTGCGGTGCTGCATACACCTTATAATGCTATGCAAATGATCAGTAGTAGTAGTAGTAGTTGTAGGGCCTTCTGGCTATGGCATCTGTGGCCCACCTATCTGGGTACTGAAATTTCTCACAGCAGCTATACCTTTCCCATCATGGCATATGTCAGTCTGTATACATCCGCTATCTGTGGGGCAACCCTGTCTGCTTTCCCACAGTCAGCTTTGTGGCACTACTCCTCTGGTCAGGGCTGTGTGGGCATGGGAGGAGAGATACCTGTGCCATCATACCGAGTAGTCAGACTCTAGATATATTACCACTCTCGCAGCTTTCATTGATCCTGGCCTGGATAGGTATGTAGGCTGCATGGGACAATCCGGGGAATGTTGGCACTACATCAGTCATGTCTCCCAGTGCCTGGCACAACAGATGTATGGCTGCCCTATCACACTGACAACAATATCTGATCTTATTAGAGCACCCCATGTAAAATAATCCAGAAGGAATCAGCAGAGGTTCCCTATGGCTAAATGTCAGACAGATCCCTGTCAATAATAAGTGATCCTCAGAATAAGGG
This sequence comes from Ichthyophis bannanicus, assembly GCA_033557465.1. Classification (NCBI taxonomy): domain Eukaryota; kingdom Metazoa; phylum Chordata; class Amphibia; order Gymnophiona; family Ichthyophiidae; genus Ichthyophis; species Ichthyophis bannanicus. The sequence goes on from CM066031.1 coordinate 1,608,998,435, forward strand.
CATTCAGCAGTGCAAACAGCACTAATACATGCTCAACAGCAACACCACTGGTCCCACAAAATGTGCATTATGGGCATGCAGTAATGCTGTTTTCACTATGAGTGCCTTTATTCTGAGGGTCCCTTATTATTGACAGGGATATGTTTTGGCATTTAGCTATAGTGAACCCTCTCTGAGTTTGACTGCCTAATTACATTGGCACCTGGTGATGCTGCGGTCATGTCCCCCTTGAATTGCAGATGAGCACACCAGATCCCTCTGTGCGCCCCTCAAACCACAAAAACATGATTCTGCCAAAAAGATGTCCCAAACCTATGGGATACCAGCACTACAAATATGATCTCTGTTTCTCATCCAAAAAAGAATCCTTTCCCTGCTCACATCCAAACTACCCTGCATCAGCAGTCCCATTTTTCAGAACATGGGAATTGTTAGGGTCCCATAGATTGGCTACTTTAGCACAAACAGCACATTAGTGGATAACCTGAATAAACACTATTGCTCTTATTATTATTTCTGTAAGAATGTTTATTAATGTGTCTAGACCTTACAGCATTTCCTCACCTCTGCTTCCTGTACCTTAAAACTGCATCTTGTGGTTTTCCAGACTGTAGTCACACCAGTTCCAAACATATTTGTCACAACCATTAGTACACTTCATTCCTTGTGGACTGCTCATAATAGGCTTGCACTGGTTATTCTATCTCTACAGTTCAGCCAGCTCTCTGCGGCATACCCCAGGGTTCTGTTTTCTCATGGCCTCTTTTTAACCTTTATATCAGCCCCCTTGCATCATTAATCCAGGATTAGTGCCTATTGTTATGCAGATGACATTCTGCTACTAGCTCACCTAGATTCAATCAATCCAGACCTATCTTCCATTAACTGAACCCTGACTGCTGTATCTATGTGGCTTCAGAAGAACCACCTCAAGTTAAATCACACGAAAACGTCTGCAATATGGATCACGGAAGGTTCATCCATTCCCCTGTTTGCACCTTATATAACCAATGAGCAGATTAAACTGACCTCCTCCTTGAAATATTTGGGAGTAATCCTCGATACAGAACTGTCATTTTTAACTCATATCAATGCTATCGTGAAAATATCTTTTTTTTTTTGCCCTCGTCAATGTCGCTCACTTCGACCATACCTAGACACAGATTCACTTACTTCTCTTCTCCATTATGGAATCTCGCGACTAGATTATTGTAATGTGATTTAAGCTGGCCTAACTTATTCAAAACTTAAATGCTTGTAATCAGTTCAGAACACCGCCATTCGCATTCTGTCATATGCTAAGAGAGCAGATCATATCTCTCCCCTTTTTTAAAAAATTGTCATTGGTTGTCTATTTCCTTCCATCTTCAATATAAACTGATGTTAGCTCACAAAATTCTTTTCACTGGCATACCTGAATATCTCACTTCTTTTTTTACCTTTCATACCCTACCCCGAGTACTAAGATCTTTGCTTGATAATCGTCTTCATATCCCCCTGCCTTCTCAAGCATGAATGGAATCATCTAGAAACTCAGACATTTTCTTTTGGAACTCATTGCGACTTTATCCTCAGTTAGAATCTTCTTTCCCCTCTTTCAGATATCAACTTAAAACCTTCCTTTTCCAACAGGACTTTGGGGTCTGAACAGAAGATATGGCAGCAATACTTAATTTTTCTCTCTTTCTCTTGTTCTTTCTCTTTTTTTTCTCTTTTCATTTTAAGAATGGAGCTCCTTTCTGATTATTGTTTTCAGTGAAAGCAAACCACTTTGCCTGTGTATAGAAAGACAGTATAAGAAAAAACAATAAATATAAACATAAACATCTGGGGAGATAGAAGGATGTGGAGTGTCGATTGGGCAGATGGGGTGTCAGGATGGAGGGGCATCAGTGTATATGAAGTAAAAGAAGGAGGTGGACATTGGAAATGGTAAGGAGATGGAGTGGATGGCAGAAAGTGTGTTTGTTGGGTTGATGAACATGTCTGGGAGATTGTGTATATGTGATAGGAGAGGGGGCACATGGGAGGAGTAGTGAGGGAATAGAATTTGTGAAGGGTGGTATGTAGTGTAGCCTCTTGTAACTTGCCTCCTCCTCTTCCCCTTTTGCCCTCTTCCTAGCTCCCACCCTTCCTTTCCTCTCTTCTCACCTGGTAGCCCTCACTTTCTGTTTCCACCAAACCAATATTTTATTTATTTATTTAACATTTCGTATATGCTGCCTTTCATAATATCATAATATTAGAGAAGCTAGCAAAGTAGTCAAGAAGGCAAAGATTCAAAAGGAGGAGGAAATAGCCAATGCAATAAAATGGGGGGATAAGACATTTTTCAGATATATTAGTGAGAAGAGGAAGGGCAAAAGTGGTATTGTCAGACTCAAGGGTGCAGGGGGGGAATATGTAGAAGCTGATAAGGATAAAGCGGAATTGCTTAACAAATATTTTTGTTCTGTGTTCACAGATGAAGAACCAGGAGCAGGACCTCAGAAAACACCCACAAATAAGAACAGAAGCGAGGGACATCTTGAACAATTTTCAGAAGACTGTGTTCGTGAGAAACTAGCTCAACTTAAAGTAGACAAAGCGATGGGACCGGATGGGATACACCCTAGAATACTGAGGGAACTTGGGGACGTTCTAGCACCTCCACTGACTGACCTTTTCAATGCCTCGTTGGAGTCGGGAGTGGTGCCAAAGGACTGGAGAGAGGCTCATGTGGTGCCTTTACACAAAAGCGGAAGTAAGGATGTGGTTGAAAACTACAGGCCGGTTAGTTTAACTTCAGTGGTGAGTAAATTATTGGAAACGCTGCTGAAAGAGAAAATAGTGAGGTTTCTGGAGTCCGGCGGATTACAGGATCCGAGGCAGCATGGATTCACCAGAGGCAGGTCTTGTCAGACAAATCTGATCGATTTCTTTGACTGGGTGACCAGGGAGTTGGACCGAGGGAGAGCTCTAGATGTGGTGTATTTAGATTTCAGTAAAGCCTTTGACACTGTTCCTCACAGGCGACTTATAAACAAACTGAGCACCCTAGGGATGGACCGTAAAGTTACTGCTTGGGTTAGAAATTGGTTGGGTGGGAGGCGACAAAGAGTACAAGTAAATGGAGCTCACTCTGAGGAGAAGGATGTTACCAGTGGTGTGCCCCAGGGATCTGTCCTTGGTCCGATTCTTTTTAACATCTTTGTTAGTGATATAGCGGAAGGGCTGTCGGGTAAGGTTTGCCTCTTTGCGGATGATACCAAAATCTGTAATAGAGTAGACACCCAGGAAGGTGTAGATAACATGAGGAGGGATCTAGCTAAGCTTGAAGAATGGTCTAGAATTTGGCAGCTGGGATTTAATGTTAAAAAATGTAAGGTCATGCATTTGGGCTGCAGCAATCCAAGGGAGCAATACAGTATAGGAGGTGAAGTACTTTTGTCCACTAAAGAAGAGCGGGACCTAGGCGTGGTTGTGTCTGATGATCTTAAAGTAGCTAAACAGGTAGAAAAGGCGACGGCAAAAGCTAGAAGGATGCTTGGGTGCATACGGAGAGGAATGGCTAGCAGAAAAAAGGAGGTGATAATACCTCTGTATAAGTCTTTGTTGCGACCTCATTTGGAGTATGGTGTGCAATTCTGGAGACCGCACCTTCAAAAGGATGTGAACAGGATGGAGTCGGTGCAGAGGGTTGCTACTAAAATGATTAATGGGCTTCATTATAAAGCATATGAGGACAGACTTAAGGATCTTAATATGTACACCTTAGAGGAAAGGCGGGATAGAGGTGATATGATTGAGATGTTTAAATACCTCCGTGGCATAAATGTTCAGGGAGAGAGCCTCTTTCAATTGAAAGCAAGTTCTGCTACGAGGGGACATGGGATGAGGGTGAAGGGAGATAGATTCAGGAGTGATATGCGGAAATATTTCTTTACGGAAAGAGTAGTGGATCCGTGGAATAGTCTCCCAGTGGAGGTGGTAGAGATGAGGACAGTAACTGAATTCAAAAAAGCATGGGACCAACACAGAGGATCTCTAAAGGTAGAAAGTGGACTGTTGTAGTTGTTGTTATGGAAGGACAGACTAGATGGGCCTTGTGGTCTTTTTCTGTCATCATGTTTCTATGTTTCTATGTTTCTATTGAACAAACGGAAATTACATTGAACAGGGCATTATAACTTGGAGATAACTATTTTACAGGAAACATGGGCAATGGAGGATTAAGTGGCTTTCCCAAGACCACAAGGAGCACCTGTGGGACTAGAAACCCCAGTCCTTCCAGCCCAAGGTTGCTGTCCTCTAGTGGGATTTGAACCCATGACCTTCCAGATTGAGGTAACTTGCCATAACCTGCATTGTTTCACTACCAGCCCATCTGTGGATTCAAGAACTGGGGCTCTTTGCCCTCTGTGGCCACTGTTTGTGCTGTGCTGTTCCACACCATGTTATTTCTTTATTGGCAGGGACTGAGGATCTTGCCAACTCCTGCTCATGCTGCCTCTTCTTCCGGTGCTGTGGGTGTTGGCTCCTTTTCAGAAGAAGGATCATTTCTCCATTGTGCCTTTCCTTGTCTTCATCTCTGCAGCTCATTTCTCTTATTGTGCCATGGGTGTTGTGGCTCAAGATCATCTTCAGGTATCAGGTCCTAGATTACCCACTACCCTGCATCTTCCCTGCTATTATTTTTACTCTGTATGCATCTATTTACGTGGAGGAAGGATAAGCATTGCAACTAGTTTCAAAGACTCATGAACACAATTCACATTGACTATGTTCATACAACCTAAAATAGAAATTTTGAGTACATTATATTACAATCAATATAGGATGATGCAGAGTTAGGACATAATCATTTTGGCTATATTGTGTGTAAATTTGTAATAACATTATAACATTTCTAGTAAAGCAGTGAACATATGTAAAATACTAGCAAAGGCAACATCAATAAAGAAAGTAGATTTAGGAGTAGCATCAAAATTGTGAAAATTCAACTTCTTTATTGGTCACTTCATATTTTCTTTAACTGAAGCCACCTGCCTTTAAGCATGTTTTTTATGATCGAAGCAAGATATAGAGATCCACATAAAGAATAGCTGTTAAGGTATCTGACACAGCGCTAGATTCATCTAACGGAAGCATAAAAGCAAATGGGTGCTATCTTTCTTAAACACCCATTTTGCTTTTTATTCTTCTGTTAGATGCATAAGCAACTATGGTCACCCTAAAACTTAGGTATAGAATTTGCAAGTCAACTTTTTCCCTTGCTACTAACTGTATCTCTCTTATTTTGTTTGCTATAGATTAATTTTGGTTCTTTCCCACATTGTCCAGACCTCAGTTTTGTAAGTTTTACAGTCCTTATCACGGAAATACATATACATCCCAAAACTGAAAGGTACTTATTCAGTTAGCAGCACCTGAGAGGGAGAGTCAGTGGCACTATCCTGAATACTTCCTCTGACCGTCTCAGCACTATTCGGTGCAGTCCAGGGTGGGAAGGGTGCTGAGATTTTCAGTGCTGCTATCCAGATAACTAACCATCTAACCTAGGACAGTGAGAAAGCTGTCCTGTGTGTTATGCAGATAGCTTTGCCACTGACCTTGAAGTATTGTCCAGAGAGTCACCATGAGTCGGGTTCATCTTGGTGGCACCGTGACTAATCTCTGTGAGTTCACTTCAAGAGACACTGTCAGGGTTGATAGGGAAAAGGCAATTATTTGAAAAGACTGGCTTTGGCACCTAATTATATTTTCGTATCATCTTCCTGATCCTTCCTATTAGTTTTAGACTGCTGCTGTTTTAGCAGATAGGTTTTATCATAAGCTTAAAGTGCAAGTGCTCTGTACTGCAATAGCTGACATTAGGATGGGCCCTTCCATTTGCTTTTCATTTTTAACACAACGAAATGGCTAAGTAAAAAAGTTTGCAAACACTTTCCTATTACCATAGCTATAAAAGCATTGTCTCAGAAGATATTCAGAATCAAATGTCTGTAGAAATGAATGTTTTTGTGTATAAGGTAAAAAAGAAATACATGCCAGCATCTCCACAATCTACCCAAATTCTCAAATTCTCATATCCCAACTCACAAGCACTTTATGTTCAACCCATGACCCTGACCCTGCCATCAGTCCAATAATATCAGCCTGGCTCAAATATGAGATATCTCAGGCCTTTAAAAAAAAACAAAAAAAACCCCCAAACCTTGCTTGTTTTTTTCTAAATGTTAGATAATTAAGATTTAATCTAACGCACAATGGCAAACAAGTCCAGGAAAATGGCCCCTCAACACCGTCATTGTGAAAAACTTGCAGAGTGGGGAAGTAGCTTAATGGTTAGAGCACTGGCTTAAGCACCAAGAGAAGGGGGTTCAATTCCTACTAGCACACCTCGGGCAAGTCATTTAACCCTCTATTGCCTCAGAAAAATCCAAGCTATCAATGTTCCTGCCAAGTTTCAGTTGCAATGTAAAGTGGTATAAAAAAGAAACCTGTTAAAATGGGTCTTTTTCATTTTCTTCACCTGTAGGATGCTCTGTAAGGTCAGTTATTCTTTCCTGCATGTCCTATGGGTAAATGATAAAAACAAAACAAAACAAAAAAAACCCTACCCATATATATTTTACTAAGATGTGTCATGCAATTTTAATTATGTAAGCTCCAAGGGGTTACGGTGAATTTCAGGAGGGTTGTTTACTTAATAAAAAGAGATTGAAAGTGGGGTTGACCAAGTAGCAGTTAATAAGTTATTGACAGAAGGAAGTGTAAAAGTGGTATTACCAATCTTAAAGGGGAAGAATACTTAGGGGTATGTTTACTAAACCGTCTTAACGTACGCCTGGCGATAGTGTGCAGGCTGCCATAAAAGGAGTGGGCGTTTCAGTCTTAAAGTAGCAAAACAGGATTATTGCGCGATAACGCGCGCTGCTGCGCACATTATCGGGCGAAGCGCCGCTAAGCGCGTTAACGCGCGGTAATCTTAAGTAGGCGCCCAGACATGCAAGCATAGAAACAGAGGTGTAGCACAATGGTTAATACACTGACTGATGATACAGGGGTCATGAATTGGATCCCCCAGTGTACCTAATGTGTAAGGCTAGCTGAAGCATCAGCTTTGACATGTAAGTATTGTTTCTTGAGGCATTTTATTTGTATTTTAATTATTGCTGCCAGCAAACACACCCTCACGTGCCGTAACCTAAGGTGCCGCATAAGGCACCCTTTAAGGCACTCCATAGGGCACATTATAAAGTGCACTGTCCGCCACAGCACCCTATAATGTCCCCTATAGGCCACCCTATAAGGCGCTCCATAGGACACCTTATAAGGCACCTTATATGGACTGTAACCATAAGGTGCCTCAGAAGGCGCTTTATAGGGCGCCCTATAAAGCGCCTTCGGAGGCACCTTATGGTTACAGTACGCAGAGGGTGTTTTTGCTGGCAGCACTAATGTACATTAAAAATAGACAATGCTTCGGACAGCCCTATCAAATAACCCCACTGTGGGTTTGAACCCATGACGCTTTGACCCGGTGAAAGGCGGGATATAAATACAGTTAAATAAATAAATAAAATAAATGACCTCTGGCTCCACAGGCAGTGAAGTAACCAGTGGGCTACAGATCTATAGCTGCTAGCAACCCCCTGGCTGGCTGCAGAAGGACTGCATGTCACCAGGATAGGGTTAACCCACCCGTACCCATGATGCACTGCACATGCAAATCAGCAGTCTACAGATGATCACAAGATGGGGTATGCACCCCCACAGCACTTCGGCCTGGTAGGGGGAACTGACCGTGTGTGTTACTGGCACAGAATAGCTACACACCGTCACATTGTGCGGGTACTGTGCTCACCCTGAGGGTGAGGTGGGGCGCCCAGCACCAGGTCCACAGCACCTTCCATGGCAGAAATAGGCCATGCTGCAGGTCCCCAGCAGTGCTAGTGTGTGAGATAGGTAGTTCCTGCAGACACACCTTGGATACATCCGTATTTCTCAGCCAGGTTTAGCCCTTATGGACCCATAGGCGCATTATGTACCCCCCACCCTACCCCCCCTCTGGGGCTGAGGGTGGGAAACAGGGTCTCCCACCAACAGATCCACATTCTACCTCCCTGCAATGGTGGCAGTAGAGGGGACCATCAACTCCAGTCCTGCTGTGGTACAGACACCCAACAGGGCAGCCAATGCAGCTCTGTACACATCCATAAAGCAATAGCAGACAGACATTAGACCTGGAAATGCTCAGCTGCGCCCCACCACTATCTGATATTCTCCTGCAGCAAGCCTCCAGCCGCTGCACCCTGCAAGGTGTTCCAGCAAGACACATACTAGCTGCAGACAGTCTGCTACCTAGTCCATAGTGCATGTTCCTAGAGGAGATGCATGCACCCAGAACTGGAATGTCAGCATACACACCAAGCAGAGAAGTCAGTGATTGGGTCCCAAAAGGGAACCCATAAATATCACATGAGAAAAATGCTATATAGCACCATGGGGGAACCTAGCCATGCCGTGGTCACTGCTCAGTCAGGGTGAGAGTGATCTCCCAGCAGGACATGCTGTGGCCACCCTGTCTGTGCAGGTGGTGGCCGGGCACTACAATGTCCCAGTCATTGCCCTATGCCCTGTGCAGATGCATCCTGGCCAGGCCACCCTGTCCAGGCTATACCCATGGTACCTTGCTCCTCATTATGCACATTGGCAGGCCAATACTGGCAAAAGTGCTGGCAGTGTGAGCTGTGGAGGGTGTTTGCAGCCACCACACACTGGATAGACAGACACACACTCCCACACCTATGCCAGCATTGTACAACTATAGAGGTGTTTGGCAGCCCTGGCCACCGCTCCAGTCCTGGGCACAGTGCAGGCATGGCTATGGTATGCAATACTGTTGGGGTCACTCCCCAGGGTGGTAAACACTGTCAGACACAAGACCTGTAGCACACTCCACAGACATCAGAAAGGTTGCCATGATGCAGCTCAATCAGAAAATTGTACTTAACTTCGGAATTGCTATCTGCCAGTAATCATAGCAACCTTTTGATAGCTGTATACCATATTCCCAGGTTTAGGGTGGCATTGCTAAGGTATGCAAGTGCTAGTATTGGGAGATGCATGCAGGGCCCAATGTCCTGCCTCTCCAGGAGACATTGGATAATGGAGCCTGTGGGTGCAGGTGTGTCTGCCCCTCTTGGCTGCTGCTTTACGGCAGAGGTTCCCAACTCCAGTCCTGGTGTGCCAAACACTGTTTGGGTTTTCATGCTGTCCCTCATGAATATGCATGAGATACATCTGCATACCATGGGAGCGGCGCATAGAAATGCAGCACAGGCATCTTTATTAGAGGCAGCATGGAACCTGAATGGTGTTTGGACCTCCAGGACTGCATTTGGGAAACTCTGCTCTAGGTAATGTGCCTGTTTATGGTGTCTGTGCTCTGTAGGGTAAAATGTAGGTGTTTTGGGCATGTTTATTTTATTTTATTTATTTTTATTTATTTAGTGTACACTTGTATCCCGCTACTTCCAGCGATCAGCAGCGGTTTGCTATACATAAAAGTGCGGCTGTACAGGCCAGGAATTAAAACATACATCATGATTTAGTGGAAAAGTACAGGTCATATCACTCGAATTATATGATTCACACTTGATTGCAGGCTATGTCAATCTGCAATAAAGGTTCTGTCTGTATTAGCACGTTTTAGTAGTGGGTAAAATATGGGGACTGGGTTGGCAGGAACCACAGCTGGGACTTGAATCTGTGACCTTCTGCCTCTGAACACACTGGTGGTGTGCACTGCAGCACCGTGTTGCCACAGAGACAGTGCATTCCCTGGTGATACCATGACTGTTCGTCCGGCAGGGCCTGTCTGTTGCAGTGCATGGCACCCATCTACACAGGGCTAGGCCATGGTCTGCTCTGGGCAGCTGCCACTGCCCCCCTCCACCACCAGTACCCCTCTGCCACCATGCTGACATGCCCTTCTGCTGGTGGTGCGCAGTCTCAGGCCATCCAGTGTGCAGGTAGGCGGCTGCCTATGGTGCGTATTCTGGGGTCGGGGTGCCTGCATAGACGTCCACGCTTCCCCCCCAACACCGCCTGCCAATGTTCTGTGCCCTTGGAGGTACCTGCTGGGTACTATCCCCTGTGACATTGTGATAAACACACTCATGCCCATGTTGGGCCCTCATCAGTTTCTGTCTGGCTGCTGTACAGTTTCAGCATGCCTAAGTGCCACCTAGGCATCTGCCTAGTCCGCACTGTGCCCCAGCTGCACCACAGCATGTGCCGCCTGCAGCCCTCTGTATCCCATTTTCAAGCATCTGTCCGGTTGGCCATTCCGACATGCCCGCCCTGCTGTTGTCGCACATGTGCACGCCATAGGAAACCTGTCCGATGGAGAGGAAAACCCTGCACAGCGCAATTTCACTGTGGGCTCATTCACTTTGTATGGGGACGGAGCATGGACCCTTCCAGAATTCATATCCTTTTTTTGGTGCTTTCTTGGGAGTGTTTTTTGATGTTTCCCATTGAGATCACTATTGCCCAGCTTGGTTATTTTATTTTTCCATTTTCTTCTGTTCATTTTCACTGTTTATTTGCTCTTTTGTTCCGTGCGCATGTATCATACTTATCACTTTTTTGTAGGTTTTCCTGGTTTTGCTGTACATTGCTGACAGAAATGGTTTCTCTGCCCTTTAAATCAGCTCTAATGCCAGGGTTTCACTGGCGTTAGTTGTCAGCCTCAGATTTCACAGCGTTAGTGTGCTGGGAGCCTCTCCCCTCCCACTCTCCACCCATTGACCCCTTCTCTCCGCCCCTGGGGAGCCTTCCTCCGCCCTCCGGGAGCCTTTCTCTGCCTTCAGCGCTCGTTTGCGCCACTGCGCACGTTATCGCACGCTAAGGTACCTCTGCACCTGATAAAGCGCCTTTATCGCGCGATAAGGTACCTTATCGCGCGATAACATCACAGAGCGCACATTAAGACGGTTTAGTAAACATACCCCTTAGAGATTTATAGGGAAAAAGTGGAATTCTTTAACAAATATTTTTGTTTGGTGTTCACCAAGGAAGGCACAAGAGTAGAACTGTAGTAGACTGACACAAATAAGAATGGAAGTGAGATAGATCTTGACTTCAACAATGTTCAGAAGACTGAGTTTTTGAGGAGCTAGCTAAAATAAAAGTAGATAAAGCAATGGGGCTAGATGAAATATATTTGAGGGTATTAAAGTAACTTAAGGAAGGTCTGGCAGCCCTTGTCTGACCTTTTCAATACGTCTTTAGAGATAGAAGTGGTTCTGGAGGATTGGAGACAGGGCTGTAGGAGTAAAATGGAGGTTGAGAACTACAGACCCACAAATATGACATCAGTAGTAAGTAAATTATGAAATTGCTGCTAAAAGAGAGAAAGTGCAGTTTCTGAAATTCAGTATGGTTTTATGAGAGATAGGTCTTGACAGATGAATCTGATCAACTTTTTTAACTAGGGACCCAGAGAGTTAGATCAGAGAAGAGTACTAGATAGGATACACTTTAATTTCAGCAAGGCTATTGACATGGTTCCTCAAGGGTAACTTAGGGGCTTGTTTACAAAGCCGCGGTAGCGGTTTCCGATCGTTATTGGAGCCGCGGCCCCATGATTTCAATGGGGCCGCAGTTCCAATAACGATCGGAAACTGCTACCGCGGCTTTGTAAACAAGCCCCTTAGTGTTGTGGTCAACATTATTGGCACCCTTGCAGTTCAACCCCTTCATGTCCAATATCTCCTAAAAAATGTGGCCAGTGAAATGGCTTTGGACTATATAAGCACACATATTTGACACATAAAAGAATGAAATAAAACAAGCCAATTTAAAAAGGAAATAGTAGGAAAAAACTGGTACAATGGTGAAGACAAGAGCGCTGCCTGAGACCATCAGAAAAGTCATTGTAACCAAACATCAAACTTCAAAGTGGTACAAGGCCATCTCCAAAGACCTTGGGATTCCTGTGTCTACAGTTTGCAATGCTATTAAGAAGTTTTCTGCTCATGGAACTGTCAAGAACCTTGCAGGACGTGGTGGGAAGAGGACAATTTATCCAAGAAGTCTTCAAAGGTTAGTGCAAACTGTTGAAAAAACATTATGCAGAGCATCTGAAGAGCTTAAGGGTGACCTAGAGCAATCTGGAGTGGTGGTTTCATCCTGCACCATATGCTGTACACTTAGAACACAATTCAGAGAAAGACATACCAGGCAGATGTAAATGCACAACACATGTACGTCCCCAACAAAGATGGGATTCCGTGCCCGAACATCTAGACGTGCAGCTGTGCTTTCAATACGGAGCTGTATGTCTGCGCTGTTAAACGTACAACGGGTTTCCAAACGGGTGGTTCGTTCACGTGCAACTGGCATATGCAAGTCTGGTTGCAATGCTGTGGATGGGTAAGTCCAAAAACGTGCCCACCTGAACTGTTTCCCACATGCGGCAATGTTTTTAGTGGTAATATGAACTTAGTAGCCATACTTTGGATACATCATGCGAAGAGAGAGATCATTAGAGAAAGACAAGATAGAAGGTCAGCGCAAAAGAGGAAGGCCAGCAATGAGATGGATTGATACAATAACAGCAGCTACGGGTACCAGTCTGTCAACAATGAGCCGCCTGACTGAAGACAGAACACAATTTAAGATAGCTATCCAGAGGGTCACCATGAGTCGACTCCGATTCGACGGCACTTAACAACAACAACAAGCCATCCTGTAATGAGAGAATGGATAATGTTTTGGTTAAGTAAATTGTAGGGCTATTCTGTAGGGGTTTGCTTTTTATGTAATAATTTCGCCAAAATGTTCATTGAATAAATATGTTTTAAGATGCTTGTGGAATGCTATTGGATCCTTGGTGGCTCTTAAGTGTTCAGGAAGAGAATTCCATAATTGTGGTGCTTATAGCGAAAATGCTGTCTTGGATGTTGTGGATTTGCAGTTTTTAAAGTCATAAGGTACTGTGAGGATGTCTTTATTTTTACTTCTTGGTCTGTTTTCCGGGGTGATTGTAATCAGTGTTTTCAGATAGGTGGGAGAGTCGGATTGGAGGGATTTGAATATTGTGTGAATTGCCTTGAATTTTGTTCTGCTCTCTATTGGCAGCCAATGAAGGTTCTTTAATACTGGTGCGATGTGTTCTTTGATTGTTATTTGAGTGATTAGCAGCTCTATTTTGAGCTAGCTGTAGTCGTCTAATTGTTTGCTTTGGGAGACCCATTAGTAAGGCATTGCAGAAATCTAGATGCGGGAAGATCATTGCCTGTACTGTTGTTCTAAAGTCTCTTGTGGAGAGGAAAGGTCTTAAATGTTGCAGCATCTTTAGCTTGTTATATATGGCTTTAGTTATGTTGCTCACATGCTTGTTGAAAATGAGCTGTTGATCAAGTGTCACACCCAGGTATCTTACCTCTTTTTTGATTGTCGAGCCAGTCCACCTGGGCATGTAGTGGCAGATGGGGGGGGGGGGGGTGACTGCCTACAGTAGCCAGAATGGCTCACTGCATTGTAGACCTAGGTGTGTACACATGGGGGATTATTCTGAGACATGAATAGTGCTCCTTTTCCCAGTCTCATCTACCTTCCCCGAGGAAAGGGGCATTGTGGGCGCAGTGTTAGGGCAGGCAGAGGGCGGTCATCGGCCCTGGACATACAGGGCCAATTCTAATGTCGGCCTTGTATATTCGGGGCTGGCAACTTGCATGGGGAACGTATTCCACCTCTGTGGTGGAATAAGTTCCCCTAGTTACCAGGGATCAGTGGGCCTGAGGCACAGATGGGGCAAGGGGGGCCAAGGGCATTCCTTTTCATTGGAGCCGTGGTGACATAGTGTCTGGTTGCCATCAGGGGCAGGCCAAGGGGGGTGCGGGGCCATGTGCGGAGACTCGGTGCGGGCCTCATTTGCATAAGGGGCATCATTTGCATAAATATTTGCATAATGTTACCATACACTAACTTTTAGTAAACATGCCTCTTAATGAGTGTATAGATAAAGGAAGACTAAAAGATTTCTATATTACTATAATCCAGTGCCAACTGCCAGGCACATTAGGAACTACTACAAACACTGCCCATTTAGAACCCATAGCAACCCGCTGTATCGTAACAGCACTACCAGGATTCACAAAGCACCATACTCTATCTATCAAAAGGCAACACTGCAAATATTAAAACAATACATTTCAGAGAATAACAATACATGACCTACTGGGGAAAGAGAACAAGTGGCAATGTCAAATAGGATTTACATAAACAGAATACCTCAGCTCTGTTACACATGCAGAACATAGACCATCACCAAACAAGGAATCAGAATTTAGAAACAAGAAGACAATAATTAAACTGGGAACCCCAAAAGCTAAACTTGGAATGTACAACAACACTGTAGAAATAAAAACTATAAAATCATTTCCTCTTGTACTAAACAAAGCACAGATGTTAATGATGCACATTTCCCAGAGCTGACATATTCCAATTAATAAATTCAAAATAAAGAGATATTTTTCTACCTTTTGTGCATTTTTTTCAGTTGCAATTGCTCCAGGCACTTTCTTCTGGTTTCTTCATGTCTTCTGCTAACTCTCCATAGTCTGCTGTCCACTTGTCCTTTCTTCTCTCTTCTAGGTTTTTTCCATTCTCTCTCTACATCTGCTTTAGCATACTAATCTTTCTCCTTTTGCTCTTTTCTCATTCCTATTTCATCCACTCAAATTTTACCCCTCCATCCTCAATCCCCACTTACTCTCCGAATACCTGACCAATTGTAGATCTTTCTTCCCTCCCACACAAAATATTTCTCCCCTCTCCAATTCACTCTCCCAGCCCCATCCCATTCTAATCCTCCCCCAACATCAGCTCCCTTCTAATTCCAGCCCCACCCAACATCCGCTCCCTTCTAGTCCCCGCATCAGCCCATTTCCAGTCCTAGCCCCCCATCAGCCCATTTCCAATCCTATCTTGCCCCACCATCAGCCCATTTCCAGTCCTAGCTCCCCCATCCATTTCCAGTCCTATTCGAATCCCCCATCAGCTCATTTCCAATCCCAGCCCCCCATCAGCCCATTTCTAGTCCTTTCCTAGCCCCACCATCAGCCCATGTCAAATCCTAGCTCCCCTCCACTCAACCCATTTCTAATCCAAGCCCCCCATGAGCCTACTTCCAGTTCTAGCCCCTCCATGTCCATTTCAATCCAAGACCCCACCACAGCCCATTTCCAATCTTAGCACCCACCAACAGCCCATTTCCATTCCTATCCTAGCCCCTCCATCAGCCCATTTCCTGTCCTAGTTCCCCCCCACTCAGCCCATTCCAGTCCTAGCTCCCTCCCCTCACAGCCCATTTCCATTCCAAGCCCCCTTCGCCATCAGCTATTTGAAGTTCAAGCCCCCCACTTCCACTCAGCCCATTTCCAGTCCTAGCAACCCCACCAGCCCATTACCAGTCCTAGCCCTCCCAATAGCCCATTATCAGTCCTAAATCCCCCAACAGCCCACTTGCAGTCCTAACCCTCTCATCACCCCATTTTCAGTCTTAGCCCCTCCATAGCCCATTACCATTCCTAACCCCCCATGAGCCCACTTCCAGTCCTAATCCTCCCATCACCCCATTTCAGTCTTAGCCCTCCCCATAGCCCATTACCAGTCCTAACCCCTCATCAGCCCACTTCCAGTACTAACCCCCCATCAGCCCATTTCCAGTCTTAGCCCCCTATAGCCCATTACCAGTCCTAACCCCCCATCAGCCCACCTCCAGTCCTAACCCCCCATTACCCCATTTTCAGTCTTAGCCCCCCAATAGCCCATTACCAGTCCTAAGCCCCCCATCAGCCCACCTCCAATCCTAACCCCCATCAGCCCATTTCCAGTCCTAGCCCCCCCATAGCCCATTACTAGTCCTAAC
Source organism: Ichthyophis bannanicus (assembly GCA_033557465.1). Classification (NCBI taxonomy): domain Eukaryota; kingdom Metazoa; phylum Chordata; class Amphibia; order Gymnophiona; family Ichthyophiidae; genus Ichthyophis; species Ichthyophis bannanicus. The sequence goes on from CM066031.1 coordinate 1,609,014,363, forward strand.
CCCCCCATCAGCTCACTTCCAGTCCTAACCCCCCCATTACCCCATTTTCAGTCTTAACCCCCCCCCCCATTACCAGTCTTAACCCCCCATCAGCCCAGGTAAATGTAAAACTAAAAAAAAACAAAACCTGGCTGCTGCTGCTGCTGCCATTGCCACTGTGGCAGCGGCAGAATCAATTGTCCCGCCTGCCCAGCAGAGCCCTCCTGGCATCAGCTCCATCAGCGTGGACATTTCGAGCTGCAAAGGGAGTGTTTCCCTCTCACGGCTCTGTTAAGCCTGCCAGGGCTGATGGCAAACAGGAAATGCCTGTTTTCCATCAGCGCCAGCAGGCTTAAGAGAGCCGTGAGAGAGACTCTCTCTTCACGGCTCTGAAAGCCACCTTTGATGGAGCTGATGCCGGGAGAGCTCTGCTGGGCAGGCGGGGGGACGGTCACGGGACACTTGATTCTGCCGCTTCCACTGCGGCAGTGGCAGCAGCAGCAGCTAGGGGGGGTTAGTTTTAATGCAGAATGTTGTTTGCGCAGGGCCCCCTGAAACGCGGGGCCCTGTGCAAACAACATTCTTGCTCAATGGATGGGCCAGACCTGGTTGCCATGGCACCGTGACTTCATTGAAGATCCATGATCTCTAACTGCCAGCTCCAAAGTAGTGCTGGAGTCGGCAGCCAGGGATCGTGGATCTTCAATGAAGCCGCTGTACCATGGCATCAGAGGCTATGTCACCATGGCGCCATTGAAGAGCCCTGATTGAGTTAGCCAGGGAAGGCCTGTGTGTGCAGGCCAGACGGAATTGGGTCCCGGCCTGCACGTACAGGCCTGTTCACGATTCTAATCACTTGGAGCTAGATGTGCTTACATGTGTTTACATGAAAACATAAATTCACCAGAACAACAAACTGTTCCCTGTTCTCTGTAAACATGGAACAACTTGTTGTTCTGGTGAATTTATGTTTCATGTAAACTACACTGATGCCGAATAGCACGGTATAAAAGAGATTATAATAAATAAAAGAATAAATAAAAGAATCATGACTTCCTCTGTGCATCCAGTTCCGGCTGGACACACAGAGGGCCCGGATGTGTGGGATGGAATCGGGCTTATAGGGCCCACCTGCTGATGCACAGCCTTGCCACCCACCTCCCAGTTCCACTGGCGCAGGCAGCCTACCTCAAACAAAGTGCATCTCCATCAGGGACCTCCTTGTCGCTACGGCACGTCAGTAGCTAGGACCATGTGACAGCTGGGGGTCCATCATGTCATCCACACCTTGGCTGGGGAGTATAGCAGTGCACCACCAGACTGGTCGAGGCAATGGAACAGACGACCTAGAAGAACAAGTCTCCAGCTGGAACAGCATTCTAGCAAACGCCGCCAAACCATCTGATGGCGGGATCAAGAAACAACACCACAACAGGAGACAAAACAAGCCATGGTACTCAGAAAAAATACGAAAGGAAAAGAGAAAGCTCAGGAAGATTGAACGGAGATGGAGAAAAAACAAGTCAACCGCCGACCAGCATCTCTACCTAACAAAGCAAAAACAATACAATGAACTCATCAACCAATCAAAGAGGGAATTCCACACAAACATGATAAATACTTCTATCAACAAACCCAGAGAGCTTTTCGAAATAGTAAAGATCCTCACAAAAGAACAAACAACAGAAAGCGAAGTACAAATTGAACCACAGGATTTCGCAGATCACATCAAAGACAAATTTCACTCCACGGAGCGAACAACATCTAGTGGGACCACCAGGTCAGACGTACACCCCAAAACCTGGGGCACATTCTACTCACCCTCAACTGAACAGATATCCCACATCATCTCTACAATCAATACAAGCACTGCCCCTACAAACCCGTGCCTAGTGTCATGGGTCAAAGCCACCAAATCCTGCTTCATCCCCACCATACATAAAATAATACACAACTCACTCACTCAAGGACTCATGCCAAAGCAACTAAAGCTTGCTTCAGTAAGACCAATCATAAAGAAAACAAATCTCGACAAAAAAGATCCAGCAGCATATCGACCAATCTCCAGCATACCCTTCCTTGCAAAAATCATCGAAAAAACGGTCCAACTACAACTTCAGGAACACATCGACAAACAGGAAACACTCGATGACAACCAACACGGATTTCGTCCCAACCATGGAGTCGAAACGCTACTGATCTACCTCTTCGACAGCATCCTAAGAATAATCGACAACACCATGAATGGAATCATAATGATCTTCATCGACATCTCCTCAGCCTTCGACACAGTGGACCACAACACCCTCCTAGAAAGACTAAAGAACACTGGTATACACGGTATCACATTGAAGTGGTTCCACTCGTACCTAACCGAAAGACAGCTACAGGTCAAGTCAGGACACAACACCTCCCGACCCATAAACGTCCAACAAGGAGTACCTCAAGGATCCGCACTCTCAGCTCTCCTATTTAACATCTACATACAACCAATTTGCAATATCATGAAAAAGAACAACATTCAATACACAATATATGCAGATGACATAATGATTTACACCCCAATATCAATCAACAACCCGGACTTCTCTAAGATAACAGACTGCCTCACCCAAATGGAGAGTTGGTGTCAAAACAACAACCTAGCAATAAACTACAACAAGACCGAAGCCCTAATCATCACCCGGAACCAAGGCTTCAAACACCCACCAAATTTAAAGATACAAAGCACCACTATACCAATAAGATCAGAAGTGAGATACCTCGGAGTTACTCTGGACAATAAACTCAATCTCAAACCACACATAGACAAAACAACCCAAAAAGCCTACTACAAGATGCGAATCATCAGGAGACTAAAGCCGCTCCTTGCCCCGGAACACTTCCGTACCGTCTGTCAAGCACTGATAACCCCACTACTGGACATCTGCAATCCGATATACCTCGGCCTACCGAAACAAGCCCTCAAACCTCTACAACTAGCACAAAACACTGCTGCACGAATCATAACAGGAACGGCAAGACAGGAGCACATCACACCCACCTTAAAGGACTTACACTGGCTTCCAATCGGTGCACGCATCAAATACAAAACTATCATAAACATATTCAAGATCAAACACCACACATCAGCCAACAGCCTACACACACTCATACAATCAGACACCAGTACGCGTCCCAGAAGGAAACAAACCCACAACAGAGTCAGCACCCCCAGTGAATACAAACACACACGCAAGGACACAACAGACAGAGCACTCTCAATGGCCGCTCCAACAATATGGAACAAACTCCCGGACGACTTGAGGGCCGCTACAGACCTAAAAGACTTCAGAAAACAGCTAAAAACCATACTGTTCATAGAACACTATGGACACATCACATAACTTCAGAGAATGAACAACAGCACATGATCCCGCCTAACCAATGTATGCATGGAATTTGTTTTTGCACCACTGTATATAGCCCACTCTGTAAATAGCTCATACCAATCTAGCACACAACACGACACACACTCAATTTCCCCCCACTGCATGTATAACACACTCACCTGACCTGATTGTTTGCCGTGATACCACCTTGATTATTAAGATAAGGCGGTTTAGAAATACTGTTAAATAAATAAAATAAATAAATAAATGGAAGCGGCTCTTCAGAAGGTCTAATGTCTGCTTGATGACCGTGTCAGTCAGCTAGTGTGACCAGTTGTATCTGTGATCCTCAGGTGTGCACAGGTTGACAATGAGAGTCATGAGCCATTCTCTCAGTGGCTATCCTCTGTCACCTGTGGAGAGGAACAGTGGCAGTAATGACAACATGTTGCACCATGGCCAGCTATGAGGGTGTCAGCATACCCATGCACCACATGCCACCCCACCAGGACCCCATAGTGAAATCTATATATCAAACAGAACTCTCAAGGGGCTAACGTATAAGCCAAAACTAAAAAGGAACTACCCCCAAAAAACAAAAACAGGACATATGCATGAGATAAACAAAAAACAAAAACATATACCCCTTTGCTGCAAAGAAAAGCCTACTGTTAAAGGAGGAAAAAAGACCTCAGCAATCTCCAATGTAAAAACAAAAGGAGCCGAGTCGGTCAAGACGACGTAGCAACATCTATGTCCAAGACCAAACTACTGATCACATCAATGGTCTAAAAAAACCTCCAGCCAACCTGATTAATAAAATAAAAGGCAGGCTTCCAGCAAGCTTCCAGCAGGCGTTCAAAACAGCATAGTACAGTTGTTTGGGGGAGGCGAGCCGTGGTTTGTGCTCTTCACGGCTGCAGTTTGCATTCTGGTTTGATCTCTTTTTTCCTAATGATTTTTCTTTTTCCAGTTTTGCGGGCTCTGGTGCATTTTTTTGTGAATTGGTTCCTTCGGCAACTTATGGTGACAACGCACAGTGAGTGGAGAGTGAAACTAGCTCCCTGAAGAAGCCGCTAAGGCGAAACATCCGATGTCGGGGCTTCCTGCCACCTCTGTTCATCATCTGTCTATCATCTGCAGATAAGTGCTCGGAGTTTTGTTTTTGTTGTCTTTGTTGTTTTGCACCAAGAACTTTACTATGCTGTTTTGAACGCCTGCTGGAAGCTTGCTGGAAGCCTGCCTTTATTTTATTAATCAGGTTAGCAGGAGGTTTTCCGTATTGCACGCTTCTGGATATATACGTCGCTGCACATCTAACCATTATAAAACGTGTAACACCGGTGTAGCAATGCTTCTGCGAAATGCCATTCTACTGATACTGCATCCCCTGAAGGTACATTCAGGAACAGCTGTGTCAACTACTATGGCTCCGAAGGTCTCATCCCGAAAGAGAACTTCAGTGACGGGAAGCAGACCCTCCTCATTGAGGAGGTGCTTGCCAACTATGGGGTCCTCATGGGCACTGAGGAGGTCCATGTAGGTGCCTGTGAGAGGCAGCACAGGTGGCTTGCCATCTGCCGCAAGCTAAATGCATGACGTCAAGCACAAGTGGCAGCAAGTGAGTTGCGAAGTATGCAGGAAGGCCCATGCTGTGGGCCCAGATGGTCAGGGGGTGCGCCTCACCAAGCTGGAACAGGGCATTGGGGACATGGATACCTCCCGGTGCCCACAGGTCAAAGGTACATTTTTGTGCTGACATTCACAAGCTGCATGTCCCCCACCCTGGGCCTGCACCCATGGTTTGGGGACCCATTGAACCACCCACTGCCCCTCTCACACATGTCCCCTCTGGTTTGGGGTGGGGCATGCATGCCTTTATGGCACTGTCACATCTTCCACCACTTTTTCACCGGGTGACTCCATGGTGGTGGCACCTCCCTGGTTTGCTTTGCACTCACCCAGATGCCCCTCCACCTCTGTGGCATGGTGTCCCTGCAGTCATAGTACACCGGTGCAGGCCATGTGGGGGTGGGGGTGGGTTGCTGTGTTCAGGGGCCCGCGTTAGGCTGGTCATCTATGTTTCTTTCAACAGGTGTCACCACAGATGCTGGACCCAGTGCTGCACCCATGTATGCCTCACCACTGGTGAATCCACCATTGCCACCATTGGTGACCAGGGCTATGGTGCCACAAGAGTGGGTTGCCTCCCAGCCTGCAGCCCCTGTGGATGGAGGTGCAGACCCAGCCACTGCTGCAGAGCCTGAAGGCACCAGCTCTGCAGACACCGAGGATCAGCTTGCACCAACACCCAAGCCCCAACTCCAGCCTGGTGGCAGCGGTTATCATGTGCAGCAACACTGACGCACCTATGGACAGCTGGTTGAGTGTGTCAAGTGCTTGCTTGCCCATCAGGAGGGCCATGGGGTACATGCATGGGAAAAAGTGTGGCTCCTCAGGTGTACCATGGAACTGTGGGGATAGCAGCTGGCCCTCCAGGAACAGTGATTGGAAGTCCAGGAGGAGCAACTTGCAGTGACCAATCACCTCAATGTCTCAGTGTGCCACCTTGGGGCATGCATTGACCTGCTGGTTGGCCAGTTGGCTAGGCTACAGGGTGCGTCTGTCCACAGTGGTGCACCTGTGCTGCCCTCTGTGCCCATGCCTCTGTCACTGGCTGCTGCTACTGTGCCTCCTGCCACAACTGGTGTGCCTCACTCCTCTGTCCCACCATCCACCAGCAGGGTGTCCACACAGGCCACTGCACGGGCTGCATCTGTGTTGGGGTCCAGCAGCGTGGGGCAGTCCTGCATCCTGGGCCCTAAGGCCCAGGGTGTGGGGTCCCTGCTGATCTTCCCACCATTCCATGAGGCACGTGAAGAGACCAGTGGGGAGAGCAGCAGCAACAGCAGTTCGGTCTCAGGGGGTTTGGCATTGCCCATGCCACCTGATGGCCAACCACTAGGCCCAATGGTGGTGCCTCTGAGTGGGGAAGGGTTTTTTTATTTATTTTATTTATTTAACAGGTTTTTTTTATACCGCTTTATCATTTCAATCAAAACGGTTTACATTGTAACTTAAACTTGGTAAATGTACATTAAAAAGGGACATTGATAACTTGGATTTTTCTGAGCAATGGAGGGTTAAGTGACTTATCCAAGGCCACAAAGCATGCTAGTGGGAATCAAACCCTGGTCTCTTGGTTCCCAAGCCAGAGCTCTAACCACTAGGCTACTCCTCCACTCAGTGGTGGGCGGGTCGGGGTATGTGGGGGTGGCGGTAGGCCTGGGTTAGGTTGCCTGGCATCGGAGTGGGAGTGGGGGTTAGGGTTGGTGTGGAGGGGGCAGGGGGTTAGGGGCAAGGGATCAGGATGGAGGGATGGGGTTGGGGGTTTGGGGGTTAGGGGTAGGGGGTGGGCTGGGGATGAGGGTCTGGGATGGTGGGGTAGGGTTGGAGGTTTGGAGGGTAGGGGCAAGGGGTTGGGGAGTGAGGGGCCGGGATGGGGAGTGGGGTTGGGGGGTGGGTGTGGGGGGTTTGGGGCCAGGATGGTGAGGGGTTGGGGGTCTGGGGAGTGGGGCAGGGGGCAGGGGGTTGAGGGTGAGAGGCCAGGATGGTGGGGTGGAATGGGGTGAGGGCAGTATGTGTCATACTGTTGGGGGGCACCTGGGTGTGTGGGGTGGGCTTGCCTAGGCACTGGTATTGGTTGTGTGGGTGTTACCTTTTTGTCATGCACGCAATAAAGAGTTTTTCATGCATTCACTGGGCTCTGTGTTTCCCTCTGCCTCAGTCACTGTGGGCATATGTATCATTTGCCCCTGTTTCCTGGGCGTTGCCTGTTCTTTCTCATGTACCTTGTATATGTCCCTCCTTTGTGCATAGCGGTATGTAAATCTGCATCCTGTGCACCCTGATACAGCAGGCACACAAGTAGTGTCACCACCATACATCTCGTTTGGATGCAGTGGGGCACAAAGCAGTATGTCCAGCTCTATGCAGTAACATTCATTTACCTTATTTTGGTCCCTCCATATACAGGGTGGTCCAAAAAAAGTGAGAACATCTCGTAGCATATAAGTTATTTAAAAATTCAAAAAGACAGACGTAAATGATCGACAAAATAAAAAAAAAAAAGATGGTGACCGGAAATTGTTGAAATAAAGACGTTATATAGCTAAAAAAGGTAAATAAGTAAGCTATTTAAGCTTTTAATTTATGAGATGTTCTCACTTTTTTTGGGCCACCCTGTATGTTATTCTGCGTTTTAGTAGGTATAATGCAGATGTCCATGGATAATCATCTAGACTTACACGGGCACAGACAGAATACGGTCTGGACGTTTTTGCCACCGGACATGCTCATGCTCCTCCCCTCCATGCCCACGTTCTGCCCCTACCTACCCATGTCCAGAGATACATTCACATCTCTTTTGTATGTGCATGAGAGCTCATGTTCGGAATGCCGTCTGGATGTCTCTGCTAGGCACACGTCCTCAGCATACGTGCAAACGGCTTATTTGCTGTTCAGAATGACCTTGTAAATAAAGAAATATGAATAATGTAAACCGCACTGATGCAGAATAGCACGGTATATAAGAGAATGTAAATAAATAAATAAATAAATAAAATAAGAAGGACTTCATGTGCGAAGGCCAAGGAGGACCCCACTGCTCAAAGACAGACATAAAAAGGCAAGCCTATTCTTTGCCCAAACCCACCTTGAGAAACCACAATCCTTCTGGGAAAATATTCTGTGGACAGATGAAACCAAAAGAGCTCTTTGGCAATGAAGACCAGTGATACGTTTACAGGCAAAGAAAAGAAGCTTATAAGGAAAAGAACACCCTTCCTACAGTTAAATATGGTGGAGGTTCCATAATTTTGTTGAGCTGTTTTGCTGCCTCATGAACTGGAGGCCTGGAATGTATTATAGGAATCATGAAGTCAGAGAACAAGCAAGGTATTTTGGAGCAAAATACGCTACCTAGTGTTAGAAAGCTAGGTCTGGGTCGAAGGTCATGAGTCCTCCGGCAAGAAAATGACCCAAAACATACATCCCAAATTACAAAAGAATTGTTTAAAAGGAACAAATGGACTGGTTTAAACTGGCCAGCAATGAGTCCTGATCTCAATCCAATGAAGAATCTTTGGAAAGATCTGAAATCTGCCATTGGTAAAAGAAATCCTGGAAACATTCATGAGCTGGAACAAATCACAGTTGAAGAGCGGGAGAAACTACCAGCAGACAGATGTACGAAACTTATAGATAGCTACAAGAAGCATTTGGTGGCTGTCATCATTGCCAAGCATTGTGCAAACAAATATTAGTGAAAGGCACCATTATTCCTGTCTAGGTCATATTTAGGTTTTTTTTTCTCAGAAATTACATCTCAATTGCATAGACATCTCTTTTTTTGCTGTATATCTTTGAACATACTATTAAAATATTGTGACATACAGTTGGAATATTTCCAATTATTTGTCAAGATATTGTACACAAAAATACCTAAAATGCAATTGTGCCAATAATGTTGATCACAACTGTATAAATAAACTGAACACTCTTGCTATGGGCTCTAAAGTGACCGACTGAGTTAGGAACTGGTGGAGTGTGATGCAACAAGGGATAGGTGGAGCTCACTTTGAGGAAAGGAGCATTACCAGTGGTGTGCCTCAGGGATTGGTCCATAGGTATGGTTCTTTTTAACATTTTTGTAAGCAATAGTTGGGAAGGTCGATTGGTAAAGTTACCCTTTTGTAGATGATACCAAAATCTGCAACAGGATTGATACTCTGGAAAATAAGCAGAAGGATATACTGAGCTTGAGGAATGGTCTAGAGTGTGTCAGCTAAGATTTAATTCTCAAAAATGCAAGATCATGTACCGAGGTGAAGACTCAGGATGCCATGCCAGTGATGTTTTTAAGTAATGTACCGTGAGGCAGAGAGACTTCTCACATATTCCTTGGTATATTGTGACTAAAACTTTCTTAACATTTTCTTCCTCAGTTGTCTGACAAAATTCAAGACAGCATCCATCGTGAAGCATTCAAGATCCGCTTCAGCCTAAGGAAAAAGTAAAACAAAAGTTGTTCTTAAAATAAACCAGGATTTTTCCTGCCCTTTATTTTCCTCTCTTCAGATTTTCTTCCTTAACATAAGATAAGAAAGCCATCTGTAGAATACCAGGCTTGAGATAGGTGCACTTAGAACAGACTCTTCTATGTGCAGCCCACTGCTTGTCAAACAGCATAAAGAAATGAACTCATTAGTGACAATCAGGCAATATGGCTAAATTAGAAAGGTTAATGCTTGATTTGTTTTTCTCCGATATTGTACATTGTGCTATCGCAGCTTGAAAGACCACTCGTGCTGCAAATTGCACATTACAATTTATAACAATAGTTTGACAATTGTTCCCATAAAAAAATTGTAATAAACATAATGAATGTATAGCGGTGATCCGCGTACAGCAAGTATTTTCCTGGTCTCTCTCTTACTCCTTCATTCAATTTGCACACACTCTTATCCAAAGGGAGCAGATTCTCCAGGGGGAGGGGGGGGGGAAATCCCTTCAAGACCCTTACGCATAATTTCAAAGAAGCTCAGGAGACTAAATTGGGTGCTCCAGTTTACCTTATTGTGTATAATGCTCGAATCAAACAGCATCTACTGTTGGGAAAATCACACAGTCTTTGTATCACAGCTTGTTTCACCTATTTGTGTCTGTGATCCCAGTCTGACTGTTTAGCTATCCTGCAATGAGTAGAGGAATTAATTTCCTTCTAGTGTTTCTGAAGTATTTAGCAGACACCAAGGTCTTTCTTCCTCCTCACTGGGCTCCTAGTTCTCTCTTCCGTCCCTCATTGCCTGGAGGCAAACTGTCCCAACATACCTTCTCCCGTAGGCAAAGCAAGCCAGCACTTTCATTCACTCTTCAACACTCAAGCATAGAGTGAGTAAAAACCTCTGTCTGGATATCACTCGTGTAGTCAAGTTCAAGAATCAAGGGATGATTCTTCACTGGACAAAAATAAAATAAAACATGACCCAAACAAGGTCACAGAGAAACTAAACTCCACAAACATCAAATAGCACCCTCAAAACCCACACCTGTTCCTAAAAGTTGTATGTGGACAGGCAGAACCGAAGTAGTCATTCCACTAGGGGATGTTACAATGGGGTGGCATGTACCTATTGCTTAGGCTAAAAATGAAAAGATCCTGCTCACAAAACATGCTGGAATGATAAGGGACCTGAAGGGATCCTTACACGTAAGTATACGGGGTTCATTGTGTACAATATATTAGATGATCTTTGCCTTTTATCATTAGGGCAATACTTGTATGCATTCAGGGCATAAACATTATGTTTTATGGAGTATGTTTACTAACCTGCACTATCTGTTAATGCAACCAATAACACATGCGCTATCAGGCCACGTTAACAGCGCAGTGATTTTCTGTACTATTTGCAGAGTACAGGGTGGATGCAAGAGTGAGAGGAATATCGGCGGAGAGTGGGTGTATCTGCAATGCATAGTTACCACAGATCACCTTTAAAGTTGCAGACATCATGGGTGCAGATAACAGCACCTCAGTGGGTTATCTGTTGGGGAAATCCCATGCACGTTTGCAGCTAATGTGGCCTTATTTGCATGATAACTGTTGATTAACTGCAAAGGTCTAACACGGTTTGATAAACATACCCCTGTGTTTATGTTTATTGAATTTGATTACCTGCCTTTCGTGGCACAGCAGAGCGAGGTACAATAATATAATAAATTAATATTACTACTACTCCTATTACTGATCATTTATATAGTGCTACAAGGAATACACAGCTCTGTACAGATACATATAAAGACATTCCCTGCTCCTCGGAACTTAAAATCTAATCAAGATGGACAATACAACAGCTAAGGGCAAGGAAACAACTTGGGGAGGTAAGGAGACACACAGGAGACTAAGCGGATCAGGATCCAAAAGCAGCCTCAAAGAGGTGAGCTTTTAGCATGGATTTGAAAAGGGGCAGGGATGAAGCCTGACATACAGACTCAGGTAGTTTGTTCCAGGCATAAGGGGCAGCAAGATGAAAGGATCAAAGTCTGGAGTTGGCAGTGGAAGAAAAGGGCACAGACAGAAGCAATTAGCCAGAACAACGGAGTTCACGAGGAGGGGTGTAGGGAGAGATAAGAGAGGAAAAGTAGTGAGGAGCAACAGAATGAGGGCATTTATAGGTCAGTAGGAGAAGTTTGAACTGTGTTCAGAAAGGAAGGATTTAGTATCAGTTGGATGTGTGTAGAGAAGGAGAGGGAGGAGTCAAAGATGACCCCAAGGTTGTGGGTTGGGGAAACGGAGTAGAAGAGCATTGTCCACAGAGATTGAGAAAGGAGGAAGGGAGGAGGTGGGTTTAGGGGGAAAATAAGAAGCTCAATTTTGGCCATGTTTAACTTCAAAGGACGATGAGACATCCAGGCAGTGATGTCAGATAGGCAGGCAGAGATTTAGGCCTGGAATGCAGAAGAGATATCAGGTAAAGAGAGATAGATCTGAAAGTCATCAACGTAAAAGTGGTACTGAAAGCCATGAGAGGAGATGAGTGCATCAAAGGACTGGGTACAGAGAGAGAGAGAAGCAGTGGGGCCAAGACAGATCCTTGGAGTACACTAATTGAGAGTAGGATAGCAGTAGAGAATGATCCACCAGAACAAACACTGAAAGAGCGATGGGAGAGATTAGAAGAGAACCAGGACAGGCTCTGTGCTCTGGACCAACTCCAGAAAAAGCAAGGACAAGGTGTTGAGGAGAAGGTTGTGGTCAACAGTGTCAAAAGCAGTAGAAAGGTCAAGAAGGATAAGGATTGAGTAAAGGCCCTTGGATTTTGCCAGGAACAGCTGCTAGAGACTTTGTCAAGAGCCATTTCAGTAGAATGTAAAGGACGAAAGCCAGATTGCAGTGGATCCAGAAGGGCTTGAGAGGAGAGAAAGTCAAGGCAATGGTGGTGAACCGTACATTCAAGTAGTTTAGAAATGAAGGGGAGGAGGGAAGTGGGTTGATAATTAGAAGGACGGGTAGGTTTTAGTGAAGATTTCTTGAGGAGAGGTGTGACCATGGCATGTTTGAAGACTGCTGGGACAGTTGCAGAGGAGAGCAATAGGTTGAGAATATGAGAGATGGAATAGAAGACAGTAGAGGAGATGGTGTTAATATGTTGGGTGGGAATAGGATCAGCGTACTAAAATACAAATGCAATACAAGCTGTTGAGTCAATGCTAACTCCTGGTGACCCAGCAGCCCCTGGGTTTTCTTGGCAAGGTGTGATCTAAAGTAGATTGCCAGGCCTTTATCCCAAGGTAATGGAGGGTAAAGTGACTTGCCCAAGGTGACAAGGCGTGCCAATGGGAATTGAATACTGGTCTCTTGGTCACTAGAAACCAGCATTCAATTCCTCCTGGCACTAGGCTAATCACTAGGCTACTTCTCTGCTAAATACAAATATATATCTGAAAATAAACAAGCTCTAAAATTAAAAGCTATAAAAAAAAGAAACAAATTAAATTAAAAGGTGCTGCAAGCTCTCCCCTCCCTAAAAACATTGCCAAATGCCAGCGGAAAGCAGAGGCCTTTTAGTCCTTTCTTAAATTTGCCAGTGGAGGATTCTTGTTTCAAACATTGGTGCTAGACAACAAAAGGTGGAATGACTGGTGAGCTTATATTTTACAAGGATATGAGATGGAGTAACTAGCACATTACCTTGAGAGGAACAAAGTGCCCTGGCCAGAATACAGGGAATTAACATATTATGTAAGTACTCTGGATTTGCAGAATGATCTTGAGCTTAATAAGGTGAAAAATAGGGAGCCACTACTCTTGAAGTAAAAGCAGTGTAATGTGTTGTTTATAAAGCAGTTGGATTGACTATATTTTGCAGCAATTGTAATCTCTTAATTGAAGTTAGTGGGAGACCATTATATAAAGAGTTACAATAATCAATACATGATAAGATTAATGCATATGTAAATGTTCTGAGATCCTTAATTTCTAAAAAAGGGTGACTACCACAAATCTGACATAAGGCAAGGTAACAGGAACATACTATTAAAGAAATCTGGGTATTAAAACTGAGACCTGAATCAAAATATGTTGATATGGAAGGACAGACTAGATAGGCCATGTGGTCTTTTTCTGTCATCATATTTCTATGTTTCTAAAATGTAATCCGATAATTTTTGGGTGCGTTTCACATAGTGATAGCATCTATTCTGGAGGCTCCAACTACTATGCAGGGTTCTCTCTGTCTGTAGGCATTTGTTGTGTATGTGCAGCCAGATGTGCATGCTGTCACTCCCTCTCTCAAGAAAATGCTGCTCAAAGATCCGGAAAAACTCCTGCTGGCAAAAAAAGTGGCTCTGCAGCTTGGAAATGTCAGCAGGAATCCCTGGATCCTGTGGGTGAGAAGAGTTGCCTGCAAATTCCAGCGGGAGTCTCAAGGTCCCACCAGCGAGAAGAGTGTTAAAGGGGTGGGTGAGGGGGTGAAGCATGAATAGAAGGGGGGGTTAGAGGAGGAAGGAAGAGAACGCATGAAGGCTAGAGAGGAGGAGGGGGAAGGGGGGCAGGGTTAGAGGAGGGACTGAGAAATGAGAGAGTGCAAATGAGGAAGTGAAAAACAGGGAAGAGAGAGAGAGAGAGAGAGAGAGGGCAAAGTTGTGAGGAGAGGTGAAGGGCCAGGTGAATAGAAGGAGAGGCGTATTCAAGAGGAGAGGTAACCCCATGGCACACCCATTTAGGCATGCATCCCAGTGCACCCCATGACACACACATGTACGAACTCTCAATGATGCCATGACAAACACACATACACATATACACACCCATACCTTACATACACACATCCCTCAACCCCTTCACCGAAATAGACACATGCCCCTGACACCTTAATGGCATACAGACAAACACACACCATGCACCCCTGATAACCCCCCCCCCCCCCACGTACTCCTGACACCCTCATCACACACACACACGCACACACACCTGAATTCCCCAATGCCTGATTCTGTGACTTGGGGAACATGCCATTGTGACACAACAAGTGTACATTTTTCAATTAGCTATTTTTCTGCTGAACTGAATTATGGCCCGAGAGTTGAGAAGCCTTAGACAGTTCTTGAGAAGTGTCAGCAATCCACATTGCTTTGGACTTGTGAGGATTTTATTTTAATTTACATAAGCCCAGTATCTTGTTGCCAATAGCAGCCAATCCAGGTCACAAGTAACTGTTAGGTTCCCAAAAATGTACACAGATTCCATGTTCCTTATCCCAGGGGTAAGAAGTGAATTTCCCTGTTCCTCTTTAATAATGGTTTATGGACTTTTCCTCCAGGAACTTGTCCAAAACTCATTTAAACCCATCCTCACTAACTTCCTTTTCTACATCCTCTGGTAATGAATTCCAGAGTTTAATTACACATTGAGTGAAAAAAAAAGTTTGTGATTAATCTTAAATGTGGTACATTGTAGATTCATTGCGTGTCCCCTAGTCTTTCTACCTTTTGAAGGAGTAAACCACCGATCTACATTTACCAGTTCCACTCTATTCATTATTTTATAGACCTCTGTCATATCTCCCTTCAGCAGTCTATTTTCCATGTTGAAAAGCCCTAACCTTTTACTGTAAGTCTTTCTTCACATAGGTATCCTTCCATCTCCTTTATCATTCTGGTGGATCTTTGTTGCTTTTCTAATTTTATTATATTTTAAAAAAATATTTATGCATATTTAACAATTCCCATAAACATAGGAAAAACAGGAAAAAAGAAGTTTGTCCACAAAATCTGAAGAGCAAGATACAGGAAATTATAATTACCACCAGCAGAGAAAAACTTATACAGCTAAGACACATATAAGGTCAAGGCAACGTAGCCGGCAACATCATAAGGTTTAGACCCTTCCTTAGATACTAAAAAATTCAGCAACTGCTTTGTTTCAAAAAACAAAAAAATCTTTAGATTGAAAGGAAATAAAACATCTACAAGGAAATTTCAAATTAAATGTAGCCTCCAACGCCAGGACCCTAGATTTAAAAGTCAGGAATTCCTGACGTCACAGCTGTGTTATGTGAGAAAATCAGGAAATACCTGAAGTTTAAAACCAAAAAACTGAGCATTCATATTACGAAAATACAATCTCAAGACCATGGAGGTATGTTTACTAAACCGGGCTAATGGTTAACCCGGGCTATCTGCCACTAGGTCCCATCAATGGGACCTAGTTGCAGATAGCCTGGCTTAACCGTTAGCCCGGTTTAGTAAACATATCCCCATGTTTTGATCTGGCTTAAGAGCAAACATAGCTAGCAGAATAGGTCTTTCCATAACAACCTCTAACAAACTTTCTAAAAAAAACAGACAGGTTCAATGAATCCTGAAGCTCTCTAGAGCCACCAGACCATGAAACAAAATTTTTCAAGGATAAATGCTGGGCCTGGACTAATGGAGGGAGAAACTCCAAAAGAATCATTAACACCTCCATCAGATATTTGCGCAGCATATCTATAGGCGCAATAACAGAAAATCTAGGAAAATTCAGGAATCGCATGTTATTGCGTCTACTCTGATTCTCCAATCTCTCCAATCTTCGGGCTACCATCATCCTTTTCTTGACCACCTCCACTCCAAAGTCTTGTTGCTCAGTTGACTGGACCTCTAGGAGACCCAGTCATGCCACCTGCTGAGTTTGTTCATGTGCCGGTCCATACACAGTCAAATGAATATTAACAATATCCTCTGTAACTTTAAGCAAACTTGAATTAATGGAAGTATTCAAACCAGTGATGACTCCCAAAGGAAGTCTAAAGTTACCACTGCCAGTTTTCTTCCATCACAAACTGAAACTCCACCTACCCTGTCGCCAGAAGGCAAGTCCCACTCCATTCATCTGCCAGATGCTCCAACACTGACTGCAAATTCTCCTGCCTTCCTTGGTGTTGAGACAGCAGCTGGGGCTCCCTCAGCACTCTCCAGGTGCATTCCTTTGCCAGCCAGTAACTGCTCACTGCCCCTTCCATCAGGAATTTCAGGGTGTTCCTTGGGGCTCAAAGATACTCATCAAGTCAGGTGAAAAAGCCCCGCCGGACCGTCTGATAGGCTGCCAGAACTTCCCCACAAAACAAACTCATCCAGAAGCTTCTGAGTTGCAGCCACAAGAGTTGCTGAAGATGCTGAGGTAAGCTTCATGAGCTTCCACTTTCATGATGGTATGTTGAGGAGCGGGACCATCGGCAGGTCAGAGTTTCACTGAAGAGCGTCTGTGTGAGCATTTCAGCATGACACCATTTTGCCCTCCCCCCTCTACCCCCCCCCCCCCGCTATACTTTTTTAAGATATGGTGACCAGAATTGCACAAAATATTCAAGGCATGGTTGCACCTTGGAGCAATACAGAGGCATTATAATATCCTAGATTTTATTCTCCATTATTTCCCTTATGATTCCTAGCATTCTATTTGATTTCTTGGCCAATACAGCATACTGAGCTGAGGGTTCCAGCATATTATCCATGATGACACCTAGATCCTTCTCCTGGGTGGTGATTCCTAATGTGAAACTTTGCATTGTGTAATTGCAATTTGGATTGTTCTTCCCTAAATTCATAATTTTGTTCTTGCCCACATTCAATTTTATCTGCCAGTCTCCCAATTTCTCAAGGTCTGTTCTCTTCCAATTTTTCACAATCCTTTTGTGTTTTAACAGCTTTAATTAATTCATTTGCAAACTTAATCACTTCACTCGTTATTCCCATTTCCAGGTCATTTATGAATATGTTAAAAAGCAGCAGGTCCAGCATAGATCCTTAGGGTACTCCACCTTTTTCCACTGAGAAAATTGTGCCATTTAGCCCTACTCTCTGCTTTCTATCTTTTAACCACTTCCTAATTCACAATAGTACACTGCCTCCTATCCTATGAGTCTTTCATGAGGGACTTTGTCAAAGGATTTCTGAAAATCCAAATCCAGAATGAGAGCCATAGTGTAATGCGTGTTGCGGGGCTACATGTCCCACTGGGATGCACAGCCCCACAATTCACCTAGATCCTATTCCCCCACTGGCTTTCCCCCTTATGTCTTGTGCTTCAGGATGATGAGCGCCAACAGGGGGTGGGAGGGGCAGAGCGGGTGCAGGATGCCTGGCAGCACCTACAGGGCCGATTCAGGTCACAGCCTTGTAGGTACTGATGGGCCCGTGGGGAAGTGCTGCTTATACTACCTCCAAAGTGGTATGAGCATCACTTTTTCCCCGATTGGGACAGGGGAGCTCCCACCGGAGCCAGGACCGGGTGCGAGGGGGGCCCTGCAGCCCGATCTAGGTGTGGGAGGCCAGCTGTGGCTGGGGCGGTGGAGTTTTGGGGGGCTGGAGACATGGATATCTGGGGCGCCTGTGGGGAGGATGTCCATCCTCAGGCCCAATTCTGGCTCCAGTTGGAACGTTATGTTCCCACGGGCCATAATCGGGTCGTAACAGCCCCATCTTCAGCGGGGACATCCAGATGGCCTGAATGTCCCCTTCCCAGAATGGGGTTCTATATCAACTGGCTCACCTTAATCTACCTACTTATTCATACCTTCAAAAAATATAACAGATTAGTGAGACAAGACTTTCCTTGGCTAAATCCATGTTGGCTTTCTCCCATTAAAACATGACTATTTACATGTTCAGTAATTGTCTTCTTTATAATGGTTTCTACCATTTTGCCTGGTATAAACATCAGGCTCACTGGTCTGTAGTTTCCTGGATCACCTCTGGAAACATTTTTAAAAACTGGTGTTACATTGGCCACTCTCTAATCTTCAGGTCCTACAGAAGATTTTAATGATCATTAACAGTTTACTAATAGTTGGTCTGCAATCTCATATTTCAGTTCTTTCAGCACCCTGGGATGTTGTATTACAGCTTCTTGATTTATTGAGATTTGTTTCAATTCCTCCGATACATCACCTCTAAATACCATTTCAGGCATGGGTAATTTCCCTATACCTTCTTCAATAAGGACCAAAGCAAAGAATTCTTTCAGTTTCTCCATTATGGCATGGCCCGGATGTCCCCTTCCCAGAATGGGGTTCTATATCAACTGGTTCACCTTAATCTATCTACTTATTCATACCTTCAAAAAATATAACAGATTAGTGAGACAAGACTTTCCTTGGCTAAATCCATGTTGGCTTTCTCCTATTAAAAACATGACTATCTATGTGTTCAGTAATTGTCTTCTTTATAATGGTTTCTACCATTTTGCCTGGTATAAACATCAGGCTCACTGGTCTGTAGTTTCCTGGATCACCTCTGGAAACATTTTTAAAAACTGGTGTTACATTGGCCACTCTCTAATCTTCAGGTCCTACAGAAGATTTTAATGATCATTCACAGTTTACTAATAGTTGGTCTGTAATCTCATATTTCAGTTCTTTCAGCACCCTGGGATGTTGTATTACAGCTTCCTGATTTATCTAGGTTTGTTTCAATTCCTCCGATACATCTCGTCTAAATACCATTTCAGGCATGGGTAATTTCCGTACATCTTCTTCAATAAGGACCAAAGCAAAGATTCTTTCATTTTCTCCAGTATGGCATGGCCCAGAATGATGTCCCCTTCCCGGAATGGAGTTCTATATCAACAGGCTCACCTTAATCTACCTACTTATTCATACCTTCAAAAAATGTGTCCCTTTTATCTTTCTACCGTCTACTGGTCCAACTGACTCTCTCACAGGATTTTTACTACAAATTTATTTAAAAAATGTTTTATTATGTGTTTTTACTTCCACAGAAAGTTTCTTTTCAAATGATCTCTTTGCCGGTCTTATCAGTGCCTTACATCTAACTTGCCAGTTCTTATATTGTTTACTGTTTTTGTCATTATGCTCTTTTTACCATTTCCTGAAAGATGCTTTTTGGCTATAATAGCCTTTCTGAACTCACCATGCCGGCAGTTGTTTAGCCTTCCTTCCAACTTTCTTAAAGCATGGAATACATTTGGTCTGGGCTTCCAATATAGCATTTTTAAACACCACCCATGCTTGATATAAACCTTTAATATTTGCATCTGCTCCTTTTAGATTTTTTTCTTAACCATTTACTTCATTTTATCAGTCTTTCTTTTGAAAGTTGAGTGTTGATGCTATGGATTTTCTTGCTGTCCTCCCTCCATTTATTAAATCAAATGTGATTACGAGTATGTTATGATCACTATTGCCAAGTGGCCCCAACACCGTTATCTCTTGCACAAGATCCTGTGCTCCATTAAGGACTAGTTCTCAAATAGCTTCCCCTCATGTTGGTTCATGAACCAGCTGCTCCATGAAGTAGTCATTTATTTCATCCAGAAACTTTATCTCCCTAGCATGTCCTGCTGTGACACTGACCCAGTAGATACCGGGGTAAGTATCCTTTAAAAATACATCATTACAAACCATGCGCTCTTGGGTGACTGTTGACTTTCCCCTTTATCTAGTTTAAAAGATGCTCTATCTCTAAAAAAACAAACAGGTTCAATGAATCCTGAAGTTCTCCAGAGTCACCAAACCATGAAACAAAATTCTTCAAGGATAAATGCTGGGCCTGCACTAATGGAGGGAGAAACTCCAAAAGAATCATTAACACCTCCATCAGATATTTACGCAGCATATCTATACGCGCAATAACAGGAAATCTAGGAAAATTCAGGACTCACATGTTATTGTGTCTACTCTGATTCTCCAGTCTCTCCAAACTTTGGGCCACCATCATCCTTTTCTTGACCACCTCCACTCGAAAGTCTTGTTGCTCAGTTGACTGGGTCTCCTAGAGGTTCGGTTGACTGAGCAACAAGGTTAATGCCAGCAGCCTGGTTCCACCCAAGTTAAGGTGGAGCTCTCCCCCCTCTGAATGATTCCCAGTTCCTAACAAATCCAAAAGTCTCTTCCTTGCACCATCATCTCATCCATGTAGGCAAAGAAGACAACAGAGGCATCAAAGCTGCCCTTCAGCTGGGCGAGGAGGTGAGCTCTTCTCTGCTCTCCTCAATTTTTCAACCAGTGGCCCGAAGAGTGATTTAAATTTTTAGAGTTCTCAGGCATGCCCACGCCTGGTGGGTCCATGCCTAAGGGCCTCACCAAAGGGCCCTTATATGTGGCCCTTAAGAGTGGCCAAGATGAGTGCCCCAAAGGTTTATACCAGCGTAGCACTGGACACCTTCAGAGAGTGAGTCAGCCCTACAAATCACAAACTACATACCCAAAGTTGCTACTGAAAAAGCTTGCAATTCAACTGGAGAACCCCCAGAAGCCAGCAGAGGGAAAGAAGCAACAAGAAAAAGCCGCCGGTAAGCACACCAGACTCATCTAAACTACCTAATACATCACATCGGAACACAGCCACATCTTTCAGTGAAGCTAAAACAGTTGCAACACAATCATGCACAATTGGCAGTCCTACACAGTCCTCCTACTAAGAATCATACCACTAGTCAAATTCACAGCATCTCTAACAACTAGTGCTCAATAGATACCAATTCTGGCCAGAATTCAATGCCAAAAGACCAACAACACCTGAAACACCCACAGACTTATAGAAATAAAACCTTTATACCACACTCCTGATAACCCAAGAACCTCACCAAACAGCAATCAACATCTGAAATGCATACTCGTCAATGCATGCTTAGTTTGCAACAAGATTCCAATTCTCACAGGCATTCTCAATCATGACAAACCAGATCTACTATGCATAACAGAAACCTGGTTATCAACAATAGATACTGTGCTGCTCAACCAACTAAAAATGGATGGCTACACAACATTTAACTGCCCAAGGGCAAACAACAGAGGAGGAGGAGTCCTAATCCTTGCAAAATCCAACTTAACTTTCTAAACCACAACCACCACATCCACAAATGAAGTTGACATTCTTTCCATCACAAACTGCAACCTCTCAATATGCCTATTTTACAGATTCCCATTACCTGATACCAACGCACTGACTACAGTCCTTAATATAGCAAACATGAGCAGCACACAAAACTAACCCGTTACTTGTAGGTGATTTCAACCACAACGTGCTCCCCAGAAGCCACACAAACACATTCCTTGAAACTATGAACACTCTTGACTACAAGCAAATAATAAATAGCCCAACACATGTAAAAGGAAACACACTAGACTTCATTTTCTCACCCAAGGACAGCCACATAGATATAAATATCCCTATGCCACAACTAATCCCAGTCCGATGGTCAGACCACACCATGATCAGCTTCAACATCCTTCTTTGCATAAGCAATTACAGTGAGTTACAGTGAAAATACTTTCCTCACTACCAAGTGCGGATTTTGTAAATCTGACAAACAATTATTTAAAAATAAGATCATCCGACGTTAGAAAGTATCTCACAAGGGGGGGCGGAGCCTTATGTCCAGCGGGATAGTCGCATAGCGCTGAGGCTCCCGAGAGGCCTACCAAGACTCCTGAATTTTTAACCGCTTTAATTCTGAATATTGCTTTGACTCTACCGGGGTACCTTGGGGTGATGGCGGGGACCAAACCAGCACGTCTAGATTTCGGGACCCCAACGAATTCCCATGGTAAACGCTCCAAAACCGAGCCCCCGTCTCCGCAGAAGCAGCCCGCACCTCGGGAAGGTCCCGAGATGCAGCAGGAGATCCTCACTGAAATACGAGGGGTAAAAGACCTTGTGCAATCCAACGGGGAGTCACTCCGAGCGCTGCGTGAAGAGTTCGGCGTGCTGCAAAGCAAACTTGAAGGACTTTCCCTACGACAAGACAATATGGAAGGCATACTGGACTCACACGCGGTCCGGTTGGCGAAACTTGACAAAGTAGAGCGCCAGATACGGGCCCTTCAGAAAGAAGTGGAAGATGGCAACAATCGGGCCCGCCGCAATAACATACGGCTCGTGGGCATACCGGAGGGAGCTGAGTCTGGAGACATGAAGGAGTTTCTTTGCAAGGCGCTTCCTTCCCTACTTCGGATCACATTCGCTAAAGACCTGGAGATTGACCGGGCTCATCGAGTGCCCTCAAATATGGCGCTCAATCGGAAGACCCCGCGGCCCATTATCTTTCGGCTCTTAAGATACCAACATGTTGAGCAAATTCTGAATGCCGCTCGCGCAAAAGGCCCCATCGAGTTTGAGGGCCACCGGATATCCTTCTTTCCTGATTTGGCTAAGCCCACGGTTGATCGTAGAAAGCGATTCCTGGAATTTCGACCGAGGCTACAACAACTGCAAGCTCGCTATGGCCTGATGTACCCGGCTAAACTCAGGGTAACGCTGCACAACCAGACCAGAACATTTGATGATCCTGAATTACTTGCGGAATTTTTGGAGTCCAAAGAGGCAGATCAGATGCGTTGATCCAAGGAACACTTAGTTAATTGACCTTATGTTGGTTAAAACCCGCCATATTGTTTTCGGACGCTCTCTACCTTAGAGACTGCCTTGGCAATTTACAGTCTTGGCTTTCACTCGCCTTGATGGCCCTGCTCTATCATGCCCACAGCTACTTCGGTGGAGATCGGAAACTATAATAACAGAAGGGTTCAAATACTACAACCGCACTCTCTTGGGCCTCCTCCCGCAGACATATGGTCGCCATTTATATTTGGGGTTATGCTTCTTCTCTGGGGCACTTCGGTGCTTGTTTTCTCATATGGGGTGTATCTGGTATCTTAATTGATGTGTATGAAATAGATGTACAGATGTGGTATATATTTCATACTCGCCTGCGTTTTTACTTCAAATGTATAACAATGTCTTATGGCCCTATGTAAGGTTTTTCATTGAACGTAAAGGGAATCAACAACCCGATTAAAAGAAAGAAAATCCTTAGTTATTTAAGTCATGAAAAGGCGGATCTGGTTTTTCTTCAGGAAACGCACTTAAATTCTACCGAAACTCTGAAACTCAATATTAAACCTTACATGGTCGCTGCCTACTCTCCGGCTGTTTCTAAGAAATGTGGGGTAGCTATTCTGGTGAGAAAATCCTTGCCTATCACCATTATTGCCACTAGCTCTGACACGGAGGGCAGATGGTCCCGCGTCCATCTTAAAATTGGACACCTTGAACTAACATGTATATGTATATATGCCCCCAATGTGGATAATCCTGCCTTTTTTGCTACCATTGCTCAGGTTGCGCAGGCCTCTGCTAGCACCTCACTGATAATAGGTGGCGACTTTAATCAAGTCGTCGATCCTCTGATAGACAGGCAACCGCCTAGAACGAGTGGCCTGCCCAAGAGCTCCCTCACACTCACCTCCTTGATCAAAGATCTCGCTTTAGTGGATCTTTGGAGATTGTTGCATCCTGCTGAACTGGAATTTACTTTCTATTCTCCCCCCCATCTATCACAGTCCAGAATAGATTTTTTCCTAATATCTAAAGTGCTGGTATCTCAGGTAGACACAGCGATGATTCACCCATTACATATCTCAGACCATGCTGCCATTTCCTTCCAGTTGCACGCTAACCTGCCCAGTGGGAATCCGGGAAATTGGTTTTTTGATAGGACCCTGCTAGAGCAACAAGAGTTTCAGTTAGATATTCGGGCCGCCATTCAGGACAATTTCCATTTTAACTTACCACATGATACCAAGGGCTGGGCTTGGTGGGAGGGCTTTAAAGCTGCCATTCGTGCAACCATTACTAGCTATCAAATTCGCTTGGGGAAACAGCGTAAGCAACAGTTACTAATATTAGAGCAACAAATTAAAGCTGGGGAACGGGTTCTTACTTCCCGCACTGATCCTTGTGTGTTGTTACGATTGCAACGCCTACACTTTCAATATAATTCAATCCTGTCTGCTGCAGCCTCTAAAAATATCGCATCGCAGAAAGGGCTGTACTATCGGGAGAGCAACCGTGCTGGTAGACTCTTAGCTAATGCCTTGAAAGGTCAAAAAGAAGCCAAGCGGGTAGCGGCTCTCTGAAACCCGGTAGGAGGGGACATAGTGACAAATAATACAGAGATAGTAGAGCTCTTCCGGGATTTTTATACTCGTCTTTATAAATCAGAATGTGACTTCACGTCAGAGGCTTTTGAGCGCTTATTATCCGAAATCCAACGGCCGACCCTCTCTGAAGAGGATAGGGCTGCGATGGATAAACCCTTCTCTACTAATGAAATTCACTCTGCCCTTAAACGTATGGCCTCGGGACGCGCCGCAGGCCCTGACGGTCTTCCGGCCGAATTTTATAAAACGTTCAGTGCTGATCTAGCCCCCCACCTAAAACTCTATTTCACTGCTCTGGCTGAAGACACATCTTGCTTGGGATCCTTTTCGGCTGCGAATGTGGTAGTATTTGAAAAAGAAGGGAGGGATCCGCTGTTAACAGCTAACTACCGCCCAATCTCCCTTCTTAACGCAGACTATAAAATTTTTGCGACTATCTTAGCCTCTCGACTATCTGACCAAATGTCTACACTAATCCACCCTGATCAATGTGGTTTTATACCCGGAAGATCCACTGCCGACAACGCTAGGACTTTATGTCATGTTTTGACTAATGCTGCAAGCCTAGATCTACCACTAGTTGGCCTCTCCCTAGACGCCGAGAAAGCCTTCGACCGTCTCGAATGGCCCTTCTTATTTGCTGTTCTCCGTTGGTACGGCTTTGGGGAGGGCTTTCTCCGGTTTCTTCAAGTCATGTATGCCGAACCCACAGCCAGTATCTGTGTGAATGCTATCAAATCTCAGCCATTCAGCCTTCAAAGAGGTACACGCCAAGGGTGCCCCCTATCTCCTTTGCTTTTTGACTTAGCGCTCGAACCTCTAGCCCTGTTACTTAGGCAGTCTGCAGACATCCGAGGTGCCCCCTTTAGACACAGAGAGATCAAACTCTCCGCTTATGCAGATGATCTTATGCTTTTTATAACTCTGGACTCGGTCCCAGTAGTCTTAGAATTACTAGACAGGTATTCGCAGCTCTCGGGCTATAAGATCAACTGGACCAAATCGGTTGCTTTCCCACTTAACCACCGGGTACATGCGGCCGACATGCAAGCCTTTCCCTTTCTCTGGCAGCATAGTATGGTGAAATATCTCGGGGTCTCTTATTGTTATCCTTTAGAGGATACTATTAGTTTCAACGCCAAGGCGATAATCTCCAAAGTCCGTGAACTTACCAATCGGTGGTCTCCACTAACCCTTACATGGTGGGGCCGCTTGGAAACAGTGAAAATGATGATAGTTCCTAAGGTGAACTACATCCTCGAAATGCTACCATGTTTACTGCCCCGACACATTTACAAAGATATAGAAGGCCTTCTTATCCGTTATTTATGGCAGGGTAAAACACCCAGGATAGCTAAACAACACTTGCAATCTGATAAAGCGAGAGGAGGAGCTAGATTTCCAGATTTTCTCAAATATCATAAGGCCTTCCTCTTAAAGCAAGGTGCCCGTTGGTTGGATACCCCGGCAGCAGGCCGCCCGGTGTGGCTAGATATTGAAGAAGAGCTCAGTGGACCAGTTCCGCTGGCCTACTTCCCCGGAATGTGCCATCATTCAGACTCCCGCCATTCACCAATGGTTGCAGACACTCTAGTGGCCTTTAATGCCCTTATTCAATCTCTGGGTCCGCAGGCGTGCCCCCTGGACCATCTCCCGATTTGGCATAACTCTTGATTTCAAATTAACAAAAAAACGATAGCATGGAGACCCTGGTACTCCAGGGGGATTTGGACACCTAAGCAGCTGTTTGCTGGGGATCGCTGGAAAACCTTTAATGCTTTACAAACGGAATTTGGTCTACCAGCGAAATATTACTTTCAATGGGTGCAGCTCCAACATTGCCTTAAAGGCGCTCGGGTCATTCCGCGCTCTGATACTGGCGAGGAAGGGCTGTCAGATGTGATTCGTTGTATCGGGAGTTTACCAGGGGTGGCATCTAACTTTTATAAAATACTCACTCATAGTCCCGGCAGGGACACCCCTAGGGCCCAGCAGGCATGGGAGCGCGAATTGCACGTCACTTTAACTCCCCAGCAATGGAAGATAGTCTGGAGCAAAGTGGTGCGGGTCTCCAGATCCGCCTCTGTCACTCAAACACTCTTCTATTTTGCCCATAGATGCTTTTATACTCCTGAGAAGATGGCCAAATGGAATGTCAATACAAGCTATCGATGTTGGTCATGCCATACAGCGGTGGGTACCTTTGCCCATGTTATTTATGAATGTCCAGCACTACAGCAATATTGGGGGCGGGTTTGGGACCGAATACAAAGTATCCTACACTTCCGGGAGCCCCTTTCTTGGAAGATTGTGGGACTCCGCTCTGTGGCGGGGATCCCCTCTCTTCCCAGGACAGGCCGCTTCCTCCTAGATTTTATGTTGGGCATAGCTGTATGCTTAGTCACGAAAAATTGGAAGAATGGCTCCCGCCTAACTTTTACCGAATGGTGGAATTCTGTCTGTTTATATAGTACGTATGAGCAGATACCTCGTCGGATGGCATTCCAGGTTCAGGACTGCTCTCACTTGTCTAAATGGCAGATGCTTAATGACTATGTTCAGATTGCCAGGTGCTCCAATATAGCCGTATAGCCACACTCATCATGTTGCAGATAATTATATTACCTCGAAAGATACTAATCTGTATATACACCCGATACTGGATTGTTACGTATCCCAGAGAAGAAGCAGGGGGGGAGGGGGGTGGTGGGGGTTTACTGTCCGTGATTGTATAATATTATTTGTTCATGTCTTATATTCTGTATGTCCTTTTGTTTCGATGTTCCAAAATGAAAATAAAAGTTTAAAAAAAAAAATAATAAGATCATCCTCCAACACCAACACAACTCAACCAACATAGACATGCTGATCAATAATTTTAACCGGATCATCTGCCACTCCACCAACAATCTCCACACCAAGACATAGACCAAACGCAAGCTGGTACACAAGGGTGCTCAGAAACTTAAAAAGAGAGTTGAGAAAAATGGAGTGAAAATGGAGAAATTCTAAGCAACCAGAAGCTCAAAAAGAAGCTTAATGAATACCGTACCATGATCAATGCAACGAATAAAGAATATCACACAAAAATAAAAAATGAGTTCCCTCCACCACCCAAGAGAACTATTTGACATCATCCAATCTCTAACTACAGACCCCAATCAAGAAAAAACCAACAACATTCCCCACCCACAAATATTAGCAGACCTCTTCCAAACCAAGCCTAGACCCCCAGACAACACCCTACAGACACCACTGAACATCACCCCCTCCAAGAGACAATGGCTAGCCTTCAACTAAGTATCAAACAAGAACATAGAGCACATAATCACCAACATTAACACCACTACCTCTCCTCTGGACCCATGCCCTGTCAGCTGGATCAAGGTAGCCAGATCCGACCTATCTCCAGTCATATGTAAACTTGCACAACTCTCCCTCAAACAAGGTTATCTACCTAAAGAGCTGAAAATGGCCTCAATCTGCCCTATCTTAAAAAACCCACCAGCAGACATAGGAAACCCTGCCTCCTACAGACTCATATGCAGTCAGCCCTTCATTACAAAAATAATTGAAAGGATAGTACTTCAACTGCAGGACCACATTGACAGGCGCGCACCCCTAGATCAATACTAACATGGCTTCAGGCCACAACACGGTATGGAGACCATCCTCACCTCACTACTAGATTCAAAAGGATTAGCAAACCTTAATCAGGGATACATAATAATCTTCCTTGACATAGCCATAGCATTCAACTCCATACCACATAACCTCCTACTTTATTTATTTATTTTATTTATTTATTACAGGCTCTTATATACCGCACTATTCAGAATCAGCGCGGTTCACAATATAACAACATACCATAACAACAAACTGTTAGGTTTACAGAGAACAAGGTCAGAGAACTTGGAATAAAACATGGGACTTCATTACTGCAACTATTCACAAGAGTATTTACAAGAGTATTTACAAGTATACATTACAGGATTTGTTCTTAGTTTGGGTAGTGATTAAGATTGGTTAGTTGGTCAAGTAATATTGGGGGAAGAGGTGAGATTTGAGTGCCTTTCTGAAAAGGGATAGATCATTGATAGAACGAATCTCTGGGGTAGAGCGTTCCAGTACTTAGGGGCATAGAAACTGAAGGCCCTGTTAGATGTCACTGATAGGCATTTTGTCGCTGCTTTAGGGATGATTAGAGTATTTGTTGATATCGTTCTCCTGGATCTGTTGGGTGGGACGGCCTGAATGAAGTCTATTAGAGAGGAGGAGGTGATGCTTTTAGTGGCCTTGAAAGTTAGGAGTAATGTTTTGAATAATATTCTGCCATGTATGGGGAGCCAGTGGAGTTGCTCTAGGATGGGTGTTATATGGTCCCTTCTTGATGCTCCGTAGAGGACTCTAGCAGCGGTATTCATGGCGAGTTGCAGAGGGTTTAATGTGGAGTGTGGGAGGCCTTGGAGAATGGCATTGGCATAGTCAAGGTGTGGTAAGGTTAAGGCTTGAAATATAGTTCTGAAGTCATCAGGATCAAGCAGGGGGCGAAGATGTCGAAGAGTCCGGATCTTGAGGTAGATTGCTCTGACTACGTTGGTTATGTGTAGTTTCAGATCCATGCGTTGGTCAAAAGTGACTCCAAGGTAGCGAATGGAAGGTTTTGATTGGAGCTCAGCTTCTTTCACCTTTATATGGGGTGGGGGGGTGAAAAGTGGGTCCCTGGTGATGAAGAGAACCTCGGTCTTTTTGTGTTGAATTCGGAGGTTCTGGGATTGAAGCCATTCGGATACTGCATCAAAACATTTAGCTAGCGGGGAAAGGTCTATATGAACTGTGGAGAAAGGCATATATAGGAGGATGTCATCTGCGTATATCAAGCATTCAACCTTGAAGGACCTGATGATGTTGCAAACCGGTTGTATGTATATATTGAAAAAGAGTGAGGATAGGGATGATCCTTGCGGTACGCCTTGCTTTTGGTGGTATGGTGTGGATGTTGTGGTCCCTGAGGTAACGTACTGCCATCTCTGATCAAGGTATGACTTGCACCACTCCAGGGCAGTGTTATTGATGCCTTTTTCTTTTAGTCGCCCTACTAACAGATCGTGATGTACGGAGTCAAAAGCCGCAGCAATGTCTAAGAAGATGAGAGCAAAGCCTTGGCGGATGTTATCAATGCCTGTGATGATGTTATTGCAGAGAGTGGTGAGGAGGGTTTCAACACCGTGGAACTCTCTGAAGCCATGTTGGCAGTGGTCCAGAGGGGAGACGGTGTCAATGTGGTCCTGTAACTGTCTTTGAGCTTCCTTTTCAATTATTTTCGCTAGTAGGGGTATGCTAGCTATGGGTCTATAAGATTCAACCTTTTGTGGGTCGAGTTTGTGGTTTTTCAAGAGGGGTCTTATGGATGTTCTCTTGAGGGCTGGTGGGAAGGAGCCGGTTGTAAAGGATAGGTTCATCATTTTAGTGATGATGGGACTGAGATCTTGGCGTAGTTCCTTTATCCAGTGGGCTGGGCAAGGGTCAGTTTGTGCAGTAGTCGTGTTAAGCGCAGCGATGGTGTCTTCAACATGTTTTCTGGATGGTGTGGAGAACATGGATAGGTTTGA
Organism: Ichthyophis bannanicus; assembly: GCA_033557465.1. Taxonomy (NCBI): domain Eukaryota; kingdom Metazoa; phylum Chordata; class Amphibia; order Gymnophiona; family Ichthyophiidae; genus Ichthyophis; species Ichthyophis bannanicus. The sequence goes on from CM066031.1 coordinate 1,609,044,330, forward strand.
TATGCATATGGTGACTTGAGAGGAGATTGTTGCAATGTTGTTGGTTTGAAGCAACTTGGATTGCAGGAAATCAGCGAATGCTTGGGGATGGATGGGTTCAGGATGTTTTGGTGAAGGTTCTTTAGATAAGGTTTTGACTAAATTGAAAAGATCGCGTGGTTTATTTAGTGATCTTTTCAGCGTATCGGTATGGAATTGTTTCATCTTGGCCATGACTGACTCCCTGTGTACAGATAGATGTGTTTTATAGGCTGCTTGGTCTTCTGATGAGTGTGAGCGACGCCATCGTTTCTCCAGTTTTCTTAGGTGTGTGAGGGAGGCTCGTAGGTCAGGGAGAACCAGGAGAAGATTTTCTTTTCTTTGGATTGTTACCCTGGACTGGTTGCAGTGCAATGGTACTGATAGTGCTGTTCCAGGATGTGATCAGATTTTCCAGATTGAGAGAGGTGTCATGTAGGAGAGGGAGGGTTTCCATAACTATATGTTCTTTGTTGAGGGTTTTGAATTTCCGAGATGATACTCTTGTTGAGTCAATGGAGTTTTTGTTTCTGTGTGGTGACTGTTTGCCATTGATGAGGATGGGGAAAGTGATTAAATTGTGGTCTGACCAAGGTACTGGGGTTACAGAGTTGTCAAGTCTATTGTTGGAGTCGAGAGCTGTAAGAGGGGCAAAGATCATGTCAAGGATGTTTCCTCTCTCGTGCGTGGGGGTGTCAACAATTTGCTTGTATCCCAGTTCGTTGATTGCTTCAAGGAAGGCTGAGGCGTGGCTGGGATGTAGTGTTGGGAGATTGAGGTCTCCTAATATCCAGTTGGGAATGTTGGGCTTGCGTGAGTTAGCTGCTAGATCTAGAATGTAAGGCAGGTCGTCCGCGGAGGGTGAGGGTGCTCTGTAAATTAAATTGATGAGGCATTGTTCATTTGTGATGGATAATACGTCCATGCTGTTTGAGCTTGTGGAGTCCACGGTGTGGAAATTTAGGTCATTCTTGGTAAGTATGAGAATGCCTCCTCCTCTCTTGCTCTCTCTATGTTGGGAATGGGCAGAGAAGTTGGGGGGTATGAGTTGATTAAGGATTACATTATCCGCGTCAGATAACCAGGTTTCGGTTATCATGAGGATGTCTAGATTATGGGAAGAAATTGTGTCAGTGATGACTGGCCATTTCTTGCGGATAGACCGTGCATTTATGAGAGCACAGTTTAAGTAAAAGGATTGAAGGGGTTTATCTTGCTTATTTTTCTTTGGTTGTTAAAGGGCTATATGTATGAGGTGAGAGTGGCGTGTGGGGGTCTCCATTCTTGAGTTGGGATAGGGAGATTCTGCCCTTCTTTTTCCATGACTCAGAAGTATTGGAATTTGGTGAGCCGTGTGATATAAGGCAAGGGCTTCGTTGAGCCAGCTTGTGAGAAGGAAGAGGCAGATCGCCAGGGTATTGAATGGTAGAGCCATTGGGGTTTTGTTGAAGTGGATGAGGTAATTTCTGTGAGGAATTCTGTGATTCTGGTGCTTTCTGTGAGGCTACTGACTACAGTAATAATTGAAACAGTGAAAATTGAATGGTACTGGCAACAGTAAACTCTGTTGAGTGACGGTAGTGATTACTGTCAATAGAAGAAGGTACCATAGTAGCATTAAAGTATAATGAGAGTAGCTGTTGGCAACTGTAAATAGTGACAACAGTAAAATACAGTAGGACGAGAGTAGATACTAGCTACAGTAAAAATGGCAACATTAGTTACAACAGAATGTGAGTAGATACTGGCTACAGTAACTGATGGCAACATTAATTACAACAGAATGTGAGTAGATACTGACTACAGTAAATATGGTAACAGTAAAATACAGTGGAGAGAGAGTAGATACTGACAACGGTAAATAACGGCAGCAGGCAGTGTTAAAGGGATAAGAAGGATTGAGGAGGCTAGCACTGTTCTAGTTGTGTTGATAATACTTGCAGTACTTGCTGTAGGTGTGACTATGATTGTAGTTAGTGTGGGCCGCTTTATGAGCTCAATCCTTCCTAGGAGAGCTTGGGTCACAGTCAGATGAAGAGAACTGTACTCAGTAGGCGTCCTTCCGAACGTAGATTCTGGAGATGAATCGCTTGGGTTGCTGTTTGATTCCCGCCTGTCGTGCCCCACCTAAGGGCCACGCCAAAGGGCCCTCTTGCCAAAGGGCCCTCTTGCGAGGCCCTCAGGCGCGGGCCCGCAAGGCGCGGGCGCGCCTGCCGGCGGCAGCTGCTTTAAGGGCCGCTGGGACCTCCCACAACCCCGATTGGGTTGGAGTGCAGGAGCGGGAACTTGCCCTGTGCTCTACCCCGATCGGGGAGCCGATGAAGATGGCCGCTGAAAACTGCACACTTTTCTCCTGCCGGCGGCAGCTGCTTTAAGGGCCGCTGGGACCTCCCACAACCCCGATTGGGTTGGAGTGCAGGAGCGGGAACTTGCCCTGTGCTCTACCCCGATCGGGGAGCCGATGAAGATGGCCGATGAAAACTGCACACTTTTCTCCTGCCGGCGGCAGCTGCTTTAAGGGCCGCTGGGACCTCCCACAACCCCGATTGGGTTGGAGTGCAGGAGCGGGAACTTGCCCTGTGCTCTACCCCGATCGGGGAGCCGATGAAGATGGCCGCTGAAAACTGCACACTTTTCTCCTGCCGGCGGCAGCTGCTTTAAGGGCCGCTGGGACCTCCCACAACCCCGATTGGGTTGGAGTGCAGGAGCGGGAACTTGCCCTGTGCTCTACCCCGATCGGGGAGCCGATGAAGATGGCCGCTGAAAACTGCACACTTTTCTCCTGCCGGCGGCAGCTGCTTTAAGGGCCACTGGGACCTCCCACAACCCCGATTGGGTTGGAGTGCAGGAGCGGGAACTTGCCCTGTGCTCTACCCCGATCGGGGAGCCGATGAAGATGGCCGCTGAAAACTGCACACTTTTCTCCTGCCGGCGGCAGCTGCTTTAAGGGCCGCTGGGACCTCCCACAACCCCGATTGGGTTGGAGTGCAGGAGCGGGAACTTGCCCTGTGCTCTACCCCGATCGGGGAGCCGATGAAGATGGCCGCTGAAAACTGCACACTTTTCTCCTGCCGGCGGCAGCTGCTTTAAGGGCCGCTGTGACCTCCCACAACCCCGATTGGGTTGGAGTGCAGGAGCGGGAACTTGCCCTGTGCTCTACCCCGATCGGGGAGCCGATGAAGATGGCCGCTGACAACTGCACACTTTTCTCCTGCCGGCGGCAGCTGCTTTAAGGGCCGCTGGGACCTCCCACAACCCCGATTGGGTTGGAGTTGCAAGACTATGGGCCATTGGAATTGGCGGGACCCAACTTAACTGGTTCCAGTCATACCTACTGGACCTCCAACAATGGGTACAAATAGGACCACACAAATCAATCCTGTACACAATAAAAAAGGGGGTACTGTAAGGCTCAGCATTGTCCTCACTGCTCTTTAACATATTCATGCAGCCCATATGCCCCATATTCCATAAACATGAAATTCAATACAGGATCTAGGAAGATGACATCATGATATTCACATCTTATGACATCTCTACCCCAGACCTAAGCAAAATAACAGATTGCTTCTTGGATATAACCCAATGGCTAGCAGAACACTGTCTTCAAATTAACTACAAAAAACAGAGGTACTCCACATCTCCAGGAAGAAAACCTTCTCCCCCCAAAAAACACTGAAAATCCAGTATATACATCTGGAAACCAAACAAGAGGTGAAATACCTGGGCATAACAATTGACCAACAGCTTGACTTCACTGCTCACATTAGCAGGACCGTTAAGAGCCACCTACCATAAAATAAAAATCCTTCAAAATCTGCGACTTCTATTAACAACACATGACTTTCACTCGATGTTCCTTATCCTTCCCCTATCTGACCACCACCTCTTAAGTCTTAATATTCATCATCCTCCACTTCAGCCTCATCCTGTCTCCACCAACCTATTTAGAAACCTTCATGCCATTGATCCCTCAGCTCTCTCTTCTGCCATTTCTTCACCTCTTTCTTCCACTTTGTCATCTAAATCCGTTGATGAGGCAGTGACCTCCTATAATGCTGCACTCTCCTCGGCCCTGGATGCTCTTGCTCTGCCCACCCCACATCCTGTGAGGTGTTCTACACCCCAGCCCTGGCTCACACCCACTGCCCACTATCTACGCTCCTGTGCCCACTCTGCTGAGCATGTTTGGTTCAAATCCCGCTCCCGTGCTGACCTTCTTCACTTAAAATTCATGCTTGTCTCCTTCCAATCAGCCATAGCTCTTGCCAGGCAAGACTACTACATCCATCTAACTAACTGTCTTGCCTCCGGTCCTTGACATCTCTTTAATACTCTCAGTTTTCTCCTCAATGTGCCTCCACCTCTGATCCCTCCTTCCCTTCCTGCCCAAACCCTGGCTGACTACTTCCATGACAAAATCCATAAGATCACCCTCCAATTCCCCACTACCCCTACTCCTCCTCCTCACTCCCAACTCTCCCCCCCCCCCACCTCTGCTACCCTCTCTTCCTTCCCTGTGGTCTCTGAGGAGAAAACCGCACTCCTTCTTTCTTCTTCCAAACCCACTACCTGCTCCTCTGATCCTATCCCCACCCGTCTCCAAAGCCCCATCTCCTCCACCGTTGTCCCTTCCATTTCTCATATTCTCAACCTATCGCTCTCCACTGCAACCTTCCCTGCAGACTTCAAGCATGTTGTGGTCACACCCCTCCTCAAGAAACCCTCACTTGATCCCACCTGTCCTTCTAACTATCGACCCATCTCTCTCCTTCCCTTCATCTCTAAAGTACTTGAGCATGCGGTACACCTCCATTGCCTCGATTTCCTCTCCTCTCATGCCCTCCTAGATCCTTTACAGTCTGGCTTTCGTCCCTTACACTCTACTGAAATGGCTCTTACCAATGTCTCCAATGACTTATTCCTGTCAAAATCCAAGGGTCTCTATTCTGTCCTCATCCTTGATCTCTCTGCTGCTTTTGACACTGTTGACCACAACCTTCTCCTCGATACCTTGTCCTCCCTTGGTTTTAGGGGCTCTGTACTATCCTGGTTCTCCTCCTACCTCTCCCATCGCTCTTTCAGTGTGTGCTCTGGTGGCTCCTCCTTCTCTGCCACCCCGCTCCCAGTTGGTGTACTCCGGGGTTCCGTCCTGGGACCGCTCCTTTTCTCCCTCTATACCCAGTCTCTTGGTGTGCTTATCTCTTCCAATGTCTTTCAATACCATCTCTATGCCGTTGACTCCCAAATCTACCTCTCTACGCCTGTAATCTCTCCAGCAATCCAGACCAGGATCTCTGCCTGCCTTTCTGACATCACTGCCTGGATGTCTCACCGCCGCCTGAAATTGAACATGTCTAAGACTGAACTCTTTATCTTTCCACCCGTAACCTCCCCCAAAACCTCCCCTCCTCCTCCCCTCTCAGTCTCTGTGGATAACGCTGTTATCCTCCCTATTTCATCGGCCCGCAATCTGGGGATTATCTTTGACTCCTCTCTCTCCTTCTCCACTCATATCCAACTCGTAGCCAAGACATGCCGTTTCTTTCTCTACAACATTAGCAAAATCCGCCTCTTCCTTTCTGAACACACTATTAAAACGCTTATCTGCCCTTTGATCACCTCTCGTCTTGACTACTGCAACCTACTCCTTGCTGGTCTTCCTCTGAATCATCTTTTTCCCCTTCAATCTATTCAACATTCTGCTGCGTGACTAATTTTTCGCCAGCCTCGCCATACCCACATTACTCCTCTTCTCAAGTCACTTCACTGGCTCCCTATCCGTTTCCGCATCCAGTTCAAACTTCTCCTCCTGACCTATAAATGCATTCACTCTGCGGCTCCTCAATACCTTTCATCGCTTATCTCTCCTTACAACCCCTCTCGGGAACTTTGTTCTTCTAACAAACTACTTCTATCTGCGCACTCCACTCATACTGCTAACTCCAGACTTTGCTCCTTTCACCTTGCAGCACCTTACGCCTGGATTAAGCTACCTAAGTCTGTACGCCAGGCACCCTCCCTGGCCCTCTTCAAATCCAGGTTAAAAACCCACCTCTTCACTGTTGCATTCAGATCCTGACTTCTGTGTTTTGTCTTGACTAGATTGTAAACTCTGACGAGCAGGGACTGTCTCTTGCATGTCTGTACAGTGCTGCGTATGACTAGTAGCGCTATATAAATGCTCAATAGTAGTAGTAGTAGTGGTGTTCCAAGCCTTCATCTTTCCACACCTGGACTCCAGTAACAGCATCTACCAAGGCCTGCCTAAATATGCACTGCACCATCTACAAATGGCCCAACACATTGCAGCTCGCACCATAGCAGATGCATAGAAACATAGAAACGTAATGCAGAAAAAGACCACATGACCTATCTAGTCTGCCCTTCCATATCAACCACTACAACAGTCCTGTTTTTGTCTTTAGAGATCCTCTGTGTTTGTTCCATGCTTTTTTGAATTCAGATACTGTCCTCATCTCTACTACCTCCACTGAATTTTTTCCGCATATTACTCCTGAGTCTATCCCTGAGTATTGGTGCAATGAGGAATGACCACATTACACCAATACTAAAAAATTTACACTGGCTCCCCCTAGCCAGTTGAATTAAATACAAATCAATAATGAATATCTTCAAGGTCATACATGACCTTGACCTTACCTAAAATCCTTCATCCAAATACCAACAAACATCAGAAACAAGCAAAAATGCAGTTAAAACTTACTAACTCTATCAACAGAAGTAGCACAAGCAAACCAAGCAACATGCATCAGAGCATTTTTCATGTACGCACTTATCCTCTGGAACGCCCTCCTGGATGACCTCAGAGATGACATAACATCTTTTCGGAAGGAACTCAAGACACTCTTATTCAAAGAACACTTTAAAGACTAGCTACGGGCACCTCATTAATGCCAGAGTCCCTAAGAACTATAACCCCAGCCAATTATCCCTACCATAAGGCCCTCCTTTTCCCTTAGACCTCCCACCCTCTCCCTCACCCCATTCTAGGACTAACCTTTGCCCGGCTGCCCATAGCTCCAAGCAACTGCCCATGACTCCAAACCACACCTGCTAACATGTTTACCTATCCTCAGTTGAACCAAAGCCTCAGACAAAGTACACCTATTCACAATGTTGTTTGTTATTTATCATAGTTCTTAGATATAGTTACTGTGTTTTCTTTATCTATTGTTCCATGTAACACAGTTTAATATCTTGCTATATGTAAACTGCTTTGATTCCCAGATAAAGCAGTATAAAAAAAAACCAGATAAATATAAATAAATAAATGTATTGAGACTCTGGAGCTTTGCCTGCCTCTTGGGTCCTGCACGTGGAACAGGAAGCATTTCAACTTTCTACTTAAAAGCCTAAATTGGGCTTCCAGAACCTCCCCAAGGAAAGTGCTTGTTTGACTGTAAAATGTCCAGAGGAGATGGAGAGTTAAGTAGCTTGCCCAAGATCATAAGGAGGAGCAGCATTGGGATTTGAACCTTGGTCATAGCCCATTACTCTAACTATTAGGCTATTAGACATCAATTATTATCAATGAGCCAACAGACAATGGCATCTTAACAGGACTTTAATGATGATCTAGAGGGATCAATTTGGCTTACCAGTTGAATGTCATTGACATAATAATACCCGCTGATGCCTAAAGACTGCACTAGAGTAGCTAAGGGACTGACAAAAATATTAAATAAGTGGAGGTAAAATTGATCCCTCAGGAACTCATCTCCAAAATATAAGAGGACAATAAAAAAGTATCCATTATGACTCAAAATGGGTGCCGACTGAGAAAGGATATTAACCAATGTAATATCTGTCCACCAACACCTAGAGATGACAATCACAAGAGGGCAAGTTGATGGTCCACAACATCAACAGTGACAGTTAAATACATATATCCCCTGGTCTAAAATTATTATTAAAATTATGTTGTGTTTTGTTACATTTATATTCACCTTATCAACCCCAAAGGATTGACCAAAAAAGCTAAGAATTCCTAAAATACTTTTAATAAATACTACAAAAATCTGGTTATTTAGCGCCAGTCAATATCTGTATACGAAGACTGAATATCACCAGTGTTGACTATGCTAAGCTGGAAATGCTATTGCACTTTATTCTAAAGAATGCTACTAGTTGGCAGGTGTACAGTAAGCTCCACTCCCAGATGGCCAGCTCCACAAAGTTCTTGAAATGGGCTGCTAGCATACTGCACTGGCAAAGGGATACAGTCAAGGGCATGCCCTTCTGTGTGCGTGCAGGACGACCAAAGAGCAGAAGGAAGGGAAACTATATTTTATGGACTGCAAATAAGTTTTTGTATTGTTGGTTTGCATATGCGAGTTTGGTAAATTTGTGGGAGAGTTTGGAGATTTTATTTATTTATTTAACAAACATTTTTATACCGCAATTTCCAAGGAGCAGTTGCGGTTTACATGGAACAACAGTTTTGAGAGGTACAAACAGGTACATGATCAATTACATGGAACAGAGAATAACTATAAGCATAATGATGATGATGATGGGATGGTAAAGGGGGAAGGTTATGGGGAGGTTAGTCCTACAGTAGTAAGGAGGGGTAGGAGGATTCGGAGAGGTGAGAATGAGAGGATGAGAAGTCAGTTTTTGCTAGAAGTCCCAATTGTGGAGAACATTGGAGTGGTATTAGGTTATGGAATATATGGAAAAGATTTGATTTTTGAACAAGGAAAGAGGACAGGGCATGTCCTTAGGCTAGTCTTTTCACAATGTGAACTCCATGTGCCAAGAGAGTTGGGCTTTGTGGAGCAATTATTGCTTTTAAATGTTTGGTCAGTCTGAAATTAAGCCAAGATATTGGCAGAGGTGATTTTGGAGAGAGGATGGCTAATAGTTTGCATAACAGAAATGTGGTTGAGAGATGGGGACATGGTTGTGGAGAAGCAACTGTGTCCAAGAGGGCTGCTGTAGGTTCAGGTCCCTAGGGAGATAACAGGAGTGGGGTGGGAATTATGTATAAGAATAAATTTAATTTATCTTCCACTCTCTTTATGTGTCTTTTCTGCATTAATGATTCCTAAGTGACACAAATATGCATGTTCAATTCCACTGGAAAAGATACCCAGCAATAATACCTGTGGAGTGAAAACACCAGTAAATACTGATTGTAACCTCAAAAACACCTAATTAACTGGAAAATAAACACCTAAATTTACAATTTATAAACACCTAGGAATAGAAGCCCTATGAAAAGGGGCGGCCCAAGGAAGGTGCGGGGCCATGTCCAGAGACTCTGTGAGGGGCCTCATTTGCATAAGGGCCCTCATTTGCATAAATATTTGCATAATGTTACCATACACTAACTTTTAGTAAACATGCTCTTAATGAGTGTATGGATAAAGAAAGATTAAAAGATTTCTACATTACTATAATCCAGTGCCAACTGCCAGGCACATTAGGAACTACTACAAACACTGCCCATTTAGAACACATAGCAAACCCGCCGTATCATAACGGCACTACCAGGACTCACAAAGCACAAGACCCTACCTATCAAAAGGCAACACTACAAATATTAAACCAATACATTTCAGAGAACAACAATACATGACCTACTGGGGAAAGAGAACAAGTGGCAATGTCAAATAGGAATTACATAAACAGAATACCTCAGCTCAGTTACAAGTGCAGAACATAGACCGTCACCAAACAAGAAATCACAATGTAGAAACAGGAAGACAATAATTAAATTGGGAACCCCAAAAGCCCAACAACACTGTAGAAATAAAACTATAAATTAATTTCCTCTTGTACTAAACAAAGCGCAGACCTTCATGATGCACATTTCCCAGAGCTGGAAAATTTCAGTTAATAAATTCAATAAAGAGATATTTTTCTACCTTTTGTGCATTTTTTTTCAGTTGCAATTGCTCCAGCCACTTTCTGCTGGTTTCTTCATGTCTTCTGCTAACTCTCCATCATCTGCTGTCCATTTGTCCTTTCTTCACTCTTCTAGTTTTTTTTCCATTCTCTCTCTACATCTGCTTTAACATACTAATCTTTCTCCTTTTGCTCTTTCCTCATTCCTATTTCATCCACTCAAATTTTACCCGCAATCCTCAATCCCCACATACTCTCCCAATATCCAGCCAATTGTAGATTTCTCTTCCCTCCCACACAAAATATTTTTTTCCTCTCCATTTCACTCTCCAGCTCTATCCCATTCTAATCCTCCCCCAACATCAGCTCCCTTCTAGTTCCAGCCCCACCCAGCATCTGCTCCCTTCTAGTCCCCGCATCAGCCCATTTCCAGTCCTAGCTCCCCCATCCGAGTCCCTCAATCAGCTCATTTCCAATCCCAGCCCCCATAAGCCCATTTCTAGTCCTATCCTAGCCCCACCATCAGCCCATTTTCAGTCCTAGCTCCCCCATCCGAGTTCCTCCACAAGCTCATTTCCAATCCCAGCCCCCCATCAGCCCATTTCTAGTCCTTTCCTAGCCCCACCATCAGCCCATGTCAAATCCTAGCTCCCCTCCATTCAGCCCATTTCCAGTCCAAGCCCCCCATGAGCCTACTTCCAGTTCTAGCCCCTCCATCAGTCCATTTCAATCCAAGCCCCACCAACAGCCCATTTCCAGTCCTATCCTAGCCCTCCATCAGCCCATTTCCTGTCCTAACCCCCTCACTCAGCCGATTTCCAGTCCTAGCTCCCTCCCCTCACAGCCCATTTCCATTCCAAGTCCCCCTCCCCATCAGCTATTTGCAGTTCAAGACCTCCTTCCACTCAGCCCATTTCCAGTCCTAGCCACCCCCAAACCATTACCAGTCCTAAGCCCCCCATAACCCATTACCAGTCCTAAGCCCCCCATCAGCCCACTACCAGTCCTAAGCCCCCATCATCCCATTTTCAGTCTTAGCCCCCCATAGCCCATTACCAGTCCTAACCCCCATCAGCCCATTTCTCCTAGCTCCCCCATCGAGTCCCTCCATCAGTTCATTTCCAATCCCAGCCCCCCCATCAGCCCATTTCTAGTCCTTTCCTAGCCCCACCATCATCAGCCCATGTCAAATCCTAGCTCCCCTCCACTCAGCCCATTTCCAATCCAAGCCCCCCATGAGCCTACGGCGAGTTCGAGCCCCTCCATGTGTCCATTTCAATCCAAGCCCCCCCAACAGCCCATTTCCAGTCCTATCCTAGCCCTCCATCAGCCCATTTCCTGTCCTAGCCCCCCCTCACTCAGCCCATTTCCAGTCCTAGCTCCCTCCCCTGACAGCCCATTTCCATTCCAAGCCCCCGTCCCCATCAGCTATTTGCAGTTCAAGCCCTCCTTCCACTCAGCCCATTTCCAGTCCTAGCCACCCCCCAACCCATTACTAGTCCTAGCCCCCCCCATAGCCCATTACCAGTCCTAAGCCCCCCATCAGCCAACTTCCAGTCCTGAGCCCCCCATTACCCCATTTTCAGTCTTAGCCCCCCATAGCCCATTACCAGTCCTAACCCCCATCAGCCCATTTCCATTCTTAGCCTCCCCACAGCCCATTCCAGCCCTAACCCCCCATTAGCCCATTTCCAGTCCTAGCCCCCCATAGCCCATTTCCAGTCCTATCCCCCTCTCAGCCCATTACTAGTCCTAAACCCCCATCAGCCCATTTCCAGTCTTAGCACCCCTATAGCCCATTACCAGTCCTAACCCCCCCATCAGCACATTTCCAGTCTTAGCCCCCCCATAGCCCATTACATCCTAACCCCCCTCCATCAGCCCATTTCCAGTCTTAGCCCTCCCATAGCCCATTACATCCTAACCCCCCATCAGCCCATTTCCAGTCTTAACCCCCCATCAGCCCACTTCCAGTCTTAGCCCCCCCAGCCCATTAGTAGTCCTAACCCCCCATAGCATACCAGTCCTAACCCCCCTCCCCCCATCAACCCACTTCCAGTCTTAGCCCCCCCATAGCCCATTACCAGTCCTAACCCCCCATAGCCCATTACCAGTCCTAACCCCCCTCCCCCATCAGCTCTGATAGATTTAAAAAAACAAACTGGCTGCTGCTGCCGCTGCCGCCATAGCAGCGGCAGAATCAAATGTCCTGCCGCGGGGCCCCGCCTGCCCGGCAGAGCCTCCCTGCAGCATCAGCTCTCGAGTCCCTCCCAATGCGTGGGCTTTCAGAGCTGCGAGAGTTTCCCTTTCTTCTCGCGGCTCTGTTAATCTCGCTGGGGCTGTATGGGATTTCCCATCAGCCCCGGTGAGATTAACAGAGCCACGAGAGGTCAGAGAAGCTCTCCCTTCGCGGCTCTGAAAGCCCGCGCATTGGGAGGGACTCGGGAGCTGATGCTGCAGGGAGGCTCTGCTGGCAGGCGGGGCCCCGCGGCGGGAAATTTGATTCTTCCGCTGCCACGGCGGCAGTGGCAGCAGCAGCCGTTTTGTTTTTTTTAATCTACTTGTGCTAATGTAGAATGTTTTTTGCGCGGGGCCCCTGAAACGCGGGGCCCTGTGCAAAAAACATTCTTGCTCAATGGACGGGCCGGCCCTGCCTATGAATAAAGCACTGCAGGAACTGGGCTCTAATTATTTAAGGGCAAAATTGCAGTACTCTGCCCTCAATATAACTTTACGATTGTAGGGAGCAGCGTGCAAGTGATGAAAAACATATGTCACCAATCTAGATAAGTTTCTATTCAGGCCCCTATTTTATGGAACATCCTTCCAAAACAACTACAGAAGGAGCACCCAAAACTTTCATTAAAGGCCTGGGTGCTTAGGAGGTAATTTTATAATGAGCTGTGTAAAGGTGCATGTCATCAATATGCATAAGTCATACATTTTCAATGAGTTATGTGCATTGATAACTCTTTAGCTGGTTGCTATAAGTACGCATGTTACGCATATGACATGTACTTTTGGTGTGAGTGTGCATGGGAGCAGAGTTTGGGCAAAGGCAGAGCACAATTCTACATATGTACATTATAAAATACTATAACTTACATGCATTCATTAAAACTTTAGGCACAGGTATTGACATTAGCTGGTGTAAGTGATCACGTCTAGATAGGGTGCATATACTTAACCACATACGTCCCTATTTTATAAAGCAAAATACACACATGCTTTATAAAATAGGCATAAAATACACATGCTGCAATGGGAGTTTATAAAATTACCCTCTAAGTGACCCCTGCATCACACCACTTTTTCAGGTCAACCTGCAATGGATAAAGCAGGAGTCAGGCGGCACTGTTGTTGTCCGAGAAGTTGGGCTGCTAGGGGTCAGGATTAGTCCAACTATTAGGCAGTTACTTAGGGCAGTAGCTTCTGAGGGGGCGACAAAGAGCAGCAAGAGGAGTCAAATCAAACAATAGATCTTGACAACCCTGTCAACTCAAAGAATCAACCGCGCATACTTTTACCTGCAAGGAGAGTTGGGCCACAAAGATGTATACCAAAGGTTCATATTTAAAAGTATGTTGTCCAAATTTGCACTGTAACAGGATTGTTTTGGGAGGGGTGGTGCTGGGATGATAATGATTGTTGAGCTTAATTAATGAAATCTTGGGGAGGGGCACCCAATATCCTTGCACTAGACCCTGCCCAGGGCATCATTCAGGAGAAAGGAAGAACATAGACAAAGCTCATTTACCATTCCACCAGTCCTTTCAGCAGGATTTTGTTACTGTTACTCTGTATAGTAAGCAGGGTAGGAAAATTAGCACTTTTTGGATGATTTTCTATCCATGAAACCATAGTACCGAAGATTTACACTGGATCTATGCTCATATTCCAAAATTGCATATTTTATGTCCAAAGTAGTATACCATAGGGGTAAACCTCAAGTTTGTGTAACTAATCTTTGCTGATCTCAGTCTGGATCTCCTATCTAATGGGTCAATTGCGCATGAAGGCAGCATGCACAGGCCCAGAGAGGACAAGGAAGATGGCTGCTACGACAGTGACCATAAGGATATATCTGAGCAAAAGTCACGTGTGTTGCCTGGGCAATCTGCCTGAGGAAGGATGGGAACAGCAAGAGGAGGATCCAGGGGGAAAAGAAGTAAAAATAAAATAGTGCATCACAAAATGGGACATTTCTTAATGACAGTGGCACATTTTTAGGGTGTAGATATAGATGACTAATTGAAACAAAAGTTCTCTGAACATATTTTTCAGCTTTTATATATAATTTATGGAGCATCCAACATGCATGCTTATTTTTTCCCTAGGATTTGCTTCCATTTTACAGCTTTAGTGTGCACAGTTTCATTATCTCTTAAAACCATACTTTGCTTCATTACATGAATAGCTATTGTTGTCCCCCAGGGCATTCTTGATGAGGTCCCAGTACTTCTCTAGATTGCAATGACGGTAACCAAATGTAACGTCATCAAGTTTGATTTTTAAATATTCTTCTTAATGCATTTTTGTTGGATAACAAGCACCAGACTGATATTATATAGGAGTTGGGAACCTGATTGGAGTTTGATTGGCAGCTCTGATAGAGGAATCTTGAGGATTATCACAATATTTTTCACATTTGCAGACTATTTATTTTCTCAGCAGGCAGCTCGTTTTATCCATATTCATGAATGTAATTGTTCTATATCAATTGCTGCATCAGTACAATTTGCAGTATGTTTATTAAAGGATAAAATGGGAATTTTCACCCTAAAAAGAGGGTTTCAGCAAATACTGTTATACTCTTTGTACCATGCCACATACTTTGGTGGGTAATTTTATAACAGGGTGCCTGTGTGCAAAGGTCATCTTTGCACCCAGTTTTAGCCTATTTCATGAAGAGGAAACTGATGCATCCTTATAAAATGTTAGCACAAATCTGACAGAAATAGTGACTAGAATGACGTTGTGAGAGTAGGCATAAACGTTAGCATGTAATCGGTGTGTAAATCAAGACTCTGCCTGCACTCTGCCAAAACACCTTCCCTGAACACACTTAGGACCCTTTTTACTAACGTGCACTATGGTTTTGCACTAAACGTATGTATAGCATGAAAATTCACATGTGTTAAGTGCAAAGCCCCATATTAAATCTTGGGAGGATGGACAGCATGTTCTAGGCAGTTAGCATGAGGTGCTGTATTCTAATGTGGGGCGCTGTAACCATGAGTGCACTTAGCACCACCTATTGAGATGGAGATAATTGTACCCGCGCTAATTGTAACAATGACTGAACTACACCCACTTTCGGCCTCTAACCCACCCATTCACCAGCCCAATGCAAATCACAGATAGTGCCTGAATCAGCATGCACTAACTGTTCTGCTCCTATGCTAATAGTTGCCGTGGGCCCGAGCAAGCAGTTACCACGTGCCTAAACCTGCACTAACTGCTTAGGTCACTTTAGTAGAAGGTTCCCTTAAAGCCGCAGGGAAAAGGATCCTAAGTGATAAATTCAGGCATTATGTGGACAGGCATTTAAACTAGGGGAAGGGGGTGGCGGATGGAGAAGGACAAATTCAGTACATCACTCCCAGCAAAAGAAAAACATTGGAAACAGCCACACACTTGAACAACACATCAATGACAAGCGGGAAAGGGCGTGAAGAACAAAACCCATGTAAAAGGCAGGAAAGCCATTCAACAAATGCTGGAAAGCAATGTGTATAAATGCACGAAGCCTAGCCAACAAAGTTCCTGATCTGGAAGTCCTAATGGTGGAAATGGACTTGGACATCGTGGCCATTACAAAAACATGGTTTAATGAGTCACATGAATGGGATATAGCCATAGCTGACTATAATCTATTTAGAAGAGATAGAAAGGGTAGAAAAGGAGGAGGAGTAGCCCTGTATGTCAAAAGCAATATTAAAGCTGCTGAAATGCAGGGGACGTGGGGTAAAGAAGAAGCACTGTGGATTGTGTTGGAAAGAGGAAATGGCACTATCATTCATACTGGTGTGGTCTACAGGCCTCCAACTCAAACCAAAGAAATGGATAGCGAATTGATTGTTGATATTGCAAAGATAGCCATGAAGGGGGAAGTAATCATATTGGGTGACTTTAATCTACCCGATGTTTATTGGAGTGGATTGAAGTGTTCCTTCTGCAAATCTGGAAAGAAGTAAAAATATTGTGGATGCCATCCAAGATATGTTACTTAAACAAATGGTGATGGAACCAACCAGGGAGAGCTCCGTGCTGGATTTAGTGCTCACCAAGGGAGATAACGTGTCGAATATCCAGGTGGGTGCCCATGTAAGCAGCAGCGATCATCAGATGGTGTGGTTTGAGATAAAAGCCAAGGTGGAATCCAATCACAGCAAACTCAAAGTCTTAGACTTCAAAAATGCTGACTTTAATAAAATGGCTAAGTACCTGAAAGAGGAGTTAGTAGGGTGGGAGGGGTTAAGGGAAGTGGAATTGCAATGGGCTAAACTAAAGAAAGCAATAAAAGGTATAAGAGATATATACATAAGGAAAGTAAATAAAAACAAGAGGAAAAGGAAACCAATTTGGTTCCCCAAAGAAGTGGCTGCACAAATAAAGGCAAAAAACCACAGCTTTCACAAAATTCAGAAACTCGCAAACAGAGGAACACAGAAAATAATACAAGATCAAACTAAAAGAGACAAAACAAGAAATAAGGATAGCAAAATCAAAGGCAGAAGAAAAGATGGCTAAAGATGTGAAGTGGGGTGACAAGACTTTTTTCAGGTATATTCGGGAGAAGAGGAAAATCAGAGGTGGAATTGCAGGACTCAAAAGTGTTGGGAATGGATTCGTGGAAAGTGACATTGAAAAAGCGACAATGCTAAACGAATACCTCTGCTCTGTTTTAATTAGAGAAAATCCTGGAGAAGGACCACCTGTGATTGACAAATATACGAATGGGAATGGAGTAGATATCACACCATTCACAAAAGATGATGTGTTAGAACAGCTAGCAAAACTGAAAGTGGATAAGTCTATGGGACGAGATGGGATATACCCCAGGATACTGAAAGAGCTCAAAGAAGTTCTCGCAGCGTCTTTAAAGGATGTTTTTAATAGATCTTTGGAGACAGGAGAAGTTCCACGGGACTGGAGAAGGGCTGATGTGGTACCTCTCCACAAAAGTGGTAATAGGGAAGAAGTAACAAACTACAGGCCAGTAAGCCTTACCTCTGTGGGGGGAAAAGTAATGGATGTGCTCCTGAAAGAGCGAATAGTGGACTTCCTCGAAACCAACAGGTTGCATGATCCTAGGCAACATGGTTTTACCAAAGGACGATCTTGCCAAACAAATCTGATTGAGTTCTTTGACTGGATGACAAGAGAACTAGATCAAGGGCATGCGAAGGATGTGATTTACCTAGATTTCAGCAAAGCCTTTGATACTGTTCCTCACAGGAGACTTATCAATTAACTTAACAGTTTGGGAATAGGTCCCAAGATGGTGAACTGGATCAGAAATTGGTTGACTGACATACAACAGAGGGTGGTAGTAAAATGGAAGGTGATTAGCAGTGTGCCCCAGGGTTCAGTCTTGGGAGCAATACTGTTCAATATATTCGTAAGTGATATTGACAAAAGGCTGAATGGAAAAGTCTGTCTTTTTGCAGATGACACCAAAATTTGCAACAGAGTGGACTGCCCTCAGGGAGTGGAGAACATGAGGAAAGATCTCCAAAAGCTGGAAGAATGGTCTAATGCTTGGCGATTAAGATTTAATGTGAAGAAGTGCAGTGTCATGCACTTGGGAAGCAGAAATCCAAGGGAATTGTATGTGATTTATTTTTATTTATTTAAAGGGTATTTCTATCCCACCTTATCCTTCAATCAAGGCAGTGTACACAGCAAACAATCAATAGCATTGGTGTTTGTGTTAGTTATGTTTATGTACAGTGAGGGTGCATGAGTGTGTGTGTGCTGATTAGTGTGGGCTATTTACAACATGTGCTTTTTACAATTATATACAAGGGTTTGCTGCCTCTGCAGCATGCTGTGTTGATCTTTAATCGAGTCTGAGGTTCTGTTATGTGGTTGGTCCGAGTCTGTAGAGTATGGTTATATGCTTGGGCCGTAGTGCTCGGTGAAGAGCAATGTCTTTAGGTGTTTTATGAAGTCCTTTGGATCATCGGTTGATCATAGCTTATCTGGGAGTTTGTTCCATATTGATGGTGCCACCATTGATAGGGCTCTTTGTGTGGTGGATTTGCATGCTTTTGTGTAGTTGCTTGGAGTGCTGAGCGTGCCTGCTGTGGTCTTTCTTCTAGGTCTAGTGTTGGCGTCAGGTAGTATAAGGGGTTGGAGGCTGAGTGCAGAGCTCTTGTGTTTGATTCTGAATATGTTTAGTATCATTTTGTATTTGATGCGGTGGCTGATTGGGAGCCAGTGGAGGTCTTTTAGGATGGGGATGATATGGGCTTGTATTGATGAACCGGTGATTATTCTGGCTGCTGTGTTTTGAGCCATCTGTAGTGGTCTGAGTGATTGTTTTGGCATGCCGTTATAGATAGGGTTGCAGAAGTCAAGGATGGGAGTTAGTGCTTGGCAGACTGTGCGGAAGTGGTCTTTTGAGAGTAGGGGCTTGAGGCGTCTGATTATTCTCATCTTGTAGTATGCATTTTTGGTGGTTCTTCTGAAGTGTGATTGTAGGTTCAGTTCTCTGTCGAGTGTTATTCCGAGGTATTTCACTTCGTTTTTCAGTGGTATTGCTGTGCTGTTGGTGTTGATGAAGGGTGGGGTGCTGAAGTTGGTGTTTCGTGTGATGATGAGTGCTTCTGTTTTGCTGTAGTTTATGGCTAGGTTGTTGTGCAGGAGACATGTGGACATGCTGTTGAGGCAGTTTGTTATTTTGGTGTAGTCAGGGCTGTCGAGGTTGATTGTGGTGTATATTATGATGTCGTCTGTATAGATTGTGTAGTTTATTTTGTGTGCTTTCATGATGTTGCAGATTGGTTGGATGTAGAGGTTGAATAGTAGTGAGGATAGTGAGGATCCTTATGGCACCCCTTGCTTGATCTTTGCGGGTTGTGAGATGTTGGATCCGATCTTGACTTGGAACTGTCTGTCTGTTAGGTATGATTTGAACCATTTTAAGATGGTGCTGGTTATTCCAATGTTCTGAAGTCTGGTTAGGAGGATTCTGTGGTCCACTGTGTCAAATGCCGCTGAGATGTCTAGGAAGATCATTAGTGTTCCCTGTTTGTGGTTGTCTATCATTTGGATTATGTCATTGAATAGGTATAGCAGTAGTTTTTCGACTCTGTGGTTTGGGCAGAAGCCATGCTGATGTATGCCCAGTGGGGCATGTGAGTCGATGTGGTCCTAGAGCTTTGTTGCATTGCCTTTTCTTTGATTTTAGCCAGTAGTGGTATGCTGGAGATTGGTCTGTAGGCTGCTGGATTGCTTTTGTTTAGAGTGGTTTTCTTTGGGATCAGCCTTATTGTGGCTAGTTTCAGCTGGTCTGGCATGGTTCCTTGCACCAGGGAGTTGCTTACCATGTTGTGTATGAGGCTGAGGAAGCTTTCCTTAGTTGCCTTTATCCAAGGGACCGGGCATGGGTCTGTTGGTGCAGTGCTTGTGTTGAGAGTGGAGATGATATCTGATAGTTGCCTTGTGGATGGGGTGCTGAACTTGTCCCATGTTATGGTGGGTATGGTTGGGTTGTCGGTTCCTACCATTGTTTATTGTGGTGAGTCGCCTAGCTTATTTTGTAGGTGATCTGCAAAGGTTTGTGGGTCAATATGTATGTCTTTTTCAGGATTTGGTTCGTTGGTTAGATTCTTTACTATCTCGAAAAGCTCTCTGGGTTTGTTGTATGCCTTCTGAATGGTGTGTGTGTGTGGTGTTCTCTTTTTGTTTGGTTAATGAGTTCATTGTAATTCCTTTGTTGTGTTAGGTATAAGGCCTGGGTGGAGGGAGATTTAGAGCGTCTCCAGCAGCGTTCTGTCTTCCTCAGGTTTCTTTTTGCATTGCGTATGTTTTTGGAGTACCATGGGGTGGGCTGTCTTTTGGTGTTTGCTGTTGTACCTGCTTTGAGTTTGTTGGCTTTGGCTGCTGCATTGATGATACTGTTCCATCCGCTTACTTCTTTGTTCAGATCATGCGTTTCTGGGTCAAGGTAGGGTAGTGTGTCTTGTAGGAATTGGTCCTTGTCGAAGGCTTTGAATCTTCTTTGTCCATGTGGTGTGTTTTGTGCCTTGTCGTGTCTTCACTTTTGATTTGTGATTTCTATTTTTATTCTGTAGTGGTCCGACCAGGGGGCGATAGGGGGCGAGAGATTGATGTGCATGGACCAAGAGAAAGACCTCGGTGTGATTGTGTCTGAGGAACTCAAGGTGGCAAAACAGTGTGACAAGGCAGTGGCAAAAGCCAGAAGGATGCTGGGTTGCATACAGAGAGGAATTATTTATTTTATTTTATTTATTTAGCTGTATTTATATCCTGCTTTTCACCGGGTCAAAGCGGTCAATTGGGAGATACATTTAACATGAGGGGATATGACACACATACGCTAATATGTACAGGGAACATGGGCAATGGAGGGTTAAGTGGCTTGCCCAAGACCACAAGGAGTGCCTATAGGACTAGAAATCCCAGTCCCTCTGGCCTGAGATTGCTGTCCCCAGGTGGGACTTGAACCCCCGGCCCTCCGGCCTGAAGTATGTTGTCCTAACCACTAGGCCATATCCTCCTGAATTACCAGCAGAAAGGAAGAGGTACTAATGCCACTGTACAAGTCGCTGGTGAGGCCTCACTTGGAATATCATGTTCAGTTTTGGAGACCATATCTCACAAAGGATATTTAAAGGCTGGAAGTGGTTCAGAGGAAGACGACCAAAATGATTTGGAGCCTGCGTCAGAAGCCTTATGAGAAGAGACTTGAAGACCTAAATATGTACACTTTGGAGGAGAGGAGGGAGAGGGGAGATATGATTCAGACCTTTAAATACTTAAGAGTATTAATGGACAACAGAACCTCTTCCAAAGACGGGGAAGCTGTACAACTAGAGGGCATGACATAAAGCTGCAAGGGGGTAAGCTGAAAGACAATGTCAGGAAATATTTTTTCATTGAAAGGGTGATGGATGCTTGGAATGCCCTCCCGATGGAAGTGGTGGGGCAAACCCAGTGACAGAATTCAAAATGACACAGTGGATCCCTTTATAGCAACAGGATAAAATTAAAATAAGCATAACTATCTCTTATATCTGAACAAATAGGGGTGATTTACACGGAGCGGTGGGTGCACCCCTAAACTAAGGCATGGGAAGAGGTGAACTGTATAGAGCAGCAAGTGCACCTACTCTTGCCGCCTTTCTGGGCAGACTAGATGGACCATACTGTCATATACTATGTTACTATGTAAGTATGCTCTTAATTGTACCATGTACATTTACATACATGGGGTAATTCTATAAGATGTGTTTTATGTGTGTATCCTGGCATATACATGTGAAAAATCCTTTATGAAATTACTTCCTTTTAATATCAGCTAATTAGTTATACTTGATTACAATTATCCTTTATCATAATAAACTATCCCTGTGATATCTACTTAAGTATGTTAAATTATCTAATAAAGATCATGTTTACAGTTACGGTTTATTTCAATTTTATATACTACCTATAGCAGAAGCAGCTAGCTGGTTAACAGATAAATAAGTTAAATACAAATTCTTGCCACTCACTGGGGACAGACAAAACCAGTGAACAGGCCTCAAAGGCCACAGTAAACAGGCACGGAGGGGAAGATAGAGTTAATATTTGTACTTTAACTAGTAGAACAGAGGAGATAGAGACAATTCGAGAGAAAGAGATGAGTACAGTGCAATTACAGGGCATAGACGAGGAGAGCAGGATGTAGTAGATACAAGGATCCTGGAGCATTTTATTCTGCATCAGTGCGGTTTACATTGAACAAACTGAAATTACATTGAACAGGGCATTATAACTTGGAAATAACTATTTTACAGGGAGCATGTATCCCCCTCATCCCTTACAGTCCTCCTCATCCCAACCCCAAACAATAAGTCGAGGAGGTCAGTAGCCGCTAACACACTGATCATCCCGATTGAGTCCACTAAATGCACACAAGCAACCAGGAACAGGGCATTCTCCTTCTATGCCCCAAAGTGTTGGAACAACCTCCCTCCAAGCATCAGATCAATCAGAGATCTCACACAATTCAGGAAAGCCCTCAAGCACCACCTATTCCTCCTATACTTTTCACAACCAAACGCAACCCATCCACACCCCACACCCCAATTCACTCTATCAACGCCCAACACCTTGCAAACCGAATAATACCAACCAAGCAACAGAACCATACCACACAGTACTTTGCATGTGTGACTCTGATCATTAATTCTAATCAAGAATGACGATATGATAATGTAACACTCGAAGACCCAGCTTTAGCCATTTAGTCAAGCCTATCATAGAACTTGTAAACAGTTACTCTGTTACAGCTGTGTTAGTTAATGTGTAAATAGTTCACCCAGTTACAATTCCAAGTTTTTTGATCCTGTTTGATGTAGCACTAGGCATTTCATTGTCTCTTGCAAGAATTGTTCACTGTAAACCGCACTGATAATGAAGAGCGCGGTATAAAAAAGCTTTAAATAAATAAATAAATAAAGAGCAAGAACAGGTCATGGCTTCAAACACTGGAGGAGGACTTGAGGGTAACTTGTCAACCATCCACCCTTGGACAAGGGACATCATGAAACATCACCAAGCACAGATTTCCCATGGATATACTTTTTAAAAATAACACAATGATTCAAATTTTAGTGATGGAACTTTAAATGCAGTCTTAATACTCGTTTTTTTAAAATGCTAAAATATATCCTTAAAAAACGAATGGTGTGCCTTGACACTTTTAGCGCCTTGTCAGTGTGCCGTTAGATGAAAAAGGTTGACATCGCTGCCATAGAAGCTTTATAGGAGATAGATGGGTCTCATGACAAATCTGGTCTCATTAATTTTTTCTTTGAGCTTTCTACAGTTTAAGTCTTTGGGTTTTTGTCAGTTTACTCTGACTCTAGAAAGTGATATATCTCAATCCATAATCATCAAATAAAAAAAAATACACTGGGGAGGAGGGATAATAGGCAGCAGTCAGCATTTTAATTCAAATGACAGCACGGGCATTTAAATGAAAGCATATATTTAATACATTTATATGTATGGTTAGCAGTGTTGAATATACATAGTATATGCTGACCTCTGTTACTGAGCAGGTTTAAACTAGAGGTACTGCTTATTTTGATAGTGGCTGAAAACACTACTCTTTGGATAATACTGCTGATCTGTTCTTCCTCCATCCCTACACTATGGGGGTCATTCCAAATCGCGTTTAGCAGGGATATACATCTGGGTTGGATGTATATCCTCGCTAAACGCCAGGGTGCTGATTCCAGACAAGGAGCTCCCCGCATGTACTGCAGAGATATGCGGGTAGCTCTGGATGGGGGTGGGAGAGGGTGGGTCGGAGGAGGAGTGAGGGCATGGAGTAGGCAGGACACTGACCCTGGACATACAGGGCTGATTCTGTTGTTACTATGTACGTCCAGGATCGGCGATCTAGACAGAGGACTTATTATACCTTGGAGGTGGAATAAGTCCCCCACGACTTCGGTGGCCAGGCCGGCCGGGACCTGGGATGCAGGTGAGCAGGGCAGGGGGTTCCCTGCAGCCCGATTCTGGGCTCAGAAGGCCCAATTGGGGGTTGGGCAGTGGGGAACAGGACATTTGTTGTGGTGCGGGTGATCAGGGCTCCTGCATGGAACCACGGTGTCATGGCGATGGATGCCACGCACCGCGGCTCCACGCAGAATCCCAGGCTGGGCTAACGAGGCAGGATCCAGGATGTCCAATTTTTATTTATTTATTTTCTCTTATATACCGCGCTATTCTGCATCAGTGCGGTTTACATTGAACAAACTGAAATTACATTGAACAGGGTGTTATAACTTGGAGATAACTATTTTACAGGGAACATGGGCTATGGAGGATTAAGTGGCTTGCCCAAGACCACAAGGAGCACCTGTGGGACTAGAAACCCCAGTCCTTCCAGCCCAAGGTTGCTGTCCTCTAGTGGGATTTGAACCCCCGACCTTCCGGCCTGAAGTACCTTGCCCCAACCACTAGGCTACTCCTCCACTCCAATGGGCTGGAATTGAGGCACGCCTGCCTGTCCAGGCCAGTTGCACCTGATTCTAATCCCACAGGGATGTATAGCCCCCATGGGATCAGAATATTGGATGTCCAGACAGGCCGGATGTGCCCCGATCGGAACTGGCCTCAACATGGATAGTGCCAGAGTGCTTAGAGATATTGTGAGCCCGGTTCTATCTGTATAGCTTTTATCTAACTATGGATAAGGAAATTATGGGTAGAATTTTAGAAGCCCTATTCATGCTTGGGACGTCTGAAAATGGGCATAGAGACGTCTCCAGAGTCATTTTAGTAGTGGGCTCTGGAGACGTCCATGTCTGAAAGGGGGATGGTAGAGGTGTGGCTGGGGTGTTCACAGGAACCTGGGCATCACTGCCTGATCTCAGAAACATCCTGCTTATCCGGAGTTGCATTTAAGGTTACATCTGCTCCAGGCAGGAATAAGCCTTGTGAAGGATCTTGTTTTGGCTGAAAAAACATCCAGAGGGTATAGGAAAGATAGCACTCCATCAACCCCAGTACTCAGCACAATTTTGTTGATAGCAGCAGTGGGATTTGAACCCTTGGCTTTCCTGTTCCTAACCCACTACTCTATTAGGCTGTTCTGGGGACATCTATGTAGATGCCCCTGCAGACGTCCATATCAGGCATGGCCACGTTTGTGAAATCACATCTCACCTGGATGTGCTTGCATTTTTTTTCAGACATTCTGGCTTAGACGTCCCAGATTGCACTTGGGCGTCCTTTCTAAAATTCCACTTTATATGTTTACAGGTCACCAGTAAATGTATAACTTCCTTAGAAAAATGATCTGACTGGAGTCAACATTTAGCTAGGGTGGCCAGAGTTTAAAGTGAAATACTGGCCACTGGAGTGGAGGAGTAGCCTAATGATTAGAGCACTGGGGTTCAATTCTCACTAACCCTCCTTGTGGCCTTGGGCAAGTCATTTAGCCCTCCATTGCCTCAGAAAAATCCAAGTTATCAGTGTCCCTGTTTAATGTACATTACCAGGTTTAAGTTACACTGTAAACCGCTTTGATGGAAATGATAAGAAAGCTGTTAACTAAATAAATATACGTGTGAATGGTGACCATGTTAGCACTGTTTAGATTTAGGCTTATTTGTTTATTAGATTTGATTAACTGCCTTTCAAAACAACAACATCAAGGTGGAGGACATTAACAATATCAAAAAGAGATTAAATAACACCAAAATACTGTAAGTGACATTACAATAGACACAACAAAATCTACAAAGCAAGGGAGATACAGTCTGAAGGCTTACAATGCTGTATTTCAATAAAAAAAACAGCAAAGCACCCAATACTAAAGAAAGACTCAACTAGACAAAAATATCACAGCTAAAAAGACAATTTCTGGTATAATCTCTTCCCTAATGGGCCCTTTTCATGCAGATAATATCTGAAGGTTCAATATTGAGCTAGGCTCATTTTCAAAGGGTTATATGTCATGTCGGTGCATAGCCCTCCCTGCCGACCTCTAACCCGGATCTGCAATGCTGCGGTGACAGCATTGAATATCGAGGGATCGTCCCACACACCGGAAGCTGCCGAAGCTAACCAGGCAGCAGCGATATTCCTCGCCTATTTTTTTGGTGCAGAGGCCATTTCACAAATGTGGATTCCCTGGATTACACGGCCTCAGAACCGGGTACTTGGACGTGCCAGCAGAGGTATTTCAGAAGGGGGACAACTATGATATGAGACATTTACATCCCACCTGCCAGTTCAAATACTCAGATGTGCTGTGACAAGCCAGTAATATGTTTGGAGATTTTATTTACGCTCAGGTTTCTTCAGGCAGAAAATAGTAACTGTGGCAATGTAAGTGTATTATACACTTTCCCCTGGAAGAGTTATATCCATGATGTGAGCACTTTTTTTAATCTTATTCATTGTCTGGAGCAGGTATTTGCATGGACATCTCAGCAAGCAGGGCCAGACGTGCTTGTGACATTCGGAAATCACACCGCAATGTGCATTTCTCTTACTCCAGCCAGAGCATGCCTCTACCATGCCCCCATGCTACGTGGGTGTTTGCGCTGGGGACATCTGCGTATATATCCTGCTTTCTAAAATAGGCCTGTGGTTGTGTCCATGGTTTCGGACATCTACCTCATGAATAGAGCTTGATCCAGATGTTTTCCTCTCCATTCTCAAAGAACTTAGAAATGTTTCTCTAGGAATGGTCTACCTTTTTGTATTTATATGAATGGCTGTAATATCCCATGATATTTGGCAGGTCTTTCACTGTCTTTTTCATGTACAATTAAAGCTTTATCTCAATGCCTGCATTATTATGCTTTATCATATGATAAGCAGCTGAGTCCTAAATATTTGTCATAGCCTATTTTTGAATGTTCAGATTTAGTAGCTATCATGGTAATACAGTACTTTTAAGATAAGATAAAACAGAACAAATCGGTGCAATGTTTGACCAAATGTATTGCCTTTTCATACACATCCCTATAGTGTCACCAGTGATCTATTACCTTCAATCTTCTTCCATTGTAGATACTGTTGCAGGAGTACATTCAATGAACAATGGGAGTTTAGGGCCTTTGAAAACTGAGATTCATTTTTTTCATTATTTTGTTGTTGAACGAAGCATCTGTAAATGATTAAAGTATCTGAGAACTCTTAAAGAGAAGGACCTTTGCATTTTTACTTTGTAGTTTATGGTCCTTTCTCTTTAAGGAGGCATGCAAAAGACATTGATATGATAGAACATGTGCGAAGAGCCAATGTTTATATCAGCTTGCAACAAATGTGCTTAATGCAGAACTGTAGCTAGACATTGTAACACCCAGGACATGCAAACATATTTGCGCCCACCCAATACACCTGGATCCCTGCTCCTTTCCCCTGCAGCCCCTCCATTCTGGTCTTCAGCCCTCTCCCCCCCCCCCCCCCCCGCTTCCTTGTTCCTCATCCTGTAGGCTAGGAGCACTCTTCTTGATCTCTCATTTGCAGCTGGCATGTATTTATATTTCAGGGGGGTGGGGTTTGCCCTCCCTGGCCCCCAGTAGGGTTTTGCTCCCTGAACAGCTACTCCTTTTGCTGAACCGTAGTTTTAGCCCCAGCTAAACTGAAGAGATCGTTCCAATAAGAAAATGCCAAGTTCTAAGAAATATATTAAAAACAAATACTTTCAACATTTTACTTGCGGGATCAAGATTTCGACACATAATATGCTAATAATGCCTTTTAAAATGTTATGTAGATCGGACTAAACTGTGTCATGTAACATTCAAAAGCCTTCAGAAGGCTCATACAAAAATGCATGAGCTGATGAAGTGTTTACTTTCTATTGATCTGGATAATGCAGTCTGAGAAATGAAAGCGTTTCATGTGCTAGTGGAAAGCAGAGAACACATACTATTGATAAATTATGAGAAAAACAAAGAGAACGTGATTAGAAGTGGCAAATCGTGATGACGTCATATATATAGCAGAATGAAGTAGAGAAATGTGATAGAGGTGGAGAGATGTGTGATTGTACAGACAAGAAGATGCAAATATAAGATGAATGATATTGCTGAGAAAGGAAAGTAATGATGATGCCATTGTGATCTCAGCAAGAGTAGATGACTTGGGGAACTAAAAGCAAATTGGATAATATAGACAGTAAGGATAATATGATTCCAGTGCTGCTCTATGACTGCAATATGCTTCCAAGAAAACATTGGACTAATCTGTCAGAGCAATGCTGGAAATGATGCCTGGAATAGGTAAGTCAGTGTCTTCCTCCTGGCTGAGCTTGAGTTGGTTTGGAGGCTTCTGGGGGATCAGCAGGTAACATGAGAAACCATTTTTAAAGACATCCAGTTGAATGGAGCAGAGATAGGGGGTTGAAGGCCCCTTGCTAAATTTGGAAGTCCTGGCAGGTAAAAGGGGAAACTGCAAAGAGGAACATTTTACCACCTCTAGGCAAACCTTTCATTTTTATTTTATTTAGTATTTAGCTCCAGGGCAAGTGCAAGGACTGAATGCGCCTTAGGAGGGTCCTCCATCCTGCTGCCCACCCCCCTCCCGTACCCACTGACACCTCTGGCAGCACTCTTCAGGGCCGACAGTGACAGCAATTACCCCTGAAAACACGACACAGCACTTACCCTCTGCCCCCAAGACTGTATCACAAATTTATTCTATTCATTCTACCACTTTGGCGCTCCCTCAGCCATAGATGTCTGGTTTATACAAGCAAGGATTGAGTACCACCATCGGGTCCTGCTGCAGAGAACTCACTCGCAGCATAGATCAACGGATGTCTTCCACAGTTGTGTGAAAACCGACAGCTGCTTGGGGACCTCTGGGGTAGCTTTGCCATCTTTGGAGCCATATTCGAAAAGTTAAAGCCTGGGAAGGAAAAACGCTGTCGCACCACATCAACCACTCACTGCCACCTTGGTCACAGTCCATCCAATATGAATGACTTTATTCCGGTGTGGCTCTGTGTGCCTGTCCTTACTGTGCCTATGTGATCTTTATGATCTGCATGTGTCCACGCCTAGTGGGTGGGGCCTTCCAAGACAGGTCATAGGCCTGTTGGCATGTATTGGCCAGTCTATGACTATGGCTCAACATTTGCACACATCTCCATGTGCCACAACCTGAGCATCCTTGCACCCTTGCCATGTGTCAACCCTGTCTGGCTGGTTCCCCTAAACAAATGGATAATCCTGCTTTGGCATGGGCTGAATCAGCAGTGTGTTTATGTATATGTAAATCTGTGGGGTGGTGGGTAGGACTGCTCCTTGGTAGGCTGCAGATATGTTCACGGCAGTGCCCTCATATTTGGGGCAGCAGGGTTGGTTATCCTGACACCTTGTTCTGCTTCTCCTTCGACTGTTTGGCACACTCAGTGGTTGTACCCATCTGATTACCATTCCAGTGACTCCCATTTTGTTTGTGGGCCTCATGGCATATCTTACCTTGCTATTACTATGTTTGCTTGGCTTGTATGTGTGTGCCCGCTATCCTGGCTAGGTACTGCTTATTCATTTGGATTTCTGAGTGTATGTGGCTGCAGGGATCACTTGCATTGCTTTGATTGCTGCTGCTCCTTATTGACCCTCAGAGGATAGTGCCCTAAGTGACATCCACATCTTGTCTGCTGTTTGATCCAGTCCTATGTGCCCTACCTTCCTGCCTGCATACTGGTGCCTGCCAGGAGCTGGGTGTCCCTCTGTGAGATGTGCCTATTGGTATGCAATGGTTGGCTCACCTAGCTAGGTTCATGTGGATGCTCTCCCAGACCTTCTTTTCTGCAGCATGTGGTGGCCTGCACTATCCTGGTGGGTACAGGACCTCTTCATTGGCAAGCATAAGCCTGCATAGCATCAGGGTTTCAGACATGGAGAAACTGGCTGCCTGGTGGCCATCAAGGAAAGGGGCTTGTGGCTTTGAATTTAGGATTATGTATGTTAGAACTGGTTGTGGGGATAAGGGGCACAGCACTGGCTATTAGGGATTAGTGGTAAGATAGATATGTTGAATTTTTAAATTGAGATGGGCAGAGGCTCCTCTGCTCTTAACAACTCTTTGTTTTGGGTCTCTTAGCATGGGGGAAGATGAACTAAAGTAAGAATTTGATGGGAACATATGCTCTCTGCTTATTTATACTTCCGGGAGATGTGTACTAAAGTGCAATAAGCAGTTAGTTCCTGAGCATTAAAAACAGCTGCACAACTACCAATAGCATGGTGGCATTAAGGACACCTGCTCAGCCAGCAGAAGGTAGTGTGGCCTCTGTAAAAAACAAAACAAAACCTTCTTGAGGTGCTGAAACTCAATCATCACTGAGCACATAATGCCTTGATGACCACCAGTCACCCTATCAGAAACCCACAAATGACAAATTCCCACCTGATCATAACCCCCTGTTGACAGCTCCTCTACCGCATTACACCCTCCGCCCCCCCCCCCCCCATGAATCCTTCCATTCAATGAGAATCCTCAGTGATAGTCCTCCAGCTAGTGGATTCCCATCCACTATTGGCATCTTACTTTCCAGGTTCAAAATGGCAGCTATGACACCTAGTGGTAGTTTCTTGGTACTACCACTAGGGGGTCAATCTGCCAAACAAGGAAGAATTTCCCTTATTTGGCAGATTGACCTCTAGTGGTAGTACCTTGGGACTACTACTAGGAGTCATGGCCACCAAATTGAACCTAGGCAGTAATGGGGAGAAAACAGAGGAGGAGGATCTGCCCCATTCACTAGGCTATCAGGGCTACCCTGGGTCAGAAGAGATGGGTAGGCTGGTGTAATAGTCTTGTGGGGGTGTTGATCAGGGGCTGTCATTTGAGGGGGCAGAGGCAGAAGCAGCATAATGTCTGTTTGATTAGGGAGGCTCAAACTCTGCCCTAACTCCACCTTGACTCCGCTCCAAGTTCAGCCCTAACTCCACCTGCTCTGGCTGTTCTCTTCTGGTCGTGGGAGTGGGATCCCTGTGGCCAGAACAGGAGGAGAAAGCCACTATCACAGCCTCAATGCAGGTTGTAAATTTTGTTTGGGCCAGGATCCACGTGGCCCATCTCGTTCCAACACCTATGGGAGGGGGGTTCTGATTAGGTGAGGGCTGTCTTTCATGGGGGTTCTAATCAGGTTAGGGGCTGTTATTTGGAGGGTTATGTGCTCAGGGAAGATTGGGTTTCAGCCCATAAGCACAGGTCTTTTTATTGGTTAGAGCTGAGGCCTGCATTACATGCCTTGGCAGACAGAGCAGGTGCATCTGTGCTGTGTGCCGATGCATGTAATACAAGCCCATGCAGTAAGTGTGTGAACTAATTGCAGGGCATTTTCTGACCAGGCACCGATAGCACACAGCCTTTACACTTACCACATGTTAATTTTTGTTCCTAAGACATAATAAGGGCAAACACTGCACTTTTGTGAACATCCCCCTAAGTATATTGATCGTTATTTCAGAATTTAATGTGTACTAAAGTTAGTGTGCATATGTTTTAGCACACTTTTAATACACAGTCTCTCTAATACGTTACGTGTAATGCTTCATTACATGAATATATTGTATCTCTTAAATTCTCAGGTAATGCATTAAATAAAGATCTATTCTTGAATAAGTGGGATTACTTCATTACTTCTGTATGCTATTGCAAGTCTTTGATTGTGCTAGGGACCCCAGGAATGTCCCAAATACTTCCTCAGTCAGAGCATTCTCCATATGCTGATTCAGAGAAGGCAAAGCAATTTGTCCGACTCTCAGTTTGCACTGTTGGCATTATTTGGGCTGCAATTTTCTCTTTTATGTACCTTATTGTAAAGCTCCATACTTTTTAGTTTTGATTTATCAATAATACAGCATTCTACAGTCCCTGCATTTATTTATAGCTGAATCTTTTTGCCAAGTAACATTTTTTTTAACCAACATATAGTTTTGGTGTACAAGTCAAAAACAGTTTGTACTCATTGGCAGTTACCTTCTGGACCAATATGTTCAATGCTCTGAATAGCTGGCTGCGCTTCTTGGGAAAGCACTCTCTCCTACACAATGCAGCAGCTTTTACAACATACAATTAGTTGTTTCTTTCAACAATAGTATAAACGGATACTCATGCACTGTACTACAAATGTACAAAAGAAAAATAACATACGTATAGCTCATTTGTTGCACAATATTATTTTTCATACACAGTGTTCTGAATTTTTCACATTATGGGATCTATTTATTAAGATGTATTATTTATCACAATTAGTTGTGTTAAAGGACATTTAACATGAGCTAAATGACATTGAATTACATTATGCAACTTTAATTTGTGTTAAATGTTCTACTTTATAGCTTCATTGCATGTCCCCTAGTCTTTGTACTTTTTAAAGTTGTGAACAACCAATTTATATTTATTCTAGAAACTAGAGAAAAGGGCTGATGGTTGGAAGAAAACAAGTTCAGACTGTCACCTCCAGCAAAGGCATCACAGTAATGTTGAAAATCGAAAGAGACATCATCTTAACTTACACATCGATAACTAAGGGGAAGAGAAGTCAGGAATGGCAAAATACAAATAAGACAACCAAAGATTGCTGGAAGGCAATGAATAAAAATGCTCATAGTCTAGGAAAAAAAGCTCCTGACCTGGAAGCCCTAATGGTGGAAATGGATTTGGACATTCTAACCATTATGGAAACATGGTTCAATAAGTCTTATGAATAGGATATCAATATACTGTGATGTTCATTGTAAACCACCTTGATAAACCTGAAAGGTGATATATAAAAAATGCCAAATAAATAAATAAATAAATACCTGGCTTAATCTATTTAGGAGGGACAGAGAGGGCAGAATGAGGAGTAGCCCTTTATGTCAAAAAACAATATTAAAGCAGCTGAAATGCAGGGGCTGTAGGGAAAAAAAAGTGCTGTGGAACATTTTGGAAAGAGATGGTACTACCATCCACATTGGTGTAGTCTGCAGACTTCAAGTTCAAACAGAAGAAATGGACATACCTTGATAAAAAGATATTGCAAAACAGTTAATGAAAGGAGAAGTAATGATACTGGGTGAATTTTAATTTACAAAATGAGGATTGGAGTATTCCATCTGCAAATCTGGAAAGAAGTAGAAAGATCGTGAATGCTTTAGAGGAGACTTTGCTCAGACAACTGGTGATGGAACCCACCATGGAAGGATCAACGCTGAATCTAGTACTCATCAAATAAGATAGTGTATCTAATGTCTACGTGAGTGCCCACTTGAGCAGCAGTGACCACCACACTGCTCTATGGTTTATTCAGTACTTTAAAGAAAAGTAGTTTATAATATCTAAAATAAATGTTAGAAAAAAATGCATCAATTTGAGACAGGAAAGAATAAAAGACAGGAGATTCTTCACAAGCTAACATTATCCAGTGGCCCTGTCACCTAGTCCCGAAAGCCTCATGTATCTTGAAGCCTGTCTTGAACTTACTTTAAGATGATTCCAGCTGCAGCTATGGGGAAGGCTATTCCATACAACAGGTACTTTGAAGAAGGTGGCGTACTGCCTGGCGGTCTCAAAGATATTTAGGGATGTCTGTATGTAACACCTTATAGAAACATAGAAACATGATGGAAGATAAAGACCATATGGCCTATGCAGTCTACCCTTCCATACCAACTACTAAGCTTTACAGTCCTTTTTTTCTTTTAGCAATCTTCTGTGTTTGTCCCATGTTTTCTTGAATTCAGATACAGTTTATGTCTCTACTACCTCAACTGGGAGATTATTCCATGCATCTACCATTCTTTCCATAATGAAATATTTCTGCAAATTACTCCTGAGCTTATCCCTTTCACCTTCATCCTATGCCCCCTCATTGCAGAGTTTTCTTTCAATTGAAGGAGGCTCTCCTCTTGTGCATTTAAGCCACAGAGGTATTTGAACAACTCTGTTATATCTCCCCTCCCCCGTCTTTCTTCCAAAGTATACATATTGAGATCTTTAAGCCTGCCCCATAAGCCTTATGATGAAGCCTACTGACCATTTTGGTAGCCATCCTCTGCAATGATTCCATCCTGCTTATATTCTTTTGAAGGACCCTGTAAGAGACAGGGAGCCAATGGTCTTGGGTAAGAAGAGGGTAGCATGGTCATATTTTTGAGCATGTGAATGACCATATTTTGTACTGAGAGCAGCTGATTCATGAACGGATGAGAGGGAAAGACATTTTGGACTTAGTCCTTAGTGGAACACAAGATCTGATGCAAGAGATAAGGGTGTTGGAGCCACTTGGCAATAGTGATCATAGAATGATCGTGTTTGATTTAATAAATGTAGGAAGGATGGCAAGGAAATCCATAGTACTACCTTTTAACTTTCAAAAGGGAGACTATGATAAAATGAGGAAAATAGTTAAGAAAAACTAAAAGGAGCAGTTGCAAAGGTTAAAGAGTTATATCAAGCATGGGTGTTGTTTAAAAATACTATTGTGGAAGCCCAGACCAGCTGTATTCCACACTTTAAGAAAAGTGGAAGGAAGTCCAAAAAACTGCCAGCATGGTTTAAAGGTGAGGTCAGAGAAGCTGTTGTTGCCAAAAAAAACATCTTTCAGGAAATGGAAAATGGAGTCAAATGTCGAAAACTGGAAACAACATAAACACTGGAAAGTTAGATATAGAGGAAACTATCCTAGACAACATTAAGGAATGGAATATGTCTGTCTCATAGTGTTTTTTCATATGTCCTGCTTGTTTCGTGAGATTTATTTT
This sequence comes from Ichthyophis bannanicus, assembly GCA_033557465.1. Lineage (NCBI taxonomy): Eukaryota > Metazoa > Chordata > Amphibia > Gymnophiona > Ichthyophiidae > Ichthyophis > Ichthyophis bannanicus. Next base: position 1,609,078,694 of record CM066031.1, read on the forward strand.
TAAGACATCCTTAATGTTGTCTAGGATACTTTTGTAACTATCAGCTGCCGTTCTTCTATCTGTCTGCGAGTATTCTGTATTTAACTTCGAAATCTATACACGATGAATACTTTTCTGGCAATAAACTATACAAGCTCTTTTTTGAGTACAACTTGCTCCTACTTTGCTTATGGGCTTTTATAATTTGGAATTTCTAATAGCATTGCCAATTACTAACCTCTACATTAATTTAGGAAATTTATGCTGTCATTTATTAGATTTTAGCAATACATTTATGCGTTTAGTTCTTTTATTTATTGCTCCTCTTAATGGCCAATTTATTTATTTCCAGTTTTTAGCGTACCACGTGACAGATTCAAGGTACCCTTTTACTTTTTCCTGTAATAACGTCCTCCTCATCTCTCTCTTATCGTTTATTATTTTTACCATATGTTCTTACTTTTACCATATGTTCCTATTTTTATCATATATTCTTGTCCTTTTATATATTTTTTAATGTTTATGGTTAATGTAATATTCTTTATGATATTTAGGATTATAGTAATTCTTATAATTTTACCCATATTTATTGTTTTATGATACTTTATTGATATTTATAAACCTATATCTTTAATATTTGTATTTGTGATTAAGGTCTTATTAAAGGTATGTTTAATTTATTAATTTATGTTTTTAAATGTTCATATTTGTTGTTATTTTTTTGAGGTGTGCTCTTTTTAAAGACCCCCTGTGGAAGGCTTTGTGGCCGAAACGCGTTGGGGGACAATAAAAAAGACTCTTCACCTGTAGAATTGTCGTCAGTCCTAGTGTACCTGCTTGGTTAGGGATGTTACCCATGACAGAAATGGCATTTAAAGGTGATGCCACAGAAGAATAGAAGGAAATATTGATATACTGGGAAAATGTATTATAACTATTTGATAAACTGAAGAGTAGCAAATCACCTGGACCAGATGGTATGCATCCAAGGGTATTGAAAGAAATGAAATATGAGATTGCAGAACTACTAACAGTAATGCGCAAACTAGTATTAAAATCATCTGCAATACTTGAAGATTGGAGGATAGCCAATGTAATGCCAATTTTTAAAAAGGGTTCCACAGGTGATCCAGGAAACTACAGACTGTTGAGTCTGACATCAGTACCGGGAAAAATGGTAGAAACCATTATAAAGAACAAAATTACTGAACATGTAGATGGTCATGGCTTAATGGGAGACACTCAACATGGCTTTAGCCAAGGAAGGTCTTGTCTTAATAATCTGTTATGTTTTTTTGAAGGTGTGACTAAACAGGTAGGCAAAGGTAACTCAGTTGATATTGTGTATCTGGATTGTCAGAAAGCCTTTGACAAGGTCCCTCATGAGACATTCTTGTCGAAATTAAAAAGTCATGGGATAGGAGGCAGTGTAATATTGTGGATAGGTAACTGGTTAAAAGATAGAAAGCAGAGAGTAGGGCTAAATGGCCAATTTTCCCAATGGAGAAAGTGAATAGTGGAGTACCCCAGGGATCTGTACTGGGTCCGCTGCTTTTTAAGATATTCATAAATGACCTGGAAATAGGAATAATGAGCGAGGCAATCATATTTGCCGATGACATAAAATTATTCAAAGTTGTTAAAACCCCCAAAAATTTCAAGAAGACCTTAATAAATTGGAAGACTGGATATTCAAATGGCAGAGGAAATTTAATTTGGAGAAGCAAAGTTATGCACCTAGGAAAGAACAATCCAAACTATACATGATGCAAGGTTCCATATGAGGAACCACCTCCTAGGAAAAAGATTTAGGCATCATCATGGATAGCACATTGAAACCCTTGCCCAGTGTGTAGCAGCACCCAAAAAAGGCAAATAGAATGTGAGGAATTATAAGGAAAGGAATGGAGAATAAAACAAATGATATTATAATGCCTCTATATTGTTCCATGATATGACTGCACCTTGAATATTGTGTGCAATTCTATTTATTGCATTATTAGAGAAGGTAAAGGCGTCTCTAACCCTCCTACGAAGATTGGAAAAGCGCTGGAGGAAATCACGTACCAGCAGTGACCAAACAGCATACATCCAACTCCTACACACACATCGCAAGGCTGTCACCGACAAGATGAAACAACATCACACAGACACTCTGAAACGTTCATTAAACAAGCCGCATGACCTCTTCAACCTGGTCAAATCTCTTGCCAAAGAACCGACTCCGGAGCGCACAGGATCTATACACCCACAGGAGTATGCCGTCTTTATGCAATCAAAATTATGCAAAACTGACAAGATGGTTATACCGGACCCCCCTGATTCTCAAGTATGCGCAACATATCTATCCACCTTCACCACACCATCCAAGAGAACTATCGAAGACACCATCGCTACCATAAATACTTCCACCTCATACTCAGACCCATGTCCAGCATTCTGGATAAAAGATCTGCGATCCGACCTTGCCCCAATCTTAACCAAAATGATAGGACTATCATTGAGCACAGGGTCGTTCCCATCCACGCTCAAACAGACCTCCGTCAGACCGCTGCTCAAGGACATCAAATTAGATCCTCAAAAGGTCGAGTCCTACAGACCTATTTCTAGTATTCCGATGCTCGCTAAAATCGTTGAAAAAATAGTCTACAGGCAGCTACAAGATCATGTGGACACCAACGCACCTCTAGATCCATCGCAACACGGATTCAGAGAATCACACGGAGTAGAAACACTACTCACTACTCTTTTCAACACCATAATATCAGGCATTGACAACTCACGTACAGGCTTCGCACTCATCTTCTTGGATATTGCCGCAGCCTTCGACTCAGTCTGCCATGAGATTCTCCTGATTCGGCTAAGGGAGAAAGGCATCATCGAAACAGCTCTGGAGTGGTGTAGGTCTTACCTGTCTGGAAGATGGCAACACGTACGAGCAAATGGAACCACATCCGAGCCATTCCTACAGAGCCAAGGAGTCCCTCAAGGATCCTCACTGTCTGCACTTATGTTTAACATCTATATCCAACCCATTTGTAACATCATTAGATCGTTTAACGTGAGTTGCATGATTTACGCAGACGATGTACTAATGTACCTGCCAATATCCCTGTAATGCCCAGATCTCACCCCACTAACTAAGTGTTTCAACGCAGTATCCGAATGGCTCCTCTCCCAAAATCTGCGCATCCAACATAAGAAAACGGAGGTCCTGTTCATCTCTAGAAACCCTGAGTTTACACCACCTAATCATTTGGAAGTAGATAACGCCAAGCTGCAAGTAAAATCAGCCATACGGTATCTCGGAGTCACATTGGATCAAAACCTCAATATGAAGCAGCACATAGCAAAAACAGTAAGAGCGATCTACTTCAAGATCAGATCCCTTAGACACATACGCCCCCTACTCGAGCTGAGCGACTTCCGCACCATTTACCAAGCTCTCATCATCCCTCATTTTGACTATTCAAACGCCATCCTACAAGGACTCCCTCAGGCAACCTTACATCCCTTACAACTCGCAATGAACAGTGCAGCGCGAATCCTCTTCGGAGCACCAAGGAGAGAGCATATCACACCCCTCCTGATGCAGCTGCACTGGCTCCCCATTCAAGCCAGGATTAGCTTCAAGACCTTAGTGATGACATTCAAGGCCATCAACGGGCTTTCCGCCTCCTCAGTATGTGACCTCATACAACCACCCACACCCAACAGGATAAGAAGAACCACCGCAGCCAACATGCTAGCAATACCAAAAGCCATGACAAGATGCTCCATATCAACTTCAAATACAGCCTTCAGTCTGAGCGCCCCAAGCCTATGGAACTCCCTACCACCACACATCAGAGCTATCCCCAACTTGAGCCAGTTCAGGAAGGCCTTAAAACAACTCCTCTTTATTAGATACCTTATAGACTCCCCCGAACCACAGCCACCAGGTATGACCAACTCACAATAACTCCATCCCACATGCATACAGTTACCTATTTCAATGTTTCACACATGTAGATAGTTTTCCCCTGTTATCCAAGTTGATTGCTCCTGTTTATTGTAATGACCTGACTCTTGTTTATTGTCGGATACTGTTAGTTTTATGTAAACCGCGCTGATCGCAAATAGTGCGGTATATAAGAAATGTAAATAAATAAATAAAATAAATAAATAAATAAAATGGTAAAGATGATGGAGGAATACCCCTATGAGGAAGTGCTAAAAAGGTTAGGGCTCTTCAACCTGGAAAAGAGATGGCTGAGGGGAGATATGATAGAGGTCTTTAAATTAATGAATGGAGTGGAATGGGTAAATGTAGATTGATTGTTTGCACCATCAAAATATAGAAAGACTAGGGGACATGCAATGAAGCTACAGGGTAACCTATTTAAGACTAATAAGAGAAAATATTTTTTCACTCAATGCATAATCAAACTCTGGAATTCGTTACCGGAGAATGTAATAAAAGCTGTTAGTATGGCTGGGTTTAAAAAAGTTTTGGACAAGTTCCTAGAGGAAAGGTCCATAAACCATTATTAAAGGAGACCCTGGAAATCCACTGCCTGTCATAATACAATCATTATGGAATCTGTGTCCTTCGGGGAAACTGCTAGATACTTGTGACCTACATTGGCTACTGTTGGAAACAGGATACTGGGCTTGATGGACTTTGGTCTGACCCAATATGGCATATCTTATGTTCTTATGAGATCATAAGAATGAAGGTCAATATAAATGGTGTTATAATAGTCTAGTTGCAAGATTGCAAGACTTTGTGTGACAGTGGTAGCATACTAGAATCTAGAAAAGGGCACAAGGCTTGACAGAGACCGACTTGGATTAAGTGACGATTATGGAGACATGGTTAGTAAATTATTGGAAAGGCTACTAAAATAGTGAATAATGAGGTTTATGGAGTCCAGTGGATTACAGGATCAGAAGCAGCATGGATTCACCAGAGGCAGGTCTTGTCAGACAAATCTGATTGATTTCTTTGGCTGGGTGACAGGTAGATGGACCAAGGGAGAGCACTAGATGTGTTGTGTTTAGATTTCAGTAAAGCCTTTGACACCGTTCCACACAGGTGACTTATAAACAAACTGAGCATCCTAGGGATGGACCCTAAAGTTACTGCTTGGGTTAGAAATTGGTTGGATGGGAGGCGACAAAGAGTACAAGTAAATGGAGCTCACTCTGAGGAGAAGGATGTTACCAGTGGTGTGCCCCAGGGATCTGTCCTTGGTCCGATTCTTTTTAACATCTTTGTTAGTGATATTGCAGAAGGGCTGTTGGGTAAGGTTTTCTTGTTTATGGGTGATACCAAAATCTACAATAGACACCCACGAAGGAATTGTTCTACAAATTTTAAAAAATTGCTTGCTTCAGAAATTAAATCTGCTATTTCTTAATGAATTTGATGCGCTGAATTCAAATATGATAGTGAAATTGGTCAATTAGCTCCTGTTTCTATGATATGTTGAAGAATTTATATTTTACCTCTATGTATGGTGAAAATCGAGCCTAAATCCTTAGATGTAATTACTTTAATTAGTGCTGCCAGCAAACACACCTTCACAGTGGCGTAACCTAAGGTGCCGCATAAGGCACCCTAGAAGACATTCCATAGGGCACATTATAAAGTGCGCTGTCTGCCAAGGCACCCTATAATGTCCCCTATAGGACACCTTATACGGCACCTTATAAGGTGCTTTATAGGGCACCATATAAGGCACCTTATAAGGCGCTTCATAGGGCACCATATAAGGCACCTTATAAGGCGCTTCATAGTGCTAGCAGTGTGGGCTGTGGAGGGTGTTTGCAGCCACCACACACTGGATAGACAGACACACCCTCCCCATACCTATGCCAGCATTGTGCAACTATAGAGGTGTTTGGCAGCCCTGGCCACCGCACCAGTCCTGGGCACAGTGCAGGCATGTCTATGGTACGCAATACTGTTGGGGTCACTCCCCAGGGTGGTAAACACTGTCAGACACAAGACCTGTAGCACATTCCACAGACATCGGAAAGGTTGCTATGATGCAGCTCAATCAGCAAATTGTGCTTAACTTTGGAATTGCTATCTGCCAGTAATCATAGCAACTGTTTGATAGATGTTTACCGTATTCCCAGGTTTAAGGTGGCATTGCCAAGGTATGCAAGTACTAGTATTGGGAGATGCACGCAGGGCCCAACATCCTGCCGCTCCAGGAGGCATTGGATAATGGAGCCTGTGGGTGCGGGTGTGTCTGCCCCTGTTGGCCACTGCTTTAGGGCAGAGGTTCCCAACTCCAGTCCTGGTGGGCCAAACACTGTTCGGGTTTTCATGCTGTCCCTCATGAATATGCATGAGATACATCTGCATACCATGGGGGCGGCGCATAGAAATGCAGCACAGGCATCTTTATTAGAGGCAGCATGGAACCTGGATGGTGTTTGGCCCTCCAGGACTGCATTTGGGAGACTCTGCTCTAGGTAATGCACACGTTTATGGTGTCTTTGCTCTGTAGGGTAAAATGTAGGTGTTTTGGGCATGTTTACGTCATCTGCAATAAAGGTTCTGTCTGTATTAGCACGTTTTAGTAGTGGGTAAAACATGGGGACTGGGTTGTCAGGAACCACAGCTGGGACTTGAACCTGTGACCTTCTGCTTCAGAATACACTGGTTTTGTGCACTGCACCACTGTGTTGTCACAGAGTCAGGGCATTTCCTGGTGATACCATGACTGTTCGTCAGACAGGGCCTGTCTGTTGCAGTGCATGGCTAGGCACAGGGCTAGGCCACGGTCTGCTCTGGGCAGCTGCCACTGCCCCCTCCACCACCAGTATCCCTCTGCCACCATGCTGACATGCCCTTCTGCTGGTGGTGCTGGTGGAGCGCAGTCTCAGGCCATCCAGTGTGCGGGTAGGCGCCTGCCTATGGTGCGGGTTCTGGGGTAGGGGTGCCTGCATAGGTGTCCACGCTTTCCCCTAGCACCGCCTGCCTATGTTCCGTGCCCTTGGGGGTAGCTGCTGGGTACTATCCCCTGTGACACTGTGGGAAACACAGTCGTGCCCATGTTGGGCCTTCAGTAGCTGCTGTCTGGCTGCTCTGCTGTTTCAGCATTCATATGGGCCACCTAGGCATCACCCTATTCCGCACTGTGGCCCAGCTGCACCACAGCATGTGCCGCCTGCGGCCCTCTGTATCCCCTTTTCCGGCATCTGTCCAGTTGCCCGTTCCAACATGCCCACCCTGCTGTTGTGGGACATGTGCAAGTCATAGGACACCTGTCCAATAACAAAGGAAAGCCATGATCAGCGCTATTTCACTGTGGGTTCATTCACCTTGTATGGGGACGGAGCATAGACCCTTCCACGATTAATATATTTTTTTGGAGCTTTCTCGGGGGTGGGGTTTTGATGTTTCCCTTTAATATCCCTATTGGCCAGCTTGGTTATGTTATTTTCCAGTTTGTTGAGGTCATTTTCAATGTTTATGTGCCCTTTTGTTCTGTGCACATGTATCACACATCACTTTTTGTAGGTTTCCCTGCCTATGCTGTACATTGCTGACACTTAAATGGTTTCTCTCCCCTGCAAATGTGCATCTAACGGCAGGTTTTCAATCGCGTTAGGATTCAGCTCTTCAGATCAGCGTGTTAGTGTGAATGGAGCCTCTCCCCACCCACACTCCGCCCACTGACCCCTTCTCTCCGCCCTCTCTCCACCTTCTGCGGTGTTTTACCACGCTGCGGAACGTCTACGATCGTTAAGTAACGTTAACGTGCGTTATGAGACGTTAATGATCGTTAACGTCTCATAACATGCCTTAACATTACTTAACGATCGTTAACATTACATAACGTGCGTTATGTAATGTTACCGCAGTTTAGTAAACATACCCCATAGTTCATAAACGTACTTAGAAGATACAGAGGAGTAATTATGTCTGCAATTTAACTTTCATTAAGAACATTTGTAAGTACATTCTAGCAAGTTTTGTTCTCATTTAGTGGCTTCACGACTCTTCCTGATCTGTTTCTTGTACTGAAGCAATGGAATATCCCTTGTCACTGTCCAGCAGTAGTCTGCAAGCATTGATGGACTCCATTTACCCTGATACCTCTTTTCCATGGCTGCAATGTCTTGTTGAAATCATTCTCCATGTTCATCACTTACTGCTCTGCAATTTTGTGGGAAAAAATCTAGATGAGAGTGTAGAAAATGAATCTTTAAGGACATGTTGCAACCAAGGTTTTTGTATGCCTTGAGAAGATCTCTCTTGGTAATTATTTGCTTTGTTGTTTCCAAGAAAATTTTGTGTCACTGATTCAATTGCTATCCATGCAGCCTTTTTCTTTCCACGCAATAAGCAAAACAATTTGTCATCTTGAAGAAGTGCACGAATCTGAGGGCCTACAAAGACTCCTTCCTTAACTTTGGCATCACTCAGTCTAGGAAATTTACCACTAAGATACCTGAAAGCAGGTTTAGTTTTATGCATCGCCTTGACAAAGTTTTTCATTAGTCCCAACTTGATGTGCAAGGAAGGCATCAAAATCTTGTTGCTATCTACAAGTGCTGGAAACAGAACATTTTTGCTTCCAGGATCCAGTGACTGATGGAGTGGCCAGTCCCTTTTGACAAAATGACAGTCTCTAGCACGACTATCCCATTCACACAGGAAGAAGCGGTACTTGGTGTATCTACCCTGAAGACCAAGCAAGAGGGCGACCACTTTGAAGTCACCACAAATTGACCATAGATGTTGATCATAGTTTATACATTTCAAAGGTTGTTTCATATTGTCATAAGTTTCTTTCATAAAAACTGCATGGCCAATAGGAATTGATGGTAGCAAGTTGCCATTATGCAGCAATACAGCTTTAAGACTCGCTTTGGATGAATCAATGAAAAAGCCTCCAATCATCTGCATTGTAATGGATACTGAGAGCTGCCATTAAACCTTTTACGTTGTTGCATGCAGCAAGATCACCTTCTTTGAAAAAGAATGACACCAAGTCTTTCTGACAGTCCCGGAAAAAAGAAATTTGAATGTCACCAGCCAGAAGATTCCACTGCTGTAGTCTGGAACCTAAAAGCTCAGCTTTATTCTTCGGGAGATCCAAATCCCTGACAAGGTCATACAATTCACCTTGCGTTATGAGGTGTGGCTCATTAGCAGTGGCCAGAAGAAACTCTGGGTCACGTGAGGTTGACAGTTCATGACTACAGACTTCTTCCTCTTCCTCACTTGATTCTAATGATAATGTTTGACATTTTGGGAATCGGCAACCCTTCTCCATGAGGCACTGGGCGTATTGCAGATGGAATGTTTGGATATTGCACGGTCCACTTACTCTTTCTGGATATGCCTTTCTGAATTGGAGAACCATGCAGAAGTAGCAATTGCTGATATGATCTGTGGGCTCTCTCCAGATCATTAGAACTGCAAAAGGCATTGATTGCCTTTTCCCATTAATCCATTGCCTGAGATTTGCTGCACATGTATTGCAGCATGTGTGTGGCGCCCAGCTCTTATCCTGATCTCCTATTCTGCAGCCAAAATATAAGTTGTAGGCTTTCTTAACCGCCACAGTCATATTCCTTTTTTGTGTTGTAAAAGTCACTTCACCACAAATATAGCAGAAATTATCTGCATTATTTACACAAGCATGATGCATCGCCGAATATGCTGTGATTGACCTAAAAGCAGAAATGCAGTGGACAGTTTGATTCTGGTGATTGGCCCCTGAAGAACCGTGTGGAGAAACGCATAGGCAATGCCATTGAACGGCGTTGGGAAATTCTAAGTTGGAGAAGAAGTTTATGAATGGACTTTGTCAATGACCGCGTACAAGAGATTTGTCAACAATAGAACACACGATAAGCATTTAGCTTTACCAAGAGAGTTTTGTATTTTATGAATTTCCTATTTTTCTATATTAGTACTCGATTTTTAGTGGGAGAAATTTATTTGATATTACACTGAATTAAAGTTATCCAAGCAGAGGTCATTGATGCAAATTGGGAGTTGTTGAGGGTCAATGTTGGCCCCGTCTTCTACCCTTAAGTCTGAGACCTCGTGCGATATACTCAAAGTGTAGTTCATTACATATACTACCTGCGAGAGAGACATAGAAGATATCATCTGCTGGTTTGATAATTGATATACTTGGAGTGTTTTTATATTTTAGAGGAGTATTCACACTCTGTGATAAACACCTCATTTTTATGAGTGATTGACCTATCGGCATAAAATAATGCAAAATAATTAATTTTAAATTTTTCTGTGACTAATACACCTTAAGATTTATACTGTCAAGTGATGCAAATTTACATACTGATTGCATCATCTGGTTTTGGACAGATATTTCTATTGGTTGCAAGTAGAGATTACACAATCTCACGCAAATGTTGCATAATACACAGTTAATGGCCCCCAATGACTAATCAATAGCATATATCTTACCAGCTAGACCTAATCAGTCATTTTCATTATGATTTCTGTGTTCAGCAGCCTTAAATTAATTTAGAACAGCTGCTTTCATGGCCAAAGCTTTTTGGCTGTTGAACAGGAGGGAGGGATCTAGCTAAGCTTGAAAAATGGTCTAGAATTTGACAGCTGAAATTTAATGCTTAAATCTGCAGGGTCATTTGGGCTGCAAAAATCCAAAGGAGCAGTACAGTGTAGGGGGTGAGGTATTTCTGTCCACAAAAGAGGAGTGGGACCTGGATGTAATTGTGTCTGATGATCTTAAAGTAGCTAGACAGGTAGAAAAGGCGACTACGAAAGCTAGAAGGATGTTTGGATGTATAGGGAGAGGAATGGCCAGAAAAAAAGGTGATAATGCCTCTGTATAAGTCTCTGGTGAAACCTCATTTGGAGTACTGTGTGCAGTTCTGGAGAATGCACCTTCAAAAGGATATAAGCAGGTTGGAGTTGGTGCAGAGGGTGGCTATTTAAATGGTTAGTGGTCTTCGTTATGAAGCATATGAGGACAGACTTAAAGATCTTAAGAGGAAAGGCAGGATAGGGGCAACATGATAGACATTTAAATGCATCCGTTGCATAAATGCACAGGAGGGTCTCTTTCAGTTGAAGGCAAGCTCTGCTATGATGGGACATAGGATGAGAGTGAAAGGGGATAGACTCAGGAGTAATATGCCAAAATATTTCTTTACAGAAACAGTGGTAGATGTTTGAAATAGTCTCCCAGTAGAGGTGGTGGACATGAGCACAGTATTTGGTTTCAAAAAAGCATGGGACAAACACAGAGGATCTCTAAAGGTAAAAGGAGGACTATTGTAGTTGAGATGGAAGGGCAAACTAGATAGGCCATTTGGTCTTTTTCTGCAGTCATGTTTCTATGTTTCTTTGACAGTTGTGAAGTGTAAAAAGTGATCTTTTAACAACTGAAGTGATTTAATTCATAAAAGTGAGTTTGGCATCTAATTCATAAAAGTGAGTTTTGACTGGAGGAGTAGCCTAATGGTTATGAACACTGGCTTGGGAACCCAGAGACCAGCATTCAATTCTCACTAGCAATCCTTGTGGCCTTGGGCAAGTCACTTAACTCTCCATTGCCTCAGAAAAATCCAAGTTATCAATGTCCATGCTTAATGTATATTACTACATTTCAATGTAAACCACTTTGATTTAAATGATAAAGCAGTATATAAAACCTGTTAAATAAATAAATCATCCCAATTGTTGTTGTTAAGTGCCGTCAAGTCGGTGTCAACTCATGGCAACCCTCTACATAGTTGTCCTAAATTGTGTTCAGTGTTCAGTCAGGCAGCTCATTGCTGACAGACTGACATCTGTAGCTCCTGTTATTGTATCGATCCATCTCATTGCTGGCCTTCCTCTTTTGCGTTGACCTTCTACCTTGCCAAGCATAATGTCTTTCTCTAATGATCTGCATGATGTGTCCAAAGTATGAAAGCCAAAGTCTTGTCATCTGAGCTTCTAAAGAGAGCTTAGGTTTGATCTCCTCTTGTATTATATATTATAGTGGGAGGAGTGGCCTCTAGTATTATAGTATTATAGTGGGAAGAGTGGCCTAGTGGTTAGGACAAGGTACTTAGGGCCGGGGGTTCAAGTCCCACCTGGGGACAGCAATCTCAGGCCGGAGGGACTGGGATTTTTAGTCCTATAGGTACTCCTTGTGGTCTTGGGCAAGCCACTTAACTCTCCATTGCCTATGTTCCCTGTAAGTATTAGCGTATATGTGTCATATCCCCTCGTGTTAAATGTATCTCCCAATTGACCGTTTGACCCGGTGAAAAGCGGGATATAAATACAGCTAAATAAATAAATAATAAAATAAATATTATCATCCCTAAGTGATTTAAATGATGGTATCAGCAAAATAGGAGATGCTCAAAGGAACAGTTGAGCTTTCTCTGAGTCAGGTGGCCATGATTTTATTTGTGTTTAGTTTAAAGTGGTTATTATGCAGACAATTGGTCAATTTTGATAGATACTGATCAACAGAGGTTAGATCTGGGGAATGTGAGTCTGTGTAGGAAAAAGGATATCATCTGCATAGATCACATTGATACTGCTTTCTTGGATTATTGTAGCTAGGGGGCTGAGAAAAATATTGACGAGCACAAGGGCCAAAACTGACTCTTGCAAATGCCACAAGTCAATGGTAAAGCAGTCAAAAAGACAGAACCTATTAGTACTGTGAAAGAACGTCATGCAAGTAAAAGCATGAACCATGAGAGGACCTGGTTCTGGAGACCTAAAGATGAGAGAGGAAGAATAATATGGTCAACAAAGTCAAAAGCAGCAGATGAGTTGAGAGAAATTTGAGCAATTTTACTAAGGTCTACAAGGCTATGCACTTCACTTAAGAGGGATGTTAGAATTGTTTCAGTCTGTGACCAGGTCAAAAGCCAGACTGTCAGGGGTGAAGGGCATCTGTATGTTTCAGATGATCAGTGAGTTGACAGAAAATCTGATTTCTGCAAGTTTAGACAAAAATGGTAATTTGTAAAAGGGCATTAGTTGGTGGGGTCTAAAGGGGCCATACTGAACTTCTTGAAGATTGGATGAATAAATGCAGCCTTCTAATAGAAGGGAACTGTTCCATAAACAAGGCTGTGATTAATGATGGTATATGCAACTGGAAGCAGCCCAAGGGACTGTTCTGTAATCCATTTGGAAGGCATAGGATCTGAGGAACAAGTTGTTTTGTGAATGGATGCAATAATTTTACGAAGGGAATGGTTGTTAAACTGGTTGAAAGTGGACTAAGTATGCTTAGGAATGGGAGGGGTGTGATATTAGTGTCAGAGCTTTTCAGGGGGTCGACAGAAGGGAAACTATGATGAATAGCTGCAATTCAATCCTGGAAATACTATGCAAGAGTGTCTGCTGAGGGCTCCACCCAGGAGGAATGCTGGGTGGCAGTTTTCAAAGTGGAGAGCTGAGAGACAATTGAGAAAAGATTTTTGGACAACATGATAAATTGTTTACAAAGGTCATGTAGTTGGTTTTCTTTGCAAGGTAATAAGTGCATGAAAAAAACAATGACAGTTCTTGAAGGATGCCAAATTTTGAGTGTTTTCTTTTTCCTCCATAGCTTTTTGACTTTCCTGGTTTGCCTTTTTAATAGGTGAAGGTCAGAATGATACCAAGGATGTCAATTCTTGGACTGATGTTGCTAAGGCCTGGTAGAAACTGTAAGATTCAGAGTTTTCATCAAGTTAATGTGTCAGGGCCCGATTTTTGAAAACAGTTACATGGGTACCAGCCCATATTACCCATGTAAATGCTTAAGCTGGGATTTTCCAAAGGCACCTACATGGGTAGTGCCTTTGGAAAATCCCAGTTAAGTCACTAATATGCCCAGATGCTATTCACTTAGCATCGGGAAGTGTTTGGGGCATTCTGGGGTGGAGCGGAGGCAGGAAATGGCACTAAGCGGGTAGCAGAGATTTTCGATACTGCCCGCTTAGTGCTCTGCGCCTTAAAGATAGGTGAGGAAAACATTCACCTATCTTTAATGTGCTGGGGCTAAACGGGCAGCAACGAAAATCGCTGTTAGCCGCTTAGCCTTGGCGGCTGCTGGCCTGTGTGGCGTGACCTGGATTTTGATTTCCATTGCCGCAGAAATGAAAATCTGGTTAAGAGGGTCAGCGGGCAGACTATGTGCTGATATGGCATATAGCCTGCCTAAATGAAAATTGGGCTCTCAGTGATTTGCTTGTTCCTCTAAAGGAAGCGTGTCATAGCTGGAGAGAAAGACAGAGTTTGCAGGAGGAAACAGTGAGGGGGGTATCATGAGTGATTTTCTGCTAGGGGGTCACAGTATTAACATCCACATGGTAGGCTTTAGCTGGGTATGCGACAGGCAGTGTAAAGATAATTAAAAAAGATCAACCCAAGGTAATACTTGTTTATTCAGATTACACGGATGTAGAGTGGAATTATGTTCTTTCAACATTAGGTCAAATGTGTGACCTACTGCATAAGTAGCAAAGGAGACATGCTGTAGGAGACCTAGATCTGATAAAACTGTTTCAAAGGTTCTATCTCAAGGCTGGAGAGGGTGTCAGTGGATGTCAAAACCCCTCAAAATAAGTATGTTTGGAACAAAATCTACTAGTTCAGATAGAGAAACCACTGTGTAGTTTGAGGTAAAAGCCAAGGCAGAGTCCAATCACAGCAAGCTCAAAGTCCTAGATTTCAAAAATTCTGACTTCAGTACCTGAAGGAGGACCCAGCAGGGTGGAGCAACATAAGTGAAGTGGAAGGGCAGTGGGCTAAATTGAAAGAGACTATAAAAAGGGCAACAGATCTATATGTAAGGAAAGTAAAAACAAGAGGAAAAGAGAACTGTAATGGTTCTTCAAAGAAGTGGCTGCAAAAATAAAGGCAAAAAGGGCAGAATTCATAGGATTCAGAAGATCACAAAAAGAGGAACTTAGAAAAGAATACCAGATAAATCTGCAAGAGGCAAAGAGAGAAATCAGGATGGCGAAACATGCAGAAGAAAAATGGATAAAGATGAGAAACAAGGTGACAAGATTTTTTTTCAGGTATTTTGGGAAGGAGAGGAAGGCCACAGGTGGAATTGCAAGACTCAAAAATGCTAACAACCAATTTGTGCAAAGTGACAAGGTAAAAGTAGAAGTTCTTTGTTTATGAAAGGAAATCCTGGAGAAGGACCATCCATCACTGACAAAGGTACTAATGGTAATGAACAGATACCACACCATTCACAGAAGAAGGTGCTTATGATCAGCTTGCAAAACTGAAAGTGGACATTACCATGGGACTGGATGAGATACATCCCAGGACAGTGAGAGAGCTCAGAGAGGTTCTGGTGGGACCTTTAAAGTATGTATTTAATAGATTCTTGGAGACCAGGAGGTTCCAGAGGATTGGAGAAGGGTTGATGTGGTCCCTCTTCAAAAAAGTGGTAACAAAGAAGATGTGGCAAACTACAGGGCAGTAATGGAGACTCTGCTGAAAGAAAGGACAGTGAACAATCCAGAATCCAATGGGTTGCAGAGATCATACCAAACAAAGCTGATTGATATGGGTGACAAGGGCATGCAATGGATATGATCTAATTGGATTTCTTCAAAGCCTTTAATACTATTCTTCATAGGAGGCTTATAATAAACAGAGTAGCCTGGGGATGGGTCCCAAGGTGGTGAACTAGATCAGAAATTGGTTGACTGACAGACAATAGAGGGTAGAGGTAAATGGAATTCACTCAGAAGAAAGGAAAGTGAGTAATAGATTGCTTTAGGGATCAGTCCTGGAGCCAGTTCTATTAATTGTCTTTGTGAGTGATATTGCAGAAAGGTTGAAATGAGAACTGTGCCTTTTTTTGGATGACACAAAGATTTTCAAAAGAGTAGACACCTCTACAAAAGTTAGAAGAATGGTATAATGCCTAACCATTAAGGTTTAATGCAAAGATGATGCACTTGGGATGCAGAAATACAAATATGCTAGTGTGTACAGACCAGGAGAGGGATCTTGGGGTGATAGAGTCTGAGGATCTCAAGGTGGAAAAACAGTGCGACAAGATGGTGGTCAAAGCCAGAAGGATGCTAGGCTGCATACAGAGTGGCATAGCCAGCAGAATAAAGGAAGTACTAATGCTCCTTCATTTGGAGTATTGTGTTCAGTTTTCAAGATCATACCTCACAAAGCATATACAGTTGTGGTCAACATGATTGACACTCTTGGAATTCAACCCCTTAATGCCCAATATCTCCTAAAAAAAGTGGTCATTGAAATGGCTTTGGACTATATATGCAAACATACTTGATACATAAGTGAATCAAATAAAACAAGACCAATTTAAAAAAGAAATACAGTAGTAGGAAATAGTATAAAAACTGGGACATTGCCAGGACATGATTATCACAAACTCCCAACCTATCTACCTTCAGGCCTTATAATTAACATGGCACATCAGTCATACAATTTTACCATCATGCAGTTGTGATGATAGTTTTTATTTTTTTAGTTTAAATTTCTTTATTGAGAAATACAAGGAAAATTACAGATATCCAAGCAAATATTATCATAGAAAAACAAATACAATAGAAAAACCATGGTATCCATAATACAGTCCACGTCAAGAGGAGCGAACAAATTGGGGAGGGTGCCAACTCGATTAATCAAACTCTTTTGAAAACTATCAGCTGTCAAGAAATTAACATAATGAAAACAGTTTTAAGGAGCCGGGGCACCTTTAGATAGAAGGAAGGATTCCAATGCCGATGTCTCCAGGAAAACAAACTTGGTGCCTTTCAAAGAAACAATGCATTTACAAGGAAATTTAAGAAAAAACGTGGCCCCCAGGGCCAAGACGCGTGGCTTCAACAACAAAAAAGCCTTACGATGTAGCTGAGTTTTCCTGGAAACATCGGGGAAAATACTAACCCTCTCTCCACAGAAATTGGATGCTTTATTTGAGAAATATAAACGCATTACAGCATTTTTATCAACTTCCGAGGCAAAAGACACCAGAAGGGTAGCTCTAGTAGGAATATTATCCTGAGAAGACTCAATATAATCAGAAATATTCAAAGATTCATGAGATATAACTGGGGCTAAGCCAGCAGAACTATCTGCCGCAGAAGCCCCTTTAAAGGGAATATAAAACAGTTTAATCAAAGATGGCTTACTATCTTCCCGATATCCCAAAATATCTACCAAATATTTATCAAATAAAATTTGAGGAGATATAAACCTAGTATAAGGAAAATTTAAGCACCTTAAATTCAAGCCACGCAGACTATTCTCCAAAACCTCTTGTTGGGCATGGAGAATAAGACTGTCCTTCATAAAAGGCAGAGAAGAATTTTGTAGCACAGAACAATGAGCTTCCAACTTCTGGCATCTTCCCTCCAAAGTATCTATCTGAGAATCATGTTGAGAAAATTTCGCCACTGAGTCCCTAGAGAAGTCCGACGTTTGCAAAACGACAGATTTCAATGAAGACTCAATCCGAGTAAGAACATTCCATACATCTGAAAGGGATATTTCCTGTGACGCCCCTGGCAAGATAGAAACACCATCCCGTTGTACCACAGCAGAACTCTCCGGGGCCGATATGATCCGAGGAAGTGGAACTCTCTTGGTAACCACCAAAGGCCCAGACACAGATGAAACAGGTACAGAGTCCACTTGTAAAGGCACCTCCTTTCTCAAAGGAGAAGAAGAGACAGGATCGGAATCAAATGAGACAGCAGAGGGGGAAGAGATACTAACCCCCAAAGATAAAGAGGAGCCATGTCCAGGGAGCTGAAGCAGAGCAGCAGCAACAACCTCTCCCACAGTACTGTTTAAAGCAATAAGATAGCGATCCATTGGGCCAGCAATCTTTACTGCTTTAGAAGGAATGACAGTACTCACATTCAGTGGTCGTTTCTTCCGTCTACCCATTCCGCAGCACCACCAGCCAGCTCTCGAGCTCCTCGAGCGCCAAAGGAGCGCATAAGGAGCGAACCCCTTAATAACGTGCCCCTTTAGAACACGACCGCTTCCGCGTACTGCTTAGCAGTCGAGCTTTAAACCCCCAAAGATGACGTCAGGGGGCAGGCGCCGCCGTGATGGAACAGCACACCAACGCCGTCCGGAGAAGCACCAGCGGAGCACAATAGTGAGTAGCAGCCTCCTCTCCTCGCACGCTCCCACCAGCAAGAGGAAACCTCCGCGCTTTAAACCCCCAAAGATGACGTCAGGGGGCAGGCGCCGCCGTGATGGAACAGCACTCCAACGCCGTCCGGAGAAGCACCAGCAGAGCACAATAGTGAGTAGCAGCCTCCTCTCCTCGCACGCTCCCACCAGCAAGAGGAAACCTCCGGGCTTTAAACCCCCAAAGATGACATCAGGGGGCAGGCGCCGCCATGATGGAACAGCACTCCAACGCCGTCCGGAGAAGCACCAGCGGAGCACAATAGTGAGTAGCAGCCTCCTCTCCTCGCACGCTCCCACCAGCAAGAGGAAACCTCCGGGCTTTAAACCCCCAAAGATGAAATCAGGGGGCAGGCGCCGCCATGATGGAACAGCACTCCAACGCCGTACGGAGAAGCACCAGTGGAGCACAATAGTGAGTAGCAGCCTCCTCTCCTCGCACACTCCCCGTGATGATAGTTTAATTATATGATTGATGTGCCATGTTAATTATAAGGCCTGAAGGTAGATAGGTTGAGAGTTTGTGAGAATATAATATATATTAGTATTAGTAGCCCTACTCCTGTAAGTGAGGGTCAGTTTTGATTGTAATTAGGACATGAATATTAGCACTCTTATAAACAATTCAAATCACTTTGAACAGAAGAACCACATTCCGACTGCAGTAAAATTAGATGCACCTGTGATCAATTGTCATTACTCACATGACTTGAATCAACCAATGAATGATGACTCTAATGTTTACAATGGCCACATTCACTTCCTGTGCAATTTTCATAATGGTGAAGACAAGAGAGCTACCTGAGACCATCAGAAAAGCCATTATCATCAAACATCAAAATTCAACCGTGTACAAGGCCATCTCCAAAGACCTTGGTATTCCTATGTCTATAGTTTACAGTGCTATTAAGAAGTTTTCTGCTCATGGAACTATCAAGGACCTCTCAGGGCATGGTTGGAAGAGGAAAATTAATCCAAGACGTCTTCGAACGTTAGTGCGAACTGTTGGAAAATGATCACACACTGCATTCAAAGAGCTTAAGGCTGACCTTGAGCAATCTCTTGGGGAAACTGCTAGGTACATATGACCTAGATTGGCCACTGTTGGAAACAGAATACTGGGCTTGATGGACCTTGGTCTAACCCAGTATGGCATATCTTATGTTCTTATGTTCTTAATCTAGAGTGGTGGTTTCAACCCGCACCATACGCCACACACTAAACAAAGAAGGACTTTGTGGGTGAAGGCCAAGGAGGACCCAACTGCTCAAAGATAGACATAAAAAAGGATGCTTGATCTTTGCTCAAACCCACCTTGAGAAACCACAATCCTTCTGGTTAAATGTTATGTGGACAGATGAAACCAAACTTGAGCTCTTTGGCAATGCAGACCAGTGATACATTTATAGGCAAAGAAATGACACTTATAAGGAAAACTACTCCCTTCCTACAGTTAAATATGGTGGAGGTTCCATAATGTAGTGGGGCTGTTTTGCAGCCTCAAGAACTGGAGGCCTGGAATTATTAAAGGAATCATGAAGCCAGAGGACTGCCAAGATATTCTGGAGTGAAATGTGCTACCTAGTGTCAGAAAGCTAGGTCTGGGTGAAAGGTCCTCCAGCAGGACAATGACCCAAGACATACATCCAAAAGAATGGTTAAAAAGGAACAAATGGACTGTTTTACACTGGCCAACAATAAGTCCTGATCTCATTCCAGTCCAGAACCTTTGGAAAATGCTGAAATCTACCATTGTAAAAAGAATCCTGGAAACATTCATGAGCTGGAACAAATCACAGTTGAAGACAGGGAGAAACTAGCAGATGTACAAAACTTATAGATAGTTACAAGAAACATCTGGAGGCTGTCACCACTGCCTAGGGTTGTGCAACCAAATATTAATGAAGGGTGCCATTAATCCTGCCCGGAACATTTTTTTTTTCTCAGAAATTACAGTCAAACCTCGGTTTTCATGATTAATCTGTTCGAAAAAGTCTGACTAAAACCGAATGTATGAAAACTGAAGCAATTTTTCCCATAAGAAATAATGTAAATCCAATTAATCCGTTCCAGACATCCAAAAATATTCACAAAAAATACATTTTATGCAGAATAACTATATTTTTACATACAGAAAACAATGAGAAATAAATATAAATGACTAATGAAATGGATAAATGAACATTTAACATCACTTTTACCTTTATTGAAGACTCTTGTTGGCATATGGATGACGGCGAGGAGGGGAGAAGGAGGAGGAGAGGTTATTGTTTGGAAGGGGAAGCCCCCTCCATAAGGACCTCAGGTATCAAGGCCCTATCTGGGGTTACTTCCCTTCTTTGTCTTTTACTGACACTAGGACCAAGTTGAGAGTCACTGGACCCCTTTTGTACAAAAAAATCTGTCCAGAGATGTCTGCTTAGGAGAAGGGAGAAAGATCAGCCGCACGGCACAATGATCAAGATGCAGATCTTCAGCCAGACACCCAGAGAGGAGATCGGCACAGGAATTTAAAAGAAAAAAACCAAGAAGGATCCACAAAAAAAAAGCCTCCAGTAAAGGCACCAGCCACAGCCACTGGAAACACCACTCTCCTGCTCAGGCAACCTGGAACGCAGAGCTGAGCATGCGTTCCAGAGCCATGTGGCAATGGCTGCAGCAGCATGGGCCCCTGAAGTCTCAGCTAGGCAGCAGAACAGCTCCTGTCACTTTTCTCACCTGCCCGATCGTCACAGGACAGCACACACACAGATACTGTACTGTAATCTGATCGCCGACTCTCTCCCCACTTCCGATTCTGTCCCAAAAGCAAATTGCAAGCTGGAAAAAATGCTCAGCAGCAGCAGGAATGGCAAGTTTGAAAGACCCCTCAAATTTTTGCCGTCAGCAGGGAATCCCCTAATTGAGCGTCGGAAGCATCAGACCAGCCACACTCTCACTCCTTGATTCTTGCTACAGTACTGTACTGTATTTTTCAAGCTCAGGATTGCTGAGGTCTGGATCGCAAAAACAAGTTAAGTACTGTACTGAGCGCCCACGGTATGGACCATTTTAAATTGTATGAAAACCGAGCGGATGTACGAGAACTGGGACAAAATCGCAATAAAAAAAGTCGTCGAAAACCGAAGCTTACAAAAACTGGGGCATACGAAAACCGAGGTTTGACTGTACTACATCTAAGTTGAAAGGACATCTTTTTTTTGTTGTATACCTTTGAACATACTATCTAAATATTATGATGACATATAGTTGGAATATTTCCAATTATTTCTCAAGATATTGTATACAATATGCCTAAGATGGAAGGGTGCCAATAATGTTGACCACAACTGTAAAAAAACTTGAAATAGTTCAGAGGAAGTTGACCAAAATCATGTGAGGCGTATGCCAGAATATGTATGAAAGAGTCATGAACACCTAAATATGTATTAATAAACAAACAAAACTTTTTCAAAGACAGGGAAGCTAAAGAACTATGGGGCATGATGTGAAGTTGCAAAGAGGTAAACTTAAAAGCAACATCAGGAATAGGTACTAGGCATGGAAAAGGTAGTAGATGCCTGGAATGCCATCCTGATGGGGTTGGTGGGGGCAAAAACAGTGACAGAATTGAAAAAGGCATGGAATGGACACAGAGGATCCCTTTATAACAAGAGGACGGAATCAATCAAACTTAAATAACTCTTACATTTCAAAAATAGTTAGAGGAAACCTGCATGGAGGAGGTGGTACAATCCTAAACAAAGGCATAAAGGGGGGGGGGGTAACCTGCAAAGAACAGTGGTCTCTATCTGCCATCACTTACTATGTTACTTGTTCCACTTCACTCATTATTTTATAGACCATTATGAAATTTTCCATTAGCTGTCTGTTCTCCTAGCTGAAAACCCTAACCCTTTAAGCCTTTCCCATAGGGGTATCCTTCCATCCCCTTTATCATTTTGGTCACCTTTCTCTGTACCTATTCTCATTTCACTATATCTTTTTTTAGATGCAGAAACCAGAACTGCTCACAAGACTCAAGGTGTGGTTGCACCATGGAGCAATACAGGGTCATTATGATATCCTTTGTTTTATTCTCTATGCTTTTTCATTTAATTCCTGGCATTCTATTAGCTTTTTTGGCTGCCACCGAACACTGAGCAGAGGATTTCAATGAATTATCTACAATGACATCTAGATCCTTTTCCTGAGTGGTGATTCTTAATGTGAAACCTTACATTGTGTAGCTATAGTTTGAGCTGTTCTTCCCTTCATCCATAACTTTGCACTTGTCCACATCAAATTCTATCTGTTATTTGGATGCCCATTGTCTCAGTTTATCAAGATCCTTTTGCAATTTTTCATAATCCTCTTGTGATTTAACAGCTTTTAATAATTTTGTGTCATCTGCAAATTAGATCACTTATATTGTTCCCATTTCCAGGTCATTTATAAATATGTTGAAAAGCAGTGGGTCCCATACAGATCCCAATTGCAGCACTTATCCTGATAGTGACAATTTTCAGCCACTATTCAGATAAGCTATCTAGATAGCAACTTAGGCCAGCTTTTTTGGCAGCCCAAGCTACCTGCATAACCTATCCAGAGAACGTCTGAAAATTGCGGTTATTAAGATAAATGTGCAATTATCTGGACAGTGACTAGTAGACTAACTCAGGGATCTGTACCAGACCCACTGCTTTTTAACACCATTGTGGATGTGAGATGGATCCTAGAAAACAGGGCTAGCGGAACACCTTTTTGGTTGGAGGAGCCAAAGAACTGTAAAAAAAACCCTGTTAAATAAAATAAATAAATCTCCACCCTTGACCCCAAGCTCTCTATTACTGCTGCTGTGTTATGCAAAATTGGTGGGGACATAGCTCCTGTGACCCACCCCTTTCCACTGCCTACACTTGAGAAGACAAAAAATACCAAATGGATATCTATATATGTTTTATTGATTTACAGCAAAGCCTTTGTTTGTGAAAATCATGAGACACTCTGGGCCACATTAAGAAGCATGGGCATACCAGAAAACCTGAGAGTTCCCATGCACAAACTTTACATTGATCAAGAAGCAACGGTTCAAACAGAACAAGGAGAAACAGAATAGTCTAAAATCAGCAAAGGTGTACTAATACGACAAGGCTGCATACTTTGCCCATACCTGCTTCATTTATATGCAGAACAAATCATCAGAGAAGCAGGACTGTATGAAAAGAACAGAGGTGTGAAGATTGGTGGGAGACTCATCAACAACCTTCGCTATGCAGATGATATGATGTTACTGGCTGAAAGTGAAGATGATCTGATACATCTAGTTATCAGATCAAGGAATATAGGGGTATGTTTACTAAACCACGGTAAAGGAGCAAGTGTGCCGTTAGCACACTTTAACTGTGCATCTGAACCCTTAGCATTCCAAAAAGTCACTTTAGCATGCATTAATAGTACCAGCCACTTTAGTGCATGCTAACGGTACCTGTGGGTGGAGAGAAGGCATGCACAGGGTGGAGAGTGGGGGTCATTGGGCGGGGAGTGAGTGGGAACAAGACTTGCTCCCTTAACGCAGGCACCTTAATGGCAGGAACTTTAACACAATTCAGAACCTCACAGAAAGGGTGTTTTCTGATTAGCGAGAGCCTATTTAACGTATGCGATGTGATGCACAGATAGAGGGTGCACAAGAGAGTGATAGTAGTGTCCTATCAGCAGCATCAGCATAGTGCCCATGTATGAAAGGGCACTGTGTTGATAGTGCAAATGGGGGCAAAGGAGGTGGCACATGGGTCATGCAGTTGAGGCTACTGGTGCACAGGGGGGACCAGGCAGCTGCCTAGATGACACATAGGAACATAAAAATACAAAATATGCCAAACAGTGTCAGACCAAGGTCCATCATATCCAGTATCCTGTGTCCAACAGTGCACAATCTAGGTCACAAGTACCTAGCAGCTTCCCCAAAAGACACTCAGGATGCCCAATAACTGTAATGGGGCAAGCAGGGCATAGCTCAGATCCTATTTAGCAATGTTTTATGGACCGTTACCCAGGAACCCATCCAAACCTTTTTAAACCCAGCTACACTGACTGCCTTTACCCAGTGGTGGGCAGCAGGTGCATTCTGACTGTGCTTGCTGTGGGTGAATGATAGACCTAGGTGGTGGGGATGTGAGGTTTTCCAGGGTCTCCCAGTGGTACCGGTAGGGGCTAACAGGACCCTAGTAACAACCCTGTGCAAGTCTAGATGCCACCCCCCAGGTAGTTGGCCACCATGGCATGAGCATTGCAACAGTGGGTATTGACATGCACTGTTCTAGGTGAGCCCAGTCAGCCAGAGACACATATGACTGGTGCATGCTGCAGGACACAAGTTGACCAGCATGTCACACTGCAGACAAAACCTGCCACACATGGGCAGTGATGGGGATCTGCAGCACAGGGCTGCAGAAACTGCTCAGTAGCACGGTTTGTAGCTGCTCTGTGCTTATATCACACACTATCAGTGCATCTTACTGAGATGAGGTGATGGTTCAGTGCATTCTCCATTTGGTGATCAGCTGTAGACTGCTGTTCTGCATGAGCACTGCATCATGGGTACTGATGGGGCTACCCTAAGCCGGCACATGCAGCAGAGAGTTTAGGCTGTGACCTGCAGTCTCTTTGTATCCAGCTACTGCTATGCAGAGAGGGATGGAGGTGTAGCCTACTGGTTAGTGCAATGTCTCTATATGCAGGGGGACAGGGGTTTGATTCCTATTTGTTCTTTCTGTGAATGTGCTACTCAGATCATTTTCATGCCTGTAACAGTCAGGGCTCTGCAGATCAGTGCTGCCAGCCCATACCACCCTCTCCTCAGCTGCCTTCTGCCCTCCTATCTACAGTACGTCTGTTGGCTATGTACATTCCTGTCTTCTTGTGCAGGCTGCCACTCCATGACCTACACTGATACTCTTTTCCACATTATCACTCTTTGTGCTCACCTCTCCTGTGCCTGATCTGCATGTAACCACTACTATAATGTCCTCCTGTCACTGCAAACAACCTGCCACTTCTCTGCCTCTGCTGGGGGACACGTCTTCCCCATCCTATGCCACACACTGACATTGCAGCACTTTAGATTGGCACCACCCTGTGCATCGGTACAGCTGCTTCTCACATGCTCGTCCGCTTTACTGCCTGCCACATAGGGTGCCCACTGATATGGCAGGCCCATCATCTCCCACCTGTTTTTCCTTCTATCACCTTTACATTGCCATTCCTTGGTGCTCTATCCAGCATTTGGGTTATAGCTGTTTTCCTACCTTAAGGTGCATGCTTTCCACCTTAGGGCACCTTGTCTCTCCTTAGGACACCTTGTCTCATGTTAGGGCACCTTATCTTATATTAGGGCGCCTTGTCTCATGTTAGGGTACATTATCTCATGTTAGGGCGCCTTATCACATATTAGGGCACCTTGTCTCTCTTTAGGGTGCCTTCTCTCATGTTAGGGCATCTTATCTCATATTAGGGCACCGTGTCTCATGTTAGGGCACCTTATCACATATTAGGATGCCTTGTCTCTCCTTAGGACATCTTGTCACTTTACCGCACTTGGTCCTGTTAGCTCATGTTAAATGGCCCAGGGCACCCTAATGCCGGCACACCTCCTAACAGCCCACTGCCTTATATGGCTTCAGGCACCTTAATGCTGCCCTTACCGTCGGTGACTTTACCGCAGTTTAGTAAACATACCTCATAATCTTAAAATGGGTCTGCACCTTAACATGAAGAAAATAACGATCCTGACCAATGGAAACATTAATAATTTTATCCTTTATGGAGAAGAAATAGACAACTTTAACCTTCTTGGAACAATAACTTGTTTCTGCAATTTTTTGATATACTGCCCAGACTAAAGGGCATCAGAGTGGTTTACAATCACTATAAGCAGGTACTGGATACAGTCCCTTGTCCCCAAAGGGCTCACAATCTATGTGTACCTGAGGCAACGGAGGGTTAAGTGGCTTGCCCAAGGTGTGCCTATAGGACTAGAAACCCCAGTCCCTCTGGCCTGAGATTGCTGTCCCCAGGTGGGAATTGAACCCCTAGGCCCTCTGGCCTGAGGTACCTTGTCCTAACCACTAGGCCACTCCTCCCCAAAAGACACAGGTTCCACAATGCTTGTATTGGGTCAAGCAGTGATATCCTGGATCCCTTTTAATAATGGTTTAAGGACGTTTCCTCCAGGAACTTGTCCAAACCTTTTTTAAACCCAGCTACACTAGTAGCTTTTACTACATCTTCCGGTAACAAATTCCAGAGTTTGATTGAATAAATATTTTCTTTTATTAGTTTGAAATAGGTTACCCTGTAGCTTCATTGCATGCCCCCTACTCTTTTTATATTCTGACAACGTAAACAATCAATCTACATTTACCCGTTCCACTCCATTTATTAATTTATAGGCCTCTATCATATCTCCCCTCAGCCGTCTCTTTTCCAGGTTTAAGAGCCCCAACCTTCTTAGCCTTTCTTCATAGGAGTATCCTTCTATCCCCTTTACCATTTTGGTGGCTCTTCTCTGCACCTTCTCTAATAACGCTATATCCTTTTAAGATACGGCGACCAGAATTGCACACAATATTCAAGTTGAGGTCGTACCATGGAACGATACAGAGGCATTATAATATCCTTTGTTTTATTTTCCATTCCTTTCCTTATGATAACCTAGCATTTTATTTGCTATCTTTGTCACCGCTGCACACTGGGCGGAGGGTTTCAACATGTTATCCACGATGATGCCTAAATCTTTTTCCTGGGTAGTGGTTCTCAATGTGGAACCTTGCATCGTGTAATCATAGTTTGGGTTGTTCTTTCCTAGGTGCATAACTTTGCACTTGTCCACATTAAATTTCATTTGCCATTTTGATACCCAGTCTTCCAATTTATCAAGATCCTCTTGCAATTTTCCACAATCCTCTTGGCTTTTAACAACTTTAAATAGTTTTGTGTCATCTGCAAATTTGATGACCTCACTCGTTATTCCCTTTTCCAGGTCATTTATGAATATGTCAAAAAGCAGCAGACCCAGCACAGATCCCTGGGGTACTCTACTATTCATCTTTTTCCATTGGGATAATTGGCCATTTAGCCCTACCCTCTGCTTTCTATCTTTTAACCAGTTCCTGATCCCATGACTTTTTAGTTTTGCCAAAAGCCTCTGATGAGGGACCCTGTCAAAGGCTTTCTGAAAGTCCAGATACACTATATCAACCGACTCACCTTTGTCTACATGTTTATTCACACCTTCAAAAAAACATAACAGATTAGTAAGACAAGATCTTCCTTGTCTAAAGCCATGTTGGCTGTCTCCCATTAAGCCATGACTATCTAAATGATGAGTAATTTTGTTCTTTATAATGGTTTCTACCATTTTTCCCGGTACTGACGTCAGGCTCACCAGTCTGTAGTTTCCCAGATCACCCCTGAAACCTTTTTTAAAAAGTGGCGTTACATTGGCGATTCTCCAATCTTCAGGTATTACGGATGATTTTAATGATAGTTCACAGATTACTAATAGCAGGTCTGCAATCTCATATTTCAGTTCTTTCAACACCCTTGGATGTATACCATCCGGTCCAGGTGATTTGCTACTCTTCAGTTTATCAAATACTTGTAATACATCTTCCCGGTGTATCGATATTTCTTTCAATTCCTCTGGAGCAACACCTTTAAATACCACTTCAGTCATGGGTAAAATCCCTACATCGTCCTCAGTAAAGACCAAAGCAAAGAATTCATTCAGTCTCTCCACTATAGCCTTGTCCCCTCTTACTGCCCCTTTTACCTCTCTATCATGTAATGGTCCAACTGACTCTCTCACAGATTTTTTACTACGAATGTACTTGAAAAAGTCTTTATTACGTGTTGTTATTTTTATTTATTTATTTATTTAAACGTATTTCTATACCGCCTTATGCTGCAATCAAGGCGGTCTGAACAGCAAACAGTCAATAAGATACAGTGTATAGTGTGCACATGCAGTGAGTAGTGTATGCATGTGAGTGTGTCTGGACGTTGATTCTTGTGGTGCTATTTATAGCATGCGCTATTTACAATGCTATTGGTATCAGTTCCTTGCTTAATTACAATTATAGTGACATGTGGGGGGAATTGAGGTGTCTGTTGCATGGTTTAAGTAATGTCACCGTAGTGTTCTATGAAGAGGGTTGTCTTCAGTAGTTTCCTGAACTCCTTAAGGTCTGTTGTTGAATGCAGTTCGTTGGGGAGGGCGTTCCAGATTGTTGGTGCCGCCTTTGATAAGGCTCATTTTTCGGTGTCCTTACATACCCTGTTGATATCTTTAGGTGTGTTGACATGGTTGGATGTGCCTCTTCTTCTCGGTCTTGTGCTGTTGTCTGTTTGTATGAGTGGGTGTAGGCTGAAAGCTGATGATTGATGTTTGATTTTGAAAATGTTTATGATTGTCTTGTATCTAATGCTGGCACTGATAGGCAGCCAGTGGAGCTCTTTTAGGGTGGGTGTGATGTGTTCTTGTCTTGTGGTGCCAGCAATTATGTGTGCTGCAGTGTTTTGTGCCAGTTGCAATGGTCTTAGTGTCTGTTTCGTTAGACCTAGATAGACTGGGTTGCAGAAGTCTAGGATTGGGGTTATTAGTGCTTGACAAACTGTGCGGAAGTGTTCCTGAGTGAGGAGGGGCTTGAGGCATCGTACTAGTCTCATCCTGTGGTATGCATTTTTGGTGGTTCTGCTGATGTGGGACTGAAGGCTAAGTTCTTTGTCCATTGTCACTCCGAGGTATTTCACTTCTGATTGTACGGGTATGGTTGTGGTGCCTATCTTGATGTCGCGGGGGGAGAGGGGGATGAAGTTGGAGTTTTGTGTGATGATTAGCGCCTCGGTCTTGCTGTAGTTTAGGGTCATGTTATGAAACCAGGTGTTCATATGTGTGAGACAGTCTGTTATCTTGGTGTGGTCTGGGTTGTCGAGGGTGATTGGTGTGTATATCATTATGTCGTCCGCATAGATTGTGTATTTTATCCTGTGCTCTTTTATGATGTTGCATATTGGTTGGATGCTTCCACAGCAAGTTTCTTCTCAAATTCTCTCTTTGCCTGCCTTATCAATGCCTTGCATTTAACTTGCCAGTTCTTGTGCTGTTTCCAGTTTTCGTCATTTGGTTCTTTTTTCCATTTCCTGAAAGATGCTTTTTGGCAACAACAGCCTCTCTTACCTCACCCTTAAACCATGCTGGCAGTTTTTTGGACTTCCTTCCACTTTTCTTAAAGTGTGGAATACAGCTGGTCTGGGCTTCCACAATAGTATTTTTAAACAACACCCATGCTTGATGTAACTCTTTAATTGTTGCAACTACTCCTTTTAGTTTTTTCTTAACTATTTTCCTCATTTTATCATAGTCTCCCTTTAGAAAGTTAAAAGGTAGTACTGTGGATTTCCTTACCATCCCTCCTCCATTAATTAAATCAAACGTGATCATGCTATGATCACTATTGCCAAGTGGCCCCAACACCCTTATCTTTTGCACCAGATCTGGTGTTCCACTAAGGACTAAGTCCAAATTGGTTTCCCCTCTAGTTGGTTCATGTACCAGCTGCTCCAAGAAGCAGTCGTTTATTTCATCAAGAAACTTTATCTCCCTAGCATGTCCTGCCTTGAAACTGACCCATTCAATACCGGGGTAATTGAAATCTCCCATTATTATTACCTTTCTGTAACTTTTGTTAGCTTGCCTGATTTCAGAAATGCCCTGCATGTCCTGACCTGCATCAAAGTTTGTACCTGCTCCAGGCATGAACCGGCATTGGAAAAATGTTAATTTTGCCTGCCAACCATCCAGAGGGTGTGGAGAAGGAGGTACACTGATTCACCCTAAATTGTCCATATTGATAACAAACACTGATGGGGAATGAGAGCTTTTGTTTTCATTTTACCATGCCAATGGACATCTCTTTATGCAAACTAGCATGTGATAGATGTCCCCACTTTATAGCTGGGACATCTATATGGACACAATGGCTTAGGTGACCTTTCTGGTACATCTATTTTTTTATAATCCAGTTTCAACATAGACATCCACAGCATTTTTCTACTTATTTTGCCCTGGACATCCCAGATTGCACTTGGACGCTCTTTCTAAAATGCCACTTTGAATATTTAATGGAAGTATCTAAATAACTATTAAGAAATGTCATCACCATCCCATTATATTAAGAGCAGTTCTACTAAAAATTTGTTTTGCTCATAAGTACGCTTATTTGATGTTATGTAAGATGTACTAGAACACCAGAGTTTATCCATAAAGATAATTTTAAGAGCTGTGAGTTTAATTAACATAGAACAGAAACCATCTGCTTTAATAGTGTTCTTATCCTCATTTGAGAGACCAAAAACAAATTCAATATAGCCAATATCAACACTCAGATGTGCTCTCCTGAGATCATAATTAGCAACCTAGTATACATATATTTATTATTTATTTTACTACTTTTATATATAAGCTAAATCTCAACTGAAGGTTCAGCAATAAAGTTCCACATGATTATTGCAACATGATTTCCTAGTACTTTGATTTTTGTTTTGGAAAAATAGTGGCATTGTCGTGTTAGTCCACTTTAATGGTCAATAAGCAAAAAAAAAAAAAAAAAAAAGTGAAATCCTTTTTATTGGACTAATTTACTACATTTCTTGGCTAGAATTTGTAATTAATGCGCCAAACTAATGCACTTAATCGCAAAGCTTCCATGGAAGCTTTTGGATCTGTGACCAGTATGGTCCCGACAGCTGACATGCGATGGGCCAACCTAATGTGTGCCCCACCAAGGCAGGTTCATTTATTGACTCTCATAGACGAGCTGTTAGGTGAATTCAAAGTGCATGGCAATAGTCCTGGTGCTAGCAGCAATGCGTTCTCCATGATTACACTCCACCCATTCCCTTCCCCATCTCAGACTGCTGATTAACACGCATTTTAGTATATGGTGGCAGACACACTCGTATTAACTGGCTAATGAGCTTTAGTAAAAGGGGCCCTAAAACTTTCTTCTTCAGGACAGGATGGTATAAGTAAAGGGAAGAGGTGATTGGAGGAGAGGGCAGCTAACGTCAATCAAGTGCTGAACTGCTAAACACAGTGGTACCTGCCTTAAATTATTTTGTTGTGTGCCATTGAGTCAATGTCAATGGCAACCTATCCCTTTGGTTTGCATGGCACGGTGTGACCAGAAGTAGATTGCCAGGCCTTTCTTCTGGGCAATAAGCTTACAGCACCTTGTCTTGAGTGCAGTTGAAGCCTGCATAAATAGGCTCCTGTGCCCTGCCCCTTTGAGGCTTTTCTAACCAGGGCTCCACACATCAAACAGTAAGTAAGGTTTTGAGGGTTTCTTTGTTTGGTTTGTTTTTATTACATTGCTAGCTCTCTGACTGGGAGCTCTTAAAAGGGTTTTGTGTATATTTTTTAAAAGCAAGGTTACTTCATTTTTGCTGTTTTAGGGGAACTTTAATTGAGCACAGTAGGTTGCTGACTCCAGTGACCTCCTCAGCTTTAGAAGCTGCTAACACCTAATCAGGTGTTAGTGGGCCTGTTTCCTGAGTGCAGTTGAAGCCTGCATAAATAGGCTCCTGTGCCCTGCCCCTTTGAGGCTTTTCTAACCAGGGCTCCACATATCAAACAGTAAGTAAGGTTTTGAGGGTTTCTTTGTTTGGTTTGTTTTTATTACATTGCTAGCTCTCTGACTGGGAGCTCTTAAAAGGGTTTTGTGTATATTTTTAAAAGCAAGGTTACTTCATTTTTGCTGTTTTAGGGGAACTTTAATTGAGCACAGTAGGTTGCTGACTCCAGTGACCTCCTCAGCTTTAGAAGCTGCTAACACCTAATCAGGTGTTAGTGGGCCTGTTTCCTGAGTGCAGTTGAAGCCTGCATAAATAGGCTCCTGTGCCCTGCCCCTTTGAGGCTTTTCTAACCAGGGCTCCACACATCAAACAGTAAGTAAGGTTTTGAGGGTTTCTTTGTTTGGTTTGTTTTTATTACATTGCTAGCTCTCTGACTGGGAGCTCTTAAAAGGGTTTTGTGTATATTTTTAAAAGCAAGGTTACTTCATTTTTGCTGTTTTAGGGGAACTTTAATTGAGCACAGTAGGTTGCTGACTCCAGTGACCTCCTCAGCTTTAGAAGCTGCTAACACCTAATCAGGTGTTAGTGGGCCTGTTTCCTGAGTGCAGTTGAAGCCTGCATAAATAGGCTCCTGTGCCCTGCCCCTTTGAGGCTTTTCTAACCAGGGCTCCACACATCAAACAGTAAGTAAGGTTTTGAGGGTTTCTTTGTTTGGTTTGTTTTTATTACATTGCTAGCTCTCTGACTGGGAGCTCTTAAAAGGGTTTTGTGTATATTTTTAAAAGCAAGGTTACTTCATTTTTGCTGTTTTAGGGGAACTTTAATTGAGCACAGTAGGTTGCTGACTCCAGTGACCTCCTCAGCTTTAGAAGCTGCTTACACCTAATCAGGTGTTAGTGGGCCTGTTTCCTGAGTGCAGTTGAAGCCTGCATAAATAGGCTCCTGTGCCCTGCCCCTTTGAGGCTTTTCTAACCAGGGCTCCACACATCAAACAGTAAGTAAGGTTTTGAGGGTTTCTTTGTTTGGTTTGAGGTGTTAGTTCCCGCCCTACCCACCCCGACTCCCACCCACCCCTAGTGAGCAGCCTCGCTTTATAGGGCGCCTCCCCTTTCACAAATCACAGTGAATTGGACCAGCACATTTGTATGTAATTAAAGTGTTTTAACTGCTTTTTCTCTATAAAGACAGCTGCGAAACCGGCTGGTACTTGGTAGATCTCTCTCTTTTGCTCTAACAGATACCTAAGCTCCACGAAAAGAACAATGGCTGGGAAAAATCGTATTGCTAAAGCTGTTGCTCCCGTTACAGCTTCTGCCTCGGTCCAGACAGAGGTCCTAATGCTGGTTGAAGGACCGGTTCCATGTGCAGGGTGCCTGCATGCTGAAGCTCTGAGGAAAGAGGTGGAGGAACTCAGAGAGGAGGTGGCGAGGCTGAGGAGCATTCAAGACAGTGAGAAGTACATTGATGAGATGCTACTTGCAGCAACCAAGCTCTCCAGCTCCGGAGAAGATGGGTGCCAACAGAATGTCGATGGTTGGACACAAGTCACCAGGGCCTGCAAAATCACCAATCCAACTTCTCCATCCCTTGAATTGAAGAACCATTATGCAGCCCTGGAAGTGGAGGAGGTGAAAGCATCCCTGGAAAGGGAAGAACCAGAGTTCAAGTACCCCAAAGTTGCGGAATCAGTCACCAGAAGGAAACGAAGGGTGGTGGTGGTTGGAGACTCTCTTCTGAGGGGTACTGAGGCGTCCATCTGCCGACCAGACTTGATGTCCAGAGAGTTTTGCTGTCTGCCTGGTGCCAAAATCCAAGATGTTACGGAGAGTTTGCCGAGACTCATCAAGCCCACAGACTATTACCCAATGTTACTAATCCATGTTGGAACAAATGATACTGCCAGGTATACCTCGGAACGTATCAAAAGTGACTTCATGGCTCTGGGACAGAGGGTGAAGCAGTTAGGTGCACAGGTGATTTTTTTATTTATTTTTATTTATTTAACAATCTCTTATATACCGCAGCTTCCTAAGATCAGCTGCGGTTCACAAATAACAACAGGCAACAAATCATGGATTTGTTTTACATATAACGTCATATAACTATAACCAATGTACAGTAAACAGAAATGTTGAACAGATAGCACTGAACAGTGCAACACTATATACATTATGTACATTAACATTATATTATTAAATACATATACAAGTTATGTGGGATATAATCATTATGAGTAGTACAGATGCAGATAGGGCAGGATTTCTTTTCTGTTATAGTGAGATGTAGATAAAACTGTTTAGCCTTTGTCTAATTCTTTTGATGGCTGTTCTATAGTGTTGTAGTGCATTGTAAAGAGGTGTGTTTTCAGTTTTTTTCGGAATTCATTAATCTCTGTTAATATTCTTAGTTCAACAGGGAGGGAATTCCAGGCTGTTGGGGCTGCATGTGAGAACGCTCTGTTGTTTGTTGCTTTATTTGTTTTTATGAAATCTATGGGGGTTTTAAGTTTGTTTAGTTGATTTTTTCTTTGAGTAGGTTTTGGATGTTCTTTGGTAATTAAGTTACTTAAAGTAGATGGTGTCAAATCAAATAGTGATTTAAATACTGTTATTAGTGTTTTATATGTTATTCGGTTTTGAATTGGAAGCCAGTGAAGGGATGCTAGAATTGGTGTTATATG
The DNA here is from genome assembly GCA_033557465.1 of Ichthyophis bannanicus. NCBI lineage: Eukaryota > Metazoa > Chordata > Amphibia > Gymnophiona > Ichthyophiidae > Ichthyophis > Ichthyophis bannanicus. Next base: position 1,609,113,124 of record CM066031.1, read on the forward strand.
TTGATGAGAGTGTGTTTTTGTTATTATCCTAGCTGCTGAGTTTTGTGCGAGTTGCAGTCTTTTGATGTTTTGTTTTGATGTGCCTAATAATATAAGGTTCGCAAAATCAAAGTGGGGGGTTATAGTGGCTTGGATTATACTGATAAAATCATGTATGTAAACAAGAGGTCTAAGTTGTTTAAGTATTTTAAGTTTGTAGTAAATTTTCTTTGTGGTATTTCTGATATGGGTATCTAGAGTGAGATGTTTGTCTAAAATGACTCCTAAGTATCTCACTTCATTCTTTATTTTAATTTCTTGGTTTTGAAGTGTTATATGTGTTGGTGGGGTATAATCTTGGTTTTTGGTGACTATTAGCACTTCAGTTTTTGAATGGTTTATTAGGAGATTGTGGGCATTTAGCCATAATGTTATTTCATTAAAACAATCCGAAAGGAGTTGCAACGGTATGTTAGGGATAGTGAATGGGATGTACATCATAATATCATCTGCATATAGATGATAGAGTACACCATATTTCTTAAAGATATTGCAAACTGGTTTTATGTATATATTAAATAGTAGAGCTGAAAGCGCTGATCCTTGTGGTAATCCTGTTTCAAATTTATATGATTCAGAAGTTTGATTGCTTATTCTAACGTTTTGCGTTCTATTGCTCAGATAAGAGGTGAACCATTTGTGAACTGTAGAGTATATTCCTATGTGTCTTAAGTAGTTAAGCATTATTGAATGGTTAACACTATCGAAAGCGGCTGATATGTCAATAAATAAGAGGATAAAAGCTTTTTTGTGGTTGTCTATTCCTCTTAGTAGTGTATCGGTAAAAACAGTCAGGAGTGTTTCAACTCCATGCTTGGGGCGAAATCCATATTGTTGGTCATCTAGCGGGTAGGATGAGTCAAGAAATTCTTGTGTTTGTATTTGTACAGTTTTTTCGATGACTTTTGCTAAGAATGGTATACTTGAGATAGGTCGGTAAGATTTTGGGGAGGTTTTGTCAAGTGTATTATTCTTCAGGATTGGTCTGATTTGTACTTGTTTAAGGGTGGGTGGGAGGTAACCTTGGAGTAGTGATAAATTGACCATAGGAAGTATGAATGAAAGAAGTGTTGGTAGTGTGTTTTTTATCCAGGTTACTGGACAAGGGTCTAGATAGGATGTTGTGGTGTTAAGATTGATAATGATATTCTTTAATGATATTTTGGATAAAGGGTAAAATTCTGGCCATTCATTTAGCATATAGAGAGGTTTGTAGATAGGATCTAAGGTCATTGGTGAGTGTTTTGATTTGTTTTGATAATAATTGGCTAGAGTTTGTGCAGAGATGTCAGTGATTTCCTTGTTAGAATCTTGAGGGTTGGTTGTTAGGTTGGTAATTATGGAAAATAGTTCTCTTGGTCTGTTATATGATTTTGATAGGATTGTAGCATAGTAATTTTTCTTTGAGTTATCTATGGCATCTTTATAGTTTTTGAGGTGGTTGTAGTATATTTCTTTCTCAATAGTGGATTGGTTTTGCGCCATTTATGTTCTAGTTTTCTTAGCTCTCTTTTCATTTGTTTTAAAGTGCTATTAAACCATGGAGTGCCGTTGGTTTTTGATTGGGTTGATTTTTTATTAGTTTGATGTATTTGGGCTGCATTGTTTATGGTAGTATGCCAGTTTTTGACTGCTTCATCCAGGGTTGTTGGAGAAGGATCAAGGAGAGGTATTGTGGCATCCAGAAATTCAGTTTCGTTAAATTTTTTTTAAATTTAATTGTATGGTCATTTCTTTTTTGTTTTATGGTGTCAATGGTATTGTAATTGAGATTTAGTTTGATAAGGTGATGATCAGACCACGGTATTTGAGAGCATTCTATAGAGTTTGGATTAAACAGTTTAAAGCATAAGTTAGGTAGTAGTACTAGATCAAGGGTACTACCCTTGGTGTGGGTAGGTATGTTTATTACTTGATGGTATTCGAGATCTTGAATTGTTTCAATAAAGAGTTTAGAGTCATTCGTTGGTAGTGAGGGAAGGTTGAAATCACCTAGGACAATTAGAGGACTCTGTTCAGAAGATAAGTTGAGAAGTTCAATTAATGATTGGAGGCTATCAGCGTTTTGGTTGGGGGGTCTATAAATTAAACAGATTCTGAGGTGATCTATTTTATTATGAGCATGTCCATGTTGTTGTTTGAATTAGCTAGTATTTTTTTGGCTTTTAGGTTTTATTTGTCATAATCAATACACCACCTCCTTTTTTGTTGGTTCTATGTGAGTAGGAGATATCATAGTTTGAGTTGTGCAGTTGATTTAGGAGAACTGTATCTGTATCTGTGAGCCAGTCTCTGTTATGCATAGAATATCTGGTTTTTGAGTCAGCAAGTAGATCATTAATTATAGGGATTTTATTTTTCAATGATCGGGCATTTATAAAGGGTGCATGATAAAGATGTAGACTTGTGATGGTGGTTAAGCTGTGTGGTATGTTGTAGATTAATTTGTTTTATTTGGATGAGTCTGTGGTAGTTTTATTTTAGTCTGATTGTGTGGGGAATAATGACCAATATGGAAGTTGTTCCGATTTGGTGTATGTATGATTGGAATTGTCTGGTAGTTTTTAATGTTAAGACTTAGTGTTAGGTTAATTATGATTGTTAGGAGGATGCAGATATAATCCACTTTTAGAAGCATTTTTGGTTGTCTGTGTCAGTTTGGATCTGGTACTGGTTCAGTGTTACAAAACTGGTACTGGTTCAGTGTTACAAAACTAAACAGTATCAAGTGAATAGGTAACAATAGTAAGTAGGTAGCTAAACAGTAACAAGTAGGAGGAGGCCTGTTAGCTGCTTTTGTTAGTATTGGATATAGTAGTGTGGCTGGTTAACGTGAGGTATTTCTTAGTATATAATACTGGCAACAGTAACAATATTCAAAATGTAATACGTTCTTAGTGCTGGCAATAGCATAGCATTTAAGTGAGGTATTTCTTAGTATATAATACTGGCAACAGTAACAATATTCAAAATGTAATACGTTCTTAGTGCTGGCAATAGCATAGCATTTAAGTAATATATCTTACTGACAACAGTAAATAATCTTGCTAATTATACAGTATATGTGAATATGTTCTACTGACAACAGTATTTCTAATTATACAGTATAATATAATAAGTAAGATAAGTAAGATAAGTACAATTACAGTATTTCTAATTATACAGTATATGTGATTATGTTCTACTGACAACAGTATTTATTTCGGACAGAGATTGTTTATAATGGCAATTTGTATTAATACTAGCGATAGTAGTGAGGCTCAGTAGTATATTTAATTTGCAGCATTGGTCGATCTATATTAGCTAGAATGTAGATGCTATAGAAGATCCTCGTGTATTGCTAGGTAACAGATAGCTTATTTTTGCTAGGGGTATAATTTGGGTTGGATTCACAGGCTTATTCAGAATTAATTAAACATTGCCGAAAGAGGAATGATAAAACGTAACTTGTAATTTCTAATATGATCAGATAATTTTAGCTGAGGAGATCAGGTCTGTTAGTGAATGACTGTCATCATAAATACTTGCTGCGGTTTGGTAGAATGTTGATTCGGTGCAGTATTCGATCTTTGAAGTGTGATGTTCTCTTCAATCCTCCCTGTTGAGGGTAAAGGCCAAGGCAGAGAGGCTCGCATCCTGGAGACAAATGCATGGCTGCGTGGATGGTGTCATCGAGAGCGTTTTGGTTTCCTAGACCATGGGATGCTTTTCCAAGGGTTGCAAAGCAGAGATGGCATCCATCTGTCCAAGAGAGGTCAACGCATCTTTGGTAGTAGACTGGCTAATCTACTGAAGAGGGCTTTAAACTAGATTCCTTGGGGATGGGTGAAGAAAGCCCCCAGGTAAGTGAAAGCCCCCAGGTAGGTGATACATTAAATACCTTTATGGAAATGGGTAACAGGGGTAACATATGGAAAGCAGTGTGTATTAATGCCCATAGCATGGGAAATAAGATCCCTGAGGTTGAAGCTTTGGTGGGAGTGGCTGACTTGGATTTAGTGGCAGTTACAGAAACATGGTTCACAGAAAACAATGACTGGGATGTAACTATACCTGGCTATACTTTATTCAGGAAGGACAGGGTAGGAAGAAGAGGAGGAGGAGTGGCACTATATGTAAAAACTACTATTAAAGCTTTGGAATTACAGAGCTTAAAAGGGAGAGAGGAGGCATTGTGGGTTAAACTAGAAAGAGGGAAAGAGAAATCTATTTGCATTGGAGTGATATACAGACCTCCCTCACAAGAGGAAGAGGTGGACAGAGAGTTAATTGAAGACATACGCAGCATTGCTAGGAAAGGGGAAGTGCTACTGATAGGAGATTTCAATATACCAGATGTTGATTGGCACATTCCTGCTGCAGTATCATCTAGAAGTAAGGAGATCCTGGATTCTCTACAGGGAGAACTATTCAGGCAATTGGTAACAGACCCCACACGTGAAGGGGCCATACTGGACTTGGTGCTTACCAATGGTGAAAGTGTTTCTGATGTTGTAGTGGGAGATCATTTTGCATCCAGTGATCACCAGATGGTGTGGTTCAGTATTAGGACTAGGGCTGTTAGAATCCATTCCAAGGTGAGGATCTTAGACTTTAGGAAGACTAACTTTGCGAAGATGGGCCAATACCTCAGGGAGTCGTTAGTGGGATGGGAACAGCTGGGGGATGTAGAAAAACAGTGGGCAAAACTGAAAGGGGGTATTTTAAGGGCAACCAACCTTTTTTGTTAAAATGGTAAATAAAGGCAAAAGGAACAGGAGACCGCTATGGTTTTCGAAGGAAGTAGCTGAAAAAGTGAAGAAAAAGAGGGAGGCCTTCATGAAATACAAGAGATCACAGAGAGCAGAAGACAGGCATCTGTATTTGGAAAAACTTAGAGAAGCTAGCAAAGTAGTCAAGAAGGCAAAGATTCAAAAGGAGGAGGAAATAGCCAATGCAATAAAATGGGGGGATAAGACATTTTTCAGATATATTAGTGAGAAGAGGAAGAGCAAAAGTGGTATTGTCAGACTCAAGGGTGCAGGGGGGGAATATGTAGAAGCTGATAAGGATAAAGCGGAATTGCTTAACAAATATTTTTGTTCTGTGTTCACAGATGAAGAACCAGGAGCAGGACCTCAGAAAACACCCACAAATAAGAACAGAAGCGAGGGACATCTTGAACTATTTTCAGAAGACTGTGTTCGTGATAAACTAGCTCAACTTAAAGTAGACAAAGCGATGGGACCGGATGGGATACACCCTAGAATACTGAGGGAACTTGGGGACGTTCTAGCAACTCCACTGACTGACCTTTTCAATGCCTCGTTGGAGTCGGGAGTGGTGCCAAAGGACTGGAGAGAGGCTCATGTGGTGCCTTTACACAAAAGCGGAAGTAAGGATGTGGTTGAAAACTACAGGCCGGTTAGTTTAACTTCGGTGGTGAGTAAATTATTGGAAACGCTGCTGAAAGAGAAAATAGTGAGGTTTCTGGAGTCCAGCGGATTACAGGATCCGAGGCAGCATGGATTCACCAGAGGCAGGTCTTGTCAGACAAATCTGATTGATTTTTTTGACTGGGTGACCAGGGAGTTGGACCGAGGGAGAGCTCTAGATGTGGTGTATTTAGATTTCCGTAAAGCCTTTGACACTGTTCCTCACAGGCGACTTATAAACAAACTGAGCACCCTAGGGATGGACCCTAAAGTTACTGCTTGGGTTAGAAATTGGTTGGGTGGGAGGCGACAAAGAGTACAAGTAAATGGAGCTCACTCTGAGGAGAAGGATGTTACCAGTGGTGTGCCCCAGGGATCTGTCCTTGGTCCGATTCTTTTTAACATCTTTGTTAGTGATATAGCGGAAGGGCTGTGGGGTAAGGTTTGCCTCTTTGCGGATGATACCAAAATCTGCAATAGAGTAGACACCCAGGAAGGGGTAGATAACATGAGGAGGGATCTAGCTAAGCTTGAAGAATGGTCTAGAATTTGGCAGCTGGGATTTAATGTTAAAAAATGTAAGGTCATGCATTTGGGCTGCAGCAATCCAAGGGAGCAATACAGTATAGGAGGTGAAGTACTTTTGTCCACTAAAGAAGAGCGGGACCTAGGCGTGGTTGTGTCTGATGATCTTAAAGTAGCTAAACAGGTGGAAAAGGCGACAGCAAAAGCTAGAAGGATGCTTGGGTGCATACGGAGAGGAATGGCTAGCAGAAAAAAGGAGGTGATAATGCCTCTGTATAAGTCTTTGGTGCGACCTCATTTGGAGTATGGTGTGCAATTCTGGAGACCGCACCTTCAAAAGGATGTGAACAGGATGGAGTCGGTGCAGAGGGTTGCTACCAAAATGATTAATGGGCTTCATTATAAAGCATATGAGGACAGACTTAAGGATCTTAATATGTACACCTTAGAGGAAAGGCGGGATAGAGGTGATATGATTGAGATGTTTAAATACCTCCGTGGCATAAATGTTCAGGGAGAGAGCCTCTTTCAATTGAAAGCAAGTTCTGCTACGAGGGGACATGGGATGAGGGTGAAGGGAGATAGATTCAGGAGTGATATGCGGAAATATTTCTTTACGGAAAGAGTAGTGGATCCGTGGAATAGTCTCCCAGTGGAGGTGGTAGAGATGAGGACAGTAACTGAATTCAAGAAAGCATGGGACCAACACAGAGGATCTCTAAAGGCAAAAAGTGGACTGTTGTAGTTGTTATGGAAGGACAGACTAGATAGGCCATGTGGTCTTTTTCTGTCGTCATATTTCTATGTTTCTATGTTTCTAAGGTGGTCTCCCATCCGAGTGCTTCTCAGGCCTGACCCTGTTTACTGCCTTAAAATGAACCAAATTCAGAGCTCGGGTACCTTGGGCATTTTATAGCAGGTTACTGAAGCTTTATGTTAAAAATGAGGGGCTCAATAAATGAGGTAAAATTAAACATAGCACCAACATAGTAAAAATGTGCTTTATTCGTAGACTTTATCTCATGCTATTATCTTCACTCTTATTTCTGACATGTCAAGCATCATAGAGACCCTCTGACATACAGCTATATTTTCAAGCTCCTTCTGAACTTATCAATAATTATTGGCATTCCCTACACTGGTATCAAACCAGTAGGCTAGAAAATAGTGTCTTTCCAAGAAGAGCTACTATGTCTTTTAAGAAGCCAATAGATTTTTAGATACTAATCAAGAATCTTGCCTTGACCTCCCTTACATTGATGACTAAGATTATGGTCTTTACGATGCTCTCAGCATAATCATTTGGCTGATTCAGTCAGATAAGATAATAAAAATATATTTAGACACATGCAGGTCAATATTCAAAGGATTTATGCTTCTGAATTTGTGGGTTATGACCATAAATTGCCTTCTTTGAAAACTCACTAGGGCTGAGTGCCTAAATTTATACCCAAAATTTCACTAAGCTCCTAAATTTAGGAGTATAAAAGGTGGGTGGCAACAGGACAAGTTAGGAGCTTAACACTGATTTTCATCATTAGGCTTATAAATTTAGGCAAATAAAAGGCAGGCCTAAATTTATAAGCATAGGACCTCATTCCGATCAGGATGTCCAGGCCACTGTGTGCCCGATCGGAATCGGACGCACAGGGGCAGACGCGATTCTGATCCTGCGGGACATGTCTAACCCTGCAGGATCAGAATCACAACTAGGCCTGTACATGCAGGTCGGGACCCAATTCCAGTCAACCTGCACATACAGGCCTATACCCGGCTAACTCAGTCAAGGCTCCTGAATGGAGCTGCGGTGCCATGGCATCCGGTTGCATGGCACTGTGGCTCCATTCAGGAGCCGCAATCCCCGGCTGCCGACCTGTACTTAAATTCCCTGCAATTTTATCCCCAATCTGGCCTCCCAAGGCCAGGGTCGGGCTGTGGGGAATCACCTGCACCCCATCCGACCCCGTCCTCCACCTGTGCCTGCTGTCCCCTGCTGTCTAAGGGAACTTATTCCACCTCAGAGGTGGAATAAGTTCAGTCTGCCAGCCTCAGACATACAGGGCCAACTTTGGAATCGGCCCTGTACGTCCGGGGCCTGGACTGCCCACTGCCCACCCTAACTCCGCCTCCGCACTGCCCCCCCCCCCCCCCACGTCTCGCTTCCCTGTTCTTCATATGGGGAGGTGAGTCAGGGATGGCAGAGAGGGCCGAATAGAGGGGAGGCGGCTCAGAATGACCCCGATAATGTTTAGGCTCCTTACTTAGGATGAATTTTTAGCTGAAAATGTAGTCTCCTAATTTTGGATGAAACAGGGTATACATTTAGGACCTTAATTTAGGATGAGAAGATTGCATTTTTTGAATATCGGGCCCACTGGGGGATAGAATAACTCCGCTAGGTCCTGTGATGAATGGCAGAGACTCTGTGTATTAATTAGCACATTACAATGAAAGTGTGGTTTCCAAACAAAAGGCTAGATTTACTAAAAGGCACTACGGCATTACTGTGTGCTAAATAATCCTCATTATTTAACTGAGGTCCCATTTTATGCAGTGGGGCCTATTTACTAACAATGTATACTAACAGCATTAGTGCATGCTAATGAGATAGCACACTTTGGTATATCTAAATGAAAGTCTCTTTACTGAGAAAAATAGCAAAGAAAATATTAACAGTTCCTTTAGTTTCCTCAAAAGGCAGACCATACACAAATTCAAGTGCAGTTCTCATATGGACAATAACATTCCAGTAGAGAACACCAATCAGTAAATGCAGTCCTCTTTTCCCTATTGATGTAATTGGGCTTCTCAGATTGAGAGGAAAAATATCTTAAGGTCAGAATAGATAAAAAACATTCAAGGACTTACTGAAATTTGACAATTTCAGATGCATGCTGCTGTCTGACAACAATTTCAGTTCTGTAAGGCTCAATATTTCTCACATCTTGGAACAATATGTTGGTGGTTTCCCTAGGCCAAAACGCAAACATTTCTCAACTTGCAAGTCCTCTTCAGAAGTTTCTGCTTTACTCGATGGGAAGATCAGACTGGAGACTCGGGCTTCAGCAACAGGAGGAAGATGTTTTACAGCTTTACAAATTTCTCTCTCATTCCTCTGCATAGTAGTGAGACCAGGGTGATAACATTACCCCTCAGTTTCTCATCACCTTCTTCTCTCTCTTCTGCGGAAACTGAACTTGCTACCTCTCTCTGAGAAGGCAATAGGGAGGTGCATGGGAAAGAAAAATTTGATTCATTTTCAATTTTCATGATTTTTTCTCAATTTTCAGGTGCTGTTTTGATTATTTCACACATTTATTTTAATAGAAAATGTTTAGTGTGCGCTAAATTGATTTAATGTGCACTAACCAATTAATTAAAGCATGCTATCAATCAATGAATGTTCAATCAAGTTAGTGTGCACGACATTTTTTAAGGCATATTAATGAACAGATTGCACACTAATGAATTCACACCCCTAGAAGGTGGGCTCAGGACTGAAGCTTTTATTTCAAGGGCTCTACACTCCCACCAACTGCCAGAATCTAGACACTGCACTCCCAAGCCTGGAAAGCTGGAAATGAAAGCATTCTCCTCTCTGAAATATATTTGTCTTATTATAATATCATATATTCTCTATGGTAGAAGCAAGGGGTCCCTATATCAGCCCAAAGTAGCTTTATTTCTAACCTCAGAGTGGTTATAGGCATTGTGACATAGATTTTTTTTTTTAATACTGGCTCCCTCTTGCCAGTGAAGATAATCATTGGAGAGTAGGGTGGAGTGGAATTGATCTTGGGGTGACTGAGGTTTTTGATAGCCAGGAGTCCAACATTATATTTTACAGGGACTAAGGGTGGGTATCGTTAGGGCCAGGAGGTCCCTTTACTGTTATGCGTGTGTTGAGAGGGAGAGAGGCAGATGAAGAGGTATATACTGGGGGGCCTATTTGCTTTTTCCATGGTGGTATGAACCTTGAGGAGGGCCAAAAAGACCCATACCAATTTTGGGGGATGAAGAGCATGTCAACTGAACCTTTTTACTTTGGTCTGATAAGCATATGACAACTTGAGCTGCTCAATATGGCAGCATCTCCTTGGTAACATGGTATCATCACACTGCCAGCAATATCCGGCCATGTACAGTAGTCTTTAATGCTGTGATGTTAATGCTGCCATATGCTGCTTCTCGTTATTTTAATATTAGGGCATTCACAGGGCTTAATTTCTGGAACACAGTTCCGTTCAGAGCCCAGAGGAGCAGTGGTGTTCTGCTCTACCCCTCTCTCCTTCCCAGGCAGCCTGCAGAGAAGAGAAGATGAGGAGTGAGAATGAAGCAGAGCGGAGCCTATTTCCTCTACTCCTAATCCAGTCCCTATTCTCCTGTTTCTGTCCCTGCCCACTTGCTCTCTTCCCCAGCATCACAGTTCCACTTCTTTTTTGTCTATAAATTAAACCCTGGGCATTAATGTTCACTGTATTGCCTGCATTAAATTCAGCATTTAACCCTTTCAAGGCCTACTTTAAATTTTTAATCCACGTTCTGCAGCCAGGTTAAGTTTTGCATATTTCAGGAAAATTGTACCCGTCTTATTCAATATGTTCTAATAGTGATTTTCCTTCTGCTATGGTCATGTATTATATACCATTTGATAGGAATATTTAGTCAGAATTTTGGATCCCAAGAGTTTTGTGCTCGGCCTGGAAAGGGTTAATGCATGTTTCCCTAGTGGTTTTCAGACAAGTTAGTACATAGACTCTATTGTAAAGAGAAGGGACATTGGTTGGTTATCCTAGATAGATTGTATAGAATCAAAAAAGGGTCTATACTCAATGGTAAGAATCCAGTTAAAGCTAACCAGATCTTCTATCCAGTTAACTTTAAGCAGATTTTTAAATCACTGACCCTTAGCCCTATCATTAACCAGATGAGTTATTCAGTTAACATAGGGGCAGCTATCTATGCAGCCTGAGTTATTCATATAACGTTAATCAGATTGTGCTATACCCGTATATCGGCACTATCTGGTTAGCTTAAATCCAGTAAAGGCGTGAAGGCTAAACATTTTCATTTTGTTTAAGTACCCTTCTCTTTTAAGGGAGTGTTTGTTTTGTTTAGTTGTTCTATTTTTGTTCCCTGTAGCAATTGCATCAGTAGTGGGCACTATTGCTTGATTGCTTGATTGCTTGAAAAAACCTCAAAATGTATTTTTTCCTGTCATTTTACTTTAAAAATGCTATGATACAACATCGGAAAGGTTTGTGCATACAGTACATGCTAATCTACATATTTTAAAAAAATGCCTATGCAAATTGCAACTCAAGCCATGTTCCACCCAAACTCCTCTGTCAGCAGTCCTACTTTACAGGTTCCTATACTTGGAGGAGTGACCTAATTTTATAAGAAGCTTTTTATGTGTGCAAACGGTTTATAAGATTACCTTGTTAAGATGCGGCAAAGGCGTATTCTCTGTGGTAAGTGTATGTGAAGAAGTTGGGACCATCTGCATCAGTTAGTAAAAAAGGCTTCACTGCTATTGTGTAGTAATTTGGGCACTTCCTGTGTGGAAACTGCAAACATTTAACACACTTCCGTAAACGGGCCACTAAGTTGCAGAGTGTAGTTCACAGCTAAAAAGAGAGCTAAGCTGCAACAATCTAGTCCTTTCCTCATTCTCTCATGGTATTCAGTACACTCATTGCCCTCTCCCCACTAGTCCAGGACCTGACTCTGTTCTCCAGATTTTTCCCTTCATTTTCTTCTTTTATCCAGCTTCAAAAACAAAGTGGAGGAGTAGCCTAGTGGTTGGAGCAGCAGCAGCAGCCTGTGACCAAACAGACTATGGTTTGAATCCTACTGGTACTCCTTGGGTAAGTCACTTAACCCTCCATTATCCCAGTTAGAAGCTTAGGACCTCTTTTACTATGTGCTGCATGGCCAATGTTATTCCCATGGGCTCTGTGGCAATTAACATGTGGTAAGTGCTAGTAAAAGTGGCTCTTAGACTGTAAGTCATCTGGGATCAGGGACATAGCCACTATACGTGCTTGTAATTTACCTTGAACTACTAATGGAACGGCATGAGTTAAATGCTAAAAAATAAATCATTATTATTCCCTCCTTTGGATTTCCTTAACCTCCTCACCCTTACAATATTTTCTTCCCATAACTTCTTATTTAGTTATTTATTTAAACATTTTTATACCACTTTGTCCTTCACTCAAAGCGGTTCACATTACAACTTGAAACATTATACACCGAACAGTTAAACAGTAACTAATGTTGTGCAAAGAACAAGTTATGAAGGGTATAGGCAGTGTAAAAACTATGTACAGTGTTATGGGAGTAAAACATAACTATATACAATTTATTATATTGTGTATAATGTCTACCAGTCCATAGCAAAAGGTTGTATTACTAGGTGGCTTAGATCATGTTCTTGATTTGTCATTCAGGATCTTTTGGGGGGAAAGCCCTCTTAATTTGCTCTTCAGTAAGTTTGGGTCCGTTGTCTTCTCTACATAGTCAGTAAAAAACGTTCACGACATATACTGAAAACAATGATGACAATTTTGAAATGAATTCTCAAGGAAATAGGGAATGATTGGAGTTCTGAGCATACTGGCGTGAAATGGTCCTGTGATTTGGCACTGGCGGGGATGCCCAAATAAAATGAAATGTGAGATAACAAAAATTAAGGACGTATAGAAACAACATCATAGAAATAGTTACAAAAACAATTATCGTTAAAATCCAGGGATATGGGCAAATCCCTCCTTCTCCTTTCCCATAGGCACCCAAGGGTACTGATGAGGAAATGAGCAACAGCTTTCTAAAATGCTGAGGACAAGTGATCTGGAACTGCAGAAAACTAGAGAGACCATTTTCAGCTTCATGTGGGAATTAATGGCCCATAGCATGGCTGACAACCCACACCTCTGCCAGCTTGGATTGGGAGGAGGCGGAGAGAAACAGCACAGCGAAGGAGCAAGGCAAAGGACTTCGTTTTTCAGGCATGGATAGAAAAGCAGCCTTGTGATTGATTAGCGCTGGATCAGCTGGCCTGCCGTCCTCCTACATGGTTTGCAAGCAAACTGAAGAGGGAGACAAGGGTGATAGGGAATTTAAATGGCACACAGGTGAAAGCGGAGAAAGTAGGCATCAGCGAGTAGCACTAATCCAACAGGAATAAAAATCTAAAAGCAGGAATGAGATCGTAGCAGAAGCTGAGTCAAAAAAAGTAGGCACATTTGAAAATATTCTATTGATGGTTAGCATAGAAATTCATGCTGAGAACACTTCACACTTTATCTTAATCACTCATCATCTCCTCAAAAATAATTTTTGTTGGACTTATAAATAACTATGTGGGTATAGCCTCCCAGCAGCTCATCTATATGTCCATTTTATTCTATGTATAAACTTCAGACAACAATTTATTAATTATATCCTACTTTCAATTCTTCTGAATGGCTTAGTAGCATTTGAAAATACCCTTTTAGTGCCCAACATAACATTAAAAATAAATATGGTAGGGTGATGTGTTTTTGTTGGACTAATGTTAAAAGGCATATCTGTGGGTAAAATAGCATTTTATGTGCAGAAATAGGCTTTCACAATATGTGAATACTCAGATAGCATATGGGGTTGATTTTAGAGCCCTAGTCATGCTCTGGACATCTGAAAATGGGCAGAGATGTCCAAAGCATGGAGAATCTCCAGAGGCATTTTAGAAACTGGGTCTGTAAGTGCCCCAGCACAAAGACGTCCAAGTCTGAACAGGGCATTCCCAAGAACCTGGACATCACCGCCAGATCTTAGAAATATTTTGGCTGTCCGGACTCACATCTAAGGTTATACCTTCTACAGGCATGACTAGGCATAGGAATTGTGCTCGTTTTGGCCATAAAACATCCAGACGGTGTAGAGAAGATGGTAGTCTACCATCCCCAGTACTCTGCACAATCACAATGACAGCAGCAGTGGGATATGAACCCTGGTCCTAGGACACTACTGAAACCATTAGGCATAATATTCCTAGAAATCCCTGGTCTGGAATACTGTGCCACCACAGACATCCGTATCGGGCATGGCCACATTTGTGAAATTGTGTCTGAACTTGGACATACCTGCTTTTATTTCAGACATTTAGGCTTGGACATCCTATATAAATGATTAATAGTAGTAGGTTGCACTAGAATATCATTTGTAAAATGCCACTTTATATGCGCATAAGTTTACCCAAACTGAGCAGTGGCCTTCCTGGGGAATATTAGTGTTTATGCACATACATTATAAGACACAAATCTACGGGGTTATTTTTTAATTTCCATGTATGCCTGTATATGTGGATAATATACTGCTTATAAAATTGCCCCCAGGTGCAAGCATGTGCAGTGACAGAAACACATGTACTTATATGTGACTCAGGTGGAGATAGATTTTGGGAAGATTCTGGGTGATTTACATGCAGTCTTTATAAAGCATACTTCTTCAAAAATACTGGGGCATATTTGCTAAAATACTGGGCTTACTGTGATTTCCGCCCTAACAATAAGCATGGGGTCGCTCTCAATCTGTGCTAAATAATGGAGGCATAAAGATGGTGGTTGCATTAGTTAATTGAGTTGGAAGCAAACTCTGTTCTCTGACTTATTTATTTATGTAACTTTTTCTATACAGCGATTTTCACCGCGTCAAACTGGTTTACAAGTAGCAGCAACAACTTTTGCATATGACAAGAAATTGTCAGCATCCTTACAATGGTAATATATTTTGTAACATTGCTGGCAATTAAACATAACTTCAAGCGGTGGTGGTGGGGGGTGAAATTTAGCAAGGCTGCTAGATTATTAACTTGAGGCAAATGATTGGCGGGGGTAGCATCCATGTGATAGGCCCATTAGGTCATTTGTGTATTTCTTCCAAAGTGGTCAATGAATAATTGAGTCTAGTTGTTTGTGGAATATTGCAAGTTCTGTAATGTTCCTTATCTTTTCGGGTAATGTATTCCACAGTCCTGGAGCATAGAGTGCAAATGAATGGGTGTAGGCATATTGGTTTCTTTTTGTTCTTTTGAGTGGACTTACTCTTTGCTCTTCGTTCCCCTGATGCTGACTTCGTAGGGGAAAATGAAGGCCAAGTTCTGAGTTGACCCTCACGAGCCCAGGCCTTTGGTAGCAAAGGGGCAGCAGATAATGCAAAGGTATTGTGCTTTCTTCAATAATGACTTGCCTTCCACTTCAGCCTTGATTGCAGCTGTTGCCGCCGAGAGTTCCATCAATGAGGCATTGTTGAACTCAGAGCTGCGGTTAGCCCCACCAGTACCTGGAAGTCAGGGCTGGCCCAACCACTAGGCAAACTAGGCAGCTGCCCAGGGCAGCAACCTCTGGAGGGTAGCAAAAGCAGGCCATTCAAAGCAAAATAATAGATTTTGACAGCCAGAGGGAGTGTAAAGCTTGAGGTTTGCCTAGCGCGCCAACACTTTGGACCAACTCTAGGGCTGGCCCTGCCAAAAGTGTTAATAGTTGTTATGGCATGCTGGGCCAAATGGAATGCACCTTGGAGCGCAGCGTTTGGGGGCAGGGATCCCCCATAGCTGTCTCTTCACCTCTGTTGTAACAAAATTATTCCAGGAGACCACTTGGAGGAGAAGGTTTGGGAAGTGTGGGACTCCCATCGGGGGGAGAAGCTTCCCCCTGCTAGGATTATTGGCATTGTAGAGAAATCTGCAGCTAATACTATGTATGGCCTGTGGGGGCTATATCTCACTTCTTTTCAAGTCATTTCCAGTAAAATACATCAAGATCTACTTCAGGTGGTTGAAAAGGTTGAACAACATGATTGGTCATTTTCACAATGTCCCCAGCTCTTGGACTCCCTCAAGATCTCAGTGGATAATGTCAAAGCTGTAAGTACTGTGCAGATTAAGGAGAAGAAGGTGGTGCATTGCAGAATAGAATTTCTGGAAAGACAGATGAGGAAGAATAATCTCCAATTTATTAACTTTCTAAATGTCCTTTAATTTCCCCAGTTGATATGCTGCATAAATGCCTCCATGAGGGCTTGAAAATGCCTAAAGATGAACTTTGCCCAGTAGTTGGGCTCATTATTTGATGACAGCTAGGAGTCCTGGGAGAGTACAGCAGGGAATTTCAGGGGGACAGTGTCCCTTGGAGACCAGGCTTCACAATTAAATCTGACAGACCCTAGCTCATACATAGAAACATAGTAACATAGTAAATGACGGCAGATAAAGACCAGCGTGGTCCACCTAGTCTGCCCAGCAATATGGCAGGAGTAGGTGCACCTCTTCCCATGTCTTTTAGGGAATAGGTGCACCCCTACCCATGTCTTTGCTTAGTGGTGCACCCACCAGGAGCAGGTGCACCCCTCCCCATATCTTTGTTTCTTTGTTTGTTTAGGGGTGAACCCACCGCTCCTCCCCCCATTGCTCCATGTAGGACACCCCATAGACCCATCTCAAGCCTTCCATTTTTGACTAAAATGATAGAAAAAGTAGTGCAACTCAACTGCAAGATCATATAAACCTCCATACCCCACTTGACCCCCACCAGTATGGGTTCAAGCCAAATCATAGTGTGGAAACGCTGTTCATCTCTTTACTGGATTAAGGCTTTTCAACTTGGGAAAGAGAAGGCTGAGGGGAGATATGTGGAGTGGAGGAGTGGCCTAGTGGTTGGGGCAAGGTACTTCGGGCCGGAAGGTCGGGGGTTCAAATCCCACTAGAGGACAGCAACCTTGGGCCGGAAGGACTGGGGTTTCTAGTCCCACAGGTGCTCCTTGTGGTCTTGGGCAAGCCACTTAACCCTCCATAGCCCATGTTCCCTGTAAAATAGTTCTCTGTGTGCTGTGCTTTCCTGTCTAATCAATGTGTTTATACCTCAAAAAATTCCTGTCATGATTTGACAATTTCCAATCTGTAATCAAACCGCTGCTGATCGCTGGAAGTAGCGGTATACAAATGTATACTAAATAAATAAATAAATAAATAAAAATATGATAGAGGTCTATAAATTAATGAATGGAGTGGAATGGGTAAATGTAGATCGATTGTTTACACCATCAAAAAGTAGAAAGACTAAGAGATATGCAATGAAGCTACAATAACCCATTTAAGACTAATAAGAGTAAACGTTTTTCACAATGCATAAGCAAACTCTGGAATTTGTTACCGGAGGATGTAGTGAAGGCTGTTAGTGTAGCTGGGTTTAAAAAAGGTTTGGACAATTCCTGGAGGAAAAGTCCATAAAACATTATTAAAGAGGACCCGGGAAATCCACTGCTTGCCCCGGGATGAGCATTGTGAAAACTGTGTGCATTTTTGGGAACCTGCCAGGTACTTGTGATCTGGATTGGCCACTGTTGGAAACAGGATACTGGGCTTGATGAACCTTGGTCTGACCCAGTATGGCATTTCTTATGTTCTTATGGATAGAATCATAACCACTATTGATGACATAAAAATGGATGGTTTTTAATCTTTATTGAAAATCAAAGCAGCATTTGACCCTATAGTTCACTCAGCACTACTGGACCATCTCAAGAACATGGGCTTAAATGGGATTACCCTCCAATGGTTCTCTTCATACCTCAGTCAATATACATTACAAGTAAAGTCTGGAACCATCTACTCAAGGATACTCGGCCAACCAGAAGGATCAGTGTTCTCCACTGTACTATTCAATATATACCTACAACCCTTATGCAACATAATAAAAAGCTACAATATTGAATACTGAATTTATGCAGACAATATAATGGTCTTTGCCCCATTCCACACCACTCAACTTGACTTTTCCAGGATTATATCCTGTCTAGAAACAACGACCAACTGGCTACGTCAAGAAAACCTTCACATAAACTACACCAAATTGGAAGCACTCATCATAAGCTGTAACAGCTATGTCACATCCTCAAACAAACTTAAAATACATCAGAACAACATAGAGATTAAGCAGGCTGTGAGATATCTTGGAGTCATATTGGATCGCAACTTAAATTTCCAAACACCCATATCCAAAGCAACAAGATCAGCTTACCATAAGCTACGAACAATACAAAGACTCTAACCACTGCTGGATGAGAAGAGCTTCCGCACCATCTGTCAGGTGACGATTATGCCAATACTAGATTACTGTAACTCCATTTATCAAGATCTGCTAAAAGTTAGCATCCAACCACTACAGCTAATATAAAACACGGCAGCAAGAATAATATCCCAGATAGCGAGGGACATCCACATAACTCTGACATTAAAACAACTGCACTGGCTCCCAATCCTTCAAAGATACAAATTCAAATCACTCACTATCATCTTTAAGATGATTCATCAGCTGGCTCCAATCACCTTCCAACCAATGATCGAGAGAGACCCAGAAACAAGAAAATGATGAGCCTCCACTAGAAACCTTTTGCTCATCCCAAAGTCAAAAACTAAAGCAAAGCAACTAACCGGCAAAAGATCACCCTTCCTCTATGCACCAATGCTTTGGAACTCATTGCCAGAAGCTATAAGAGCCACCAAGGACCTCCAGGATTTTCACAAAGCCATAAAGATGTTCTTATTCAACATTACTTGACGAACACCTTCTAGTCCTACCTTACACAACCCGTCCCCACCACATAACCCACCTTACACAACCAGTCCCACCACTTACTCTACCAATACCCCCATACAATACTCCAATATAACAGATGATTTAACCTAAAGGCCTATGGTTCCACTATATAATACTAATATATAATAGTTCATCTAAGTTCTAATATGTTATTGGGGTCATTCAGTGCAGCGAATAGTGGGGATGGATTTCCAGATTGGATGTCCATCCCTGCTATTTGCTTCTCTGCCGCCCTGGTTAATGCCTCCCCATATGAACAGCAGGAGGAGGCATTAATGAGGCGGAGCTAGGGCAGGGCATGGTTGGGCTGCAACCCTGGATGTATAAGGATGATTCTGAGGTCATCCCTGTACATTGGGGGCTATGAACATGGATGGGGGACTTATTCCACCACAGAGGTGGAAAAGGTTCCCCTGGATGTTGGGGGATCATGCTGCCGGGACATGAAAAAAGGTAGGGGGTGCAGGAAGATCCCCGCTGCCGACCCTGGCCATCAGAGGCTGGATCGAGGGTCTAGCGCAGGGGAAAGAAGAAAAACTGCAGTGACTGGCATTTGCGGCTCCTGAATGGAGCCGTGGTGCCATGACAGTGGGACACCATGGCACTGCAGCTCCATTCAGTAGCCTGATTGAGGTAACTGGGGATCTGCTGTGCATGCAGGCCTACGAGAATCAGGGCCCGGCCTGCACATTCGGATCGTAGCCCCGATTCTGATCCCGTGGATGCATCTAGCCCCTGCAAGGTTAGAATCAGATCTGCCTTTGGGCATCCTGTTTCTGGTTGGCCACACAGGGGTTGGACAGCCTTGTTAGAATGTGCCTCCACATGTATAACTCTCAAACCTTAATTCCCTGTTTACAGTAAAGTTGTTGTTGAAGTTATAATATAAACAGCCCTGAATAGAAGATGGGGCAGTATAGAAGACCTGTTAAATAAATAAAATAAAATTCCTGGAAGATTCATTAGAAATGGTTTCACAGAGAACTACTCTTGTTGCATCTTTTGATTTTGAATCTGACCAAAATTCTGTTCTTAGATTGTATTTAGGAATATCTCTGAATTGTTTTGGGGCACTAGGGTGCAGATATTTCCTGATTTCAATCATCATATGCAAGCTAGACACTGTGAATTCCTTGACCTTAAGTCTAGGGACCAAGGGATCAGGACTAAAATTTCCTTGTAAATATTTTCTTTCATATGGGCCTAAATTATATTTTCTTTGAGTTGCAACAACGCAAGAGTTTTTTGGTGGCTAAGGAAGAGCCCAGTGTACATACAGAGGAATTCACGTTAACTTGATGCTTGTTTAGTGCTGGCTATCATTTTAAAAGATTTAGTCATGATTTAGACGTCTAAAGACATGCATGTGGATGTCAAAGTCACAGACTCTTCGTCATAGCCATTCCACAAATGACATTCTCAGGGAGTGGCAATGTACTTACACATCTCTCCATCGATCTCCAAAATGTCAGAGAGATTTGCAGGCACAGCAATGTTTATACCTACTCCAGGCATGAATAAGGATCAAGAAAGTGCTTGTTTTCACCTTAAAACATCAGGAGAAGATGAAGAATTAAGTGACTAGCTTTAGCACACAAAAGCCCACACTGGGATTTAAACCCTAACTCTGTTTTTAAGCCCCTACTCTAACCATTATGGTATTAGACATTTTGCTTCTGAAGTACTCTCCTGCAGATGTCTATATAGAAGGTTGATACACGTGCCTATCAGGCAAGACCACGTCTCCAAAATCATGCCTGAATTTCCACGTGCCTGCTTTTTTTCCCAGGCGTTCTGGCTTTGAAATCCCAGATTGCACTTAGACATCCCATTGTGAAATGTGCCTTAAGTTTAATAACTCCTTTAGACTGTGTTGGTTAATTTTTATTCTTGTTTAATTATTACTAGAATTGGCCTCTATAATAGTAGTCTATCCTTTATATAAGATGATTTCTAGTTATATTTGTTTTCCTTTTGTAAATTTATATTATGCTTTTTCATTCAAGGAAATTGCTTGGATGTGTATTGAACAATGCATGAAATAAATAAATTTAAAAAAATGGAGGCATACCTGGCATGCCTCCATGTCGCTAGCACAGGTTTTGGGCTATCCAACCCTCATTCTGTTTGGTGTGGTCAGCACAGGTGCACTTAACACCACTTATTGAGGTGGTAATAGGTGCGTCCATGCTAAGTGCAACATCGCTGGTGAGCACACATCAATGACGCCCACACTACCCATCATGTTCATACTCCGCTCCAGAGCCATTTACTCTCCGGCCCAATCCATGTTATTTGGGTAGCATGGGATTGTTAGCATGCACAAACCTTTGGTGATAAAATGTACCATAGTGCACTTGGCGTGCTGAATCCAACACTACCTGGTAGCGTGGTTTAGTAAACATGCCCCACTGTGCACATGTACATTTATACCAGCTCCCAAGCTGGCATAAATGCATGCAGCTTCAATATATCTGCAGTTTCTGTTGTTTTTGGAAGGCAGTTTTATAAAGACACATAGGCCCCATTTGGGATAATTTTAGAAGACTTACTAGTGATTTACACATGTATAATAAGGCATATAGATATGCAAATCTCATTGACATATAAATAGGCAGCTTGGAAAGAGTTCAATTTAAATGTGGGTGTCCTTAGCAAGTGGAAGTTTAAAGGGGGCATAGTTTGGGGATGATCTGGGCAGGACAAAAATCTACAGATATATTCCCAATTTCATATAGGGAACACACGTGTATGCTCAACATTGCATACATAGGGATTTACAGTTGCTTCCTGATGCATGTAGGTTTTTAAAAAGTGTGTGTTGTATGGTGGTGAGTACTGTATATGGGGAGGATTGTATGGTGGAGAGGGCTTGTGCATGTGAGTGGGGTAAGTTGGCCACTGAACTGTTCTAATTCTCCTTTTTTTTCTTTTTCTTTTTTGTTATTTTGGACCAGATTCAAGGGTAGGGTGGGAATAATTGGGGGAGGGGGAAATACAGAAAAATGTATAACTTTATTTGTATTGATATTAATTGTGTGTAAGAAACCATACACAATTGGAGTTGTATTGTTATGCTGGGCAATAAATGTTTGGAAAGTTAAAAGTGCATGTTTGGCCAGCCCTTTACAGGAGGGATTAAGGGGGTTATCCTCCTTAATTCTCCCTGGTTTATTTATCACTCCAAATAAAAATTAGATTATAAAAGCAGCCTCCAGGGTTGACTGGCAGGCTTGAATAATGGGCAAGCTACACATGTCAGCGCTATCACTTCTATGGAAGTTGGTATTTATTTATTTATTTAACAGATTTTATATACCGTCTTTCTACTAGTCAAGACGGTTTACATGAAACATTGGTACAGTGTATTACAACTGTTTACAAGGAACAATTAACAATATAGGCTAATAGGGTTACAAGTGAACTGTATAATAAATTAAAAGTAACAAGAACAAGTTAACAATGTAATGGAGAGAGGTAAAGGAGAGCTAACTGGTTAGGATAACTATTTACATTGGCTAAATTTGAGAACTTGGTTGCATATAGTTTTGGGTAGAAATAAAGGAGTAGGGTAGAGGTGGATTACGAAAAGAAGAGTTAGGGTGGGGAGGAAAAATGTTCTATAAAGAGGTATGTTTTTAGTTTTTTGCGAAATTCAGTGTGGCTCTCACAGTTGCGTAGTTCGGGGGGGGGGGGGAGGGTGTTCCATAAAGATGGGGCGTAAAGGGAGAAGGTTCTATTACTTGTAGCTTGTTTGCAGTGCCTATTGATTGTAGGAATGGATAGCAAGTTTGACACCACCACATGTTTTCACTTACATGTGGTGGTGTCAAGTCGCGGCTTTTGATTTATCTGACATATGGGTTTGTAAAATGTCTCTTCTAGCTCCGTGTCTCTGCACATACACACACGTGAACTCCTGCAGCTTCCTATTTAGTATTTTAGGAAAGGCTCCACTTTTAGTGGGTCCTTTTCTAAAATACCGCCAGATTTATAAATGTTACATCACCACCTCGACGCCTCCATTCTAACCTCCACATCTTTTTTAAAATAGGCCTCTGCGTGTCTTAATAAAATAGGGCCAAAAGAGGTGCCTACTTATCCTTCACGCATAAGCGGCCTGTTTTAAAATTAATTTCCACGTGTGTAAAATAAGTGAGGACATTTGGTTATATTTTCCATGGGATACTTTTCAAAAGAAAATTATGTGAATTTTTTCCCTTTGAAAATTAATGCAACTTATGCATGTGTCCGATGCATAAGTTAGATGGCCTGTCATAAAAATTACCCTATCAGAGAATAGACCAGAAACAGAGGATGCATGTCCAAGGTTAGAATCAAGACATGACACAGTAAGCAGAATTACAGTTAAAAAAGTCTAGTTTCTCAAAAGGAAGACATCTGTTATAGAGGCTTTGAAAGAACTTAAAATGAAGCCTTAAGTGCACTTGCTCAGGTTAAGTAGATAGGTTAAAAAATGCAGGATCAGCAAAGAATTCAAGGAGATGTACAGCTGAATATCATCAGCATAAACAAGGCCGCAGATCAGAGAATATAATGGGATGTCCAAGAGAAAAGAGCGATATGACCCAAAGATGTAAATCATTGGTTTCTGAAGGTGTGGAGGGAGGAGGAAGGCATCTTGAATAATAACTGTTTCTATGATTTTGTTGTTATGTATATTGATTTTTTTATGCATCCTTGTTTCCCCAGTGGAACATTTTTCTTTGGGTGTCTCTGCATTGAACCACATAAGAAAAGCCACAGACATCAGCACAATGTTCAAAGTACGCGTCAGGCCCATGACTCATTCTGTAGTGCTCTGCAATAGATCTGAGTTTCATTTCCAGACTTGGTCTCTGCTTGTTTGGCTGAACGAGGATGCTAAGGCTGCAAAGGCAACATGTACAGCAAGAAGAGTGATGTCTTTTCTACATCTCAGCAATGACATCCCATCAGAGTATGTGAGGACTTAGAGGAATGAGAGTTAGATTGAATGTCGCAGGAACTGATGGTCAAGGATACTTAACAGGGCAGAGCTGTATGTCGTATATATCAACAGAGGAAGAGTCACAGAGGCAGATGATCATGAGACAATGGGGTTGAGGGCCTCAGAGCGTGAGCTTGTTGCAAGATACTTGAGAACAGCATGTAGCAGGACTGAAACAGGACTTTATTTACCATACAGGACTTTTCATCTTGTTGCAGTTTGAGACTGGGATTAATATCTCCCTTGTGAAAGTTCAGAAGAGTAACTGAATAGAAAGCACCCAACATATAATAGCAAGGCTAGACAATGAGAAAAAACATTTTCTCCTCTTATTTGAACCCTTTAAATAGAACAGTGCAACCCAGTGGCCTTAGACTGCAGGTTTTAA
This sequence comes from Ichthyophis bannanicus, assembly GCA_033557465.1. Taxonomy (NCBI): domain Eukaryota; kingdom Metazoa; phylum Chordata; class Amphibia; order Gymnophiona; family Ichthyophiidae; genus Ichthyophis; species Ichthyophis bannanicus. The sequence goes on from CM066031.1 coordinate 1,609,137,121, forward strand.
CTTCTGCCTGTTGTTTATCTCAGCTACTACTACTACTACTATTTTATTTAGCAATGCTTATATACTGCTTTTCACCGGGTCAAAGCGGTATACATTCAGGTACGGTATATATTTCCCTTGTCCCTGAAGGGACCACAATTTATGTTTTGTACCTGAGGCATCAGAGGATTAAGTGGCTTGTCCATGGCCACAATGGGTGCCTTTGGGACTAGAAACCCCAGTTCCTCTGATTATTTCTTATCATTTCTATAGCTGTATTAGGCATATGAGGTGCAGTGATATATACAAAGAAAACAGTCTCTGCCCCACAAAGCTTACAATCTATTCAAAACAAACAAAGAACTAGGGTAATTATTAAGGAAATGATTAGAAGGCATAAGGGTGTACTCAGGAGAATAAGAGGTCAGGATCCCAAAGTAGCCTCACAGACATGAGTTTTTAGCCTAGATTTGAAATGGATCGGAGATGGAGCAGGACAAATTGACTCGTCTATTCCAGGCATACAGTGCAGCAAGTTGGAATTGAGTATGGATTTGATAGTAGAAGAAAAAGGCATGGATAAAAGTGATTAGCTTGATGAGCAGAGTTATAGAGAAAATGTGTAGGGAGAGAGAAGAGAGGCTGCAGAATGAATGCACTTATAGATGAGTAGGAGAAGTTTGAACTGTATTGGCAATGGAAAGGGAGCCAATGAAGTGACTTAAGAAGAGGGGTTACATGAGCATAGTGAGATTGGTGGAAGATTAGCCATACGAATGACTTTTGAACAGATTGAAGGAGAGATGATTAAATAGGAGACCAGAGAGAAGCAAGTTGCAATTGTTTAGATGGGAGATGATAAAAGAGTGGATAAGGGTCTACTACAGGCCCATGAGCCTTACCTCGGTGACGGGAAAAGTAATGGAGGCGCTCCTGAAAGAGCGAATAGTGAACTTACTCAAAACCAACAGGCTGCAAGATCCGAGGCAACATGGTTTTACTGAAGGACGATCTTGGCAAACAAGTCTGATTGAGTTCTTTGACTAGGTGACCAGAGAGCTAGATCAGGGGCATGCGATGGATGTCATCTACCTGGATTTCAGCAAAGCCTTTGATACTGTTCCTCATAGGAGGCTTATCAATAAACTCAGTAGTTAGGGGATGGGTCACAAGGTGGTAAACTGGATCAGAAATTGGTTGACTGACAGACGACAGAAGGTGAGGGTAAATGGAGCTCACTCAGATGAAAGGAAGGTGATTGGCGGGGTGCCACAGGGTTCGGTCCTGGGACTGGCACTGTTCAATGTATTTGTGAGTGATATTGCTGAAAGACTGAATGGAAAAGTCTGTCTTTTTGCAGATGACATGAAAATTTGCAACAGAGTCGACTCCCCCGAGGGAGTAGTTAACATGAGGAAAGATCTACAAAAGCTGGAAGAATGGTCTAATGCTTGGCAATTAAGATTTAATGCAAAGAAGTGCAGTGCCATGCACTTGGGTAGCAGAAATCCAAGGGAAATGTACACGATAGGGAGCGAGAGGTTGGCGTGCACGGATCAGGAGAAAGACCTTGGTGTGATTATTTCTGTAGATCTCAAGGTGGCAAAACAGTGCGACAAGGCAGTGACAAAAGCCAGGAGGATGTTGGGCTGCATACAAAGAGGAATTAACAGCAGAAGCAGAAGAACCATTAACTCCAATACCCTTCACACCCCTGCAGATATCAGATCTGCCAAAGTCACCACCACCAATAAGGCATTCACATACACAGCACCTACACTATGGAACCAACTACCGCCCACACTAAGAGCCAGCAAAAATCTAGCGGAATTTAGAAAAAAACTCAAGACACACCTATTTCAAACTCATTTCAACCTGCTCTAATTCCACTTGAGGGAAACCATCTATGCAAAGACCCAGAGAGCATTTCATGTAAAAATGTATATATATAATCCTTTTCCCCTTAGACTAGAAATGGATACTTTCCTGTGTGTCATCAATTATGAATATACCTTTAAATTTGCTGTATACCATCCTTTCCTCCCGAATCAACTATGTATATACCATATAAATTTTACTGTCTTGATCTGACAGCTCTCTCTTGTAATCATACCCGCTTCTGATCGCTGGAAGGAGCGGTATACAAATACCTGTTTAAATAAATAAATAAATAAAAGATGAGGTACTAATGCCACTGTATAAGTCACTGGTGAGGCCTCACTTGGAATACTGTGTTCAGTTTTGGAGACCATATCTTGCAAAGGATGTAAAAAGACTGGAAACTGTTCAGAGGAAGGCAACCAAAATGATTTGGAGCCTGCGTTAGTAGCCTTATGAGAAGAGACTTGAAGAGCTAAATATGTACACTCTGGAGGAGAGGAGAGTTAGGGGAGATATGATTCAGATCTTTAAATAATGAACAAACAAACCTCTTCCAAAGACGGGGAAGCTGTAAAACCAGAGGGCATAACATGAAGCTGCAAGGTGGTAAATTGAAAGGCAATGACAGAATTCAAAATGGCATGGGACATGGATCCCTTTTCAGCAACAGGAGAAAATAAAAATAAACTGAACCATCTAATTTCCCATCAAATAGGGGTGTCCTACATGGAGCGGTGGGTTCACCCCTAAACAAAGACATGGGGAAGGGTGGCCTGCACAGAGTGGCAGGTGCACCTACTCCTACCATCTTACTGGGCAGACTAGATGGACCATACTGGTCTTTATCTGCCGTCATTTACTATGTTACTATATATTTTAGCTATCTGTTGGGTATGTGTGGAGAAAAAGAGAGAAGAGACAATGATGACCCCAAGATTGCAAGCCATCTAGAGAGGATGCCAGTGTTACCTATAGAAATGGAGAAGAGAGGAAGGGGAGAGAAGGGTTTAGGGAGAAAGATAAGGGGTGACAAAATATAGGCCAGTAAGCCTTACCTTGGTGGCGGGAAAAGTAATGAAGACATTCTTGAAAGAAAAAATAGTGGACTTTCTAGAAACCAATAGGCTGCATGATCCGAGGCAACATGGTTTTACCAAAGGACAATTACGCCAAACAAATTTGATTGAGTTCTTTGACTAGGTGACTAGAGAACTGGATCAAGGGCTTGCGATGGATGTGATCTAGATTTCAGCAAAGCCTTCGATACTATTCCTCATAGAAGGCTTATCAATAAACTGGGCAGCCTGGGGTTGGGTCCCAAGGTGGTGAATGGGATCAGAAATTGGTTGACTGACAGATGACAGAAGATGGTGGTATATGGAACTCAATTGGAAGAAAGGAAGGTGAGTAGTGGTGTGACCCATGGATTGTCCTGGGATTTGACAATGGATTTGTGAGTGATATTGCTAAAGGACTGAAGGGAAAAGTTTGCCTTTTTCAGATGACATGAAAATTTGCAACAGAATGGACTCCTCTGAGGGAATGGAAAACATGAAGAAAGATATACAAAAGCTGGAAGGATTTGGCAGCTAAGATTTAATGTGAAAAAGTGCAGAGTCATGCACTTGTGATGCAGAAATCCAAGGGAATTATATACGATAGAGAGCAAGAGGTTGGTGTGCATGGACCAGGCGAAGGACTTCGGAGTGATTGTATTTGAAGATCTCATGGTGGGAAAACAATATGACAAGGCGATAGCCAAAGTCAGAAAGATGCTGTGTTGCATAAAGAGAGGAACAACTAGCAGAAAGGAGGAGGTATTAATGCCGCTGTACAAGTCATTGGTGAGGCCTCACTTGAAGTACTGTGTTCCGTTTTGGAGACCATATCTACTACTACTACTACTAATCATTTCTATTAGCGCTACAAGGGATACACAGCGCTGTTCAGGCACATGTAAAAGACAGTCACTGCACATCAGAGCTTACAATCTAGTCAGCACGGACAACACAACAGCTGAGGACAAGGATACATCTAGGAGAATGGTAAGGAAACACGTAGACCTGATTCACGGAGGGGGACATCCGGGTCGTCCAGACGTCCCCGATGAAGACGGGGCTGTGTGGACCCGATTCTGTTCCTGCGGTAGCCAGAATCAGGCCTGAGGATGGACCGGCATGCCCCTTATGCCTGCGGATGTCTTCCCCGCAGGTGCCCCCCAACATCCATGGCTCCAGCCCTCCATTTCCTCACCGTCCAACCCACGGCTGGCCTGCTGTAACCTCAATCATGCCAAAAGTGCAGCTTGTACCATCTTTAGAAACATAGAAAAATGACGACAGAGAAAGACCGCATGGCCAATCTAGTCTGTCCTTCCATATCAACCATATCTAGTATGTCCTTCCATATAAGGTGGTATAAGCAGCACGTCCCCAAGGGCCCAGAAGCACGTATAGGCCTGTGACCTCAATGGGCCTGTACGTGCTGCTGGGCAGGCCCATTCCCACTCCATTCCACCCCATTCCTGCCCCTTATGGCTCTCCTCATCCTGATGCACAGGATGTACAGGAAGAGCTGGAGGGGGAATTGGGCATGGACAGCTTGCGGGGCTGCATGAGCCCCACAACCTAAGTTCGTGAATGACCTCCATGGACTAACATAGTTACATAGTTTATGACAGCAGATAAAGACCAGTATGGTCCATCTAGTCTGCCCAGCAAGAAGGCAAGAATAGGTGCACCTGCCGTTCCGTGCAGGTCACCCCTCCCCATGCCTTTATTTAGGGGTGTACCTACCGCTCTGTGTAGGTCACCCCTATTTACATAAGAACATAACATAAGAATATAAGATACATAAGATATGCCATACTGGGTCAGACCAAGGTCCATCAAGCCCAGTATTCTGTTTCCAACAGTGGCCAATCTAGGTCATATGTACCTAGCAGTTTCCCCAAGGGACACAGGTTCCACAATGCTTGTATTGGTTCAAGCATTGATATCCTGGGTCCTTTCTTAATAATGGTTTATGGACCTTTCCTCCAGGAACTTGTCCAAACCTTTTTTAAACCCAGCTACACTAACAGCCTTTACTACATCCTCCGGTAACAAATTCCAGAGTTTGATTACACGTTGAGTGAAAAAATATTTTCTTTTATTAGTCTTAAATAGTTTACCCTGTAGCTTCATTGCATGTCCCCTAGTCTTTCTATATTCTGATAAGGTAAACAATCGATCTACGTTTACCCGTTCCACTCCGTTCATTAATTTATAGACTTCTATCATATCTCCCCTCAGCCGTCTCTTTTCCAGGTTAAAGAGCCCTAACCTTTTTAGCCTTTCTTCATAGGAGTATCTTTCCATCCCCTTTACCATTTTGATGGCTCTTCTTTGTACCTTTTCTAAAATCGCTATATCCTTTTTAAGATACGGCGACCAGAATTGCACACAATATTCAAGGTGTGGTCTCACCATGGAACGATATAGAGGCATTATAATATCTTTTGTTTTATTTTCCATTCCTTTCCTTATCATACCTAGCATTCTATTTGCTCTCTTGGCCGCCGCTGCACACTGGGCCGAGGGTTTTAACATGGTATCCACAATGACGCCTAAATCTTTTTCCTGGGTGGTGGTTCCTAATGTGGAACCTTGCATCGTGTAACCATAGCTTGGGTTGTTCTTCCCTAAGTGCATAACCTTGCACTTGTCCACATTAAATTTCATCTGCCATTTTGATGCCCAGTCTTCCAATTTATCAAGATCCTCTTGCAATTTTTCACAATCCTCTTGGGTTTTAACAACTTTAAATAGTTTTGTGTCATCTGCAAATTTGATAACCTCACTCGTTATTCCACTTTCCAGGTCATTTATGAATATGTCAAAAAGCAGCGGACCCAGCACAGATCCATGGGGTACACCACTATTCACCTTTCTCCATTGGGAAAATTGGCCATTTAGCCCTACCCTCTGCTTTCTATCTTTTAACCAGTTCCTGATCCACAATAGTACACTGCCTCCTATCCCATGACTCTTTAGTTTTGCCAAAAGTCTCTGATGAGGGACCTTGTCAAAGGCTTTCTGAAAGTCCAGATACACAATATCAACTGACTCGCCTTTGTCCACCTGTTTATTCACTCCTTCAAAAAAACATAACAGATTAGTAAGACAAGATCTTCCTTGTCTAAAGCCATGTTGGCTGTCTCCCATTAGGTCATGACTATCTACATGCTGAGTAGTTTTATTCTTTATGGTGGTTTCTACCATTTTTCCCGGTACTGACGTCAGGCTCACCGGTCTGTACTTTCCCGGATCACCCCTGGAACCCTTTTTAAAAATTGGTGTTACATTGGCGATCCTCCAATCTTCAGGTATTAGAGATGATTTTAATGATAGTTCACAGATTACTGATAGCAGTTCTGCAATCTCATATTTCAGTTCTTTCAATACCCTTGAATGTATACCATCCGGCCCAGGTGATTTGCTACTCTTCAGTTTATCTAATAGTTGTAAGACATCTTCCCGATGTATCGATATTTCCTTCAATTCTTCCACACCTTTAAATACCACTTCAGTCATGGGTAACATCCCTACATCTTCCTCAGTAAAGACCAAAGCAAATAATTCATTCAGTCTCTCCGCTATCGCCTTGTCGCCTCTTAGTGCTCCTTTAACCCCTTTATCATCTAATGGACCAACTGACTCTCTCACAGGTTTTTTGCTACGAATGTACTTGAAAAGGTCTTTATTTCGCGTTTTTGCTTCCACAGCAAGCTTCTTCTCAAATTCTCTCTTTGCCTGCCTTATCAATGCCTTGCATTTGACTTGCCAGTGCTTGTGCTGTTTCCAGGTTTCGTCGTTTGGCTCTTTTTTCCATTTCCTGAAAGATGCTTTTTTGGCAACAACAGCCTCTCTGACCTCACCTTTAAACCATGCTGGCAGTTTTTTGGACTTCCTTCCACTTTTCTTAAAGCGTGGAATACAGCTGGTCTGGGCTTCCAAGATAGTATTTTTCAACAACACCCAAGCTTGATGTACGTCTTTAACCTTCGCAACTGCTCCTATTAGTTTTTTCTTAACTGTTTTCCTCATTTTATCATAGTCTCCCTTTCGAAAGTTAAAAGGTAGTACTGTGGATTTCCTTACTATCCCTCCTCCACTAATTAAATCAAAGGCGATCATGCTATGATCACTATTGCCAAGTGGCCCCAACACCCTTATCTCTTGCACTAGATCTGGTGTTCCACTAAGCACTAGGTCTAATATGGCTTCCCCTCTGGTCGGTTCATGAACCAGCTGCTCCAAGAAGCAGTCATTTATTCCATCTAGGAACTTTATCTCTCTAGCATGTCCTGACGTGACACTGACCCAGTCGATACCGGGGTAATTGAAATCACCCATTATTATTACTGCGCTGTAACTTTTGTTAGCATCCTTGATTTCTTTGAGCATTTCATCATCCATTTGGTCATTCTGGCCAGGTGCTTGATAGTACACCCCCACTGCCATCGCCTTCCCCCTTTTATATGGAATTTCAATCCATATTGATTCTACAGCAGATTTTGTTTCCTGCAAAACTTTAATCCTTTCTGAGTCAATGCCCTCTCTAACATAGAGCGCAACCCCTCCACCAATTTGATCAGCTCTATCATTACGATATAGTTTGTACCCAGGTATCACAGTGTCCCACTGGTTGTCCTCCTTCCACCATGTCTCTGATATTCCAATCATATCTAACCTTTCATTTAGTGCTATATATTCTAACTCTCCCATCTTATTCTTTAGACTTCTAGCATTTGCATACAAGCATTTTAGAGAATGTATTTTATTTATGTTAATTTGGCTATTGTTAGACATGGGTATATTGGGATCTTTAAGCTCTGTCTGCTCCATACTTGAGGGCATTTGGGCTACTTTACTCTTCTGTGGAACCTCTCTGCTTTTGGTAGTATCCTTCAAGGATACATTCTTCCGAACCATCTGCTCTTCGGCGACTGTCTGCTTTCCCCTAATATCTAGTTTAAAAGCTGCTCTATCTCCTTTTTAAAGGTTAATGCCAGCAGCCTGGTTCCATCCCCGTTAAGGTAAAGCCCATCCCTTCGGAAGAGCCCCTCCTTTCCCCAGAATGTTCCCCAGTTCCTAACAAATCCAAAACCCTCATCTCTGCACCATTGTCTCATCCACGCATTGAGACTCCGGAGCTCTGCCTGCCTTTTGGGTCCTGCGCGTGGAACAGGAAGCATTTCGGAGAATGCTACCCTGGAAGTTCTGGATTTCAACTTCCTACCTAAAAGCCTAAATTTTGCCTCCCTCCCTACCACATTTTCCTATGTCATTGGTACCGACATGTACCAAGACAGCAGACACCTCCCCAGCACTATCTAAGACCTTATCTAGGTGGCGCGTGAGGTCTGCTACCTTCGCACCAGGCAGGCATGTTACCAGGCGATCCTCACGTCCACCAGCCACCCAGCTATCTACATGCCTAATGATCGAATCACCAACTATAACGGCTGTCCTAACCCTTCCCTCATGGGCACATGGCCCTGGAGAAACTTCCTCGGTGCGAGAGAGTTTTGCATCACCTGGAGGACAGGTTCTAGTTACAGGATCACTTCCTGCCACACCAGTGTGATGCTCTCCTGTCACGTGACCTCTCTCCTCCATGGCAACAGGGGTGCTGCCAGACTGGAGGTGGGACTTCAGGACTATATCCCTGTAGGTCTCGTCTATGTACCTCTCTGTCTGTCTTATGCTTTCCAAGTCTGCTACTTTAGTCTCTAGAGAACGGACTTGTTCCCTGAGAGAAAAGAGCTCCTTGCACCTAGTGCACACGTAAGACCTCTCACCAACTGGGAGAAAATCATACATGTGACACTCAATGCAAAAGACTGGAAAGCCCCTATCCCGCTGCTGGACTGCTGTCTGCATCTTAGTTTTAAGTTTGTGTCTAGATCTTTAAGTTCTTACTTACTAGGGGTTGCTATGGGTATTTATACCAATAAAACTGTACCTAATACGTTTAATATACCCCTCCTTCCTATTGAAACAATTTCAATAACAAACACTCGTAAGTCCTCAAACAAATGTTTGTTCTGCAAGCAATGGTGTACGATTGGAGCTTCTGCCATCTTGCATTTAATCCTACTCCGATGTTCTGCAATGCGTACCCGCAAAGCTCGAGTGGTTTGCCCTATATACATGAGGCCACACGGGCATCGTATCCCATACACTACATGGTCAGAAGCGCAATCCGATGATTGACGTAAAGTGTAATGCTGATCTCTATATTCGAATTCAACTACCTCATCCATAACATCACACACCGTGCAGTGGCCACACTTTCTATGCCCAAGTGCTTCACTTATTTTCTCCTGTTCTTGTTTCTTTAGCCTGGCCGGACTCAAAAGTTCTTTTAAATTAGATGGACGGGTCCACACACAGCGTATATGTTTATAGGATAAGCCAGGGACTGTACTCAATACATTTTGATGACGACGAATAATTTTGGTAATACTTTGGCTTAAAGGAGAATATTGGGTCACAAAATTAATATTATTTTCATCTTCCTTATCTGAAGATCTACTTTCACAAGTTTGCAACAAGAATGCCCTGTTGTTATAAAGGGCCCGTTTATAAGCTGATCTTACTACTGTTTTTGGATAACCCCGATTGTAAAATTCATGCATTAGTTGCTGTGCTTGGATTTTATACTCATAGGTGGTAGAACAGTTTCGTCTATATTGGAGGAATTGTGAGAACGGCAATCCGTCTCGTAGCTGTCGTGGATGTTTACTAGTGTAATGCAATAGCGTATTGCGATCCGTAGGTTTTTTATACACTTTTGTTTGCCAACCACCTGAACTCTTACAAACTTCTACATCCAGAAAAACAATATGTTGTTGGTGACATACGCTAGTGAATTGAATGTTTCAATAGGAAGGAGGGGTAGATCACCAGCTCAACTACTCCTATTAACAGAGCAACGATGGATATATCGACTTGGTACGGTCATTCCGGGAGGGTTGAACAATATGATAGAATGGCGAGCGTGTGTGTGATCTCATTGCCACGTCACCGTTGTCAGCCCCCCCTTATCCAATAAATGACGCTGCTGGTAGAGCGCAAGCGTGGCGTTTTTTGAGGAAAATTTTGTGAATTCAGTTCTAACATACGCCTGACTCAAGCTGTAATTTATACACATTTTGAATCGTTACATAGAGGTGAGGTCTTTTCTCTATATAAGAAGCAAGGCATTTTAAGAGTTTTTCATTCAAGAACTATTTTGTTTAAGAATCAATGAACATATGTTCTGAATACCCAGTTTCAGATTACTATGTTTCTCTTTTTGAAATGTGGCTATGTTTTGTAGACAGTGCTCGGTTTGCTCTTTTAAGAACCCCCTGAGGAAGAAATGAAACGTGCGGTACCTGAGAGGTCGCGTCGGGGATGAGAAGCAACCTGCAGTAAACCAATAGCACGATTGCTGTCTACATAAAGCAGAACAAGCTTCAATTATCTAAGATAAGTTCTGGTTTCAAATTCAGCTTTAAATTGTTTGGCCAGAAAAGGTGTGAATATTAAGACTTTGAACCTGATAAGATGAGTGGTCATTGATGTGATCGGAGTTTTTGCAGCTTTGGAGCAAGTTGCCTCATATTGCAAAACATTTTGAACTGAGACCACAGGTTCATATTAAAGGGACAATATTGATAATCTTAGCACCTCGACCATACATATGGTGTAAAACCGGAATCCTATCTAGATTAACGTAGGGTTTTTTTTTATGTATATTGGTAACCTAAGGTGCCGCATAAGGCACCCTATAAGGCACACCAGAGGGCACATTATAAAGTGCACTGTCCGCCTAGGCACCTTATAATGTTTCCTATAGGGCGCCTTATGAGGCACCTTAAGGTTACAGCACTGTGAGAGTGTTTTTGCTGGCAGCACTAATTTAAATTTAAAAAGGAAATGCCTCAGACAGCCCTATCAAATAACACCACTGTGGGATCAAACCCATAACCTCTGCCTCCACAGTCAGAGAAGTAACCAGTGGGCTACATCTCTATAGCTACTAACAGACCCCTGGCTGGCTACAGAAGGACTGCAGGTCACCACACAAACTGTCTGCTGTGGTTACCAGGATAGGGTTAACCCACCCATACCCATGATGCACTGCACATGCAGATCAGCAGTCTACAGATGATCACAAGATGGGGTATGCACCCCCACAGCACCTCAGCCTGGTAGGGGGAAATGACCGTGTGTGTTACTGGCACAGAGTAGCTACAGACCATCACATTGTGCGGGTACTGTGCTCACCCTGAGGGTGAGGTGAGGCACCCAACACCAGGTTCGCAGCACCTGGCTTAACTGCAATAGGCTATGCTGCAGATCACCATTAGGGCCAGTGTATGATAGCTAGTCCTTGCAGACACATCTAGGATACACCTGTGTCCATTCGTATTTCCCAATCATGTCTAGCCCTTGTCGACTATAATGCACCCAGAATAGTGCATATCCTGTGTGGATGCCATGGTCACATGATTTAAGTGAAGGGGGGTGGTTGGACCCATAGGCAGATTATGTAGCACCACCCAACCCACCCTCCCACCAACAGATCCACATTCTACATCCCTGCAATGGTGGCAATAGAGGGGACCATCAACCCTAGTCCTGCTGGGGAACAGGCACCCTACAGGGCAGTCAATGCAGATCTGTAAGCATCCATAAGGCAATAGCAGACAGACAGTGGGGCTGGAAATGCTCAGCTGCCCCCCAACTCTATCTGACAATCCCCAGCAGCGAGCACAGTGAGTCTCCAGCCGCTGCACCCAGCAAGGTGTGCCAGCCATACACATACTAACTGCAGACAGTCTGCTAGCTAGTCCATAGTGCATGTTCCCGGAAAAGATGTGTGCACCCAAAACTGGGATGTGAGCACACACCCAACAAGCAGATAAGTCAGTGATTGGACCACAAAAAAGAAAACCCATATATATCACTTGAGAAAAATGCTATATAGCACTATGGGGAAACCTAGCAATGCCGTGGTCACTGCTCAGTCAGGGTGAGAGTGACCTCCCAGCAGGACATGCTGTGGCCACCCTGTCCATGCAGGTGGTGTCCGGACACTACAATGTCCCAGCCATTGCCCTATGCCCTGTGCAGATGCATCCCGCCCAGGCTGCCCTGTCCGGGCCATACCCACGGTACCTTGCTCCTCATTATGCACATTGGCAGGCTAACACTGGAAACAGTGCAAGCAGTGTGGGCTGAGTAAGGTGTAGGCAGCCACAACACACTGGACAGACATACACACACTCCCACACCTATGCCAGCATTGTGCAAATACAGAGGCTTTTGGCAGCCCTGGCCACCACACCAGTCCTGGGCACAGTGCAGGCATGGCTATGGTACGCAATACTGTTGGGGTCACTTCCAGGGGTGGTAAACACTGTGAGAAACCAAAACTGAAACACACTCCACAGATATCAGAAAGGTTGCTATGATGCAGCTCTATCAGCAAATTGTGCTTAACTTAGGAATTGCTATCTGCCATTAATCATAGCAAACTTTTGATATATGTGTAATGTATTCCCAGTTTTAGGGCGGCATTGCTAAGGTATGCAAGTGCTAGTATTGGGAAATGCTGCTGCACGCAGGGCCCAACAGCCTGACCCTCCATGAGGCTGTGGATATTGGAGCCTGTGGGTGCGGGTGTTTCTGCCCCTGTTGGCCGCTGCTCTAGGGCAGAAGTTTCCAACTCCGGTCCTGGTGGGCCAAACACTGTTTGGGTTTTCATGCTGTCCCTAATGAATATGCATGAGATACAGTTACATACCATGGGGGTGGCGCATACAAATGCAGCACAGGAAACTTTATTAGAGACAGCATGAAACCTGAATGGTGTTTGGCCCTCCAGGACTAGAGTTGGGAAACCCTGCTCTAGGTATTGCACATGTTTATGGTGTCTGTGCTCTTTAGGGTAAAATATAGGCATTTCAGGCATGTTTATGTTATCTGCAATAAAGGTTCCTTCTTTATTACCATGGTTTAGTACTGGGTAAAATATGGGGACTGGGTTAGCAGGAGCCATAGCTGGGACTTGAAATGTGAACTTCTGCTCATGAACACGCTGGCTGTTTGTACTGCACCACACTGTTGCCACAGGGACAGTTTGTTCCCTGGGGATACCATGACTGTTCATCAAACAGACCCTGTCTGTTGCAGTGCATGGCACCCACCTAAACGGGGCTAGGCCATGGTCTGCTGTGGGCAGATGCACTGCCCCCTCTGCCACCAAGCACCCCTCCGCCACCATGCTGCCATGTCATTATGCCGGTGGTACTGGTGGTGCACAGTTCCAGGCCATCCAGTATGCTGGTAGGCAGCTGCCTATGCTGTGGGATCTCAGGTAGGCGTGCCTAAATGGACATGCACGCTTCCCCCCTAGCACCGCCTGCCAATGTTCTGTGTCCTTGGGGGTACTTGCTGGGTGATCTCCCCTGTGACACTGTGGGACACACACTCATGCCCATGTTAGACCCTCATCAGTTGCTGTCTGGCTGCTCTACAGTTTCAGCATTCCTATGTGCTACCTAGGCATCTGCCTAGTCCGCACTGTGCCCCAGCTGCATCACAGCATGTGCCGCCTTCAGCCCTCTGTATCCCATTTTCAGCATCTGTACAGTTGCCCTTTCCTACATGCCCACCCTGCTGTTGTGGCACATGTGCACGCCATAAGAAACCTGCCCAATATAAAGGGAAATCCCTGATCAGCACTATTTCAATGTGGGATCACTCACCTTGTAGGGGGACAGAGCATAGACCCTTCCAAACATGATATCTTTTTTTTTAGCTTTCTCTGTAGTGTTTCTTCATTTTTCTCATTAATATCACTATTGGCCAGCTTGGTTATGGGGATTATAAAATTTGGTTCCGGTCATTTTCTATGTTTATTTGCCTTTTTGTTCCGTGCACATGTATCACAACTATCACTTTTTCTAGGTTTCCTTGGCTTTGCTGTACATTGCTGATGGAAATGGTTTCTCTTTCCTGCAAATAAGAACATAAAAACATAAGAACATAAGATATGCCATACTGGGTCAGACCAAGGTCCATCAAGCCCAGTATCCTGTTTCCAACAGTGGCCAATCTAGGTCATACATACCTAGCAATTTCCCCAAAAGACACAGGTTCCGCAATGCTTGTACTGGGTCAAGCATTGATATCCTGGGTCCCTTCTTAATAATGGTTTATGGACTTTTCCTCCAGGAACTTGTTCAAACCTTTTCTAAACCCAGCTACACTAACAGCCTTTACTACATCCTCCGGTAACAAATTCCAGAGTTTGATTACACGTTGAGTGAAAAAATATTTTCTTTTATTAGTCTTATATAGTTTATCCTGTAGCTTTATTGCATGTCCCCTAGTCTTTCTATATTCTGATAACGTAAACAATTGATCTACGTTTACCCGTTCCACTCCGTTCATTAATTTATAGACTTCTATCATATCTCCCCTCAGCCGTCTCTTTTCCAGGTTAAAGAGCCCTAACCTTTTTAGCCTTTCTTCATAGGAGTATCCTTCCATCCCCTTTACCATTTTGGTGGCTCTTCTCTGAAACTTTTCTAATAACGCTATATCCTTTTTAAGATACGGTGACCAGAAATGCACACAATATTCAAGGTGCGGTCTCACCATGGAACGATATAGAGGCATTATAATATCTTTTGTTTTATTTTCCATTCCTTTCGTTATGATACCTAGCATTCTATTTGCTCTCTTGGCCGCAGCTGCACACTGGGCCGAGGGTTTTAACATGTTATCCACAATGACGCCTAAATCTTTTTCCTGGGTGGTGGTTCCTAATGTGGAACCTTGCATTGTGTAACCATAGTTTGGGTTGTTCTTCCCTAGGTGCATAACTTTGCACTTGTCCACATTAAATTTCATCTGCCATTTTGATGCCCAGTCTTCCAATTTATCAAGATCCTCTTGCAATTTTCCACAATCCTCTTGGGTTTTAACAACTTTAAATAGTTTTGTGTCATCTGCAAATCTGATAACCTCACTCGTTATTCCACTTTCCAGGTCATTTATGAATATGTCAAAAAGCAGCGGACCCAGCACAGATCCCTGGGGTACACCACTATTCACCTTTCTCCATTGGGAAAATTGGCCATTTAGCACTACCCTCTGCTTTCTATCTTTTAACTAGTTCCTGATCCACAGTAGTACACTGCCTCGTATCCCATGACTCTTTAGTTTTGCCAAAGGTTTCTGATGAAGGACCTTGTCAAAGGCTTTCTGAAAGTCCAGATACACTATATCAACCGGCTCACCTTTGTCCACCTGTTTATTCACACTTTCAAAAAACAGATTAGTAAGACAAGATCTTCCTTGTCTAAAGCCATGTTGGCTATCTCCCATTAGGCCATGACTATCTACATGCTGAGTAATTTTATTCTTTATTATGGTTTCTAGCATTTTTCCCGGTACTGACGTGAGGCTCACCGGTCTGTAGTTTCCCGGATCACCACTGGAACCCTTTTTAAAAATTGGCGTTACATTGGAGATCCTCCAATCTTCAGGTATTAGAGATGATTTTAATGATAGTTCACAGATTACTAATAGCAGGTCTGCAATCTCATATTTCAGTTCTTTCAGCACCCTTGGACGTATACCATCCGGCCCAGGTGATTTGCTACTCTTCAGTTTATCTAATAGTTGTAATACATCTTCCCGATGTATCGATATTTCCTTCAATTCTTACGCACCTTTAAATACCACTTCAGTCATGAGTAACATCCCTACATCTTCCTCAGTAAAGTCCGAAGCCAAGAATTCATTCAGTCTCTCCGCTATCGCCTTGTTGCCTCTTTGTGGCCCTTTAACTCCTCTATCATCTAATGGACCAACTGACTCTCTCACAGGTTTTTTGCTACGAATGTACTTGAAAAAATCTTTATTTTGCCTTTTTGCTTCCGCAGCAAGCTTCTTCTCAAATTCTCCATTTGACTGCTTTATCAATGCCTTGCATTTGACTTGCCAGTGCTTGTGCTGTTTCCAGGTTTGGCTCTTTTTTCCATTTCCTGAAAGATGCTTTTTTGGCAAGAACAGCCTCTCTGACCTCACCTTTAAACCATGCTGGCAGTTTTTTGGACTTCCTTCCACTTTTATTTATTTATTTATTTAGACAGTTTTGTATACCACCTTATCGTTCAATCAAAGTGGTCACAACACAATTGGGGGATACATTTAACACGCAGGGATATGAGACACATATACTAATACTTACAGGGAACATGGGCAATGGAGGCTTGCCCAAGACCACAAGGAGCATCTGTGGGACTAGAAACCCCAGTCCTTCCGGCCCAAGGTTGCTGTCCTCTAGTGGGATTTGAACTCCCTGACCTTCTGGCCTGAAGTACCTTGCCCAAACCACTAGGCTACTCCTCCCTCTATTTCACTTTTCTTAAAGTGTGCAATACAGCTGGTCTGGGCTTCCAAGATAGTATTTTTCAACAACACCCAGGCTTGATGTAAGTCTTTAACCTTTGAAACTGCTCCGTTTAGTTTTTTCTTAACTATTTTCTTCATTTTATCATAGGGGTATGTTTACTAAACCATCTTAATGTGCACTCTGTGACCTTATCGCGTGATAATGGCACTCTAGCAGGCGCAGAGGTACCTTAGCGCGCGATAACGTGTGCAGCGGCGCAAACGAGCGCTGAAGGCAGAGAAAGGCTCCCGGAGGGCGGAGGAAGGCTCTCCAGGGGCGGAGAGAAGGGGTCAATGGGTGGAGAGTGGGAGGGGAGAGGCTCCGCACACACTAACGATGTAAAATCTGAGGCTCAAAACTAATGCCAGTGAAACCCTGGCATTAGAGATGATTTAAAGGGAAGAGAAACCATTTCTGTCAGCAATGTACAGCAAAACCAGGGAAACCTACAAAAAAGTGATAAGTGTGATACATGTGCACGGAACAAAAGGGCAAATAAACAGTGAAAATGAACAGAAGAAAATGGAAAAATAAAATAACCAAGATGGGCAATCGTGATCTCAATAGGAAATATAGGAAATATAAAAAAGCACTCCCAAGAAAGCACCAAAAAAAGGATATGAATTCTGGAAGGGTCCATGCTCCGTCCCCATACAAGGTGAATGAGCCCACAGTTGAAATTGCGCTTTGCAGGGTTTTCCTCTCCATCGGACAGGTTTCCTATGGCGTGCACATGTGCGGCAACAGCAGGGTTGGCATGTCGGAACGGCCAACTGGACAGATGTTTGAAAATGGGATACAGAGGGCTGCAGGCGGCACATGCTGTGGTGCAGCTGGGGCACAGTGCGGACTAGGCAGATGCCTAGGTGGCACTTAGGAATGCTGAAACTGTACAGCAGCCAGACAGCAACTGATGAGGGCCCAACACGGGCATGAGTGTGTTTATCACAGTGTCATAGGGGATAGTACCCAGCAGGTACCTCCAAGGGCACAGAACATTGGCAGGCGGTGTTGGGGGGAAGCATGGACGCCTATGCAGGCACCCCTACCCCAGAACCCGCACCATAGGCAGCCGCCTACCCGCACACTGGATGGCCCGAGACAGCGCACCACCAGCACCACCAGCAGAATGGCATGTCAGCATGGTGGCCTAGCCCTGTTCAGCTGGGTGCCATGCAGTGCAACAGACAGGCTCTGTCTGACAAACAGTCATGGCATCTCTAGGGAATGCCCTGTCTCTGTGGACACAGTGTGGTGCAGTACACACTGACAGTGTATTCAAAAGCAAAAGGTCATAGGTTCAAGTCCCAGCTGTGGCTCCTGACAACCCAGTCTCCATATTTTACCCATTACTAAACCATGGAAGTAAAGAGCAAACCTTTAGTGCAGAGAAAAGAATCATGCGTCAAACGTCTATATTTTACCCCACAGAGCACAGACACCATACACATACGCAGTACCTAGAGCAGAGTTTCCTAAATGCAGTCCTGGAGGGCCACCCACCATGCAGGTGTCATGCTGTCACCAATAAAGATGCCTGTGCTGCATTTCCATGTGCCGCCCCCATGGTATGCAGATGTATCTCATGCATATACATGAGGGACAGCATGAAAACCCAAACAGTGTGTGGCCCACCAGGAATGGAGTTGGGAACCTCTTCCCAAAGCAGTGGCCAACAGGGGCAGACACACCCGCACCCACAGGCTCCATCATCCAAAGCCACCTGTAGAGGCAGGATTCCGGGCCCTGTGTGAATCCCCCAATACTAGCCCCTGCATACCGTAGCAATGCCACCCTAAACCCGGGGATATGGTACACATATATCAAAAGGTTGCTATGATTACTGGCAGATAGCAATTCCTAAGTTAAGCACAATCTGCTCTTTAGCTGTATCATACCAACCTCTCTGATGTCTGTGGAGTGTGTATCAGGTCTGGTGTTTGACAGTGTTTACCACCCCGGGGAGTGACCCCAACAGTATTACGTACCATAGCCATGCCTGCGCTGTGCCCAGGACTGGCGAGGTGGCCAGGGCTGCCAAGAGCCTCTATATTTGCACAGTGCTGTCATAGGTGTGGGAGTGTGTGTATGTCCATCCAGTGTGTGTGGTGGTTGCCCACACCGTACTCAGCCCACACTGTTTGCACTGTGTCCAGTGTTAGCTTGCCTATGTGCATAATGAGGAGCAAGGTACTGTGGGTATAGCCTGGACAGGGCGGCCTGGGCAGGATGCATCAGCACAGGGCACAGGGCAATGGTTGGGACATTGTAGTGTCTGGCCCCCACCTGTATGGACAGGGTGGCCACAGCATGTCCTGCTGGAAGGTCACTCCCACCCTGACTGAGCAGTGACCACGGCATGGCTAGGTTCCCCCATAGTGCTACATAGTATTTTTTCTAAGTGATATATATGGGTTTCCTTTTTTTGGGGCCCAATCACTGACCTATCTGCTCAGTGGGTGTGCTCACATCCCAGTTTTGGGTGCACACATCTTCCCCAGTAATATGCACTATGGGCTAGTTAGCACATTGTTTGCATTTAGTATGTGTGTACCCCAGCTGGACTGAGGTGGATGGTTCCCTCTACTGCCACCATTGCAGGAATGTGGATCTGTTGGTGGGAGATCCTGAGCCCCAGAGGGCAGTTCGGGTGGTATTACATAATCCGCCAATGGGTCCAAACAGGCGCCCTGTCACATAAACCATGTGGCCATGGCACCCACACAGGATTATGCACTATTCTGGGTGCATAATAGTCAACAAGGGCTAGATGTGACTGGGAAAGAAATATGGACAGAGGTGTATTCTGAGGTGTGTCTGCAAGGACTACCTATCACACATTGGCACTGATGGCAACCTGCAGCATAGCCTATCTCATCTATGTCTGGTGCTATGGACATGTTGCTGGGTGCCCCACCTCACCCTCAGGGTGGGCACAGTACCCACACAATGTGATGGTCTGTAGCCACTCTGTGCCAGTAACACACATGATCAGTACCACCTACCAGGCTGAGGTGCTGTGGGGGTGCACACGGTCAGTGCCCCCTACCTGGCCGAGGTGCTGTGGGGGTGCATACCCCATCCTGTGATCATCTGTGGACTGCTGATATGCATGTGCAGTGCATCATGGGTACGGGTGGGTTAACCCTAACCTGGTAACCACAGCAGTTGGTGTGGAGACCTGCAGTCCCTCTGTAGCCAGCCAGGGGCCCGGGTGTAGCCATACAGCTGTAGCCCACTGGTTACATCACTGTCTGTGGGGTCAGAGGTTATGGGTGTGATCCAACAGTGGGGTTAGTTGACAGAGCTGTCTGAGGCATTTCGTTTTTTAAATTTAGATTAGTGCGGCCAGCAAAAACACCCTCAGTGCTGTAGCCTGAAGGTGCCTCATAATGCACCCTCGACAGCGCTCCATAGGGCGCCCTATAGGGAACATTATAAAGTGCCCCATAGGGTGCCTGCTGTGGCACCTTAGGTTATAGCACTGTGAGGGTGTGTTTGCTGGCAGCACAGATATAAATACAACTGGCACATGCCTCAGACGGCACTGGCTGAAAGTATTATTATTCATCTGGCCCACTTGGGAATTGAACTCATGACCTCTGTAGCATCAGTCAGTGTACTAACCATTGTACTACACCTCGATTGCTATGTTTGCAGCTCAGCGCGCCTACTTAGGATTTCCATGCATTAACATGCGCAGTGCTGCCATCAGAGACAGTGCTGTGACCTTGCAGTGCCTCATGGGGCACCCTATATAACACCCTATACAGCGCCTTATAAGGCACCCCATGGGCAAAATTATAGGGTGCCTTGGCAGACAGTGCACTTTATGATATGTCCTCTGGAGTGCCTTATGCGGCACCTTATGTTACGGCACTTTGAGGGTGTGTTTGCTGGCAGCACAGATTTAAATAAAACTGGCACATGCCTCAGACAGCAGTAGGTAAAAGTATTATCATTCATCTGGCCCATTTGGGAGTTGAACTCATGACCCCTGTACCATCACTCTGTGTATTAACCATTATACTACACCTCTATTGCTATAGTTATTGCTCAGCGCGCCTACTTAAGATTTACGTGCGTTGATGCACGCTGCTCCCGTTCCGTGTGATATTGTGCGCGGCGCGCTTGCTACTTTTTGACCGGAGTGCCCACTCCTTTTATGGCATCCTTCACACTAACTCCGGGCGCACATTAAGAAGGTTTAGTAAACATGCCCCATAGTCTCCCTTTTAAAAGTTAAAAGGTAGTACTGTGGATTTCCTTACTATCCCTCCTCCACTAATTAAATCAAAGGCGATCATGCTATGATCACTATTGCCAAGTGACCCCAACACCCTTATCTCTTGCACCAGATCTGGTGTTCCACTAAAGACTAGGTCTAATATGGCTTCCCCTCTGGTCAGTTAATGAACCAGCTGCTCAAAGAAGCAGTCATTTATGTCATCTAGGAACTTTGTCTCCCTAGCATGTCCTGCCGTGACACTGACCCAGTCGATACCGGGCTAAATGAAATCACCCATTATTATTACTGCACTGTAACTTTTGTTAGCTTCCTTGATTTCTTTGAGCATTTCATCATCCATTTGTTCATTCTGGCCAGGCGGTCGATAGTACACCCCCACTGCCATCGCCTTCCCCTTTTTACATGGAATTTCAATCCATAGAGATTCTACAGCAAATTTTGTTTCCTGCAAAACTTTAATGCCTTAACGCGAGGGTTTCACTGGCGTTAGTGTTCAGATCCGGATTCCACAGCGTTAGTGTGCCTGGAGCCTCTCCCCTCCCACTCTCCATCCATTGACCCCTTCTCTCCGCCCTCTAGGAAGCCTTACTCCGCCCTTTAGAGCCGGATTTCATGGTGTTAGGGTGCCTTAACGCTGCAGGCGCGTTATCGCGCGATAAGTGATGTTATCAGGTGATAATGTGCCATTATCATGCGATAACATCACTTATCGCGCGATAATACCGCCACTGCGCCGTTAGCGCCATTTAGTAAACATACCCCTTAGACAAACATAAACACCCCCCCCCCCCTGCACAATTCCTCTACAATTTAGTCACTATAGCAAACGGTTTCATTGACTCCCTCTATGTAAATAGTTTTTGCTTGTTAATAGTTTATAAGACTGTTTTGAATCTCAGCCCAGCCTTAATAGTATATGCATTAGTTTCATTGTTCTAAAAGAATGTTCATTGTAAAAATAATGTTCTGAATTGTTCTAAATTGTTCTTTATAAGGTTCTAAAAATGTTCTTTGTAAAAATAATAATATCTCATTATTATTGCTGTTCTGTTACCTGTAAACCGCATCTGATCTCTAGAAGAAGCGGTATAAAAAAATGTACAAATAGATAAATAAATATGTAAATGAATGAAAGTGCTGCTTTGTGAAATAAAAATTGAACTATATAGATCTCATTTAGGGGTATGTTTACTAAACGGCGCAAACGTAGCAGCTGTGACGTTATCGCGCGATACATGATGTTATCGCATGATAATGGCACATTACCATGCGAGAACGTCACGTATCGCGCGATAACGTATCCTGCAGCAGTAAGGTGCGCAGAGGGTGGAGTAAGGCTTCCCATAGGGTGGAGTAAAGCTGCACAGAGGCTGAGGGAAGGGGTCAATGGGTGGAGAGTGGGCGGGGAGAGGCTCCATGCACACTAGCGCCGTGAAATGAAGCTCTGAACAGTAGCGCCAGTGAAAACCTCGTGTTAGAGGCACATTTGCAGGGGAGAGAGACCATTTCAGTCAGCAATGTGCAGCAAAGGCAGGGAAACCAAAAAATGTGATAGTAGTGATACATGTGCAGCAACATCACAGTGCCCAAGTATGAGAGGGCACTACAGTGAGGCTACAAATGGGGTACAGGGGGCTGCAGGCGGGGATATGCAGTGGGGCAGCTGGGGCACAGGGTGGGCTAGGCAGATGCCTAGGTGACACATAGGAATATGGATGCAGAAAAGCAGCAAGACAGCAAATGATCAAGGGCAAACATTGCCACGAGTGTGCGTCCCACAGTGTCCCAGGGGACAGTACCCAGCAAGTACCCCAAAGGGCACATAACAATAGCAAGCGGTGCCGGGGGGGAAGCGTGGATGTTTATGCAGGCACCCCTACCCCATATCAAGCACCATAGGCAGCCGCCTACTGGCACACTGGATGGCCTGGGATGGCGCACCATCAGCACCACCGGCACAAGGGCATGTCAGCATGGTGGCAGAGGGGTGCTGGTGGCAGAGGGGGCAGTGGCATCTGCCCACAGCAGACTACGGCCAAGCCCCATTTAGGTGGGTGCCGTGTACTGAAACAGACAAGGCCTATCTAAGGAACAGTCATGGTATCCCCAGGGAATGATCTGCCTATGAGGCAACAGTTTGGTGCAGTACACGCAACCAGTGTGTTCAGGGACAAAAGGTCACAGGTTCAAGTCCCAGCTGTGCCTACTGTAAACCATGTCCCTATGTTTTACCCAGTACAAAACCATGGTAAGAATGACGGAACCGTTATTGCAGATAAAAGAAACACTCCATACACTCTTACATTTTACCCTACAGAGCACAGACACCATAAACATGTGCAATCCCTAGAGCAGAGTTTCTCAACTGCAGTCCCGGAGGGCCAAACACCATTCAGGTTTCATGCTGTCCCTAATAAATCTGCCTGTGCTGCATTTGTATGCACCGTCCCCATTGTATGCAAATGTGTCTCATGCATATTCATTAGGGACAGCATGAAAACCTGAACAGTGTTTGGCACACCAGGACCAGAGTTGGGAACCTCTGCCCAAGAGCAGCGGCCAACAGGGGCACAAATACCCACACCCACAGGCCCCACTATCCAAAGCCTCATGGAGAGTCAGGCAGATGGGTCCTGCACGGAGCAGCATCTCCCAATACTGGCACCTTCATACCTTAGCAATGCCGTCCTAAACTTGGGAACACATTCCACAGATATCAAAAGGTTGCTATGATTAATGTCAGATAACAAATTCTAGGTTAAACACGATTTGTTGTCAGAGATACATAATAGCAACCTTTCTGATATCTGTGGAGTGTGTTTCAGTTTGTGCTTCTGACAGTGTTTACCACCCTGGGGAGTGACCCCAACAGTATTGCGTACCATGGCAATGCCCGCACTGTGCCCAGGACTGGTGTGGTGGCCAGGGTTGCCACAAACCTCTATAGTTGCACAAAGCTGACATAGATGTGGGAGTGTGTGTATGTCTATCCAGTGTGTTGTGGCTGCCTACACCTTACTCAGCCCACACTGCTTGCACTGTTTCCAGTGTTAGCCTGCCAATGTGCATAATGAGGGGCCAGGTACTGTGGCTATGGCATGGACAGGGTGGCCTGGGCAGGATGCATCTGCACAGGGCATAGGGCAATGGCTGGGACATTGTATTTCCTGACCCCCAACTGCACAGACAGGGGGACCACGGCATGTCATGCTGGGAGGACACTCTCACCCTGACTGAGCAGTGACCACGGCATGGCTAGGTTCCCCCATAGTGCTATGCAGCATTTCTTTCACGTGATATTTATGGGTTCTTTTTTCTGGGGCCCAGCCACTGACATACCTGCTTGGTGTGTGTGCTCACATCCCATTTTTGGGTGCACACAGTTTCTCCAGGATTATGCCCTATGCACTAGCTAGCAGACTGTCTGCAGTTAGCACGTGTATGGCTGGAACACCTTGCAGGGTGCAGTGGGTGGAGACTGACTGTGCTCTCTGCTGGTGACTGTCAGATATTGGTGGGGGGCAGCTGAGCTTTTCCAGCATTCTGCCTGTCTGTCAGTTCCTTATGTGATGTGTACAGATCTGCACTGACTGTGCTGTAGGGTGCCTGTTCCCCAGCAGTACTGGGGTTGATGGTCCCCTCTACTGCCACGATTGCAGAGATGTAGAATGTGGATCTGTTGCTGGGAGATTCTGTCCCCCACCCTGGGCAACAGAGAGCGGGTTGGGTGGTGCTACATATTCCTCTGTTGGGTCCAAACACCCCCCCTTCACCTAATAACATGTGACCATGGCACCCACACAGGATATGCACTATTCTGGGTGCATCATAGTCCACAAGGGCTAGACATGACTGGGAAATACAGATGGACACATGTGTGTGTATCCTGGGTGTGTTGACAAGGACTACCTAGCACACACTGGCACTGATGGGGACCTGCGGCATAGCCTATCTCAGCCAACCTAGGTGCTGCGGACCTGGTGCTGGGCGCCTCATCTCACATGGTGAGCACAGGACCCACACACTGACATGGTCTGTAGCTACTCTGTGCCATTAACACACATGGTCAGTTCCCCCTACCAGGCCTAGGTGCTGTGGGGGTGCATACCCCATCTTGTGATGAGCTGTAGACTGCTGATCTGCATGTGCAGTGCATCATGGGTATGGGTGGGTTTACCCTATCCTGGTAACCACAGCAGATAGTTTGTGTGGTGGCCTGCAGTCTTTCTGTAGCCAGCCAGCGGTGTGGTAGTAGCTATAGAGATGTAGCCCACTGGTTACTTCAATGACTGTGGAGGTAGAGGTCTTGTGTTTGATCCCACAGTGGTGTTATTTAATAAGGCTGTCTGAGGCTTTTCCTTTTAATTTACATCAGTGCTGCCAGCAAAATGCACCCTCACAGTGCCATAGCCCATATGGCACCCTGTAACGCGCCCTATAAGGCGCCCTATAAAGCACCCTATAGGGCACATTATAAGGTGCCTTGGGGGACAGGGCACTTTATACTGTGCCCTCTGGAGTGCCTTATAGGGCGCCTTATTTGGCACCTTAGGTTACGGCACTGTGAGGGTGTTTTTGCTGGCAGCACTGATTTATATTACAAAAAGGAAATGCTTCAGACAGCACTGATCTAAATTAAAAGGTAATGCCTCAGACATCCTTCTTAGGTAACACCTCTGTAGGATTGAACCCATGACCTCTGCCTCTGCAGTCATTGCAGTAACCAGTGGGCTACATCTTTACAACTTCTATCACTGTGCTGGCATGAACTTAGGAATAACGCGCGTTAACGTGCCACGGTGCCCACTATTGCGCGATACAGATTCTTGCTACCTTGCCGCCGGCACACCCACTCCTTATATGGCATCCTTCACATTATCGCTGCAACTAGCGCCGGTAACATTAAGATGGTTTAGTAAACATACTCCTTAGTCACTATTCTTTTTAAGTCCTAAATGGATGCTGTCATTTCCAAAAACTTTTAAACCCCTCATTGTCAAGTGACGCATAGGATAATATGCAGTGTTCACTGTCACTTAGATTCTAACCTCATGAAAACAGTGCTTAAATCTCAAATGTAAGTTACGCTGAGCATTTCACAACATGATTATCAGATTTTAATGCATGCTTTAAATAGCTTATTCTAAAACGTTATATTTAAAATTAATATTCATGCATTGTCAATGTGCTAATATTAGAAATGTAAGCATCATGCTTACATGAAGGGTCAATAATGGCTAAGAGTGATTGATTTTAACATACAAGTTGTAACAGTCAAACGACAATCACTCATTCATTTTGATTGCGCTGTTCGAAGCTTATCCTGTCTAAGTATGCTTGCTTGGTTAGTGTCAATAGGATGGATTTAGAAGCCCCGTGAAGATCAGGCTTTATCCACTTGTCTAACACAGCTGGTGAAATGTTTCTTTTTCTGAAGTGTATAATTTGTTGTACAGCATCATGGTGTAGGGTAGCATATAAATGTCAAAAGAAAGAAATAACATATACTTAAAAAATATTGTCCACTTAAGAAGCGTCAAAATCCTTTTATTTCTGAAATTTTTTATAAGTCATTGAGAACAATTGGAATAGAAAAAGGAATGGGATGAATAGCTATCTGGGAGGGTCAGTCGAATAATGCATATGCTATTCTGTGTTGAAAATGAGCCTAAATCTGAGAGATGAAGAGCATTACAATGATAATTAATGAGTGTTTAATGAAGACTTTTGTGTAGACTCCTCTACAAGCACAGAATGTGTTATCTCCTTCATCAAAATATGCATGAGCCTCATTATTCCTTTTAAACATGTGTTGCTCCTCTGAGGTCGGCAGCATCTCGAAACAGGGAAAGGAAACGCATGATGCATGCCCAAGGCATGATATCAGTATGAAGCATGAGCAAGAAGACAAAAAAACATTGCTTCAAATACTGACATGTTCCAAGTCCCTAAGAATTAACAGGGGGAAAAGTCAGCAATAGGACATATAAGATATGCGTTCTATGAGCTGGAATGGCAACAAGATTCAGAACATACTGATCTTATGACATGGATGGTCAGCTTGTGTGAAAACATAAACGTATACCACTTCTCATCTGTGCAATTGATTTTCTCCTTAATTGAATAGCAGGTATCTTACCCATTTGGCACTTCAGCTTGCAAAACCCTCTTTTTTGTTATAAATGATAATCATTGCACAA
Organism: Ichthyophis bannanicus; assembly: GCA_033557465.1. NCBI lineage: Eukaryota > Metazoa > Chordata > Amphibia > Gymnophiona > Ichthyophiidae > Ichthyophis > Ichthyophis bannanicus. The sequence goes on from CM066031.1 coordinate 1,609,163,935, forward strand.
GTCCTTCTCATCTGACAATAGAGCAAGGCAGTGCGATAATAGCCTCCTATGAGCTACAGGAAGGCACAGTCTCAACCATACATATTTAGTAGGAACCACTCCAGACCATCCTCAGCAGGGAAGTCTGGCAAGACCCAGTAAAACTGGCCAATGCTTCCTTCACTCACATTAAGAAAGTGGCCTGTATGACCCCTCTCTCCTTCATGGCTTCAACAATCTAGATTGTTACTAATTCCTGCTAAATCTACAGTTCTATGGACTTTAGGGGAAAAAAAATCTATTAGATGTTTTCTCAGAATGAAAGAGAGTTTCATTTAAACCACTGGTTCCCAACTCCAGTCCTGGAGGGGCAAACACCATTCAGGTTTTCAGGCTGTCCCTAATAAATATGCATGAGATGCATTTGCATGCACTGCCCCCATTGTATTAAAATGTATCTCATGCATATTCATTAGGAACAGCCTGAAAACCTGAATGGTGCTTGCCCCTCCAGGACTGGAGTTGGGAACCTTAAACCTAGGGGTATGTTTACTAAACCGTCTTAATGTTACCGGCGTTAGTTGCAGTCTTACTGTGATGAATGCCATATAAGGTAGTGGGTGTTCCGGTCTTAAGGTAGCATTTCGGGTTATCGATAAAGTCCGTTATCACGCGATAGAGGGAGCCGCGGAACGTTAACGCGTGTTAGACTTAATTAGGCACGCTGACCTACAAACACAGCAACAGAGGGGTAGCACACTGGTTTATACAATGACTGCTAAAACAGGGGTCATGAGTTTGATCCTCCCAGTGGGCTTAATGAGTGAGGCATTACCCTTTACTTTAAAGCAGTGCTGTCTGAGGCATTTTCTTTTTTAATTTAAATTAGTGCTGCCAGCAAACACACCCTCACAGTGCAGTAACCTAAGGTGCCGCATAAGGCGCCCTATAAGGCACTCCAGAGGGCACATTATAATGTGCACTGTCCGCCAAGGCACCTTATAATGTTCCCTATAGGGCGCCTTATAAGGCACCTTATAGGGCGCCTTATGAGGCACCTTAAGGTTACAGCACTGTGAGGGTGTTTTTGTTGGCAGCACTAATTTAAATTAAAAAAGGAAATGCCTCAGACAGCCCTAGCAAATAACACCACTGTGGTATCAAACCCATGACCTTTGCCTCCACAGTCAGTGAAATAACCAGAGGGCTATATCTCAATAGCTACTGACCAACCCCTGGCTGGCTACAGAAGGACTGCAGGTCACCACACAAACTGTCTGCTGTGGTTACCAGGATAGGGTTAACCCACCCATACCCATGATGCACTGCACATGCAGATCAGCAGTCTACAGATGATCACAAGATGGGGTATGCACCCCCACAGCACCTTGGCCTGGTAGGGGGAACTGACCATGTGTGTTACTGGCACAGAGTAGCTACAGACCGTGACATTGTGCGGGTACTGTGCTCACCCTGAGGGCAAGGTGGGGTGCCCAGCACCTAATCCGCAGCACCTGGCTTAGCTGAGATAGGCTATGCTGCAGGTTGCCATCAATGTCCGTGTATGATAGGTAGTCCTTACAGACACACCTAGGATGCACTTGTGTCCATCTGTATTTCCCAGTCACGTCTAGCCCTTGTGGATTATGATAGACCTAGAATAGTGCATATCCTGTGTGGGTGCTATGGTCACATGATTTAAGGGAAAGGGGGTGTTTGGACCCATAGGCAGATGATGTAGCACCACCCAACCCGCTCTCTGGATCTCCCACCAACAGATCCACACTCTACATCCCTGCAATGGTGGTAGTAGAGGGGACCAACAACCCCAGTCCTGCTGGGGAATGGGCACCCTACAGGGTAGTCAATGCAGATCTATACACATCCATAAGGCAATGAAGACAGACAGTAGGACTGGAAATGCTCAGCCTGCCCCCACCCCCCACCCCCACCCCTATCTGACAGTCTCCAGCCACTGCACCTTGCAAGGTGTTCCAACCATACACACACTAACTGCAGACAGTCTGCTAGCTAGTACATAGTGCATGTGCCTGGAGAAAATGTGTGCACCCAAAACTGGGATGTGAGCACGCACACACACCAAGCAGATAAGTCAGTGATTGAACCCCAGAAAAGAGAACCCATGAATATCACTTGAGAAAGAAACAATATAGCACTATGGGGGAACCTAGCCATGCCATGGTCACTGCTCAGTCAGGGTGAGAGTAACCTCCCAGCAGGACATGCTGTGGCCATCCTGTCCGTGCAGGTGGTGGCCGGGCACTACAATGTCCCAGCCATTGCCCTATGCCCTGTGCAGATGCATCCTGCCCAGGCCACCCTGTCCCGGCCATACCCACAGTACCTTGCTCCTCATTATGCACATTGGCAGGCTAAAACTGGAAACAGTGCAAGCAGTGTGGGCTGAGTAAGGTGTAGGCAGCCACAACACACTGGATAGACAGACAAACACTTCCACACCTATGCCAGCATTGGACAAATATAGAGGTTTTCAGCAGCCCTGGCCACCACACCAGTCCTGGGCACAGTACAGGCATGGCTATGGTATGCAATACTTTTGGGGTCACTCCCCGGAGTGGTAAACACTGTCAGAAACCAAAACTGAAACACACTCCAAAGATATCAGAAAGGTTGCAATGATGCAGCTCTATCAGCAAATTGTGATTAACATAGGAATTGTTATCTGCCATTAATCATAGCAACCTTTTGATATATGTGTAACATATCCCCAAGTTTAGGGCGGCATTGCTAAGGTATGCAAGTGCTAGTATTGGGAGATGCTGCTGCACGCAGGGCCCAACAGCCTGACTCTCCATGAGGCTTTGGATAGTGGAGCCTGTGGGTGTGGGTGTTTATAACCCTGTTGGCCGCTGCTTTAGGGCAGAGGTTCCCAACTCCGGTCCTGGTGGGCCAAACACTGTTTGGGTTTTCATGCTCTCCCTAATGAATATGCATGAGATACATTTGCATACCATGGGGGTGGTGCTTACAAATGCAGCACAGGCATATTTATTAAGGACAGCATGAAACCTGAATGGTGTTTGGCCCTCCAGGACTGCAGTTGGGAAACTCTGCTGTAGATATTGCACATGTTTATGGTGTCTGTGCTCTGTAGGGTAAAATATAGGCCTTTCAGGCATTTTTATGTTATCTGCAATAAAGTTTCCGTCTTTATTACCATGGTTTAGTACTGGGTAAAATATGGGGACAGGGTTGGCAGGAGCCACAGCTGGGACATGAACTTGTGACCTTCTGCTCATGGACACACTGGCTGTGTGTACTGCACCACACTGTTGCCACAGAGACAGTTCATTCCCTGGGGATACCATGACTGTTCATCAGACAGACCCTGTTTGTTGCAGTGCACGGCACTCACCTAAACGGGGCTAGGCCATGGTCTGCTGTGGGCAGATGCCACTGCCCCCTCCGCCACCAGCACCCTCTGCCACCATGCTGCCATGCCATTATGCCAGTGGTGCTGGTGGTGCGCAGTCCCACGCCATCCAGTATGCCGGTAGGCAGCTGCCTATGGTGTGGGTTCTCAGGTAGGGGTGCCGACATGGACATGCGCGCTTCCCCCCCCCCCCCCGCACCGCCTGTCAATGTTATGTACCCTTGGGGGTACCTACTGGGTAATCTCCCCTGTGACTTGTGGGACACACACTCATGTCCATGTTGGACCCTCATCAGTTGCTGTCTTGCTGCTTTACAGTTTCGGCATTCCTATGTGCCACCTAGGCATCTGTCTAGCCCACACTGTGCCCCAGCTGGACCACAGCATGTGCCGCCTGCAGCCCCCTGTATCCCATTTACAGCATCAGTACAGTTGCCCTTTCCTACGTGCCCACTCTGCTGTTGCTGCACATGTGCACACCATAACAAACCTGCCCAATCTTATCGACAGAAACCCTGATCAGCGCTATTTCAATGTGGGCTCATTCACTTTGTAGGGGGACAGAGCATAGACTCTTTCAAACATGATATCTTCATTTATACACTTTGTCAGTAGTGTTTCTTTTTGTTTATCATTAATGTCACTATTGGCCAGCTTGGCTATTGGGATTTTAGATGTGGTTCTGGTCCTTTTATATGTTTATTTGCCTTTTTGGTCCCTGCACATGTATCACAACTATCACTTTTCTGGGTTTCTCTGCCTTTTATGCACATTGCTGACTGAAATTGTTTCTCTTTCCTGCAAATGTGCTTTAACGCGAGGGTTTCACTGGCGTTAGTGTTCAGATCCGTATTTCACAGCGTTAGTGTTCCTGGAACTTCTCCCCTCCCACTCTCCGCCCAATGACCCCTTCTCTCCGCCCTCTGAGAAGCCTTATTCCACCCTTCAGACCCGGATTTCACAGCGTTAGTGTGCCTTAACGCCGCTGCTGCGTTATCGCGCGATAAGTGACGTTATCAAACGATAACGTCACTTATCACGCGATAATACCACCGCTGCGACATTAAGACGGTTTAGTAAACATACCCCCTAGGATTTGCTGGCAGACTAGATGGACCATACTGGTCTTTATTTGCCGTCATTTACTATGTTACTATGATTCAACCATTATTTTGAGGATCATTATTAATTCCCAGCTCGCAAGGAAGGTTCGGATTTCAGGAGTGGTATGGACATGCTTTTATAGTTTACTACTACTGCAGCAATAGAGATTTCTGTCAGATAAACCAAGTTGATTATTTTAATTAATGTCTTCATTACAAGTTGATTAGATTACTATAATTCTTTATGTTGGAGTTTTCTCTAAAATAGATTAAAAAGGTCCACAACTTCTACAAAATATTTTAGCACAATTATTTGTGAATTTACAGAGATGTGGCTATATCAGCCCTGTCTTATGGTTTCTTTATTGACTTTCAGTCCAGTTGAGAATTCATGAAAAATATGGGCCCAATATTCAGTGCTGGTGGCTAGCGCTGCTAACGTGGCTAACCACCAGTGTGGAATATTAAACCCAGATATTCAATGCTGGGGTCATATCCAACTCCAGCATGAATACCTGGGGTAGCCGCAAAGGCCGATCGGTAACTGGGCAGCAGCGATATTGAGCTGCTGCCCAGTTAGCGATATGTGACAAAAGTTAGACCAGGGTTACTTGTGCCTGGCTTTTGCCACATATTGCTAATTTAAGAATCATCATGGCGGAAAAAGACATTGGGTCAGATATTCAAAGGCATTTACATGATTGACAGACCTGTAAACCATGTAAATGCTGCTTAGAGGGACTAACATCATTAGTGCCACTGAATATCCATCAGTTCCACAACTACATACCACATTACTAACTGTGGAGCCGAGGCAGCATCCGTTGCTAACTGGGCAGTGACAATAGCGACCCGTGGGTTAGCGACCCGTGGGTAAAGATAGGTGTGGCAAAAGTTGGGCTATCTTTGCCAGGGGGAGCTAAAAGGGCAGTGGCTCAACTTCGGTGCTGCTCAGTTAGCTTCCACGCTGTGCACCACAGGTCAGCGCCCCTCCCAATCACAGCTCCACCCTCAGATACCCTCCTGCCACCCTTAGACTTTATCTCCTCTCTTTCCAGTGTCAACGCCTCTTCCACCGAAGTAGCCTTCATCCCTCCAACCACCCTCTTGAATCAGCTCTGATTTTCAAAGCTCTCCCTAGAAGTATAGCCAAGCCCCCTCCCCAGGCAACTCCTATTCCCCTTCCCCCTTGAATAGCTCCCCACAAAGAATACCATATTCACAACTCCCACATAGTGACAATCCACCAACACAATACCCCTTCATAACCCTCCCACATCGACAAACCCCCAACTCCACACCCTCTTCCCGACCCCTTCCACATCAACATTGCTTCTGCTCCCACTGCTACTACTATTACTACTAATCATTTGTATAGCAGAGCTTACAATCTTTTTTTTTTATTTTATATTTATAAATTTTTACAATAAACCTAGAAAAACCTTGGAACAGGAAACTAACATGCCATCTTCACAAAAGAAATAACAGGAAAAAAAACATTAGAATTAAATCCAACATAAAGCATTAATAGAATGTATGATTAGTCCACAACTGGAGGAGGATCCAAAAATTAAGAATCCCTGGGAAGAAAGAAAAGAGAAGAAAAAGGCACATAATACATGAGTAAGCTGCTATTGACAAAGCATACCCACAATAGCCCAATATAAACCCCCCAGAATTAGCTCTGCAGTCTCTGAGTATCCAAAAAGAAATGTAATTGAGAGAGCTCAAAGAAATTATATGTTTTATTCTGGTAAAAGAGCACACATTTACATGGAAATCTCAATTGGAATCACGCACCCAAGGTGACAGTCTTGGCACAAAGTTCCAAACACTTCTTCCCCCTAACCTGCATCCACTTGGAGACAACAGGGAAGATCTGTATTCTACCACCCATAAAGGAAACATCAGACTTCTTAAAGAATAAATGCAATAATGCTTCTTTATCCTGAAGAAAACCAAAAGAAGCCAAGAGAGTTGCTCTAGCTTCATCCACCTCAGTAGATTGCTCCAGCAATTTGGACAGGATGCCTACGTCCAAAGAGTCTGAAGAAATATCCATCAAGAGTGTATTGGTTTTCTGTGATGAGTCATTAGTCGAAATAGATCTTCTGGAGAGAATTCCAGATTCTGGATAGCCAAAAACATCCTTAAGAAACCTATTAAACAGGCCCCTTACTGGAGAAGCAGACATCTGTGGAAAATTTAAAACCCTAAGGTTCAAAATCCTCTGATAATTCCCCAAATTTTCAATTTTGCATTGAAAAACAAGCTTGTTCTGAGCCAATACTCCTGGTTGCTCTTGTGCATGTTGAAACTTAATTTCAAGCCCAACAACAACATTATATTGGGTTTCCATGCTCTTTTCCAGACTCTCTAAACGTGGGGAGAACATAGCCGAAACCTGGAAAGCCCCTGCACATACCTGGTACATGGGCTGTAAGGCATTTCAGATAGAGTCTAGAGTAATTTCTTGAGGACGAGACAATGGAGGAAACATTTTTGCAGAATTTACAATCTAATCAAGACAAAACACATAGCAAAACTGGGGAGTACAGCATAGTAAGATACACATAAGTAGTGAACAAGTGAGTGTGGAGAATCAGGATCCAAAAGCGGCTTCAAAGAGGTGGGGTTTTTAGCCTGGATTTGAATAGAGCTAGAGAAGGAGCCTGACACACAGACTCGGGTAGTTTGTTCCAGGCATATGGAGCAGCACGATGGAATGAACGAAGTATAGAGATGGCAGTGGCAGAGAAGGGCACAGATAAAAGGGGATTTGCCAGCAGAGTGGAGTTCCTGAGGAGGAGTGTAGAATGAGATAAGGGAGGAAAGCTAGTGAGGAGCTGCAGAATGAATGCACTTGTAGTTCAGTAGAAGTTTGAACTGGATGCAGAAATTGATAGGGAGCCAGTGAAGTGATTTGAGAAGAGGGGTTACATGAGCAGAGCGACACTGGTGGAAGATAAGCCGTGCAGCTGAGTTTTGAACAGATTGAAGGGGAGAGAGATGATTCAGAGGGAGACTAGTGAGGAGCAGGTTATAATAGTCAAGATGGAAAGTGACTAGTGAGTGGATAAGGGTCTTAGTAGTGTGAGTAGAAAGGAATGGGCGGAATTTGCTGATGCTGTAGAGAAAGAAAGGGCAGGTTTTAGCTATCTGTTGGATGTGTGCAGAGAAAGAGAGTAGAGTTAAAGATGGCCCCAAGGCTATGAGCTGAGGAAACGAGGAGGAGTGTAGTGTCATCCACAGAAATAGAAAAAGGAGGACGGGGAAAGCTGGATTTAGGGGGAAAGACAAGGAGCTCAGTTTTGGCCATGTTCAATTTCACTACAGTAATATCAAACAAAACCTGTATATTCAGTTCTTAAAGTTCCCACCATTATAATCAATAGGAATATTTGTTGCACTTACACTATATTCAGTAGGTCTCAGTGTTAACAGTGATTTGTGTTAGTTAGTGCTACTATAGTATGGTAGATTTGCTGTTATCGGTCCTGAGTGACTCTTGTAGATTTCTATATTACTTGACAATATGCCTTGGCACTGCAGACATTTATGTTCCTCTTACTGAGGTTATACCAAAATCAGATTTTTTTTTTAAATATGGTGAGCTATCAGGAAATGTCATATTTCTCTTTGTTAAATAAAAAGAAAAACAAAAAGGAAAATAAGGTGATACCTTTTTATTGGTCTAACTTCATACATTTGTAGACTCGTTTTTGAATGTTAAAACCTTCTTCTTCAGGTCAGGACACTATGAGCAGCAGATGCTGATACCTTATCTGTGGCTCATACCGCCCTAACCTGAGGCATTATAGTGAACTAACACAGCTATTACACTACTGTATCCTACATAGTAACATAGTAGATGATGGCAGATAAAGACCAGCATGGTCCATCTAGTCTGCCCAGCAAGATGGCAAGAGTAGGTGCAGGCCACTCCTCCCCATGTCTTTGTTTAGGGGTGAACCCACCACTCCATGTAGGACACATCTATTTGTTGAGACTTTGATAGTTCAGAAGTTATATGTTTCAGTTTATTTTGCGTTTATCCTGTTGCTGTAAAGTGATCCACTGTGTTTGTCCCATGCCATTTTGAATTCTGTCACCGTGTTTGCCCCCACCACTTCCATCGGGAGGGCATTCCAAGCATCTACCACCCTTTCAGTGAAAAAATATTTCCTGACATCGCCTTTCAATTTACCACCTTGCAGCTTCATGTTATGCCCTCTAGTTTTACAGCTTCCCCGTCTTTGGAAGAGGTTTGTTTGTTCATCCTAGTTCTGCTCTGCACCTATTGTTGGCGAGGGTCCACAAGGATTTCTGTGGATATACTGTATGTATGTTATTTCTTGTTCATTATATTTCTAAGTTATTTGAATGCCTCTTCATTCCTTATCATGAACATGTCTCAAAAATGATCATGCCAGGGAGTGGGGCAGGGCAGAGTGTGTGTATATGTTTTGGATGTGACTTCTGGCCCTGGCTCCACCCACAGCCCCACCTCCACAATTCCACTTCTTTTTTATCTACAAATTAAGCCCTGGTGACCAGAGAGCGCTACATGTAGTGTGCTTATATTTTAACAAGGTCTTTAATATATTTCCACAAAAGCAACTTATTAATAAAAACAGTGCCTTTAGTATGGGCCCTAAAGTGACTGATTGGGTTAGACTGATTGAGAGGGAGGTAGTAAATGGAGTTAACTCTGAGAATAGGAGCATTACCAGTGATGTGCCGCAGGGACTGGCCTTAAGCCTTGTACTTTTGAACATATTTTTAAACATTATTGCAAAAGGACTTTTGAGTAAGATTTGCTTCTGTGAAGATGATATCAAGATCTGCAATTGGGTAGACATCCTGGAAGGTGTGGATAACATGAAGAGGAATCTAGTGAAGCTTGAAGAATGGTCTAGAATTTGGCACTGTAGATTTAATGCTATATAATTTAGGATCATGCATATGGGCTGCCAAAACTGCAGTACAGTATCATCCAATTTCTGTAGACATAAGAAAAGCAGGACCTGGAGTTGATCATATTGGATGATCTTAAGGTAGACAAACAGGTAGAAAAGGCAACAGCAAAAGCCAGAAGGATGCTTGGGTGTATAAGAAGAGGAATGGCCAGTAGGAAAAAGGAGGTGATAGTGCCTTTCTGGGCACCATCTGGGCAGCAGCAGAATGGGATAGTGTTGACGGCGGAGGATCACATTTCTGTGACAACGGCAACAACACCAAACTTAAACTGCGCGGAAGGAAGGCCCGGCAATCTACTTCTGTATCTTGCCATGAAAACCCAATGGATAGTTACAACAAAACAAATTGTGCTATGGTGCTGGAAGATGAGACTCCCAGGTCAGAAGGCACTCAACTAGCTACTGGGGAAGAGCTGAAGACTTTTCAGAGTAAAGCCAGCATTTATGATGTGGTTGGATCAAAGCCCTCGGGAAGTCTGACTGCTGATGTAGCTGCGCATGAAATGAGAGTCAGAAGCTGTAAAGATGTCTTACACATTGGAACATGGAACGTACGAAGCATGAACCAAGGGAAGTTGGAGGTGGTCAAGAATGAAATGGAACGTGTACAACTTGATCTGTTGGGTGTCAGCGAACTGAAATGGACTGGCATCGGGCACTTTGCATCAGATGATCACATGGTCTACTATGCTGGAAATGAAAGACAAAGAAGAAATGGTGTTGCATTTATAATAAAGAAGAAACTTGCAAGAACTGTAATGAAATACAATGCAGTCAGCGAACGCTTAATCTCTATTCGTCTACGAGGAATGCCTATCAACACAACTATAATTCAAGTATATGCCCCAACAACAGCTGCAGAAGAGAATGAAATTGAAGAGTTCTATGAACAAGTACAAGCTGAAATTGACAGAACATGCAAACAGGATATCCTGATAGTCATGGGTGACTGGAACGCAAAAGTTGGCAACAAAGAAGAAGGCAAAGTAGTTGGAAAATATGGACTTGGCAACAGAAATGAAGCTGGAGAAAGATTGATAGAATTCTGCAAGACCAATGATCTATTCATCTCAAACACCTTCTTCCAGCAACACAAGCGGCGACTGTACACATGGACTTCACCCAATGGATTATATAAAAATCAAATTGACTACATCTGTGGAAGTCAACGATGGAAAAGCTCTGTAACATCAACAAAGACAAAACCTGGAGCTGACTGTGGTACAGATCATCAACTACTAGTATGCAAACTCAAGCTAAAGTTGAAAAAGAGCAAACCACTCATGAATGCAGCAAAATATGACCTTGAGAATATACCACTGGAATTTAAAGACTGCCTGCAAAATCGATTTGCTGCTTTAGATACAAATGACAGAGCTCCGGAAGAGTTATGGAATGACGTCAAGAAGGTTGTGCTGGAAGAAAGCGAGAAGTCTCTACAAAAGGTGAAAAAGCAAAAACGGCCAAAATGGATGATGGAAGAAACTCTGAAAATTGCCCAGAAACACAGAGAAGCTAAAGCCAAAGGAGAAAGAAAGACAATCTCAGAACTCAACAGAGATTTCCAACGTGCAGCAAGACAGGACAAGGAAAAGTACTACAATGACACTTGCAAGGAAATAGAAGCAGAAACTATTAGAGGAAGAACAAGATCGGCTTTCCTAAAGCTGCGAGAGCTAAAGAAAAAGTTCCAGTCTCGAATTGGAATGTTACAAGATGCTCAAGGTTCTATGTTGAATGATGCTGAGAAGATCAAGAAAAGGTGGAAGGAATATACAGAGTTTTTATATGATAAAGATCAAGTGGACCAACAGCCGTTTCAACCTATACCTTATGATCAGGAACCATTGGTGATGAAAGAAGAAGTTGAAGCAGCATTGAAAGCCTTATCAAAGAACAAAGCACCAGGCATTGATGGCATTCCCATAGAAGTATTGCAGCAATCTGATGCAGCTGTTACCGTACTTACAAGGCTCTGCCAAGAAATATGGAAGACAACATCATGGCCAACTGACTGGAAAAGATCTGTGTTTATACCAATACTAAAGAAAGGTGATCCAACTGACTGTGGAAATTATCGCACAATCGCTCTGATCCCACATGCCAGCAAGATTCTACTGAAGATTATTCAAAAGAGACTACAGCCATACCTAGAACAAGAACTACCTGAAGTGCAAGCAGGGTTCAGGAAAGGACGAGGAACGAGAGACATCATTGCGGATGTGAGATGGATCCTTGAAAAGACTAAAGAATACCAAAAGGATATCTATTTGTGCTTTATCGACTATAGCAAGGCTTTTGACTGTGTAAACCATGAGAAACTCTGGGCCACGTTAAGAAGCATGGGTATACCAGAACACCTGATCGTTCTCTTGCGCAATCTGTACATTGATCAAGAAGCAACAGTTCGAACGGAACAAGGAGAAACAGAATGGTTTAAAATAAGCAAAGCTGTAAGACAAGGCTGCATACTTTCCCCCTACCTGTTTAATTTATATGCAGAACAAATCATCAGAGAAGCAGGACTGTATGAAGACCACAGAGGTGTGAAGATTGGTGGAAGACTCATCAACAACCTTCGCTATGCTGATGATACCACATTACTGGCTGAAAGCGAAGATGATCTGAAACATTTGCTTCTCACAATCAAAGAACATAGTCTCAAAATGGGCCTGCACCTTAATGTAAAGAAGACAAAGATCATGACAACTGGCATAATCAACAGGTTCATCGTTGAAGGAGAAGAAATTGAAATCGTGAACAACTTTATCCTACTTGGATCAACTATCAATAAAGAAGCAACAAGCAGTCAAGAAATCAGACGACGCATTGCTCTTGGCAGAATGGCTATGAAAGACCTAGATAAGATTCTCAAGAGCAGAGATGTCTCTCTCCATACAAAGATTCGACTTGTTCAAGCCATGGTATTTTCAATAACATCATATGGATGTGAAAGCTGGACAGTGAAAAAGACAGACAGGAAGAAAATTGATGCCTTTGAATTATGGTGCTGGCGGGGAATACTGTGTATACCATGGACTGCCCGAAGAACAAACCAGTCGGTACTAGAGGAGATCAAACCTAAGCTTTCTTTAGAAGCTCAGATGACAAGACTTCGACTTTCATACTTCGGACACATCATGCGAAGAGAGAGATCATTAGAGAAAGACATCATGCTTGGCAAGATAGAAGGTCAACGCAAAAGAGGAAGGCCAGCAATGAGATGGATCGCTACAATAACAGCAGCTACGGGTACCAGTCTGTCAACAATGAGCTGCCTGACTGAAGACCGAACACAATTTAGGATAGCTATCCAGAGGGTCGCCATGAGTCGACTCCGACTCGACGGCACTTAACAACAACAGTGCCTTTCTTTATGGTGAGACATCATATGGAGTACTGTGTATAATTTTGGAGACCACATCTTCAAAAAGATATATACAAGATGGAGTTGGTGCAGAGGGTGGCTAATAAAATGATCAATAGTCTTTGTTATAAAGCATATATGGAAAGACCGAAAGATATCAGTATGCACACTTTGGAAGAAAGGCAGGAAACAAGAGATATAATAGAAGCATTTAAAAATCCCCATAGCATGTATGTACAGGAGTGGGCCTCCTTCAGCTGAAAGAAAGCTCTGAAATGAGGGGACATAGGATGAAGGTGAAAGAAGACAGTCAGGAGTAATTTAAGGAAATAGAATGATGGATGCGTGGAACAGCCTCTCAGCGGAGGTGGTAGGGACAAGGACTTTATCTGAATTTAAGAAATTTAAGAATTTAAGAAAACATGGGACAAAACAGAAGATCTCTTAGGGGTATGTTTACTAAACCATCTTAACGTCGCAGCGGTGGTATTATCGCACGATAAGTGACATTATTGCACGATATTATCATGCGATAACGTCACTTATTGCGCGATAACTTCACTTATCTCGCGATAACGTCACTTATTGCACGATAACGCGGTGTCGGCGTTAAGCCACACTAACGCTGTGAAATCTGGGTCTGAAGGGTGGAGTAAGGCTTCCCAGAGGGCGGAGAGAAGGGGTCAATGGGCAGAGAGTGGGCGGGGAGAGGCTCCAGGCACACTAACGCTGTGAAATCTGGGTCTGAACACTAACGCCAGTGAAACCCTCGCGTTAGGCACATTTGCAGGAAAGAGAAACCATTTAAGTCAGCAATGTGCAGCAAAGGCAGGGAAACACAGAAAAGTGATAGTTGTGATACGTGTGCAGGAACCAAAAAGGCAAATAAACATATAAAATGACCAGAACCACGTTTAAAATCCAAATAACCAAGCTGGCCAATAGTGATATTAATGATAAACATAAAGCAACACTACTGAGAAAGCATAAAAATTAAGATATCAAGTTTGGAAGGGTCTATGCTCTGTCCCCCTACAAAGTGAATGATCCCACATTGAAATAGCGCTGATCAGGGTTTCTGTCATTTAGATTGGGCAGGTTTTTTATGATGTGCACATGTGCAGCAACAGCAGAGTGGGCACATAGGAAAGGGCAACTGTACTGATGCTGTAAATGGAATACATGCACATGTGCAGCAACAGCAGAGTGGGCACATAGGAAAGGGCAACTGTACTGATGCTGTAAATGGGATACAGGGGGCTGCAGGCGGCACATGCTCTGGTCCAGCTGGGGCACAGTGCGGACTAGGCAGATGACTAGGTGGCACATAGGAATGCCGAAACTGTAAAGCAGCAAGACAGCAACTGACAAGGGTCCAACATGGGCATGAGTGTGTGTCCCACAGTGTCATAGGGTAGATTACCCAGCAGGTACCCCCAAGGGCACATAACATTGGCAGGCGGTGCGGGGGGGGGGGGGGGAAGCGCGCAAGTCCATGTAGGCACCCCTACCCGAGCACCCACACCATAGGCAGCTGCTTACTGGCACACTGGATGACCTGGGACTGCGCACCACCGGCATAATGGCATGGCAGCATGGTGGCGGAGGGGTGCTGGTGGCGGACGGGGCAGTGGCATCTGCCCACAGCAGACCATGGCCAAGCCCCGTTTAGGTGGGTGCTGTGCACTGCAACAGACAGGGTCTGTCTGACAAACAGTCATGGTATCCCCAGGGAATGAATTGTATCTGTGGCAACAGTGTGGTGCAGTACGCACAGCCAGTGTGTTCAGGAGGTCACAAGTTCAAGTTCCAGCTGTGGCTCCTGCCAACCCTGTCCCCATATTTTACCCAGTACTAAACCATGGCAATAAAGATGGAACCTTTATTGCAGATAAAATAAACATGCCTGAAAAGCCTATATTTTACCCTACAGAGCAGAAACCATAAAGATGTGCAATCCCTAGAGCAGAGTTTCCCAACTGCAGTCCTGGAGGGCCAAACACCATTCAGGTTTCATGCTGTCCCTAATAAATATGCCTGTGCTGCATTTGTATGCACCGCCCCCATTGTATGCAAAAGTATCTCATGCATATTCATTAGTGACAGCATGAAAACCTGAACAGTGTTTGGCCCACCAGGACCGGAGTTGGGAACCTCTGCCCTAGAGCAGTGGCCAACAGGGGCATAAACACCCACACCCACAGGCTCCACTATTCAAAGCCTCATGGAGAGCCAGAATGTTGGGCCCTGCGCGGAGCAGCATCTCCCAATACTGGCACCTGCATACCTTAGCAATACCGTCCTAAACTTGGGAACACGTTCCACATATATCAAAAGGTTGCTATAATTAATGTCAGCTAACAAATCCTAAGTTAAACACAATTTGTTGATAGAGATTCATCATAGCAATCTTTCTGATATCTGTTGAGTGTGTTTCAGTTATTGATTCTGACAGTGTTTACCACCCGGGGAGTGACCCTAACAGTATTGAGTACCATAGCAATACCCGCACTGTGCCCAGGACTGGTGTGGCAGGCAGGGCTGCCACAAACCTCTATATTTGCACAATGCTGGCATAGGTGTGGGAATGTGTGTCTGTCTATCCAGTGTGTTGTGGCTGCCTACACCTTACTGAGCTCACACTGCTTGCACTGTTTCCAGTGTTAGCCTGCCAATGTGCATAATGAGGAGCAAGGTACTCTGGGTATGGCCCGGGCAGGGTGGCATGGACAGGATGCATTTGCACAGGGTATAGGGCAATGGCTGGGACATTGTAATGCCCGACCACCACCTGCATGGACAGGTTGGCCACAGCATGTCATGCTGGGAGGTCGCTCTCACCCTGACTGAGCAGTGACCACGGCATGGCTAGGTTCCCCCATAGTGCTATACAGTGTTTCTCTCAAGTGATATTTATGGGTTCTCTTTTCTGGGGCCCAATCACTGACATACCTGTGTGGTGTGTGCGTTGATATCCCAGTTTTGGGTGCACACAGTTCCTCCAGGGACATGCACTATGTACTAGCTAGCAGACTGTCTGGAGTTAGCATCTGTATGGCTGCACCACCTTGCAGGGTGCAGCAGGTGCACACTGACTGCCTCTCTGCTGGTGAGTGTCAGATCATAGTTGGGGGAGGGGCACCTGAGCAGACTGGGCCCACTATCTGTCTGTCAGTGGCCCTGTCCCACGTGCAGATCTTCAGCAGCTGTCTGTTTGCCACCATGACTGGAGTTGCTGGTCCCACAGCCTGTCCTCATGTACCTCCACTGCCCCCCTTGCAAAGGGTGAGAGTGCGGGTCTGTTGGGGGGGGGCAGATCATGTCCCCCACCCTGACCCAGAGAGGGTGGTTTGCTAAGTACTGTGATAAGGAAGCTTATCATAGCTCAGGAAGGAGCTATAGGAAAGGTGAAGTGACTCTGAACAAGCAACCTGTCAGTTCTGGTAGAAATAAGAAAACAGAATTTTCCCATAAAAGACTACCAGTCCCAGAATGCACCAGGTTTCCAACAGCCATTAGAGGAGCTGAAGTGGGGAAACGTGTGTTCAATCAGGAGGGCTAGGAGGTAATCCCTAAGCACTCATCTCAAAGGGCAGGGCCTGATTCAGCACAGCTGTGCTGTGTTAGGGAGGAGCACTCATCTAAGCAGAATAAAGGTAGAGTTTATTCTACAGAGAATCAGTATCTTGGACAGCTTGAGCTTGATCGTCTTCATCATCAGGAGGATCATCAGAAGCAGAAGCCAAACCGGACGGACAGAGAGGGAAAGAAACCCTTTGGAAGAAGGAAGAGAAAAGCCTTTGAGAGGTCTAGAAGAGTCCAGAGCAGTACGTATACTGGGAGGCATTTCAAGGGCCAGCATACACCATTGGACGGGGGAAAGCCAGAGGAATGGTGCTGCAGAGCTAGGAATCTCCAGACGCTACCTGTGAGGGAGACGGCTGCACGTGGAAGGGACCCTAAGACCCGTGCCAGAAGGTATGTGAAGAGAGATCCAGTGTCCAGGGATCTGGATTGGAAGGCTGGACATAAGAACTGGACTACATACTGGCCAGGCTATATAGAGAGGAACTCTAACAGCAATGGAAGCTCAGGTATGAACACTGATCTATGCCCTAGCTATAACCTTGAAAGACAGCAGGGAAACAAGTATTCTCCTGAAAGTGCTCCATTGGGACATTCATCTGTGCCAATCCATGATATTGAACCCATGCTTGTTGAAGAAGGGGGAATGATAGCAGATAAAGAATCTGTTTACATGGACTGCTCTCTGTCTAAACTCCTTTGGTGATTTTCTGTTATAAAGTACAGCAACCATCACAAAGAAATACAAACTTGTTCTTTAATCTACTCAGAAAAGCTCCTGTGTAGGATTTCTGGCCACGCTGTAGAAAGCAAGCCGGCTAAGGGGTTTCAGCTGGATAACTGCTAGCAATTGAGCCTTACCTAATTGCTTGTGAGCTAGGAGAGAATCACTTCTGAATCTATGTGGGAAGTTATCAGAAGTTAACCTGAAAAGAACAGTTTTTTTTCTTGCTTTGTGGCTTTTGGTTTGTTGTTTGATATATGCTAAGAAAACATTAGCTAATGCCTGACAAGTTTGAATGTTGTTTTCCTGATTTTGATTTTGTTTTTCCAAGTTAAACACTGGAAGCAAGTAACCTGATTTATGTGCTACCAAGCATATCTGTGTTGGGAGAAATAACCCCATAAATAAATATCTTATTGGCTTTACCCAAAAGCACAACTAATTATTGTGAGCAGCTGTGTCTGGTGTGAATGAACTGCATTGCCCACAATCCCTTGCAAATCATATAGATATATGCACTTGCCAAGACTGTGAAGATTCTCACCCAGGCAGCCGTCTGACAGTACATTGTTGCCATGTGAGCCCTGACACACCCCTGCTCCCTAAACAGATGACCATAGCAAGCACAGTGGATATGCACTATGTTGTGTGCATCATGGTCCACAAGGGCCATACATGACTGACAATTACAAATGGACACAGAGACCTCCTAAAGGTGTCTGCAACAAATACCTGTCACACACTGGCACTGATGGTGACCTGCAGCATAGCCCACCTCAACCAACCCGTGTACTGCGGACCTGGTGCTGGCCACTCCACCTCACCCTCAGGGTGAGCACAGAACACGCACATTGGCATGGCACCATCTCCTGTGTCACTTTGACATCCCTGGGGCATCTTTCATGGCACCTTAGGTTTGGCCAGCTTATGGGGCACCTTATATGCTGCCTTGGAGGGTGCCAACCTTTCCTGCCGCCCTCTGGGGCACATTATGACCTGCCTTGGATGACGTGGTACTTTATGATGTGCCTTATGGTGTGCCCTAAAAGGTGCATTAGGTTGCGGCACTGGGGTGAGGCTTTTTTAGCTGGCAGTGCAAATTGTTGGGATGTGTCTGACTGTTACAAGCAGGAAAAGGGATTGCCTCAGACAGTCTTTTAACTGAGCCCACTGGGGGATCAAACTCATGACCACTGTATCAGCAGTCAATCTATTAACCAGTGTGTTACACCTCTGTTGCTGTGACTACAGGTCAGCGTGCCTAAATAAGGCTAACGTGCATTAACGTGCCATGGCTCCATCGCGCGATAACCCACTTTATTGCTCGATAACCCGAAATGCTACCTTAAGACCGGAACGCCCACTACCTTATATGGCATTCGTCACAGTAAGACTGCAACTAACGCCGGTAACATTAAGATGGTTTAGTAAACATACCCCTATGAGACAAAAAGGGATTGTGGAGCTTAGTAGTTGGTATGGATGAGTAGACTGGATAGATGGTATGGTCTTTATCTGCTATCATTTTACTGTATATGTTTCTATGCAAAAAAAAAAGTCCTTGACAAATCTGGAAGAGGAATGTGAAAGTAGCCCCTCAGTCTTCCTGCTCATTTTATAGAACCAGTTGTTTAGCGGGACATATGTGGCACTATAGATTTTGAGCTTCTGATTTTAGGTTTTAATGGACAAGCACTGATAAAACACTCCTGATGTGAAAAAAATCAAATAGGTGTCACTAGATAAACACCAGACAAACATCATGGTGTTCTGTCACCCCTCCCCTGTTTTGCCTGGTATCCTCCACTCAATATTTTTGCCATTTTTGCACTGATGACTTCTAAATGATATAACCAAACATATTTGATTCCACCTGTAAAGGTACCCAGCAATAATACCTCTGGTTCAAAAATACAGATTAATACCAATTCTTTTTCTATCTTCCAGGAACACCTAATTAGCTGGAAAATAAACATCTAAATTGGCAAACTTATTAACACCTAAAAATAGAAGTCGTAGATATATTCTTATAGGGTGAATTTTAAATGACTTTGCAATGCCAAGCTTATGGATGCACTGAGTGCCATTAAACTGAGTCACATGTTATTGCTCATTGCCTGACTGAAGGGTCCAGATGGTGACACACTCATCTGGCTGTGCCCATCCATGTCATCATATTTCCAGCTCATCCTTCTGTTTGTATCCTGGGACCTCAATGAAATGCTATGGACGGTCCTCTTCTCCACTCTAGTAAGATAAATCTGCAATACGTATAATACATTGTCCCGAACCTTTAGAGTAACATGATGCTGATGTTTCTCATATGCAGTGATAATGATGGTGACCTATAATATGGGAGATTTTCTTTTTGGTTCATCCTTGTTACTATGTAAGCTAAAATGTGTTTTGTATATTTTTTCTGTTGCTTTTCAGCCTGACCATGGACACCAAATATCCTTTTTCTTACTTTGGATTTATCCCATTAGATCCAAGGAGAGCTTGTGGATATGAGGGTGCTCCAGTGTTTGGAAGAGGGGTCCAACATTTGGGGACAAATTCTGGTGGCTGCCGCTCCTGTAGTTTTATGTGCATGCTTTCGATTTTTTCATCCAATTTACAGTATATTTGCATATTGTCTACCTCTCTTTTTGGCATATTAATATAACAGGTTTGTGTCATAGTTGTTTGAGTGTCAAATTTCACATTTGCATGCACTATGTGCCTGCTGCTGGTATTGCTGTTCTTTATGTCTAAATTTATGTACTCTGGCTTTGTTTTCATTCGGTGTTTTAGACATGGTTTGCTGTTACATGGAAGGGAAAAATAAAAACTGTGTGAAGAGTGTTAGTTCAATCTGTCCTGGTCTTTGCTATATTGCCTTCTAGTCTCTTGTGTGCAGTTTATGACTGAGCCACAGCTTTTTTTCACCATAGACACAGAATATTTGTCTTTTTATTATTATTGAGCATTTATAAAGCCCTACCAGGCATACGCAGCGCTGTACAGACAAAGAAAAAGACAGTCCCTGCTCGTCGAGCTTACAATCTAAAAGGACAAAAATACAGTAATACCTAAGAAGAAGGACAAAAGGGGACAATAAGGAACAAAAACATAAGGATGGGGATTATGAGCCAAAAGCAGACTCAAAGAGGTGCATCTTGGGCCTAGGCCTGAAGAGAGCGAGTGAAGGGATTTGATGCAATGATAGAGGTAGGTTGTTCTAAGCAAAAGGGGCAGCTGGGTGAAAGGAGAGAAACTAATTGTTAGCAGAAGAAGAATGCGACATAGAGAGAAGAAAAGCAGAAGATGAATGAAGATTGCGGGAAGGGGTGTAGGGAGAGCGGATAGAGGAGAGAGAAAAGATAAGGAGGAGCAGCAGAGTAAATGCACTTTTATGTGAGGGTAAGGAGTTTGAAATGAATGTGGTAATGGATAGGGAGCCAGTGAAGGGAATTTAAAAAAGGAGTAATGTGATAGAAATGAGCCTTGCGTAAAATTAGATGTGCAGCTGAGTTTTGAATAGATTGAAGTGGTCAAAGATGAGATTGAGGGAGACCAATGAGGAGGTGGTTACAATAATCCAGACAGGGAATAATAGGGGAATGTACCAGAGTCTTAGTGGCACACAGAGAGATAAAAAGACGAATCTTGTAAATATTAAAGAGAAAAAAGTGACAGTATTTAGCAATTTGTTGGATATGAGATGAAAATGATAGGGTGGAATCAAAGAAAACCTCAAGATTGAGTGCTGAGGAAACAGGACAAATAAGGGTGTTATCGCTCATCATTTGTTAAAGGGGAGAGGAGGGAGGAGGGTTAGGGGAAAAAACGAGAAGCTCAGTTGGCCATGTTCATTTCAGACGGTGATGAGACAGCAATATCAGATAGCAGGAGAAGATTTGAGCGTGAAGAGAAGGAGAAAGGTCAGGTGAAGAAATATAAATTTGTGAATCATCCGCATAGAAGTGATATTGGAAGCCAAGGGAAGAGATAAGGGAACCAAGGACTGAGTATAAAAGGAGAAAAGGAGAGGGCTGAGGACTGATCCTTGGGGAACTCCAACTGAGAAAGAGAGCAAAAGAAGATGAACTTTGAGAACAGACACTAAAGGAACGATTAGAAAGGTAAGAGGAGAACCAGGAGAGGACAGAATCCTTAAATCCTAGGGATGATAGACTGGAGAGGAGAAGGTCGTAGTCAACAGTATCGAAGGCAGTGGAAAGGTCAAGGAGAATAAGATTATTAAAGCATGATTTTCTTTTGATAAATCCATGTTGTCTGTTCTTTGTTAAGAAGGCAATTTTAAAACCGGTCACCTACCAGAAAATGCACATAAGTGCAGATGTGCCTACCTGCCTGTATAAAAAAGCCTCCCTGAAAGATCCTGTACAGAGCAGGTGTCATGAAGAGGCAGTGCATATGCATATATTTTATAGAATAAGGGCCTGATATTCAAAAGGATTATTCAGAGGGTTAATGTGGTTAGAGCTGCTACTGTAAATATTGCTAGGTGCTGCAGCTGTATGCCCTGATGCTAACTGGTTAGCACTGAGACATTCTGGGAGCCTTCTGGGGGTGGCAGCTGGTCATAAATGGGGCAGTGGCAATATCGAGCCGCTCTTGTTATGACAAAGTGGCAAAAGTAATGCACAGCAAAGGCTGGCTTCATTTTCACCACGGAGCTAACTGGGCAGTGATTCAGTATCGCTGCTGCTCAGTTAGCTTCCAGCCTATCTGGGCAACCCAGATATTCAAAGCCGAGTCTGGATATGACCCTGGCATTGGGTTTAAGTTTCAGCGGTGGCAGCTAGCTGCATTAGGATGGCTGGCCGCCGCTGCTGAATATCCCTGCCCTAAATGTATAGCTGTCAATCCCAGCCCGTTTGGGCCCATTGCTACTTTCCTCCCCACTGATTATAACTGGAGTTGGCAAAAAGCCATTAAATGGTGGCTTGATCCCTAGTACCACAAGACTAACACAAAGGGTCAACTGGTATCATTCTGAACCAAGTGCAGAAGGGGCAGGAGTGACTGGGTATCACTCATGCCCCCTTAACTTACAGCAGTTGTTCTCAAACTAGTCTTTGGGGCAAACCCATCCAGTCAGTTTTTCAGGATATCCACAATGAATATGCATGGGAAAGATTTGCCTCCTTGGTATGAAAATCTGTCTCATGCATATTCATTCTGAATATCCTGAAAACCTGACTGGATGGGTGTGCCCCGAGGACTGTGTTGAGAACTACTGCCCTAGACATACTGCCTATATAGTCACCATATAAATTGACAGCTGTCCTCCAATTAGGTGCAACACCCACCTTTTCTCCTTGTCCGAGAACTGTTTTATAACCATCTTAATCAGCATGTCGTGTATCCAGTGCAATAGTTGTGGTGCCTTCATTCTAAGAAGACACATTTGGAGCCTAAGAGCTTTCCCTATATGTCTCACGTTATCTGCCATGCATAAAGAATTGATTCTATTAAGGGAAGAATTAGCTGCAATTAAACACACCTCCTTTAGGATACAAATTGAAAAAAATCCACCACCATTCCTACAAAGAATCAAGCAGCCCAGGAACAAATGGATCACAGTGGGTTCTGGCAGGCTGTGACCTGTAACATGGAGACACCCTTGCCATCAAGAGATATCACTGCATAACACCTTCTCTGCCTTGGGAAATTTGAGTGCCCAATTAGTAGAAAATGAAATGCCCTAAAACGAGAAAGTTAATGCCCAGTCTACTGATAATGCCCTAAATATAAAGAAACCGACATAAAAGAAGAAACTACTACTACTTGGAGATTCTATCATCAGAGACACCAACTTGGGAACACATCTCAAAGGAGAGAAGATGGTCAAATGCCCCCCAAGCTCTTCAGTTAACAGGAATATAAACCAAATTGTTGGTATAGTTAGTGCAGAAAGTGAGCACTTCAAAAGCTGATGTCATCATCCACTTGGGTACAAATGACCTGGCTAAAAACAATGCCTCTACAATTCAGAGGGACTTCCAGACTCTGGGAGAGAAACTCAAACTCATTGCTAACACTGTATCATTCTCAGAAGTTCTACCTGTTCTTGGTAAGGGGACAGAAAGGCTGCATCACATAATCAACCTTAATACATGACTCCAAACCTGGTGCAAACAGGAAAGATTTAGATATATAGGCGACTGGGGAAAGAGATGGAACAACAAGAGACTA
Source organism: Ichthyophis bannanicus (assembly GCA_033557465.1). NCBI lineage: Eukaryota > Metazoa > Chordata > Amphibia > Gymnophiona > Ichthyophiidae > Ichthyophis > Ichthyophis bannanicus. The sequence continues at coordinate 1,609,187,291 of CM066031.1, forward strand.
TACTATGTTGATGGATTACATCTCTCTGTTGCAAGTGAAAAATTCAGGCATTATGTGGACAGGCATTTAAACTAGGGAAAGGGGGTGACAGATGGAAAAGAACAAGTTCAGGATGCCACTCCCAGCAAAAACATAATTACAATGGAAACAGCAGCAGTATTAACCCCCACATCAATGCCAAGTGGGTAGAAGCATGTAAAACAAAACGCATGCAAAATACAGGCAAGCCAGTCAACAAATGCTGGAAAGCAATGAGCACAAATGCTCAATGCCTAGCTAATAAAGTTCCTGATCTGGAAGCCCTAATGGTGGAAATGGATTTGGACATTGTGGCCTTTACAGAAACATGGTTTAATGAGTCGCATGAATGGGATATAGCCATAGCTGGCTATAATCTATTTAGAAGAGACAGAGAAGGTAGAAAAGGAGGAGTAGCAGCTCTATATGTCAAAAGCAATATTAAAGTTGCTGAATGCAGGGGATGAGGGGAAAAGAAGAAATGCTGTGGATTGTGTTGGAAAGAGGAGATGGCACTGCCATACTGGTGTAGTCTACAGGCCTCCGACTCAATCTGAAGAAATGGATAGTGAATTGACTATTGATATTGCAAAGATAGCCATGAAGGGGGCAGTGATCATATTGGGTGACTTTAATCTACCCAATGTGGATTGGAGTATTCCTTCTGCAAATCTGGAAAGAAGTAAAAAAATTGGGGATGCCTTCCAAGATGCATTACTTAGACAAGTGGTGATGGAACCGACCAGGGAAAGATCGATGCTGGATTTAATACTCAACAGCGGAGATAGTGTCAAATATCCGGGTGGATGCCCAGGTGAGCAGCAGCGATCATCACATGGTGTGGTCTGAAATAAAAGCCAAGGCGGAGTCCAATCACAGTAAGCTCAAAGTCCTAAACTACAAAAATACTGACTTCAGTAAAATGGCCAAGTGCCTGAAGGAGGAGTTGGCAGGGTGGGAGGGGATAAGGGAAGTGAAATTGTAGTGGACTAAACTAAGGGAGGCAATAAAAGGGGCAACAGATACATATGTAAGGAAAGTAAATAAGAGCAAGAGGAAAAGGACATCTATTTGGTTCTCCAAAGAAGTGGCTGTACAAATAAAGGCAAAAACCCCACAGCTTTCACAAAATTCAGAAGTTCACAAACAGAGGAACACAGAAAAGAATACAGGATCAAACTAAAAGAGACAAAAAGAGAAATAAGGATAGCAAAATCGAAGGCAGAAGAAAAGATGGCTAAAGATGTGGAGTGTGGTGACAAAACATTTCTCAGGTATATTCAGGAGAGGAGGAAAATCAGAGGTGGAATTGCAGGACTCAAAAGTGCCGGGAACGGATTTTTAGAAATTGACACTGAAAAAGCAAAAATTCTAAACAAGTACTTCTGTTCTGTTTTTATTAAAGAAAATCCTGGAGAAGGATCACCTGTGATTGACAAATATACAAATGGGAATGGAGTAGATACCACACCATTCACAGAAGATGATGTGTTAGAGCAGCTTGCAAAACTGAAAGTGGACAAGGCCATGGGACTAGATGGGATACATCTCAGGATATAAAAGAGCTCAGAGAAGTTCTTGCAGAGCTGTTAAAGGATGTTTTTAATAGATCCTTGGAGAAAGAAGTTCCACAGGACTGGAAAAAGACTGATGTGGTGCCTCTTCACAAAAGTTATAATAGGGAAGAAGTGACAAACTACAGGCTGGTAAGCCTTACCTTGGTGGCAGGAAAAGTAATGGAGGCGCTCCTGAAGGAACGATTAGTGGACTTTCTCGAAATTAACAGGTTGCATGATATGAGGCAACATGGTCTTACCAAAGGATGATCTTGCCAAACAAATATGATTGAGTTCTTTGACTGGGTGACCAGAGAATTAGATCAAGTGAATGTGATGGATGTGATCTACCTAGATTTCAGCAAAGCCTTTGATACTGTTCCTCATAGGAGGCTTATCAATAAACTGAACAGCTTGGGGATGGGTCGCAAGGTGGTGAACTGGATCAGAAATTAGTTGATTGACAATTCAATGGTAAACGGAACTCACTTGGATAAAAGGAAGGTAATTAGCGGTGTGCCCCAGGGTTTTGGTTCTGGGACTGCTACTGTACAATGTATTTGTGAGTGATATTGCTGAAGGACTGAATGGAAAAGTCTGTCTTTTTGCAGATGACATGAAAATTTGCAATAGAGTGGACTCCCCTGAGGGAATGGATAACATGAGGAAAGATCTAAAAAAGCTAGAAGGATGGTCTAATGTTTGACAGTTAAGATTTAATGTGAAGAAGTGCAGTGTCATACATTTGGGAAGCAGAAATCCAAAATAATTGTATGCGATAGGGGGCGAGAGGTTGATGTGCATGGACCAGGAGAAGGACCTCGGAGTGATTGTTTCTGAGGATCTCAAGGTGTCGAAACAATGTGACAAGGCAGTGGCAAAAGCCAGAAGGATGCTGGGTTGCATACAGAGAGGAATTACCAGCAGAAAGGAAGAGGTACTAATTCCACTGTACAGGTCGATGGTGAGGCTCACTTGGAATATTGTTTTCAGTTTTGGAGACCGTATCTCACAAAGGATATAAAAAGACTGGAAATGTTGCAGAGGAAGGCAACCAAATGATTTGGAGCCTGCGTCAGAAGACGTATGAGAAGACACTTGAAGACCTAAATATGTATACTTTGGAGGAGAGGAAATATGATTCAGACCTTCAAGTACTTAAAGAATATTAATGAACAAATAAACCTCTTCCAAAGACGGGGAAGCTGTAAAACTAGAGGGCATAACATGAAGCTGCAAGGGAGTAAACTGAAAGGCAATGTCAGGAAATACTTTTTCACTGAAAGGATGGTGGATGCTTGGAATGCCCTCCCAATGGAAGTGGTGGGGGCAAATACAGTGACAGAATTCAAAATGGCATGGGACAGACACAGAGGAATCCCTTTATAGCAACAGGGTAAAATCAAAATAAACATAACTCTCTCTTATATCTCAACAAATAGGGGTGACCTACACGGACCAGTGCCTTTGTTTAAGCGATGGGTACACGCTTATACAAAGGCATGGGGAGGGGTGACCTGCATGGAGCGGCAGATGCACCTACTCTTACCGCCTTGCTGGGCAGACTAGATGTACCATACTGGCCTTTATCTGCCGTCATTTATTATGTTACTATGTTAGAGTACCAGGGGATGCTTGAGGTAGTCCCAGAGGATCCTATGAGAGGTTCTTTGGAGAGAGTCTTCAGGAGATGGGGGTCTTCTGGGGGTCAGAGTTCGGAAGAGGGTCAGTGGGTTTTCTTTGGAAGCTCCTTTAAGATGGTGTGCAGGAATAGCACAGCTTGAAAAGGTCAATGTAAGATGCGTTATTTGATGTATATAACAATGAAATACTTTGCATGTATTTGCCTGCTTTGCATCTCATTATTTGCTAATGCATGCTGTGGCAAACTAACATGTGTTACCATAAAATAACACGAGTTTGCTGTTTACTTTGTGTTAAGGAAATAATACACAATTTTTGCCTCTTAACACATGTAATAACTACCTCCCCCAGTTTTTAGGCTATCCACAATAAATATGTACGAAATATATTTACCTGCACTGCCTCCATTGTATGCTTCTATATATCCTGTGCTTCATCCAGACAGGAACAGAGGTTAGGATCACACTGTAGAATCTCTATCCTCACGCTTCATTCACCTGAAAGGCAGAAAAGTCATGCTTCACTTGCATGATTTTTTTTTGTGGGTGTAAACATAGAAACATAGAAACATAGAAACATGATGACAGAAAAAGACCACAAGGCCCATCTAGTCTGTCCTTCCATAACAACTACAACAGTCCACTTTTTACCTTTAGAGATCCTCTGTGTTGGTCCCATGCTTTTTTGAATTCAGTTACTGTCCTCATCTCTACCACCTCCACTGGGAGACTATTCCACGGATCCACTACTCTTTCCGTAAAGAAATATTTCCGCATATCACTCCTGAATCTATCTCCCTTCACCCTCATCCCATGTCCCCTCGTCGCAGAACTTGATTTCAATTGAAAGAGGCTCTCTCCCTGAACATTTATGCCACGGAGGTATTTAAACATCTCAATCATATCACCTCTATCCCGCCTTTCCTCTAAGGTGTACATATTAAGATCCTTAAGTCTGTCCTCATATGCTTTATAATGAAGACTACTAATCATCTTAGTAGCAACCCTCTGCACCGACTCCATCCTGTTCACATCCTTTTGAAGGTGCGGTCTCCAGAATTGCACACCATACTCCAAATGAGGTCGCACCAAAGACTTATACAGAGGCATTATCACCTCCTTTTTTCTGCTAGCCATTCCTCTCCGTATGCACCCAAGCATCCGTCTAGCTTTTGCCGTCGCCTTTTCTACCTGTTTAGCTACTTTAAGATCATCGGACACAACTACGCCTAGGTCCCGCTCTTCTTTAGTGGACAAAAGTACTTCACCTCCTATGCTGTATTGCTCCCTTGGATTGCTGCAGCCCAAATGCATGACCTTACATTTTTTAACATTAAATCCCAGCTGCCAAATTCTAGACCATTCTTCAAGCTTAGCTAGATCCCTCCTCATGTTATCTACACCTTCCTGGGTGTCTACTTTATTGCAGATTTTGGTATCATCCGCAAAGAGGCAAACCTTACCCGACAGCCCTTCCGCTATATCACTAACAAAGATGTTAAAAAGAATCGGACCAAGGACAGATCCCTGGGGCACACCACTGGTAACATCCTTCTCCTCAGAGTGAGCTCCATTTACTTGTACTCTTTGTCGCCTCCCACCCAACCAATTTCTAACCCAAGCAGTAACTTTAGGGTCCATCCCTAGGGTGCTCAGTTTGTTTATAAGTCGCCTGTGAGGAACAGTGTCAAAGGCTTTACTGAAATCTAAATACACCACATCTAGAGCTCTCCCTCGGTCCAACTCCCTGGTCACCCAGTCAAAGAAATCAATCAGATTTGTCTGACAAGACCTGCCTCTGGTGAATCCATGCTGCCTCGGATCCTGTAATCCGCTGGACTCCAGAAACCTCACTATTTTCTCTTTCAACAGCGTTTCCATTAATTTACTCACCACTGAAGTTAAACTAACCGGCCTGTAGTTTTCAACCACATCCTTACTTCCACTTTTGTGTAAAGGCCTCTCTCCAGTCCTTTGGCACCACTCCCGACTCCAACGAGGCATTGAAAAGGTCAGTCAGTGGAGTTGCTAGAACGTCCCCAAGTTCCCTCAGTATTCTAGGGCGTATCCCATCCGGTCCCATCGCTTTGTCTACTTTAAGTTGAGCTAGTTTCTCACGAACACAGTCTTCTGAAAATTGTTCAAGATGTCCCTCGCTTCTGTTCTTATTTGTGGGTGTTTTCTGAGGTCCTGCTCCTGGTTCTTCATCTGTGAACACAGAACAAAAATATTTGTTAAGCAATTCCGCTTTATCCTTATCAGCTTCTACAGCTTCTAAAGGAAAGGCTTAGGACATATTTTTACATAAGGAAGCTGTACAGCTAAAAGAGATCCACCCTGGAGGTTCCCTTGCCCTCAGTTACAATAAGCATATTCAGGGTCAAGGAATCCAGGAGACAAGTATAAATGGCATAAGGATGTGAGTGACTAACACTTTCTGGGCCAGTTTGTGTGCAACCTGGAAGGTGTTAATGGATTGTCTATGGTGGCTCCACCTCTTGCATACCCTGAATATCTTTACGGAACTATGCTGCTTAATGTTTAGTCTAACCTATGTATGTCTTGAATAGACCTTTTTATAACAGTTGCTGTTCAGCCAAACCTGAAAATTTCTCATCATTCAGCCAAAGGACTCGAAAGACTGAGAATGAATCATACCTTATGTTTAAGCAGTTTTTCTCTAACCATCTACTGTGTGTCCTGCAGACATGATTTAAGTTAAGAATAAAATCCCCCAGTCATTTCTACAAAGAGATTCCTACAACTCTCCTATCCAAGGTTCGAAAAGGCTTTGAAGACCTACCTATTGTGTATGGCGTTTCAGATGTCTGCTTAGTATGTTGTCTTGGCCCCCAGTGACTGGTAGTGGTCCTGTTCCCTTTCCTCCCCTTATCCTCTATAATCTCTTTTCTGGCTTTAATGGTATTCTTTTCCATTTCTTTATTTTTATTTCTATGCATTTTTATTGTGAACCGCACTGATAAACCATAAACCACAACTGACTTCACAGGTAAAAGATTTTTCAAATCATAGAATTCTGAGGACCTCACTTAAAGTAGAGGCTCCAGAATTATGAAGACTTACCCCCTTTCAGAGGACTCTGCTTTAAAGAAACAGATCCTGGTACAAACACTTGTTACAAGCACTGGAAATTACAAATTGAGCATACAGACTGCTAGCAGCATACCCCAAAGTGGATTCCAAGGATTAAACATTTTAAGAATGCTCAGGAAATGCTGGACTGACTCTCTGATCAGCAACAGAGGGTTAACTCTTGCTCTATTGGATACACCTACGTGATTGGTTGAAACCTCCTGAAGTTTATTTATTTTTTATTTTTTTATTTTTTTTTAATTCAGTCAGTTGTTGGTCTGGCTAGCTTCCGGCTAAGAAGCATAAACAAAAGGTGAGGAGATTTGAGTTTCAGCCCCATGAAGAGTTTCAAGACTTTTTTGACTTAAATATCAAAGGAATGCATTTATCTGCCCCAGCTGTCTGTCAGAGATAAGAAGACAAAGATCCAGCAATTGCTGTCAGCACTGAACTCAAGGCTTCTTTGGGAAAGCTTTAGCTCAGCCAGCGTCAGCCCGTCCATTGTGCGAGAATGTTGTTCGCACAGGGCCCCGTGCTTCAGGGGACACTGCACGAACTTCATTCACACACAATGGACAGCTTCAGAGGGTCTAGGATAAGACAGGAAATGGCTGATCGGGGACTAGGATTGGAAATGGGCCGATGGGGGAGGCTTGGACTGGAAATGTGCTGACGGGGGGCTATGATTGGAAGTGGGCTGATGGGGAGAGCTTGGACTGGAAATGAGCTGATGGGGGGGCTAAGACTGCAAATGGGCTGACAGGTGGCTAGGATTGGAAGCTGATGGGAGGAGCTTGTCTGGAAATGGGCTTATGGGGGGGCTGGAATAGGACTAGAAATGGATGATGGGGTGGCTTGGACTGGAAATGGGCCGATGGGGGCAGGAATAGGACTGGAATTGGCTGAAGAGGGGGGTTTGGACTGGAAATGGGCTGATGGTGGGGTGCTAGGATTGGAAATGGGCTGATGCGGGGGGATGGGAGAATCAGTCTAGAAGGGAGCGGATGCTTGGTGGGGCTGGAACTAGAAGGGAGCTGGTGTTGGGGGAGGACTAGAAGGGGATGGGGTTGGGGGAGTGAGGATGGAGAGGAGAAAATATATTTTGTGTGGGAGGGAAGAAAATTCTACAATTGGTTGGGTATTGGGAGAGTAAATGGGGATTGAGGATGGAAGAGTGAAATTTGAGTGGATGAAAAAGGAATAAAGAAAGAAATGGAGGAAAGAGCAAAAGGGGAAGATCAGTATGTTAAAGGAGATGTAGAGAGAGAATGGAAAAAACTAGAAGAGAGATGAAAGGACAAATGGACAGCAAACAATGGAGAGTTAGCCGAAAACGTGAAGAAACCAGAGGAAAGTGACTGGAGCAATTGCAACTGAAAAATAAAATGCTGAAACAACAAAAGGTAGAAAAATGCTTTTTTTATTTTAAATTTATTAACTGGAATATGTCTGCTCTGGGAAATGTGCATTGCTAACATCTTTGCGTTTTTGTTTAGTACAAGAGGAAATTAATTTATAGTTTTATTTCTCCAGTGTTGTTGTACGTTCCAACTTCGGGGAAATTTGGCCTTTGGGGTTCCCAGTTTAATTGTCTTTTTATTTCTAAATTGTGATCTCTTGTTCTTTGTTTGGTGACGGTCTATGTTCTGCATGTGTAACCAAGCTAAGGTATTTTGTTTATGTAGTTTCTATTTGACAGTGCCACTTGTTCTCTTTCCCCAGTAGGAGATGTATTGGTATTCTCTGAGATGAACTGGTTTAATATTTGCAGTGTTACCTTTTGATGGGTAGGGTATGGTGCTTTGTGAGTCCTGCTAGTGCTGTTATGATACGGCGGGTTTACTATGGGTTCTAAATGGGCAGCGTTTATAGTAAATTCCTAATGTGCCTGGTGGTTGGCACTGGAGTATAATAATGTAGAAATCTGGTAGTCTTTCTTTATCCATACACTCATTAAGAGACATGTTTACTAAAAGTTAGTGCATGCTAATATTATGCAAATAGTTATGCAAATGAAGCATCTTATGCAAACAAGGCCTCACAATGAATCTTCGCACATGGCCCCACACCCCCTTGGGCTGTTCCTGAGCCCAGAATTGTCAGAGGTCAGGTGAGCTGCCATCCATAGGTAATCTGTACAAATTTCAGTTCTACTTACAAGGAACCAGGAAGGAGCTCAGAATGCAGCTTTGTCTAACTCTAAAGCTAGGCCATAATCCATCTAAATGGTGAGGCCTTATACTAAGTGGTTTAGAGAAATCAGTATTTTCATTAAAGAAAAGCACCAAGGACTCTGGAAAGGACGACCAGCTAGAACATTTATTATTGATGTGCACCACTCTGAAAAAGACTCTGATTGCAGTTAACTAATTGCCTACTCTTGTTAGGTTAATTGTTTGATTTCTGTTGTCAGAAACCTGTTCCACCTCTAATTTACATATTCAACAGGCCTATTTTATTTGCTAATTCACTGTGGAAAAGTCTTGCTATTGAATGCTTTGCCTTTTGCCTTTGCTTTTTTGCCCTTGTAAATACCTGTATCTGATTTTTTGGATTAGCTGTTTTCTTGTTTATGGTAGTAAAGAAAAAGTTTTGTTTAAACACATCTTGTCAGTTTTCATTCTGCACACAGCACATTCTATCACACAACTCATTATTACACTTAATACTAACCAGTCTCATTATGCCTGATACAAATGCTTTGAATCCTGTATTTTCCAGGGGCTGAAACACAAATTTAAGCTGAAAAACCTCCAGCCTCCCGAAGAGCCTCAGGGCCTGTCTCCTGTGAGTTTCAAGCAATTGCAGGACAGAAAAGGCAGTCCTGGGTTACAGATTAAATCTGAAGTGGCTCTTTCTTGTGTTCAACAACCTTAGGAAACTCAATACATTTCAAAACCTAAAAGCAAAAGGCTTAGAAAAGTGACTCATGGAAAGATATTGAAATCAAGGAAAGGTCAATTTTCAAAATGTATCCTATGATAAAACAGCTGTTCACCTGTGGGAAAACCCCCTGCTGAAAATTGCTCACTTTCCTCAGCATCTGTGGTGGTCACAGGGCTGGTGCTTTTATACCTGTCAGAAAGGAGGTGAGGAAGGAGAGGACATAAGTCTGAGGATGAATGTCTTCCTGAACTTTCCATCTACACATTTGCATCTGTTTCAAAGCTAGTGCAAATGTATTTGCCAAGAAACACACTCTGGGATCGATATTCAAAGCACTTAGCCAGCTGGCCAATGGGAGGCCACCCAGTTTAAGGGCACTCACCGTAATATTCAGTGGTGCTGTCCAGACAGTGCTGCTGAATATATCTCCACAGACCATCCTAGCACTATCTGGTTAGTGCAGGCGAAGTCTGTGGGTGTGGCAGGGGTAGCATCAGCATTAACCAGATAAATGGTGACTTTTATCTGGCTAACGTGATATTCAGCCAGCAGTAATCTGCTGAATTTAGACTTCTGAAATACAGGCCTAAGTGCAAGGCAGATAGGTAACGGCTCAGTATAGACACTAAGGGGTATGTTTACTAATCAGTGGTAGCGACTTCCGTGTGATATCGGAGCCATGGCCCCATCCGATATCACATGGAAGCTGCTACCGCCAATTAGTAAACATACCCCTAAGAGGCCACTCTGATCGGGGCACGTCCGGATGTCCAAAACTTGAAGGGGCTAGATTTGCACCTAATTCTACACCTGCAGGAGCTAGACATTCCTGCCGGAGCAGAATCAGGGCAAAGGGCTTGGATGGGTCAGACAGGACCTGATTCAGAAGCGGTGCATGTCCGGCAATTACCCTGCTTAACCCAACCAAGGCTCCTGCATGGAGTCCCAGTGCCGTGGCATCCCGCAGCCCTGCACCACATTTAGACTTAATTTCCCCGACATCCGACCCCAGCAGGAGTTTTCCACGGCTGGGGCCAGGCTGCGGGGAACCCCCTTCTGCTGCTTCTCTTCCTCTCGGGGCTCACCGGTGCCAATCACCTCCAGTGGGGGGGTTATTCTACCTCTGAAGTGGAATAAGTTTCCCGGCCATCCTTGCCCCCCCTCTCCCAGATGTACAGGGCCGTGAACAGAATAGGCCTTGTACATCCTGGACATGGGCCCACCTCTGCTCTGTCTACACTCCTCCTCTGGCCCTCCTCCTCCCGCCCCCATCCAGAGCTCCTCGCATATCTCCTCTGTACATGCGGTGAGCTCTGGGGACTGAAATGGCCCCAAGTGATTAGCAGGTGATTTTGTCTAAACTGGATGTACATCCCTGCTCATAGTAGAGCAGAATGACCCCCTAACTGAATAAAGTCACCATATATCTAGTTCATGCCACACAGCATGGATGTTCAGTGGCAGTTCCTATCTAGATACTGCCACTGAATATCCCACCGATATCCAAGTGCCGTGGCTGACCATCGTGGTATTTGAATATCGGCCATTTTGAAAATCGTCATTTCTGTTTCCACAGTTGACCTGTGCTGGGTTATCCTTAGAACATGTTTTTGTGATAAGGGGAATGGGGGCGTGACAAGATGGCGACGGGATGCTCCGTACTGTGAAGCAGCTTCTCTCTGGTTGTCTTCGTGCCGAGTCGTTTCCCGCCTGCTAGTATGGGGTGGAGGAAGCGAAAACAGGCAGTGGATCCTCCCAGGAAGGTCATGCCGTGTTCCTCGGCTCAACGGACCTTGGGGGAGTGTGGTTTTCGCAGCGGAGTAGAAGCTGTCTTCGGCGGTGCCGGTGAGGCTGAGACGTCGGTGCTGAGTGCGTCGGGGGTTTGGATTTTGCCAGAGATGCAAACTCCCCCCCCCTTTACTGCGACCCGGAGGTTTTGGTGTACCAGACGCTGGATCCTTCACAGGTTTGCCGTCGAGCACTCTGAAGGGGGGGTCCTCGGGAGGAGCGTCGGCCACCGGTTCTTCCCCTGTGATGTTGGAGCAGCGGAAGAATACAATGGAGGCTGGTGTGGTGTTGGAGGTACCAGTTGAGGATGCCATGCAGGGAGAAGACCTTTCCAGGCGGCTTGTGCTGGTGAAACCTGCGGTAATAACTCTAGAGACGCTATGGGATGGCCTGGCTTCACTCACTTTCTCTCTGCAGATGATGTTTGGCGATGTGAAAATGGATTTACTTGGGGTTAAGTCTATGTGTGGAACTCTCTCTAATGATCAGTCTAGCCAGGTGGAGAGACTGTCTAAGCTTGAGCGGGATGTGGGGCATTTGCAGAAAGTTGTGAATGCCCAGGTTGTGGATAGGAATGTGTCTGCCAGAAAAATGGAATATTTGGAAAACCAGGTTAGACGTTGTAACCTTCGTTTTCTAAATTTTCCACGGTCACCCTTACTCTCTCCATTGGAGATGGTTAGGAAGTATTTCGGGGAGGTGCTTAAACTCCCCCAGGACCAGTTTCCACCTCTGATTCGGGCACAGTACCTGTCTGCTGGGATGAGGGGGGGTGACCCCAATTCCCCTACTGCTCGTGCTGAGAAGGGTGACCTGACTGGGTTCTAAGAGTCCTCCCTAGAGGTCATCACTGACAAGTCAACTCTGCTAGTTACCCTGGCGTTGGAATCAGATAAATTTTATATACTTCGGTTGTACTTTAAGAATATCAATGAGGAATTCCTAGGCTCTAAAGTTCGAGTGTTTCCTGATTTTTCAAGAGTTACGCAGATGAGAAGGAAAAGTCTTTTGGCTTTTCGCCCTAGAGTTGTGGCTCTAGGAGCAACTTTTCTTCTGAAATTTCCTGCAAAATGTTTTGTGGTTTATAAGCAAAAAAAGTATGTTTTCTTTGAACCTAGGCAGCTCAATGAGTTCTTAATAGCTAGGGAGGAAATTGTGGTAGAGGTCTCCAAGACATCCCATCCGGCTGATATTTAAGCCTTTTCATGTTCGCCTGTTTAATAATTGCTGTGATGTAGATTTTGCATTAAGAGTTTTTTCCTAATACGCCCCTGTTATTTCCTTTTGTATTGGGGTCTAAATAATATGGATGACATGAATTTTGATGTTTCCTTGATATTTTAAGTTTGCTTTTGCTGATATTTGTTTTATTGATCATGTCATAATCCATTGTTTCTTTTCTCATTCATGTTATTTACCTGGATGTTGCAATTCATATAAAATTTATAAATAAAAAATTAAAAAAAAAAGAACATGTTTTTGTAGTATCGAAAAAAATCATGTGCTATTTAAAAACTGCCTTACCTGAAACATATATTTATCTCTATCTCAGTTAGTATCTTTTCCCTGGAGATAGGCAGCACAGAATCTCAGGGGTATGTTTACTAAACCGCACACACGAGGGGACGCTAATGATGCATTTAAGAGCTCTTAAGCACCGCGCACGCATGTGCGTCACATTAACGGGCCGCCGCACATGTGCAGGGCGCTCATGTGCGATAGAGGCGGGGAAACGCTTACGGAGGGCGGAGGAAGGCTCCCGAGGGGCGGGGGGACGGGGTCAATGGGTGGAGAGTGGGAGGGAAGAGGTTCCCCGCACAGGAGCGGGGCTGAATGTAGGCATTAAAAATACCGCGAGTGAAACCCTCGCGTTAGAGCCGATTTAAAGGGAAGAGAAACCATTTCCGTCAGCAATGTACAGCTAAACCGGGGAAACCTGAAAACGTGAGCAGTGTGATACATGTGCACAGAACAAAACAGCAAATATAAATGTAAAATGACCACAAAAAATTCCAAATAAATTACACCCCAGCTGGGCAACAGTGATATTAATGGGCAACCATAAAAAACCCTCCCAGGAAAGCTCCAGAAAAAAGAAATGATTTTTGGAAGGGTCTACGCTCCGTAGACCCGTTCAAAAAGCACTGCATATTAATGGAGCTTTCCTGGGAGTGTTTCTCATGTTGCCCATTAATATCACTGTTGCCCAGCTTGGTTTTGGTTTTTTCCCCTTTTTTGGAGGTCAGTTATGAGGTTTAATTGCACCCCTGTCCCCAGACAAGGTAAACGAGCCCACAGTAAAATTGTGCAGAGCAGGGTGTCTGACTCATGCGGCCAGGTTCCCTATCACCAGAGACTGCACTGTTTCTGTGGCCATAGTGTGGTGCAGCAGACACAGCCAGTGCCTGTAGGACCAAAGAGTCACAGGTTCAAATACTAGCTGGGGCTCAAACCAACCCAATCCCCATAGTTTTACCCACCACTAAACAGTGATAGTACAGACACTCCTGTATGGCAGAGAACATAAGCATGGTTCCAACATCTATATTTTACCCTACACCGCACACAAACCATAACAATGGGCATTACCAACAGCCGAGTCCCCCAAATTCAGTTCTGGAGTGCCACAACTCAATCAGGTCATATGCTTTTTGCCAGATAGGGACATGTCTGCATGTTGGCGGAAGGGTACAGGCAGGGGCGGCCCAAGGGGGGTGCGGGGCCATGTGCGGAGACTCGGTGCGGGGCCTCATTTGCATAAGTGGCCTTATTTGCATAAATATTTGCATAATGTTACCATACACTAACTTTTAGTAAACATGTCTCTTAATGAGTGTATGGATAAAGAAAGACTAAAAGATTTCTACATTACTATAATCCAGTGCCAACCGCCAGGCACATTAGGAACTACTACAAACGCTGCCCATTTAGAACCCATAGCAAACCCGCTGTATCCTGACAGCATTACCAGGACTCACAAAGCACCAGACCCTACCTATCAAAAGGAAACACTGCAAATATTAAACCAGTACATTTCAGAGAATACTGGGGAAAGAGAACAAGTGGCAATGTCAAATAGGAATTATATAAACAGAATACCTCAGCTCAGTTACACATGCAGAACATAGACCATCACCAAACAAGGAATCGCAATTTAGAAACAGGAAGGCAATAATTAAACTGGGAACCCCAAAAGCCAAACTTGGAATGTACAACAACACTGTAGAAATAAAACTATAAATTAATTTCCTCTTGTACCAAACAAAGCGCAGACGTTAATGATGCACATTTCCCAGAGCTTTCATATTCCAGTTAATAAATTCAAAATAAAGAGATATATTTCTACCTTTTGTGCATTTTTTTTCAGTTGCAATTGCTCCAGCCACTTTCTTCTGGTTTCTTCATGTTTTCTGCTAACTCTCCATCGTCTGCTGTCCATTTGTCCTTTCTTCTCTCTTCTAGTTTTCTTTCCATCCTCTCTCTCTACATCTGCTTTAACATACTAATCTTTATCCTTTTGCTCTTTCCTCATTCTTATTTCATCCACACAAATTTTACCCCTCCATCCTCAATCCCCACTTACTCTCCCAATACCCGGCCAATTGTAGATTTTTCATCCCTCCCACACAAAATATTTTTCCCCTCTCCATTTTACTCTCCCAGCCCCATCCCATTCTAATCCTCCCCCAACAACAGCTCCCTTCTAGTTCCAGTCTCACCCAGCATCCATTCCCTTCTAGTCCCTGCATCAGCCCATTTCCAGTCCTAGCCCCCCATCAACCCATTTCCAGTCCTAGCTCCCCCATCCATTTTCAGTCTGAGTCCCTTCATCAGCTCATTTCCAATCCTAGCCCCCCATCAGCCCATTTCTAGTCATTTCCTAGCCCCACCATCAGCCCATGTCAAATCCTAGCTCCCCTCCACTCAGCCCAATTCCAGTCCAAGCCCCCCATGAGCCTACTTCCAGTTCTAGCCCCTCCATGAGTCCATTTCAATTCAAGCCCCCACCACAGCCCATTTCCAATCTTAGCTCCCCCCAACAGCCCATTTCCAGTCCTATCCTAGCTGCTCCATCAGCCCATTTTCAGTTCTAGCTCCCTTCCCTCACAGCCCATTTCCATTCCAAGCTCCCTCCCCATCAGCTATTTGCAGTTCAAGCCTCCCCGTCCACTCAGTCCATTTCCAGTCATAGCAATCCCCCAACCCATTACCAGTCCTAGCCCCCATCAACCCATTTTCAGTTTAAGCCCCCCCTATAACCCATTACCAGTCCTAACCCCCCATCAGCCCACTTCCAGTCTTAACCCCATCAGCCCATTTCCAGTCAGCCCCCCATAGCCCATTGCCAGTCCTAACCCCCCCATCAGCCCACAGCCCATTACTAGTCCTAACCACATCAGCCCACCTCAAGTCCTAACCCCTCCCCATCAGCCCGTTTCCTGTCCTAGCGCCCCCATAGCACATTAGTAGTCCTAACCCCCCCCCCATAGCCCATTAGCAATCCTAACCCCCATCACCCTATTTCCAGACAGCCCCCATCAGCCCACAGCCCATTACGTCTTAACCCCCCCAGCCCATTTCAAGTCCTAACCCCCCATCACCCCATTTCCAGTCAGCCTCCATCAACCCCAGCCCATTACCAGTCTTAACCCCCCCAGCCCATTTCCTGTCTTATCCCCCCCATCACCCCATTTCCTGTGAGCCTCCTTCAGCCCCCAGCCCATTACCAGTCTTAACCCCCCCAGCCCATTTCCAGTCCTAAACCCCCCCAGCCCATTTCCAGTCAGCCTCCATCAGCCCCAGCCCATTAGCAGTCTTAACCCCCCCTAGCCCATTTCCAGTCCTAACCCCCCAGCCCATTTGCAGTCCTAACCCCCCCTCACCCCATTTCCATTCAGCCTCCATCAGCCAATTAGCAGTCTTAACCCCCCCTAGCCCATTTCCAGTCCTAACCCCCCCTCCAGCCCATTTCCAGTCCTAACCCCCCCCCCTTGCACATTTCCAGTCCTAACCCCCCCCCTTGCACATTTCCAGTCCTAACCCCCCCCCTGGACATTTCCAGTCCTAACCCCCCCCCTTGCCCATTTCCAGTCCTTACCCCCCCCCTTGCACATTTCCAGTCCTAACCCCCCCCCTTGCAAATTTCCAGTCCTAACCCCTCCCCCTTGCACATTTCCAGACAGCCTCCATCAGCCCCCCCCCCCCCTTCCCTTCCCTTTCGGCAAATTAAAAACAAAAAACAAAAACCTGGCTCTAGCTGCTGCCGCTGCCGCGTCCGTCGCAGCAGCGGCAGAATTGCGTGTCCCGCGGGGCCCCCTCTCCTCGTCGAGCCCTCTGCAAGGGCTTTCAGATTCGCGAAGGGAGAGTGCTCCCTCGCGTCTCTGTAAAGCCCGCAGGGGCTAATGGGAAATTTCCCATCAGCCCCTCGCGTCTAAAGGGGCAGATGGGAAATTTCCCATTAGCCCCTGCGGGCTTTACAGAGACGCGAGGGAGCACTCTCCCTTCGCGAATCTGAAAGCCCTTGCAGAGGGCTCGACGAGGAGAAGGGGCCCCGCGGGACACGCCATTCTGCCGCTGCTGCGACGGACGCGGCAGCAGCCAGAGACAGGTTTTTTTTTAAATTTAATTTAAAAAAAAAGCAGAATGTTCTTTGCGCGGGGCCCCCTGAAACGCGGGGCCCTGTGCAAAAAACATTCTTGCTCAATGGACGGGCCGGCCCTGGGTACAGGTGGTGGAGGGGGAAGTGGCTGCAAACCACAGCAGACAGTGGCCTAGGCCTGTGCAGGCTGGCACCGTCCACCGCAACAGACAGGCTCTGTCGGATGTACAGTCATGGACTCCCCAGGGAACACAGCATATCTGTGGCAACACGGTGGTGCAGTGCACACAGACAGTGTGTGCAGGAACAGAGGGTCACAGGTTCAAAGCCCAGCTGGGGCTACTGCCAATCCAGTCCACATATTTTTCCTACAACTAAACCGTGATAGTACGGACAAACCTTTATTGCTGAGAACATACGCATGGTTCATACGCCGATATTTTACCACACCAAACACAGACACCATAAACAGCCGCATTAACTAGAGCAGAGTCTCCCAAATGCAGTCCTGGAGGGCCCCCACACCATTCAGGATCCATGCTGCCTCTAATAAAGATGCCTGTGCTGCATATCTATGCACCACCCCCCATGGTATGCTGATGTAGCTCATGCATATCAATGAGGGACAGCATGAAAACCCGAACAATGGTTCGAACACCAGGACTGGAGTTGGGACACTCTGCCGTAAAGCAGCAGCCAACAGGGCCAGACACACCCACACACACCCCCACAGGCCCCATTGGCCAATGCCTCATGGAGAGGCAGGACATTGGGCCCTGCCTGTATCTCCCAATACTAGCAGTTGCATACCTTAGCACTGCCACCCTACACCTGGGTATATGGTACACAGCTATCAAACGTTGCCCATGATAACTGGCAGATATCAATTCCTACGTTAAGCACATTTTGCTCATTGATTTCCACCATAACAATCATTGTGATGTCTGCGGTGTGCGCTGCAGGTCTGGTCTCTGACAGTGTTTACCACCCTGGGGAGTGACCCCCAACAGTAGTGCGTACCATATCCATGCCTGTACTGCGCCCAGGACTGGTGTGGTGGGTATGGCTGCTGGACTCCTCTATAGTAGCACAATGCTGGCATAGGTGTGGGAGTGGCTGTCTGCCTATCCAGTGTGGTGGCTGCAAACACCTTCCACAGCCCACACTGCCAGCAATGTTGCCAGTATTGGGCTGCCAATGTGCATAATGAGGAGCAAGGTACAATGGGTATAGACCGGACAGGGTGGCCTGGCCAGGGTGCATCTGCACAGGGCATAGGGCACTGACTGGGACATTTTAGTGCCCGGCCACCACCTACACGGACAGGGTGACCTCAGTATGTCCTGCTGAGAGATCACTCTCACCCTGACTGTGCAGTGACCACAGCATGGCTAGGCACCCCCATAGTGCTATATAGTAGTTCTCTCATGTGATAGATGTGGGTTTTCTTTTGGGGCTCAGTCACTGATTTATCTGCTTGCTGTGTATGCTGACATCCTAGTTCTGGGTGCATGCATCTCCACTGGGAACATGCACTGTGGACTAATTAGCACACTGTTTGCAGCTTGCAGGGTGCAGTGGCTGATGACTTGCTGCAGTCAATGCAGCTCACCATATCCAGGCCTAATATCTGTCTGCTATTGTGTTATGGATGTGTATAGAGCTGTATTGACTGCCCTGTGGGGTGTCTGCCCCTCAGTAGGACTAGGGTTGATGGACCCCTCTACTGCCACCTTGCCTGGGAGTTAGGATGTGGATCTATTGATAGAAGACCCTGTTTGCCATGCTCAGCCCTGGGGGGGTGGTGGTGGTGGTGCATGGCCCACCTGGGGGGTCCATAGGAGCTGCACATGACTGAGTCAGACAGAGACATCCAAGGTGTTTAGTGCAGGAACTACCTATCTCACACATTAACACTGCTTTGGACCTCTGGCATGGCCTCTTTCAACCATGGAAAGTGTTTTGGACCTGGTCCTGGCGCCTCATTGCACCCTCAGGGTGAGCACAGTACCCGCACAATGTGACGGTGTGTAGCTACTCTGTGCCAGTAAAACACATGGTCAGTACCCCCTACAAGGCCGAGGTGGTGTGTGGTTGCACATGGTCACTTCCCTCTAACGGGCCGAGGTGCTGTGGGGGTGCATTGCCCATCTTGTGTTAATCTGTGGACAGCTGATTTGCATTTGCAGTGCATCATGGGTATGGGTGGGCTAACCCTATCCTGGTGACCACAGCAGACTGTCTGTGTGGTGATGTGCATGCTCTCTGCAGCCAGCCAGGGGCTTGCTAGCAACTATAAAGCTATAACCCAATGGTTACTTCACTGCCTCTGAAACCAGAGGTCATGGGTTCAAACCCACAGTGGGGTTATTTGATAGGGTTGTCCAATGCATCTTTTTTTAATGTACATATATTGATGCCAGCAAAAACACCCTCAGTGTACTGTACCCATAAGGTGCCTCTGAGGGTGCTTTATAGGGCGCCCTATAGGGCACCTTATGGTTTCCATCCACATAAGGTGCACTATACAATATCCTGTGATGCAACCTATAGGGTGCCCTATAGGGGACATTTCAGGGTGCTGTGGCGGACAGTGCAATTTCCAATGTGCCCTATGGAGTGCCTTAT
Organism: Ichthyophis bannanicus; assembly: GCA_033557465.1. NCBI lineage: Eukaryota > Metazoa > Chordata > Amphibia > Gymnophiona > Ichthyophiidae > Ichthyophis > Ichthyophis bannanicus. Next base: position 1,609,206,502 of record CM066031.1, read on the forward strand.
ACAGCACCTTCAATTATGGCACGTGAGGGCGTGTTTGCTGGCAGCAATTAATAACATAAAATTAAAGTGCTGCAGGCCAAAATATGTACAATGCAAAGCTGATGCCACAGCCAGCCTTACATATTAGGCACACTGGGGAGCAAACTCATGGCCCCTGTATCAGCAGTCAGTGCCTTAACCATTGTGCTCCACTGCTGCTCCTCCTTGCCTGTCAGTGCACCTACTTATGCATTTCATTCCTTAAACTGCACAGTGCTGCCATAAAAACCAGTACACTAACCTTGCGGTACCTCATACGGCACCCTCTAAAGCGCCCTATAAGCAACATTCTAGGGTGCCTTGGCTGACAGTGCACTTTAAAATGTGCCTTATAGGGCGCCTTATGTTAACACGCTTTGAGAGTGCGTTTGCTAGTAGTGATAATTAAAATATGAATAAAATGCCTCCTAAAGCAATCTTCCCCTTAATATGTTATGCCTCAGCCAGCCTTGTTCATTGGGCACTTTGAGGGATTGAACCCCTGATCCCTGCACCATTGGGCAGTGTCTTAACCATTGGGCTGTGGCTCTGCTTTTTTTACTGCACATCAGCGCGCCACATATACCGCCCAGTATTATAATGCCTCCATAAACATCAGCGAGCCGCCATATGCCTCACAATATTAAAATGCCCCCAAAAACATCAGCGCGCTGCCTTATACCGCCCATTATTTATATGCCTCCTAAAATAATGCCTCAACAGCCAGCCTTGTTCATTGGGTACTGTGGGGGATTAAACCCATGATCCCTGCACCATTGGGCAGTGTCTTAACCATTGTGCTGTGGTTCTGTTCCTGTGCTTGCATATCAGCGAGTCGCCTTATGCCTCACAACATTAACAGCGCACCGCCTTATGCCGTCCACACCTGTCAGCGCACCGCCTTATGCCGCCCAAACTGCTGAAACTTCAACGCACCGCCTTATGCCCAAAATGTACAGTGCACCGCCTTATGATGCCAAAATTTAACAGCGCACCACCTTATGACGGAAAAAATTAACAGTGTGCCGCCTTAGGCCTCACAAAATGAATATGCCTCCTATGGCACTTTTAGTGAGGCATCACTACCTCAGCCAGGCTTTTTTGTTGTGCACAGTGGGGATTGAACCCCTGATCCCTGCACCATTGGGCAGTGTCTTCACCATTGGGCTGTGTTTTGGCTCCTGTGCTTGCATATCAGCGATCCGCCATATGCCTCACAATATTAAATTGCCCCCAAAAACATTAGCATGCTGCCTTTTATTAATATGCCTCCACAAACATTAGTATGCTGCCTTATGCTGCCCATTATTTCAATGCCTCCACAAACATTAGTGTGCTGCCTTATGTGGCCCATTATTTCAATGCCTCCTAAATTAACACCTCAGCCAGCTGTTTTTAATGGGCTCTGTGGGGATTGAGCCCCTGATCCCTGCACTGTTGGTTAGTGTCTTAACCATTGTGCTGTGGCTCTACTCTTCTACTTGCCCATCAGCGTACCACATATGCCTCCCGCGCAGCCATCTGATGCGCTAAGGTGCGGGGCGTACAAGGGCGCCGCGCACCATAGCGCATATTTAAATTCCGGCTTTTCTTTTTCAGGACGAACCGCCCACTCCTTATATGGCACCCGTACTCTACCGCGGCCCGCACTTTACCGGGGTTTTAGTAAACATACCCCTCAGTATTTTTTGGGAGCCTAGCAGATACTTGTGACCTGGATTTGCCTTTTTTGGAAAAAATACTGGGCTTAATAGACCTGATCTAGTGTGGTGATTCTTATGTTCTTATAAACTTATTTAAATCTTTGAATTTGTAAATCTGCAGTAGTTTCTTAGGGTTGATATCTGAAATAAGAAGGCAATTGTTTGAAAAAACAAAAAAAACATATTTTTTCTTATAAAGTTTGAACCCAATATTCAAAGGTGTTGATCCATTTAGCAGCACCTGCAAACTGGATAGAGTAAGTGCCAGAGGGGGATATTCAGTGGTACAGTCTGGATACTGCTGGAGTGTTCCATGGGCGGGGTGAAAGTAGTTCCAGAAGTTATCTGATTAAGGGTCATCTTCGGTCTGCTAACTGAATAACAGCCCACAGAAAGTTAGGCCACAAAAAAGCAGTCCTAGCTTTATATGGTTTGTTGTCTGGACAGTGGCTGAGTATTGTTACTGCCTGGATAACTCCAGCAGTCAGTGCTGAAACAGAATAGTCGGCAATGGAAGATATCTGCATTCTGGTGTGGAATATCTGGTTTCCCCTTAAATGCCGCTTAAATAAAGTGCTGACCACAGAGTTTAAATACTGGTCCATCTGTGCTTATTAAAATCAAAATGGTAAGTCAAATGAAAAATCTCTGCTTTTCTCCCTATTTAATTGCAATATTGACAATGATTTTAAGTAAAAAATGGGCACATAGGGGGATGTTTACTAAACATTCGTAACGTGCGGGTCCGCGGTAGTGTGCCTGTGCCATATAAGGAGTGGGCGGGTCAGGCAGAAAAAGGAAAAAAGCCGACCGTACGTGTGCGTGGCGTGTACATTTGCGGGCCCGACATTAGCGCGTGGGAAGGCTAAGTGGGGCGCTGCTGGGCACATATAGGAACAGAGCCGTAGCACAATGCTGAAGACACTGACCAGTGGTGCAAGGATCAGGGGTTCAATCCCCCATCATGCATCAGTAAAAAGGCTGGCTGAGGCATGAATTTTCATGGTTAAAACTGCTTTAGGAGGCATAATAATTTTGGGCGTCATTAGGCGTTGTGCTGTTAATTGTGGGCGGCAGTAATTAAGTTCGTGCGGCATTAGGTGTTGAGCTGTTAATTTTGGGCACCAGTAGCCGGCGCGCTGTCCATCTTGTGCGTTTTGGCCGGCATCAGGCGGTGCGCTGTCAGTTGTGAAGGGCATAAGGCGGTGCGCAAACGTCCAGACACAGGAACAGAGCCATAGCACAATGCTGAAGATACTGACCAATGATGCAAGGATCAGGGATTCAATCACCCATAGTGCCCAATGCAGTAGACTCACAGAGGCATCCTTTTAGGGTGCATATACATGATGGTCAGTATGAGGCTGAGCGCTGATGGCCATGAGGCGGCGCGCTAATGTTTTAGGAGCGATGTAAATAGTTTGCGGCATACGGCGGCGCGCTGATGTCCATGCACAGGAACAGAGCCACAGCACAATGTTTGAAACAGTGACCACTGGTGCAGGGATCAGCGGTTCAATACCTCACAGTGCCCAGTGAACACGGCTGGCTAAAACAGTATGTATTATGTTGTGGTGTGGTGTAGGTGGCTTTTTTTTTTTTTTTATCACTACTAGCAAACGCACTCTCACAGCATGTTAACATAAGGCGGCCCATAGGGCACATGTTACAGTGCACTGTCCGCCAACGCACCCTAGAATGTCCCCTATAGGGCACCATATATGTTGCCACACAGGATAATGTATAGTGCACACTATATGGATGGCAACCATAAGGTGGCCTATAGGGCGCCCTATAAAGCACCCTCAGACACACCTTATGGGTACAGTATGCCGCGGGTGTTTTATCATGCATAAAAATAGGTGGATTTGAGATGGATAATGCTCTGGACAACCCTATCACATTAGTGCACTGTGGTTTTGAACCCATATTCTCTGGCTACACAGGCAGTGACATAACCTTTGGACTACAGCACTATAGCTGTAAGCAAAAGCCATGGCTGGCTGCAGAAAGCCTGCACGTCACCTCACAGACAGTCTGCTGTTGTGAGGTGGATAGGGTTTGGCCACCCATGCCCATGATGCACTGCACATGCAAATCACCAGTCCACAGATGCACACAGGATGGGGACTGCAACCCGACAGCTCCAGGCCTGGTATGGGGATGTGCCCGTGTGCACCCACACATCAACTCGGCCTGGTAGGGTGTACTGAGTGGGTGTTGTACTGGCATAGACTAGCTACACACCGTCACATTGTGCGGGTACTGTGCTCACCCTAAGGGTGCCATGAGGCACCCAGGACCAGGTCCACAACAACCTCCACGGCAAATTTAGGCCATGGCAGAGCTCCAATGCATTATTACTCTGTGAGATAGGTTGTTTCTGCAGAAACAACTTGGATATCTCTGTTGGTCTGAGTCTGGGGAACCACTTATGGACACCTAGGTGGGTTAGGTACCACCATTTGTCCCCCTCTTCCCCCCCGTTTGCAACACAGGGTCTCCTCTCTAAATGCTACCTCCCCGCAATGGTGGCAGCAGAGTGGACCATCAACCCCAGTCCTGCTGTGAAAGAGACACCCTACAGGCCAGTCATGGCAGCTGTATACACATCCATAACACAATATCTGACAGACATTAGGCCTGTATGTGCTCGGTTGCACCCCACCACTATCTGATATTCTCCTGCAGCAAGCCATCAGCCACTGCACCCTGCAAGGCGCTCCATCAGGACACATACCAGCTGCGGACAATCTGCTAGTTAGTCCAGTTAGACATGCACATCCCTGACACAATATCTGACAGACATTATGCCTTGATATGCTACGTTGGGCCCCACCACTATCTGATATTCTCCCGCAGCAAGCCATCACCCGCTGCACAGCACTCCATCAGGACACAAACCAACTGAGGACAGTCTGCTAGGTGGTCCTGTTGGAAATGCATGCACCCATAACTAGGATGGCCGTGCACACCAGCAGATAGGTCAGTGACTGGGCCCCAAAACACAACCCATATACATCCCATGACAGAGATACTATCTATCACTATGGGGGTGCCTAGCCATGCTGTCGTCACTGCACAGTCAGGGTGTTGTACAACCCAAGCAGCACATACAGAGGCCACCCTGTCTGTGTGGGTGGTGGCCAGCCACTACAGTGTCCCAGCCAGTGCCCTCTGCCCTGTGCAGATGCATCCTGGCCATCCCACCCTGTCTGATCTATACCCATGGTACCTTGCTGCTCATTATGCACATTGGCAGGCCAATACTGGCAACAGTGATGGCAGTGTGGGCTGTGGAAGGTGTTTGCAGCCAACACACACTGTATAGACCAGAGGTCTCCAACTCCAGTCCTGGAGGGCCGCAAACCAGTCAGGTTTTCAGGGTATCCCTAATGAATATGCATGAGATATATATGCATTAGAAATAGTCTGTCAAACTGACTGGTTTGTGGCCCTCCAGTGCTGGATTTGGGGACCCCCACCTTACACCTCTGTCATTTAAGATTGTGAGTGGGCAAGGTACAGATGTCCTCGACATCAAAAGAGTAGATAGAATGTGTCACATACCTCCTCGCTTCTCACCACCACCAAAATATTGTCTATTAGACAACTTTTTGGTGGTGGTGAGAAATGAGGAGGGATGTGACACATTCTATCTACCCTTTTGATGTCGAGGACATCTGTACCTTGCCCACTCACAATCATACATGACAGAGGTGTACGGCAGGGGTCCCCAAATCCAGCACTGGAGGGCCACAAACCAGTCAGTATGGCAGGCTATTTCTAATGCATATATATCTCATGCATATTCATTAGGGATACCCTGAAAACCTGACTGGTTTGCGGCCCTCCAGGACTGGAGTTGGAGACCCCTGGTATAGACAGACACACACTCACACACGTATGCCAGCATTGTGCTACTATAGAGGCGTTTGTCAACATTGGCCACCACACCAGTCCTGGGCACAGTACAGGCATGGATATGGTACGCAATACCGTTGGGAGTCACTCCCCAGGGTGGTAAACACTGTCAGAGACCAGACCTGAAGCACCCACTGCAGACAACAGAATGATTGTCATGATGGAGCTCACAGAGCATAATTTGCGTAACGTAGGGTTATCTATCTGCCAGTACTCATAGCAAGCATTTGACAGCTGTGTACCGTATACCCTGGTGTAGGGTGACATTGCTAAGGAATGCACATGCTAGTATTGTGAGATGCATGCAGGGCCCAATGTCCTGCCTCTCCAGGAGGCATTGGCCAATGTGGCCTGTGGGTGTGGGTGTGGGTGTGTCTGCCCCTGTTGGCTGCTGCTTTACGGCAGGGGTTCCCAACTCCAGTCCTGGTATGCCAAACACTATTCGTATTTTAGTGCTGTCCCTCATGAATATGCATGAGCTACATCTACATGCCATGGGGGTGTTTCATAGATATGCAGCACTGGCATTTGTATTAGGGGCAGCATGGAACCAGAATGGTGTGTGGCCCTCCAGGACTGCATTTGGGAGACTCTGCTCTGGGTAATGCACCAGTTCATGGTGTCTGTGCTCAGGGGGGTAAAATAGAGGGGTATTACCAATGCATAGCGTATGTCCTCACTATCATGGTGTGGGTGTGTGATAAATATGTGGAGAGGATTGTCGGTTACTCCAGCTGGGCATTGAACCGGTGATGTTCTGTTCTTGCATACACTGTCTGTGTGCACTGCACCACCATGTTGCCATGGATAGGCTGTATTCCCTGGGCAGACCATGACTGTACATCCCACAGGGCCTGTTTGTTGCAGTGGACAGTGTCAGCCTGCACATGACTAGGCCACTGTCTTCTGTGGCTAGCACCCACTACCCCCTCCACCACCTGTACTCGTCCGCCAACATGCTGGCATGTCCTTCTCTCAGGGACAGCATATGACCTGCTTGCGTTGTGGCACTCCGGGACTGCATTTGGGGGACTGGGCTGTAGGTACGGCTCATTGTTATGGGGGGGGGGGGGTGCAGTGTAGGGCAAAATGTGGGTGTTTGCACTATGCTTATGTTCCCTGCAATACAGGAGTGTCTGTGCTATCTCTGTTTGGTGGTGGGTAAAATATAGGGACTGGGCTGGCAGGTGCCCCAGCTGGGATTTGACCCTCTGCCCTCTGGTCCTAGAGGTACTGGCTCTGTCTGCTGCACCACACTGTGGCCACGGAGACTGTGCAGTCCCTGGAGATAGTTAACCTTGCAGGATGGAGTCTCAACCCCTGCTCTGCACATTTTGACTGTGGGCTCATTCACCCTGTCTGGTGACACACGTGCAAATAAACCCCGGAATTGACCACAAGAGAAGGGGGATGACATATAACCATGCTGGGCAACAGTGATATTAATGGGCAACCATATAAAACACTCCCAGGACAACTCCAAACAAAGGAAATGTTTTTTGGAAAGGTCTCCGCTCCGTTGACCCTTCCGAAATTCATTTCCTGTTTCTGGAACCTTCCTGGGTTTATTTGTTATATTTGCCCATGGCTATCACTGTTCCCCAGCTGACTTACTGTTTTTAATATTTTTGTGGTGGTCATTTTCTATTTTTAATAGCACTTTTGTAAGGCACAAATTGCATTTTTGTGTTGTGCACATGTATCACACTGCTCACGTTTTACAGGTTTCCCCGGTTTTGCTGTACATTGCTGACGTAAATGGTTTCTCTTCCCTTTAAATGCCCTCTACCGCGAGTGTTTCACTCGCGCTATTTTTTACTTGTAAATTCGGCCCCGCAACTGTGCGAGGGGCCTCTCCCCTCCCCTTCCCCGCCCATTAACCCCGTCTCTCCGCCCCTCGGGGGCCTTCCTCCGCCCTCCGTTAGCCTTTCCACGCCTCTATCGGACATTTGCGGGCCCGTACTTGTGCGGGGCCCGTTAGTGTGTCGCGCACATGCACGGGGGTTCATCGCACATGTGCGGGGCGTTTAAGAGCGTTTAAGAGCGTTTAGGTGCCGCGTTTCCGTGCGCTATTGTGCGGCGTGCACTTTTGCGGTTTTTAGTAAACATCCCCCATAGGGTCCTAGTTGCTAAAGTATGGTAATAATTTGCAGTTACCAGCCAAAATCAGCACACACTAACTGCAAATTATCCTCATTAACTACTGTATAACATTTTGCCATTCAGTTAACACAGAGTAAGGTTCTTTATTGCCATTCCCCGAATTGCAGATTTGCAATGCAGTTCGCTGCACCTGTTCAGGTGGTGTTAAACTAAGCTACATCTGCATGTCTAAAGGGAGGCCTGGCCCAGTGGTCGGGGCAAGTTACCGAGGGCCAGGAGTTTGAATCACACTAGAGGACAGCAACCTTGGGCCAGAAGGACTGGGGTTTCTAGCCCAATAGGTGCTCCTTGGGCAAGCCACTTAACCTTTTTTGCTTCAGGTACAAAAGAAACAGAGATTTTGAGCCCTTTGTGGACAAGGGAAAAATATATATATCTGATACCTGAACGTACACCACTTTGACTGGTAGAAAAGCGGTATATAAGCCTAGTTAAATAAACCATACATTGACATACTGCATGTTAATGTAAGGCGCAGTCCCCGCCTATTTTTCACCCATTCTCCACCCATTATTCATCCAATCCCATGTTAGCTGCTAATGCAGGATTTACTGTGCATTAACTGATTTTTGCCACATATTAATTACTGTGTTGATAGCTACTGCAGCTTATTATATAGTTTCATAATGATTTCAGCAGTTCCTATACAGTGCTATAGGAGAATATTTATAACCAGAGCCATAAAGCATTTGATTCGGGTCATCTGGCAGCTAATTTTATAAGAGGACACCTAAGCTCTGAAGGTGTATATGTTGTGTCTATTTTCTAAAGATGACAAATGTGCCTATGTACCTTTATTGAATTGGCCCAGTATAGCAGGCACATACTTTATGCCTGCTCTGAGGGAGGCGTAATTGTGTTCATGTATGTGACAATAAGAATTAACTAATATACACAAATGCAAGCATATGCACCTACTTGCCACGTTCCACCTTTTCTCCACCTCCAAGAGTGCCTTTGCATATAAGAGTCACAGGTTCAAATCCCAGCTGGGGCTCAAGCCAACCCAATCCCCATAGTTTTACCCACCACTAAACAGTGATAGTACAGACACTCCTGTATGGCAGAGAACATAAGCATGGTTCCAACATCTATATTTTACCCTACACCGCACACAAACCATAACAATGGGCATTACCAACAGCCTAGTTTAAGGCAGCCAAAACGTACCGATCTTAAACCTATTTTATAAGAAAAGGAGGTACTTCCTTTTCTTTATAAGCTGAATGTAATGGCTGTTAGTGACATCTTATTTTAAAGCATGATCATTGACACCAGACCTAGAGCTGATGTATATCACCACACCTACATTTTGCAAGCACGTTCATAAATTATAGTATTCTCGAATCCATGCATATACTGACATGCTCCGCCCAAATTCTGCCCTTGGGCATGCCTACAGTGAAAGTATATGCCATGAAATTAGTGAGCACACTTTTATGCATCTATGTTTACACCTTCCCCCTTATTGTGTAAACATAGGTGCTATGACTTCTCCGTGCCTATTTTGTATGCACTTATACAATGGGCATTTTTATAAGACCCTACTTAAGTATGTAAAATACTGTTCTACACACTCAAGTCGCAGGAAAAATTACCCCCCCTCTGGGGTAATTTTATAGTAGCATTATTGAACATATGTGACAGTGTATGCATGTACAATCAGATGGGGCTTAAAAAATCCCCCCTCATGTAAAAGTACAGGCAATGACCAGGACACATGTGCATTTATGTGATGCAGGGGTAGGCATGTTTGGGGGCGGGTTTTGGGTAGAGCACAGGTAGAGTTTTGATTTATGTGGCCACTTCAGCCACATTTAGACTTGCTTCCGAGTTTTATTTTAGCTGTGATTTCTGCAGGATGTCTGTTGGTACTTTATAAAGACACCTAAGTACCTATGGCCCTTATTTTAGAAGCATCTCCATGTATAAACAGCACCATTGCAATTTTGTTTTCACGTGAAGATCTGCACCATGGGCACAGATAGGGCATAGTTGGGTGGGACTAAAATCTAGTTGTGTATTCCCCATTTTACAAGGGGAAAACACATAATAGTCCAAAATTTTAGATGTCAGCCTTACACCTGTCCTAAGACTTGCAAAGTGGCAGTTCTAAGAGGCAAGTGCCAAGACCAATGCCACTATCTTTCCCTGATAGCCCCCCCACGGAACATCAGCATATGTTTCTCCCCCCCACCCCCAACACCTCCCCTGACATCAAGACCTATCTGGCATCAAGAATCCTCCTGATCACATTCCCCTCCAACATTAAGAGCCCCTGATTTCACAACACTCCCTATCACACTTCCTGACATCAATCAGCCCTCCCACCATCAAGAACCTATAGCCAACCCCAATCTCATCCTCAACTCATACTGGGGAATCCTGGTGGTCTTAGGAGAGCAGAAATGATCCCCATTTGCTTCTGCTCATTTCACCCTTAGCCCCCTACTGGCAATCATGCTGTACTGCCATTAAAAGTCAACCTGCCAAATAAGGACAGTCTTGATATGGAGGGGGGGGGGGGCTCTTGATGTTGACGGGATGATTTTAAAAACATGCTCCCACACACAATTCTGGACGAGCAATATGCTCTTTTGCCCCACATGCAGCTTTCTAAAATCACTGTACCAGAAGGACATGTTGGCAAATGCACATATAGTGCTGCATGTCCTTACACATATTTTACATGTTGCTCCACATTTGGCAGAATTGCACATTTCTGACTTGGACGTCTCAATTCCCCTCACCATGACTTATCTAAAATGGACCTTCACATGTCCTTATAAAATAGGCTACAAATAAAGGCTTTCTTTCCCTTTCAGTCATGGTGACCTGCTATAAACTCCCCTCATAGCAAGCATATTAAGCAACTTGTGTGGCTAAATGGAAACGTAGTTATATGCAAATCACATTTTGAAAGCTTTCCTTATTCCTAGCCAACTTCTTTAGTGTAGCAACGTTTGTCCACCAGAGGGCAATAACACATATATTGAGTGAGAGATGAAAAATCAATAGAGAAAGAGACATATTTTTAAACCTGCAAAAACTAACGTTTGAGGGTCTGATGTTTATGGTCAGATCTGATAATTTGTATTAAAATGTTAATTTAAAGCATGTACATTTATTTCTATCAATTTAGGGCTGGATCTATGAAATTGTTCATCTTTCTATGTCTGTGGAATAAAGCTGCATAAATTAGGCACTTACTTTCATATGAGTCACACAGATGAAATTGTAGTGCTCTGTAAAGAACTGACAAAAGCACATTTTTAGAGGTCAGTATTTAGCCAGTGTGGTTACTGGCTTAAGTTAAATGACAGCACTGGCGTTTAACTTATCTGTATATTCAGTGCTTCTATTTGTATAAGTGGAAGCACTGAATATACATATTAGCCTTACCTAAATGGACCGATTAGCAGAGTAGTTGCTGAATATTGCTGCTATCCAGACTATTTTTAGGGCTGCACTTGCTCCTAACCCAGTTCACTTTTATATGGATAGAATCAGGACATTTAATGATTTAAATGACCCTATACTATCCATATAACTTTTAAAACTATATGGAAAGGCAAATTATGTATTCACTGGCAAACAGCAAATTATATTATTTACTTTGAATGATGTAGGAAATATGTATAGAGACTGTTTGGACGTCGCTGTGTGAGCAGCAGCACCATCCAGTGTTCCTACTAAATTCAATGAAGGTTGGACAAACCTCAACATTTTCTAGAACAGGGAAGGTTTCTTTCTACTAGATACTTCATGCTGTGAGGAGACTCCTTTGGAAGGGAAATTCCAAGTTATATATAAACCACTTCCAAAAACAGAATCATTCCCAAAGACAGAACTCTGCCTTTGGCACACAGTCACTGCACCAAAAGGGATCAAGGACATCTGCCCTTTGGGAAGGTGTCTTTGGCACATAGCCCCTCACATCATCTAGAGGGAGCAACAGGCTCAGAGCAGCAGCATAGAGGAAGAGAGCAGAGGTTTGATGGAAGTGGTGGGGGCAAATACAGTGACAGAATTTAAAATGGCTTGGACAGACACAATGGATTCCTTTATAGTAGCAGGATAAAATCAAAATAAACATAACTATCTTTTATATCTCAGCAAATAGGGGTAACCTACATGGAGTGGTGGGTACACCCCTAAGCAAAGGCATGGGGAGGGGTGACCTGCATGGAGCAGCAGGTGCACCTGCTCTTGCCGCCTTTTTTTATTTATTTATTATAGTTTCTTATATACCGTGCTATTCGGTATCAGCGCGGTTTACATCACAACACAGCGACCATAACAACAAGCTGTCTGGTTTTACATCGAACAGGAGTACAAACTTGGACAACAGGGTAAACTATATACATAAGCTATTTACACTGCAAGGATAGGTAAAAATCAGATACTGAATGTAAGGGCCTTTCTAGAGTGGGTCATTTCTTGAGAGGGATGTTTAGGTTCAATTGCAGGTTGGGTAGTATTGGAGGAAAAGGTGGGATTTGAGTGCCTTCCTGAACTGATATAGGTTGGTGATGGCCCTAATGTCAGGGGGTAGAGCATTCCAGCATTTGGGGACATAGAAACTGAATGCCCTGTTTGAGGTTGTCTTGTTGACTTTGTCGATGCCTTTGGGGTTACTAGCAAGTTTACGGCTGTTGCTCTTCTGGATCTGTTGGGGGGGACAATGTGGATAAGATGTGTGAGTGAGGAGGATGAGATACCTTTGATTGCCTTGAATGCTAAGAGTAGGGTTTTGAAGGTGATCCTCCCATGGAGAGGTAGCCAGTGAAGCTGTTTGAGAATTGGGGTCACGTGGTCGCTTCTGGATGCTCCGTAAAGGACCCTAGCTGCGGCATTCATGGCCAACTGTAAGGGGGTTAGTGTGGATTGGGGGAGACCTTGTAAGATGGCATTTGCAAAGTCAAAGTGTGGCAGGATTAGTGCTTGATATATGGTCCGGAAATCGTCTGGGTCCAACAGGGAGCGTAGGTGCTTGAGTGAACGGATTTTAAAATAAACGGCTTTGACTATGTTGCTTATGTGGTGTTTCATATCTAGATGTTGGTCCAACGTAACTCCAAGGTATTTTATTGCTTCTTTAGTTTGTAAGTCAGCTTCCTTGACACTGACGTGGGATGGGGGAGTAAAGTTGGGGTCTCTGGAGATGAAAAGCACCTCTGTTTTTTATGTTGAATGCGTAGGTTCTGTGATTGGAGCCACGTTGAAACCGCATTGAAGCAGTCTATAATCGGGACCAGATCCATGTGAGCTGTGGAGAACGGCATGTATAAGAGAATGTCATCTGCATATATCAAACATTTCACCTTGAATGATCTTATGATGTTGCAGATGGGCTGCATGTAAATATTGAAAAGTAAGGAGGATAACGAGGAGCCTTGAGGTACCCCTTGCTTTTGATGGAAATGTATTGACTCTTCTGATCCAGAATTCACATATTGCCATCTACCATCCAGATAAGATTTACACCATCCTAGTGCACTGTTGCAGACGCCCTTCTCTTTCAGTCTTCCGAGGAGAATTTCGTGACTCACAGAGTCGAAGGCCGTGGCGATGTCTAGGAAGATGAGCACAAAACCTTGTCGGATGTTGTCAATTCCTGCGATGATATCGTTGAATAGACTAGTGAGAAGTGTCTCGACCCCATGATGTTCTCTGAACCCATGTTGGCAGCTGTCTAAGGGAGCAGCAGCATCTATGTGATCTTGAATTTGCCGTTGTGCCTCTTTCTCAATTATTTTGGCTAAGAGGGGGATACTGGCTATTGGCCGGTAAGAATCAACTCTTTGGGGGTCAAGTTTGGGGTTTTTCAATAGTGGCCTAATGGAAGTCTGCTTGAGTGTTGTGGGAAAATATCCTGTAGTGAAGGAGAGCTTCATTATATTCGCGATGACAGGGCTGAACACACCACGTAGCTCCTTAATCCAGAAAGCCGGACATGTGGAGGTGTTGAGAGATGCTATGGTGTCCTCGATACATTTGGTGGATGGTGTGGAAAATGTGTTCAGTGGGGATATGCCCATAGGTTCCTGAAATGGGACTGCTGAAACCTTGTTGGTTTGCACGATCTTGGATTGCAGGTAATCAGCAAATTTTTGCGGGTGAATCTCACTGTGTTGTTCGGGAGATGGTTTCTTTGAGAGGGATTTGACCAAGTTGAAGAGGTCACGTGGTTTATTCAGAGATCTTTTTAGGGTGTCAGTGTGATATTGTCTCATTTTGGTTGTGATTGTTTCTCGGTGTATTGCAAGGTGGGTTCGGTATGCGGTTTGATCTTCAGTTGAGCGCGATCGGCGCCATCAGCGTTCAAGTCTACGTAGTTGAGAAAGAGAGGATTGCAGCTCAGGGGAGAACCATGGGGCGGAGCTTCTTTTTGTCCTTGCTGTATTCTTAGGGTTCGGGTGTTGTGAGATGGCAAGCAGGCTGGAGTTCCAGTGAGAGATTAGTTCATCAAGGTCCGGCGTGGTTTTGTTGAGGAGTGGTGGGGATTTGGCAAGGATGTGTTCCCTGTCGAAGGGGCGAAAGCTTCTTGTGGCAGTTCGTGAGGTGTTGTTCGTAGATCGGCTTCTGTTCAGCTGGTCATTGTTGATGGGTATCTGGATAATGATCAATTTGTGGTCAGACCAGGGTACATCCACGACTGATATTGGAGGATTTTGGTTTTGGTCCATGACTGGCTGCGGAACAAATACCATGTCAAGAATATTCCCCTTTGTATGTGTGGGTTCATTGATGATTTGTTTGAGTCCCAGGTCTTCCATTGCATCAAGGAATGCATTTGCATGGCTTTGTGGTAAAGATAGGAGATTGAAGTCACCCATTATCCAATTTGGTTTATTGGGAGTGAGGGTGTTGGCTGCAAGGTCAATAATGGTTGGAAGGTCATCTGGAGAAGTAGACGGTGTTCTATATAACAGGTTGAGGGAGCATTGTTGGTTTGCAATGGAGAGGATGTCCAGGCTGTTTGTGCTAGAGGAGTCCGAAATGTGGAAGTTGAGGTCTGATTTGGAGATTATAAGCACCCCTCCTCCTTTTTTGGTTTCCCGATGTCTCGTATGTATGGAGAAATTGGGGGGTAGTAGTTGGTTGAGGAGGACATTGTCTTCTGAAGAAAGCCATGTTTCCGTGATCATAAGTATCTCAAGGTCATAAGAGGAGATTGTGTCTAGGACAACAGGCCATTTTTTGCAGATGGAACGCACGTTGATGATGGCACATTTTAGGGGACGGCATCTCAAAGGTTTTTCCTGGATGGGTGGCTTGGATAGCTGGAGTGCTACATGTATCAGGTGGGAGTGGCGTGTGTAAGCCTCACTTCCTGAGTTGGAGTATGGGGGACCATTCCATCTTTTTCCATGGCTATTGTCAGACGGCCGCCTGGGTGAGAATGTTCACAGTCTTGGCAAAAGCATACCTCTATATGATTTGCAAGGATTTGTGGGTAATGTAGTCCATTCATTCCAGACTCAGCCGTGACCAATAATTAATTATATTTGCTCAAGGGTAAAGCAAATAAGATTTTTATTCATGAGGGGTTCTCCCAACACAGATATGCTTGATAGCACATAAATCAGGTTACTTGCTTCCAGTGTTTAACTTGGAAAAACAAAATCAAAATCAGGAAAACAACATTCAAACTTGTCAGGCATTAGCTAATGTTTTCTTAGCATATATCAAACAACAAACGAAAAGCCACAAAGAAAGAAAAAAACTTCTTTTCAGGTTAACTTCTGATAACTTCCCACATAGATTCAGAAGTGATTCTCTCCTAGCTCACAAGCAATTAGGTAAGGCTTAATTGCTAGCAGTTATCCAGCTGAACCCCTTAGCTGGCTTGCTTTCTACTGTGTGGGTCAAATCCTGCTTCAGGAGCTTTTCTGAGTAGATTAAAGAACAAGTTTGTATTTCTTTGTGATGGTTGCTGTACTTTATAACAGAAAATCACCAAAGGAGTTTGGACAGAGAGCAGTCCATATAAACACATTCTTCATCTGCAATCATTCCCCCTTCTTCAACAAGCATGGGTTCAATATCATGGATTGGCACAGATGAATCTCTCAATGGAGCACTTTCAGGAGAATACTTGTTTCCCTGCTGTCTTTCAAGGTTATAGCTAGGGCATAGATCAGTGTTCATACCTGAGCTTCCATTGCTGTTAGAGTTCCTCTCTATATAGCCTGGCCAGTATGTAGTCCAGTTCTTATGTCCAGCCTTCCAATCCAGATCCCTGGACACTGGATCTCTCTTCACATACCTTCTGGCACGGGTCTTAGGGTCCCTTCCACGTGCAGCCGTCTCTCTCACAGGTACCGTCTGGAGATTCCTAGCTCTGCAGCACCATTCCTCTGGCTTTCCCCAGTCCAATGGTGTATGCTGGCCCTTGGAATGCCTCCCAGTATACGTACTGCTCTGTACTCTTCTAGACCTCTCAAAGGCTTTTCTCCTCTTTCTTCCAAAGGGTTTCTTTCCCTCTCTGTCCGTCCGGTTTGGCTTCTGCTTCTGATGATCTTCCTGTTGATGAAGATGATCAAGCTCAAGCTGATTCTCAGGATAATGAGGATGATTCTCTGTAGAATAAACTCTACCTTTATTCTGCCTAGATGAGTGCTCCCCCCTAATACAGCGCAGCTGTGCTGAATCAGGCCCTGCCCTTTGAGATGAGTGCTTAGGGATTACCTCATAGCCCTCCTGATTGAACACACGTTTCCCCACTTCAGCTCCTCTAATGGCTGTTGGAAACCTGGTGCATTCTGGGACTGGTAGTCTTTTATGGGAAAATTCTGTTTTCTTATTTCTACCAGAACTGACAGGTTGCTTGTTCAGAGTCACTTCACCTTTTCTATAGCTCCTTTCTGAGCTATGATAAGCTTCCTTATCACATACCCCCCTGCTTAAGTTATTACGGACTGGTGTCACTGGTGAAAATTCTTCTCTACAGTCCGTAATACGGGAAAGGGCATCCACATTCTTGTGTAACTTCCCAGCACGATGTTCAACTTGAAAATCAAATGCCTGTAAGGCCATGTACCAGCGTGTCAACCTGGCATTGTGGTTCTTCATTTGCTGCAACCACTTAAGTGGGGCATGGTCTGTGACCAACTGGAACTTTCTCCCTGTAAGGTAAAACCTTAACGCCTCCACTGACCACTTAATAGCTAAACATTCTTTTTCTATTGTGGAATACTTTTGTTCAGCTGGTGACAACTTCCTGCTCAGGTACATCACAGGATGCTCCTCCCCTTCATGACACTGGGATAGAATCGCTCCTAGCCCTACATCCGATGCATCTGTTTGAACCAGAAAGGGTTTCTTGAAGTCCACCCCTTTCAGTACCGGTCCTGTACACAATTTTCCTTTTAAGACTGAAAACGCTTTTTCAGCTTCAGGTGTCCACTTTAGCTGGTTTGGACAATTCTTCCGCAGCATATCCGTGAAAATTGCACTTTTCTCTGCGAATTGCGGTATAAACCTGCGGTAGTATCCAATAAGTCCTAAGAAACTTCTTAGTTGTTTCTTTGTTGTTGGAGGAGGAAAATTCCTGATGCTATCTACTTTACTCATTAGAGGTTTAATTTTTCCTCTTCCCACTAGGTGGCCCAGATATTTTACCTCCCTATTTGCAAAGGCACACTTCTTCGGGTTTAAAGTGATTCCCGCTTGCTTCATGGAGCACAAGACTGCCCTGATCCTCTTCAGATGCTCCGCCCAGGTGTTACTATGGATTATGACATCATCCATATATGCAAAAGCATAATTTTGGTGGGGTCGAAGTACCTGATCCACTAACCTTTGGCAGGTAGCCGCTGCTCCATGCAGTCCGAAAGGCATCCTCTTGAACTGGAAAAGGCCAACGGGGGTGCTGAACGCAGTCTTCGGCTTCAACTCCCTGGTGAGAGGGATTTTGCCAATATCCTTTTGTCATATCAAGGGTGGTTAAGTATTGAGCCTGTCCCAGCTGGTCCAACAGCTCTTCAATTCTTGGCATTGGATATGCATCAAAAACTGATATGGCGTTTACCTGACGGAAGTCAATACAAAATCTTAAAATCCATCAGGCTTCGGCACCAGGATTATGGGGCTATTCCAGGGACTCTTTGACTCCTCTATTACTCCCATGTCCAACATCTCCTGGACTTGTGCCACTACTTCCTGTCTCTTGGCTTCAGGCAAGCGGTATGGCCTTTGACGAACTAATTTCCCAGGTGGAGTTATTATTTTATGGGCAACCAAATGTGTCTCCCCAGGTATGGGTGTCAACACATCTGGGAATTCTTTAAGCAATTTCCTAATTTCTTCCTGTTGTACCACTGTCAGGTCCTCACCTATTTGGGGCTCTGATTTTTCTTTACAATCAGATACCTGGGGTCCCAAATCTTCCTCTTCATTCACCTCCCTCTCTCGGGCACAGGTGGCAGCTAGGCTTTTAACCCCTTTGACGTCAGTAGAACCAAAGCCTTTGGTTCCACGCTCAGAATTTTCCAGGGATGTGACCTCCTCCACAGGTGGAAAACCCAGCCTCTCACAGATCAATTGGGCAATTCTGTCTCCTGTCTTCACGTGATAATCATTCTGTCCAAAATTAAATAACAGAACTTTAATACTGCCCCTGTAATCGGGATCAATTACTCCCGCACCCACATCGATGAAATATTTAAGGGCTAATCCGGACCTTGGGGCTACTCTCCCATAGCATCCAATAGGTATTTCCACTTGGAGACCGGTGTCAACCAGGGCTCTCCCTTGGCTAGGTACAGTCACATTTTCTATGCTGCACAGGTCAAACCCAGCAGCTTGAGGGGTTGCCCGCTTAGGAGCTTGGGCCTTCTCTGTGACCCTATGGTACTTTAGGACGAATGTCTGCTTTGGGGTAGCTTGGTCTTCTGGACGCTTAACCATCTTTTTAGCTGGGGTCTGAGGACTTCCAAATAAAGGCCCGGGAGCTATTACCATTAAAACTTCTCCCTCCTTCTTTCCTAGTCCTTCCACTAGACCCTGGTTTAATCTTGGCCAGTCTCTTCCTAGAACCAAATCAAAGGGTAGCCTAGGCACCACTGTTAACAGGACTTCCTCTTGTTCCCCCAGGCACTTAACCTTTAGCCTATAGGTGGAATATGATGTTGCAGCACCATGAATGCATCTGATGTGAACTTGGCTTTCAGGGGTTCTAGGCACAAATCCTTCTTGGGCCTCTATCCTCTTCCAAAGCCTTTTTGACATCATACTCTGGTCTGCCCCAGAGTCTAACAAAGCATTTGTGGTAATTCCTTGCACATCAACCATCAAAAGAAATCCTTCTTTGGGCTGTTTTAAATCCACACCCACTAAGCTAGTGTGTGACTGGCATCCCTTTTCTAAATGTCCCCATTTTCCACATTTGAAACATTTCTTTCTATTCCACTGTGTCATCTGGTTTGATACAGTACATTCATTTTCAGAAACATTTTTAATTATTTTCTTTTCTGATACAGCACATCTTGCCTCAGCACCAATCTTCAGAGGGCCACCCATTCTATGGCAAGCCTGCGTGGCTTCCAAGAATCTCTCTGCTAGCATGGTTGCCTCTCCAAGATTTTGGCAATTTTGCTGTATAAGGAAAGTGTGCAAATCTTTAGGGACCGCAGACATAAATTGTTCAAGCATTATAATGTCTAATAACATTTCTACCATCTTTTGCTCAGGCTCCAACCATTTTACAGCTAAACCTCTGATTCTCTGACTCAGAGCCCTGGGTGTTTCACCCACTCTCAATGTAGTAGCTCTAAACATTCGCCTATACTCTGAAATAGACAACCCTAGGCGATCTCTAATAGCAGCCTTTACATCCTTATAATTCAAAGCCTGGGCTGCTGGCATTGCTCTGTAAGCTGCAAGCGCCTCTCCAGTTAATGAGGCTGCCAGCCTTACTGCCCACTGGGTCTCTGGCCATGCTAATGCTTGTGCCACTCTTTCAAAAGACTCTAGAAAATCATCAACATTATCATCTGGAGTTAGCTTCCCAAAACTAAATGCCCCAATCCCTTGATTGAGTCCCACACTGTCCACATGTGGTGTACCAGTATTTACTGCTGGTCTTGCATCTGTTCCACTTTGGTTCTGCAGCTTAACTAGGGCTTGCACCAGATCAAGCACTGGCTTCTGCTGGTCCATTAAGGCTTTCATAGCAGTGTCCTGAGCCTGCTGTGCTAGCTCCTGTTGCCTGCTAAACTGGGCTGCCATCCACTGAGGTAGTTCCTTTGGATCCATCTTGATCCCTGCAAGAAACAAAGAAAAAAACCAAAGTGCACCACCTTCCAAACAGGTGTGGTTTTTTCTACACTCTTTTTTTTTTCAATTACCCCTGTGCCTTACTCCCATCCACCACTAGACATGCCTAGGTACTTTTTACCTTATGCCAGTGATGAATCCAGCTTTGCACAGGGTCTTTTCTTCCTGGAACAGCCACCTCTTCTCCAAAGTGCCGTTGAGAAAAAAAAATCTTTTTTTCCAGCTTTAAGCTTGAACTGTCTTTTTTTCTTCAGACTTGATTTGTAATCCTTTTAGCAAGTAAATCCCTTTGCGCAAAAGCAATCCGCAACAACTACGCCATTTGTCAGACGGCCGCCTGGGTGAGAATGTTCACAGTCTTGGCAAAAGCATACCTCTATATGATTTGCAAGGATTTGTGGGTAATGTAGTCCATTCATTCCAGACACAGCCGTGACCAATAATTAATTATACTTGCTCAAGGGTAAAGCAAATAAGATTTTTATTCATGAGGGGTTCTCCCAACACAGATATGCTTGGTAGCACATAAATCAGGTTACTTGCTTCCAGTGTTTAACTTGGAAAAACAAAATCAAAATCAGGAAAACAACATTCAAACTTGTCAGGCATTAGCTAATGTTTTCTTAGCATATATCAAACAACAAATGAAAAGCCACAAAGAAAGAAAAAAACTTCTTTTCAGGTTAACTTCTGATAACTTCCCACATAGATTCAGAAGTGATTCTCTCCTAGCTCACAAGCAATTAGGTAAGGCTTAATTGCTAGCAGTTATCCAGCTGAAACCCCTTAGCTGGCTTGCTTTCTACTGTGTGGGTCAAATCCTGCTTCAGGAGCTTTTCTGAGTAGATTAAAGAACAAGTTTGTATTTCTTTGTGATGGTTGCTGTACTTTATAACAGAAAATCACCAAAGGAGTTTGGACAGAGAGCAGTCCATATAAACACATTCTTCATCTGCAATCATTCCCCCTTCTTCAACAAGCATGGGTTCAATATCATGGATTGGCACAGATGAATCTCTCAATGGAGCACTTTCAGGAGAATACTTGTTTCCCTGCTGTCTTTCAAGGTTATAGCTAGGGCATAGATCAGTGTTCATACCTGAGCTTCCATTGCTGTTAGAGTTCCTCTCTATATAGCCTGGCCAGTATGTAGTCCAGTTCTTATGTCCAGCCTTCCAATCCAGATCCCTGGACACTGGATCTCTCTTCACATACCTTCTGGCACGGGTCTTAGGGTCCCTTCCACGTGCAGCCGTCTCTCTCACAGGTACCATCTGGAGATTCCTAGCTCTGCAGCACCATTCCTCTGGCTTTCCCCAGTCCAATGGTGTATGCTGGCCCTTGGAATGCCTCCCAGTATACATACTGCTCTGTACTCTTCTGGACCTCTCAAAGGCTTTTCTCCTCTTTCTTCCAAAGGGTTTCTTTCCCTCTCTGTCCGTCCGGTTTGGCTTCTGCTTCTGATGATCTTCCTGTTGATGAAGATGATCAAGCTCAAGCTGATTCTCAGGATAATGAGGATGATTCTCTGTAGAATAAACTCTACCTTTATTCTGCCTAGATGAGTGCTCCCCCCTAATACAGCGCAGCTGTGCTGAATCAGGCCCTGCCCTTTGAGATGAGTGCTTAGGGATTACCTCATAGCCCTCCTGATTGAACACACGTTTCCCCACTTCAGCTCCTCTAATGGCTGTTGGAAACCTGGTGCATTCTGGGACTGGTAGTCTTTTATGGGAAAATTCTGTTTTCTTATTTCTACCAGAACTGACAGGTTGCTTGTTCAGAGTCACTTCACCTTTTCTATAGCTCCTTCCTGAGCTATGATAAGCTTCCTTATCACACTATTCAGGACTGGAATCTTGCCATGTGGCGTGTAAAGTGCCTGGGAGGTTCCAAGCCAGTGAGTAAGGAGGTAAAAGCTAAGAATGACAGCTACCTGGAGGGTCATTCTGAGGGTTTGGATTGTGTGTGAGACACTGTAGTTATGAAGTAGTGAGATGCAATACTGGGGTAGTACAATACAGTTATGAGACACAGTACAGTGATGAGATTCTTCAGTACAGAGGAGTTATTATACAAGAATGCAGAATTGAGCAGGTACAGATTACATGCTAAGATATTGACTATATTTAAAGATATGGTGCAATACTGAGATGATACAGTAATAAACTATGAAGCTAGCAGATTATATTGTATCTTAAATTGGCAAAATTGCAATAGTGAGATGGTACAATAATAAACTATGATGCTAGCAGGTTAAATTGTACGTTAAACTGGACTAACAATAGTCCATCGAATGGGCTGCATTGTTTAGTACTTTTCCAATTGCTGGTCAGACTAGCTGGACCATGATGTGCTTTATCTGTCGTCATATACTATGTTACTATATGTCTGTGCAAAATCTGCCAATGCTGCACTGTCTCAGAAGAAGAGTAGCTCTGTATGTGTCCTTTCTTCTTCTTTAATTCTTAGCTGGCATTCGGGGAGCAAGTCATCCTATCAACTAGTATGCTGCTGTAGGTGCCGCTGGATTCCATGTGTTGTTCACAATATGCTTCCAACCTTGGCGATCGGTGGCGATATTTCTGGCCTCATCGATGGTCAGTCACTGGTTCCTTAGGTCTCCCTCGATGTGTTTTCGCCACGTTTTCTTTGGTGCTGCTCATTGAACCCTCTAATGGACAGGTCGCTCTCACCAAAGGAATTTGTATGGCAGCCAGCTGGTGTTCATTCTGCAAATGTGGCAAAGCCATCACAGTCTGAATTTTTGGATTTGTTCTTTGACTGAAGGTTGATGGTCGCACCTTGTCCGAATTGTCTCATTTCGATGGTGATCACAAAGAGATATCCAATCTGTCTTAGGCATTGCATTTGAAAGACCTCGAGCTTGTTCAAGTCAGGTTTGAGCAGAGTCCATGCTTCCAATCTGTACAGGAGAAGTGGAAGTATCAGTATTCGGAAGAGGCAAATTTTGGTCTTGGTGGAGATATTGGCCTTCTTCCAGAGGCACCATTTTAGTGAGGCAAATTCTCCCTGGCCAATCCTGCTATGGACTTCGGTGGTAGATGCCACCTTCTTCTCCTGTACCAGAGATCCCAGGTATTTAAATTTTTGGACCTGCTCGATTTGGATTCCATCGAGGTGAACATTGGCCTATGATTCATCCATGGTCATAGCTATGGTCTTGTCCACATTGATTCTCAGGCCATAAGATTGAGCAATGGGGGAGATGTGGTAAAGGATGTCAGCAGATATGTTACTGTTGTATGCAAACATCAAGTCGGTCTAGAAGTTGTATGTGTTAAAAAGTAGGGAAATTCATAGCTTCCAAGGGTAAAGGAGAGAGGTTCCAAGAACTATGCCAACAGAACCAGGAGCCCTGTAGAGATGTTTTGGGGACCTGTATCTACAGAAGCCACTAGCTCTCAGGAAGAAAGGAGCCCAACCACCCATCACCAGCTTCATATACACTGGAAAAAGAGTACAAGAAATAGGAGAGGGGGTTCTCACTCAAGGAAACCAGTCTAAGTAACAAAGACACAGGCGTGGTGAAGAGTGAATCACCTGTTCAGTAATTGAAGGGAGCGTGGTAACATACTTGTACTGTACCTAACTGAGAGGAGAAAACAGTAATCTACCCATAACCATTTTTGACTATGGAGAAGGAGTTAACTTCTTGATATATAGTTTTTGTTTGTTACCTCTGCCAACTGTTATTGTTATTGTTCGGTGACCTTAAAAACCTTTGAGTAAACCCTTGGTTCAGAATACAGATTCTGGCTTGGACTCTTATTTGAGAAAGGAAGAGGTGTGACAGTGTCAAGTGCCAAGTGCTTCCCAGTGATTGCGATCTTAACCCTGGGAGTACCGATGGAGTCAAAAGTGACCCCATTGCAAGTTTCACAACGCGTATTTCGGAAACTAGTTGTTCAAGAATGCAATCTTTTTATGACTTTTCATATGTCAATTTTCTCTTTATATTGCACCATGAGAGGAATAATTTTAATCTGCTAGGTGAAGCTAGTGATGAATTGCAGCACAGAGTACCAGTGGGGTCATTTTTTACCCCAGTTGCTGACGTCCAGTTTGGATCGTGATACAATTTGCAGTTTTGTGAATTTTTTGATCTGACAAAAGTATTTATCATTAATTATGTATCATTTATTTTTTGTTCTCTTATTTTATGAAAATTACACATTTTCTGTAATTGATATCATACGTTCTCTCATTATTTCCAATGAAATCTAAAGGCTTTCAGCTCATTCATCACGATTATTGTACACCTATAGTAAAACTGCTTTGCGTTTTATTCAACTTTATCTTTGTTTATTTATTTTAGGTTATTGTTTATGATGTCAAAATGAAAGTATTCAGCTGCCCAAGTAAGAGAAATATTGCAACGAGATGCTGACAGTGACGGCTCTGAGTCGTCTGATGATGCAGCATATTCAGCAAGCGAAGAAGCATATCAGCCAAGTTCGGGCGATAAATCTGATGATGCAAGTCATGATTCAGATGGCGACAGCAGTTGGTCGCCAAGTGAATGTGAGACTGATGTTGAGCAGGTAACATCGCCTGCAGCAAAGAGTCAAGTTACAGGTCGCGGCAAAGTTCGAGGCTGTGCTGGACAGGGAAGAAGGCAGGAGTCCTCGGTGTCAGTATCATCTGTGAGGAATCTTAGTTGTGGTTGTAGAGGAGCTAAGAGGTTATCAACTATAAGCACAAATGTTGCCATTGAAGCCTATGTATCTAAGGATGCCACATCATGGAACAGGAAACCTATAAAGCAAGCTGCTGGAAGATACGCCAGAGCTAATGTCATGCCCGTACAACAAGGTCCTACAAGGTATGGTGTATGAAATGTTGATGGCCCTCTCACAGCATTCCACTTGTTCATGAGGAAGAACTTATTGAATGAAATCATGATGTGGATGAGCAAACAAGGAAGGCACATTTATGACGACACCTGGAAAGATTTGACAGACGGAGAATTTCAACGTTTTCTTGGACTTCTGATCCTCTCAGGCGTGTACAAGTCACAAAATGAATCCATAGTTCAGTTGTGGAACCTTGAAGATGGTCATTCTGTTTTTGGCAAAAATATGGCCCGTAACTGTTTTCAGCAAATTTCTTGTGCTCTCAGATTTGATGATGCAACCAACAGATGTGAACAACTTGGTGTAGATAAGCTTGCTCCAATCAGACACGTTTTTGATACCTGGGAAGCAACTCTAAGTGATGCCTTTGTTCCTGGTGAAAATGTTACCGTGGATGAGCAACTGCTTACATTTCGTGGCCGTGTTCCGTTCAGACAATATATTCCCAGCAAACCTGGGAAATACGGCATAAAGCTATGGATGTTGTGTGACAGTGCAACGTCATATGTTCTGCATCTTCAAGTATATACAGGAAGGGAACTCGGACAAAACAGGGAACAGAATCAGGGTGAAAGGGTTGTGCTGCAACTCACTGAAGGATTGACACGATCTGGCAGAAATGTTACTGTTGACAATTTCTTCTGCAGTTTATCCCTGTCACGGAAATTGCTAGAAAAACAAATGACACTTTTGGGGACAATTCGAAAGAACAGAAAAGAAATACCTCCAGAATTTGTAACAGCAAAAGGCCGAGAGGTATTCACTTCACTGTTTGCCTTTCGCGATGACGCCACTCTGGTTTCCTATTGCCCGAAGAAAGGAAAAGTGGTTGTTCTTCTGAGCAGTTTGCATGATCAAGAAGAAGTAGATAACACACTTCCATACAAAAAAACACGCATGATCTTGGACTATAATTCTAGTAAAGGTGGAGTAGATACGGTAGATCAAATGTTGAGCACGTATACCACAAAACGAATGACAAGAAGCTGGCCAGTGACAATCTTCTACAACATGCTGGACATCAGTGCTTTGAACGCCTTCATTGTTTGGATGTCACTAAATCCAGAATGGCAGTCCAAGTCAAAGCACAGACGTCGTCTATTCCTCTTGGAATTAGGAAAGCAGCTGCTTCAGAGTAATTGCAGCAAGACTTCTTCCAGCATTGAGGAAGCCACTGATGCTGTTTGCAATGTTGGGATCCCAAAGAAAAGGGCAAGTTGTCACTGCTGTTCCAGAGAAAAAGACAAGAAAAGCAACATAGTTTGAACCTCCTGCAAGTGCAATGTTTGCAAAGAACATTCAGAAATTGTCTGTCTCATGCAAATGACTGTAGTACTTTACTGTGTTCATCAAGTGCATGCAAAAACTGCTTTCATGGCAACTCTTCTTCATGTAATTTTATGATAAAGCATTAAATTTCAAAACATTTAACCTTCATATAATAAAAAATTAATTCGGAATAATATTTTGTCTGTTTAGTTTAAAATTTTCATGGTTAACAATTAAAATTCATCTTGGGGTCATTTATGACTCCAACGGTATTCAGTGTGTGCAGAAAATCTCGGTAATTCCAGGTTTAAACTACCACAAAATGCAGTCGAGACCAAGAAAATGTTGCAGAATAATACCGAGTTATTTGTTATTGTGTTGGGTGCAACAGGCTTGATTAAGAAGAATTTCTAAGCACACTTTGAGAAATTACCTATACATGTTATATCTTACAAATTCTAGAAAGAGGCACTTTTGACACAGTGCAAGTACTATGCGAAGCATTACCAGTACATCTGAGAGAATGAGATCCCTGGCTTAGAAGTGAGGTTCATGACTTTCATGATATACACAAAACTAACCCATTTGGAAAAATTGCCCCTAAAAAAAAGTAGAGTGTGGCACTGAGTCATTGCTGACTCCTGGCAATCAAATCCCTGGGTTTTCCTGGAAGTACAGTAGATTACCAGGCCTTTCTTCAAGACAGACAATATAACATCTGGGGACCAGCCTATATCTAGGGGAATGGTAAGGAAACACATAGGCGGTGAACAGGAAACTAGGGCCCCGATTCTATAAGGCAGATAGCGGGGCTGCATGTCCCAGTGGGGATGCAGGAGATGGGGTGGCATGGGGACAGAGATTGGGAGGAGCGTAAGCGGGACTGGCACCTGGACGCATAGAACCGATTCTGCTCATGGCCTTGTACATCCTACCGGCACTGGGGGGATGGCCAGACTATTCCACCTCGAGGGTGGAATAAGCACTGGCCGCCCCTCTGGATCAGCCGGCCAGGCCCCCCGGAAGCATCCGTGGCAAGCTGGGTGAGTCCCTGTCACCCAATCTGGGGCCCTGCTGCCCCTATTGGGGGTCGGGCATCTGGGAAGAAGAGTCTTGTGAGTTGCAGGCAGGCCGTGCCACAGGGAAGATGTCCCTGTGGCGATACAGGGGAATGCTGGACCGTCTCCCAGGGCCCGATCCTACATCCATGGGAATGTCTTTCTCCCACGGTGCAGAATTGGGTCCTGATGATCCCGTCCTGCTTGGGGCCATCCAGATGGCTCAGACGTGCCCCATCGGGGATCGGGTTCCATGGGGATTAGGATCCAAGAGGGTCTCTCATCAAAGTACTAGTCAGCTCAAACCTGCTTAGCTTTTGAGATCAGCCATGATCAGGCTCTTTCAGGGCAGTAAAGCACATTGGCCTTCCACTTATAGTTCCTCATAGTAACCAGCACATTTAACTCCTTAATCTCCTCTTCAGACAGGTGAGGCAGTGCTAACGCATCCAGATATCTCTGAATATTTTCATTAAGCACCTGCCTATCAGAGTATAAATGTTTTTAGTAATGCACAAAATTATGGTCCATAGCTTGATTGGTCATGGCCACTGCACCCTCCCTATCATGAATGTTATCAATATACCGGGAACCTAACCAAGGTTTAACTACTTGAGCTACAGTATTAACCATACAGGCTGGTTCCCAAACCTGAAAATCTTGTACTGGAAAATAGTCAAATCTGTTTTGGATCTTTCACGTGCAGTCAGAAAATTTTCTTTATTGGTCTTTGTAGTAGACTTCTAAACCTGTGTCTCATGTTTTAACTGTTGCTCCATCCTCAAGATATTTTGTTCCATCTCCCTTCTGCTATGGCTGATGTAAGATATAATGTTCCTCTTCAGTACAGCCTTTGACGTTTTCCAAAATAGAGGAGCATCTTCCTTATGTGGCTTATTATTAATGCAAAACCCCTGCCATCTAGTGATAAGATGTATCCATGTAAAGTAGCTAGTTTTTAGTCTCTGATACAACCTAATGTATATAGTTCTCAAAATGTTTCATGTAAAACTTCTGTCCATAGTTCATTGATGTTCCATGTAAAAACAGACTTGCCGCTCTGTTATTAACTTGTTCTTTGTAAACCGCACTTGATCACTGGAAGGTGCGGTATATAAGTGATTGTTAAATAAAAAAAATAAATAAATAAGATATGAGATAAAACATCGATCATGGCGAAGATATCTAGGAAATACTCACCACTTTCCCAATTGTCTCAGCCTTCCTTCCCCCCATAAGATCCAGCCAAATAAGCATGTGATCTGATATCACTAGGGGACCAATTTCCACTTTATCCACTTGAGAAAATCACTCCTGAGAAAGGAAAATATTATCCAGAACCAATGAGATCTCATGCACCCTAGCAACATGAGTATATTCCCTTTCTAAGGGATGCAGCACTCCCCAAGCACCAACTAGACCTAAGCTTTCACAAAAATATGATAACCCTCTGCGTCTGCACCCTCTTGCCCTCAATAAGAGGGGGGGGGGAGGGACCTATCTAAAATAGGGTCCATTACTATATTAAAATACCCTGCTACCAGAAGCAGGTCCCCAATCTCTATATAGTGTTTAATCACCTTTCCCCAAAAAACTGTCCATGAACATTAGGGGACTAAATATTTACCAAGATAATTTCTTTCCCTTGCCAGCTTAACAGTAACAGAATAATGCGGCCACCAGGGTCAGTTATCATGCTGCAGGCCATATTCTTACCCACCAGCATTGCCAAGCACTCCCATTGATCACCCAGAAGAGACCTCTCACACACACCCTCTTAGAATTTATAATGCTCAGCATCATTATGCCAGGTCTCCTGCAAACAGGGAATCTGCACTGCTTGCCTTTACAACATATGAAGAATTTTATACATCTTTATAGGAGACCCTATACCAGACACATTACAAGATGCAATTCTACCCCTCCCCCTCCCAATCATACAAGAAGCACACACTCATCACTGTCATACAAAATTCACCCTCGTTACCATAAATTCATAAGAAATGTCATCCTGCGTCAGACCAAGGTCTATGAAGCCCAGTATCCTCTTTCCAACTGTGACCAATCCAGGTCACAAGTACCTAGCAGTTTCCAAAAAAAGACACACAGCTTACACAATACTTGTATTGGGACAAGTAGTGGATTTCCCGGGTCCTCTTTAATAATGGTTTATGGACCTTTCCTCCAGGAACTTGTCCAAACCTTTTTTAAACCCAGCTACACTAACAACTTTTACTACATCCTCCGGTAACGAATTCCAGAGTTTGATTTTGTTGAGTGAAAAACTTGTTCTCTTATTATTCTTAAATGGATTACACTATAACTTCTTTGCATGTCCCCTAGTCTTTCTACTTTTTGATGGTGTAAACAAAGGACCTAAAGTTTACCCGTTCCACTCCTTTTATTAATTTATAGACCTCTATCATATTTCCCCTCAGTCGTCTCTTTTCCAGATTGAACAGCCTAACCTTTTAAGCCTCTCCTCATAAGGGTATCCTTCCATCTCCTTTACCATTTTGGTGGCTCTTCTCTGTACCTTTTCTAAGTCCAGTATATTCTTTTTAAGATATAGAGACCAGAATTGCACACAATATTCAAGGTGTGGTCGCACCATGGAATGATGCAGAGTCATTATAATATCCTTTGTTTTATTCTCCATTCCTGTCCATATGATTCCTGGCATTCTATTTGCCTTCTTGACTGTTGCTGCACAGTGGGTGGAGGGTTTCAATGTGTTATCCACATTGACGCCTAAATCTTTTTCCTGGGTGATGGTTCCTAATGTGGAACCTTGCATCATGTAACCATAGTTTAGGCTGTTCTTTCCTAGGTGCATAACTTTGCACTAGTCCACATTAAATTTCTTCTGCCATTTGAATGACCAGTCTTCCAATTCATCAAGGTCCTCTTGCAATTTTACACAATCATCTTGGGTTTCATCAGCTATGAATAATTTTGTACCATCTGCAAATTTGATAACCTCACTCGTTATTCCCTTTTCCAGGTCATTTATGAATATGTCATAAAGCAGCGGACCCAGCACAGATCCCTGGGGTACACCACTATTCACCTTTCTCCACTGGGAAAATTGGCCATTTAGCCCTACCCTCTGCTTTTTATCTTTTAACCAGTTCCTGAACCACATTAGTATGCAGCCTCCGTTCCCATGAGTTTTTAATTTTGCCAAGAGTCTCTCATGAGGGACCTTGTCAAAGGCTTTCTGAAAATCTAGATACACTAAATTGACGGCCTCACCTTTATCTACCTGTTTATTCACACCTTCAAAAAAATATAACAGATTATAAGACAAGACCTTCCTTGGCTAAATCCATGTTGGATTTCTCCCATTAAGCCATAACTATCTACATATTCAGCAATTTTGTTCTTTATAATGTTTTCAGGTTTTGTACTCCCTTCTGCTTTTCTTAAAGCATGGAATACAGCTGGTCTGGTGTTCCAAGATAGTATTTTTTTATTTCTTTTTCTTTTATATTTATGAATTTTACAATAAATTCAAGCATAAACGAATACACTCAATGAAAAGGGAAGCAGTCTGTAATCCAAAAAGGAAAAAGAGGAAACAATCAATATAATAAATAATGGAACGGGAAAACGTAGATCGATTGTTTACATTATCAGAATATAGAAAGACTAGGGGACATGCAATGAAGCTACAGGGTAAACTATTTAAGACTAATAAAAGAAAATATTTTTTCACTCAACGTGTAATCAAACTCTGGAATTTGTTACTGGAGGATGTAGTAAAGGCTGTTAGTGTAGCTGGGTTTAAAAAAGGTTTGGACAAGTTCCTGGAGGAAAGATCCATAAACCATTATTAAGAAGGGACCCAGGATATCAATGCTTGAACCAATACAAGCATTGTGAAACCTGTGTCTTTTGGGGAAATTGCTAGGTACATATGGCCTAGATTGGCCACTGTTGGAAACAGGATACTGGGCTTGATGGACCTTGGTCTGACCCAGTATGGCATATCTTATGTTCTTGTGTTCTAAGAAAACTAAAGGCTGCAACCCACTAGCCCTCAATTGGGAGGAGAGTGAAAAGGAAAAAAAGAACACACTATATTAAGGGAAAAAGAAAAAAACATCAAGAAGAACTAACCAGCATCATGCTATTAATGCAGCATTCCCTGTCTCTACCTCAGGAACCCTCTGGGAGCTCAAAAATGCCGATAGTTGGGAAGGGTCATAACAAATATAGGAAACTGCCTGTAACCTAACAGAACATTTACAAGGAAATTTTAAAAAGAACTGGTCCTCAACTGCTGTACTCCTGGATGTAATAACAGGAACTCTCGTCTCCGTCTCTGAGTTTCTTTACATAGGTCAGGATAAACCCGTACCTCAAATCCTCTAAATTTAACCAATCATTTACGAAAAAACATTTTCAAAAACCAATCCCTATCATGGGATAATTAAAAGGTCACTAAAAGAGTAGAAGGACTACAGGCTTCTTTACCTGATGTCTCCAATAAAGTGGAGACATCAAGGAAGTCAGCCTGTTGAACCCCAGGAATGGCTCCCTCCCCTGAAAGTCTTTGTACAGTTGGAAGGTAATGCAACCTAGTAACAGGGGGATGTGACTCAATAGGGGCACCAAACACCTCCACCAAATACCTTTTAAACATATATCTTGCTGTAACATACAAAGACTTGGGAAAATTAACAATTCTTAAATTCTGATATCTAGAAAAATTCTCCAAATTTTCCAAACGAGACTTTAACTATAGCAGCTTCAGAGTTCTCTATCTGTTCAGCTCTTGCCTCCAATAAGGAAACAG
This sequence comes from Ichthyophis bannanicus, assembly GCA_033557465.1. Taxonomy (NCBI): domain Eukaryota; kingdom Metazoa; phylum Chordata; class Amphibia; order Gymnophiona; family Ichthyophiidae; genus Ichthyophis; species Ichthyophis bannanicus. The sequence goes on from CM066031.1 coordinate 1,609,238,597, forward strand.
TTCCCCACAAGTCCAAAAGATCTCCTGACTGTTGCTGCATAGAAGAAACGTTAGATTGAACTTGAGCTGAAAGAGATTGTACCTGGTAAGATAAAGAATCACTCAGCTGCTGTATTGCTGACCGTATTGATTCCAGAATAAAGATGGCAGGTCGAGGTAAAGAAAAGACTGTAGAGCCTGTTGATACATCCACACTCGGTGTCACAGCTCCCAAGAGCTCCACTGTAGAAGACATTCCTCCGGGGACCTCCAGGTCCACGGCTGTAAACGCGTGCTTCTGAGGGCTGGAACAATGACCAAGAAGAGATTCTACTCCCCCCCGGTAACTGCTCAGAGGGCTGCCCTCGAGGATCCAGCAACACACCAATACTGGAACCCGTCACCAGAACCATGTCCTCCGAACTAGAAGAGTCCAGCACCAGGATTTTAGCAACGTGCTGCTGCTCCGGCAACAGTTGGTAGAACCCAAAACTGCTCGACGAGCTATCTAGCTCCAAGGGGCAGACTGCCGGGAATATCATCGCCGGCGTACTTTTAATTTTTTAAAATTTATTTAATGCTTTTATATACCGCACTTTTTAAAATCAGTGCGGTTTACAGAAAATTCTTTGTGCAGGGTAGGAAGAGCCTATCATGTACTGCTGGCTGCTTGTGGTGCACGAACGAGGAAAGGATCCAAGGACCCGAAGAAACCAAAGGTAAAGCAGAGGGGGCCCCGGAAGGCTTCTTGCCACCTCTAGCCTTCCTTTTCCCCATAAGCAAAACGCAACACCTATAAGCGTCTTGTTGCGGCCATCTTGGAAATACATTCTCCCCAAGTTAGCCAAGATAGTATTTTTGAACAACACCCATTCTTGATGTAAATCTTTAACTTTTGCATCTGCTCTTGTAAATTTTTTCTTAGCTATTTTCCTCATTTTATCAGTCTCCCTTTTAAAAGTTAAAAGATAGAACTGTGGATTTCCTTGCCATCCTTCCTCCATTTATTAAATCAAACGTGATCATGCTATGATCACTTTTGCCAAGTGGCTCCAACACCTTAGGTCCAAAATGGTTTCCCTTCTTGTCAGTTAATGAACCAGCTGCTCCAAGAAGCAGTCATTTATTTCATCTAGAAACGTTATCTCCCTAGCATGTCCTGCCCCAGTCAATACTGGGGTAATTGAAATCATCCATTATTATTACTGTATTAGATTCCCTGATTTCTTTGAGCATTTCATCATTGAATTGGTCATTCTGGCCAGGCGGTCTATAGTACACCCCCACTACCATCGCCTTCCCCATCCCCTTTTTACATGGAATTTCAATCCTTAGAGATTCTACAGTGTATTTTGTTTCCTGCAGAGCAACAATCCCTTGTGACTCAATGCTCTCTCTAACATAGACTGCAACTCCTCCACCAATTTGATCTACAGTACTCTATCATTGTGATATAATTTGTACCCAATTATCACATTGCCCCACTGGTTGTCCTCCTTCCACCATGTCTCTGAGATACCAATCATATCTAACCTCTCATTTAGTGCTATATATTCTAGTTCTCCCATCTTATTTTTTTAGACTTCTAGCATTTGCATACAAGCATTTTAGAGGTTGTATTTTATTCATATTAATCTAGTTATCAGTAGGCAGGGGTAATTTGGGATCTTTTATGCTTCTGTCTGCTCTGTACTTAATGACATTTGGGTTACTTTTGTCTTTATTGGAACCTCTCTGTCGATATAATCTAACTTCAATCTTTTGCTAGTATCCTTGAAGGATACATCATTCCATACCAAGCACTCTTGGGCGACTGTTGGCTTTCCCCTATTATCTAGTTTAAAAGCTGCTCTATCCCCTTTTTAAAGGTTAATGCCAGCAACCTGGTTCCATCTCGGTTAAGGTGGAGCTCATCCCTTTAGAAAAGCCCCTCCTTTCCCCAGAATGCTGCCCAGTTCCGAACAAATCCCAAACCCTCTGCTTTGCATCATTTTCTCATCCACGCATTGAGACTCCAGAGCTCTGCCTGCCTTTTGCGTCCTGCGCGTGGAATGAGAAGCATTTCTGAGAATGCTACCATGGTAGTTCTGGATTTCAACTTCCTACCTAAAAGCCTAAATTTGGCCTTCATAACCTCCCTACCACATTTTCCTATGTCATTAGCTGTACAGCGCCTCTTGTAGGTTAGCTGTACAGCGCCACATGCGTGGCGCTATACAAGTGCTAAATAGTAGTAGTAGTAGTAGTCATTGGTACCAACATGTACCAAGACAGCAGACTCCTCCCCAGCGCTATCTAAAACCTTGTCTAGGATGGTGTATGATATCTGCTACCTTCACACCAGGTAGGCATGTTATCAGGCGATCCTCACGTCCACCAGCCACCCAGCTATCTACATGCCTAATGACTGAATCACCAATTATAACAACTGTTCTAAGCTTTCCTTCATGGGCACGTGGCCCTGTAGAAACCTCCTCAGTGTGAGAGTGTTTTCCATCACTCAGAGGACAGGTCCTAGCTGCAGGATCACTTCCTGCCACACCAGGATGATGTTCTCCTGTTACTTGACCTCTTGCCTCTATGGCAATAGAGAGGCTGCTGGACTGGAGGTGGGACTGCAGTACTACATCCCTGTAGGTCTCGTCTATATACCTCTCTGTCTTCCTTATGTCCTCCAAGTCTGCTATTCTAGCATCCAGTGATCAGACTCATTCCCTGAGAGTAAAGAGCTCCTTGCATCTAGTATACACATAAGACCCCTCACCAAGTGAGAGAAAATCATACATGTGACACTCAATGCAAAAGATTGGAAAGCCCCCATCTTGCTGCTGGACTGCTGTCTGTTTAAGGTTTTATTTATGTATTTAAGTTGTTTACTTACTTAGGTTTGCTGGGGATACCTATACTAATACAACTATATCTAATTCATTTAATGGACTTTGTTCACTTCAAGACTAATTTATCTCAGGTCCTCAATTAATGTATTTCCGATGAGGATAACCAGCTGCATGTGAAAGCTAAGATTATCCCCATGGTGGGTGGGAGGGAAAGAAGACAATAAAAGCTGGCTTGCTACACAGTGCCCTGATCTGTACTTCTAGGGTAAAGTCTTACCAGTTTCCTATATAATTCACACAGCCCTTGGTTTGATAGAGGAGGGTCTTTCAAATTGCCCCTTTGATCTGTCACTTGCTTTAAACACCTTTTTAAGACAACTTCACAGATCTTTTGCCTCCTAATTGGAAGGCCTCTTTGTAAATGTCACTAGAAACATGTTTATTTCTTTGTACTCAGAGACTATTTATTCTACTTGTATGCTAAGCTATACTCTGATTTGATTTAAATGAAAAGCTCTCTGGAGGTACTAAGACCTGACTCACTCAGCAAAAACACTGAATTCTAAAATACACAGATTTATCAGCTTTAACCAAAATAATTATTTTTTTCCCCAAGATTTAGGGGCTTGTTTACTAAGCAGGGGTAGCGGCTTCTGACCGATATTGCCATGGCCACGGCTCCGATATCAGTTGGAAGCTGCTACCGCTGCTTAGTAAACAAGCCCCTTAGAGTATATTCCAGAAGATAAATACTTAAAGGTGCAGATCTATTTCCAGCTGTAGCAGTCCCTTTTGGTAGTCCCTTTCCTAGAGCTTTCCAACTCAATAGAATGCAGACCAACTTCCATGAATACAGTGTGGCTAATCATAATCATAGCTCCCTCTTCCCCTTCCCCCTTCCCCATCCCAATTCCCCCCTTAATTCCCATTTATACTCACATTCATACCTCATTTATGAAAATCACATACACCAATTCCTTACTCAATTTATTACCCACTCACTCTTTCACTATAAATCCTACCATAACATTTAAACTGCCCCCTCATCACCCCAGTTTCAAAGCAACTACAGCCCATATGAATGGGAGACAACTAGTTCCCATCTGGATACTTCCTCCAAGGTATTAACATTCCAGTTTTCTCACCCTTTATGTCAGCAAACTGTCCAAGAGAACTCAAAAAAACATGAATAACATCATTTGAATATTAATGGATATAAGCAGATGAATATAACAAGGATACTGCTATCAACTTCCCCCACCCCATTGGCCACAGATAGACCATGGTATATCAATCAATGCCGATCCATCTAACTCCCAGTCTAAGGTGATCATGTTTAATCCTATTATTATTTTGGGAAGAGCCATCTCAAGAGAATTGTGAAAAATGGGAGATGGAGAAGTAATGAAAAGGGGAAAAACGTGGGCAGTACCTCTTCAATTCTTTGCTTTGCACTGCTTTCCAGCCAAACAACCTCTTAGAACAAAATCCTCAGTTCATAGCCACATCTCTGCACAATGTTCCAGCTCACCACTCTGTGGATTTAAAAAGTATCTCCATCAGCGCAGCACAAACATTTTCCTGATTTGGGATAGCACTTTGAAGGCCCAAAATGAATATAGACTCTCAGACATAACTGTTTGACAACTGGACAAATCTATATACTTACACAGTCTGCTAACTATTCCTCTCACTTGCTAGTACTTTTTTCAGGTAGCCACGGAGGTCATCCACTGATTAATTGCACAATCCAGTTGTGCACTACCTCTAAGGACTCTAGCTGTCACGTGACTCTATTTTGCCAGATACTCAGTCTAGTGAGATGCAATGCAGTGCAAGACAAATCGTACCTTCTGCTCTACTAATTTGCAGCAGGCTGCCACTAAGACTTCCATAAGGCCAGGACTCTCAAGTAGTAGTCCTGAAACATTAAAATCTTTTTATCTTGCTGTTTCGAACAGGTGGTATATCAAATTTTTAATAAACATAAACATCTTTATATCATAGGCCACCTACTTTACCATAGGCTGAAAGCATGGCCACTTTGTGGACATACGAGGAATGACAAAAAAGAAATGAGACTGTCCCATAAATGTTTTATTACAAAATCTACAGAGAAATTATGCATTGTCCCCTTCAAAGTAATCTCCCGCAGAGTTAATGCACTTCTTCATTCACTTCTGCCATGTACGGAAACACTCGGTAAAGTCCTCCTCCTTGAGGTCCCTCAGCTCCCTCATCACAGTGGCCTTGATCTCTTCTACAGAGGTGAAATGAGTTCCTTTGAGCACAGTCTTCAGCCTGGGGAAAAGCCAGAAGTCGCATGGTGTGAGATCTTGAGAAAAAGGAGGGTGGTCGAGAGCTGTGATCGGTTTGTTGGCCAAGAACTGCCTTACACTGAGTGCAGTATGTGTGGGCGCGTTGTCATGGTGGAGCAGCCACGACTTGTCTCTCCACAGAGTCTGCCTGCTGCGCCGAGCCCGATCATGGAGTCTATTGAGGATCTGCTGTAGATGTGCTGGCTGACTGTCTGACCCTCAGGCACAAACTTATGATGGACCACTCCCTTCCGGTCGACGAATGCGATCAGCATGGCCTTGATCCTTGATTTGGACATGCGTGCCTTCTTGAGTCTGGGTGACAGTCGAGTCTTCCACTGCAGGCTCTGTCTCTTGCTTTCAGGGTCATACTAGAAGACCCAAGTCTCGTCTCCTGTGATGACTTGGCCAACAAACTCTAGATCTTCTCTGATCTTCTCTAGCAAATCTCAACAAACATTGACCCGGTGCTCCTTCTGGTCGTCCGATAAAAGCTTTGGCACGATCTTGGTGCACACCTTCCGCATCCCCAGCTCCTGCACCAAGATGGTCCACACTGACTCCCTGTTCAGGCTGAGCTCTTCAGCTATCATCCGCACCGTCAATCTGTGATCACTCCATACCAACTGGTTCACTCTGTCAATGTTCTCAGCCATCTTTGTCATGGAAGACCGTCCTGACTTGGCGTCATCCTCCAACTCCTTGCGGCCAGTCTTGAAGCGTTTGTGCCACTCGAAGACTCGTGGCCTTAACATTGCATCTTCTCCATAAGCTTTTTGGAGAAGTTGGAGACACTCAGTTGGGCCCGTCTCCAAATTTCAAGTTTATTATTTGCTCCATATTTCTGCCACCTCCAGTTGCGTGACAAAGCGATGGAACAGTGTGCTACAAAAAAACCTGAAAAGAAAAACAGAGTGAGAGAGATGAAAAATATTATAGCAGAATAGTAACGAGATGTTGCACAACACAATGACATAAGCGGTTAGCCAATTGGCATTGAGTCATGGGCGTAGCTGCCACGGTCTTGTTTCTGTTTTGTCACACCTCGTAGTTCAATATCTTTATAATAACCATTCAAGGATGAGGATCCCTACTCCACTTGGGCCCCAACCAATGGGCATGCTCGATTCTCACTCTTCCAAGCTTAGGATCCAGTGGTATAGCGTACTTCAGTCATTGCTCCAAGAAGCTGTATAACTTGGCAACAAATACCATTTCAGGGAGTCTCATGAATCACAAGTTATTTTTCCGTATGCAGGTCTCTAGATCATTAATTTTAAACTCATTGGTCCCCACTTTGCTTTGAAGAGCTTTTAATATGCTGTTCCAGTTCTTCCACCCATTTACTGTGTTCACTCAGCACCTGAAAGAGAGATTCAATCTGTCCCAAGATGAGATCCAACTTATCATCCAGTGCCTTCGCCACTGTGGAGGCAAGTTGTTCTTCCAGGCTTTCGCTGAGTTGTGCACCATTACTACCAGATCTTACTCCTGCTGGAATTCTGCACACAAAATTCAAAAGTCTGTGTAAAAGGTCTGAATTCTGCAAAATTCTGCATGCTTTGTTTGTCAAAATAACAAAGCATATTTTTTTGAGTGATACTTAATTTGAAAGGAGTGGAGGAGTAGCCTAGTGGTTAGAGCAATTGTCTAATAACCAGAAAATCAAGGGTTTGATTCCCACTGGCACTCCTTGTGACCTTGGGCAAGTCACTTTACTCTCCATTGCCTCAGACTGGCAATCTGCTTCCAGTGATACATTGCCAAGAAAACTCAGAGGTAGCTGGGCCAATATGAGTCAACACTGATCTGATGGCACAAGAAAAACCCTTAATATACAATACAGAAAAAAAAGTGCAAAATTTTGAGTTATTTATTTTATTTATTTATTTATTTAGACAGTTTTGTATACCGCCTTATCCTTCAATCAAAGCGGTCACAACACAATTGGGGGATACATTTAACACACGGGGATATGAGACACATACACTAATACTTACAGGGAACATGGGCAATGGAGGGTTAAGTGGCTTGCCCAAGACCACAAGGAGCATCTGTGGGACTAGAAACCCCAGTCCTTCCGGCCCAAGGTTGCTGTCCTCTAGTGGGATTTGAACCTCCGACCTTCTGGCCTGAAGTACCTTGCCCCAACCACTAGGCTACTTGCATGTCATCTTGGATTCACTGGGCTTATCTTTTTCTTTTTAAAGAGTCTTAGCAGCCATATCAGGATCTTGTCTCTGCAAATATTTGTCCATGCACCAATAGATTATCACCCCTACTTCTTGCCTATTAATAATTACAAGAATTGCAGCTGGATGGAGTTAAATGTGTGCAGAGCCCTGGAAAATCATGTCTTCACAGGCTTAACATCACATGATCTCACAAAAATGACTTTAACATGAGAAAAACTTCACCTTTACCATCTTCTAGTTTCTTGTTAACCTCAACCCTTGGAATCTCTTTTGATCATCACATCAAGTGATCTTAAATGAAACATTCACAGAATCATTTAAAATTATTTAAAACAGACAGGAGTGCACTTTAGAAATATATTATTTTGATTTCAAGAAGTGTGAACATAGAAACAGGAATGTGCTTGCTTCTGATCTTTCAATTTTCTTTGAGCATTTTTAGGCTTTCCTAATTATATTAATTAAGGCTTTCTCAGACAGATAAAACCTAATGTTGAAGCACATGCAATCTTTATCGAACAGCATTGATTGGGTGCTGCATGCTGTACTGTTCCTGAAATGGAGAATACTAAGATAAGAGTAGCCATAAAGAAATGGTGAAGTTTAACAAAAAAAGAAAATAAAAGAAACAAAATAGGCAGTGATGACTTCTGATAGAAACATAGCAACATGACAGCAGAAAAAGACCATATGGCTTATCTAGTCTGCCCTTCAACAACTATAGTCTATAAGAATATGCATTTATTTTGAACAGGTGCAAACTTATTACAGGGAAGTATTAGCGGGAATTTATAAAGAAAAAACTCATGCATAACTGCCGTACTAGCCCTGGCCAAACACTGACATTTTTCCCACATAAGGAGAGAGAAATTTTTAGAAGGTCCTTTTCTATGGATAAACACTCATTTACTCATGGAACGTCCCTTGGTAAATTGCCCCATAATGAGCAATGCAATGCAATGCAATAGGTGCATCATTACAATAGAAAAATGATGGCAGATAGACTATGTGGCCTATCCAGTCTGCCCAACCACAAAGCTCTACTATCTCTTCTCTCTTACAGATCCTCTGTATTTGTCCCATGCTTTCTTGAGGTTAGATACAGTCCTTGTCTCTACCACATCTACTGAGAGACTATTCCATGCCTCAGTCTATTTATAAGTTGCTTGTGTGGAACCATGTCAAAGGCTTTGCTGACACAGTTTCATGGCTTCACTTTGCTTCCCCTTTCCAGATACACCGAGTTGCTCTTCAGACACCTCTCTTCAGACACCTCCAACAGGGCTGACCCATTGCTTTGGGCAGGAAAGGCAGGCCATGAGTGTGTTCACGCATGCAGATGCTTTAAGGCCTACTCTGCATCTGTTTTCAAGAATGGTAGAGAGAGAGAGAAGGAGAGAGGATGGATTCCAGCAGTAGAAGGGGGGGGTGGCAGTGGCAGGGAGTCGGCAGCGGACTGGCTGGCACATAGGGCATCAGAAAGACTTGTGCTAGTCTTGACTAGCAATAATTCAGAATTTTCATTTCAAATTATTATTTGGAATAATTTGCAATTATGGAAGTTATATCTCCTAGAATAAAAAATATTATTTTAAAACTCATCATTAACAACTGGAAGAATAACCTTTCCCTAGAGATACATACTTCTTGAAATATAGCATGACTGATGAACAATTATGAAGCTGCTGGAGTTGACAAATAAAATAGAAAATTTCAGGAAACCTGGACATAATTACCTTGGACAATATTCGAGATGTCCACATTGGAACAAAGTTGACAGATACTTCATAGCTCTGAACTTTGTACCAGTTTTCAAAGAGAAACTAGAACTGAAATGCAATTTATGGGTAACCTCCTCTAAGACGCAGGTTTACTAAGTTGCATTCAATGTGTGGCATTATGTGCATTTGCATTATCATTGGCACACATTAGGGTCTAAATCAGTATGACATCTGATGGGACCATGCTGTATATGCCCCCAACAGGTAGCACACACCTTTTGCATGTAACATGCATTGATTTCTACCTGAAAATGCCCAATGCCTGAAAAACCCTAGTGCACTTATTAAGCATATCTTAAAATGGGCTAAAGGTCTTCTGAATGTAGAGCAACATATATATTTTCAGTTGCATTGAGGGAGGGCAATTTTCAGATAGCCAAATTACATGTATAAATCACTGCCTATCTACACACAAGTGAGTGGCAGAACTGTTTTCCCAGAGCTCAGAACTTAGGGTCCTATATTGAAGTAGGCAGGCTATGTGCTGCTATGGCGCATAGTCCTGTTCGCTCACCCCTAACCCCAGATATTCAATGCCGTGGCGATGGCATAGAATATCACCGGATTCAGCGCCAAGTGTAATTCCCTGCAGATCCTGTGTAGTGGCGATATTGGACCGCTACACGGTTAGCAATCCTCGGCTAGAACTAGGCGAGCCAAAGTTGGCCTAGTTTTATTTATTTTATTTTATTTATTTAACAAACATTTATACACCGCTACTTCCAGCGATCAGCAGCGGGTTTGATTACATATTGGAAACTGTCAGAATCAGGACAGAAAGTTTGGGTATATACACGTTGATTCGTAGGGTAAGCACAACACACTGTAATGGGTTCAATTTGTAGAGAGGAGCAATAACTTGCATATGTACATTTTTACATGAATGAGCAATGCATGAATGAGCAATAACTTATATAAGTACATTTTACATAAATGCATCCCTGTCTCCCAGGGTGGCAAAGTTAAACCCCTTGGTTTAAATCAAGTTGTACTGACTCTGGAACAGGTGAGTCTTGAGTTTTTTTCTAAAGTCTATTAGGTCTTTGCTAGCTCGTAGTTCCGGCGGCAGTTGGTTCCAGAGTGTCGGTGCTGTGTATGAATAAACTCTGTTACTAGTACTGATCCGAGTCATGGAGCTCTGTTACTAGTACTGATCCGAGCCATGGATCGCTAACTGTATAGTGGTCCAATATCGCTGCTACACGGTTAGCGGCAGTCACCACCTCGGCTCCGCCCTGGAATGCCTCCAACATGTCTCGATGTTAACCGGATAGCATTGGGGTGTATAGGGGACTTAGTAGGAGATATTCAACGGCACTAACTGTATAGGTGCCATTGAATATCCCCATTTAAGGCATTTACACGGTTTACTAGGCTGCAACCATGTAATGCCTTTCAAATATCGGGCCCTTAGTGTATAGTTCTGAGCTTATGTGGCCTTTGCTGCACGCAGTGGTTTCCTCAGCTCTTCAGTTTTGTGTTTTTCTGCATTGCCAAATGGATGCGAAACAGAGCTCTCCCAAAATATTCAATGTGGTAGCAGAATGTGGTTAGCAGAATTGGTAACCGTGTTGATTGTGGTGGAACGGGATATTCAGCGGCACTAACACAGTCAGTACTGCTGAATTTCTGAGGTCCTGATACTAACCGCTTAGCATAGGATCATGTCATGGGCATTCCATAATGGTGTATATTTCCTATTATTTCCTGTAACATAAGGGTAAGCAACTACATAGAGTCGTCAGTTTATGATTGTTGAATGCATTTGTTATATGATCATAGACAGGGCCGGATTTACCTTGAGTGAGGCCCTACGCCAACAAAAATTGTGGGCCCCCAGCAGGGGCGGCCCAAGGGGGGTGCGGGGCCTCATTTGCATAAGGGGCCTCATTTGCATAAATATTTGCATAATGTTACCATATACTAACTTTTAGTAAACGTGCCTCTTAGAGTGTATGGATAAAGAAAGACTAAAAGATTTCTACATTACTATAATCCAGTGCCAACCCATAGCAAACCCGCCGTATCCTAACAGCACTACCAGGACTCACAAAGCACCATACTCTACCAATCAAAAGGCAACACTGCAAATATTAAACCAATACATTTCAGAGAACAACAATACATGACCTACTGGGGAAAGAGAACAAGTGGCAATGTCAAATAGGAATTATATAAACAGAACACCTCAGCTCAGTTACACATGCAGAACAAAGACCATCACCAAACAAGTAATCACAATTTAGAAACAGGAAGACAATAATTAAACTGGGAATCCCAAAAGCCAAACTTGGAATGTACAACACTGTAGAAATAAAACTATACATTAATTTGCTCTTGTACTAAACAAAGCGCAGACGTTAATGATGCACATTTACCAGAGCTGACATATTCCAATTAATAAATTCAAAATAAAGAGATATTTTTCTACCTTTTGTGCATTTATTTTCAGCTGCAATTGCTCCAGCCACTTTCTTCTGGTTTCTTCGTGTCTTCTGCTAACTCTCCATCGTCTGCTGTCCATTTGTCCTTTCTTCTCTCTTCTAGTTTTTTTCCATTCTCTCTCTACATCTGCTTTAACATACTAATCTTTCTCCTTTTGCTCTTTCCTCATTCCTATTTCATCCACTCAAATTTTACCCCTCCATCCTCAATCCCCACTTACTCTCCCAATACCCGGCCAATTGTAGATTTTTTATCCCTCCCACACAAAATATTTTTCCCTTCTACATTTTACTCTTCCAGCCCCATCCCATTCTAATCCTCCCCCAACATCAGCTCCCTTCTAGTTCCAGCCTCACCCAGCATCCATTCCCTTCTAGTCCCTGCATCAGTCCATTTCCAGTCCTAGCCACCCATCAGCCCATTTCCATTCCTAGCAACCCCCCAACCCAATACAAGTCCTAGCCCCCCCATCAACCCACTTCCAGTCCTAACCCCCCATCACCCCATTTTCAGTTTAAGCCCCCCCTATAACCCATTACCAGTCCTAACCCCCCATCAGCCCACTTCCAGTCCTAACCCCATTAGCCCACCTCCAGTCTTAACCCCCCAGCCCATTTCCAGTCCTAGCCCCCCCATAGCCCATTACCAGACAGCCCCCATCAGCCCACAGCCCATTATCAGTCTTAACCGCCCCTCATAGCCCATTACCAGTTCTACCCCCCCAACAGCCCACAGCCCATTATCAGTCTTAACCCACCCCCCATAGCCCATTACCAGTTCTAACCCCCCCAACAGCCCACAGCCCATTACCAGTCCTAACCCCATCAGCCCACCTCCAGTCTTAACCCCCCCATCCCATTTCCAGTCCTAGCCCCCCCCATCTCCCCTTAAAAGACGGCCCCAGTATGCTCACTGCCAATTTCCATTATTAACCCCCCCATAGCCCATTACCAGTTCTAACCCCCCCAACAGCCCACAGCCCATTATCAGTCTTAACCCCCCCCAAAGCCCATTACCAGTTCTAACCCCCCCAACAGCCCACAGCCCATTACCAGTCCTAACCCCATCAGCCCACCTCCAGTATTTAGCCCCCTTGCCAATTTCCTGTCCTAGCCCCCCCATAGCCCATTACCAGACAGCCCCAATCAGCCCACAGCCCATTATCAGTCTTAACCCCCCCCCATAGCCCATTACCAGTCCTAACCCCCCCCGCCCATGGCCAGTCCTACCCCCCCCCCCCTCGGCTCAAGTAAAATGAAATTTTAAAAAAGCAAAACCGCTGGCTGCTACCAAGGCCGCGGCAGCATAGACGATCCCGCGGGGCCCCCTCTGCCCTGCCGAATCCCTCCCTCCTCCGCGACGGCTTTGAGAGGCGCGAAGGGAGAGTGTCTCCCTCGCGTCTCTGTTAAGCCCGCAGGGGCTGATGAAATTTCCCATCAGCCCCTGCGGGCTTAACAGAGACGCGAGGGAGTCACTCTCCCTTCGCACCTCTCAAAGCCGGCACGGAGGGGCTCAGCCGGGGATTCGGAAGGGCAGAGGGGGCCCCGCGGGACCGTACATGCTGCCGCGGGAACGTCCATGCTGCCGCGGCAGCTTTTTGTGGGCCCTTGCCAGCTGTGGGCCCTACGCCATGGCGTACATGGCGTATAGGTAAATCCGGCCCTGATCATAGACCTGTTGGAATAAATGGGTCTTTATTGCCTTATGGAAGGTTGAGAGGTCAGAGACGGCTCGGCTCGGATCTGGCAGGGTGTTTCAAAAGGTTGGTGTGTACAATGAGAAGGCTCGATTACTGGATGCTTCGGTGCTTTTTATTATCACCGCTGAGGTCTTAAGTGTGTTTGTCATGCTTTGTCGCCTCATTCTGTTGTTTGGTGTTAGGTGTATGATGTCTGAGAGGAAATTGGCAGGAGGAGTGGCCTAGTGGTTGGGGCACATTAACTCAGGCTGGAAGATCAGGGATTCAAATCCCACTAGAGGACAGCAACCTTGGGCCAGAAGGACTGGGGTTTCTAGCCCCACAGGTGCTCCTTGTGGTCTTGGGCAAGCCACTTAACCCTCCATTGTCCATGTTCCCTGTAAAGTATTAGTGTATGTGTCTCATATCCCCTCATGTTAAATGTATCTCCCAATTGTGTTGTGACCACTTTGATCGAAGGATATGGTGGTATACAAAACTGTCTAAATAAATAAGGGCCAGCATGATCCACCTGGTCTGCCAAGTAAGATGGTTAGAGTTGCACTTGTTTCTCTGTACATGCTACACTACCTCTATGCTTTTGTTTAAGGTTGCACCTGTCTCTCCATGGAGGTTATCCCCCTCTATTTATAAAGTTATTTAAGTTTCCTTTGATATCATCTTCTTGCCATATACAGAATCTTCTGGGACTGTCCCATGCCTTTTTGAATTCTGCCATTATTTTTGTCCCACCACCTCCATCAGAAGTACATTCCAGGCATCCACCACCCTTTCCGTGAAAAAGTATTTCCTGATGTTGCTTTTAAGTTTACCTCTTTGCAGCTTCATTTAATATCCTCTAGTTCTACAGTTTCCAATTCTGGTTGCCATATCTTAAAAAGAATATAGCATAATTAGAAAAGGTACAAGAAGAGCCACCAAAATGGTAAAGAGGATGGAAGGATACCCCTGTGAGGAAAGGCTTAAAAGGTTAGGGCTCTTCAACTTGTAAAAGAGACAGCTGAGAGGCGATGAACAGGTCTACAGAACAAATGAATGAATGGAGTAGAAGGAGTAAATGTAGATTGGTTGTTTATGCCATCAAAAAGTAGAAAGACTAGGGGACATGCAATCAAGCTACAATGTAACCATTTAAGACTAATAAAAGAAAATATTTTTTCACTCAATGCATAACCAAACTCTAGAATTAATTAGTGGAGGGTATAGTACACTAACTAACTGTTAGTGTAGCTGGGTTTAAAAAAGGTTTGGACAAGTTCCTGGAGGAAAGGTCTATAAATCATTATTAAAGAGGACCTAGGAAATCCAACGCTTACCCCGGGACAAATATTGCGGAACCTATGTACCTTTTTGGGAACTGTTGGAAACAGGATACTGGACTTGATGGACCTTGGTCTGACCCAGTATGGCATTTCTTGTGTTCTTATGTTCATTAATACCCTTTAAGTATTTAAATGTTTATATCATATTCCCCCTGTCCCTCCTCTCCTCTAGGCAAGGAAATACATATTTAGGTCTTCAGGTCTCTTTTCATAAGCCTTCTGGTACAGGCCCCATAGCATTTTGGTTGCCTTTCTCTGAACCGTTCCAAGTTTTTTTATATGCTCTGCCTGTCTCCAGAACTGAACACAGTACTCCTAGTGAGGCCTCACCAATGACCTGTTACAGGGACACTAATGCCTCCTTCTTCCTGTTGGTTATTCCTGTCTGAATGCAGTTTAGCATTTTTCTGGCTTTGGCCACCACCTTGCCACATTACTTCTCTTCCTTAAGATTCTCAAATACTGAGATCCCTTTCCTGGTCTGTATACACCAGCTTCTCACCCCCTATTGCATACTGCTCCTTTGGGTTTCTGCATCCCAAGTACATCACTCTGCATTTCTTTGCATTGGGGTCTATTCTAACAATGAATAGCGGGGATGGATGTCCAGTTGGGACGTCCATCTCCACTATTTGTCTGCCTTTCCCATCCCCACCAACCCTCCCCATATGAACTTGCATGGAGATTTTAGATGGGGATGGGAAAGGGGAGGTGCGGAGGAAGAGTTAGGGTGGGCAGTGGGCGATCTGCAGCCCTGGACAAACAGAGACGATTCTGATTTTGCCCCTGTACATCCAGGGCTGGCAGAATAGACAGGGGGGTGATGGCAGGCCCGGGGTGCATCAAAGAGTGGGGGGTGCAGGAGATTCCTCACAGCCCGACCCTGGCCTTGGGAGGCCAAATCAGGGGTCGGGCTGCGGGGAATGCAAAAAGTGGTCGGCGGCTGGGATCGCAGCTCCATTCAGGAGCCATGACTGAGTTAGCCAGGCAGAGGCCTGTACATGCAGGCTGACTGGAATTGGGTACGTGTTTACATATACAGGCCTAGATGTGATTCTGATCCTGCAGGGGTTAGATGTGCCCCGCGGGATCAGAATCTCATCTATCTCTGTGCATCCGGTTCCGACTGGATGCACAGAGGCTAGGACGTGCACAATGGAATAGGCCTCATTGAATCTCAATTGCCAAGCATTATACCATTCTTCTAATTTTCATAGATGTTTTCTCATGCTGTCTCCTCCCTTTGCAGTGCCCACTCTATTGCAAATTTTCGTGTCATCTACAAAAGGCAAACTTTTCCTTTTAAACCTTCAGCAATATCACTCAAAGACATTGAACAGTACTGGTCCCAGTACTGAATCCTAAGGCACTCCATTAATTGTATATTAGATTCTTGTTTTGCATACTTGTTGAGTGAGATACCTGATAGTAATTTTTTTATGGCTAGCATTTGTAGCGATGAAATCTTTGGCAGAAGGTAACTGTTCTAAAGATTTCGGTTATATAGGGCCTGATTTTTGAAGGCCTTTACACGGGTAACTTCCCTAGTTATCCATGTAAAGGTCTTATCCGGGATTTTTGAAGGGCAGCTACATGGGTAGTGTCCTTTGAAAATCCTGGATATGTCCCTAATGCGCACAGAGGCTATGCGGACAGCAACGGGGCATGTTGGGGGCATTCCGGGGTGGAGCGGAGGCAGCCCATGACGCTACCCATGTAGCACTGATTTTCGATGCTATACGGTTAGCGCTCTGCACCTTAAAGATAGGCGTGGGAAAACCTCGCCTACCTTTAAGGCGCTGGGGCTGTGTAGCATCAAAAATCAGTGTTACACGGATAGTTCCTGCAGCTGCCTGGCTGTGCGGCGATGCCAGGATTTTCAATGCCGGGGCCGCATATGACCCCAGCATGGAAAATCCCGGTTAGGCAGGAGGTGGGCGAGCTATGAGCCGACATGGTGCATAGCACTGTCCAACTGAAATTCGGTCCCATAGTATCAACTCCTATTCTGAAAGCTGGTAAAGTTAATTCAGATGATGGTGGAAGTTTTAGGCCAGTGGCTAGTTTGCTCTTTTTTTTTTTTTTGCCAGATTACTGGAATCTGTAGTTGTGTCACAATTAAAATGATATCTCGACTGTCATGATCCTTTTAGGGCTGCTGTTAAACATGCTGGGATCCAGGGTAGAAATTAAAGATGAGCTGCCCGCTACTACTACCACACATTAATACAACATAAAATTGACTCATATTCAGGAAAAAGACAAATGAGAACACATCTTTTTCTACAGCATGAAGCATTAAAAATGTGAAAAGAATCAGTTAGGAGAAAAGTGTGCCTTCCTAGCTTTTGCAGAGGCAAAATCTTCAATTATTTTATAGAAGCCCAACTTGTGACAAATTTCTTGCTCAACTGAGATCTCTTCCAGACCATTCAGATGATTTTGTAACATTGCTGAATGCAGATAGTTCTTCAGTAACTTTAAAAATTAGAAGCTTCTCTCTCTCTCTCCTGAGGCCACTGTTACAGGTACAATCAAAGGCAGCCGCAATGCAGTACTTACATTTGGGTACAGATCCAATAACTTTTCAGCATAGATGTAATTTAACATCTCCAGAGGTAAATTACATACTTCAGCTGGCAAGACATGTACAGCCGAGCATATCTCAAGATTCAATTCTTCTGTATCAATATTGCCCATTTCTTGAGCCAAATATAAGCAACCTTTTTTAAAATGTGTTTGCACCTATCTCCTTGGTGGAAAAATACATCCAAACAAACTATAGGAAGTCTTGAGGGTCAGGCACTGCAATAAAATATATAAGGGGATAGATATTCATTGCTCCGACTTCCAGACCAGTCCTCACATCCCTCAAGTCACATGATACTGCTAGAGATGTACTCACCAGTTGTGGAAGTTTGGTCTCAAAGCTCCCAGAGGCAGAATTCCCAGGGGCTGGCACTGCAATAAAATAGAAAGGAGGAGAGATATTTGGTGGTCCATCCTCTGACACAATCCTCATATCTCCCAACAAGTCAGAAAGTTATGCTAGAGATGCATGCACTCATTGACTGAGGGGATTGTGGTTGCGTTGCCCCCAGAGGCTTGCACCGCAAGACCCTACACATGACACAGCACTGCAAAGAAATATAAATAGAGAGATATGCATTACTCCTACCTCCAGCCCAATCCTCACATCCCCAAATTCACCAGCAGGTAATGCTAGAGATGTACTCACCAGCTTGCATTGCGGATGGAGCAGCAGGATACGCTGAGTCAATACAGCCAGATATGCCATCAATTTTGCTCCACTGACCTCATTGGAGCTCTCTAAACTACCGGACACTACTCTGAAGCACAGCAGTAGTCCGGAAAAGCAACGGACGTCCCCACAGCATGGAGGTAAGCTCCTCCCACGCTACAGGGCTTAACCTTAAAACCAGCTCCTCCCAAGGCTGCCCACACAAGCACACTCACTGCTGCCATCACAAGCACATATACACACACACCTCAGCACACCCGCACACCAAAGGACTGAACAAAGGGAACTGCCTGCTCCACTGACCTCATCGGAGCCCTCTGCACTACCGGACACTACTCTGAACCACAGCAGCAGCCTGGAGCAGTAACAGACATCCCCACAGCGTGGAGGTAAGCTCTTCCTATGCTACAGGGCTTAACCTTTAATCCAGTCCTCCCAAGGTGCACTCACGCCTGGCGGGCCCATGCTTGAGGGCCTCACCAGAGGGCCCTTGGCGTGGCCCTTAGGCATGGACTGCATCTCAAGCTACACAAACTTGCCTAACCTATTGCAACACCACTACTACTGAGAGGCATAACACCAGTGACAACACCCTAGGAAGAAACACCCCCACTGTAAACCCACTAACTACAATCCAGAGCTCAATCACCCAACTCCAAAGAAGATTATCATGCCGGAACAGCTACGACAAACACAAGTACTGCTTACCCAACACCGAACTTTTTAACCTACCCTGAGGCACCAGACATCAAAATGCACATTCATAATTACCTCTGTGTACGCCTACTACTCCTATGCTTGTTTGTATCCCAAACATGTTCCTCCCCTACTCCTGTTACCACCACCCTCCTAACCCTACTACCCATACTGTGCTCCCAACCTATCCGGCTTACAGCAAACCGAACAGCAAACCAAAAAATCCACAAGTGGATCCCATTGTTCATACAAATCAATACCAGTCTGCAGTCACCCACTCACTCTTCCTTTCCATCCCACACACCACCAGCAGCATTGAACTCCTCAACGCCAGATCCATAAGAAACAAAACAAATACAATCATAGACCACTTATAACTCCACCAAATAGATATTCTCTGCATCATGGAGACCTTGCTAACTAGCACTGACCAAGTCATCTTCAACCAACTAACCTCCTCCTCCTACGTTCAACTGCCCTAGAATGTACAAAAAGGGTGGAGGGGTTCTAATCCTCACCAGAACCCACCTCAGATTCAAAATGGTTACTACACAAAAGACCAAACACTGCAACACTATTGTAATACAGAAAAAGCACCTAGCCATCTGCCTCACCTACAGAGCCCCCAATGGCCCTGCTGACAAATTCTCCACCACCCTCAAAGCAGTATTTATTTATATTCTCTTATATACTGTGCTATTCTGCACCAGTGTGGTTTACATTGAACAAACTGAAATTACATTGAAGAGGGCATTATAACTTGGAGATAACTA
Organism: Ichthyophis bannanicus; assembly: GCA_033557465.1. Taxonomy (NCBI): domain Eukaryota; kingdom Metazoa; phylum Chordata; class Amphibia; order Gymnophiona; family Ichthyophiidae; genus Ichthyophis; species Ichthyophis bannanicus. The sequence continues at coordinate 1,609,257,904 of CM066031.1, forward strand.
TTTTACAGGGAACATGGGCTATGGAGGGTTAAGTGGCTTGCCCAAGACCACAGGGAGCACCTGTGGGACTAGAAACCCCAATCCTTCCGGCCCAAGGTTGCTGTCCTCTAGTGGGATTTGAACCCCTGACCTTCCAGCTTGAAGTACCTTGCCCCAACCACTAGGCCACTCCTCCACTCCATGTGGCACAAACTCCCCCCACAAACCACTGATGGTGCTGGGAGACTTCAGCATCAAATCCATACCTGACAAAGATGCAAACTCCTTCCTCAGGGCCATGGAGGCCTTATAATACACTAACTCCTTACCACATCTACTCACCAAATAGAATCCTGCAAAGTAATAACATAACCATGCCCCTAGTTACACCAATACCCTGATCTGACCACCACTCTATACAGTTCAACATGACCTACCCGGACACATCTATTCTGCAGAGCCCACAGTATCCAGTAAGGAGATTCAAATCATTTAACAGAGACCAATTTCCTCCAGGATGTCTTCCCAGCCTTAGAACGAGCATGAGACATGACTGACCTAGATGCCGCCATCAACCTCTGGAATACCACTATCTCCAGCCAGCATTCCAGCAGCAACCCTGATCAGGGGTGAAGCGCCCGGACAGGAGGGGAAGCCGAGTCTCCTGTCCGGAGGCTCCTGCCCAATCAGGGCAATGGGAGGCTCCTGCCCAATCGGGGCAGTGGGAGGTGGAGCAGAGCCGGCGTGAAAAGGCCGGCTCCAACAAGAGAAGAGCAGCCAGCATTCCAGCAGCTCCCCCGATCAGGGGTGAAGCGCCCGGACAGGAGAGGAAGCCAATCCTCCTGTCTGCAGGCTCCTGCCCAATCGGGGCAGTGGGAGGCTCCTGCCCAATCGGGGCAGTGGGAGGCTCCTTCCCAATCGGGGCAGTGGGAGGCGGAGCAGAGCCGGCTTGAAAAGGCCGGCTCCAACAAGAGAAGAGCAGCCAGCATTCCAGCAGCTCCCCCGATCAGGGGTGAAGCGCCCGGACAGGAGGGGAAGCCGATTCTCCTGTCCCGAGGCTCCTGTGCATTTTGATGTCTGGTGCCTCAGGGTAGGTTAAAAAGTTCGGTGTTGGGTAAGCAGTACTTGTGTTTGTCGTAGCTGTTCCGGCATGATAATCTTCTTTGGAGTTGGGTGATTGAGCTCTGGATTGTAGTTAGTGGGTTTACAGTGGGGGTGTTTCTTCCTAGGGTGTTGTCACTGGTGTTATGCCTCTCAGTAGTAGTGGTGTTGCAATAGGTTAGGCAGTGGGAGGCTCCTGCCCAATTGTGGCAGTGGGAGGCTCCTGCCCAATCGGGGCAGTGGGATGCGGAGCAGAGCCGGCTTGAAAAAGTCGGCTCCGCCCAGTGCGCCCACGCCTGAGGGCCTTGCCAGAGGGCCCTTTGGCGTGGCACAAAGGCGTATAGAGCAAAAGAGACAACCGCACCAAAAAACCCCACGAAAGCAGCAAAAACCCCAGCAAGCAGCCAGGAGAGAAGAGCAACAACCGTAAGTGCAAACCACAAGACTGAACAAAAACATGCACACAAATCTGATTTTCCCCCTCGGCCTCATATTCATACTACTCATCCCACCTCACGCACATTACCACCACCACACACACACCCCATGGCCCCCACCAACTACATGGACATACCTAGACCAACAGCACACCCTCAAGGACTCACACGGTTCACCCACAAAAAAGAGACAAGCTAAACACAAGCCCAACATCCACGCCAAAACAAGGGAACCTCACAAGACACACACCACCCACCCCAGACCAATAACAATTGAGCTCATAAATGCCAGGTCAATATGCAACAAGATCTATACCCTAGTTGACCACATAGACGACCAACAACCCGACGTACTCTGCATCACTGAAACATGGCTCAGCCCCACTGACAATGTTCTACTCAATCAATTTGTGCCCGACACATACACAGCATACAACTGCCAATGCACCCACAGGCGAGGAGGTGGGGCCCTCATAATAGCAAAGAGCAGCCTAAAATTCAAATCAAGAAGTAACACGGACACCCAACACTAACACCATATCGATTGAGAACAAATACATGGCCATATGTCTCACCTACACAGCACCCCATGCTCCACCTGAAGAAATAGCATGAACTCTAGAGGCAGTCTGCGCAGTGAACTCCAGCCACAAACCTACAATACTCCTAGGAGACTTCAACCTCAAGTCCACCAACAAAAAAGATGCAGAAGCTTTTCTCCAAGCAATGAGTTTGCTCCAATTCACGCAAATAATCAACACCCCGACACACAGACATGGCTCCTCACCAGACCTTATCTTTGCACCCAACTACCTAACATCAAGTGACCTAATATCAACACCCATCATAACTCCAGTACCATGGTCGGACCATCACGTAATTGAAGTAAGCATTACGCCCCATGAGGAGAAACTAAACAAATACCCAGACAACACACCCACACAAAGAAGATTTAAATGCTTTGACAAAGACCAGTTCCTGCTGGACACAATACAAAACCTAAACGATGATACTGAGGACCTAGAATCACTAATCACCAACTGGAACAACACCATATACAACGCTGCCAAAGCAACAGAATATAGACACAGGACACCTCGCTGCAACAAACTACAACACAAACCATGGTACTCTAAAACCATAAGAAACGAAAAGAGGAACCTCAGAAAGTTAGAGCAGAGATGGAGACAGAACAAGTCACCCGAGAACCAGGAACTATATCTAACAAAGCAAAAACAATACAACGAATGCATCAACCAAACAAAAAGGGAATACGCAACTCCAACAACAATCCCAGAGAACTATTTGAAATCATAAAAGCCCTCACCAAAGAACAGGAGACCGAAGACAAAGTGCAACTGGACCCACAAAAATTTGCGGACCACATCCAAGAAAAGTTCCCCTCAGCAGACCAAACAAGACCCAGCCAAACCTCAAAGGCTGTCACACCCTTGAACAACTGGGGAACGTTCAACACCCCATCCACGGAGCAACTCTCCCACATCATCTCAGCAATTAAGACAAGCACAGCCCCCACGGATCCCTGCCCAGTGCCCTGGATCAAGGCCACCAAATCAAACTTCATCCAAACCATCCACAAGATAGTACACTCCTCCCTAACCCAAGGGCGCATGCCAAATCAATTGAAGCTCGCGACAATAAGACCCATCCCGAAGAAATCCGCTCTTGACAAGACCAATCCAGCAGCATACAGACCCATCTTCAGCATGCCGCTCCTAGCAAAAATAATAGAAAAAACTGTACAGCACCAACTACAAGAACACATAGACAACCACGCTCCCCTGGACATCAATCAACACAGGTTCCGACCCAACCACGGGGTAGAAACACTCTTGATATACCTTTTCGACAGTGTCCTCCGCACCATAGACAACAACAAGAAAGGCATACTAATGATATTCATTGACATCTCATCTGCGTTTGACACAGTTAACCACAAGACTCTATTGGATAGACTTCAGAACATCGGGCTACATGGTGCCACCCTGAATTGGTTCCAGTCATACCTAACCGACAGACAAATACAGGTCAAGGTAGGACACAACACATCTCGACTCATAAGTGTCAAACAAGGAGTGCCACAGGGATCGGCCCTTTCAGCTCTACTATTCAACCTATACAGCCAGCCAATATGTGTCATCATGAAAGAGCACCACATACATTATACAATCTATGCAGATGACATCATGATCTACACACCCATCTCAGTCGACAACCCGGACTACTCCAACATAATAAACTGCCTCACACAAATGGCAGACTGGCTCCAGGAAAACAACCTATCAATCAACTACAGCAAGACGGAGGCAATGATCATCACACGAAACCTGGCCTTTATCCCCCCACCCGACATCAAGATAAAAGATGCAATCATACCCATAAAATCAGAAGTAAAGTACCTCGGAGTCACCCTGGACAAAGAACTGAACCTTCAAGCATACATTGGCAGAACAACTAAAGCGCATACCAAAGAATGCGACTCATCAGAAGACTCAAACCCCTCCTCGACCCAGAGCACTTTCGCACCGTCTGCCAGGCTCTAATAACCCCTCTACTAGACTTCTGCAATCCAATATACACCGGGCTTCCAAAGCAAACCCTCAGACCACTACAACTGACCCAAAACACAGCTGCCCGCATTATAGCCGGTACTACAAAACACGATCACATCACACCCATACTGAAAGAACTTCACTGGCTCCCAATCATCTCACGCATCAAATACAAGACTATCATAAACATATTCAAGATCAGACAACACTCTTCTGCCATAATCCTACACACACTCATACAACCCGACACAAGCGCAAGGCCAAGAAGAAGAGGCACCTCCAACCGGGTTAACACCCCAAATGACTTCATGAAGACCCGCAAAGACACCGCACAACGAGCAATCTCCCTGGCTGCCTCATCCATCTGGAACTCCCTCCCAGATGATTTGAGACTAACCACAGAAATAAAGGACTTCCGAAAACAACTGAAGACAACCCTTTTCCTCGAATACTATGGACATACCCCCTGAACCAACATCCGATTCAGATCATCTGCCCCCCCCACCACCCAGAGACTGTACATAAGACTGTATAATAGCTCATGATGTATTATAGCGCACTATGTATTTAATCCAACCCTAATCTCTTCCCCGCCAACACACACGCCACACTCTACACTGCATGAAAACACTTGCCCCCTTGATTGTTTGCTGTGTGAACCGCTTTGATTGAATGATAAGGTGGTATATAAATACCATTAAATAAATAAATCTCAGCATCAGCAAGAGCACCAGCAAAAGAACTCAGTAGATGCACCGGACGGAAAAGACAATAAGCTCCATGGTACTCAAACAGCATAAGGGAAGCAAAGAAAACCCTTAGGAAAATTGAACGGAGCTGGAGAAAGACCAAGACACAAGCCACCCACAACCTCTACCAAGAAAAGCAGAAAGAATACAACATTTTAATCAATCAACATAAACAGGAACACCACACCAACCTCATCCTCAAATCAACTAACAAACCAAGAGAACTCTTCAATATAGCCCGCAGTCTCACAAGGGAACCTGACCACACTGAAGACGCAAAAATCCACCCCCAAACCTTTGCTCAACACCTGACTACCAAACATACCCCCCCTCCCCAGATAGAGAACACACAAGCTACAGCCCCTGGCCCCACACCAGCACCGCCAAAACATACATGGGATAAATTCCACATACCCTCCAAAGAACAGCTCGCACACACTATATCTGCCCTTAACACCAGCACCGTACCTACTGACCCCTGTCCAGTCCCATGGATAAAATCCATAAAGGACATGCTCAGTGACTTCATACACAAGATCATACACTCTTCGCTAACCCAAGGTTATATACCCCTCCCCCTTAAGCTAGCCACCAAACACCCGGTCTCCAAGCTCCCAATACCTTCTCCAACTGACCTAGCAACTTATCACCCTCTATCCAGCCTCCCATTCCTTACCAAAATACTCAAAAAGATAGTATACCTCCACCTCCAGGACCATGTAGGCTCCCTAGCACCCGAAACCTTACTCATAATGCTCCTTGATAATCTCATCAGGGGAATCAACAACCTTAAAATTTTATTTAATTCTCTTATATACCATGCTATTCTGCATCAGTGTGGTTTACATTGAACAAACTGAAATTACATTGAACAGGGCATTATAACTTGGAGATAACTATTTTACAGGGAACATGGGCTATGGAGGGTTAAGTGGCTTGCCAAAGACCACAAGGAGCACCTGTGGGACTAGAAACCCCAGTCCTTCCAGCCCAAGGTTGCTATCCTCTAGTGGGATTTGAACTCCTGACCTTCTGGCCTGAAGTACCTTGCCCCAGCCACTAGGCCACTCCTCCACTCCTCATCTTCATTGACATAACTGCAGCATTTGATACTATCTCCCACCCTATCCTCCTCCGAAGACTTGAAGATATTGAACTATGCAACACCACTCTTGAATGGTTCACCTTATATCTCACCGGAAGACAGCAACAGGTCAAGGTTGGCACAACCACCTCCTCCCCCTTCCCTCTGACACAGGGAGTACCCCAAGGCTATTCATTGTCCGCCCCACTCTTCATTCTCTACATTCAACCCATCTGTGATATATTCAGGCTACATGGTATCCAATACACTCTATTCACAGACGGCATCATGATCAACACCCCAATCAACCTTGAGAGAAACCAGACTATACAACAATAACTGCCTGCCTCCAGGATATGTCACAATGGCTCTCCTTCAACAACCTCAAAATTAATTTCAAAAAGACAGAAGCCCTATTCATCTCATGCTACAGCTCCTCATCCCCAGCATATCACCCTCCCTAATATAACCATACCTATCAAGGAGGAAGTAAAATACCTGGGAGTCATCCTGGACCGAAACCTAAACTTTCAGTCCCATATAAACAAGACCGCCAGGAGTGCATATCACAAGATGTCTATTATAAGAAAACTTAAGCCTCTCCTCAGTCAAGACCACTTCAGAACAGTCTGCCAGGCAATAATTACACCCACATTGGATTATTTTAACACTCTATTCATCGACCTACCTAAATCGACAATCTAGCCCCTACAGATGGTACAAAACACTGCTGCCCGCATCATCACCAGATCCTCAAAACACCAGCACATCACCCCAGTCCTGAACCAGCTGCACTGCCTCCCAATTGCCTCCAGAATAAAATTCAAAACAGCTCTCAACATATACAAAATCCAACACAATCTAGCCCCAGGCACCCTTAAGAGCCTAATCAATACCAACACAAGCAAGACCCAAATGATGCAGTACAAGGGATACCATCCAGACTCCCAGCACCTACCTTAAAACCACACACTACACTTCAGGTAGAGTACTCTCACTAGCTGCACCCACTCCCTCCCTCAAGGCCTCCGAGCAACCACCGATGCCAAGCTCAAAATATATCTCTTCACCGAACACAATGGTGCCATCACCTAATGAATTCTCCCCTCTCTGTTGCTGCCTTAACAGTCAATCTAGCCCCTAACACAACTCGATGCCCAGTAAATTATGTAAATAAGTATACATGCCTCTCTGTAAATAGGTCACCCCCTGTAAATAGCCCCCTCTCCCCTTGCATGCCCCCTCCCGTTAAACTAGTGATAAACAATTAATTGTTGTAATTTTAGTTCTTATGTGAACCGCTTTGATTGAAGGAAAAGGCGATATACAAAACCTGTTAAATAAAATAATATAAATAATTACATTTTCTCTGGTTACATAGCAGTCAATACCACTTGGACAGTGCATGGAGAGTTCCCTGGTCTGCTGCTGTGACTGTCATATTTTAGATAATTTCTTTTTCACAGAGAAATGCCTGATATGCCACTGATGCTTTATCTGCTTAACCATGTGCACCTTTACCCTCAGTGAGCTTACATACTGCAGCTATTTTCACCCAGATTTTAGCCTTTTGCTCTGGGGTTGTCTTCTGCACACATGTGGTAGATCAGCAGGTCCTTTTCCTCCTCTGCAAAGTGCAATACATGGACGTGCTTTGCTTGGCTGCCTGTTCAGTCATGCTCCATCTCCATCCCCTAACACTATTATTATTAACACGAACACGAACAATGCAATATAAAAATGCTGTACAATAATATGGAAATGTACAAAAATACAACAAACTATACAATACAGAAATGCACAGAAGGCAACAGATAAACAATAGTGCACAAAAAACTTGCAAGTAGCACTAAGCTTGTGGAGTGGAGGAGTAGCCTAGTGGTTAGAACACTGGCTTGGTAACCAAGCAACCAGGGTTCAATTCCCATTAGCATTCCTTGTGGCCTTGGGCAAGTCACCTAACTCTCCACTGTCTCAGAAGAAAGTCCTGGCAATCTACTTCCAGTAACACTGCCAAGAAAACCCAGGAGCTTCTGGGTTGCCAGGAGTCAGGACTGACTTAAAGGCACACATTGCATTGCAGCACTAAGCACATAACATGATAAAGGAGAAATGGCTCCCTTGTCAGCAGGTATCTCTTAAATACCTCCTTGCATTCAAGCACTTTTACTACACTTCCTCCCTTTCTGACACTGTTGCTATGCATTTGCTTTACCACAGTTACAGCAGGTCACAGGTGATAACATGAAATCATACAGGCGTAAACATTTGCGTTCACATGGGGTCCATTCTGTACTTCACTTACAAAACATATAGGTGCCCTTCACAAACCACTGTTTCAGGAACAAAAATATTTATGTGCACAACCTTATCAACATTCCCATGCAGGCTACAGATATGTCCCTGCTAGCGCATAATCTTTCAGTGCATGCATCTGTCATTGCCACACCTTTAGCGCAGAAGCTTTATGCATATCTCATTTGCATATGTTTTGCTTATAGCATACCGGTGCCCATCCTTTGCGGTATTGCATAAACATAAACATACTCTTGCACTAGAAAACCATGTGCATGGCTTTTAGCACACGGCTCTAATGCCAGCTTTCTGTATCAGCCCCTTTGTCTTTTGCCCTTGATTTTTACTTGCATTGATATAGCTCTGTCCTGTGTAGTTATTATTATCTATTTTCAAGCTCTGGAGGTGAGCAAATAAAGTACCTCATATTGCCTCAGCAGTAATGTTTTCCACAGCAAGGGAGCCAGTAAAATGTTCATTAATTAATACACCCACAAGTAGTTCACAATAAACAATGTGAAGTCTCACTGACATTCGCTCAGTATGGCTGGTATCGGGAGTGCTATCTATAATCACACCAAAGTATTTTGCATGATTAACTCTTTCAGCAATGGCTTGAAGATGTACTTCCCCATTCTAGCAGTCAAATCATTTTGGATGTCTTTGCTGAGGTAATGATCAGCAATTTCTTTTTTCTTAATTCATCTTAGATGTTCATTGATTACACGGTCAAATTTTGCCAACAGTTCAGCCTAGCCAAGGAAATTTCCATTGCTAGAATCATACGATCTTTCAGAATCTGTTCTGTCAAATAACAAATGATGGAAATGATTCTCAGGAGAACAGCACTCGGTAATTTCTTTCCATTGCAATTAATTTCATATTGACACTATCAACAGTTCTATTGCCAAGAATTCCTGCTTTCAGATTCTGCAATATGCCTATGTCGCATATATGTGCTGGCGAGTGTTCATCCTCTTTGAGAGAAGATGGGATACATTGCCATGCATCGAAGCCATCTTCTGAAATAGCATGATCATGTCTTTCCAAAAAGAGTACAACACAAGCAAAATACTTTTATCTGTTGATACTGAATGCAAGAGCCAAGACTAGAGAACAGTGTCACCACTTTTCAAATTAATGCAATAATTCTCATTTGTAAGACACCAATTCTGTACTGGCCATTGAGCCCCTGTATGGTCGATCCGAATCGGGACGTACAGTGGTAGATCCGATTCTGATCCTGCAGGGGCTAGACATGCCTGCGGGATCAGAATCAGGTCTATGGCCAGCCACATACCCAGCTAACTCAGCCTGGTTCCGTATTGGAGCCACAGTGCCATGGCATCTTGTTGTCATTTCACCATGGCTCCATTACAGAGCTGCAATCGATGGCTGCCGACCAAAAATACTCTTTCCCCACAACCTGACCCCCAATCCTGCCTCCCATGGCCAGGGTTGGTTTACAGGGAACCCCCTTTGTCTCTCACCTGTCTGTCCCCACCATCCACCACTATCCCCCAACATCCAGGGGACTTATTCCACCTCAGATGTGGAATAAGTCTCCTGTCTACCCAGCTGACCCCTAACATAAAGGGCTGACCTCTGAATTGGCCCTGTATATCCGGGGTCTCGCACTGCCCACATCCTGCCCTTGTCCAACCTCCTGACTGCCCCTTCTGCCCCCGCCTATGGCTCCCCATAGAATACAGCTGTATGTATGGGGTGCCTTTGCACCAGGGCCACAGGGGGACAAATAGCAGGGATGTACATCTCAAAAGGACGTACATCCCTGCTATTCGTGGCACAGAATGGCTCCCAAAGTGTCTGGGAACAGCATCATTGCTTTTTAGAAATTTGATATCCAGTATTTGCTTAGGATCTCTTTGGACAAATTCACATCTCTGGTTGTCTGCTATGCCCATGGTCGTTGGCCAATGCTTCAGATCATTTCCCTCTGATTTGGCATCATTTACCCCCTTTTCAGTCAACTCTTGATGGGAGGATAGGGGATCGAGGAGGGAAGGAGTCACACATTTCTCCCTTTCTGCCTCTTAAGGTGTTAAAAAAGGTTATTAATTTGGGATAAGTTCTCAAACATTAGGCCTTCTGAATCACATGCCTTTTTAAGCACCATTGGGATAAGAGTGCTTCATCTCCATTCAAGCTCTTTACTCCTAAATAGTAGCAAAATTAGCTTATTATCAATTTAAATTTTAACCTACTTAAAATTTATTCTTTCTATTACTTTCTACATATTTTTCAGATACTCTGAGATCACGTGTCCCAAATGCAGAAGATAATATGGATAGAAACTATAGTTCCACTGAGTCAATTTTCCATCTTATTCTCCATTCTTTTTCCGAGGTCATTGTTTTGTTTTTCACATTTTTTAATCACTAGGATATTCACAGCAGATCCATTCCTTATTGCTCTGTCCCAGCAATAAGCAGTGGTTTTACCGAAGTCTATCTTCTAATAATTGTTCTAATAATTGTTCATAAGACTTTTCCTCCAGGAATTGTTTAAACACCTTTTAAGCCCAAGAAAACCCAGAGGCAACTGGATCGCCAGGAGTCAGCACTGACTTGACGGCACTAAAAAAAATCCCGTAATGCATGATGCCTTACCCACATCCTTATGAACAAATCCCAAGCTTGCTTGTGCATTGAGTGAAAGAATGCTCTCTCCATTGGAAATGCCACTTAACCTTCCATTGCCTCAAGTACAAAATTTAGATTTCAAGCCTTTCAGAGACAGGGAAATGCCTTGTGTACCTGAATGTAACTCACATTGACTTACCAATGAAAAGGAGCGAGCTAAATCACCACAAATAAATTTCATTTTATTTATATACATTTTTTTCTAATTGCAGTATACAGCAAAATGTGAGAGAGGGACCCCTCTAATTTAGAATGACAGTTATCAAGATAAATGAAAATGCTGACTAAAAATGAAAGTGCAGATATTGCTGCCGAAAAACCCAGTCATATTATTCTTATGCCATATAACTGTTATTAAACCTTAAGCCAACCAATAACGTGGGCTATAAACATCAAACCAGCAACAGCAAACTTATTTTTCTGGTGTTGCTTATTCAAATGACAAAGAACTTTAAGAGATCAAGATAATGTTATAAACCTTTTTAAATGGCAATTCCTGCACTGTTGAAAAGAACACACTACATTCTGCTGTAATGTCCACAATATCCAAGTCCATTCTCACCATAAAAACATAGAAATATGACGACAGAAAAAGACCACATGGCCTATCTAGTCTGTCCTTCCTTAACAACTATAACAGTCCCCTTTTTACCTTTAGAGATGCTCTGTGTTTGTCCCATGCTTTTTTGAATTCAGTTACTGTCCTCATCTCTACCACCTCCACTGGGAGACTATTCCACGGATCCACTACTCTTTCCGTAAAGAAATATTTCCACATATCACTCCTGAATCTATCTCCCTTCACCCTCATCCCATGTCCCCTCGTAGCAGAACTTGCTTTCAATTGAAAGAGGCTCTCTCCCTGAACATTTATGCCACGGAGGTATTTAAACATCTCAATCATATCACCTCTATCCCGCCTTTCCTCTAAGGTGTACATATTAAGATCCTTCAGTCTGTCCTCATATGCTCTATAATGAAGACCACTAATCATTTTAGTAGCCACCCTCTGCACCGACTCCATCCTGTTCACATCCTTTTGAAGGTGCGGTCTCCAGAATTGCACACTATACTCCAAATGAGGTCGCACCAAAGACTTATACAGAGGCATTATCACCTCCTTTTTTCTGCTAGCCATTCCTCTCCGTATGCACCTAAGCATCCTTCTAGCTTTTGCCGTTGCCTTTTCTACCTGTTTAGCTACTTTAAGATCATCAGACACAACCACGCCTAGGTCCCGCTCTTCTTTAGTGGACAAAAGTACTTCACCCCCTATACTATATTGCTCCCGTGGATTGCTGCAGCCCAAATGCATGACCTTACATTTTTTAACATTAAATCCCAGCTGCCAAATTCTAGACCATTCTTCAAGCTTAGCTAGATCCCTCCTCATGTTATCTACCCCTTCCTGGGTGTCTACTCTATTGCAGATTGTGGTATCATCCGCAAAGAGGCAAACCTTACCTGAAAGCCCTTCCGCTATATCACTAACAAAGATGTTAAAAAGAATCGGACCAAGGACAGATCCCTGGGGCACACCACTGATAACATCCTTCTCCTCAGAGTGAGCTCCATTTTCCTGTACTCTTTGTTGCCTCCCACCCAACCAATTTCTAACCCAAGCAGTAACTTTAGGGTCCATCCCTAGGGTGCTCAGTTTGTTTATAAGTCACCTGTGAGGAACAGTATCAAAGGCTTTACTGAAATCTAAATACACCACATCTAGGGCTCTCCCTCGGTCCAACTCCCTGGTCACCCAGTCAAAGAAATCAATCAGATTTGTCTGACAAGACCTGCCTCTGGTGAATCCATGCTGCCTTGGATCCTGTAATCCGCTGGACTCCAGAAACCTCACTATTTTCTCTTTCAGCAGCGTTTCCAATAATTTACTCACCACCGAAGTTAAACTAACCGGTCTGTAGTTTTCAACCACTTCCTTACTTCCGCTTTTGTGTAAAGGCACCACATGAGCCTCTCACCAGTTCTTTGGCACCACTCCCGACTCCAACGAGGCATTGAAAAGGTCAGTCAGTGGAGCTGCTAGAAAGTCCCCAAGTTCCCTCAGTATTCTCGGGTGTATCACATCCGTTCCCATCGCTTTGTCTACTTTAAGTTGAGATAGTTTCTCATGAACACAGTCTTTTGAAAATTGTTCAAGATGTCCTTTGCTTCTGTTCCTATTTGTGGGTGTTTTCTGAGGTCCTGCTCCTGGTTCTTCATCTGTGAACACAGAACAAAAATATTTGTTAAGCAATTCCGCTTTATCCTTATCAGCTTCTACATATTCCTCCCCTGCACCCTTGAGTCTGACAATACCACTCTTGTCCTTCCTCTTCTCACTAATATATCTGAAAAATGTCTTATCTCCCCATTTTATTGCGTTGGCTATTTCCTCCTCCTTTTGAATCTTTGCCTTCTTGACTACTTTGCTAGCTTCTCTAAGTTTTTCCAAATACGGATGGCTGTCTTCCTCTCTCTGTGATCTCTTGTATTTCATGAAGGCCTCCCTCTTTTTCTTCACTTTTTCAGCTACTTCTTTCGAAAACCATAGCAGTCTCCTTTTCCTTTTGCCTTTATTTACCATTTTAACAAAAAGGTTGGTTGCCCTTAAAATATCCCCTTTCAGTTTTTCCCACTGTTTTTCTACATCCCTCAGCTGTTCCCATCCAACTAACGACTCCCTGAGGTATTGGCCCATCTTCGCAAAGTTAGTCTTTCTAAAGTCTAAGATCCTCGCCTTTGAATGGATTCTAACAGCTCTAGTCCTAATACTGAACCACACCATCTGGTGATCACTGGATGCAAAATGATCTCCCACTACAACATCAGAAACACTTTCACCATTGGAAAGCACCAAGTCCAGTATGGCCCCTTCACGTGTGGGGTCTGTTACCAATTGCCTGAATGGTTCTCCCTGTAGAGAATCCAGGATCTCCTTACTTCTAGATGATACTGCAGCAGGAATGTGCCAATCAACATCTGGCATATTGAAATCCCCTATCAGTAGCACTTCCCCTTTCCTAGCAATGCTGTGCATGTCTTCAATTAACTCTCTGTCCACCTCTTCCTCTTGTGAGGGAGGTTTGTATATCACACCAATGTAAATAGATTTCTCTTTCCCTCTTTCTAGTTTAACCCACAATGCCTTCCCTCTCCCTTTTAAGCTCTGTAATTCCAAAGCTTTAATAGTAGTTTTTACATATAGTGCCACTCCTCCTCCCCTACTGCCTACCCTGTCCTTTCTGAATAAAGTATAGCCAGGAATAGTTACATCCCAATCATGGTTTTCTGTGAACCATGTTTCTGTAACTGCCACTAAATCTAAGTCAGCCACTCCCACCAAGGCTTCAACATCAGGGATCTTATTTCCCATGCTACGGGCATTTATACACACTGCTTTCCATATGTTACCCCTGTTACCCATTTCCATAAAGTTATTTAATGTATCACCTACCTGGGGGCTTTCACTTACCTGGGGGCTTTCTTCACCCATCCCCAATGAATCTAGTTTAAAGCCCTCTTCAGTAGATTAGCCAGTTAGCTCTGTAACCCTTGGAACAGCATTCCATGGTCTAGGAAACCAAAACGCTTTCGATGACACCATCCACGCAGCCATGCATTCATCTCCAGGATGCGAGCCTCTCTGCCTTTGCCTTTACCCTCAACAGGGAGGATTGAAGAGAACACCACCTGTGCACCTAACTGCTTCACCCTCTGTCCCAGAGCCATGAAGTCACTTATGATATGTTCCAAGGTATACCTGGCAGTATCATTTGTTCCAACATGGATTAGCAACATTGGGTAATAGTCAGTGGGCTTGATGAGTCTCGGCAGACTCTCCGTAATATCTTGGATTTTGGCACCAGGCAGACAGCATACCTCTCTGGACATCAAGTCTGGTCAGCAGATGGACGCCTCAGTACCCCTCAGAAGAGAGTCTCCAACCACCACTACCCTTCATTTCCTTGTGGTCACTGATTCTGCAATTTTGGGGTACTTGAGCTCTGGTTCTTCCCTTTCCAGGGATGTTTTCACCTCCTCCACTTCCAGGGCTGCATTATGGTTCTTCAATTCAAGGGCTGGAGAAGTTGGATTGGTGATTTTGCAGGCCCTGGTGGCTTGTGTCCAACCATCGACATTCTGTTGGCACCTATCTTCTCCTCTGCTGGAGAGCTTGGTTGCTGCAAGAAGCATCTCATCAATGTACTTCTCACTGTCTTGAATGCTCCTCAGCCTCGCCACCTCCTCTCTCCTCCCATTAGGGCTTCCAAGTCAGGAACCTTGTAGGCTAGGTTTTGAGCATTTGTGCTCATTGCCTTCCAGCAATTGTTGATTGACTTGCTTGTATTTTGCAAGGATTTTATTCTACACTTCTAGTCCCATTAGCCATTGATGTGTGTCTTAATATGGTGACCATTTCCAATATTATGTTTTTGCTGGGAGTGACATCCTGAAGTTGTTCTTTTCAATTTGTCACCCACTTTCCCCAGTTTAGATGCTTGTCCACATATTGACTGAATTTTTAACTTAGGATCCTATTCTATGCCACAGAGAGATGCAGTTTATCAACACAGTATAGCCTCTTGTTGTTCCATCTATTTCCCCACTTGCCTATATATCTAGATCCTTCTTGTTTACAGCAGGTGTATTCTACGCATTAAGAAGAGGGGAAGATAGTCCAAAAAACTGCCAGCATGGTTTAAAGGTGAGGTCAGAGAGGCTGTTGCTGCCAAAAAAGCAACTTTCAGGAAATGGAAAAAAGAGCCAAACGAAGAAAACTGGAAACAGCACAAGCACTGGCAAGTTAAATGCAAAGCATTGATAAGGCAGGCAAAGCGAGAATTTGAGAAGGAACTTGCTATGGAAGCAAAAACACGAAACAAAGACTTTTTCAAGTACATTCGTAGCAAAAGGCCTGTAAGAGAGTCAATTGGACCATTAGATGACAGAGGGGTAAAAGGGGCAGTAAAAGGAGACAAGGCTATAGCGGAAAGACTGAATGAATTCTTTGCTTCGGTCTTTACTGAGGAAGATGTAGGGATGTTACCCAAGACTGAAGTGGTATTTAAAGGTGATACTGCAGAGGAATTGAGAGAAATATCACTACACCGGGAAGATGTATTACAACTATTTGATAAACTGAATAGTAGCAAATCACCTGGACCGGATGGTATACATCCAAGAGTGTTGAAAGAACTGAAATATGAGATTTCAGACCTGCTATTAGTAATCTGTGAACTTTCATTATAATCATCTGTAATACCTGAAGACTGGAAGATCGCCAATGTAACACCAATTTTTAAAAAGGGTTCCAGGGGGTGATCCGGGAAATTACAGACCGGTGAGCCTGACATCAGTACCGGGGAAAATGGTAGAAACCATCATAAAGAACAAAATTACACAGCATGTAGATAGTCGTGGCCTAATGGGAGACAGCCAACATGGCTTTAGACAAGGAAGATCTTGTCTTACTTATCTGATATGTTTTTTTGAAGGTATGAATAAACGGTAGACAAAGGTGAGTCGGTTTTTTTTTTTTTAATGATAGTTTTTATTCAGTTTAAACATATAAAATAACAGCAGAAACGATCATGATATAAAAGGATACAAACAGATGATATTGATCAAAATAGCAAAAGAATATAATAACTTGAACAAGACAGTACAATAACTTTAACAAGAACTAGTATCAGTCCATGCCAGCCCGCCACCCTCCCTCTCTCCGTTCAATGTGGTTACAGCAGAGACCATTCCACAAGGCAGCCTCCATCAATCACTTTCATCAAACATAATTTTGTAATTTTGTAAAGCTGACCATTTCTTACTTAGTTTACCAGACCATGGGTTTTTGGCGATATAGAGCTCTTCGTAGGTCTTGTGTAGGATTAAGAGACTCCACCAATGCTCGAAACAAGCTTTGTCGAGATTCTTCCAGTGTATTAGAACTATTTTAAGCGCTATCCCGAGCATTAAGTCCAGCAGTTTACTATCCCATTTCATCATAGTAGGTTCCAGAGCTATGGATTTATATATTACTATCCGATAAGTAATAGGAGTTTGTAAGTTGAGGATTTGTGATATGCGTTCCCATACTCTGTTCCAATATATTTCCAGGGATTTACAATGGAACAACATATGTGCCAGTGTCCCAATTTCCATGTTACAGGACCAACATCGATTTCCCTCCTGTAGTGTCCATTTCATTTTCTTAGCCGGTGTAATATGCGCTCGATGTGCTATAAAGTACATAGATTGTGTAAGAGACGCTGCTCTTGTGGCACGTATTTGAGTTCCCCAAAAAGTGTCCCAATTTTCCGGAGTTATATCTTGACCGGTTTCAGTAGTCCACATCGACTGTATCTTAATACATGTCTTGTCACTTTTGGATCGGAGAATCGCAACACATCTCGAAACAGCTTTGGCATCTGTTTGCAATTCTTGAAGTTTCTGTCGCAGTGGCCATCCAGTATGTATCAAGACAGGGGACACTCCCGCTTTGCTCATGCAGTGTCAGAGCTGACACCATTGAAAATAGCATGTAGTAGGCAATCGGAATTCCGTTCTTAATCTGTCAAAGGTTTTAAATGCACTTCCATTGATCAGTTGTCCAATGGTTATAAGATCATGTTCCACCCATTTTTTCCAAAAGACAGGCTTCCCTCCGATGATAAGGCGCGGGTTCAGCCATAAGGGCATATCTGCGGCGAAGTCTTCCCCTCCATCGATACAGGATGCCAATAATCGACAGGCATGCTGTGTTTCTCGTATAATAGCATTATGTGGTACAGTCTGGTCTACTACTGTGCCAACCATTAGCCATGTAGGCAGGGGGGAATGTATGGCCCGCTCCACACTCAACCATCTGGGTCCTTTATCCGTGTCGTCAGAGTCGACCCATTGAGCACCCTGCTTTAAAAGAGAGGCGGTGTGCAGCCAGCCGAGATCTGGGAAATGGACACCTCCTTGTGCATTGGGCAACTTCAGTTTCCAGGCAGCTATTCTAGGTACTCGGTTGTTCCATAAAAAGGCTATCAGTTGACTATTTATTTTCTTATAGAAGGCTGACGGGAAGCATAAGGGAATCATACTTAATATATAGCTGAGTTTTGGTACCAACATCATTTTTATCGTTTCTAGCCTGCCCCACCAACTCAAATGAAGGGGGGTCCACCTGCAGACGTTATCATGTACAATTTCTTGACACATCTTAATGTTGATTGCGACAGTCTCTTCCAAGGTGGTGCCATAGGTCACGCCCAGGTATCTAAAGGATGACTTCTCATATTGAAAGGGGTATCCACGCGTCATGTCTTCGCTGACCTGTTCATTCAGAGGAATAATTGTTGTTTTATTCAGATTTACTTTGTATCCGGATATCGCTGAATATGCATCTATGAGTTGCAGTGTTTCAGGAAGGTCTGATGGTTGTAGAAAAATGAGCAGGTCATCTGCATATGCTGACAATTTACAGGGACCATCAGCTAACTCAATTCCTTTTATGTTTTCCTTCTGTCGGATCGCTATTAATAAGGGTTCCAGGGCTAAATTAAAAAGCATCGGTGACAGGGGGCAACCCTGTCTGGTCCCTCTTTGCAACTGAAAAGGGGCTGAGAGGTGTGAGTTGACCGCTATTCGAGCTGTGGGTTTGGTATATAACAATTCAACCCGTTTTAGGAACTTTTCTCCTATCCCAAACCACCGTAGGGATCGAAATAAAAAGGACCATTCCAGTCGATCGAAGGCTTTTTCGGCATCCAATGCTAGCCCTATCAGGGGCTCGGCCGTAGTCTTGGCAGATGCTAGCACATGTGCCAATAATCTTCCATTATCTGTAGTGGATCTGTTTTGTACAAATCCACATTGATCCTCATGTATCAAATCTTTTAAGATTCGTCCTAATCGGTTAGCAAGCACTTTAGCATAGATTTTATAATCAGAGTTTAGGAGAGAGATGGGTCTGTAGCTCTCTATCTTTTGTGTATCCCTGCCCGGTTTCGGGTGAATTACCACCACAGCCTCTGCCAGGGCTCCAATCTCTGGAGATTCGTCTTGTAGGCCACTGTAGTAGATCTGTAGCATGGGAGCCAATTGAATGCAATATTTATTGTAGAATTCCAGTGGGATACCATCTGGACCGGCGGCTTTGCCACGAGCCATCTGTTTGATCGCATCTTGTATTTCAGTTACAGAAATCTCTTGTTCCAGCGTTCGACTTTGTTGACTGGTTAATGTGGGTCCTACTATATTGGAGACAAAATCTTCAAAGGCTTTGTCACTACATTGAGTATCCGAGCGATATAGTTCCTCATAGAATTCTTTGCAGCGGTCTAGTATTTTGTCAGATCTCAGTAGAAGGCCCCCGGAATTGTCTTGCAACGCCGCTATAGCGGTCTTGCTGGTCTTTGGTTTGAGCTGCCGAGCTAAGAGGGATCCAGAGCGGTTGCTTTCGTAGTAGTATGTACTGCGTTGTAGCTGGATACTACTCAGTGCTTCTTTGTTGAGGAGAGCATTATATTGGTATCGCAATTTTTGGAGTCTAATCAATATCATTGAGTCAGCTCTTTTGGCTAGTAACCTTTCCCCAGCTTTTATTTGGAGTTCCAGCTCATCTTTTTCTTTTTTCCTGGCTTTACGCCGTCTAATGGTGTAGGTGGTAATATGAGCCCGTATTGTCGCTTTAAAACCTTCCCACCAGCTCCAGATGGAGGTATCAGTAGGTGTATTATATTTAAAATAGGTCTCAATTTCCCCAGTCAGTAGCTGTACAAAGGAGTCATCTGCTAGTAGGGATTTATCAAATGTCCATCTTGGCGGAGCATGTTGTATAACGTTGGTATCCAGCACTAGGGAGACAGCGGCGTGATCCGATACCGTTGTAGCATATATCTCTGCAGACAACACTTGAGGCATCAGCTCTGTGGACAGTAGGAAGAAATCGATCCTTGTTTGGGTGTTATGTGGGATGGAATAAAATGTGTAGTCTCTTTCTTGGGGATGAAGTAGGCGCCATGGGTCTACCAAGTGGAGCTCTGTCATGATTCCTTTAAGAATCGCCTGTGATTTGACTTTGTCTACAGCCCGATAGGGCGTGCGATCTAACAGTGGATCCAAGATGACATTGAAATCGCCCCCTAAGATGATATTGGTGTGAGCTGCGGCTGTAACTTCTTTAGCTATCAGTTTGAAAAAGTTAGGGTCATCGAGGTTGGGTGCGTAGATATTGAAGAATGTGTAAAGCTGTTGATTTATTTTCATCGTCACTCTGGCCCATCGACCTAGCGGATCAATCTGTGCGCCGGTAATGGCGGATTGCAGGAATTTGCGCACTAATATTATTACCCCCCCTTTGCGTTGAGTGGCAGAGGCCGAGGCCACCACCTGGAAATATTTAGAGGTTACTTTCTGCGATTCAATATCTGTTAAATGTGTCTCTTGTAAGAGGGCAATATCTGCTTTTTTTTGTTGGCAGTACGCTAAAATCTTCTTCCGCTTGACAGGGCCAGTAATACCTTTTACATTTAATGAAAGTATTAGGAGATCACTAGACATCAATGTTGGAATAAGCTATCTTATAGGAGAGCTGTCCTATGGATAGGCCTGCCGCGTATTTGCATTTTGCGTGTATGTGGAGGGTTTTGCACTGGACTGGACTGACACAAATAACTGCATAACTGGCAAACATTGTATCGCGAAGGTGAACACAATCCACTGAAACAGTAACCAACCCCGACCTCCCGTTGCCACCCCTACATTTCAAGCAGAAATATCTGGTTAATTATAACTATTTAGAACAACAGAAATACAGTCAATGAGGTGTTTAACAAGGCTTGAGACGTTCTAAAATTTGTGAGAACGCACGGCCGCACCCCCTGAGTATATGCTGAGTTCCCTACACTGTGTGAGAGATCAGAATATTGACCTCAGGTTTCCATACCGCATTTTTCTTGTAGGAAAGTTTTCAGTTTTTCAGCTTCAACAAAATTCCTCGTTTCATTATGCAGCGTGACCCGCATGGTTCCTGGGTAGTATAGCCCGTATCTTGCCTGTGCCCTTTGTAGCATGGGTCTACAGGCCAGCAACGCTTTTCTCCGATCTACCGTTTGCTTGCTCAAATCTGGATAGAGTGCCACTTTGTGTCCCTGGATTTGCAGTGGTCCGGCTTTCCGTGCAGCTTGAAAGATCTGCAGGACCTGTGGGTATCTCAGTACCTTCATTATGAGCGGGCGTGGGTATCGTGTGTTTTCAGCTTTGTGTGTTGGGATTCGATGGGCCCGTTCTAGTTCAAAAGGCCTTGCAAAGACAAGCTGCAGCATCTCCGGTATGGTTTTCTCCAGAAATCCAATCGGATCGGTGCCTTCAGCGCCCTCAGGGACTCCAACAAGGCGGATATTATTTCTACGGGCATGGTTGTTTTGATCTTCAATCTGACTTTCTATGTGCCGGACTCGTTTGACCAAAGGGCCCAGCTGTTCTAATGCAACACCATGCTTCTGGGTTTGTAATTCAACTACACTAAGTCGAGTGGTGATGGTGAGGAGTTTCTCTTTTACCTCCAGTAAGTCTTCTTGAATCATGTGCAGTGAACTAGAATTGGCTGCGATCATTTCTTTAACGCTTTTCAATTCCTGTAGCACTTCACGTAGGCCACCGGCAGTCACTCCCTCCTTCTCTCCCGCGGCCATTTTCTGCGGGGAACCCACTTCGGGTTTGGATCGTTTCGCTGCTGAGCCGGATCCCTGCGGAAATTCCAGCCGGGCAGGCTTCAGGGATGCCATCCAGCTATATTTCGGTGGTATTGATGTAGGTAGGGGGTACAAACTTCAATTTAATACCGGGATATGTTCAGGATTCTTGGGCAGCAACGGGAGCAAAAATTCAGGCGTCCATTCTGTTCAGTGGCTAGCTCCGCCCCCTGACAAAGGTGAGTCGGTTGATATAGTGTATCTGGACTTTCAGAAAGCCTTTGACAAGGTCCCTCATCAGAGACTTTTGGCAAAACTAAAAAGTCATGGGATAGAAGGCAGTGTGCTATTGTGGATCGGGAACTGGTTAAAAGATAGAAAGCAGAGGGTAGGGCTAAATGGCCAATTTTCCCAATGGAAAGAGGTGAATAGTGGAGTACCCCAGGGATCTGTACTTTTTGACATATTCATAAATGACCTGGAAAAGGGAATAATGAGTGAGGTTATCAAATTTGCAGACGACACGAAACTGTTTAAAGTTGTTAAAACCCAAGAGGACTGTGGAAAACTGCAGGAGGATCTGGATAAACTGGAAGACTGGGCATCCAAATGGCAGATGAAATTTAATGTGGACAAGTGCAAAGTTATGCACCTAGGAAAGAACAACCCACACTATGGTTACACGATGCAAGGTTCCACATTGGGAACCAACACCCAGAAAAAGATTTAGGAGTCATTGTGGATAACATGTTAAAACCCTCCGCCCAGTGTGCAGCGGCGGCCAAGAAAGCAAATAGAATGCTAGGTATCATAAGGAAAGGAATGGAAAATAAAACAAAGGATATTATAATTCCTCTGTATCGTTCCATGGTGCGACCGCACCTTGAATATTGTGTGCAGTTCTTTTCGCCGTATCTTAAAAATGATATAGCATTATTAGAAAAGGTACAGAGAAGAGCCACCAAAATGGTAAAGGGGATGGAAGGCTACTCCTATGAAGAAAGGCTAAAAAGGTTAGGGCTCTTTAACCTGGAAAAGAGACGGCTGAGGGGAGATATGATAGAAGTCTATAAATTAATGAACGGAGTGGAACGGGTAAATGTAGATCAATTGTTTACGCTATCAGAATATAGAAAGACTAGGGGACATGCAATGAAGCTACAGGGTAAACTATTTAAGACTAATAAAAGAAAATATTTTTTCACTCAACGTGTAATCAAACTGTTAGTGTAGCTGGGTTTAAAAAAGGTTTGGACAAGTTCCTGGAGGAAAGGTCCATAAACCATTATTAAGAAGTGACCGAAGATATCAATGCTTGACCCAGTACAAGCATTGTGGAACTTGTGTTTCTTGGGGAAACTGCTAGGTACATATGACCTAGATTGGCCACTGTTGGAAACAGAATACTGGGCTTGATGGACCTTGGTCTGACCCAGTATGGCATATCTTATGTTCTTATGTACTATGTAAAATTGTATATATGTATATACACCTATCCCGCAACCAAAATGTAAATATTACTGATTCCTATCATTTATAACCAATTTTGTTGTGTAAAGTAAACCACTGCTGATGGCTGGAAGTAGCGGTATAAAAATGAAAACAAATAAATAAATAAATAAATATATAGTCTTTATATCATAGATAGACATCTGTCCTTCAGTTAGGTGGAACACCCACCTTTTCTCCTTGTGCAAAAACTGCCTTATAAGAGTCTTAATCCACATTCTATGCAATAGCTGTGGTGCCTTCATTCTAAGAAGAATTATTTGTAGCCTTAGAGCTTGCCCCATATTTCTCATGCTATCTGCTATGCATAAAGAATTGATTCTATTAAGGGAAGAATTATTGTAGCTGCAATGAAACACACCTCACCTGGGATACAAATTGAAAGCAATCCATCACCACTCTCACAAAGAATTACACATCCCAGGAACAAATAAATCACAGTGGGCTCTGGTAGATGTGACCTATAACATAGAGATACTTTCTCTATCAAGGGATATCCCTGTATAATGCCTTGGAGAATGACAGTGCCCACTTAGTGGAAATTAAAGCAGCATTAAATGAGAAGGCTAACACTCAATCTACTGATATTGCACCAAACATGAACAAAACAAAATCGCAAAACTGGAAACCGTTACTACTTGGAAAGTCCATCATCAGAGGGATTAACTTGGGAACACAGTCCAAAGGACAGAAGATGGTCAAATGCCTCCCAGGCTCTTCAGCAAATTTGATAACCTCACTCGTTATTCCACTTTCCAGGTCATTTATGAATATGTCAAAAAGCAACGGACCCAGCACAGATCCCTGGGGTACACCACTATTCACCTTTCTCCACTGGGAAAATTGGCCATTTAGCCCTACCCTCTGCTTTCTATCTTTAAACCAGTTCCTGATCCACAATAGTACACTGCCTCCTATCCCATGACTCTTTAGTTTTGCCAAAAGTCTCTGATGAGGGACCTTGTCAAAGGCTTTCTGAAAGTCCAGATACACAATATCAACCGACTCACCTTTGTCCACCTGTTTATTCACTCCTTCAAAAAAACATAACAGATTAATAAGACAAGATCTTCCTTGTCTAAAGCCATGTTGGCTGTCTCCCATTAGGTCGTGACTATCTACATGCTGAGTAATTTTATTCTTTATGATGGTTTCTACCATTTTTCCCGGTACTGACGTCTGTAGTTTCCCGGATCACCCCTGGAACCCTTTATAAAAATTGGTGTTACATTGGCGATCCTCCAATCTTCAGGTATTAGAGATGATTTTAATGATAGTTCACAGATTACTAATAGCAGGTCTGCAATCTCATATTTCAGTTCTTTCAACACCCTTGGATGTATACCATCCGGCCCAGGTGATTTGCTACTCTTCAGTTTATCTAATAGTTGTAAGACATCTTCCCGATGTATCGATATTTCCTTCAATTCTTCCGCACCTTTAAATACCACTTCAGTCATGGGTAACATCCCTACATCTTCCTCAGTAAAGACCGAAGCAAAGAATTCATTCAGTCTCTCCGCTATCGCCTTGTCGCCTCTTAGTGCTCCTTTAACCCCTTTATCATCTAATGGACCAACTGACTCTCTCACAGGTTTTTTGCTACGAATGTACTTGAAAAGGTCTTTATTTCGTGTTTTTGCTTCCTCAGCAAGCTTCTTCTCAAATTCTCTCTTTGCCTGCCTTATCAATGCCTTGCATTTGACTTGCCAGTGCTTGTGCTGTTTCCAGGTTTCGTCATTTGGCTCTTTTTTCCATTTCCTGAAAGATGCTTTTTTGGCAACAACAGCCTCTCTGACCTCACCTTTAAACCATGCTAGCAGTTTTTTTGACTTCCTTCCACTTTTCTTAAAGCGTGGAATACAGCTGGTCTGGGCTTCCAAGATAGTATTTTTCAACAACATCCAAGCTTGATGTACGTCTTTAACCTTTGCAACTGCTCCTTTTAGTTTTTTCTTCGCTGTTTTCCTCATTTTATCATAGTCTCCCTTTCGAAAGTTAAAGGGTAGTACTGTGGATTTCCTTACTATCCCTCCTCCACTAATTAAATCAAAGGCAATCATGCTATGATCACTATTGCCAAGTGGCCCCAACACCCTTATCTCTTGCACTAGATCTGGTGTTCCACTAAGGACTAGGTCTAATATGGCTTCCCCTCTGGTCGGTTCATGAACCAGCTGCTCCAAGAAGCAGTCATTTATTTCATCTAGGAACTTTATCTCCCTAGCATGTCCTGCTGTGACACTGACCCAGTCGATGCCGGGGTAATTGAAATCACCCATTATTATTACTGCACTGTAACTTTTGCTAGCTTCCTTGATTTCTTTGAGCATTTCATCATCCATTTGTTCATTCTGGCCAGGCGGACGATAGTACACCCCCACTGCCATCGCCTTCCCCTTTTTACATGGAATTTCAATCAAGTATGAAACATGTACTCTAGCGCTTTATAGTTGGAAGTAAATTATATATTTATTAATTTTCAAACATAATCAAAACACTACAAAAACTGGCACACATTATATAAGAAGAAAAAGAAGAAAAAGCAAACAGAAAAAAAAAAAAAGGAAGATAACAGAAAAGGAACATAATAATACTCTAAACTTCCCCTCCCCCCACCCCCCTCAGAGCTCATTTATTTAAGCAGGCAAAAAAAAAAGGGATACCATAGTATAACTCCATTAAAGGTACATTACATCACAATGCTTGCCTGGTTACATAATCATCAAATGATTTCCACTTCGATACACTTGTCGCAACCGACCCACAGCAGTGCACCTTGTGATAGGTTTTTTCAAGATTAGCACTAAGGCGTAACCTGTTCCACCAGGTATGCCAGTTTAAAATGAAAGTGGACTTCCAGTTCTCCAAAATAAGTTTTAAGGCTATCGCCATCATATAATTAAATAGGAAATAATTAGCTTTGTGCAACTGCGGGATGTCGGCTGCAGATCACAAACAAACAATATGCCATGTCAAAGGGATAGAAAAGTCCAGAATCTCCTGAATTTTATTCCAAACAGGCAACCAAAAACCTTGAACCCCCGGGCATTCCAAGAACATATGACAGAGAGTTCCAGCTTGCTCCCCACACGTCCAGCACCGGCCAGCTGACTGTTTATCCCATTTAGATAATTTAACCGGGGTTATATGCGCCCGGTGCAGGAAAAAGAAAAGAGATTGTGTAAGCGCTGCAGATCTAGAAACTCTGGTAACTGCTTTCCAGAGCTGCTTCCATTCTGCAGCGGGGATCTCACCTACCTCTCCTTCCCAGACCTTAACCAGGCCCACAAGTGGACGTGCGGAATAACCACAGAAAAAGGAGTAAAGTTTCGAGATTGCCTTTGGCTGCGCAGCTATACTACCAAGTATATCAGTAAGGTATCCAGAATCTGGCAGGCTGGCAAGGTCAACAACAACCGATTGTATACAGTGCTTCAGTTGGAGCCATTGGAAAAAACACACTTTTGGTAAAGAGAATTCTTTACGCAAACTAGCATAATCCCTCCAGCAGCCCCCCTCAAGCAACTGCCCAAGAACCCAAATTCCATTTTCCTGACACTTTCTCCAATCTATAAGGTGATTTCGTATTTTAAATAAGGGATTCCGCCATAACGGCGTAGCTTTGGACGGGACGTTTTCCTTCCTTACCTATGCAGCCACTGCGAAATACGCTTCTTGTGTAGTTCTAATAACCTGAAGGGCCCCAAGTGGATCGGCTACCTTTGATCCCAGAAGTACCTGGATTGGACAAGGAGAGGCCAGTCTCACTTCAACCTCCAACCATATTGGCCTATTCTGAAGCTCTTCATAGGCCAACCATAAAGCACCTTGTCGTAGGATAGAAGCTAAATGGTAATGATACAAATCAGGAAACAGTACCCCACCTTCTTCCTTAGGTAATTTTAACTTATGGACTGCAATTCTGGATCGTTTCCCTGCCCATAAGAAGTTTAACACTAATCTTTCTAAATTATTATAAACAGCGTGGGGCAAAGTAAAGGGTAACATTCCCAGGATATAATTTACTTTGGGGGTAATGGTCATTTTTATTGTCTCCAGCCTGCCCCACCACGTGAGATGGAGGGGCGACCAAGACAAAATCAATTGCCTTACAGTTTCGGTTAATATCTTACTGTTAACCTGTAATGTTTCTTCAATAGAAGCACAATATCGGACCCCAAGATATTTGATAGGCTCTGCATCCCACTGAAAAGGAAATGCTGCCATCGAAGCCGCCAAACACAAATTATTTAAAGGGAAGGCTGTCGATTTTCCCCAATTTATTTTATAGCCCGAGAGGGACGCATATTTCTCTATCAAATTTAAGATAGCAGCTACCGACGAAGGTTGGGTAAAAAGGAGCAAATCGTCAGCATAAGCTGAGAGTTTGACCTGAAGCTCCCCAACCTCAATCCCTTTAATGACCGAAGATTGCCTGATAGCCAAATTCAGGGGCTCCAAAGCCAAGTTAAAAAGGAGAGGAGAGAGAGGACATCCTTGACGAGTGCCACGGGATAGTGCAAAGGACGGGGACAGCAACCCATTTGCAAAAATACGAGCAATTGGCTTAGAATAGAGAACTTGTAACTTATGTATAAAAAGGGGACCAAAACCAAACCATTCCAACACCTTAAACAAAAAAGGCCATTCAAGCCTATCAAATGCCTTTTTGGCATCTAAAGCTAAGCCCACTATTGGGAAATCTAGAGTATTGGCCTTAAGGATCATGTTACAAAATAGTCGGGCGTTATCTGCGGTTGAACGACCGGGAATGAATCCGCACTGATCTGCATGTATCAAACCTGGCAAAACTTGTGTAATACGCCGTGCAAGCACTGTGGCATAAATCTTATAGTCTGCATTCAACAACGATATAGGACGGTAATTACTTACCAACGTAGGGTCCCGACCAGGTTTTTCAAGAACCACTATCGTGGCATCTGAGAGGTGACCAGGGTCAACCTGTGGTCCCTGTAACAACTGAAAGTACTGCAATAGATGAGGAGAGAGGTCTTGGAGAAAGGTTTTATAAAATTCATTGGGTAAACCGTCAGGGCCTGCTGCTTTTGCTGAGGCCAAAGAACGCACAGCCTGCTTAATCTCATCTTCCCCAAAGGGTTCTTCTAACTCCTTAATTTGATCTGCAGTAAGGAGCGGGTGCTCTAACTGACTCAAAAACTCTTCAATTTGCCAACCTGAAACCTCTATCTCCGATTCATATAACTTGGCCTAAAATTTTGAAAAAGCCGCCAAGATTTGTTCATTCTTATTAAGGTGAGCCCGATCATCGCCAACTAAATGGGTTATTTGCATTCTATTGCGTTTCCCTTTTAACGTAGAGGCCAATAATTTGCTCACCCTATTTTGTTCAATATAATAACGAGAATGTTGCAAACCCATGACCTGCTCAACTTCTGCACTTAAGATAGAGTTATACTGCCCCCGCAACCTTTGCAGACTCAGCAATATGCCTTTCTCCACAGTTTTACACCAAAGCCTTTCCCCTGCTTTAATTTGTTCTTCCAACAGCTTAAGTTGCATAGCCTTTACTTTAGCATCTTTTATAGAATAACTCGTAATCACGGCCCGCAAAGTCGCTTTACATGCCTCCCACCATGCCCAACCCGTAGTTTCTGATGACCCATTATTCTGAAAATACTCAGCCAAAGCATCTTTAACAATAGTCTGAAATTCGGCCTCTGCCAAAAAGGATCTTTTAAAAGACCATACGTCAGAGCGAACTTCTTTTTCCAAAGCTCGAAGCCCCAGAGTGATAGCAGCATGATCTGAAATATGACGAGCCAAAATATCCGTGTATGACGTTGCAGACACTAAAACTTTAGAAATTAAAAAATAATCAATACGAGACTGAGAACTATGTGAAGGCGAGAAAAAAGTGAAATCCTTTTCAGTGGGATGCATAAGTCTCCAGACATCAACCAGCCCCAATGAGGCCATTCCTGCCCTAAGTACCACACTAGCGCGAGTGTGTGCTTCCTTTTTACAGGGACAACGATCCAAAATAGGGTCCAGTGTCATATTAAAATCTCCACCTATTACTATGGGCCATTGTGTGACCTCTTGTACCTTAGCTATCAAGGATTGGAAGAAGACAGGGTCATCTACGTTCGGAGCATATACATTGAAAATCACCAAACGCGACCCCTTAACAAGCAATCTTGTCATGGCCCATCTTCCGTCTGTATCATTACAATTGGCCTCTAGCAATGCTCCTAGAGTCCGACGGACTAATATAGCCACCCCTTTTTTCTTATGGACTGCGGGAGCATGACTGAGCAACTCATAAGGCCCCCCACCCAGTTTCCTTGATTCTATAGTGTTCAAATGTGTTTCCTGTAAGAGTAAAATGTCTACACGCTGTTTTAAAGCATAACTTAAAATCTTCTTCCTTCTGATGGGATTTTGAATCCCTTTGACGTTAAAGGACATCAACTTTAATCCCTTACAAGCAGTCATCATTTCTAGTGTTGCTAAGATTCTCGAAGCCTGCCAAATCCATGATCACCCAGCCAACCAAGCCCAAAAAAGGAGCCCAAACAAGGCCCAAGGAACTAACCCAACAGTAAAGAGCTCTCCCTCCCCCCAATGGGAATTCCCACCCGCCCCCAGGTAAGTCAGTGCGGCACTCATGGCCCCCACCGGGCCCGAGCGAAACATGAGTAAACTGCAAGCAACAAATGACACAACAACACATCTAACATGATACTCTATACCCACTCCACCCAAAAAACAATTCAACCCCAACAAGGTACTCCCAGCTCTCATACAATGGTTGATACTAGAAATCAGCCCATGAATTGACAGGCCGATTAAGCCACATAGCCAACTGGGCTGAAGAACCCAACCATACAAACAAAGTTAAACCATTGACACATGAAGCCCCTAGCTGGACATTTGTAGACACTCTTGCTCCTCTATATACTTTTCCAACAACTCAGGCTCATCAAATGTCCTTGTAGAGTTGTGTAATGTGACCTTCATGGATGCTGGATAAAACAGGCCATATCGAGCCTGAAGGTTTCGCAATCTCGGGCTCAGCAACAAGAATTGCTTCCTCTTTTCTGCAGTACTCTTGCTGTAATCCGGATAGAAAAAGAGCTTGTGCCCTTCCAGCTGCAACAATGATAAAGCCCTGGCCGCTGCCATGATATGCACCACTTATTGATGGCGTAGTGAGCACAAAATCATGGGCCTAGGTCTACCTTCCCGCATGCCCCGCAGTGCCGGTATTCTATGTGCTCTTTCAATCTCAAACGGCTTGCGAAAATCCAGTTTAATGAGACGAGGTATTAAATCCTCCAAGTATAACACTGGGTCCTTCCCTTCAATCCCTACAGGTAGACCTATGATACGGATATTATTTCTCCGTGACCTGTTGTTCATGTCCTCGACAAGCTGTTACAATTTTACTATACGTTTCGCGGTCTGTTTCACTTCCTTAACAGCGTCCTCCTGCTTATTCACCCGTCCTTCCAATTTATCCATTCGAGCATTTAAAGTGTCCAATGCACTTCGCACCTCTTTTAAGTCCGCCTGAACCGCCGCCAGCGCTTCAGCGTTATTCTCAACAAGGGCATGTACTGATCTCATTTCACTAAGCAATTCTTGAAAGCCTTCCGAATGCTCCTTTTGCGCCGCCATCTTGAGAGGAGACGGGGGATCTGACTTCGCTCTCTTTGATCCGGAGCTCGTCCCTGCCACAAAATCCAAACGAGTTTGCTTTGAACAAGACATGGTACCTTTTCCCAATGACCAAGAGATGGGGTTAGCAGAATATAAATCCAAAAAGGAGTGTCAAATTAGCTCGGGTCCGCGGGAGAAGCGATTCACGCGGCCATCTTAGTCCGCGGCTGGCTCCGCCTCCTATAGTTGGAAGTAAAATACATCTATAGTTGGAACAATGGGGGTTTTAGCTTCCTGTTCATTGCTTATGTTAGGTTATAATGCTCCTGGAAGAGGTGGGTCTTTAGTTTTTTTCTAAAGTCCTTAAGGTCGCTGTTTGGCAATATAGGCAATGGATCTCTGGAGTGGGTGCGTGAGGAGTAGGGCGGGTGGGAATTTAAGCGTCCCAGGTGAATAGACCTTATGGGCCCGAAACTCGAAAGGCATTTACATGGTTTATAGCCAACTTTCATACTTTGGACACATCATGCGAAGAGAGAAATCATTAGAGAAAGACATCATGCTTGGCAAGATAGAAGGTCAACGCAAAAGAGGAAAGCCAGCAATGAGATGGATCAATACAATAACAGCAGCTACGGGTGCCAGTCTGTCAACAATGAGGCGCCTGACTGAAGACTGAACACAATTTAGGGCAACTATCCAGAGGGTCACCATGAGTCGACACCGACTCGATGGCACTTAACAACAACAACAAACCGTGTAAGTGCCTTAAATCGGGATATTCAATGGCACTTACATGGTTAGTGCTGTTGAATATCCCCTTCTAACCCCACTACATGCCCTGATGCTATGCAGTTAGTATCGGGGCGTGTTGGTGGCATTCTGGTGCAGAGGTGAAGACTGTTGCTAACCGGGTAGCGATGATATTGCACTACTAACCGGTTATTGATCGGTGGGTAAATCTAGGCATTGCAAAAACTGCCTAGTTTTACCTGCAGAAGCTAACCGGGTAGTGGTGCAATATCGCCGCTACCCAGTTAACTTCATCGGCTCCAGGGCATGTGCAGTGACCCCAGATATTCAATGCTGTTGCCACAGCATTGATTGTCCGGGACTAAGTCAGTGGGCAGGACTATTCACCGTAGCAGCAATACCCTGCCCAATTCAGTATTGGGCCCTATATTTATTTATTTATTTTATTTATTTATACAGGCAAGCTAAATTTTCCTAACTTATAAGCAGAATTTAGGTCTGCCACTAGAATGTAGATCAAGGCGGCTGTGAATGCAAGAAAAAAAAAATTCTTTTGCAAAAGGAACAAAGAGGAAAAGCAAAATCTTTTTTTTTTTTTATGCAGCTACCCTAACATACCACAGTGGCTAAGGAGTATTATAAGAGAATAAAACAGGTAATAAGTAGGCAAGACCAAAAAGTAAAAAGTTAGAAAGCTTAGCTCTGCAGGTTCTCTTGACGTTGTGCTGGAAATTAATGGATCAAACTGCTTTCTGCCTGCTCAGGCAGCAGTTGCTGAATAAATTAACCACAACCTAAAAGAGAGACAGGCTTGAGCAGAACAAAAAAACCTTTTGTCTACTTATATGTATCAGTTAGTCAACTATGGAAAGGACCCTGGAATTTAAACTTTTACTGAAAATTTAAGTAGGAAACCTGATCTGTGCAAATCTAGAAGCAAATGCTTACTTCAGTTCCAAATAGGTAAGCTCTGAGGAAGGCTTTGCCGAAATGCATAGGGGTTCCTCATCAATAAAGCTTTTTTACACCAGTTGCTTTTACACCTCACTCTTTTGTATGCTTCTTCTGTTCCCCTCCAACCCTCGCTGATTTCCGCTGCATGGCTCTCCCCTCCTCTGGCGAGTCTGTTCTTGCCTCTGAATGCCACACTCTTGTTCACTGCCACCTGCAGTCTTCCCCCCCTTATGTCTGTTATCCCTGTACTCTGGGGGATCCGTCCTGCCTTTCCCCCCCAGCGGCACCGTTGTCATAGTTCCTCTTATCGTTCCCTCGCAAATCTCCTCCCCTGTCAGTCTCGACCATCTCCTGCCCGTTCTCACCTTTCCTCCCCTCCCCCTCCTTTCTGTCCTGCTTCTTTCCGTTTTGGTCTCCTTAATTGCCGCTCCCTTCACTCCAAAACACTGCTTATTTCAGATCTTATCTCCCACAAATCTCTCGATGTCCTTCTGTTAACCGAGACCTGGCTGAAAGACGGCGAAGATTACCTCTTAGCTCGTTGCTTGCCTCCTGATTTCAGTGGTGTTTCTGTTCCCCGCATTGGCCGCACGGGCGGTGGTGTGGCCGCCATCCTCCGCTCTTCTATTCCCTTCACGTCTATTGCCTCCCCCTTATTGCGTTACCCTGAAGCCTTGCTCTTAAAACTCCACTTCACCCCTCCAGTGCATCTGCTTCTTATATATGCCCCTCCAGCTCTTCGTCCCGACCTCTGGGACTCACTCATCTCCTCTATCACTGATCTTTCATTGGCCTTCCTTCAATTACTTATCGCTGGTGACTTCAATCTGCACCTTAATCCTCCTTCTTCTGCCAGAGACCATTCCTTTAACACCCTTCTTCACGACTTGTCTCTTCTCCAGCTTATTTCCTTCCTAACCCATTCCGCTGGGTACACTCTTGATCTCCTTCTCACTCCCTCAGCTCCATCTTATCTTCTACAGTCCCTTCATGCTTTTCCCTTACCCTGGACCGACCACTACTGTATTACTTTTCAATGTCTTCCTACCCCCTCCATTTCATCGGCCCTCTCCCCTCTCTCTTCGCGATGCTCCCCCTCCCCCTACTTCTATCTCCTACACTCGTCATATATCTTCTGAGACCTCTCAACAATTTCCTCCCGCACCGGATCTGCTCCACTCTGATTTCCCCCTCCTCTCTCCCTCCTCCCAAGCTTCCACTTGGTTCTCTTCCCTTCCACTGCCTTAGATCGTGTCGCCGCTCTTCGTCCCCTATCTCTCTCTCGCCGTCCCTCACAGCCCTGGTTCCACTCCGGTCTTCTTCTTCTTCGGGCGCAGCTCCGCCGTGCTGAACGCCGGTGGCGCAAAACCCCTTCTCCTATTACCCTCTCTCATTTTCAGTCTGAGCATTCTCATTACAGAATCCAAGTCCATAAGGCCAAACAGGCCTACTTTTCCACTGCAATCTCTTCTGCACCGAATCAGATGCGTCACCTTTATTCTGTTCTCCACTCGCTCACTTCCCTCCAGTCTCATACCATTCCTCCTCCCCCCGCCCCTCCCCCTCCCCCTCTCAGTTAGCAACTTACTTCAGCACTAAAATATCTGACCTCAGGCTGTCCCCCCCCCCCCCACTGCCCTCCTCCCATCTCTTCCCCTCCTCCCTGTTCCCCTCCTCCTACCCCTCAACTGTCTCATGTTTGGCATTCTTTTCATCCACTCACCTCCTCCGAGCTTCTCGCAATAATCTCCTCTTCTAAGAAAACATTCTGTGCTCTTGATCCAATTCCATCCTCCTGGTTGCTTACTTCCTCCCTAGCCCTTCTTCCTCCAGCTCTCACCATGATCAATTCTAGTCTTTCTTCAGGTGTCTTTCCCCAGCCTTGGAAACACGCACTAGTCCACCCTATCTTGAAAAAACCTTCCCTCGATCCCTTAGTTCCCGCACACTACCGACCTGTCTCTATTCTCCCTTTTCTATCTAAAATCCTCGAAAAGGCTGTTTTCTCCCAACTGTCCTCCTACCTTGACTCCACCCATTTTCTCCACCCCCGCCAATCTGGCTTCCGACCTGGTCACAGCATTGAAACGGTTCTGTTGGGCTTTCTAACTGAAATTCACACTGCCCACGATCGTGGTGATCTTTCGGTGGCGGTCTCCCTTGATCTCTCAGCTGCCTTCGATCTTGTTGATCACTCTCTTCTCCTGGCTCGATTGCGTGATGCTGGTCTTTGTAGCACAGTCCTTCACTGGTTTCATTCTTTTCTTTCCTCCAAGTCCTTCTCTGTTCTCCTCACCTCTTCCTCCTCATCTGCTTCCGAATCAACTCCTCTCCTCTGTGGTGTCCCTCAGGGTTTAGTCCTAGCTCCTCTTCTCTTCAATATTTTTCTCGCGCCTCTCGCCCTCTTAGTCCAAGAACACGGGATATCTGCCTTCTACTATGCTGATGACTTGGTCCTCCTCTATCACACCTTCCCCCTTTCCCTCGATCTTTCTCCTCTGAACTCTTGTCTCTCTGCCGTCGCTGACTGGCTCACTACCCACTGTCTTCACCTCAATCTCACAAAAACTCTTGCTATTTGGTTTTCTCATGACGCTTCCCCACCAACGCTTTCCCCTTCCTTCTATGGTTCACCCGTTCCCATCGTCTCCTCCTTTCGTTACCTGGGAGTCCTCTATGATCCTGCCCTGACCTTTCGCGAACACGTTGCCCACATCTCTAAGACCTCTTTCTTTTACCTACATCAAATCCGTGCTATCAGACCTTTTCTTTCTACACAGGCCCTCACTACCCTTCTACTGTCACTCGTCATGTCTCGCGTCGACTTCTGCAACTCAGTCCTAGCTGGTGTCCCCAATGTGCAACTTCACCGTCTCCAACACATACAAAACACAGCTGCTCGACTCATTTTTCACTCCTCCATCCGTGATCACATTACACCTCTCCTCATCCATCTTCACTGGCTCCCCATCAAATTCCGTATTCACTATAAAATTCTGGTACTCCTTCATCGTGTTCTCCACACCCACTCACCCCAGTATTTGGCTGACCTTGTTCGCCTGCACACCCCAGCTCGCTCCCTCCAATCCTTCCACCTCAACCGCCTGCACCTCCCCTCACCTACTTCTGCCCGTCTTCAATCCACTCGCTCTTCCACATTCTTCTTCCTAGCCCCTGCCCTGTGGAACTCTCTGCCTTCCTCTATTTGGCTTGAGCATGAACACTCTACTTTTAAGAACAGCCTCAAGACCCATTTCTTTGCCCTTGCCTTTGACCTCCCAGATCCTTCTGTATGACCCTCCTCTTCCTTGTCCTCCTCTCTCTCCCCCTACTCCTGTCCCGT
The DNA here is from genome assembly GCA_033557465.1 of Ichthyophis bannanicus. Classification (NCBI taxonomy): domain Eukaryota; kingdom Metazoa; phylum Chordata; class Amphibia; order Gymnophiona; family Ichthyophiidae; genus Ichthyophis; species Ichthyophis bannanicus. Next base: position 1,609,293,673 of record CM066031.1, read on the forward strand.
TGTATGATTCTGTCTGGTGTGCTTTCCTATTTTATTATTGTAATTTCCTTTCCTTTTCATGCCTTTATGGTTTTCCTTAATTTGTACTATGTAAACCGCTTTGATGTTTTTCCTTCAGCGGTATATCAAGTAAATAAACATAAACATAAACATAGTTAAGACCACCTGGCTCCAGGGTCTGTAGTTCATAAATGTAGCATTACTCAAGTCTGAGGAGGGTTCTGTTAATATCTCCAGCCTGCCAGTGTGGTTCCATAGCCCTAAGAACCAGAAACTTAAGATCCGAAATGTTGTGATTCTTATCAGTCCAGTGGGTCACTAGTGGTTTATCCTGTACTCGTCTCTGCAAACAACTCTTGGGTTCAATTATGCACGTTTTAACTGGTCTCTTGGTCTTCCCCACATATAGTAAGTCACATGGACACTGAATAAGATATATAACATTTGAAGTGTTGCAGGTTGAATAATGATGCTTAAAAATCCTCTTTTCTAGCATAGGGTGGTGAAAAAATGATTTTGTGATTAAGGCATTAGGACAAACAGAGCATCTCCCACACTTAAAATGTCCTTTTATCTTACAAATTGCTATTGGTTTAGATAGGGACGACGGGGCTAGAATTATTAGCCAAATTGCGGTTACGTTTTTATGCGAGTCAATTGTCTGGAAGCAAAAGTGGGGATAGTAGCCAAAAGACGCCATTCTTGCTTCAAAATATTAACAATGTCTCTAGATAAACTAGAAAAAGTGATCGCACAAACAATACTCTCCTGTGTAACATGTTTGGAGCCACAAAGAAGAGATGTTCTATAAGAGGACATAGCACGGTCATAAGCTTTTTTTTTATTTTTATAAAGTATTTGATATACATAAGAGGGAAAAAAACAATATACCATACAATATATAGCATAAAAAATATAACAACCAAACTTAACTTTAGCCCACATCAAGGAGATGCCAGTATTAAAAAAAAAAAGAAGAAAAAAACACGATGGGTTGCCGATGAATACAATTTAGCTCCATTAACTAAGTCAAGAAACTAGAATAAGCAGAACATACACTATCTCACTACATCTTGCCCTTTAAAAATTCCATCAAATGATCAACCTCAAAGAAAACATATCTTTTACCCTGAAAAATTATAAGACATTTACAGGGAAATTTCAAATGAAAAACAGCTCCAAGAGCCAAAACACGCGGCTGCACCTCTAAAAAGGCCTTACGCCGCCCCAGTGTAGCCTTGGAGACATCCAGAAACATCTGAATAACTTGTCCACAAAACTTTTCAGATTTCTTTTGAAAATAAGCACGCAAAATTCTATTTTTATCCACCTCTAATGCTAGAGAGACAATGTAGCCCTAGAGGAAATATCATCACAAGTGGACTCCAAGAAAGCAGATATATCCAGGGTAGAAGAAGCTAAATGATCATATTGATCCACCGCCTCACTCTCTCCACCCGATCCCTTAACTAATTTCCCCAAAGGAACATAATATATCTTTGAGACAACAATGGAATTCAAATCAGTAAACAATAACACTTCTTTAAGATATTTTTGAAACAGTAATAATGGAGATAGGTAATGTGTCCGAGGAAAGTTCAATAAGCGCAGATTTTTAGATTGTAGAGAATTCTCCAAAATCTCATCCTGACGATGGAGTAAGCAGGAATCCTGAGCAAAAGTAGCCATCACTCCTTTTTGAGAAAGATTAACTGTCTCCTGTGACTCAACCCTCCTCTCCAAAGAAGATAACCTACTTTCATGATCAGACAATTTTTGGATTGTTTCCTTGGAGAAATCCAAAACTTTCTGGAGGGAAGCCCCAAGCGCCAGCTCCATTCGGGAAATCAATGCCCAAATATCTTTTAAAGAAATGTCTACAGGTGGAGCTTGGCTTCCTCAACAGACCCGAATGTTATCACAGATGGGAGGGGTAATGGTAAACTCTCTGAGGGAAAATTAACTCGTAAAAAAGCAGTAGGAAGCAAAGGCGCTCTGTTATCACATTGCCCCACCTCCTCCGGGAGGGAATGCGAAACGGATAACTGACCAATCTCTTGGCTGGGCAGAGAAGAACTCAAAACACGTGGAGAGGAAATGGAGGAAACAGCACTGACAGATGACATATCCTCCTCTCCAACACCAGACCGCTGAGCAGAAGACGATGACTCACCCACACAAACATGGGCATTCATCGGCCCAACCTTAACCGCCTTAGGTTGGACGGCTTGTGGAAATTGTTTCCTCCTCTTCCCCATTACAGGGAGCCTCCCTTCGCGCCAACGTGCGCCGAAGGGGCGCCAAAGGGGAGGGACCTGCCCCTTTGGTCATGCCCCTTCGGGTACGCGACCACGGGCACGCACCCACTACTGCGTCCCGCAGTGAGAGCAACTAGATATAGCCTCCAGCAGAGCTGCCCCAATCATTGCAGCCCCCACAGGTACCGGGAACCAATCAGGCAGTTCAGGAACAGAAGCAGGAAACAAACTGAGCACCTCGGCGTCCCGTGGTGAGAGCAGCTAGATATAGCCCTCCAGCAGAGCTACCCCAATCAGTGCAGCCCCCACAGGTACTGGGAACCAATCAGGCAGTTCAGGAACAGAAGCAGGAAACAAACTGAGCACCTCGGCATCCCGTGGTGAGAGCAGCTAGATATAACCCTCCAGCAGAGCTGCCCCAATCAGTGCAGGCCCCACCGATACCGGGAACCAATCAGGCAGTTCAGGAACAGAAGCAGGAAACAAACTGAGCACCTCCGTCGTAAGCTTTTTTAATACGTTCCTTATGGTAACTATGCTCTTCAAATCTTTTGCCCATCTCCTTGGCATTGTGTTTGAAATCTTGTTCAAGTGTGTAGAGCCTCCGTATTCTGAGAAACTGGCTCACTGGAAGGTTCTGTTTCAGGGTTCTATTATGAAAATTATCGAATCTTAACAGTGAGTTCCTGTCTGTCTCCTTACAATAGAGATCCGTCACGAAACTATGCTCACTCTTCTTTATAATAATGTCCAGATAGGCAATCTGGCACAGGCTGAAGGTGCCTTCAAACTGAAGGTTATCATCCAGGGAATTAAGCCATACAAAAAAATCAAACAACTGTGTCTCAGTGTCGTCCCAAATCATCATAACTTTGTCTATGTAACATTTCCATAATTTAATCTGGGCTTGAAAAGGGTGTCTCATGAGGTACCTCTTTTCAAAATCAGCAACCTAGCCACACCTTGGATTTATTTGTAAAAGATGCCTCTAAAACAGAACAAATTCTCTGTCTTTGCCAAGGATGCCATCTGAGTCAAGAAGAACGTAGGAATGCGAACAGGCCTATCCCTTAAAATAAGAACATCAGCAATAATATCAAGTACAGCCTTCTGGGGGATATAGGTATAAAGTGAGTTTATGTCCAAAGTAACCAAAATCAATTGTTCATGATAGCCTGTAAAATTTTGCAAAATATTGATAATATGTGGAGAGTCACGAACATATGACATAGCTTGGACCATAAAGGGTCTCAGGAACACATCTAAAAACTTAGACAAGAGTTCCAACAGGGAGCCGATTGCTGACACTATGGGGTATCTGGTGGATTGTCTACAGATTTATGAATTTTAGGCAGCATATAGATGCTCTCCTTGTGTTTCCTAGTCATTAGTGGAACACAAGATCTGGTGCAAGAGATAAGGGTATTGGGGCCACCTGGCAATAGTAATCATAGCATGATTGCATTTGATTTAATAAATGAAGGAAGGACAGCAAGGAAATCCACAGTCCTATCTTTTAACTTTCAAAAGGGAGACTATGATAAAATGAGGAAAATAGTTAAGAAAAAACTAAAAGGAGCAACTGCAAAGGTTAAAGATTTACATCAAGCATGGATGTTGGAAGCCCAGACCAGCTGTATTCCACACTTTAAGAAAAGTGGAAGGATGTCCAAAAAGCTGCCAGCATGGTTTAAAGGTGAGGTCAGAGAGGCTGTTGTAGCCAAAAAAACATCTTTTAGGAAATGGGAAAAAATGCCAAATGACGAAAACTGGAAACAACATAAGCACTGGCAAGTTAGATGTAAGGCAGGCAAAGAGAGAATTTGAAAAAAAGCTTGCCATGGAAGCAAAAATGCATAATAAAAACTTTTTTAGTACATTCATAGCAAAAAAAACCTGTGAGAGAGTCAGTTGGAGCATTAGATGATAGAGGAGTAAAAGGGGTACTAAGAGGGGATAAGGGCATAGTGGAGAGACTGAATGAATTCTTTGCTTCAGTCTTTACTGACGAAGATGTAGGGGGGAGGGTAAAAGGGGAACTAAGAGGGGACAAGGCCATAGTAGAGAGACTGAATGAATTCTTTGTTTTGATCTTTGCTGATGAAGATGTAAGGAAGTTACCCATGACTGAAATGGTATTTAAAGATGATGCATTGGAAGAATGGAAAGAAATATCAATAATTGGGAAGATATATTACAACTATTTGATAAACTAAAGAGTAGCAAATATATATCTGAGGGTGTTGAAAGAACTGAAATATGATATTGCAGACCTACAATTAGTAGTCTGTGAGCTATCATTAAAATCATTTGTAATACCTGGAGACTGGCAAATGGCAATGTAACGTCAATTTTTTAAAAGGGTTCCAGGGGTGATCCGAGAAATTACAGAACGGGGATCCTGGCATCAGTACTGGGCAAAATGGTAGAAACCATTATAAAGAACAAAATTACTGAACATGTAGATAGTCATGGTTTAATGGGAGAAAGCCAACATGGCTTTAGCCAAGGAAGTTCTTGTCTTACTAATCTGTTACATTTCTTTGAAGGTATAAATAAACAGTTAGACAAAGGTGAGCCGGTTGATATAGTGTATCTGGATTTTCAGAAAGCCTTTGACAAGGTCCCTCATGAGAGACTCTTGGCAAAATTAAAAAGTCATGGATAGGATGCAGTATATTACTGTGGATCAGGAACTGGTTAAAAGATAGCAAGCAGATAATAGGGCTAAATGGCCAGTTTTCTCAATAGAGAAAGGTGAATATTGGAATACCCCAGGAATCTGTGCTGGGTCCGCTCCCTTTTAGCATATTCGTAAATGGCCTGAGAATGGGACTAACGATTAAGGTAATCAAATTTGCAGATGACACAAAATTATTCAAAGTTGTCAAAAACCCAAGAGGATTGTGAAAAATTGCAAGAGGACCTTGATAAACTGGAAGACTGGATCTTCAAATGTCAAATGAGATTTAATGTGGACAAGTGCAAAGTTATGCACCTAGGGAAGAACAACCCAAACTATGGTTATATGATGCAAGGGTCCACATTCTGAACCACCACCCAGGAAAAAGATTTAGGCATCATCGTGGATAACACATTGAAATCCTCTGCCCAGTGTGCAGCAGCAGCCAAGCAGGCAAATAAGAACATAAGAACATAAGATATGCCATACTGGGTCAGACCAAGGTCCATCAAGCCCAGTATTCTGTTTCCAACAGTGGCCAATCTAGGTCATACGTACCTAGCAGTTTCCCCAAGGGACACAGGTTCCACAATGCTTGTATTTGTTCAAGCATTGATATCCTGGGTCCCTTCTTAATAATGGCTTATGGACCTTTCCTCCAGGAACTTGTCCAAACCTTTTTTAAACCCAGCTACACTAACAGCCTTTACTACATCCTCCGGTAACAAATTCCAGAGTTTGATTACACGTTGAGTGAAAAAATATTTTCTTTTATTAGTCTTAAATAGTTTACCCTGTAGCTTCATTGCATGTCCCCTAGTCTTTCTATATTCTGATAAGGTAAACAATCGATCTACGTTTACCCGTTCCACTCCGCTCATTAATTTATAGACTTCTATCATATCTCCCCTCAGCCGTCTCTTTTCCAGGTTAAAGAGCCCTAACCTTTTTAGCCTTTCTTCATAGGAGTATCCTTCCATCCCCTTTACCATTTTGGTGGCTCTTCTCTGAACCTTTTCTAATAATTCTATATCCTTTTTAAGATACGGCGACCAGAATTGCACACAATATTCAAGGTGCGGTCTCACCATGGAACGATATAGAGGCATTATAATATCCTTTGTTTTATTTTCCATTCCTTTCCTTATCATACCTAGCATTCTATTTGCTCTCTTGGCCGCCGCTGCACACTGGGCCGAGGGTTTTAACATGGTATCCACAATGACGCCTAAATCTTTTTCCTGGGTGGTGGTTCCTAATGTGGAACCTTGCATCGTGTAACCATAGTTTGGGTTGTTCTTCCCTAGGTGCATAACCTTGCACTTGTCCACATTAAATTTCATCTGCCATTTTGATGCCCAGTCTTCCAATTTATCAAGATCCTCTTGCAATTTTCCACAATCCTCTTGGGTTTTAACAACTTTAAATAGTTTTGTGTCATCTGCAAATTTGATAACCTCACTCGTTATTCCACTTTCCAGGTCATTTATGAATATGTCAAAAAGCAGCGGACCCAGCACAGATCCCTGGGGTACACCACTATTCACCTTTCTCCATTGGGAAAATTGGCCATTTAGCCCTACCCTCTGCTTTCTATCTTTTAACCAGTTCCTGATCCACAATAGTACACTGCCTCCAATCCCATGACTCTTTAGTTTTGCCAAAAGTCTCTCATGAGGGACCTTGTCAAAGGCTTTCTGAAAGTCCAGATACACAATATCAACCGACTCACCTTTGTCCACCTGATTATTCACTCCTTCAAAAAAACATAACAGATAAGTAAGACAAGATCTTCCTTGTCTAAAGCCATGTTGGCTGTCTCTCATTAGTTCATGACTATCTACATGCTGAGTAATTTTATTCTTTATGATGGTTTCTATCATTTTTCCCGGTATTGACGTCAGGCTCACCGGTCTGTAGTTTTCCCGGATCACCCCTGGAACCCTTTTTAAAAATTGGTGTTACATTGGCGATCCTCCAATCTTCAGGTATTAGAGATGATTTTAATGATAGTTCACAGATTACTAATAGCAGGTCTGCAATCTCATATTTCAGTTCTTTCAATACCCTTGGATGTATACCATCCAGCCCAGGTGATTTGCTACTCTTCAGCTTATCTAATAGTTGTAATACATCTTCTAGATGTATCGATATTTCCTTCAATTCTTCTGCACCTTTAAATACCACTTCAGTCATGGGTAACATCCCTACATCTTCCTCAGTAAAGACTGAAGCAAAGAATTCGTTCAGTCTCTCCGCTATCGCCTTGTCGCCTCTTAGTGCTCCTTTAACCCCTTTATCATCTAATGGACCAACTGACTCTCTCACAGGTTTTTTGCTACGAATGTACTTGAAAAGGTCTTTACTTCGCGTTTTTGCTTCTGCAGCAAGCTTCTTCTCAAACTCTCCCTTTGCCTGCCTTATCAATGCCTTGCATTTGACTTGCCAGTGCTTGTGCTGGGAATCATAAGAAAAGGAATGGAGAATGAAACAAAGGATATTATAATGCTTCTATATCACTGCACGGTGTGACTGCACCTTGAATATTGTGTGCAATTCTGGTTGCCGTATCTTTAAAAGGATATAGCAGAGTTAGAAAAGGTACAGAGAAGAGCCACCAAAATGGTAAAGGGGATGGAAGGATACCCCTATGAGGAGAACCTGGAAAAGAGACGGCTGGGGAGAGAAATGATAGAGGTCTATAAATTAATTAATGGAGTGGAACAGGTAAATGTAGATCGATTGTTTACACCATCAAAGAGTAGAAAAACTAGAGGACATGCAATGAAGCTACAGTGTAACCCATTTAAGACTAACAAGAGAAAATATTTTTTCACTCAATGCATAATCAAACTTTGGTATTCGTTACCAGAGAATTTAATAAAAGCTGTTAGTGTAGCTGGGTTTAAAAGAGGTTTGGACAAGTTCCTAAAGGAAAGGTCTGTAAACCATTATTAAAGAGGACCTGGGAAATACACTGCTTGCCCCAATACATGCATTGTGGAAACTGTGTGTCTTCTTGGGAAACCACTAGGTACTTGTGACCTGGATTGGCCACTTTTAGAAACAGGATACTGGGCTTGATGGACCTTGTTCTGACCCATTGTAGCATATCTTAATGTTCTTATGTTCTTATGGATGAGGGCCTTAGTAGTGTGTGTAGAAAGGAAGAGACAAATTTTGCTGATGTTACAGAGAAAGAAGAAAGAAATCAAAACACTTACACAAATAAAATAGTACTTACCTGCTGTTTTGTTTATGAAACTGATGTTCTTCTGACAAGGAGAAGCAGAGTCAGTTTTTAGTAGGTGAACTTTAAAAAAAAACCTAAAAAAGTAAAATCACTTTAAAACAAAGTTGAAAGAAACAGTATTTATCTGAGCAATTTCCAGAATCTGGAGCTTATATTACCTGAAGAAAAGAATATAGATTTCAGAAAGAAGTTAATTCACATTTGAAAGTGCTGATGTATAAGAAAGTATTTACGTTAAGGATCAGACATTTATCTGATGCTCTTGCTTTCTGTTGTGGGATTTGTCTGTGAAGTCTGAAAAAAATAAAAAGGAACATTAATTAGTCCATTTCATTTATTTGCATGTGGATAAAGGCAATATTTTTCCTGACACCTTTAAAGTGATTTTAATTAGAATATTAAATTGCTGGAGCCCCAGCTTTTACAGAAGTGGGAGGCAACAAAGCATTCAAGTAAATGGAGCACACTCTGAGGAGAGGGACGGTCCCAGTGGTGTACAACAGGGATCTATCTTTGGTCCAATTCTTTTTAACATTGTTGTAATATTATGAAAGGGCTGTTGGGTAAGGTTTGCCTCTTAGGTGATGATATACTACTCTTTAATATTTTTTGGCTCCCCTCACTCTCCTGGTGCAGCAGTTGAGTATTTTGGCTTACTACTATCTGATGACATTCTTTTGGTCTATCATACATCCCCTGTCAGCCCAGACCTGTTGCTCCTCAACACCTCTCTGTCCCATGTTGCAAACTGGCAGTCTATGAACCTTCTCCATCTCAACCCCTCCAAAACCTCGGCAATGTGGTTTTCCTTCGGTAATTCCCCCCCCCCCACACACACACACACACACTTTCCGCCACCCTTCTTGACACATCAATCCCACTTGTTTCATTGTTCCACTATCTTGGGGTAACACTGGAACCTGACTTATTCTTCCATGATCACATCTCTGCTCTCGCCTGTCATTCTTACTTCTATCTTTGGCAAATCCGTGCTGTTCATGCAGTACTGTCTCCGTCCTCTCTCCCTACTCCTCTGCTCTCCCTGGTGATTTCTTGGATCAAAATTATTGTAATATTAGTTTTGTAGGCCTCCCTCAATACCAGCTTCATCGTCTTCAGATGATTCAGAATAATGCTGCTAGAATTATCTTCCAGGTCACCCGCTACAGTCACATCATACCTCATCTCAATGATTTACATTGGTTACCTGTTTCACACCGCATTACCTATAAACTCCTTCTTCTGACTCACAGGGCAATTCACACACATACTCCGCAGTATCTGGATGATGCCCTGCAGTTCCACTCTGCCCTGCAGTCTCCAGTCTGTACATGTAGATTGATTACATCTCCCCTCCCCGGCATGTGTTCACCTGGAACAGACCCGTCACTCAGCCTTTTTCTTTCTGGGACCTTCCCTGTGGAACTCACTCTCCTCTGCCCTCCTTCAGGAACAGTCATTTCCTAAATTCAAGGCTCTCCTCAAGACACATCTCTTCTGCTCCGCTTATGACCTTCCCTCCCCTGATCCCTGAAGTTATTATCTCCTGAGCTTGAAGATACTCTCTCCTGACCCTTCTTTGCTCGCCCTCTCTTCTGTTTGTTCTCTCTGTTTGACTGTGCTCTTCTGTCAATGAACTGTAGTTCTTTTCTATTTCTGGCTATAGCCATTGGGCACTTTGTCGTGTGTCTCAAAGGTGTGGTCAATCAAGTATATCAATAAAGATAAAGATAAAGATGTAGATAACATGAGGAAGGATCTGGTGAAGCTTTAAGAATGGCTGAGAATTTGGCCCCTGAGATTTAATACTAAAAAATGCATGCATTTGGGTTGCAAAAGTCCAAGAGAGCAGTTTAGTATATGGGGAGAACTACTTCTGTCCACAAAAGAAGAGTGAACCCAGAGGTTGCTAAACAGGTAGAAAAGGAGACAGTGAAAGCCAGAAGGATACTTGGATGCATATGGAGAGGAATGGCCAGCAGGAAGAAAGAGTTGATAGTACCTCTGTATAAGTCCTTGGAGTACTGTCTGTAATTCTGGAGGCCACACCTTCAAAAGGACATAATCAGGATGCAATCGGTGCAGAGGGCAGCTACTAAAATGGCCAGTGGTCTTCATTGTACATGTACACTTTGGAGAAAAGGCAGGAGAGGATAGATATTTAAAAGACATTTAGATATCTTCATGACCTGATGTGGACTTGGAGTATTCCTTCTGAAAATCTGGAAAGAAGTAAAAAGATTGTGGATGCCTTTGAAGAAGCATTGCTCAGACAAATGGTGATGGAACCGACCAGGGAAAGTTCAATGCTGGATTTAGTACTCACCAACAGAGATAGCATGTTGAATGATCGAGTGGGTGCACATGTGAGCAGCAGTGATCATCACATGATGTAGTTTGAGGTAAAAGTCAAGGCAGAGTCCAATCCCAGCAAACTCAAAGTCCTAGACTTCAAAAACAGTGACATCAATAAATTGGCAAAGTACCTGAAGGAGTTAGCAGGGTGGAAGGAGATAAGGGAAATAGAATTGCAGAGGACTAAAGTAAAAGAGGCAATAAAAGGGGCAATGGATATATATGTAAGGAAAGTTAAAAAAAAAAAAACTAGAGGAAAAGGAAACCTATCTCCAAAGAAGTGGCTGCACAAATAAAGACAAAAAACAACTTTCACAAAATTCAGAAGATTGCAAACAAAGGAACACAGAAACAAATACAGGATTGTAGCAGCAAAGCGCAGACAAACCAATGATACCAGGAGTCTGTTCAGAAGGTCCAAATCATTTATTTGTGCACAAGTCTCAAGCAAGTCAATTTCAAAATGGCTGAGCAAAGTTTTCTAGCATTACAACAACTTTTATAGACTTCTGTTCCATTCTAGGTATAGAAAAACATTTCATTGGTCCCGGTACTCTCCCGTACCTCCCGTACCCCTTCCATTGGTCCCGGTACTGATAAGTTTATCCAATTATGTTCCTTCAGTGGGCATGGCACCTGCATACCCCCCTTCTAGTCCCAATTACAATGGTCAGTTCATCAACTTGTTACTTTCACACTCTCAAGGCCATAGAGCCAATTTGTGCATGCAGGGGAGCAGGGCTCTGCAACTCATCTGTCAGCACTCCCAATTATATTCCTTGCAGATGTACTTTTTCTTATCAGTAACTTTTAAACACATTTTTCTGTATTTTTCCATCTCTCAGTTTTGCTTACCTAAGTTAGTTTAGTTCTCTTACAGAGTTCTATCCTACAATAGCAGCATATTGGGGGATGTGCAATTCCTATGTGCCTCTCCACATGCTTCATTTACAGGTCAAGCCAGTTTGGCCTGCCTGCTTATGTCAGACACTGTGGATCACAGGCCTGCACCTGCCACATTCCCCCCTTTGATTAATCTCACCCTATTACTTAATAAGGTGTGAGAATTAAATCACCTTTAGAAGAATCACATCATGATTGAAGGATTTCGACTAGGGCTGGCTTTATATAAAGCCATTATTTTAGTTGCGGTCTTCCGCTCTACTGTGCTGTCAATAGCATTATGAATGGAACGCATACAACATGGGATTAAACATGGTAATAAGAAAATAACAGCAACAAGAATTAGTACTAAGACAATGAAAGTCTTAAATCCTCCCAGCCAGGAGAAAAGGTTAGCAAACCAGTTAGGAAATTTCAATGAGTGCCAAGTTTGCACTGGCACATAAGCATGTCTTTGCATATCTTTAGCAATTTCTTCAACTACTTGACCTTTATCATCTATTTTTAAACAGCAACTAGTTAAATTCAGTTTACCACATACTCCTCCTTCAGCTGCTAACAAATAATCAAGTGCTAAGCGGTTCTGATATATAGCAGTGCGCATCTGAGTACTTTGTCTAGCTAAGAGCGTAAGAGCATGACTAGTTTCATTGGTTATTATTTCAACTACTGCTTGTAAGCGAATAATACGATTAATCATATAGATTGGAGTGCGATAACCATACATACCATCATCATTCCAAGTGGCAGGCCCATAATACTCAATGATCCTTTCTGGTGGCCAATCATCACCCTGCCACTTCTCCCACTTGCCTATCTGTAAGGCTTCTCTTTTCTGTCTTAATGCTCGTTTGTGTCGGTGGGTAGTGTAAACAGGGTATCCTAATTGTTCTCCATGTTCAGTGTTTAAAAGAAAGAAAGAAGGTCTGATGGTTCCTAAGACACATGCTCCTCCCCATTGTGGCGGGAGTTGGGCATACGCTCGGTTTCCACAGATCCTATATAGGCCAGGTGGGGCTTGCCAGGCATGGACTTTGGCAAGGTTAGTCCATAAATCTGCAAGTTCAGGAAATCTAGCTAATGGATTAGGAGGTTCAGGATGTCTGATCCCTGACCACCATGCTGTCTTCTTGGTCGTGGCATTATAGTACTTCTGGCTAAGACAGACCAGCTGTCCTACCTTCTGGGTGAACTGGGGTCCAGTTCTGGCATAGCAAAGACGTCCAACGATTGAGTGCGCTAACACCCATTCACTGGTAGTCTTGTGTAATTCAGTCTGATTGTAAATCAAAGAATAATTCAATTCTTGGGCTTCCCATGGCCATTGGTCTCCCATTTGGGTTCCGCCACAGAAATAGCAATCTGAGATCTTAAGACTAGATACTACTGCTCCGGCTAATTCTAGAAATAAATTATGTGAGGGATGAGGGATCTCAAACTTATTTACATGCATGGCTTCATAGAAGGTATTATGGATATGATATTTAGATGACTTGTGGGCTTGGGTATTCAATCTAATATACACAATGGTTCCTGGATCTACTGCCCCTCCAGCAATCCGTAAACCAAACTTGTATCCTTGTTTCCATGCATAGGGATTGTGTATATGTAAGTGTAAGGGGTTACAAGCATCTTTCTGACATTTATCATTTGTGGTTGGCTTGGTTAAAGTAGCCATTCGTTTGTCTATCTTCTCATCAACTATACCATTATTCCAGGTAGCATAGAAAACACATTCCCAATACGGGCAATAGTAATCTGCTGCTGGTGCAGTACTATAGCCTGGCTACTTTTTACCTGTACACTTCCACCATCCTGTGGCACCCTCTGGACACATGTACTTGTGGTCATTCCGATACGCTTTCTCCCATGTACCACAGGTGGAATAACTATCTCTATTAATGGCATTACATGCATCAAAATTCAAAACAGCAGGTTTAGTAATGTCTTTAAGTGGTGGTGTAGCAGCTATTATAGGTCCATCTGCATCCTTCCATCGTATTTCCAACGTGTAATAGGATGGATTCTGATGCGGATTATAGCATGCTCTAATCTTGCCATAAGTGCAAATATTTAGTTCAGTGGTGTTATAAATACACCGAGTCACTTTTCCCTTGCAAGCATAGTACGAGTGGTAAATCAAAGTCTGAGTTACTTTCAGTCCAGTTCGTGTAGAAGTAATGCAGGCAGTGCATGGAGGTAAAGCATAAGTCTGTTCAAAACCTCCAAAGAAGGCAACCAAAGCAAAGCAAAAGTAAAGATGCATGTTGATGTTGATTGGAGTTCTTCTGAATCCTCAGCTTGCTGATCTTGATCACGACGTTCTCTTTCTTTGTCCCGTTTGCTAATGAAGCAATTTAACGGGTGCTGAGTGTTGATTGAAGATCCTCAGGTTGTCCAGTACACATTAACCAACTTATTAGCAATTTCAGTTGGCTTGTGAAGTCTGGCTAGTCAATGTAGTATCAAAGTAGTGTGCCAAATCGCACGCAAATTGGGTTTGTTGAAACAAAACTGTTGCTGCATGGAAAACAGCAATCCTCTTCGAAAGACTTGGCTTCTGCAAAGCACTGTGATGAAGTGTCTACGTTGCTGGTTGCCGTCTCAGAGTAACTCGCAAGGGTGCATCAAGATGCTGCTCTGCTGTCCACTGCTCAGGTTCAGGATCAGCGGCGGGCTTGACTCTGCTGTGGTGGATCCAGGCCTCGATCTCGGCTACCTTTACTGCAGTTGGGGTAGACATGTTGACGGTGTACGGTCCCTTCCAATGGGGTTCCAACGGTGTCTTCTTCCAATCTTTGATCCACACCGAGGTACCAGGCTGATAGGGATGCAAGGGTTCCGTCAAGTTGATAGGCAACTGGTCTTGGATCCACGCATGGAGAGTCTGCAGAACAAAACTAAGAGCTAGGAGTTCTTGTCTGGTTACTTCTGAACCAATTTGGGCTAAACTTCCTTTAATTCCCTGCACTATTGGTGGGGGTTTACCATACAGGACTTCAAAAGGGGAAAATCCTGTTGACTTTACAGGAGCTGAGCGTATTCTGAGTAAAGCTATAGGGAGCACTTGGGGCCACTTCAAGTGTGTCTCCTTACAAAGCTTGGACATTTGGGCTTTTAAGGTACGATTCATTCGCTCATCTTTCCCTGAACTCTGGGGTCTGTATGCAGTGTGGAGTTTCCATTGTATCTGCAAAGCTTTAGCTAACTGTTGAGTAACTTGGGAGACAAATGAGGGTCCATTGTCTGACCCTATTACTGCTGGAATTCCGAACCTAGGGACAATCTCTCTCATTAAAACTTTGGTAACTTCTCGGGCTTTCTCAGTTCTGGTTGGGAAGGCTTCTACCCACCCAGAGAAAGTACAAACTAATACTAATAGATAATGGTATCCATTGGCTCTTGGCATTTCGGTAAAATCAACTTGGAGGTTGTGCATGGGGGTTACACCTCCTGACTGAACTCGGGGTGCCGTTATAAGGCCTTGCTTGGCATTATTTTTGGCACAGGTTAGACATTGACGTGCTACTGAAGCTGATATGGTTGTCAATAGAGGGATGTAAAAATGTGGTCTGAGTGCTTTTTCCATAGCACTTTTCCCATAGTGGGTGGCTTCGTGGAAAGCTTTGACAAAAGATGGTCCTAACAGTTCAGGAATTACTATTCGGCAGGGGGTTGACTGCCCTCTTCTGGTGGCAGCTCAATCCATCCATCTTTCAGTACTCCATCTTCTTTGTTACAGTAGTAATCTAATTCTTTGGTGGTATATCTTGGTGTCCATAAATTTAGAGGTACTGGAAACAATGCTGCTTGCATTGGCATAGCTTGTGGAGCAATCTGTCCTGTCATAGCTGCTTGTCGTGCTGAGGCATCTGCAAATCTATTTCCTCGGGCAACTTCTCCTTTTCCTGCTTGATGTCCTCTACAATGCATGACAGCTACACGTGTTGGGGCCCAAACTGCATCAAGTAACATTAATATCTCGGGACCATACTTGACTGATTTTCCTCCGGATGTGATGAGCCCTCGTTCTTTATAGAGAGCTCCATGGGCATGTAGAGTAGTGAAGGCATATTTGGAATCTGTATATACATTTAGCACAAGTTTTTCTCCTAACAGCAATGCTCTGGTAAGTGCTATCAATTCGGCTTTTTGGGCTGATGTGCCTGAGGCTAGAGCTGATGATTCAACTACTTCGTGTTGAGTGACGACTGCATATCCGGCACAGCATCGTCCATCGAGGATGAGACTGCTCCCATCAACATAATAGATTTGGTCAGGATTGTCTATGGGCACATCTGTCAAGTCAGGTCGACTGGAGAACACAGTTTCCATGACTTCGATACAGTCATGTTCTGGAAGTTCTTCACTGATGGGTATCAAGGTGGCTGGATTCAAGGCATGACTCACTTCTAGTTGTATCTGTGGGTTTTCACATAACATGCTCTGGTATTTCAACATTCGGGAATTGGTGAGCCAATAATTTGCTTTTTGTTCCATAAGGGCAAGGACTGCATGTGGCACAGTGACTCGTATGTTCTGTCCTAGTGTGAGCTTGTCTGCTTCACTCATCAATAGTGCTGTAGCTGCAACTGCTCTCAGGCATGGTGGCCATCCTTTGGCCACAGGGTCCAATTGTTTCGATAGGTATGCTACAGGTCGCTCCCAATTTCCCAATTTCTGAGTCAACATGCCTAAGGCATTTCCCTGTGCTTCATGTACAAACAAGTGGAAAGGCTTGTGGACATCTGGTAGTCCAAGTGCTGGTGATGACATCAATTCTTCCTTTAACTTCTTGAAGGCTGTATCCTGCTCAAGTCCCCATTCCAGTGGCGACTTCTCTTCTCCTTTTGTGGCTTCATACAATGGTTTGGCAATTTGGGCAAAGTTAGGTATCCAAATTCGGCAATATCCTGCCGCTCCCAGAAAGGCTCTGACTTGCTTTCTGGTTGTTGGAGTTGGAATTCTGCATACTGCTTCTTTTCTTTCTCTGCCTAATCTTCGGCTTCCTTGGGTTATACGAAAACCCAAGTATTTCACTTCTTTTTGGCATAGTTGTGCTTTGGCTCTGGAAAATTTGTATCCAGCTTCATCTAGTAACTGCAAGAGATCTTTGGTGGCTAGTATACATTCACTTTCTGATATGGCAGCTATCAGCAGATCATCCACGTATTGGAGAAGCACTCTCTTCCCCGGGGCCACTGGATAACTTGAAAGGTCTTGATTTAGTGCAGCACTAAATATGGTAGGCGAATTCTTGAATCCTTGGGGTAATCTTGTCCAGGTGAGTTGGCCCCCTCTTCCAGAGATGGGGTCCTGCCATTCAAAGGCAAACAATATCTGACTTACAGGGGCTAATCTTATGCAAAAGAAAGCATCTTTCAAATCCAGTACAGTGAAATGGGTAGCTTCAGCAGGTATCAGTCCTAGAAGAGTGTAAGGATTGGGTACAACTGGATGTATAGTTTCAACTGCATCATTTACTCTCCTTAGATCTTGTACTGGGCGGTAATCATCCGTTCCAGGTTTCTTTACTGGCAAAAGTGGAGTGTTCCATGGGGATTGACATACTTTCAGTAGGCCATACTCGAGCAATCTTTGTAAGTGACGATGAATGCCTTCAATTGCAGCTCTTGGGAGAGGGTACTGTTTGACGTGTACTGGTGTAGCACTAGGCTTGAGGGTTACAATCACTGGAGCTATATGCTTGGCTAGGCCTGGGGGACTGCCTTCTCTGCCCATACTCCAGGTGGTGCATGAATATTCTTTAAAGTTTGTTCAAAATAAGTGTCTTGGATAGAGTCATCAATGTAATACCTCCATTCTTCTTCTCGGGGAACTGTCAGCAGCATTATTCCTGCTGGTTTGGCTTGGGGATTTACTGTCATTTGCATTTCTCCTTGTTCAGAGAAAGATATTTGTGCTTGAAGTTTGGCTAGCATATCTCGTCCCAGTAGTGGCACTGGACATTCGGGCATGTAAAGGAATTGATGAGTTATTTGCTGTCCTCCTAGACTGCATATACGATTTTGAAGAAAAGACTTTGTAGCTTTGGCACCAGTTGCTCCTATAATGGTGACTGCTTTTGTAGAAAATGGGGCTATCTTTTTGTCTATTACTGAATGTTGTGCTCCAGTATCAACCATAAAGTCCATAACTTGGTCTCCTATTTGTATTCCGACCATAGGCTCCTGGAGACCTAAAGCAAACTTGGAGCCTGGTCTGTCCTAATCCACGTCATTCTCATCATGGACCGGCGTGGCCAATGCTTGAATGGCTCCTCCTCCTCTTTCTCGCTGGAATTGTTCTCGATTGGCTCCTCCGCGGTTTCGGGGGTAGCCTCGTCTTTCTTCTCGCCACTGATGATTGCTGTCATCATCTTGCTGGGCGTCTTCGAGTTGCGGGCACGTATCTCTCCAATGTCCTTCCTCTCTACAGTAGGCGCATTGGTTCACGCCTAGCTTCTGGGTCCAGCCTCCGCCTTGACCCCGCCCTATTCCTCTGCTCCGTCGACTAGGGACACCTCCCCTTTTCTGTTCAACTATGGCCGCAGCCAAAAAATCAGCTTTCTTCTTCATCTTTCTATCACATTCTCTCTGTCTTTCATTATCACGATTCACATACACTTTATGAGCGACTTCCAGTAACTGTGTTGCATTCATGCCCGCAAACCCTTCTAACTTCTGTAATTTACGTCTAATGTCTGGTTGAGACTGGTTTACAAAAGCAGAATTCACCATACATAAACTTCCTGGTGCCTCGGGATCATAGGGAGTATACATTCTGTATGCTTCAGTTAATCTTTCATGAAAGTCTGCTGGGCTCTCATCTACACCTTGGATAACTCCTGCAACTTTGGAAAGGATCATAGCTTTTTGGCCCCCCCTTTTCAGGCCTTGTAAAAAGCCTTGGCGAAAACGGGCTAGGGCTGTGGTTCCTTCTTCGGTATTTGGGTCCCAATGGGGGTCTTCATTCGGGAATTCTTTCTGAGCCGCTTCCCGATAGTCTATTCTGCTCAGTCCCTGCCCCGGAGCTACAGGGTTATCTGACATACACTCAATAGCTGCTTTTCTAATTCGTGCTCGCTCCTCTGTCGTGAATAGGGTGGTCAGGAGCTGACGGCAATCTGGCCAGGTGGGTTGGTGGGTTTCCATAATAGTAGTTACTAATTCTGTCAGCTCCTGGGGCTTGCTAGTATAGGAGGCATAATGCGACCTCCAATTCAACAGATCAGTTGTTGAGAAAGGGATATACACATAAGTTAAGGGTCCCGCCACCACCTCTTCATTATCGTTCTTTATGGGCACTCCAGGGACCTGCCGTAAAGGCAGCATCTTGGCGGGAGCTGTCTTTTGGGATCTAAGGGCTGTTTTCTTAACTATCTTTCCAGGGATTACCTTCGCTTTCTCAACAGGTTTCACTTTGGGTGTATCTTTTGCTGGCACGCTGGCACTAGCAACCACTTGTGTCTCTTGTATGCTATCTTCCTCACTTTGGGCATTCTCTTTTTCTTCCTCTTCTCCTTCTACTTCTGACTCGCTTTTTATAGCATCCTCTTCCTCAGCTAATTCCTCCTCTCTCTGTCCTTCAGGAGGGGGTTCAAGGGTTGGGTCCCGCTCCGGCCGTCTCTGGGGTTCTGGGGCAGGACGCCGGGCTACTCTTATCGGACCTGGGGTTCGGGGCTGTCTGAGAATTATCTCCGGGGAATCAGGATCTACCAGGATGGGCTTCTTCCTGGACTTCTTATCCTGCTCTTTCATTCTAGGCTGTTCCGTTTTCTGTCTAGAATCTGTCCTAGCTAACATTATTCTGCACTGTTCCTCATAACAGCGCTGCGCCCAGAGGGGCGGATCTTCACAAATACTTAACCAGGAATCTATATAGGGGTACTGATCGGGGTGCGCTATCCGCACTCTACGGTGTACTAACTGAATAATCTCTACATTGAACGTTCCCTCTCGGGGCCAGGTGGGGTCTAGTTCGGGCCACTCCCTAGTACACAAAATCTGCAAACGGGCTGCTGTCATTTTAATACCATAATCTCCAGAATATCCTTCTTTAAAATGTGCGATCATAAATTCTAATGGAGTGTTTCTAGTAGACCCCGCCCCTCCCATTTCGATGTGTGCGCGCAACAACAGACAAAAGGGAAAAGGAGGGCGGACCGTGGGTAAGGGGTCCTCACGGCCCTGGAAACGTATAAGGAGTACAAATAACAAGACAAGACGACAATCGCTTCCCCCTTTTCGCGACCTGAACGCGGTCGCCCGGTCAGGAAATGCGCTACTCAGGGGTCCGCCTTCACTTGGTCCGTGCTGCCAGACCTCTCATTCACACTTCGTTCACACAATCATGCTAGCAACGTATCCCAGAATGCATTCGTTTCTATCTATTCTGACTAGTCTTTTTCCCAATTACAATAAGGCTGGGGGTTTCACCCGGCGAATTCCCATGCGGGGTTACTCGGCCCTTCCTTGAGAGGTGATCAGGCTCTCTTACCAATTCCCAATATCTCGAGATTACAAATTCCCAATTCCAAGTTCCAATGGCAGTACTGCTCTTTCTATATCTGTCTAGACACCAAATCAAAACTATACTCACCGGATCCGGTCCTCAAACTTCCCAAGCAGGCGCATGAGTTGGACCTCGGACTCCCCTCACTCGGGTTCGAGGCGTTGGCTCCAGCCGGGCCCGGCACCCGCCGAGGTCCGACCAGCTCCCTCCGATACAAGGGACCGGCGGCGCCAGGGAGCAGCCCTCGTCAGAAGGGCGCGATCCCGGCAGGACCAAGCCTATAGAGGCGGAAAGTCGTGGTATATTGCCCTATATACACTTTGATTCCACAACTTCCCGGCCAATGCACCAAGAATATGTAGCAGCAAAGCGCAGACAAACCAATGATACCATGAGTCTGTTCAGAAGGTCCAAATCATTTATTTGTGCACAAGTCTCAAGCAAGTCAATTTCAAAATGGCTGAGCAAAGTTTTCTAGCATTACAACAACTTTTATAGACTTCTGTTCCATTCTAGGTATAGAAAAACATTTCATTGGTCCCGGTACTCTCCCGTACCTCCCGTACCCCTTCCATTGGTCCCGGTACTGATAAGTTTATCCAATTATGTTCCTTCAGTGGGCATGGCACCTGCATACCCCCCTTCTAGTCCCAATTACAATGGTCAGTTCATCAACTTGTTACTTTCACACTCTCAAGGCCATAGAGCCAATTTGTGCATGCAGGGGAGCAGGGCTCTGCAACTCATCTGTCAGCACTCCCAATTATATTCCTTGCAGATGTACTTTTTCTTATCAGTAACTTTTAAACACATTTTCTGTATTTTTCCATCTCTCAGTTTTGCTTACCTAAGTTAGTTTAGTTCTCTTACAGAGTTCTATCCTACAATAGCAGCATATTGGGGGATGTGCAATTCCTATGTGCCTCTCCACATGCTTCATTTACAGGTCAAGCCAGTTTGGCCTGCCTGCTTTTGTCAGACACTGTGGATCACAGGCCTGCACCTGCCACAGGATAAAGCTAAAAAAAATACAGAGAGAAATAAGGACAGCAAAAGCAAAGGCAGAATATTAGATTGCTAAAGATGTGAAGCATGATGACAAAACTTTTTTCAGGTATATTTGGGAGAAGAGGAAGGTCAGAGGTGGAATTGCAAGACCCAAAAGTGCCAAAAATGGATTTGTGGAAAGTGACATTGAAAAAGCGAACATGCTAAACAAATACTTCTGTTTTGTTTTTACTAAAGAAAACCCTGGAGAAGGACCACCTGTGATCCCTAAATAAAAAAATGGGAATGGAGTAGATACCACACCATTCACAGAAGATGATGTGTTAGAGCAGCTTCCAAAACTGAAAGTGGACAAGGCCATGGGAGCAGATGGGATACATCCCAGGATACTGAAAGAGCTCAGAGAGGTTCTTGCAGGGCCTTTAAATGATGTTTTTAATAGATCCTTGAAGATAGGGGAAGTTCCACAAGATTGGAGAAGGGCTGATATGGCACAACTTCACAAAAGTGGTAATAGGGAAGAGATGACAAACTATCGGTTGGCAAGCCTTACCTCGGTGGCAGGAAAAGTAATGGAGATGCTCCTGAAAGAGAGACGAGTGGACTTTCTAGAAACCAATAGGTTGCATGATCCGAGGCAACATGGTTTTACCAAAGGACGATCATGCCAAAAACATTTAATTGAGTTCTTTGACAGGGTGACCAGAGAACTAAATCGAGGGCATGCAATGTATGGGATCTACCTAGATGTCAGCAAAGCCTTTGATAAGCCTTATAGGAGGCTTATCAGTAAACTGAGCAGCCTGAGGATATTAAATATCTCTCCCTGCTCTGTCCCCAGAACCTGCTGCGTTTTAAACTTTTTTTCCTGTTCTAGCCTACCTGAGGGACTATCCCCTCCCCCCTGCTGAGGTATTGTATAGCCTTTTGCCTGTCTCCTCTTCCCACATGTGCATAGTTCTGTTTGCCTCTCTCTGCTCTGGGAAGAGCAGTGACCTCACAATGCTCTGCTAGAGAAGTGGATATTTAACTCCTTTGACAACTTTGCTGTGAGTTCTAGCTGTCTATTTGATTATTTATTTATTGTCTTATTGGTGTGCTACTTCACCTCCCTGTTCCCTTTAGTTTTGCACTTCAGCTTCTCAGCTGTATAACTTACCTTGCCTCTCTCAACTAACTGGCTTTTGTGTGGTAGCCAGGTTAACTGTAACTTTCAATTAAATATCTCTCCCTGCTCTGTCCCCAGAACCTGCTGCATTTTAAACTTTTTTCCTGCTCTAGCCTACCTGAGGGACTACCCCCCTCCTCCCCTGCTGAGGGTACAGGACAGGGTACCTTGTAACAGCCCTCTTCTTTTAATAGGTCTTATTTCCCTCCCTCCCTCCCCAACACCCACCCACCCCTGGGGTAATTGTAGCTTTATAGGTACTTACACATCTTAGAGGAAAGGGGCTGATCTCAGGTGCAGCTCTTTATCCAAATCAGTCATACATTGAGGACCTGAGATTAATTAAGCTTCAGGTGAACAGGGTATATTAGAGGTATTAGATACACTTTTATTAGTATAAGCACCTACACCAACTCTTAGTGAATACAGAATTTTAAGACCTAAACACAAGCTTTAAACTAAGATGCAGACAACAGTCCAGCAGCGAGACGGGGGCTTTCCAGTCTTTTGCATTGAGTGTCATATGTATGATTTTCTCCCAGTTGGTGAGAGGTCTTACGTATGCACTAAGTGCAAGGAGCTCTTTGCTCTCATGGAACAAGTCCATTCTCTAGAGGCTAGAGTAGCAGACCTGGAAGACATCAGAAAGACAGAGAAGTACATGGACGAGACCTATAGGGATATAGTCCTGAAGTCCCACCTCCAGTCTGGCAGTATCCCTGTTGCCATGGAGGAGAGAGGTCACGTGACAGGAGAGCATCACCCTATTGTAGCAGGACATGATCCTGTAACTAGGACCTGTCCTCCAGGTGATATAAAACCCTCTCGAACCGAGGACGTTTCTCCAGGGCCATGTGCCCATGAGGAGAGGGTTAGGACAGCTGTTATAGTTGGTGATTCGATCATTAGGCATGTAGATAGCTGGGTGGCTGGTGGACGTGAGGATCGCCTGGTAAGATGACTGCCTGGTGCGAAGGTAGTGGACCTCACGCACCGCCTTGATAGGATCTTAGATAGTGCTGGGGAGGCGTCTGCTGTCTTGGTACATGTCGGTACCAATGACATAGGAAAATGTGGTAGGGAAGTTCTGAAGGCTAAATTTAAGCTTTTAGGTAGGAAGTTGAAATCCAGAACTTCCAGGATAGCATTCTCTGAAATGCTTCCTGTTCCACGTGCAGGACCCAAAAGGCAGGCAGAGCTCCGGAGTCTCAATGCGTGGATGAGACAATGTGCAAGGATGAGGGTTTTTGATTTGTTAGGAACTGGGGAACATTCTGGGGAAAGGAGGGGCTCTTTCGAAGGGATGGGCTTCATCTTAACCAGGATGGAACCAGACTGCTGGCATTAACCTTTAAAAAGGAGATAGAGAAGCTTTTAAACTAGAAAATAGGGGAAAGCTGACAGTCGCCCAAGAGCACATGGTTCAGAAGAAGGTATCCTTGAAGGATACTACTGAAAGCAGTGAGGTTCCAAAAAAGAGTAAAGTAGCCCAAATGCCCTTGAGTATGGAAAAAAGAGCCAAACGACGAAAACTGGAAACAGCACAAACACTGGCAAGTTAAATGCAAAGCATTGATAAGGCAGGCAAAGCGAGAATTTGAGAAGGAATTTACTAAGGAAGCAAAAACACAAAATAAAGACTTTTTCAAGTACATTCGTAGCAAAAGGCCTGTGAGAGAGTCAATTGGACCTTTAGATGATAGAGGGGTAAAAGAGGCAGTAAAAGGAGACAAGGCTATAGTGGAGAGACTGAATGAATTCTTTGCTTCAGTCTTTACTGAGGAAGATGTAGCGATGTTACCCAAGACTGAAGTGGTAAAGGTGATACTGCAGAGGAATTGAGAGAAATATTGCTACACCGGGAAGATGTATTACAACTATTTGATAAACTGAATAGTAGCAAATCACCTGGACCGGATGGTATACATCCAAGAGTGTTGAAAGAACTGAAATATGAGATTGCAGACCTGCTATTAGTAATCTGTGAACTTTCATTACAATCATCTGTAATACCTGAAGATTGGAGGATCGCCAATGTAACGCCAATTTTTAAAAAGGGTTCCAGGGGTGATCCGGGAAATTACAGACCAGTGAGCTTGACATCAGTACCGGGGAAAAAAGTAGAAATCATCATAAAGAACAAAATTACACAGCATGTAGATAGTCATGGCCTAATGGGAGACAGCCAACATGGCTTTAGACAAGGAAGATATAGTAATTAGATCTTACCTGCTAATTAGTGTTCCTGAAGGAACGACAGTCCAGTCCCTTTACTTCTGGGTTGCGCAACCCTTCCAGCAGCTTGGAGGCTGAGCCCAACCTTTTTGGGGATGGAGCGGTATAAATACCACTGGGACCACCCCCCAACTCCAGTATTCGAATGAAAAAGCAGATATAACGAACTTCCGTCAACAACCTACCAAAACACCTCCAAGGAATATTAAACAATCAACTTATTGCAAATTTTTTTTTTTTTTTCAGGATGGCATAGGAAAGGATAGGAGGAATGGCCACGGGCGGAGGGAGGTTACTCGAGCCTGCCGAACCGGGCCTACGTTCGGTCCGATGCTCTTCTATAAACAATAGACCTTAACTTTCGCTGGAACCGGGTGGGATCAGGGACTGGTCTGTCGTTCCTTCAGGAACACTAACTAGCAGGTAAGATCTAATTACTATTTCCTTATCTTCACTCCAGTCCAGTCCCTTTACTTTTGGGAAGTACCAGAGCAGTTCGATCCTGGGAGGGGGTCCGGCATACCGGAATGAAGAAACGCCAGACCAAACCGAGCGTCTGCTGAACTCTGAACATCCAGCCTGTAGTGCTTGGTGAAGGTATGTAGCGAGGACCAAGTCGCTGCCCTACAAATATCCAGCGGAGGAACTAGACTGAATTCCGCCCAAGAGGTAGCCTGAGCCCGAGTGGAGTGCGCACGCAATCCCACGGGAACCTGCTTCCCCTTCAGGATGGAGGCGGAAGCAATCGCCTCTCTGATCCACCTAGAGATGGAGGCCTTGGCCGCCGCCTCCCCTTTGTGCGGGCCACCGAACTGAACGAATAGTCGGTCGGACTTTCGGAAGGGCGCTGTGCGAGAGAGGTATCGCTACAGAGCCCTCCGGATGTCTAGGAGTCGAAGCTTGCTATCCCTGACTTCCTGTCCCTCCGCGGAGAAGGCCGGGAGGGTAACTCTGGTTCACATGAAAAGGAGAGATAACTTTGGGCAAGAAGGAAGGAACCGTGCGCAGAACTACTTTGTCCTTGAGAAAGGACAGAAAGGGGGGCTGAGATGACAGCGCCTGTAATTCCGAGACCCTCCTGGCCGAACAGATGGCGACCAGAAAAACTGTCTTTAGGGTTAAGTCCTTTAAGGAGGCCCCCTTTAATGGTTCAAAGGGAGCCCCGATCAAGGCATTTAGCACTAGGTTAAGATCCCAAGGGGGGATGATCGACCTCCGTTGAGGGCGTAGCCGTCTAACTGCCCTTAGGAACCTGGAGATGTCCACGTGGGCCCTTAGGGGTTTGCCCCGGACCTTGCCTCTATAGCAAGCGATGGCCGCCAGCTGGACCCTTAAGGAGCTGTGTGCCAGACCCTTGTCAAATCCTGCCTGCAGGAATTCCAGAACCTCCGGGACTGAGGCCGAAAGTGGTTTCCGTCGGTGCTCCGCACACCAGGATTCGAAGATGCGCCAAACTCTTACGTATGATAGACAGGTCGAGCGCTTATTAGCCTGCAACAGTGTCGAGACTACTGCTCCTGAGTAGCCTCGTTTCAGGAGCCGTGCCCTTTCAATAGCCAAGCCGTAAGCGAGAACCGATCCACGTGTGGCATTCGCACCGGGCCTTGTCT
Source organism: Ichthyophis bannanicus (assembly GCA_033557465.1). NCBI lineage: Eukaryota > Metazoa > Chordata > Amphibia > Gymnophiona > Ichthyophiidae > Ichthyophis > Ichthyophis bannanicus. The sequence goes on from CM066031.1 coordinate 1,609,319,660, forward strand.
TAGCAGATCCCTTTTGCAAGGGAGCTGCCAAGGGTGGTCGGCGATCATCCTCACCAGATCCGCATACCAGGGTCGGCGAGGCCAATCCGGGGCTATGAGGATTACCAATCCTTGATGGGACTCCACCCGCTGGAGAACCTTTCCGATCAGATCCCAAGGAGGAAATACATAGAGAAGACCTTCCGAAGGCCACTTTTGGGACAGGGCATCCAAGCCCTCGGACATTCTTTCCTTCCGCCGACTGAAGAATCTGTCCACCTTGGCTGACGAGAACCGTGCCATGAGGTCCATGACTGGGACTCCCCATTGGGCTACTATTTGGTTGAAGGTCTCCTGTTCCAGTTCCCACTCTCCGTGGTCTATCTTGCACCTGCTGAGGAAATCGGCTGTGACATTGTCCGCGCCTGCCACGTGCTGAGCTGAAAGCGCTTGCAGATGGGCCTCCGCCCACTGGAAGAGAGCGCCCGCCTCCTTCTCGAGGGCGGGGCTGCTGGTGCCTCCCTGGTGGTTGATGTAGGCCACCGCGGTGACATTGTCGGAGAGAACGCGAATTGCTCTTCTTTGAACTAGGGCCTCGAGAGCCTTGAGCACTAGGGTGACAGCTCGCAATTCCAGTCTGTTGATGGGCCATTGCGATTCCAATGGTGTCCAGCGACCCTGGACGAACTTGTCCTCGCAGTGTGCTCCCCAGCCTGACAGGCTGGCATCCGTCGTCAGCAGTAACCACTGAGGGGGTTCGAGAGGCATCCCGCGATCCAGATTCCTCGGGCACCTCCACCAGTAGAGCGCCTGTTTGGTCCGCGGAGCGCAAGGTAACTGCAGTGACAGAGGATGATGCTGGGGAGACCACCGACGTAATAGTGATCGCTGCAACGGTCGCATGTGGGCCCTGGCCCATGGGACTACCTCTATTGCAGCCGCCATTGTTCCCAGGACCTGAAGATAATGCCACGCCGAGGGGTTTCGTCTGCCTAGAAACTGCGTGACCAGAAGTCTTAGCTCCCTTGATCTTGTTCGTGACAAGAATACTCTGCCCCTGTTGGTGTCGAATCTTGCCCCGAGGTACTCGAGTTCCTGGGAAGGAGACAACCTGCTCTTTGCACGGTTGATGACCCACCCCAAATCCTCTAAAACCTGGATCAACCTGGCCGTTGTCGAGAGACTTTCCTCTTCGGACTTTGCCCGGATCAGCCAATCGTCTAAGTAAGGGTGCACTAATATTCCCTCCTTCCAAAGGAAGGCCACTACCACCACCATTACCTTGGTGAATGTCCTGGGGGCCGTAGCTAGGCGGAAGGGTAGGGCCTGGAATTGAAAGTGACCTCCTGGTACTGCGAATCTCAGGAACTGTTGGTGGGACTTCCTGACCGGGATATGCAAGTAGGCTTCTGTCAAATCGAGGGATGTTAGGAACTCCCCGCCCCTCACGGCTGCTATGACTGAACGTAGAGTTTCCATCCGGAAGTGTGGCACCCTGAGGCAGCGATTGACCTGTTTTAGATCCAGGATTGGTCGAAAGGACCCTTCCTTCTTTGGTACCACAAAGTAAATCGAGTACCGACCCGAGCCGCACTGGTCTGGTGGGACTGGGATCACGGCCCGAGCGCTATTAGGCGCGTGAGAGTTGCCTCTACCACCGCCCTCTTTGTAGAAGAACCGCAGGGAGACCGGACAAAGGCCGGAGGAATTTGTTCTGCCAATTCGAGAGCATAGCCTTCTCTGATCACCTCTAGGACCCATTGATCGGACGTGACTTGGGACCAGGCGGGAAGAAACAGCCTCAAACGACCGCCTACCGGGCGCCTTCCCTCCTGGACACCCGTCATCTCATTGTTGTTTTCTGGATCCTGAGAAGGAGGAGGATGCTCCAAAACCTCGACCTGCTCCTCGAAACCCTCTAAAACCTTGTCCCTTTGAGGGAAAACGGCCCCTGGGAAAAGGGGTTGACCTGGCTGGGCGAAACCTCCGGGAGTCCCTAGGCTGGGTACGTACTGGGGGTAAGGAGCGCCCTTGTTTCGGTCTGTCTTCCGGGAGCCGGCCTCCCTTTGACTCACCCAGGTCCATTACTAACTTCTCTAAATCTTCACCAAATAACAGCTTCCCCTTAAAGGGGAGTCGACTCAGGCGTGCCTTTGAGGAGGCATCCGCCGCCCAATTCCGTAGCCACAGATAACGCCTAGCCGCCACCACCGAGGCCATGTTCTTGGCTAGGCTTCTGATGAGGTCATACTGACTATCCGCCAAGTAGGCTGCTCCGGATTCCACCCTAGCCGAGTTGGCCTGTGTTTCGGCCGTTGATCCCTCTGTTGCCTGGATCTGTTGTGCCCACCTTAAACAGGCCCGAGCCACCCAAGCTCCTGACACGGAGGCCTGCAAGGCGAGAGCGCTTACGTCAAAGGCTTGCTTCAGGAGCGTATCCAACTTCCTGTCTTGAGCATCTCTTAAGGCCGTGGCGCCCTCAACTGGTATAGTCGTCTTCTTAGTGACTGCTGATACAGCTGCATCCACCCTGGGGGACTTCAGCAGTTCTTTGTCTGACTCTGGGAGAGGGTAGAGGTGAGCCATGGTTTGTACCCCTCTCAAACCTGACTCTGGTTGATCCCATTCCTCCTGTATCATCTGACGTACCACCCTGTGGACAGGGAAAACTTTCTGGGACCTTCTGATGGCCTGGATTAAGGGATCCTCTAACGCCTCGTCCTCTGCTGGGGAGTCTGAGGCTACGTTGAGGGCTTTTAGGGACTCATTGATTAAGGAATGGAGCTCTTCACGACGAAAAACTCTAACTATGCGAGAATGGTCCTCCTCCGGTATCTCCCCCTCTTCCAGCTCCTCCTCTTCCTCCTCTAAGTCCCTTTCAGAGCCCTCCTTCTCTGGCGTGCCCTGAGAAAGGGGTGTGAGGATATCTTCACTCATCAGCCTGGGGCACTTTAGTGGTATCCCTGAATCCTGACCGCTCGCCCTCATAGGTCTGGCTAACCTGGCTTCTGCTGGTGGGCCTGTATCCCCTGCCCCAAGCCCCTGCTTGCGCATGCAGTAGGCTTGGTGGAGCAAGAGAACGAAATCAGGGGAGAAGAGATCTCCGACCCCCCCCCTCCCCAGTGGGACAAGACAGAGGGGGAGCGAGAACCTCTGAGCTGGTAGCCGGAGGTAACTGGGACCCTATCTCCGCCTCCAGGGAGACCCCGGGCCCCTGAGGGACCTGGGCCATGGACAAGCTAATTTCTTGCTCTACGGAGGTAGACACTGCAGCACAAGCCCTGCAGATTCCTGTCTCCGAGGAAGTGCCCCTCCGCGTGCCACAAGATGGGCACTTTGACTTGCTAGTCATGCTCTCCAGGAGGCTCAATAGGACGGTGCTTAAGCGCCCAGGCCTAAGCCCTACACTGTAGCAGAAAACAAAAACCAAAGGCCAAAAATCAAAAACCAAAAACAACCGTGCAAAATCGCTGCCGGAGACAGGAGGGACACCAAAAGCTATCCCAGTGCTGTCCCCTCCCCGAACTTATAATTACATTTAAAATTAAAATTTAAAATTAAAATTAAATTAAATTAAACTTAAATTAAAATTAAATGAAATTCTGCCAACAAGGCTAGTACTTGCGCTTTGGCGTGCTGTCCCCTATCTTCTTGCTGAGAATCAGGCCCAGCTCCGCAATTCCTCTCCGTTGGCTCAACACGTGGTAGGCCGCGGCCACGTGGAGTCCGGAACGGAGGATCACGCTTCTACCCTCTGCACTGTATTCACCCCGCTGCCGCCACGGAGAGAGGTCTGTGCTCCGCGTCGCGAACAGCGAGGGACGCCGCCGCTTGAGAATGCTTTGAGTTCGCGGCTCCGGATCTCGCCACTGCGCCCCGCTGCTCCGGGGGGGGGGGGAGGGGGAGTAACGATCCCACTCGCGGCGTTGCCTCCAGCGCTCAGCCGCCTCGAGGGCTTCGGCGCGAGGCAGGGCAGGTCCTAGTAGATGGAGCAGTTAAAACCTAGAAGAGCTTTCTTCTCCCTGCAGCAGGTAACCCAGGCATCCCCTCCGGTCCCCAGCCCGGCCAGGAGGAGAAGGGGGGGGGGGGAGGGAGGAAGGAGAGACTGCAGGAAAATTAAAGGTACAGCAGGGGGAAATAAACAAACACAAGGTAAAACAGTTCCCTTAACCAAAATAAGAAGGTAAAACTAAAATAAAATTAGTTAAATTAGATAAATTAGGAGAAGGCAGGACTCCAGTAAGCCCTAGGCTTACGGAACCCTCCAGCTGCTTGGAGGCTGAGAATACTGGAGTTGGGGGGTGGTCCCAGTGGTATTTATACCGCTCCATCCCCAAAAAGGTTGGACTCAGCCTCCAAGCTGCTGGAAGTGTTGCGCAACCCAGAAGTAAAGGGACTGGACTGGAGTGACGATAAGGAACTTGTCTTACTAATCTGATATGTTTTTTTGAAGGTGTGAATAAACAGGTAGACAAAGGTGAGTCGGTTGATATAGTGTATCTAGACTTTCAGAAAGCCTTTGACAAGGTCCTTCATCAGAGAATTTTGGCAAAACTAAAAAGTCATGGGATAGGAGGCAGTGTACTATTGTGGATCAGGAACTGGTTAAAAGATAGAAAGCAGAGGATAGGGCTAAATGGCCAATTTTCCCAATGGAAAAAGGTGAATAGTGAAGTACCCCAGGGATCTGTACTGGGTCCGCTACTTTTTGACATATTATAAATGACCTGGAAAAGGGAATAACTAGTGAGGTTATCAAATTTGCAGACGACACAAAACTGTTTAAAGTTGTCAAAACCCAAGAGGACTGTGGAAAACTACAGGAGAATCTTGATAAATTGGAAGACTGGGCATCCAAATGGCAGATGAAATTTAATGTGGACAAGTGCAAAGTTATGCACTTAGGAAAGAACAACCCACACTATGGTTACACGATGCAAGGTTCCACATTGGGAACCACCACCCAGGAAAAAGATTTAGGAGTCATCATGGATAACATGTTAAAACCCTCCACCCAGTGTGCAGCGGCAGCCAAGAAAGCAAATAGAATGTGAGGTATCATAAGGAAAGGAATGGAAAATAAAACAAAGGATATTATAATGCCTCTGTATCGTTCCATGGTACGACCGCACCTTGAATATTGTGTGCAATTCTGGTCGCCGTATCTTAAAAAGGATATAGCATTATTAGAAAAGGTACAGAGAAGAGCCACCAAAATGGTAAAGGGGATGGAAGGCTACTCCTATGAAGAGAGGCTACAAAGGTTAGAGCTCTTCAACCTGGAAAAGAGACGGCTGAGGGGAGATATGATAGAGGTCTATAAATTAATGAATGGAGTAGAACGGGTAAATGTAGATCAATTGTTTACGCTATCAGAATATAGAAAGACTAGGGGACATGTAATGAAGCTACAGGGTAAACTATTTAAGACAAATAAGAGAAAATATTTTTTCACTCAACGTGTAATCAAACTCTGGAATTTGTTACCGGAGGATGTAGTAAGAGCTGTTAGTGCAGCTGGGTTTAAAAAAGGTTTGGACAAGTTCCTGGAGGAAAGGTCCATAAACCATTATTAAAAATGGACCCAGGATATCAATGCTTGACCCAATACAAGCATTGTGGAACCTGTCTCTTTTGGGGATACTGCTAGGTACGTATGACCTAGATTGGCTACTGTTGGAAACAGGATACTGGACTTGATGGACCTTGATCTGACCCAGTATGGCATATCTTATGTTCTTATGTTCTTATGGGTCCCAAGATGCTGAACTGGATCAGAAATTGGTTGACTGACAGATGACAGAAGGTGGCGATAAATGGAACTCACTCGGAAGAAAGGAAGGTGAGTAGTGGCATGCGCCAGTGATCGGTCCTGGGAGCGATACTGTTCATTGTATTTGTGAATGATATTGCTGAAGGATTGAAGGGAAAAGTCTGCCTTTTTGCAGATGATATGAAAATTTGCAACAGAGTGGAATCCTCTGAGGGAGTGTACAACATGAGGAAAGATCTACAAAAGCTAGAAGAATGGTCTAATGCTTGGCAGTTAAGATTTAATATAAGGACGTGGAGAGTCATGCATTTGGGATGCAGAAATCCAAGGGAATTGTATGTGATAGGGGCATGGACCAGGAGGAGGACTTCAGATTAGTTGTTTCTGAGGATCTTAAGGTGGCAAAACAATGTGACAAGGCAGTGGCCAAAGCCAGAAGGATGCTGGGTTGATAGCAGAAAGGAGAAGGTAATAATGCCTCTGTACAAGTTGCTGTTGAGTCTTCACATGGAGTATTTTGTTCCATTTTGGAGACCATATCTCACAAAGGACATAAAAAGACTTGAAACTTTTCAGAGGAAGGTGACCAAAATGATTTGGAGGCTGTGCCAGAACACACATGAAAAGAGACTTGAAGATCTAAATATGTATACCCTGATACAGACATTTAAATACTTAAAGGGTATCAATGAACAAACAAACTTTTTTCAAAGATGGGGAAGCTGTAAAAATAGAGGGCAAAAAATGAAGCTGTAAAGCAATGTCAGGAAATATTTTTTCACTGAAAGGGTGCGGGATGCCTGGAATGCTTTTCCGATGGAGGTGGTGGGGGCAAATACAGTGACAGAATTCAAAATGGCATGGGACAGACACAGTGGATCCCTTTATAAGGAGAGGAAAACATCAAAATGAATTTAACTATTTCATATACCTCAGCAAATAGAGAGGGGTGACTTGCACAGAGTGGCAGGTACAACCCTAAACAAAGGCATAGAGCAGGGGTGACCTGCACGGAGCGGAGGGTACACTTACTCTAGCCACCTTAATAGGCAGACTAGATGGACCATACTGGTCTTTGTCTGCCATCATATACTATGCTGCTATATTAAATGCACAGGAGGAGAGCCTCTTTTAATTGAAAGAACGGTCTGCAATAGGAGAGCATAGGTTGAAAGTGAAAGGGGATAGATTTAGGAGTAATTTGTGGAAATATCTCTTTGCAGAAAGTATGGTAGATGCATGGAATAGTCTCCCAGTGGAGGAGGTAGAGATGAGGACTGTATTTGAATTCAACAATGCATGAGACAAACAGAGAGGATCTCTAAGGGTAAGAAAGGGACTGTTGGACAAAGGGTCAAGATGGCAGATTGTAGCAGAAGTTGCTGATGAGCCCGCACTTTCTTAGAGCTTTCTTTCCTTCACTTCTTGCCGAACTGTAAGGGCAAGAATCCAGCCCTCCCTGCGGGGCAGGATTCGGGAGGCAGGAAGCAGCTTATCCTTGAGCAGTGTGGTGCAATGCTGGCGTTGGAGATGCAGCACATTCCAGACCGCTCAGGTCTTGCCTTGCTGGAGCAGAGCACCGAAGGGGCATCTCTCAGCACTCGGCAACCTGGAAGCGCTCCTCCGGCGGTGGGGGGAGTTCTCTGGCCTGAGGGTCTGCCGAATGGCTCAGTGTCCAGAGAGTCACTGGGCTCTCCCATAACCTGGTCCTCCCCAAGTGTTCCAAGCTTGCAGAAGAACAGGATTAAGCCTAGGGTTCATCTATTTGGAGAGAACGGAGCCCTGTCTGGTGGAGGTGGAATGTTGGCAACCTTGGAGGAACTGTGTGAATCCATTAGAGCCCTAAAGACTTCCATTAACAGGCCTATGGAACAGTTAACTCTGAAAATTGATGCCTTAACTGGTCTTGCCTCAGCTCAGAAGCAAGAATTGACCCAGCATTCTACTAGGCTGGAGCAGCTGGAGGTTCAAGTGGAAGAGTTGGGGGCGGTGAAGGATGCTAGTGTAAAGGAGAGTTTGAGACTATGGGAAAAACTAGAATACCTAGAAAACCAGTTCTGGAAGAATAATCTGTGGATTCTAGTTTTCCCCAGGTCTCCTTTGTTTGGCCCCATGGTATTGGTGAGGAAATATATGATGGAGGTCCTGGATATGGCTTCGGACAATCTTCCTCCCATATCCAGAGTATACTATCTGCCTTTTCTAGGGGCATGCCTGGGAGCCATGCTCTTCCTCCGGGTCAGCTGGACCTGACCAGATTTCTGAAAGGGTCCTTAGAAGTGGTGATTGCAAATAGCACATTCTGGATAACTTTTGCTTTTGAGCAAGATGAGACCTCTGTACTCCGTTATACGTAAAACATAGGCAGGAACAATTTTTTTGGCTCTATTATTAGAACATTTCCTGATATCTTTAGAGAAACCCAGGTCTGCCACAAGGAGGTTTTGGCCATTTAGCCTAGAGTCCTTGCACTGGGAGGTACCTGGCTTTGTCTTTGTTATGTTAGTTCTGAGGTCAAATCTTATTTCTTTACAGAGCCGAAAACAGCTCCTTGATTTGTTTCTTCTTTGGAGGGTCAGTCAGAAGGGGCTACTGGTGGCACACAGGGTGCATTTCCTTAGATTGTGCCCTCTCCTCCGCCTCTACTTTGTTTGATGTCTATTTCTTGGGATTTTTTTGTTATCCTCTTGTCCCTAATTAACGGTCGAATGGGCAATGCTGTACTCTTTTTCTTTTTTGTTATTTCTTGAATCTGAATTGTTTATTATCTGAAGTGTTGCTTTTGTATTATTTCAAATTTGATAACTATTTTTTTTTTAAAAAGGGACTATAAAGCTTAGTAGTTGGAATGGAAGGGACAATCAGATAGGCCGTATGGTCTTCATCTGCTGTCATATTTCTTCTATGGGGCTGATATTCAGCTGTAGCAACCATTGCTGCTTTTTTTTTTTTTTTTTGGAACTTTATTTAGAAACACCATGAAACATAACAAGTACAACAGGCAATAGCCGTCCGCCGGGGTGGATTCTTATCTCCAGGCAGAGGACACACATAATTACAGGTGATTTATACCAGTAGCATAGCATCCCCCCCACTCCCTATCCCCCCACCCCGTCACGCTCAGGACCCTGGAGCAGGCGCGAATGGCCACTCCAACCATGCCATGCAAACAGAAGCCACTCCCTAACTTCCCTGCTGGAGAATAAGATTACGGCTTCGGGGACTCAAGGCCTGAAGATAGGGATCCCAGGTCAACTGAAAGCTGGTCCATCGTTTGGGATTACCCCTGGCCCCCCTACTCTCCAGGAGCATCAATTGGTGAAAAGAATTCCGCCATTCCCAAATGACGGGGGGCCCTGCTCCCGCCATTTACACAAAAGAGGGCCCTTACCCACCAGACAAGCTTTACGCACTAACCACCTCTCCCATTTCCCTTTAGGGTGGTTAGGCTTCAGGCAATCCAAGACTACAAAGGGGGCATCCCAGTCTACTTGCTGTCCCAAGATACGCATCATAAACGAGCAAATTTGCAGCCAGTACGGGCGAATAACCCTGCAGTCCCACCACATATGCAGCAGCGTTGCCAGGGGGGAAGAACACCGTGGGCAGCTCCCATCCAAAGTCAAGTGGCAGCGAAAGGCCCGGCGAGGCGACAGATGTACCCGGGTAATAGACTTAAACTGCATTTCCCGCCACCGTACACCCTCGACCAGACTCCCGATCCGCCGTAAAGCCAGGAGAACGGTCCCCGAGGGGATCTCCCGACCCAGCTCATCAGCCCAAGCCCTCTCCACCACACTATAGTCCGGACCCGGACGAAGGGCCTCAAATCGCCGATTCAACACACTAATAGAGGGCACCTCCTCCGTCCCCAAACTAAAAAATTCCAAAATCTGCAACGAACGGTCGCTGTGCAGCGCTGCTGCAGGGAGGGAAGCCACATAGTGAGAAATCTGCATGTAGGCAAAGTAGTGTCTAGTCCCCAGGTCATATTCCTGACGTAAAGAAACAAACGATTTACAGTTCCCATTAGGACCAACAACATGCCCCAGATTGCGAATACCCCTCTCGGCCCAAACACGAAACGCCGCGGTGTCCAAACCGGGGGGAAAACAAAGGTTACCCTGCACTGGCAGCCAACTCGACACTCTCCAATCGCGGCCCCAGAAAGTATTAAGCTGTCTCCAAGTCCATCTCACCGGGGCCACCAAGGCCCCTTCCGACAAATGTCGGGGGACCCGGCGACTCTCATGGTGTAACAACGCTTGCAACGTATGCGGTGCAACAGACGCCTCTTCCAAGGCTCTAGGGGTATAATTCTCAGTACCTCCCAGCCAGTCACCCAGGTGACGCGCCTGGCAGGCCAGGACATAGCTACTCAAATCTGGAAGCCCCCAACCGCCGCAGCATCCCCTCCCTCGCAATCGCCAGTAAGAAATACGGGCTCACCCTCCCTTCCACAAAAAATTCCGAAATTCCTTCTTGAACCGCCGAATATCCCGACGCAACAACCAAACAGGGAGTGTCTGCAGCCAGTACAGTATCCGCGGCAAAATGACCATCCTAATTGCTGTAATGCGCCCTGAAAGCGATAAAGGGAGATAGCGCCACGACTGTAACTGGGTCCTCACCTTAGATAGCACCCTATCAAGGTTGCTCTCATAGAGACGGGAGACACGACGCGGGAGCACAATCCCCAAGTACACAAACTGATCGTCCGCCCATCGCAGGGGGAAGTCTCCCGGCCAACAACCCCGCAGCTGACCAGAGACATCCAGCGCCACCAATTTATCGTGGTTAATACTAAGACCTGCAAAAGTCCCAAAAAGATGAAATTCCTGCAACAATCGGGGTAGAGACTCACGAGGTGAAAGCAAGTGTACCAGCAGGTCATCCGCGAACGCGGCTAGTTTAAACTCATATCCCCCAATGTTCACCCCCTTGATGTCTCGGGTCAATTCCACTCTTCGTATAAGGGGATCTAGGGATAAAATGAAAAGGAGGGGAGACAGAGGACATCCCTGTTGGGTCCCCCGCTGCAACGGAAAGTCCACGGATAGCACCCCATTACAGAAAATCGCCGCTGTTGGCAGCACATACAAACTAGCCACCATTTGGCAGAAGGTTTCTCCAATACCATAACACGGGAGTAAATATTGCTGCTTTAACATAGACCCGGATATCCAGCCACCAGCACTGAATACCCAGGTATGCCTGGACAGCAATATTCAGCTATTCTCTGGTTAGCTAAACCCACTGAAGTTAGACCAGCCTTTAACATGCCTAACTTTATCCGGTTTAAGATAACTGACCAGCGGCTGAATATTGTTAACCAGTTATCTTGAGCGCTGCCCCTGGAGCACCCCGATACTATGTGGTTAGCACTGGGGCATTTAGCGTGGTTAGGAGGAGACATTCAGCAGTACAAAATGGCGGTGTGCTACTTAATATCCTGCTCAGCACAGTAAACGTGGTTAACAAGCCTGCTAACCACGTTAATCATTTCTAATATGCTCCTCTCTGTTTCTAGTTCATCTTCAATTAATGTGTTGCTGGGAACTATGGGGGATATTCAATGCCGGTGGATAGCGGTCAGTGCTGAAATTTTAACCAGGATATTTGATACCAGGTACATATTCAGCCCTGGCATTGAATATCCGGGTTTGCCACATTGCTATGAGGCTAACCGAACAGGAGTGATATTGAGCTGCTGCCTGGTTAGCTAATGCAGCGAAAGTTAGGCCAGGGTTTTTGTGCCTCACTTTCGCTGCATATCACTAACCAGGCAGTGACTCAATATTGCTCTGTCCTGGAATTCCCTGATGCTAACCGCTTAGCATCGAGGCATGTGGCGACGGTACCTGGGGCTATTCAGCGGCACTAACTGTGTTTATACCGCTGAATATCCTACAGTGGCATTTACATGGTTTACAGGCCTGCATAACAAATGCCTTTGTAAATGCCCCCATTTATTTTCTGTATAACATCATACTAATCCTACCTAACACAATCACTACATTTACATTCCTTTTTCCTCCAGTTCTGCCCTCTCTACAGTATATTTTAGCCTGGATTTCCCCAATTCTCTTTAATAATGGTTTAAGGACTTTTCCTCCAGGAACTAATCCAAACCTCTTTTAAATCCTGCTACACTAACAGCTTTTATACATCCACTGGTAATGAATTCCAATGTGCAGTGGTGGCCAAAGATCAAATAGAATGCTAGGTATCATAAGGAAAGGAATGGAGAATAAAACAAAGGATATTATCCATGGTGCAACCACACTTTGACTATCGTGTGCAATTCTGTTGGCCGTATCTTAAAAAGGATATAGCGTTATTAGAAAAGATACAGAGAAGAGCCACCAAAATGGTAAAGGGGATGGAAGGATACCCCTATGAAGAGAGGCTACAAAGGTTGGGGCTCTTCGACCTGGAAAAGAGATGGCTGAGGGGAGATATGATAGAGGTCTATAAATTAATGAATGGAGTGGAACGGGTAAACGTGGATTGATTGTTTACAACATCAAAATATAGAAAGACTAGGGGACATGCAATGAAGCTACTGGTTCCTGGAGGAAAGGTCCATCAACCATTATTAAAGGGGACCTGGGATATCCACTGCTTGCCCCATTCTCAGTCTAAGAAGGGGGCACAACAATATAGATAGAGGTATGAATAAGGAATACTACTGAAAAGAGGAAAATATGGCATTAAGGGCTAAACTGAAAGACATTTTAAATCACACTTCTATGCAACAGGGATCTGGGAAGAAGACATTGGGACGAGTAACTTCTTAATATCTAAAAGAGCCCACAGCTGTTCTGATAAAAAAAAAATAATATATATCTTACATTTGAAAATGTAACTATACATTCACATGGATACCTAAGAAGAAAAGTCATGCCAAGAGCTAATGTCTCTTATCTCGTTTGTCTTTCCTGCATTGCATGGGCTACACTTTCATTTCATTGAATTTCTATTTTTCTCCTATACTGCCCACTTACATTCTCAAAAAAGATTCAAATATGTATAATATTCTACTCATTCACAACTCTTGCCACCCTTTTCCATATCTTTTCCCACAGAGTCCCTCGCATAGACATGCACAGTTTGCAAATGGAGGAAGGGAAAATGCACTATTGTGTCGTACTTTTCAACTTGTTGGTTTTGCATCTGATACACCCCTAATTCTGAGGACATGTTAGCAGGCCTATGAGGATCATACGATGGCTATTTTTGGTTGGAATCTATGCAATCCATGCATACACAGTTATGCTACTTAATACCTTTTCATCTTATTCTCACAAAATTGTCAAAAGATTTTGAGGGGGGCCAAGAGCGGTCAAATACTGGTATTTTTGCTGGATGCATGTAGAAGCATGTGTGTATGTATGCACATATTCTGAAAAGCAGCCACCAATAGCTCTCTATGGAAATTCTAGTTTATTTAGCAGAAAACATTCATTTGTTTGAAGTGCTGAATGATTACACAGGTACACTAAAATATTTTTTTTTTAAACTGCCTCTAATGTTTCGATTGATTTTTACGTTTTTTGGTGCGCTGAATCCAAATCTGGTAACCAATTTGCTCCATCACGTACAGATTTTTTGCTACATTGGGTTAGCAGTTTGAGGTGAACGTTTCAGATTGAGTGCGATCGAGATAAAAGTTTCTTGGATGAATTCTTTATACTAATTGTTTAGTAGTTATTCAAATAAGAATAAAGAAAATTGTAACAAGGCAGCACATAAGAATAGAGTAATGTCAACAAAACACACTGTGATGGTAGCAAAATTGTCTGCACTTAAAACAGCCACATACATGTGCACAAACATTGAGCATATAAGAGCGAGGATAGACACAAAGCAAAGCAAAGAAATGTGCAAAAAATGTTGTACAGGTATGTATGTAAGAATAGAAAACGCAAACCGCACCATTGCAATACATGAAGACAAACACCCGATGGTGTGAAAATAAAATTCTAATAAATGAGATCCGACACTGTGGTAATAACTAGCAAATTTTTATTTCAAAGTTTAGTAAAAACACGATATTTGTCAACACAGTTTAGATTTTAAAGTCATTCTTGGGTCAATCAATCTCCTGGTGGGCCCGTTTCTTCTTCTTCCCCCGAATGCTTCTCTTGGTGCGCTGCTTGGCGTATTTTTCATCTGGGGTTTCCTGCAGCAGCAACCAGCAGAAATTAGCCATCATAGTGGTGTTCCATCTTCCTTGGTACCTTCTCTCTGCGTCCTTGATGTCCTGGTGAAACCTTTCACCTTGTTCTTCACTGTACGCCCCCAAGTTTTCGGGAAAGTAGTTCACATGGGAGTGCAAGAAATGGACTTTCAGGCTCATGTTACAGCCTTGTTCTTTGAAGGCATTGAGCATCCTGGCAACAATATCCTTATAGTTCTCATCCCGCCTGTTCCCCAAGAATTTGAGAACAACATCCTTGAAGGAATCCCAGGCTTCTTTTTCCTTCTCAGACATCGTTTCAGCGAATGCTCCATCTGAAATGAGTTTCCTTATATCAGGGCCAACAAACACTCCTTCCTTTAGCTTTGCTTCAGAAAGTCGGGGGAACTTTGAGCAAAGGTACCGAAAGCACTCACCATCTTTTGGAAGGGACTTGATGAATTGCTTAATGAGACCCAACTTAATGTGGAGAGGTGGTAATAGAATTTTATCACGAGGTACCAAGCTCTCATGAAGAACATTTTTCTCACCGGGTCTCAAATACTCCTGAATTGGCCAGTCTTTTTTCCCCCAGTGTAGGTCGCGGGCCCGGCTATCCCACAAGCAAAGGAAGCAGGGATATTTGGTGAAACCGGATTGCTGCCCTAATAGCATGGATAGAATTTTAAAGTCTCCACAAATCATCCACTTATGCTCATCATAACGAATCTTCTGAAGAATCAGGGCCAAATTCTCGTATTTTTCTTGGAGAATAACAGAGTGAGCAATAGGAACTGAAGCGAATGTGTTGCCATTATGAAGAAGAACACCTTTTATGCTGTCTTTTGACGAATCAATGAACAGCCGCCATTCAGCAGGATCATACTTGAGTTTAAACTTTTCCATCACTCCGTATATATCGTTGCAAAATACCAAATCTTCCTCTTTGCTGAAATACTTCAAAAATTGTGTCTCGCGGTTGCGGTACCAATAAAAAGTTGTTCCTGGTGACAATAGATTTTTCTGTTTAAGCCGAGAACCTAGCAGTTGGGCAGCATCTTTTGGGAGTCCTAAATCCCGGACTAAATCATTCAATTCAGCTTGAGAGAAAAGTTCAGGTTTCGGATCTGGTTCAGTTTCAAACTCGGAAGTACTGGACTCATCGGGAAAAGCCATCTGATGAGTCTCATCATGATCAGAACCGTCCACACAAATATGATCCAAAGATTTTGGTGGTTCAGGCACAGGTACTTCGTTGCTATGAGGCATAGGCCTAATTGCTGAGGGAAGGTTGGGGTAACTTATTACGTTCTTATTTTTTAAGTTGTATCCCTTCACAATGCAAGAGCAAAAATAGCAGTCACTGCTGTGGTCTCTTTGTTCACGCGCCACATCATAGGTATTCCGAAACAAAATGCTTGTTTTTTACCTTTCATCCATAAGCGTAGATCTTCCTCACATGGCTTGCACACTTTGTGAGGAGCCCACGGTTTGTCTTGATCGCCTAACTTCAAACCGAAATAGGCGAAATATACTTTTTTAATAAATGCAGAAATGTTCCTCTGCCGCTTTTTCACGGTATATTCCCCACAAATAAAACAAAAACTGTCCGGAGAGTTGACGCAACCTCTGTCTCTGTGAGCCATCACAAATACACAGCACTGCAAACTACAACTGTAGTGAACCACTTCGGAATAAAGCTGGATTACGACTGAGCAAACAAAAGGTAATAATGAACTTGCAAGAAACTGAAATTTGACAGGAATGTTCATGTCGCAACCACCTTGTTTGAGCGAGCGAACGAGGCGAGGCGAACAGGAAAGAACATGCGCCAGCGCGAGTACTGGATTTAGCCCCCGCCTCCCAATTGTCCTGTTAATGTATAAAATGAATACAAAACACTCTAAAATATCATGAGGGAGTGTTTCTAGTTAGTTAACCATTACAACCTCTATTTTGGGCCAAGAAAATAAACTGCAGTCGGCTAAAAAGAAATTATGTGAACATTCCTTATATGGGTAAGAAATCTAATTTTGCAAGAAAACGTGACGTGATGGAACATTTTGGCTATTTTTCCTGGATTCAGCACCCCAAAATCTATAGGAATCAGTTGCAAAACTGGAGGCAGTTTTTTGGTAGTGTACCTGTGTTATTAGTGATATATTTTTTCTAAGTTCCATCCTGATGGTGAGTCGAGCCCCTAGATGTAAATAAAGGCAACAACTTCTATATTATTTTACTGAAACAAACAAAAAAGAAACATTGATTTGTCAAAGTATCCCAAGCGTTTTCATGCCCTTTGCTTCTCTCTTCCTCTTCTGTTCTTCAGCAGTTATTTGGGTGCAGCCATTTGTGAAAAACAGGTTACATTTATTTTGTAAAACTGAACAGTAGTCTAAACCGAGCTTCTGGATTCCAGCCAAGGACCCAGCTCAATGTACAACATATTCTTTCTTCACTGATGATTTTAATCTCTCCTATGTTTATCTTTTCTTTTTTTTTTAATACTTTTATCAATACATCAAGTTAACTCAACTCCCCCCCTATACGATGGACCTGAAAAATTGGCTCATAGGAGCAGAAGCCAAAAATACTGGGCCCGATATTCAAAAAGTTTATTCGGTTAGAAGGACTAACTGGACAGTGCTGGGCAATCCATGGGTGGATGGAGGGCTGTCCCAGCACTTGGTGATCTTTAGCCCTCTAGCTTGATAAATGCTTGAATAAAGTTAGGTCATTTCAAGAGCTGTCCTAAATTTATTTGGTTTGGCTATCCAGAGGGCAACTGAATATCGCCATGTAGTGCTGAAACCGAATATTCAGCACCAGACGATATCCAGATTCTGGCACTGAATATCTGGTTTCACTTTTGCCCATAGCAAACACTTTTAAAGTACTGACTGCTATGGCCCGAATATCAGGCCCACTTTAAAAACTAGGATTGAAATCCAAATTAAAATACACACCAATAAGGCATCGTTTAGTCATCCCCTTTTGCAACATGCAATGCTGTAGCGATAGCAGGATGAGTCATCCTAGGAGATGCCCATCCCCAGTTTCTCTATTCACCATGTCATGCAGCAATTGTTCAATTAGAGCATCTCCCACTCTGAACACAGCAGTCACCCAGGTAACTCAGGTGTAATCACCTCCATCCTTCTCCTCTGAGCCAATCATGGGACAACAGTATCCATAGCTTGAAACCTTCCACTAAACTCCACTACAAGTGGGAACTGCCATCCGCATATTCCCGCTTCCCAAACCAAGCTCTGCGGCCTGAACAGTCCTGCCACTTCATTCTAAGAAGTCCTAAATAGTGGTTAAAAATATACTGACTTTTATCAGACAGATAAATCCCATCTGAATGATAAAGATCTGAATAATCCACCAAAAACCAAAACCATATTTCAGCTTGCCCCCTTCTCCTAAGTCTTTCAATAGCTTTAGG
Source organism: Ichthyophis bannanicus (assembly GCA_033557465.1). Lineage (NCBI taxonomy): Eukaryota > Metazoa > Chordata > Amphibia > Gymnophiona > Ichthyophiidae > Ichthyophis > Ichthyophis bannanicus. The sequence goes on from CM066031.1 coordinate 1,609,337,042, forward strand.
ACAGAGAGCATCATGTCAAAAGCAGCTAGGAGTAATCTGTAACCAGACAGTGTTATGATGAAAAGAAAATAAATCTGATCAATAACAAATCACGCATCATTTGCCTAGTGAGCTCCACAACGGGTTAATTTTTGCATATTTCAGGAAAATTGTACCCGTCTTATTCAATATGTTCTAACACTGAATTTCTTTCTGCTATGATCATGTACTATATACAATTTGATAGGAATATTTAGTCAGAATTTTGGATCCCGAGAGTTTTGGGACCGGCCTGGATAGGGTTAGTCCAAGACATTGAAATATCATATCATTTCCCCCTGTGAATAAACAATGAGGAATTGAAGAACATCAGGCTTCCAGCAGTAATGTGGGGCTTCTAGCAATGTTTCCCATTGACTCTGTCAATGCAGATGAATATCATAGGAAGCCAATCCCAAATGCAGGCCACATCTGATCTCTGCTGCCTACTTTCTGGCCCAGAACCCACAAGAGTGCCCACAAATCCAGATATGGCATCTTTGTGCGATAGTACCTATAGAAGAAAGTAAAACAATAAACATAATATGAAAAGTCAAACTGACATGTCTTAGGATGTCAGTGCCCCAAGGGCCTAATAACATGCACTGGCAAACCCTGGGTAGCTCCAATCCTGAATTAATGAGTACCATACTGACCTGAGTCAAGGCAGCATTAGTTAAGCAGATCTCAAATACTGCTGCAAATTGAAATCTAGTTATTATTATTATTATTATTATTATTAAAGACTTATAAAGCACCGCAACATACGAAGCGCTGTACAAACATAGAAGAGAGACAATCCCTGCTCATCAGAGCTCACAATCTAATAAGACAGAAAACAAAATAAGTTACATAATACAAATAACAAAATTTTACAGGACAAAGTAAGCAAATGTTGATAGAGAGATCAAGATAGGGTAAGACAGGAATGGAAAGCAATAGTGAACAGATGGGATTTTAGTCTGGACTTGAAAATGGCCAGGGAGGATGCCTGGCGCACAGAGATAGGAAGACTATTCCAAGCAAAGAGTGCTGCCAGTTGGAAGGAGCGAAGTCTGGAATTGGCAGTACGAGTAAAGGGCACAGATAAACAAAGACTATTAGAAGAGCGAAGCAACTGAGAGGGGGTGTAAGAAGAGATGAGAGATGAAAGGTACTGGGGGGCAGAAGAGTGAATACATTTATAGGTCAGGAGGAGAAGTTTAAATTGGATACGGAGATGGATGGGAAGCCAATGAAGTGACATGAGGAGAGGAGTGATGTGGGAAAAACGAGACTGGCGGAAAATGAGTCGAGCAGCGGAATGTTGAAATGACTGAAAAGGAAAGAGGTGGCTTGCAGGGAGGCCGGCAAGGAGAATGTTACAATAATCAAGACGGGAGATGATTAAGGAGTGGACAATCAATTTAGTGGTGTCAACAGAGAGGAAGGGGCGAATTTTGGAAATATTGTATAGAAAGAAACGACAAGTTTTAGCAATGAGCTGGATATGTGAAGAGAAAGAGAGAGAGGAATCGAAGATAACACCAAGGTTACGTGCTGAAGAAACAGGGAGGAGTACAGAGTTATCAACAGAGAGAGAAAGGGGAAAGAGGAGGGTAAGCATTCGGGGGAAAGATAAGAAGCTCAGTTTTGGCCATGTTCAGTTTTAAGTGACGGTGGGACATCCAGGCAGCAATGTCAGAGAGGCAGAGTGAGATCTTATTTATTTATTTTATTTATTTATTTACATTCTCTTATATACCGCGCTATTCTGCATCAGTGCGGTTTACATTGAACAAACTGAAATTACATTGAACAGGGCATTATAACTTGGAGATAACTATTTTACAGGGAACATGGGCTATGGAGGGTTAAGTGGCTTGCCGAAGACCACAAGGAGCACCTGTGGGACTAGAAACCCCAGTCCTTCCAACCCAAGGTTGCTGTCCTCTAGTGGGATTTGAACCCCCGACCTTCCGGCCTGAAGTACCTTGCCCCAACCACTAGGCCACTCCTCCACTCCTAGATCTTAGACTGGATATCAGGAGAGATAACAGGTGCAGAAAGATAGATTTGAGAGTCATCAGCATAGAGATGATAGTGAAAGCCATGGGAAGAGATAAGGGTGCCAAGGGATTGGGTATAGAGAGAGAAGAGGAGTGGACCTAAGACAGAACCCTGAGGAACTCCTACAGGTAGTGGGGTTGAAGAGGAGGAGGAGCCATCAAAGCACACACTGAAAGAGTGATGGGATAGATAGGAACACAACCAAGATAGTACAGAGTCTTTGAATCCAAGTGAGGATAGGGTGATAAGAAGAAGGTTATGGTCAGCAGTGTCGAAGGCAGCAGAGAGATCAAGAAGAATGAGGACAGAGTAAAAGCCTTTGGACTTTGCCAAGAACAAATCATTTGAGACCTTAGTAAGAGAAGTTTCAGTAGAGTGTAGGGGATGGAAGCTGGATTGTAAAGGATCCAATAGGGTATGAGAGGAGAGGAAATCAAGACAACGGTGATAGACTGCACGCTCAAGTAGTTTAGAGACGAAAGGAAGGAAAGAGATGGGGCGATAGTTAGAAGGACAAGTGGGATCAACTGAAGTTTTTTTGAGGAGGGGTGTAACCACAGCATGCTTGAAAACAGAAGGGAAGGTTGCAGTGGAGAGAGAGAGGTTAAGAATATGAGAAATAGAAGGGACGAGAGATGAAAAGATGGAGCTAAGGAGGTGGGTGGGGAAGGGGTCAGAAGAGCAGGTTTGGAGGAAGAGAGAGGAGCGACATTTCTTCGTCAGAGACCATAGGGAAGGAAGAAAGGGTGGCAGAAGTTTGGGAAGGGGAGAAATGGGAAATAGTGGGGGAAGAGGGGGAGGAGGGGAACTGGAGGGTGATTGTGTAGATTTTGTCATGGAAGTAGTTAGCCAAGGTTTGAGCAGAAAGGGAGGGAGGAATCAGGGGTGGAGGCACACTGAGGAGAGAATTGAGTGTGCTAAAGAGACGACGAGGATTAGAGGAAAGAGAGTTAGTCAGATTGAGGAAGCAAATTTGTTTGAAAAGCACAATGGCTGATTGGAAGGAGGAGAGCATGGATTTAAAGTGGAGAAAGTCAGGATAAGAGTGGGATTTGAGCCAGGCACGCTCAGCAGAGCGGGCACAAGAGCGCAGAAAGCGGGCAATAGGGGAGAGCCAGGGCTGAGGAGAAGAACACCCAACAGGACGGGGGATGAGGGGGGCAAAAGTATCAAGGGTGGAGGAGAGTGCAGTGTTATAAGAGGTCACAGCCTCATCAATAGAATTGGAAAGCAGAGTGGATGAAAGAGATAAGGAGCGAGAGGAGGAGAGAGCTGAAGGATCAATGGCAAGAAGGTTTCTAAATAGGTTAGTGCAGACAGGATGAGGTTGGGGTGGAGGAGGATGAATAGTAAGGCTTAAAAGGTGGTGGTCAGATAAGGGAAGGACAGTTACAGAAATTGGAAGGTGAGCAGTAAGAGAAGAAAATTAAGTCAAGGCAGTGACCATGTCGGTGAGTGGGGGCAGTGGAACAGAGTTGAAGGTTATGTGAGGAGGTAAGGGAGAGAAGCTTTAAACAGGGGGATCAGAAGGGCTGTCAACATGAATGTTGAAGTCACCAAGAATAAGAGTGGCGAAGGAAGGGTGAAGAAAGGTAGAAAGCCAAGAATCAAAATCAGAAAGAAAAGTAGAGACGGAAATGTCAGGAGGACGATAGATAACAGCGACTCGGAGTGGAAGAGGAGAGAAGAGGCGGATAGAGTGGAATTCAAAGGAGAGAGGGGAATGAGAGTGAGGTAGCATGAGGGTCTGGAAGTGACAGGAGGGAAACAACAGAAAGTCAGTAGTTAAAGGTTAGCCATCATTATGACATAATTAAAATGCACCCCTGGGCACTGACACAGACTGGGATACTCCCATTCCGACTGATAAAAAGCTGGATGCGAGGAAGCCGGATAAAAACACCAGAATGGCATTGATAATAGAGGCGTCAGTTCCAAGCGACTACTCTGTGAATCACGTGGAGAGGCAGAAGATCCTGAAATACCATGAAATGTAGTCAGAGACCAAGAAAACGTAGCAGAAAGATACAGAAATATTTCCCATCATGTTGGGTACCACCGGCTTGATAAAGAAGAATTTCCAAGCACATATTGACAAACTACCCATACATGTAACATCTTACAAACTCCAGCAGGAGGCTTTCTTTGGCAAGATGCAAGTATTACACTGAGCCTTAGCAGTAAATTTGAGAGACCTAGATCCAGATAGCACAGTCAGACTTTTAGATGGAGCCGCGATGCCATGGTTTGAAAGCCACATCTCCATTTAAAAGCCACGATGCCATGGTTTAAAAGCCACATCTCCATTTAAAAGCCGCGATGCCATGGTTTAAAAGCCACATCTCCATTTAAAAGCCACAATGCCGGCCACCACAGAAAAAGGTTTATTTCCCACAGCCTGACCCCCGATCTGGCCTCCTAAGATGAGGGTCGGGCTGCCGAGAATAAACCTTGCCCCCCCCCCCCCAGCCCCTTCTGCGCCCCAGAGTGAACAAAAAGAAATGTCCAAGGAAGTTATTCCACCTCGGAGGTGTAATAACTTCCCCAGCCATTTCGCTGGCCCTGGACGTACAGGGCCGACATTATAATCAGCCCTGTACGTCCAGGGCCAGCAACCGCCACTGCCTGCCTACTCTCTGCCCCCGGGCTGCCTCTTCCCTGCTCCTGACTAACTTCCCCACACAACCGGCCGGTTGTGCGGGGAAGTTAGTCGGGGGCTGCTGCTGGAACGAATAGCGGAGATGGACGTCCCGTTGAGACATCCATTCCTGCTATTTGGGTCTCAGAATAACCACCTTTACCTTTCTTGGGATCCATCAGTAGATCATATGATTAAAGACCTTCTTTCTTTCAGGAAGGAACTTAAAACATATCTCTTCGCCCAACACTACCACAGCTTACAGCCCACACTTGAACACATAACACAAGAATACACGACGCAACTGACACAAGTTTATCCTACCTAACTCAAAGTATCACTCTCCATTCCACGTCTTCATCGATAACCATGTACACTGTTCTACTATATGATAATCAATTCATCAATGCTGCTTTTAAATAACTCTCTGTAAATAGTAAATGACTGTTGTAAATAATTTTCTGTAAATAGTTAAATAGTTAAGCATGTTCCATGTATCATAGTTATTTTTTGTGCTAAAATGTTCAATGTAATTTCAATGTTCAATGGTTTTAACTTGTTCTCTGTAAACCGCCCCTGATCTCTGGAAGGGGCGGTATAGAAAAGCACACAAATAAATAAATAAATAAATGTTACCAAAACCCCCAAAAAGTTGCTCTCTCAGACACATCCACTTCTAATATTAAGAATTACCAGACCACTCCACTTAAAATTCTCCAAGTACTCCTCCCCTCGTAGAATTGCCCTTAATTGACTCCCTGAAACTCACAAAATAAAATCCAGCAGGCAAAAATCCAGAACCCCAGGGAGTTAATCTTATCACAATTTCCGCTGGAGAAGCCAAAACTAACAAAGCAGTACCAGCTGCAAATACCATAGCTGAAACTTACTCATCAACTCTAAGTATGCCCTGCTGACAAAACAGAAAGGATCCCACTACCACCACAACTACTACTTGCTGCAGCAGGCCGGTAGCCACAATGTAAACTAAACTAGAGGCTAAATAAAGATGTCTCAAAAGTCATTCCACTTACCAGCAGTCACCATGGAAATGAAGCACTAAAGGCCTCTGAGGCTGCACTCTCAAAAGGCACACTTCTGACTGCTGCTCAAGGAAAATTGCAACCTCCAAAAAATCCACATAATATTTGAAACCTGAACACCAAAGCCTACCCATCGTTCAGGCACACAGTTCTGCCACTTCTTTGCAGGATGTTCTGCTCTGGGCCCTACCTTCCAGGCAGCCTGTAGGTACAGCAGAGAGCAGTCACCTCCCCCTGACTCCGCAGTTCCACTTCTTTCTTGTTTCAATAAGCTGTGAAAGGAGGTGATCCAGCCATCCAGGGTGAATCTGGCCTTCCCAGTTCAGAAGAACTCTGAAATCTCAAAGCCTACAGTACTCGGTGGCCAAACTAACCACATCAATGAGGGCAATGATCCTGACAATCATAGTACAATTTGCATACCATATGAAACCTTTGGGCCTTGTTCAGTACATTGTGAGAAGTGGGACAGTTATTCTTAACTTGACTGGGTCTCTTGATGGTTTCATCCTTGGTTTTTCTGCACTGTTTTGTTTTGTGGGCCCTTTCTCCAGCTTGCTTGATCTATTCGAAAAACAAGTCCAAACAGTGGCTTAATACTTGTGCTGCTATAGAGATTGTCTCTATAATGCCTGAAACAGTTTTATGGCATGATCTCCGCTGTCTCTCCTCATAGCCCTGGACCATTCATGCTGGATAGTAACTGAAAATGCCTCATGTCTAGGGTGGCAGAACTGTGTTCTGTGCTGTTCCCCCAGAAATTAAGCCCTGCCTCCTTTCATGCTCCCTTTCCCCCCAGCCATGTCCTCTTACACCACTCCCTGAAGACCCTTACAGTGTAGCAGCAAAGCGCAGACAAACCAATGATACCAGGAGTCTGTTCAGAAGGTCCAAATCATTTATTTGTGCACAAGTCTCGAACCAATCAATTTCAAAATGGCTGAGCAAAGTTTTCAAGCATTACAACAACTTTTATAGACTTCTGTTCCATTCTAGGTATAGAAAAACATTTCATTGGTCCCGGTAACCTCCCGTACCTCCCGTACCTCTTCTATTGGTCCCGGTACTGATAAGTTTATCCACTTATGTCCCTCCAGTGGGCATGACACCTGCATACCCTCCTTCTAGTCCCAATTACAATGGTCAGTTCATCAACTTGTTACTTTCACACTCTCAAGGTTATAGTGCAGCAGCAGATAAGCATGCAATAAATAAATCCAGGAGTCTTTTCAAGGATCCAAGCCAGTTTAATGTGCACATGGCTCAAGCAATAAGCAATTTCAAAATGGCTGAGCAATGGCTTCTAGTAAAACAACAACTTTTATAGCTTTCTTGTCCATTCTAAGCATAGGCAAACTTTTCATTGGTCCCAGTACCCCTCTCACCCATCTATTGGTCCCGGTACTGATATGGCTACCCAATCGGGACTCTGGTCTGGGCCCAGCACCTGGTTGCCCCCCTTCTAGTCCCAATTACAATGGTCAGTGTCTCCAACTTGTTACTTCTCTCCTCCAAGGTCGCTGAGCTTGTTAAAACATATGGGAAGCAGGGCACTGTAACCTTGCTTTTTGCAGAGTTAATTAATTCCATAGAAGCTGTGCTCTCTTATCAGTACCAATTAGAGCTGTTTTCTGTCTTTTATAAGTTTCGTTTCTGCTTAGCTATGTTCAGTTAAACTGAGTTAAGTTTCAATTCTATGGTGTCATCATTCAGGGGGGTTTTCATTCCTCTGGGCCTAACTACAGGCTTCAGTTACAGGTCAAGCTGCTCAGGCCTGTCTGCTTAGTTCAATTAGCATGGATCATAGGCCGTCGCCTACCACATTCCCCCCTTTGATTATTCTCACCCGCATGTTAATAAGGTGTGAGAATCAAATCACATAATACTAGGTAAAGGTATCACTCTGTGGTATAGGGTAGTAAGTTCACATAGCTAATATCTTTGTAGCTGTCTTACGCTCTACAGTGTTATTAATAACTGAAGTTATCATTTGCAAGCAAAATGGCAAGAAACAAGGGAGCAACAGGCAGATAGTCAAAGTCCATAGTTTGGCAAGAGTGGGAAAAAGAACTAAAGGATTAGAAGGTTCGGTTGCATCTTTGTGGTGCTGTCGTAAAGCTTCTGATTTAGACAGACCAGCTGTCCATCCTTCGTAGTAGATTGTGGTCCAGTCCGAACAAAACACAAACTGTCAACAATGGGGTGGGCCAATACCCACTCACTAGAAGTATTATGTAAATCAGTCTGATTGTATAGGATAGAATAGTTCAGTTCTTGCGTCTCCCAGGGCCACTGATCTCCCATCTTAGTTCCTCCACAATAGAAACAGTCAGAAGTGTGGAGACTAGATGCTATTGCTCCAGTAAGTTCAAGAAACAAGTTCTGGTGGTGGTATGAGGAATTGCAACGGTGGCTTGCATAGCCTTGTAGAAAGTCAAGATCTAGAACAACTTTTGGATTGGAGAGTATACCAATGCAAGTATAGGAAGAATGATAAAACAAGGTCTGAGTGACCTTCGGTCCAGTTCATGTTGTACTTATACAGGCTGCCCAGGGAGATAAGGCAAAAGTCATTTCAAAGCACTCCAAGGCTGCTATCACGATGAAACAGTAGAGAATCATGATGAAAGTTCTCTGAAGAATTAGTGCAAGTCTTTGAAAAACCAGTGCAATCTGTTGATAATTCTTGACCACGAAGTCTTCTTCTTCTTTACTGTACGTTGACCTGTTTTGCTCTCAGTAGCATGCAACAGGTGTAGCGTTGATTGTAGATCCTCAAGCTTCCGCTGTACATGACCTTACCAATTTCATTGGTAGGAGTGTAGAGCTGTAGATTCCAGCGTATTTCAATAAACACAGTCCTTTTAGTTTGCACTGTCCTTGATCAAAATGGCACAAAGATTTTCAAATAATATAGTTCATAATACAGTCTCTTTCTGTTGATGATAATCTCTTCAGAATAAACAAATAGTCTCTTGAGATTCAGGAGTTCTATATTAGCACAGTCTCTCTTTTTGTTTTTAAAACTTCCTGAATTTTTTTTCAATTTGCTTGTCTTTGCAAAGTTAGCTGCAATGGAACTTCTGGATCTGTTCTGATGTTCACTGGTCTGGCTCTGGAGCTGCTGCTGATTTCACTCTGCTGTGATGAATCCAGGGTTCGAGTTCTGCAATTTTCACTGCTGTAGGGTTAACAAGATAACAACATAAGGTCCCTTCTAATGCGGTGTCAACGGTGTCTTTCTCCTCTCTTTGATTCACACCGAGACTCCAGGCTTGAAAGGATGCAGGGGTGCAGGCAAATTGATGAGTAATCAATTTTGTACTCAGGTATGAAGACTCCTGCAAAACAGAACTTAAAACCAATAGTTCATGTCTAATAATTTCAGATCCTATCTGTCTCATATCTCCTTTTATTTCCTATACAATAGGCAGGGGTTGCGCATACAGAATTTCAAAAGGGAAAACTCCTAAAGACTTAGCAGGGGCTAAGTATATCCTAAGAAGGGCTATAGGAAGAACCTAGGGCCACTTCAGGTAAACCTCTTGGCAAAGTTTAGACAACTGAGATTTCAGGGTTCTATTCATACATTCTACTTTTCCTAAATTCTGAGATCTATAGGCAGTATGTATCTATTAATATCAATATCTTGGGGCTATACTTAATGGACTTGCTTCCTAAGGTTATCCACCCTCATTCTTTGTACAGGGCCCCATATGCATGCAAGGTTGTAAGGGTATACTTGAAATCTGGGTACACATTTAGACAGGGCTCTTTTCCTATTGTTAGTGCTCTAGTGAGGACTATCAGTTCAGCTTTCTGTGGTGAAGTTTCTGGGGCCAGGGCTGAGGACTCAACTACCAAATCAGGGGTCACCACTGCATATCTAGCACAACAATGTCCATTGATGATGAAACTGCCTTCAGCCACAAAGAAAGTCTGTTCAGGGTTCTCCAGAGGGACATCAGTCAAATCCAGGTGGCTTGAGAATACAGTGTCCATAATTTCTAAACAGTCATGATCAGGGGATCAAGACCAACTGATAACAACATAGCAGGATTGAAAGCTTGACTGACCCTTCAGTTGTATCTGGGGTTTTCACACAACATACTCTAATATTTCAACATTCATAGATTTGTTAGCTAGTAATTTCCTTTCTGAAGGGATTTTTTTCTTTAGTTTTTGCTTACTAGGAAGGCTGTAGCTGTAACAGCTTCTCAAATAAGGTCCAAGAGATTGAGTCAACACTCCCAGAACATTTCCTTGCGACTCATGAACATAGAGACTGTAAGGTTTTCTGGACATCTGGTAGACCCAGAATTGGTGACAACATCAGAGTGTTTTTTTCAAAGATCAAAAGGCTGCATCCTGTTCAAGTCCCCATTCCTTTGATAGCTTGATACAATGGTTTTTTTTTTTTTTTTTTTTTTTATAGCAGCGCAAAATTGGGGATCCATATACAACATACTCTGTGGCACCCAAGAAGGCTCTCACTTGTCTCCTGGTGATTGGAGTAGGAATACTGCATACAGCTGCTTTGCGTTCTGGTAAGGGTTCCAGGCGTCAAATTCCGCTGGACAACTGGAATCCTAGGTATTTAACTTGTTTGACATAATTATGCTTTGGCTCTTGAGACTTTGTATCCAGCCTCATTAAAAAGGTGCAAGAGTTCACTGGTGGCTGGTGGACATTCACTTTCTGAGTTGGTGGTTATGAGCAAGTTGTCCACATATTGAAGTAGAATTTTTTCTTTTTTTTTTTCTTGAGTTTCTGGATAACTTGTCAAATCTTTTGCTGAGTGAGGCGAGTTCTTGAATTCTTGAGGTAATCTTGTCCAGATGAGTTGGCCCCGCCTCCTTGTAGTGGGGTCTTGGGCTAAGCGTATACAGAAAAAGGCATCTTTTTAAGTCCAGAATGATGAAATGTATAGCTTCAGCAGAGATCAGTTCCAAGAGAATATAAGGATTTTGGTACCACTGGTTGTATAGTTTCAGCTGCATCATTCATTCTTTCTTAGATCCTGCACTGGGCGGTAATCACCTGTCCCAGGCTTCTTGACTGGCTTGAGGGTGACAATGGCAGGGGCTATGTTCTTCGCTAGGCCAGGTGGATTATCTTCTGCCCATCCTCCAGGTGGGGCTATGAGGTTGGTAAGTGTACAGCTTGTTGCTTTGGATGCAGGTGAATAGAACCGCCATTCTTCTTCTTGGGGACAGTTAACACCATCAGGCCAGCAGATTTTGAGTTTCATTTTTTTTCCCCTTCAACAAAGGATATCTGTGCTTGAAGCTTTGCAAGCAGGTCTCGGCCCAAAAATGGAATAGGGCATTCAGGCATATACAGGAACTGGTACATTATTATTATTATTTTTTTTCTAGTTCACACATGTGGTTCTGCAGAAAAGGCTTTGCGAGAAAAACACAGGGGCTACTGGCTTTAGTATTCTGCTCCTGTATCCCCCATAAAAGTCCATATATTGGTCCCCTATTTTTCAGACTGACTCCTGGGGACCCAGGGAAACTGGAGAGTCCGGTCTGGCCTAGTCTTCATCCATGCTGTAGCCCTCTTCGGCTGCCACTCACGCTATAGCTGCTTCACTCTCGTGCTGAAACACTGTGCTTGGTTTATTGTTTTATGACTTTGCAATCAAGTACTCCCTCGGGAGTCAAGATACGGGCATTCACTTCTCTAATGTCCTTCTTTTTCTATAATGGGCGTACTCACACCCAGTTTTTCACTTCCTCTGTTCCTTCGATTAGGATAATCTCCTCACATCATTCAACTAAAATATCATTCACTTTCTCTGTTACATTTATTTTCACAATTCACACACCCTCTGATTAACTTTCATTTAACCATTATGCCCGCAAATTCATCCAGTTCTTTGCAATTTCCGTTCATTAGTTCAATCAAGTCCTAAAACTTCTCAGTGTATAATGCAGTTTTTTTCAGTTCTAAACAAGTCTGGTCAGCTGACTTTCACTTCTAGTCCGGAGGGGGTGGACATTCCCCTGTTGCAGAGGTGGCTAGCAAACTACTTGGGAATCTGTAGTCCCCCCCCCTCTCCTGGATTCTGTTTCTCCTAGCAATGCTCTATCCAGGAGGTTGATTTTTTTTTTTTTTTTTTAAAGGATCCACTTCTCTGCTGTGGGCACATTAGTTCACGCCCACCGGGGGGGGGGGGGGGGTTGACATCATCGGTGGACTGGGCTCCATCCCCCCCTTAAGCACTCTGAACTGAACTACTTACAGAGAGAGAGAGAGAGAGAGACGAGACAGGATATCTAGAAATTCTGGGGCAAAATCCTGATTGGGACAGAGACATTTCATAATCTTCAGTAAATCCCTTACTGAAATTCTTGATCATACTTGAAAAGACACTTATTATTTCTGTAAACATAGGGCAGGCAGGAAACACTTAGATTGAGCACATACATCCATTATGCTTCTTATAGAGAGAACTATAGCTATCTGTCAGCATGTCTCTGCAAAATAAATTATTTTTTAGTTCAGGAAGCAAATATTTAAAAGACATTCCGGATATTTTTCATAAAATACAGTACACCTTTCCCTTTTTTTTTTAAATACAGAAAAGCTAACTGATTTGTTCATTAGTAACCAGCACAGAGGGGAAGCATGCATTCAAATGACTTATACTCATTCATAAAAAGATAAACTTTGTTTTTAAAACTTTTGGTTAAACAGAGCTAGTGAAACCAGAGAAAAAACTAATTATAAATTCATCACGCTACGATTAAATGAAGAGACTTTTCAAATCGGGAGTCCCTTTTCATTCCTAAATCTCCTGCAGTCTCCAGCTGTCTCTCCAGAACCTTTTTTTTTTTTTTTCTGCAGGCTATGTAGAAGCCACACCCCTCTGCTCGCGGGGAAACAATTGAACTGTGCTCATAAAAAGAGACTTCTCATTCACATGGACAGAGATGCCAGAAAAAAACAATTTAAATCAATGTTAAGTAGTGATCTAATTACTTTGTAGATCAAAGGAAAAACAAAAACAGTTCTTTATCATTTCCTATTTAAACTGTTTCAGTGCTTACTGAAAATTTGAACATACAGCCGACAGAAATTCCTCTCACTTGGTCCGCAACCCATAAGGGATTAATACAAACTTAATCCTTTTCAGGCTAAACCCAAAAACTATCGGGACCCACAATCCTGACTAAACATTCTTATTAAATGATAAATAAATGATATATATTACATAACCACAGCAGAAGGAACAAAAACATATTAAATAAAACAGGTACAATTTGCCTGAAATAAGCACAAACTACCAGCATTGAGGTTTAAGCCTGCACAAGATTAGAAAGACGACACTAGACATTCTTTCCTTCAGACACGCCCCCTGTCAGTTTTTCACACTGCAGTAGAAAAACTAACTGGGTCAGACCAGCTTTTTGATTTCTAAAAATGACTGTAGGTGTTTTGGGTCTTCATTCTGCTCTATTAATACAATTTCTTAATCAGTGAACTGTCACAAATTACTCAACAGAATAATCTCACATATATAACAAAAGGGAAACTCGCAGTTTCAACAGATAGCAAAAATCAAATACACAGGACGGACAATACACCAAACGCTTCATCCGTTTCGCGACCTAGACGCAGTCACCCGACTAGGAACTGCGCTAGTCCAGAGTCCACTCTGCTTGGTCCGTGCTGCCAGACCTCTCATTCACACTTCATTCACACAATCATGCTAGCAACGTATCTTAGAATGCATTCCTTTCTATCTATTCTGACTAGTCTTTTTCCCAATTACAAAAAGGATGAGGGTTTCACCCGGCGAATTCCCATGCGGGGTTACTCGGCCCTTCCTTGAGAGCTCTCTTACCAATTCCCAATATCTCGAGATTACAAATTCCAAGTTCCACTGGCAGTACTGCTCTTTCTATTTCTGTCTAGACATACCAAAAACCCAGTCCTGTCTGCTCTGACCAGGCTGAATCATGATTCTCTAAGTTTTCAAACTGCAGTTCTAACTCATCTGTCTAGACAGGTTTTCAAAACTATACTTACCAGATCTGGTTCCCAAGCTTCTGAGTTGGATCCTGGACTCCCCGGGTCGGAAGTGTTGGCCAGCTGGACTCAGTGCCTGCCGAGGCCAGGCAGAACTCCCTCCGATACAAGAGGATCGGTGGGCCCAGGGAAATTCCCCTGCGTCGGATTGGCATGGTTCCAACTGGACCAAACCTCAAGGCGAATTACGTGGATTTATTCACTTGAACACTATCCACCACTCGCACTTCTCGGCCAACGCACCAAGAATGCAGCAGCAGATAAGCATGCAATAAATAAATCCAGGAGTCTTTTCAAGGATCCAAGCCAGTTTAATGTGCACATGGCTCAAGCAATAAGCAATTTCAAAATGGCTGAGCAATGGCTTCTAGTAAAACAACAACTTTTATAGCTTTCTTGTCCATTCTAAGCATAGGCAAACTTTTCATTGGTCCCAGTACCCCTCTCACCCATCTATTGGTCCCGGTACTGATATGGCTACCCAATCGGGACTCTGGTCTGGGCCCAGCACCTGGTTGCCCCCCTTCTAGTCCCAATTACAATGGTCAGTGTCTCCAACTTGTTACTTCTCTCCTCCAAGGTCGCTGAGCTTGTTAAAACATATGGGAAGCAGGGCACTGTAACCTTGCTTTTTGCAGAGTTAATTAATTCCATAGAAGCTGTGCTCTCTTATCAGTACCAATTAGAGCTGTTTTCTGTCTTTTATAAGTTTCGTTTCTGCTTAGCTATGTTCAGTTAAACTTTCAATTCTATGGTGTCATCATTCAGGGGGGTTTTCATTCCTCTGGGCCTAACTACAGGCTTCAGTTACAGGTCAAGCTGCTCAGGCCTGTCTGCTTAGTTCAATTAGCATGGATCATAGGCCGTCGCCTACCACAATAGAACCAATTTGTACGTGCAGAGGAGCTGGGCTCTGCAACTCATCTGTCAGCACTCCTAATTATTTCTTTGCAGATGTACTTTTTCTTATCAGTAACTTCTAAACATGTCTTTTCTGTATTTTTCCATCTTTCAATACTGCAGTTCTGCTTACCTAAGCTAATTCAATACTTCTACTGGGTTCTATCTTACAATAGCAGCATATTGGGGGATGTGCAATCCTATATGCCTCTCCACAGGCCTCATTTACAGGTCAAGCTAGCCATGCTGGCCTGCTTATGTTCAGACACTGTGGGTCACAGGCCTGCACCTGCCACATTCCCCCCTTTGATTAATCTCACCCTATTACTTAATAAGGTGTGAGAATTAAATCACTTTCTGAAGAATCACATCCTGGCTAAAGGATTTCTACCAGGACTGGCTGTATATAAAGCCATGATTTTTGTTGCGGTCTTCCGCTCTACTGTACTATCAATAGTGTTATGAATGGAACGCATACAACATGGGATTAAACATGGTAATAAGAAAATAACAGCAACAAGGATTAGTATCAATACGATAAAAGTCTTAAATCCTCCCACCCATGAAAAGAGGTTAGCAAACCAATTAGGAAATTTCAATGAGTGCCAAGTCTGCACTGGCACATAAGCATGTCTTTGCATATCTTTAGCAATTTCTTCAACTACTTGACCTTTATCATCTATTTTCAAACAGCAATTGGTTAAGTTCAGTTTACCACATACTCCTCCTTCAGCTGCTAACAAATAATCAAGTGCTAAGCGGTTCTGATATATCGCAGTGCGCATCTGTGTACTTTGTCTAGCTAAAAGCGTAAGAGCATGACTAGTTTCGTTAGTTATTATTTCAACTACTGCTTGTAAGCGAATAATACGATTAATCATATAAATTGGGGTACGATAACCATACATACCATCATCATTCCAAGTGGCGGGTCCATAATATTCAATGATTCTTTCTGGTGGCCAATCATCACCTTGCCATTTCTCCCACTTGCCTATCTGTAAGGCCTCTCTCTTCTGTCTTAGTGCTCTTTTGTGTCGGTGGGTAGTGTATACTGGGTATCCTAATTGTTCTCCATGTTCAGTGTTTAAAAGAAAGAAAGAAGGTCTGATGGTTCCTAAGACACATGCTCCTCCCCAGTGTGGTGGGAGTTGTGCATATGCTCGGTTTCCACAGATCCAATATAGGCCAGGTGGGGCTTGCCAGGCTTGGACTTTAGCAAGGTTAGTCCATAGACCTGCAAGTTCAGGAAATCTGGCTAATGGGTTAGGAGGTTCAGGATGTCCGATTCCTGACCACCATGCTATCTTCTTGGTCGTAGCATTATAGTACTTCTGGCTAAGACAGACCAGCTGTCCTACCTTTTGGGTGAACTGGGGTCCAGTTCTGGCATAGCAAAGACGTCCAACGATTGAGTGCGCTAACACCCATTCACTGGTAGTCTTGTGTAATTCAGTCTGATTGTAAATCATGGAATAATTCAATTCTTGGGCTTCCCATGGCCACTGATCTCCCATTTGGGTTCCGCCACAGAAATAACAATCTGTGATCTTAAGACTAGATACTACTGCTCCGGCTAATTCTAGAAATAAATTCTGTGAGGGGTGAGGGATCTCAAACTTATTTACATGCATGGCTTCATAAAAAGTATTATGAATATGATATTTAGATGACTTGTGGGCTTGGGTATTCAATCTGATATACACAATGGTCCCTGGATCTATTGCTCCTCCAGCAATACGTAAACCAAACTTATATCCTTGTTTCCATGCATGGGGATTGTGTATACGTAAGTGTAAGGGGTTACAAGCATCTTTCTGACATTTATCATTTGTGGTTGGCTTGGTTAAAGTAGCCATTCGTTTATCTATTTTCTCATCAGTTATACCAGTGTTCCAGGTAGCATAAAAAACACATCCCCAATACGGGCAATAGTAGTCTGCTGCTGGGGCAGTACTATAGCCTGGTTCCTTTTTACCTGTACACTTTCTCCATCCTGTGGCACCTTCTGGACACATATACTTATGGTCATTTCGATACGCTTTTTCCCATGTACCACAGGTGGAATAACTATCTCTATTAATAGCATTGCATGCATCAAAATTCAAAACAGCAGGTTTAGTAATGTCCTTAAGTGGTGGCGTTGCAGCTAATATAGGTCCATCTGCATCCTTCCATCTTATTTCCATCGTGTAATAGGATGGATTCTGATGCGGATTATAGCATGTTTTAATTTTTCCATGAGTGCAAACATTTAGTTCAGTGGTGTTATAGATACACCGAGTTACTGTCCCCTTGCAGGAATAGTAAGAATGATAAAGCAAAGTCTGAGTTACTTTCAGTCCAATTCTAGTAGAAGTAATGCAGGCAGTGCATGGAGGTAAAGCATGAGTCTGTTCAAAACCTCCAAAGAAAGCAACCAAAGCAAAGCAAAAGTAAAGATGCATGTCGATGTTGATTGGAGTTCTTCTGAATCCTCAGTTTGCTGATCTTGATCACGACGGTCTTTTATTCTTCGTCCCGTTTGCTAATGAAGCAATTTAACGGGTGCTGAGTGTTGATTGAAGATCCTCAGGTTGTCCAATACACATTGACCAACTTTTTAGCAATTTCAGTTGGCCTGTGAAGTCTGGCTTAGTCAATGTAGTCTCAAAGTAGTGTGTCAAATCACACACAAATTGGGTTCGTTGAAACAAAGCTGTTGCTGCATGGAAAACAGCAATCCTCTTCGAAAGACTTTGGCTGCTGCAAAGCACTTGTGATGAAGTGTCTAAGCTGCTGGTTGCCGTCTCAAAGTAACTCGCAAGGGTGCATCAAGATGCTGTTCTGCTGTCCACTGCTCAGGTTCAGGATCAGCGGCGGGCTTGACTCTGCTGTGGTGGATCCAGGCGTCAATCTCGGCTACCTTTACTGCAGTTGGGGTAGACAGGATGACGGTGTACGGTCCCTTCCAATGGGGTTCCAACGGTGTCTTCTTCCAATCTTTGATCCACACCGAAGTACCAGGCTGGTAGGGATGCAAGGGTTCCGTCAAGTTGATAGGCAACTGGTCTTGGATCCACGTATGGAGAGTCTGCAGAACAAAACTAAGAGCTAGAAGTTCTTGTCTGGTTATTTCTGAACCAATTTGGGCTAGACTTCCTTTGATTCCCTGCACTATTGGTGGGGGTTTACCATACAAAACTTCAAAAGGGGAAAATCCTGTTGACTTTACAGGAGCTGAGCGTATTCTGAATAAAGCTATGGGGAGCACTTGGGGCCACTTCAATTGTGTCTCCTGACAAAGCTTAGACATTTGGGCTTTCAAGGTACGATTCATTCGCTCAACTTTCCCTGAACTCTGGGGTCTGTATGCAGTGTGGAGTTTCCATTGTATCTGCAAAGCTTTTGCTAACTGCTGAGTAACTTGGGAGACAAATGAGGGTCCATTGTCTGACCCTATTACTGCTGGAATTCCGAATCTGGGGACAATCTCTCTCATTAAGACTTTGGTAACTTCTCGGGCTTTCTCAGTTCTGGTTGGGAATGCTTCTACCCACCCAGAGAAAGTACAAACTAATACTAATAGGTAATGGTACCCATTGGCTTTTGGCATTTCGGTGAAATCAACTTGGAGGTTGTGCATAGGAGTCACACCTCTTGACTGAACTCGGGGTGCTGTAATAAGGCCTTGCTTGGCATTATTCTTGGCACAAGTTTGACATTGTCGTGCTACTGAAGCTGATATGGTCGTCATCAGAGGGATGTAGAAATGTGGTCTGAGTGCTTTTTCCATAGCACTTTTCCCATAGTGGGTAGCTTCATGGAAAGCTTTGACAAAGGATGGTCCTAACAGTTCAGGAATTACTATTCGTCCTGGAGGTTGACTGCCCTCCTCTGGAGGCAGCTCAATCCATCCATCTTTCAGTACTCCATTTTCTCTGTCACAATAGTAATCCAATTCTTTGGTGGTATATCGTGGGGTCCATAGATTCAAAGGTACTGGAAACAATGCTGCTTGCATTGGCATAGCTTGTGGGGCAATTTGTCCTGTCATAGCTGCTTGTCGTGCTGAGGCATCTGCAAATCTATTCCCTCGGGCAACTTCTCCTTTTCCTGCTTGATGTCCTCGACAATGCATGACAGCTACATGTGTTGGGGCCCAAACTGCATCAAGTAACATCAATATTTCGGGACCATATTTGACTGATTTTCCTCCGGATGTGATGAGTCCTCTTTCTTTATAGAGAGCTCCATGGGCATGCAGGGTAGTGAAGGCATATTTGGAATCTGTATATACATTCAGTATAAGTTTTTCTCCTAACAACAATGCTCTGGTGAGTGCTATCAATTCGGCTTTCTGGGCTGATGTGCCTGAGGCCAGGGCTGATGATTCAACTACTTCATGTTGAGTGACGACTGCATATCCGGCACAGCGCCGTCCATCAAGGATGAGACTGCTCCCATCAACATAATAGGTTTGGTCAGGATTGTCTATGGGCACATCTGTCAAGTCGGGTCGACTGGAGAACACAGTCTCCATGACTTCGATACAGTCATGTTCTGGGAGTTCTTCACTGATGGGTATCAAGGTGGCTGGATTCAGGGCATGGCTCACTTCAAGTTGTATCTGTGGGTTTTCACATAACATGCTCTGGTACTTCAACATTCGGGAATTGGTGAGCCAATAATTTGCTTTCTGTTCCATAAGGGCAAGGACTGCATGTGGCACAGTGACTCGTATGTTCTGTCCTAGTGTGAGTTTGTCTGCTTCACTCACTAGTAGCGCTGTAGCTGCAACTGCTCTCAAGCAAGGTGGCCATCCTTTGGCCACAGGGTCCAATTGTTTCGATAGATAGGCTACAGGTCGCTCCCAATTTCCCAATTTCTGAGTCAACATGCCTAAGGCATTTCCCTGTGCTTCATGTACAAACAAGTGGAAAGGTTTGTGGACATCTGGTAGTCCAAATGCTGGTGATGACATTAATTCTTCTTTTAACTTTTGGAAGGCTGTATCCTGCTCAAGTCCCCACTCCAGTGGCGACTTTTCTTCTCCTTTTGTGACTTCATACAGTGGTTTGGCAATTTGGGCAAAGTTGGGTATCCAAATTCGGCAATATCCTGCCGCTCCCAGAAAGGCTCTGACTTGCTTTCTGGTTGTTGGAGTTGGAATTCTGCATACCGCTTCTTTTCTTTCTCTGCCTAATCTTCTGCTTCCTTGGGTGATACGAAAACCCAGGTATTTCACTTCTTTTTGGCATAGCTGTGCTTTGGCTCTGGAAACTTTGTATCCAGCTTCCTCTAGTAACTGCAAGAGATCTTTGGTGGCTAGTATACATTCACTTTCTGATACGGCAGCTATCAACAGATCATCCACGTATTGGAGAAGCACTCTCTTCCCCGGGGCTACTGGATAGCTTGAAAGGTCTTGATTCAGTGCGGCACTAAAGATGGTAGGCGAATTCTTGAATCCTTGGGGTAATCTTGTCCAGGTAAGTTGGCCCCCTCTTCCAGAGATGGGGTCCTGCCATTCGAATGCAAACAATATTTGGCTTACAGGGGCTAATCTTATGCAAAAGAATGCATCTTTCAAATCCAGTACAGTGAAATGGGTAGCTTCAGCAGGTATCAGTCCTAGGAGGGTGTAAGGATTGGGTACAACTGGATGTATGGTCTCAGCTGCATCATTTACTCTTCTCAAATCTTGCACTGGGCGATAATCATCTATCCCAGGCTTCTTTACTGGCAAAAGTGGAGTGTTCCATGGGGATTGGCATACTTTTAGTAGGCCATACTCAAGCAATCTTTGTAGGTGGCGATGAATGCCTTCAATTGCGGCTCTTGGGAGAGGGTACTGTTTGACGTGCACTGGTGTAGCACTAGGCTTGAGGGTTACAATCACTGGAGCTATATGTTTGGCTAGGCCTGGGGGGCTGCCTTCTGCCCATACTCCAGGTGGTGCATCAATACTTTTCAAAGTTTGTTCAAAATAGGTATCTTGAATCGAATCATCAATGTAGTATCTCCATTCTTCTTCTCGGGGAACTGTCAGCAGCATCACTCCTGCTGGTTTGGTTTGGGGATTTACTGTCATTTGCATTTCTCCTTGCTCAGAGAAAGATATTTGTGCTTGAAGCTTGGCTAACATATCTCGTCCCAGTAGTGGTACTGGACATTCGGGCATGTAAAGGAATTGATGAGTTACTTGCTGTCCTCCCAGACTGCATATTCGGTTTTGAAGAAAAGACTTTGTGGCTTTGGCACCAGTTGCTCCTATGATGGTGACTGCTTTTGTAGTGAATGGGGCTATCTTTTTGTCTATTACTGAATGTTGTGCTCCAGTATCAACCATAAAGTCCATAATTTGGTCTCCTACTTGTATTCCGACCATAGGCTCCTGGAGACCTAAAGCAAACTTGGAGCCCGGTCTGTCCTAATCCACGTCATTCTCATCATGGGCTGGTGTGGCCAATGCTTGAATGGCTCCTCCTCTCTCTCGCTGGAATTGTTCTCGATTGGCTCCTCCTCGGCTTCGGGGATAGCTTTGTCTTTCTTCTCGCCACTGATGGCTGCTGTCGTCATCATGCTGGGCGTCTTCGAGTTGCGGGCACGTATCTCTCCAATGTCCTTCCTCTCTGCAATAGGCGCATTGGTTCACGCCTAGTCTCTGGGTCCGGCCTCCGCCTTGACCCCGCCCTATTCCTCTGCTCCTTCGACTAGGGACACCTCCCCTTTTCTGTTCCACTATGGCCGCAGCCAAAAAATCAGCTTTCTTCTTCATCTTTCTATCACATTCTCTCTGTCTTTCAGTATCACGATTCACATACACTTTATGAGCGACTTCCAATAACTGTGTTGCATTCATGCCCGCGAACCCTTCTAACTTCTGTAATTTGCGTCTAATGTCTGGTTGAGACTGGTTTACAAAAGCAGAATTCACCATACATAAACTTCCTGGTGCCTCGGGATCATAGGGAGTATACATTCTGTAAGCTTCAGTTAATCTCTCATAAAAATCTGCTGGGCTCTCATCTATCCCTTGGATAACTCCTGCAACTTTGGAAAGGTTCATAGCTTTCTGGCTCCCCCTTTTCAGGCCTTGTAAAAAGCCTTGGCGAAAACGGGCTAGGGCTGTGGATCCTTCATCTGTATTTGGATCCCATTGGGGGTCTTCATTCGGGAATTCTCTCTGAGCTGCTTCTCGACGGTCTATTATATTCTGCCCCTGTGCCGGAGCTACAGG
This sequence comes from Ichthyophis bannanicus, assembly GCA_033557465.1. NCBI lineage: Eukaryota > Metazoa > Chordata > Amphibia > Gymnophiona > Ichthyophiidae > Ichthyophis > Ichthyophis bannanicus. The sequence continues at coordinate 1,609,358,952 of CM066031.1, forward strand.
GTTCTCTGCCATCCATTCAATAGCTGCTTTTCTAATTCTTGCTCGCTCTTCTGTCGTGAATAGGGTGGTCAGGAGCTGACGGCAATCTGGCCAAGTGGGCTGGTGAGTTTCCATAATACTAGTTACTAATTCTGTCAGCTCCTGGGGCTTACTAGTGTAGGAGGCGTAATGCGACCTCCAATTCAATAAATCAGTTGTAGAGAAAGGGATATACACATAAGTTAGGGGTCCCGCTACCACTTCATCATTATCATTCTTTACGGGCACTCCCGGGACTTGCCGTAAGGGAAACAGTTTGGCTGCCATGGGTGTCTTTTGGGATCTAAGGGTTATCGTCGTTGCCTTTGCAGGAGTCACTTTCTTTTTCTCAACAGGTTTTGCTTTGGGTTTCTCTCTCACTGGCGTACTAGTGCTAGCGCTGGCTTTCTCAATTATTTGTACACTTTCCTCCTCATCTGGGGGATTCTCTCTTTCTCCTTCTTCTGTCTCCACTTCTGACTCGCTTTTTAGGTCCTCCTCTTCTTTTCCCGCTAATTCTTCCTCTTTCTCTCCTCCGGGTGGGGGATCAGGGGTTGGGTCCCGCCTCGGCTCTGGCCGTCTCTGGGTTTCTGGGGCAGGACGCCGGGCTACTCTTACTGGACCTGGGGTTCGGGGCTGCCTGAGAGTTATTTCTGGGGAATCAGGATCTGCCAGGATGGGCTTCTTTCTGGCTTTCTTATCCTGCTCTTTCATTCTAGGCTGTTCCGTTTTCTGTCTAGAATCTGTTTTAGCTAACATTATTCTGCACTGTTCCTCATAACAGCGCTGCGCCCAGGGGGACGGATCTTCACAAATACTTAACCAGGAATCTATATAGGGGTACTGATCAGGGTGCGCTACCCGCACTCTACGGTGTATTGACTGAATAATCTCTACAGTGAACGTTCCCTCTCGGGGCCAGATGGGGTCTAGATCGGGCCACTCCCTAGTACACAAAATCTGCAAACGGGCTGCTGTCATTTTAATACCATAATCTCCTGAATATCCCTCTTTAAAATGTGCGATCATACATTCTAATGGAGTGTTTCTAGTAGACCCCGCCCCTCCCATTTCGATGTGTGCGCGCAACAACAGACAGAAGGGAAAAGGAGGGCGGACCGTGGGTAAGGGGTCCTCACGGTCCTGGAAACGTATAAGGAGTACAAATAACAAGACAAGACGACAATCGCTTCCCCCTTTTCGCGACCTGAACGCGGTCGCCCGGTCAGGAAATGCGCTACTCAGGGGTCCGCCTTCACTTGGTCCGTGCTGCCAGACCTCTCATTCACACTTCGTTCACACAATCATGCTAGCAACGTATCCCAGAATGCATTCGTTTCTATCTGTTCTGACTAGTCTTTTCCAATTTCCCAATTACAAAAAGGATGGGGGTTTCACCCGGCGAATTCCCATGCGGGGTTACTCGGCCCTTCCTTGAGAGGTGATCATGCTCTCTTACCAATTCCCAATATCTCGAGATTACAAATTCCAAAGTTCCAAGTTCCAATGGCAGTACTGCTCTTTCTATTTCTGTCTAGACCCAAAATCAAAACTATACTCACCGGATCCGGTCCTCAAACTTCCCAAGCAGGCGCATGAGTTGGACCTCGGACTCTCCTCACTCGGGTTCGAGGCGTTGACTCCAGCCGGGCTCGTCACCCGCCGAGGTCCGACCAGCTCCCTCCGATACAAGGGACCGGTGGCGCCAGGGAGCAGCCCTCGTCGGAAGGGCGCGATCCCGGCAGGACCAAGCCTATAGAGGCGGAAAGTCGTGGTATATTGCCCTATATACACTTTGATTCCACAACTTCCCGGCCAATGCACCAAGGAATATGTAGCAGCAAAGCGCAGACAAACCAATGATACCAGGAGTCTGTTCAGAAGGTCCAAATCATTTATTTGTGCACAAGTCTCGAACCAATCAATTTCAAAATGGCTGAGCAAAGTTTTCAAGCATTACAACAACTTTTATAGACTTCTGTTCCATTCTAGGTATAGAAAAACATTTCATTGGTCCCGGTAACCTCCCGTACCTCCCGTACCTCTTCTATTGGTCCCGGTACTGATAAGTTTATCCACTTATGTCCCTCCAGTGGGCATGACACCTGCATACCCCCCTTCTAGTCCCAATTACAATGGTCAGTTCATCAACTTGTTACTTTCACACTCTCAAGGTTATAGAACCAATTTGTACGTGCAGAGGAACTGGGCTCTGCAACTCATCTGTCAGCACTCCTAATTATTTCTTTGCAGATGTACTTTTTCTTATCAGTAACTTCTAAACATGTCTTTTCTGTATTTTTCCATCTTTCAATACTGCAGTTCTGCTTACCTAAGCTAATTCAATACTTCTACTGGGTTCTATCTTACAATAGCAGCATATTGGGGGATGTGCAATCCTATATGCCTCTCCACAGGCCTCATTTACAGGTCAAGCTAGCCATGCTGGCCTGCTTATGTTCAGACACTGTGGGTCACAGGCCTGCACCTGCCACAACAGTAGCTACACAGAGGACACAAATTCACATCCGTTTTCTGCTGGAATGGAATGCTGCTCTCTTTTCATGTTTTCTCCTTCATTTTAGTGCTTCTCCTTCTCTCAGCACTGGCAAACAACTCCATTTTCCAGGCTTATTTTTATGCTCTTTAGAAGCAAGCAGGAAGAGCCAAGAGTAAGACTAATCATGTACAGTACACACATTTCAATGCGATCAGGCTGTTTAACTTACCCCAGTTAGTAACTTGGCCATACTTCTTAGCCAATGTATTTCCAGGTTTCAGGGCATAATAGCGTGACCATGCTATCAGTTATATTTTTATACTATGCATATGCTAAGGGAAGTATTTTAGAAGCAATATTCATGATTTGGGTGTCTGAAAATGGGCATTCAGATCTGCAAATCACAGAGACATCTCCAGATCAATTTTAGAAATCAGGTATATAGACATCTCCGGCATGAGGACATCCATGTAGCACAGGGGCAGGGAGGAGGCTTAGCCTGGGCAGAGCAGCAGAGATGCACATCATGGTGCGATTTCAGAATAACATGAGCACATCTGGCCCTGATTGGTGAGGCATCCATGTCTATACCTGCTCCTGACCATGAATAAGGTGCAAAAAAGTGCTCTTTTCATGGCTGCAGTGATTCCAGGGGACAAGCATAATGTGCTTTCATCACCACAGTTAATATTTACTGGCCAAAGAAACCTGCATATACATACAAACTCCAAATACATCTGAGTAACTGAAATGGCTGGCCAGGACATGTAAGTCTTATAACAGTCACCCCCCCTCCCCCGCCTTCTAAAATTCCTTTGCAGGTATGTCCATGTAATCGGTTCTCAGGCCATACAATTCAGGGATGTCTACATTTGTAAAATGGCCTATGCTCATGCGCGTATCTGGCTTTACAGTCTGCACGAGACCTGTCTTAATAACCGGTAACAGGGACATTCATTTTTCGAGGTCATCCCTTTGCTGCTGCCCCTCCTCCAGATTTTTGGACGTTCTGCTCTGGACATCTCAGATTCTTTCTAGAAGCCTCTTCTAAAATCCCACTTCACACCTTTTTGCATCTTTTAAGAAGTGGCATTTTAATGTCCACCTTAATTGATTGCAGTGCCCTAATTTTAAATAATCTTTGTAAACTCTTAATTTTTAGCTTTTCTTGATATATAATTTTTATAAAAACATGTTGTCCATGCTGTTTCAAATGCTCTGCTCTCTTATAGAAACAACTAGCAATTGTGCATAATGGATGTGGAGGCCAATTCCATTAGGGAAATGTCCAGGCTGTCCGGATGTCCAAAATCTGGACGGCCCAAATCTGCACCCAATTCTGCACCTGCGAGGCTATACATTCCCGCGGGGGCAGAATTGGATGCAGAGGACTTGGATGGCCTGGCTGTGCCCAGATCCAGACGGCCTAGACATCCCATTAACTCCCCATCTAAACCACCCAGGGCCCCTGCATGGAGACCAGTGCCGTGGCATCCTGTTGCCATAGCAGAGGGACGCCATGCAGAGACCCCGATCATCTGTTCAGCTGCAAAGTGCATTTTCCCTGCAGCCTGACCCCTGATCGAGTCATCTGAAGCTGGGATTGGGCTGTGGGGAACCCCCTGGCTGGCTCACCTCTTTGGGGGTCTCCTTCCCGACTGTCTGCTGACATGCAGGGGACTTATTCCACCTCCGAGGTGGAATAAGTCCCACATCTAATTGCCCAAGCCTGGACATACAAGGCCATCACCGGAATAGTCCCTGTACATCCGAGTTCAGGGTCACACCTCCGGCCCGCTTTCGCTCCTTTTCCAGCCTGCCCCCTCCTGCCCTCATACAGAGCTCCCCACACATCTCTGCTGTACATGCAGGGAGCTCTTTGGAGGGAATCGACCCAGGCGTTTAGCGGGGCATATACATCTGACCAGGATGTATATCCCCACTAAACACTGATCGGAATAGACCCTAAAGAACATCCCTGCATGTGTGTAACAATATTAAGCCGTCCCCGAAGAAACCAAATTGCTTGATTAAACCATTGGCCAGGAGAGGGTTGAGTTGGTAAGACAAGAAATTTGAATTGACTTGTACATGGTGGTGTCAGCTTTTGAATGTGTCACTAGAAGAATATAAGATAAGTTTATGGACTTATATTATGGACTTAGTTTCTCCATTACACAATGGAAATCTAAATGCTTCAAAAACTAAACTGAAAAAATTTTTTTTGGAGCAATGATGAATCTATAGTTGGCAAGCTAGAGCAATGGGGCGTAGTTTACTAAAGCATGGTAGAAGGGAGTGTGAGGTTTAGCTTTGAGTTACCGCATGTTTTCAGCCTATGGTAGCCAGAGGCAAACAGCCAGAAGGCACCCAGGCTAACAACGCTGAACTACCTGAGCAGCACATGAATAGGTGGGGTTAGGACTGAGATAGGATGGAAAGTGGCATGAGTAAGTGTGAGCATGTAGCACAGCTGCACTAGTGGTACACTGTAGCCACAAGGATGCCGCTAGCATGGGTGCAACTACCACCAGCCTCCAACCAGGCAGTAGTTGCACCTGCTTTGCTAGCACGCCATGAATGTGTGGTCCAACTGCGAATCCCACAAGGATTTAAAGGCCAGAAGCAAACCACACATATAGCACTAATGGCAAGCTGAATGGCAATGTGTACAAGTGAACCAGGCACTCACCTAGGACACCTGTATCAGGGTGGCAGCATGGTGGAGCTGCCAAGGTACAGGAGCACTGCAACCTAACAGTCACAAAACCAGGGCCTGCGGCACCCAAGTGTATCTGCTGAGAGTGGGCACACATCCACTTACATAACATTGGTTGTCCTGACAGAATGCTGTTTACGTCTGCTTATGCCCTGGATAGGTGTGAGAGAGCTGCTGATGTGATGAGCAGTGGAGGCGTGAAACAGCTGGTACTGGTCACATAACCAGGGATGGACACAGCAGAGTACAGCTGAGGTGAGGCATGAAAATGTGGTAGTTCAACCATTGGCAGAAGGAAGGCTTGGCACTAAACTGTGCTGTCAGAGCACCGCCTCCCTGGCACGATGCAAGTATTACGCCGAGCATGAGCAGTACATTTGAGAGACTAAGATCAAACACCACGTACCCTGGCTTAGAAGTGAGGCTCACGAATGCCATAGTATACGCAAAACTAAACCATTTGGAGAAACTACCCCGAGAGAAGCCATGTAGTAGTGCATACATGCACCTGGCGGCCCTGGCGGTTCCATGGGTACTTTTTCTGTGCGCAGATAGCCCCTTACCTTGACCAAAGAATGATGGGCTCAATATTCAAAGAATTTATGCTCCTGAGAGTTATGCTTCTCAGTTGGTCTCTTGAAAATTTAGTAAAGCTGAGTGCCTAAATATTTTCTTAAAATTTCTATGAACTCTTAAATTTAGGAGCATAAAAAGAGGGTGGCAATAGGGCAGATTTAGGGTGGGGAAAAACGTTTGGAATTTAGCATTGATTTTCAGCAGTAGCTAACTAAATTAGACTCCTAAATCTAGGTAAATGAATGGCAGGCTTAAATTTAGGAGCATAAATTTTAAACTCCTAAATTAGGATGCATTTTCAGCTGAAAACTTAGCCTCCTAGGTGTGGCTGAAAATAGGACACTAATTTAGGAGCCGTATGTAGAGCTTAAATTTAGGAGTTCAGCTTTTTATAAATATCAGGCCTGAAATATCTCTGACCAATTGTCTCAGAGCAGATACCTACATTTCTACCACTGAACATGGGCTAGCTTGGTTAGAGCTCATGATCAGTATTCCCAGCCCTTTTGCCTAGGGCAGCGATGGCGAACCTATGGCACGCGTGCCAGCTGTGGCACGCGAAGGCCTTGCAGCTGGCACGCGGGAAGGTCCGCAATTAGGGTTTTTTTTTTTTTCAATTTTACTTGTCTGCTGCCGCTGTCGGGGCCGCTGCGGCAAAATCGAGCGTGCCGCGGGCCCCCCCTGTACCCGGCAGAGCCTGCCCTCCCCGTAGCAGCTCTCTCTTTGGCAGCTCTCTCTTTGGAGCTGCAGTCAGACGCGCCGGCTTGCAGAGCGCGAAGGGAAGAGTTTCCCTTTCGCGACTCTGTTAAGCCCGCGGGGGCTGATGGGAACTTCCCATCAGCCCCCGCGGGTTTAACAGAGCAGCGAGGGAGAAACTCTTCCCTCGTGCTCTGCAAGCCAGCGCGTCTGACTGCAGCTCCAAAGAGAGAGCTGCTACGGGGAGGGCAGGCTCTGCCGGATACAGGGGGGCCCCGCGGCACGCTCGATTCTGCCGCGGCGGCCCCGACAGCGGCAACAGACAGGTTTTCTTTTTTTTTAATTTTCCCTGGGCTGGGGGGGGGTTAGGAGTGGTGATGTGATGGGCTGGGCTGGGCTGGGCTGGGGGGGGGTTAGGAGTGGTGATGGGCTGGGCTGGGCTGGGGGGTTAGGAGTGGTGATGGCTGGGCTGGGGGGGTTAGGAGTGGTGTTGGGCTGGGCTGGGGGGGGTTAGGAGTAGTGATGGGCTGGGCTGGGGGGGTGTTAGGAGTAGTGCTGGGCTGGGGGGATTTAGGAGTGGTGATGGGCACTGGGCTGGGGGGGGGTAGGAGTGGTGATGGACACTGGGCTGGCTGGGGGGGTTAGGAGTGGTGATGGGCACTGGGCTGGCTGGGGGGGTTAGGAGTGGTGATGGGCGCTGGGCTGGGGGGGGTAGGAGTGGTGATGGGCGCTGGGGGGCTTAAACTAAAAATTGGGTGAGGGGGGATTAGGACTGGAAATGGGCTGGTGGGATTAGGACTGGAAGTGGGTTGATGGGGGGTTAGGACTGGTAATGGGCTATGGGGGGCGCTTAAACTCAAAAGTGGGTGAGGGGGGACTAGGACTGGAAATGGGCTGGTGGGATTAGGACTGGAAGTGGGTTGATGGGGGTTAGGACTGGTAATGGGCTATGGGGGGGCTTAAACTGAAAATTGGGTGATGGGGGATTAGGACTGGGAGTGGGCTGATGGGGAGGTTAGGACTGGTAATGGGCTATGGGGGGCTTAAACTGAAAATTGGGTGATGGGGGATTAGGACTGGAAATGGGCTGGTGGGATTAGGACTGGGAGTGGGCTATGGGGGGCTAGGACTGGTAATGGGTTGGGGTTGCTAGGACTGGAAATGGGCTGAGTGGAAGGGGGCTTGAACTGCAAATAGCTGTTGGGGATGGGGCTTGGAATGGAAATGGGCTGAGGGGAAGTGGGGGGCTTGAACTGCAAATAGCTGATGGGGACGGGGCTTGGAATGGAAATGGGCTGAGGGGAAGTGGGGGGCTTGAACTGCAAATAGCTAATGGGGAGGGGGACTTGGAATGGAAATGGGCTGAGTGGAAGGGGGCTTGAACTGCAAATAACTGATGGGAAGGGGGGCTTGGAATGGGCTCTTAGGGGAGGGAGCTAGGACAGGAACTGGGCTGATGGATGGGCTAGGATAGAACTGAGAATTGGGTGTTGGGGGAGCTAAGATTGGAAATGGGCTGTGGTGGGGGCTTGGATTGAAATGGACTCATGGAGGGGCTAGAACTGGAGGTAGGCTCATGGGGGGCTTGGATTAGAAATGGGCTGAGTGGAGGGGAGCTAGGATTTAACATGGGCTGATGGTGGGGCTAGGAAAGGACTAGAAATGGGCTGATGGGAGGCTGGTATTGGAAATGAGCTGATGAAGGGACTCGGATAGGACTGGAAATGGATGGGGGAGCTAGGACTGGAAATGGACTGATGAGGGGACTAGAAGGGAGCGGATACTGGGTGGGGCTGGAACTAAAAGGGAGCTGATGTTGGGGGAGATTAGAAGGGGATGGGGCTGGGAGAATGAAATGGAGAGGGGAAAAATATTTTGTGTGTGAGGGAAGAAAAATGTACAATTGGCCGGGTATTGGGAGAGTAAGTGGGGATTGAGGATGGAGGGGTAAAATTTGAGTGGATGAAATAGGAATGAGGAAAGAGCAAAAGGAGAAAGATTAGTATGTTAAAGCGGATGTAGAGAGAGAGAATGGAAAAAAAAACTAGAAGAGAGAAGAAAGGACAAATGGACAGCAGATGATGGAGAGTTAGCAGAAAACATGAAGAAACCAGAAGAAAGTGGCTGGAGCAATTGCAACTGTGTAACTGAGCTGAGGTATTCTGTTTATGTAATTCCTTTTTGACATTGCCACTTGTTCTCTTTCCCCAGTAGGTCATGTATTGTTGTTCTCTGAAATGTATTGGTTTAATATTTGCAGTGTTGCCTTTTGATAGGTATGGTATGGTGCTTTGTGACTCCTGGTAGTGCTGTTAGGATACGGCGGGTTTGCTATTGGTTCTAAATGGGCAGTGTTTGTAGTAGTTCCTAATGTGCCTGGCGGTTGGCACTGGATTATAGTAATGTAGAAATCTTTTAGTCTGTCTTTATCCATACACTCATTAAGAGACATGTTTACTAAAAGTTAGTGTATGTTAGCATTATGCAAATATTTATGCAAATTGACGTGCTGGCACTTTGAGGAAATTCTTTGGTTTTGTGCGGCAGTTTGGGCACTCGGGCTCAAAAAGGTTAGCCATCACTGGCCTAGGGGATGAGGCATTCCATAGACTTGGGGAGCTGTTGTGGCCAGTGGCCTCCTAAGGTGTTTTAGGCCTTGACAGCTAACATGATCTGGGTGTGATCTGAGCGGATTAGTCCATCCTGATGTGCAGAATGTGCTTCCAGATCTATCCCCAGGTTGTCAGGAGGGGTGTCCTTTGTGGAATGCCTCCTATCCCTGGCAGAGCTTAGGTGGGTATTCTATGTGGTAGGCCAAAGGATTGCATCTGAAGAACATGGACCCCCATGTGATGGAGAAGGGTGGGTAACAAGGTGCTTCAGCTATGTATCCATCCCCAACTGTGTGGTCACTTACAGCTCTATAGACTCATGCAGCTCCCTTTCTCTTAAATGAAGATCAGCACTCTTTAATAACTAGGACACTAGCCAACTATATCAGGAGCAGAGAGGGGAGAATAGTGTCACAACTTTTCCTTCACCAGAAATCTAGCACCCTTCCCACTGCCACCTAGGTAAACAGGCACCCTCGGTAACACAGGGAGAAAGGGGTTCATGAGGACGTTCCACATGGCAGTCATTGTTGACACCCTGCCCACAACCCTAAGGGGGCCCCCTGCTCCTTCAGATTCTGAATTTGCACCCTGTCTCCCACAGAAAGTCTGAATACATGTGTTTTCTTTTCTGATTTGCATGCCCTGCCCCTTTGTACTTTGACCCAGAGCTCTGAGCTGTGATGCAGAATGTTATTATTCACCAGTCTGCTCTCTCTTTCCTTCACTGGCCACTTTGTATGTGCTCTATTAGTATGGTGGGGCACTATGGGGTATGTTTACTAAACCGTCCTAATGTTACCGACGTTACTTGCAGCGATAATGTGAAGAATGCCATATAAGGAGTGGGCGTTCCAGTCCTAAGGTAGCAAGAATATGTATCGTGCGATAGTGGGCGCCGTGGCACGTTAATGCTCGTTAACCCTAAGTACATGCTAGTGCAGTGTTAGAAGCTGTAACGCTGTAGCCCACTGGTTACTGCAATAACTGTGGAAGCAAAGGTCATGGGTTTGATCCTGCAGTGGTGTAATCTTAACCCTCGGATACACTCGGTAAATTGACTGACACGTATACACTACCCCCGGGTCACCCCTGACCCATATGTAGGAATATGGTAAAACATCTACTTTTGTTTGTAAAACATGGTTAAATTGTGAAGAAAAAGACATACTTTTATTTATTTTTTATAATACTTGTTATTAATTCACCCTTTCAAGTGAATAATGTGCAATGCTAGCCAAGATCAGACAGGACAAGTTGTACAAGGTCAGATATATGCTGCATAATGTCAATACCTGTTAACTATTCAGTTGCAAGCTTAAAAATGGTGTGCAGCACTGCACGCTTTGCAAACTACAATAGTTCTACATTTATTCGCTAGGTGGACAGCAACAGTCAAAGTATGGTGCCATTATGTCAAGTAATGGCATGATGCAAATTGTGACAAAAAAATTACCGTGTTATAACAAATTGACAACGGTGCATTGTAAACAACAGAAAACTAGTAAGCAATACATGAAGTACATTGACTGTTTTTTTCAACAACATTTTATGCACAATGTGCTAGTAGTTGTTCTTGAATGTTCAGGACACACTCGCTTCAGACAGATTTCACATTCGGTAAATACTTTTCGATCTCTGTCACTTGGACAAAAGGAGCATCTTTTTCTTTTCTTTGCTGATGCCCGTGTGGTCAACGGTCTTGGTGGCTTAGGCATTTCAAGGCAAGGATAGCCAACATTGGCCATGGATTGACGTGTATGGCTTGTCAGACCTTCTGGATGGCTTTGACGATTTTGTAGCTGCGGCTTCATGAGATTCAAAGCGAGTTCCTCCAGAAAAAACCTTCTCTTGCAGTTTTCCTTGTGATGAAACATAGGATTGTTGTACATAAATATTATGAATGAATTTACAGCCGCGATATCAAGCAGTCCATAAAACACGCAAAGTGGCCATCGACGAGTTGATCTTTTCACACTGTATGTGTGGCACAACTGATCTACTGTGTCAACACCCCCTTTCGTTCTGTTGTAGTCAAGTATTATTTCTGGCTTCTTTGATGTTTCAATTTTATTATCATGGTGAAGTGTTGACAGCAGCATAACTGATTTGTTTCGTTTTGGGACGAATGACACCAAAGTCTTGTCTCCACTGAAGCCAAATATTGAGGATCCCACAATTCTTGAGCGATTTGCCTGGAATTCTGAAGGTATGTCACGGTTGCAACGTCTTACAGTGCCCAGTAGTGTCAAATTCTTGCTAAGAAGAACATCAGCCAGTTGTACGTTAGTAAAGAAATTGTCGCAAGTAATGTTCCTGCCAGACCGTTCCAGAGGTTCAATAAGCTTCAAAACAACATCAGCTCCTAGAGATACTGTTTTGTCACGAGTAACTGACTCTTCACGCCCTAGGTATGGCTTCATGTTGAATACATAATACGTTTCGGCATCTGCACACACCCATAACTTTATACCGTATCGGTCTGGTTTAGACTTGATGTATTGACGAAACGGACACTTGCCTCTGAACCCCAACAATTGTTCATCAACAGTCAAATATGCAGATGGTGTGTACATTTTCATGCACTGAGAAATGAATAAATTCCAAACATCTCTGACTGGAGTAAATTTGTCATTGGCCCTTCGTGATTCATGGGTTTGTTTGTCATCAAATCAAAGTAAACTCAATATTTCTGCAAACCTTTTACCTGACATAACAGCTGGAAATATAGGATTCTGGATAGGACTTTTAGCCCAAGTTCTGCGTACAGATACTTTGTTCAACCTGAAAACACCACTCATGTACAGAAGACCCAATGTTGCTTGGAGCTCTTCCATTGTTACCTGCTTCCAGTCAGTACATGGTGGCTGCATTGCTTCAGCTCTACGTATGCCTTCAGAATTTGTGAAATCTAACACTGCAGACAATATATCTGGAGTTACAAACATGTCAAAAATATCCTTAGCATTAGTTATACCTCTGATCAGAGCAATTGGTCCAGAAGATTCTCTGACTATATTTGCTTCCCTTGTTCTTGATGTTGGCGGTACAGTTTTATTCCAGTGCATGCCAGAACGAGCTGTGTAATGACTGTCAGTAACTTCCTCATTTTCAGAATGTGATTCAGAAGTTTCAGAATTGCTGTATGAACTGCTATCGTCATCACTTGTTTTATTTTCTTTGACAGCATCTTCCGCTTCACTGCCGCTATCATCAAGATCAAGCTGATCGGACTGGGCGGGAACGACTGCACTATCCGTATCAGCACCTCCAGTATCATTACTCAAACTATCATTACTGTCACTTTCTTCATTCAACCAACGTCTAATTTTTTCAGTTGCTGCACAGCTGCTGAAGCGTTTCGGGAGTGGCATTGTTTACCTTTGTCGTAAAAAATTTTAATCCACAGAAACAAACAAGGAACTGACGTCAGGTGATGTCATAAATGTAAGCAAGACGTTAGAAAACACAGGATTGTAATGTGGACTTGGAGTGGTGACTTTCTTTGCTGCTATAAAACAAAGGAGAGTGTTATTGTGCGAGTGTCGAAAATCACCCCTTGTTTGTTCAGCAGCATGCAGTACTGTATAAAAACGTTATTTTTGCAAACCATATGTATGAAAATACTTAAAAATGGTTCGTTGAGGAATACCTAGAGTACCAAAATACAATTCCTTACCATTTTGAAGAAAAAACACAAAAACCGACACCCGGGTCACCCCTGACCCGGGGGTAGTGTATCCGGGGCTTGTGCCGCTTACAGCCCCGGCTTCCTCGTGCTGAACTCCTGCCCAATCGGGAGCAGTGGGAGAGCTCCTGCCCAATCCGGGCAGTGGGAGCAGAGGAGCCGCGCACACCCGAACCGCTCAAAAGCGGCGTCCCTACCCCGAGGGAGCCGCTTGTGCCGCTTACAGCCCCGGCTTCCTCGTGCTGAACTCCTGCCCAATCGGGAGCAGTGGGAGAGCTCCTGCCCAATCCGGGCAGTGGGAGCAGAGGAGCCGCGCACAACCCGAACCGCTCAAAAGCGGCGTCCCTACCCGAGGGAGCCGCTTGTGCCGCTTACAGCCCCGGCTTCCTCGTGCTGAACTCCTGCCCAATCGGGAGCAGTGGGAGAGCTCCTGCCCAATCTGGGCAGTGGGAGCAGAGGAGCCGCGCACACCCGAACCGCTCAAAAGCGGCGTCCCTACCCCGAGGGAGCCGCTTGTGCCGCTTACAGCCCCGGCTTCCTCGTGCTGAACTCCTGCCCAATCGGGAGCAGTGGGAGAGCTCCTGCCCAATCCGGGCAGTGGGAGCAGAGGAGCCGCGTACACCCGAACCGCTCAAAAGCAGCGTCCCTGCCCCAAGGGAGCCGCTTGTGCCGCTTACAGCCCCGGCTTCCTCGTGCTGAACTCCTGCCCAATCGGGAGCAGTGGGAGAGCTCCTGCCCAATCCGGGCAGTGGGAGCAGAGGAGCCGCGCACACCCGAACCGCTCAAAAGCGGCGTCCCTACCCCGAGGGAGCCGCTTGTGCCGCTTACAGCCCCGGCTTCCTCGTGCTGAACTCCTGCCCAATCGGGAGCAGTGGGAGAGCTCCTGCCCAATCCGGGCAGTGGGAGCAGAGGAGCCGCGCACACCCGAACCGCTCAAAAGCGGTGTCCCTACCCCGAGGGAGCCGCTTGTGCCGCTTACAGCTCCGGCTTCCTTGTGCTGAACTCCTGCCCAATCGGGAGCAGTGGGAGAGCTCCTGCCCAATCCGGGCAGTGGGAGCAGAGGAGCCGCGCACACCCGAACCGCTAAAAAGCGGCGTCCCTACCCCGAGGGAGCCGCTTGTGCCGCTTACAGCCCCGGCTTCCTCGTGCTGAACTCCTGCCCAATCGGGAGCAGTGGGAGAGCTCCTGCCCAATCCGGGCAGTGGGAGCAGAGGAGCCGCGCACACCCGAACCGCTCAAAAGCGGCGTCCCTACCCCGAGGGATCCGCTTGTGCCGCTTACAGCCCCGGCTTCCTCGTGCTGAACTCCTGCCCAATCAGGAGCAGTGGGAGAGCTCCTGCCCAATCCAGGCAGTGGGAGCAGAGGAGCCGCGCACACCCGAACCGCTCAAAAGCGCGTCCCTACCCCGAGGGAGCCGCTTGTGCCGCTTACAGCCCCGGCTTCCTCGTGCTGAACTCCTGCCCAATCGGGAGCAGTGGGAGAGCTCCTGCCCAATCTGGGCAGTGGGAGCAGAGGAGCCGCGCACACCCGAACCGCTCAAAAGCGGCGTCCCTACCCCGAGGGAGCCGCTTGTGCCGCTTACAGCCCCGGCTTCCTCGTGCTGAACTCCTGCCCAATCGGGAGCAGTGGGAGAGCTCCTGCCCAATCCGGGCAGTGGGAGCAGAGGAGCCGCGCACACCCGAACCGCTCAAAAGCGGCGTCCCTACCCCGAGGGAGCCGCTTGTGCCGCTTACAGCCGCGGCTTCCTCGTGCTGAACTCCTGCCCAATCGGGAGCAGTGGGAGAGCTCCTGCCCAATCCAGGCAGTGGGAGCAGAGGAGCCGCACACACCCGAAACGCTCAAAAGCGGCGTCCCTACCCCGAGGGAGCTGCTTGTGCTGCTTACAGCCCCGGCTTCCTCGTGCTGAACTCCTGCCCAATCGGGAGCAGTGGAAGAGCTCCTGCCCAATCCGGGCAGTGGGAGCAGAGGAGCCGCGCACACCCGAACCGCTCAAAAGCGGCGTCCCTACCCCGAGGGAGCCGCTTGTGCCGCTTACAGCCCCGGCTTCCTCGTGCTGAACTCCTGCCCAATCGGGAGTAGTGGGAGAGCTCCTACCCAATCCGGGCCGTGGGAGCAGAGGAGCCGCGCACACCCGAACCGCTCAAAAGCGGCGTCCCTACCCCGAGGGAGCCGCTTGTGCCGCTTACAGCCCCGGCTTCCTCGTGCTGAACTCCTGTCCAATTGGGAGCAGTGGGAGAGCTCCTGCCCAATCTGGGCAGTGGGAGCAGAGGAGCCGCGCACACCCGAACCGCTCAAAAGCGGCGTCCCTACCCCGAGGGAGCCGCTTGTGCCGCTTACAGCCCCGGCTTCCTCGTGCTGAACTCCTGCCCAATCGGGAGCAGTGGGAGAGCTCCTGCCCAATCCGGGCAGTGGGAGCAGAGGAGCCGCGCACACCCGAACCGCTCAAAAGCGGCGTCCCTACCCCGAGGGAGCCGCTTGTGCCGCTTACAGCCCCGGCTTCCTCGTGCTGAACTCCTGCCCAATCGGGAGCAGTGGGAGAGCTCCTGCCCAATCCGGGCAGTGGGAGCAGAGGAGCCGCGCACACCCGAACCGCTCAAAAGCGGCGTCCCTACCCCGAGGGAGCCGCTTGTGCCGCTTACAGCCCCGGCTTCCTCGTGCTGAACTCCTGCCCAATCGGGAGCAGTGGGATAGCTCCTGCCCAATCCAGGCAGTGGGAGCAGAGGAGCCGCGCACACGCGAACCGCTCAAAAGCGGCGTCCCTACCCCGAGGGAGCCGCTTGTGCCGCTTACAGCCCCGGCTTCCTCGTGCTGAACTCCTGCCCAATCGGGAGCAGTGGGAGAGCTCCTGCCCAATCCAGGCAGTGGGAGCAGAGGAGCCGCGCACACCCGAACCGCTCAAAAGCGGCGTCCCTACCGGGCGCGCCCGCGGGCCTCGCCAGAAGGCCCTTTGGCGTGGCCCTTAGGCGGTGGCCATTGGGGCGGAAAGAAAGGAGTGCCCCCCCACCAACACATAAACTACAGGAGTACACCACGCCGAGAAAGCCGCACCGCTTCCACCAAACCCGGGGACGTATCCCCCACCTCGCTGAACACGCGTGTTAAAGGCAACAACGGCTTGAGCTCCCGAGGCCGGGTTTGAGCTCGCCAACAATGATCCTCACGCTCCTCAAGCTCCCCAATCCGGGTAGAGCTTACCAACACTGAACAGCAACACCAACAAACCGACCAGATGAGTTTCAGAAACTCATTCACTAGGGTCAGTGAACTGTATGAAAACTGTGCACACCTCATCAGACATCCGAAACCGCAAGCAGACCTCACACAGAACATCACAGCATACCACCATGATCACAACATGGTTTCTACCATTCAGCGTCCTCCTCACACATATCCTGCCACCAGACCCCCACCTCCACTACCTACACCATAACCCCCAATGGCACCCACCCACCACATGGCAATACATAGTTCCACAATGCAATCACCCCGCCACACACAGCACATCAACAACAAGAAGAAAAAACACACACAAATCACACCCCCTCGCACAATTTTCCACGGAGTCACACAACACAACAGAACAAACTACCATAGAGCTCATAAATGCAAGGTCCATATGCAACAAGATACACACAATAGCAGACCACATAGAAGACCACCAACCAGACATACTCTGCATTACAGAAACCTGGCTCAATCCCACTGACACTGTCCTACTCAATCAATTGGTACCAGACACCTACACAGCTTACAACTGCCCACGCACCCATAAACGCGGAGGAGGGGTTCTTATAATTGCAAAGAAAAACCTGAAGTTCAAAACACACAGCTCCGCCGACACACCACAAAGCAACACACTCAGCATCATGAACAAACACGTGGCACTCTGCCTAACCTACAGAGCTCCCCGAGCCCCACCTGATGAACTGGCAGCTACGCTCGAAACAGCATGTGCTCTCACCGCAACTAACAAACCCACGCTACTGCTTGGTGACTTCAACCTCAAGTCCACCAACAACAAAGATGCAGATGCCTTCCTCCAAGCAAAGACATCACTTCAATACACCCAAATCATCAACGCCCCTACACACAGACACGGCTCTACACCAGACCTCATATTCGCAACCAACTCCCTAACTTCAAGAGGTCTAATCTCAACACCTTCCATCACCCCAGTGCCCTGGTCAGATCACCACATAATCAAGATCATACTGCAACTTCAAAAAGACAAGTGCAACGAACAAACCAACAATTCCCCCACACAAAGGCGATTCAAGAACTTCGACAGAGACGCCTTCCTACTAGACACGTTAAATCAACTGTCAACAGAAACAGACAACCTGGAGACTCAAATAACCAACTGGAACAACACACTATCCAACGCTGCCACAGCTACAGCTACCAGACCAAAGAAGCACTGCAACAACAAGAGACATCACAAGCTCTGGTACTCCACAACCATACGACAAGAAAAACAGAGATCTCAGAAAGATGGAACGGAGATGGAGAAAATCCAAGACACCCGAAAACCAGCAGATATACCTAACAAACCAAAGACAATACACTGAACACATCAACCAATCCAAGAAAGAATACCATACAAACATGATAAACACCTCCATAAACAAACCCCGGGAGCTTTTCGAAATAGTGAAAATCCTCACAAAGGAACAGAAAACAGAGGAGGAAATACAAATAGACCCGCAAAAATTTGCTGATCACATCAAAGACAAATTTCACTCCACAGACCCAACTACAACCAGCTCTTCAACCCAGCCTGATTCACACCCCAAGACATGGGACACTTTCTGCCCTCCCTCAACAGAACAGCTCTCCCACATCATCTCAGCAATCAGAACTAGCACCGCTCCCACGGACCCTTGCCCAGTATCATGGATCAAGGCCACCAAATCAAGCTTCATCCACATCATACACGACATTGTGCGCAACTCACTCACCCAGGGTCTCCTGCCAGCTCAACTAAAACAAGCTACAGTACGCCCAATACCGAAGAAAACAACCCTCGCAAGAGCAACCCTGCAGCATACATACCAATATCCAGCATACCCTTTCTGGCAAAAATCATAGAAAAAGCAGTGCAACAACAACTACAGGAACATATTGACAACAATGCTCCTCTAGACGACAACCAGCACGGCTTCCGCCCCCAACATGGAGTCGAAACACTGCTGATTTACCTCATAGACAACATCCTCAGAGTCATAGACAACAACACTAAAGGTATCCTAATGATCTTCGTCGACATCTCCTCCGCCTTCGACACAGTTGACCACCTAACCCTCCTGGAAAGACTAAAGAAAATTGGACTTCATGGTACCACGCTAAAATGGTTCCAATCCTACCTCACCGACAGGCATATCCAAGTCAAGATAGGCCACAACACCTCTCAACCCATAAAAGTCCGCCAAGGAGTACCTCAAGGGTCCGCCCTCTCGGCACTTCTGTTCAACATTTACATCCAGCCAATATGCGACATCCTGAAAGCGAACAACATTCAATACACCATCTATGCAGACGATATTATGATATACACACCTATTTCAAACCGACAACCCAGACTACAATAAAATAACCGACTGCCTAACACAAATGACAAACTGGTGTACGAACAACAACCTCTCAATCAACTACAGCAAGACTGAGGCACTAATAATCACTCGCAACCCTGACTTCATCCAACCACCGGACATCAGAATAGCAGACACAACCATTCCAATAAAATCCAAAGTAAAATACCTTGGAGTAACCCTGGACAACGAACTAAATCTCAAGTCACACGTTAACAAAATGGTCAAGAATGCATACCATAGAATGAGAATCATCAGACGGCTTAAACCCCTCCTCGCCACAGAACACTTCCGCACTGTATGCCAAGCACTCATCACCCCATTAATGGACTTCTGTAACCCCATCTACCTTGGCCTACCAAAACAAACCCTCAAACCTCTTCAACTAGCCCAAAACACCGCAGCACGCATAATCTCAGGCTCAACAAGACATGAACACATTACCCCGGTTCTCAAAGACCTACACTGGCTCCCAATCAGCTCACGCATCAAATACAAAACAATAATAAACATATTCAAAATCAAGCACCACATTTCAGCCAACAGCCTGCACACCCTCATTCATCCAGACACCAGCACCCACCCAAGAAGAAAAGGAACCTCCAACAGAGTCAACACCCCGAGAGACTTCAGAAAAACACGAAAGGACACTACAGAGAGAGCCCTCTCCCTGGCAGCCCCAACAATTTGGAACTCCCTCCCAGACGAACTGAGATCGACAACGGACCTCAAAGACTTCCGCAAACAGCTGAAGACAACACTGTTCATAGAACATTATGGACACGTCACTTAATCAACAAGGACTAACCAACAAAGGCCCCCCCAACCCTGACGAGAGATTGTATAATGGCACAGGATTTAACTTAAGCCCTATCTGGACAGTACCTTGTATTATAGAACATGCTGTATCATAGCGCACACTGTACATAGCCCACCCTAATCTAAACACCTCCCACACACGCACATTTTAAACAATACAGTCACTGCATGAACTACCCCCCACACGCACATTATAACCCTTCTTTCACTGCATGAACTTCCCCCCACATCCTTTGATTGTATTGTTGTGACACCACCTTGATTTTACGATAAGACGGTATAGAAATGCTGTTAAATAAATAAATAAATAAATAAATAAAAGGCTGTCTGAGGCATTTTATTTTAATTTAAATCAGTGCTGCCAGCAAAAACACCCTCACATAATCACAAACCTACACACTACAACCTCCCCACTAGATCCCTGCCCAGCAGCCTGGCTCAAGGCACCAAAACAAGAAGTTGCCCAATACATCACACACATAATAAACCAATCACTCCAGCAAGGAGTCATGCCAGCCAAACTCAAAAAATCCCTCATAAGACCCATACTAAAAAACAAAACTCTAGAAAAGGATAACCCAGCCTCTTACCGACCAATCTCAAGTATATCATTCCTAGCCAAAATTATTGAAAAAGCAGTACAGCAGCAATTACAGGACCACGTTGACACCATGAACGCACTCAATGAGCAACAATACAGATTCCGCCAATACCATGGTGTCAAAACCTTACTACTAGTTCTACTAGATAGACTGATCAAAGGCTTGGAAGATAAAAAGAAGATTACATTCTTAGACATATCTACTGCATTCAATACAGTAAACCACAGAACCCTCATCAACAGGCTGGAATCCATAGGAATAACAGGAACCCCCCTAAACTGGTTCATATCCTATATAACGAACAGAATGCAACAAGTCCAATTCCATAAGGAAAAAGCGAAGGCATTCCCCCAAACCCAGGGAATACCACAAGGCTCAGCATTGTCCTCCTTACTGTTCAACCTATACATTAAACTGGTCTGCACAATATTTCAGAAGCACAAGGTCACTTACCACATTTATGCAGACGACATTATGATCTACACCCAACTGGACTCGACCAATCCAAATTACAACCAGCTAGAGGAATGCCTTAATGAAATGCAAACCTGGCTACAGCAAAACATAAACCACAAGAAAACAGAAGTAATCTACATCTCCAAAAAAACAGATTTCAACCCTCCATCAGCAATCACCATGAACAACAACACCTACAACATAAAGAATGAAATAAAATACCTAGGAGTAATACTCGACAAAAACCTAAGGATGGAGAAACATCTTTGGATGCTTAACCGGGCAATATTCCATAAACTAAGGGTCCTCCAACCTTTATGCAACATCATCGAACACTCTGATTTCAGAACAGTAGCACAAGCACTCATAACTCCCCACCTAGACTACTGTAACGCCATTCTCCAAGGGTTGCCAAAAAAAAACCCTTAACATACTGCAAATGGCGCAAAACGTCACAGCCAGGATTATCCTCAACAGAAAACTCACCGAACATATTACACCTATACTAATTGAGCTACACTGGCTTCCCATTACAGCCCGCATAAAATACAAACTATTAGTAACTGTATTCAAGCTGATACATAACATAGCACCATCCTACCTCCCCAACCTCATCACCACACAACCCCCTAACAGAAGCAGAAGGACTCACAACTTAAACACCCTTCACGTCTCAACTAACATCCGAACTGTAAAAGTTTGCACAAGCAACAGAGCATTTACCTACTCAGCACCCACATTATGGAATCAGCTACCAAATGAACTAAGATCGAACAGCGACCTACAGGACTTTAGGAGAAAATTAAAGACCCACCTCTTCCAGGATCATTACAACTTAACATAAACAATCCAGAATGAACATAACCTCGCAACCCAAACGAACAAAAGTATTAAGAACCGATTTGTTGTAACCAAAATGTATATATTGCAACCACTGAAACAAAACTGTACATGGCCCATACTGTTTAAATACTATATAGATGCCTTACACTGTATAAATGAAAACAAAATTTCAATATTCAAATCTGTAAAAAAGCAAGCAAAACAATATAAAATGTAAATATGTATTTTATTTTTTATTTTATTTATTTTTTATTTATAAATGTACTTGACTGTATAAATGTACAGTCAAGGGGAGGTCACGTGATGCGTGAGTGAGCGTGGACGTCTTCTCGCTCGCTCCGGGGCAGCCCCAGGCAATAAACTGCGTTAAACTCTGCAATTTGCCTCCCCAATACTCCCCGACACAGGAAATCGGTACCTGAAACTGCCTACTACCACCCGGCATTCGCACTTCGCCATTATGCCTCCGGTGCCGAAACGGGAACGAGAGAAACTCTCCAAAGCCGGGCCTTCTACATCGGCGATGGCACAGCCTGCCTCTCCCGGGGGTGAGAGCATAGACTCAGCCCCCGCGGAGCTCGCTAAGGAAGTGGTCAAACTCTTAGACCCGAAGTTCGATCTGCTTTTGAAAAAGCTTGACAATATGGAAGATTCCTTGGCAGATTTCGGAAAACGGGTGGATGAGCTGGAGCACAGAGTCACAAGCCTCGAGAGCGACGAAGGATGCCGCGAGCGTGAGCTGCTTAAACACGCACAGCTCTTGCAGGAGATACAGCAGAAACTGGACGACCTTGAAAATCGTTCAAGGCGTAATAACCTGCGCCTCTTGGGGATCGGAGAGGAAAAGGCAGAGCGGGAGCTGCTCCCTTTTCTGGAAACCTGGCTGCCGGAGGCGCTGGGCCTTGCAGATCTGCGCGGCCGTTTTAAAATTGAGCGAGCACACCGCATGGGGCCCCGGCGGGAAGATGGCGGCCGACCACGTGTGGTTATATTAAGAGTGCTAAACTTTCAACATAAGGCCCTAATTTTGCAAGCCTATCGGAAACTTCCTGAATTGATGCTGGATAACAAGAAAATCTTGATGTTTCAGGATTACTCTGCGGTGGTAGCGGCACAACGGCGGGAATTTGCTCCACTCTGTTCCGAGTTGTTCCGGAGGAAGCTACGTTTTACTTTGGCCTTTCCAGCCACGTTGCGGATCACTTTTCAGGGGAAGGCGCATGCCTTTACGCAAGCTGAGAAAGCGAAACAATTTATGGCTGGGCTACCTGATCCCTCACAGGAGAATTAAGTGCTGGGCCAGTCTCCCCACTGCGGGGAAAGCAGTAATGCGCTGAGAGGGACGGCCCGCTGAGGGGACAGATTGAGACCGCATGTGCTCCGCAGATATGGAAAATCCTGCGGTAGGATCCTGGAGGAGGATGTGACTCTGTGGATAACTGGCAGAACATTTAGCCTTGCATGTAACTTATGTATTGCATGTCTTTTGTCCCTTTCTTCCTTCATGTGCATGTATAGTTATGTTTTGGTATATTACTACTGTCCTCAATGCTATCTAGCGCCTGACCGTGATGCGCTCCCTTACATCTGGGGTCGGGGGGTGGGGCGGGGAGAGCAACGGAGGCTGCCCTGCAGCATCGCTCTGACCGAGACCTCAGTTGAGGATACTGAGGGAATGGTAGATGAGGGTTGGTTGGGGGGCGGAGGGGGGAGGGAGGTTGGGGGGGAGAGGGGGGGTGGTTGGGAGGGAAAGGTTGGGAAAGGGGTAAGGGCTATAACGGGGGGAGGGGAATCTCGGGGGGGATGCTTTATTCTTGGGATCTTACCCCAAGCTGGGCTCTTGCTCTGGCCTGTCTGGGAACTCCATAGCTTGAGAGTGCCATCAATGGGAGAGGGGGTGGAGGCTGGGCTGCCCCATGCTCCAAACAAAATGTTCCGTCCTAAGTTTGTATGTATCGCATGCAGATATCATCCACCATGAGTTGAACGTTGTAACTTGGAATGTTGGGGGGATCACCACTCCTGTGAAACGTACAAAAATTCTCCAAGCCTTAAAACGCCAAAAGGCCCACGTGGCTTTATTACAGGAGACGCATCTGACAGCCACAGAACATTCCAAATTGAAACGAGACTGGGTGGGGACAGTTTTATCCGCTCCCTCGGATACGCGGAAAAAAGGTGTTGCAATTCTGCTTCATAAGAACTTGGCATGTGAAGTCTTAAGGGTAGAACTAGATCCTAAGGGCCGCTTTCTGTTCGCCCATCTTAAGCTTTAGGGTGAAGAGTTATTTTTGGGAAACGTGTATGCCCCCAATAATTATGATCATGTTTTTTTTAAAAATATTCTGCACAAGGTCTTAGGTGCCCCAAAAATCCCGGTAATCTTAGCTGGGGACTACAACTGCCCTCATGATCCCCAACTGGATCGCTCTCGCTCTTCTCAGGGGAGGGGCTGGAACAAAAAGGGAGTCCGATATCTGTGTGAATTGGGGGGGCTAGTGGATGCCTGGAGAGTGCTACATCAGAATAGCAGAGATTACACACATCTGTCACGTGCCCACCAGACGTGGTCTCGCCTTGATTACATTTTGGTCTCTCAACATTGGTTCAGGAAAGTAAGTCGCGCGGAGATAGGGCCGGTCCTGGTGTCGGACCATGCTATGGTCTCTCTGTCCTGGAGATGTGAACGGCTGGGAGCTTCCCATTGGTCATTCCCAAGCCATCTCGCAAACCGACCGGATTTTCGCGACTTTGTGGACAGGCATTGGGCGGAATATGTTAAATTTACTGAGGGAACGGTCGGCTCCTTGGCGCTGTTCTGGGAGGCGGGTAAGGCGGTCCTTCGGGGACATATTATTGCATATGTGGGTGCGGAACGTAAGCGAATTAATGCGGAGGTGCTTCGCCTGACTGGGGAGCTACACGCAGCGAAACAGACGGCCCTCAAGCACTCCCAAGGTGTGGCAGGGTATTTGGAGATTCAGAAGCAGCTGAACGATCTGCTGCAGGAAAGAGCCATTCAATCACAGCAGTATTATCGCCATCAATTTTTTCGTTATGGAGATAGATCAGGGAAACTGTTAGCTCGATTGGTAAGAGATCAGGCTGGGCCCCGTGGGATTCTGGTTATCCGCGATGGGGAGGGAGAGCGGCACACTAGGCCAGCGGATGTGGCGCGGGTCTTCCGATCCTTCTATGAGAAGTTGTACGCAGCTGAGGAGGGAGACGAGGACTCCATGGCTTCATTCCTGGAGCGGGTCTCGCTTCCCCAGCTTCATCCAGACCAAGTTGCTATGCTCAATCGTGAGATTACGGGCGCGGAATTACAGAGAGCGATTAGAAATGGGAAGTCGCACAAGGCTCCTGGCCCAGATGGCTTCACCTATGAGGCATACAAAATGCTGGAGGCTCCGGTTATCCCCACATTAGCGGCACTCTACGCTGAGGTGGTGCGGACTGGGAGTTTCCCCAGAGACATGCGTACGGCTCGAATCACGCTGATTCCGAAACAGGGGAAGGATTTGGAGGACCCTGCCTCATATCGACCTATCTCCTTGATCAATGTTGACCAGAAGCTGTTTGCATCTATACTTGCAGAGCGGCTTCAGGGGTGCTTACCGGGCCTCGTGGGCTCCCACCAAGCTGGCTTTGTCCGAGGCAGAGAAGCCTCGATAAATATTAGTACAGTGTTGCTGGGCATGGAACAGGCTATACTTGCCCAAGATCCGCTGATTCTTGCTAGCTTGGACTCAGAAAAGGCCTTTGACAGGGTATCGTGGCATTATATGTTTGCGGCCCTCCAGAGATTTGGTTTTCAAGGGGCTTTTCTGCAGGGATTGCAAGCATTGTATGCAGCCCCCCGAGCGGTGGTTGATGTGGGGGGGCTTTGTTCCTCACCCTTTCTTTTGTATCGCGGTACGCGTCAGGGCTGCCCGCTGTCTCCTCTCCTTTATGTGTTACAGCTAGAACCTCTTCTCCTTTCCTTAATTGCATCCCCACGGATATCGGGCATTGCCTGGCGCGGCGGAGGTATTAAGGTAAGCGCGTTTGCTGATGACCTTTTGTTGTGTCTGACTAAGCCGCTGAAGTCTCTACCGGAAGCATTAGGAATGATTGAGCGCTTTGGTGCGTTCTCAGGACTCCGAATTAATCAGACGAAGTCGCTGGTATTAGATGTAGATCACCAAACGCGGGGCCAGTGGCGAGGTGCTTTTCCGCTCAGTTGGGCGACTGGCTCTATTAGATATCTGGGTGTTTTCCTTCCTGCCCGCTTGCGATCCTTGTATGAAATCAATATTCGCCCCCTTCTTCAATCTACCACAGCGCGGCTACTGAAGTGGAAGGATCTCCCCCTGTCTCTGTTAGGGCGGGTGGCATTGGTACGGATGATAGAATGGCCGCGATGGCTGTATCTACTGCGGAATCTTCCCCTTTGGGTGACGGGGCAGGATCTACTTGAGTTGCATAAGCAGCTTAATCGCTTTCTGTGGCGCTCCCGGAGACCACGCATTGCTTTAGAGACACTTATGGGGCCGGCTGGGGAAGGGGGTCTTGGATTAACTCGGCTGCGGTTTTATAATCTCCGCTATTTCATGCGGCGCCTGAGTGATTTGGTGATGGGGAATGCTGACAGGCTGCCGATCACTCTGCTTGATCAATTCTCTGGGAGCTGGCATAGGGCTTCCCTGCTTCACTGTGGGGGCATGACACTTCCCCTGGCATGGCGGGCATCTCCCTATCTCCGTACACTTCGAGTGGTTTGGAAGTTCTTTTGTAGCTTGCGCGGTCGGTCCTGGAGGCTCACAGATTGTTTGCCCCTGAGCGGCAACAGGAATTTCTCACCAGGCGCGGCTAGTGGGGGGGGCCAGCTCTGGCGGCGGGCTGGTATTGAGTATCTTGGGCAGTTACGGATGGATAACACGGATCAGCTCGACTCTTTTCAGAATCTGTCGCAGAAGTATGCCCTGAAGAAGGACACCTTCTATTATTACTTGCAGGTCCGGCATTATGTTAACAGCTTGCGGGTGGCCTGGCAATCCTCTCTCGGGTACATAGCCTCTGGTCTGTGCTGGAACAATGCCAGGACCAACTTACTGCGAAGCAGATGAGGGAACTTTTAGCTCCCCCAGGTAACTTGGCAAGACTTCTCTCCTTGGCAGGCCGTTGGCAGCGAGACGGGGTGGAGGGCTTCACGGTGGAGTTAGTGGAGCTCGCTTTTCATAAAATCCAAGCAGTTTCCGAAGCGGTTAGATACCGCGAATTGCAATTTAAGCTTGTGTGGCGAGCGTATGTCTCTGAAACAGGAGCGACGAAAATGGGACTACTGACCTCTGATGTGTGTGGTCTCTGTAAGAGGCATCCGGGCACCTTGTCTCACCGATTCTGGTTCTGCCCTTTCATTCAAGCCTTTTGGGAAGCAGTGAGGAGTAAAGTGGCGATCTGGGTGGGGGGGGACGTGGCCCTGAACCCCCTGTGGTGTCTCTTTAATGTGGGTACTGTGGGGACTCAGGGTCCGCTTGCACAGTCGAAGCTCTGCGAAAAGAGTTTTCTGGTAGCTAAACATTGTATTTTACGTAATTGGCTATCGGCAGGTGGTCCTGGGATAGTGGAATGGGAGCGCTTGCTGGGGGAACTAAGAGCTATGGAGGGTAGAACGGCACGGCTTTTGGGGCCTAAAGCCTGGACTCGTTTTCAGTCCATATGGGCACCGCTGCTCTCGGCCCGGGTCCCTGACCCTATTTGGGACCGGGAGGAGACTCCGGGGTAGTGGGTCCCTCTGGAGAGAGGCGTCTCCATGGGGAGTTTCAGTTGTTGTGCGTAGGGAGTATATAGGGGATTAGGGGTTCTTTATTTTGGGAAGGGGGGGTACTCTAGGGGGTAAGGGGGGGGGGAACAATCAGAGGAGGGCCCTGTTTGTTGCACATGGGGGAGTTTTTATGTCGAGGTTCGAGCATGGCCGCTTGGACCTTTATCAGGGTGGCGCATTGTCATAAGCCTTGACCCATCCTATTACCCTGGGTGACGTCGAGCGATGCTTTTGTGCCTCATCGTTGATGCTGTTTGTTGGTTTGTTGGTTTGTATTTTGGGGCACTGAGCTCAGCTATTCTCCCATGTGTATATATATATCTCTATGATGATAATTGTCTTTTCTTTTCTTTACTGTTGAGCTCTCGGGGCTTTTGGGCTTGACCCCTTGACTCCTCATTGCCTGTACTGTGGTCCTTGTATGTTTTAAATGGAAATAATAAAAATGACTTTACTTAAATGTACAGTCAAGTACACCTCAATGAAAATGTAAATTGTTGATTCTTACCATATGTAACCAATGTTTGATGTGTAGAGTAAACTGCTTCTGATCGCTGGAAATAGCGGTATACAAATGAAACCAAATAAATAAACAGTGCCGTAAACTAAGGTGCCCCATAAAGTACCCTATAAGGCGCCCCATAGATCACATTATAAAGTGCCCTGTCTGCCAAGGCACCCTATAAGGTGCCCTATAGGGAGCTGTATAGGGCGCCTTATAGGGCGCTTTACAAGGCGCCTTATAGAGTGCCATACAGGGCGCCTGTGAGGCACCTTAGGCTACAGCAGTGTGAGGGTGTTTCTGCTGGCAGCACTGATTTAAATTAAAAGAAAATGCCTCAGACAGCCTTTTTAGATCACACCACTGCAGGATTGCACCCATGACCCCTGCCTCCATAGTCATTGAAGTAACCAGTAGGCTACATCTCTATAGCTACTACCACACTGCTGACTGGCTACAGAAAGACTGCAGGTCACCACACAAACTGTCTGCTGTGGTTACCAGGATAAGGAAAACCCACCTGTACCCATGATGCACTGCACATGCAGATCAGCAGTCTACAGCTGATCACATAATGGGGTTTGCACCCTCACAGCACCTAGGCCTGGTAGGGGGAGCCAACCGTGTGTGTTACTGGCACAGAGTAGCTACAGACAGTGACAATGTGCGGGTCCTATGCTCACCTTGAGGGTGAGGTGGGGCACCCAGCACCAGGTCCGCAGCACCTGGCTTAGCTGAGATAGACTGTGCTGCAGGTCCCCATCAGTGCCAGTGTGTGCTAGGTAGTCCTCACAGACACACCTAGGATACACCTGTGTCCATCTGTATTTCCCAGTCATGTCTAGCCCTTGTGGAATATGATGCACCCAGAATAGTGCAT
Organism: Ichthyophis bannanicus; assembly: GCA_033557465.1. Classification (NCBI taxonomy): domain Eukaryota; kingdom Metazoa; phylum Chordata; class Amphibia; order Gymnophiona; family Ichthyophiidae; genus Ichthyophis; species Ichthyophis bannanicus. Next base: position 1,609,387,257 of record CM066031.1, read on the forward strand.
ATTCTCTGTGGGTGCCATGGTCACATGTTAGAGGTGAAGGGGGGGTGTTTCGATCCAAAAGCAGATTATGTAGCACCACCCAGACCACCCTCTGTGGTTCAGGGAGGGTGAGGTGAGGTGAGGTGAGGTGGGGTGGGGTTGGGTGAGGTGAGGTGAGGTGGGGTGGGGCTGGGTGAGGTGAGGTGGGGTGGGGTTGGGTGGGGTGGGGTGGGGTGGGGAGGGAGGGAGGGGGGTGGGGTGGGGAGGGGAGGGGAGGGTGGGAGGGGGGGTGGAGTGGGGGGGTGGGGTGGGGGGTTGGGGGGAACAGAATCTCCCACCAACAGATCCACATTGTACATCTCTGCAATGGTGGCAGTAGCGAGGACCATCAACCCCAGTCCTCCTGGGGAACAGGCACCCTACAGGGCAGTCGATACAGATCTGTACGCATCACATAAGGCAATGGCAGACACGCAGAACACTGGAGAAGCTCAGCTGCCCACCACCACTATCTTACATTCACCAGCAGAGGGCACAGTCAGTCTCCACCCTGCAAGGTGTCCCAGCCATATACATGCTAGCTGCAGACAGTCTGCTAGCTAGTACATAGTGCATGTTCCTGGAAAAGCTGTATGCACCCAAAAATGGGATGCGAGCACACACACCAAGCAGGTATGTCAGTGACTGGGCCCCAGAAAAGAGAACCCATAAGTATCATTTGAGAAAAATGCTGTATAGCACTATGGGTGAACCTAGCCATGCTGTGGTCATTGCACAGTCAGGGTGAGAGTGACCTCCCAGCATGACATGCTGTGGCCACCCTGTCCGTGCAGGTGGTGGTCGGGCACTTCAATGTCCAAGCCATTGTCCTATACCCTGTGCAGATGCATCCTGCCCAGGCCGCCCTGTCCAGGCCATACCCACAGCACCTTGCTCCTCATTATGCACATTGGCAGGCTAACACTGGAAACAGTGCAAACATAGGATCAGTAAGATGTAGGCAGCCACAACACACTGGATAGACAGACACACACTCCCACACCTATGCCAGCATTGTGCAAATATAGAGGTTTGTGGCAGCCCTGGCCGCCACACCAGTTCTGGGCACAATGCAGGCATTGCTATGGTATGCAAAGCCGTTGGAGTCACTCCCCGGGGTGGTAAACAGTGTCAGAATCAATAACTGAAACACACTCCACAGATATCAAAAAGGTTGCTCTCCATGAGGTGTTGGATAGTGGAGCCTGTGGGTGAGGGTGTTTGTACCCCTGTTGGCCTCCGCTTTAGGGCAGAGGTTCCCAACTCCGGTCCTGGTGGGCCAAACACTGTTCAAGTTTTCATGCTGTCCCTAATGAATATGCATGAGATACATTTGCATGCAATGGGGGTGGCGCATACAAATGCAGCACAGGCATATTTATTAGGGACAGCATGAAACCTGAATGGTGTTTGGCCCTCCAGGACTGCAGTTGGGAAACTCTGCTCTAGGGATTGCACATGTTTATGATGTCTGTGCTCTGCAGGGTAAAATATAGTCATTTCAGGCATGTTTATTTTATCTGCAATAAAGGTTCCATCTTTATTACCATGGTTTAGTTCTGGGTAAAATATGGGGAAGGGGTTGGCATGAGCCACAGATGGGACTTGAACTTGTGACCTTCTGCTCTTGAACACACTGGTTGTGTGTACTGCATCAGACTGTTGCCGTAGGGGCAGATCATTCCCTGGGGATACCATGACTGTTCATCAGACAGACCTTGTCTGTTGCAGTGCATGGCACCCACCTAAATGGGGCTTGGCCATGGTCTGTTGTGGGCAGATGCCACTGCCCCTTCCGCCACCAACACCCCTCAGCCACCATGCTGCTATGCCATTATGCCGGTGGTGCTGGTGGTGTGCAGTCTCAGGCCATCCAGTGTGCCTGTAGGCAGCTGCCTATGGTGTGGGTTCTCGGGTAGGGGTGCCTAAATGGACATGCATGCTTCCCCTCGGCACCACCTGCCAATGTTATGTGCCCTTGGGGGTACCTGCTGGGTAATATCCCCTGTGACACTGTGGGACACACTCTTGTGCCCATGTTGGACCCTTGTCAGTTGCTGTCTTGCTGCTTTACAGTTTCGGCATTCCTAAGTGCCACCTAGGCATCTGCCTAGCCCGCACTGTGCCCCAGCTGGACTACAGCATGTGCTGCCTTCAGCCCCCTGTATCCCATTTACAGCATCAGTACAGTTGCCCTTTCCTACGTGCCCACTCTGCTGTTGCTGCACATGTGCATGCCATAACAAATCTGCCAAATATAAATGACAACAACCCTGATCACCGCTATTTCAATGTGGGATCATTCACTTTGTAGGGGGACAGAGCATAGACCCTTCCAAACATGATATCTTCCTTTTTACGCTTTGTTAGTAGTGTTGCTTTATGTTTATCATTAATATCACTATTGGCCAGCTTGGTTATTGGGATTTCAAATGTGGTTTTGGTCATATTTTATGTTTATTTGTCTTTTGGTTCCTGCTCATGTATCACTACTATCACTTTTCTGGGTTTCCCTGCCTTTGCTGCACATTGCTGACTGAAATGTTTTTTCTCTCCTGCAAATGTGCCTCTAGTACGAGGTTTTCACTGGCGCTAATTTTCAGACCTTCATTTCACGGCGTTAGTGTGAATGGAGCCTCTCCCTGCCCACTCTCCGCCCATTGACCCCTATCTCTGCCCTTTGGGGAGCCTTACTCCACCCTTCAGACCCGGCTTTCACAGTGTTAGTGTGCCTTAACACTGCTGCCAACATTATCACATGATACGTGACGTTATCGCGCGATAACGTTACATTATCGCACGATAACGTTACATTATCGCGCGATAACGTTGCGTATCGCGCGATAACGTTGCGTATCGCGCGATAACGTTGCGTATCGCGCGATAACGTTGCGTATCGCGCGATAACGTTGCGTATCGCGCGATCACGTTGCGTATCGCGCGATAAACGTTGCGTATCGCGCGATAACGTTGCGTATCGCGCGATAACGTTGCGTATCGCGCGATAACGTTGCGTATCGCGCGATAACGTTGCGTATCGCGCGATAACGTTGCGTATCGCGCGATAACGTTGCGTATCGCGCGATAACGTTGCGTATCGCGCGATAACGTCAGCGCTGCTATGTTAAGATGTTTTAGTAAACATACCCCTATGTATTGCTGTGCACTTTCTTTGCAGGGGTTTGGTTGCCTACTGGCACTCATACCATTGCACTGGTAGCAATCAAATGCAGGAAGCACCTAGCGTGCACCTTTACCGTGCATTTGGACTGGCTGAATGATCGCAATTACTGGGCAACTGATACAGCTAGTGAGGCATTACCTCCGTATTGTCGCCACACCTCCTGTATTTGCCCCAGATGCTACTCCATGCCCATTATAACCACATGTTAGCCCTATGCTAATTGCGGCACTTTAGTAAACAGGCCCTATTGAGTTATTGCTGACGAGACTGATGGGTGAGCTCCATTATTAAAACTACTATGTGCAATTGTTGGTTCTTTCTATAACAGAGCAGAGCATTGATAACAACATGAATAACATTTTTTATAAAAACTATATATCAAAAAAGAATTTACAAAGACTATTTAAAATTAGGACATTGCAATCAATTAAGGTGGACATTGGTACGTTTTGTGGTGTTGAACTGGGTGTTATCTCTTTAGTGCAGGGGTTCTCAACCCTGTCCTCGGGAATAAGCATGAGAGAGATTTGTATAAATTGTCCCCATTGTATGCAAATCTTTTTCATGCATATTCATTCCGGTTATCCTGGAAACTTGACTGGCTAGGGATGTGGGCAGTGCAAATTCTAAATTTCACTCAATAATTTTGAATCAGTCAGAAAGTAAGGACAATTTAATTATACCTTGGTAAATGTCAGAATCATTCAGTAGCAAGGTTAGCTGTTCAGCAATGAGAGACAAAGGAAATAAGTTTGTCTCATGAGCTTTGAGGGAGAGAAGAATCATTTTTCCTGAGGAAAAAAAAAAGATTGGAGCACAGATCACTCTCACCCTCTTCTTTTGAAGCAAGAACGAACCCTGAAGGGTTTTGGCCAGGAGACTGCAAAAGAGAATGATAGACAAGAATTAAAAGGAGAAGAGCTGTAAAGGAGAGGGATTCACAGTTCCCTGAATCCTCTGCGACTTAAGATTCAGTTCTTCAGTGATTTTGGGCGTTCTGCTTGATTAAAAATGAAGGAGGATTCCAGAGGCAAGAAGTATTTAACATTTTTATAGGCATAAAGGAGAATATGTACTAGGAAACTTATGGGAAAAGAGTTTGTACATCTAATCCAATATGGGAAAACAAAGCAAAAACATCTGATTCTGTATTAGTACTGTTCTATAGATTTATATTAGTTCAAGATGAATAATCTATGTCCGGACTGATGAATCTTTCTGTCTAGACAGAGCAAAGAATTGTTGCTGCGTTAGCACACATGGATATATAGAAATAAGGGTAAATAAGCAAGTTGTAGATAATTCATTTTTATTGGAGTAAATTAACATATATGTGATAAGCTTACACTCACAAAGGCAGGTATCCCCTCCCCCCCTCCCCTGAAGGTCCTTGCACAATTTGTCATTAGAGTCTACGTGTAGCTTTCGGTAAGCTAACCAACGGATTCCCTCCATGTCTCCTTCTGCTCACATACCCCTTTCCCCTTTTGCTCAGCAACCTTAACTCTTTCCTTCACTTCTGGTTGGGTGGCTCAGTCATGTTAAGATGCCCTTCCTTAAATTCCCTATGGAAAATGGGGGTGAGCTATGTTTATTAATATTAGTGGCAAAAGTTGCCACGAATAAAGGAGATCTTTATTCCAAATTTAGTCTGTTTCGAAAAAGAAAACCCTATTTGATTGCCTCAGAAGAGATTGAATAGATGCAATTTTGATGAAGGCTCACAGGGACTATCTAGAATGAAACAGAGGCATTTTATTTTATGTTTTGTAGTTGTTGCATATTATTTGCTGCTTTGAGTACTTGCCTGCCTTATATGCAAGCAACATTGCACACACACAGCCTATGTATGCTTATATTTGCTGAAAGAATCCCCAAGGGTGGATTTGGGGAGGGGTTTACATTTATGCACATAACACAGGCATTCACATCCCCTCACTACTCAGTCAATCATTCAACTCAACCAATCTCATGAACACAGCAACACCAGACCCTAAAAAGGTATGTTCTCTTATTGCTTTAATGGATTGCGTTGTAGTTTCATTGTATGTCCACTAGTCTTTCTAATTTTTTGATGAAATAAACAATCTATCTATGTTTACCCATTCTACTCCATTCATTGCTTTATAGACCTCTATCATATCTCCACTTATATTTTAAGCCAGGGAGGAAAGTATTTGGGTGTGTGATGGAGACTTGGAGGGAAGGGAGAAAAAGTATGGGCCCAATTTTCAAAAAGGCGCCAAGGCCTGCCATACCCGCAGAAAGTTAGGAAAAGTGCTTGAATTGTGAATCATATGACTCCAAAATGGGCAAGTAATGAAAATGTATTTAGGCGTCATTGTGGATACTATGTTAAAACCCTCGGCCCAGTGTGCAGCAGTGGCCAAGAGAGCAAATAGAATGCTAGGTATGATAAGGAAAGGAATGGAAAATAAAACATAAGATATTATAATGCCTCTATATCGTTCCATGGTGAGACCGCACCTTGAATATTGTGTGCAATTCTGGTCGCCGTATCTTAAAAAGGATATAGCGATTTTAGAAAAGGTTCAGAGAAGAGCCACCAAAATGGTAAAGGGGATGGAAGGATACTCCCATGAAGAAAGGCTAAAAAGGTTGGGGCTCTTTAACCTGGAAAAGAGACGGCTGAGGGGAGATATGATAGAAGTCTATAAATTAATGAACGGAGTGGAACGGGTAAACGTAGATTGATTGTTTACCTTATCAGAATATAGAAAGACTAGGGGACATGCAATGAAGCTACAGGGTAAACTATTTAAGACTAATAAAAGAAAATATTTTTTCACTCAACGTGTAATCAAACTCTGGAATTTGTTACCGGAGGATATAGTAAAGGCTGTTAGTGTAGCTGGGTTTAAAAAAGGTTTGGACAAGTTCCTGGAGGAAAGGTCCATAAACCCATTATTAAGAAGGGACCCAGGATATCAATGCTTGAACCAATACAAGCATTGTGGAACCTGTGTCCCTTGGGGAAACTGCTAGGTACGTATGACCTAGATTGGCCACTGTTGGAACCAGAATACTGGGCTTGATGGACCTTGGTCTGACCCATTATGGCATATCTTATGTTCTTATGTTCTTATGTAGCACAAACTGAGTACAGCCGCAGGCGCCCATCGCAGCATAGACGGGTAGGCACTGGATCCTGAACCCAGGCTCTGCACATAAGGTTGACCTGTGATACCCATGTATGTGACCAAAGCAGCAGCCAGAGAAGCAGGGCAACAAGTATGCATGAACCCGCGTATCGCCCATCCGGCGTACCTATGCATAGATGACACCGTCACACAGGCCCCACATGGGCTGCCTGTGCAAGAGCCCCCTATGGCTGGGCGGATAGACTCCAGCAGCATGGAATTGAGGAGGACTGTGACTTTCAGCTCCAATGAGAATGAGACCCTTGTCTGATCCGTGCTGTGGCACGAGAGGGTGCTATACCCCAGGGGGGCTGGCATCCAAAACTGCGGCTGTCTACAGCAATATGGAGGGGTATCCAACTCCAACTGCACAGGTAAAGAGGCCTCAATTGCCAGGGGGGAGCTGAGCACCATGCTGGGCCATACATACCCTGAAAGTCATAGCTGTGTGTCTGCACAGGGAGACAGCTGTGGTGCCAAGCCACATGATGGTGGCAGCCCCAATATATGTCAAACAGGAGTTGGTGGAGGGATGGGTAATGCATTGTTACAGGTGCCAGCCCTGGTTGCCCACAGCAGGAAGCATACCCATACACAGCAGGTGGGGAGGCTGCTATACCCCCTGGTGGCAGTTGGCAGCAACACCACAAGGCATGCACATCAATGGACATGCCTGGTGCAGGGGGACCTGTGGTCAGACTGCCCACACCAGGGGACCCCACCGGCCAGTGTGGATGCCCCGGACACATGCCCAATGCCCCAGGCCCTGCAACCCCAGCACGGGGTTCCAAGGTGGCCAGTGGCAGAATCCACATATGTGTCACCCGTCTATCCCTGTAAGCAGATCTGCCACCCGCTGTCTGGATGTGGCAGCATGTCAATGATGTGATGCCACAGAACATGACATATGTGTAATGGCAAGCATGCACAAACCGCGACACCCTGTCCTGCACGACGCATAACAAACCATGCAGTGATGTGGCCCCTGAGGCAGTGGATGTCCTCTGGCATGACACGTGCCCACAGCCAGGGTCATGCATGGCCCACAACCAAGTACCATGGTGCCAAGGAAATCCTGCTTTCAACAGAGAGGAGCAAGGAAAGGGGGGAGGACTGCAGAGATGGCTGAGGTGGCCAGAGGGGTGACACAGGTGAAGCAGTGGCCCAGATGTCACCATTGCTGGTGGCATAGGATACATGTCAAAGGGTCAGGAAATGGTAGGGAGGAATATGGTGGCAGACGCCAGAGGCATACCATCACATGCACCCCACACCTGCTACCCATGGGTATGCCCTGTCCCCAGGATGGGCAGATCACCAGACTGAGGCAGGATACAGGTATGCGCAACAAGCAAAATTAAAGCACCCAACTGAGCCCATGAGTCTCCCCCCTCTCTCTCACAGTGAATATAGTGTGCATTGCATCCTTGAAGCCCTGAAGTGCCACTACCGCACACTGTGTTGGAAGTGACCAAACTAGCTGCAGCACATCAGGTAGCAGCTGGCAGCCAAGGAAGGTCAGTGGGGTACATAGTGGAGCTCAGCAGATGCAGAGGGTGGCAGCCATAGCTGCTGGACAGGTGCAGGCAGACCATCTGGTGGTGGACTCTCTGTATATAATGATGGGAATGTGCTATGGGCAGCTGTGCCATCCCCTGGTGCCACTATCCCATATGTGCATCAGCCAGCCCACAATATGTGCAGGTGCACACACACATGGCCAGGGCATGGCACGGATGGGCAGTATAGGGGCACACCCCCAGCAGTGGCCCCAGGTGCACATTGTGCACCAGCCCACACTGCCCCCTGTACATGCCCATCACCTAGGGCAGGCTGGCAAGCCACAGCAGGGCATATTCGGGGCAGAACAGAGCTGGCTGGAGGTAGGCAAAGGGGAGGGTGTGCAATGTGCACTGTGGGGTTGCACACACCCATGGGCTGAAGGTGGATTGTGCGCTGCATGTGTGGACCCCCATAGGTATGCCAGTCCCACCCCAGGACCATGCCTGTGCAGACCAATAACCCATCCTCTTCCCCCACAGCCAGCTCCAGAGAGACCCCTGACACTACTGGCCCACCACGTCCACCACCCAGGGCAGCACCAGAAGAGCTGACAAGGGGTGCAGAGACCAGCAATACCTCTAGCAGTGCCAGGGTGGAGGAGGCCAGTGACACTGCATCGGAGGATAGCACAATGGAGGGGGAGGGCAGCGAGGGGGCCATGGCACAGCAGCGGGATGTGGAGTCAGAGGAGAAGGAGGTATCGGGAGGCCAGGGGTGAGGGTGGAGAGCTAGAGGTGGAGGAGGAAGAGGGATTGGGGGGGCCAGGGGGAGGGTGGGAAGTCAGAGGAGGAGGAGCGATTGAGGGGCCGGGGGGGGGGCAGGGAGTCAGAGGAGGAGGAGGAGGAGGGATTGGAGGGCCACAGGGAGGATAGGGAGTCAGAGAAGGATGGGGAGGGATCAGAAGGTGACTTGGCTCTAGCTGTCCGGAGTGGCGGAGGTGCAGTTCCTCAGGGAGGAGGTACGCATCACAGCACAGACCATCGCAGAGTACATGTATGCCCTCACCAATGCAATACGAGGGCACAAGCAGGGTCCCCCTTCACCATAGGCCATTCTCTGCTAGTGTATGTCCTGCAATGGGCCGTAATGGGGTGGTCTGCAGAATGTACTGCTGTTGATTGTATGCTACTGTTGCCACTAATGTAACATGTGTGACAGGTTTCTTAATAAACAGTTCCCATTTTGCAAACATGCTGTGTTGTATTTTGTGGGAGCAGGGTGGCGTGTCTGTGTGGGTGGTACAGGGGACCTAGGAAAGGGGTCTGGGGTTTATGGTAATGGGGTGGCTGCCCTGTGGGCACATCTGTGTGTGTAGGTATTGCACTGAGGCACCACATGCGCAGAAGGGCACAGCACTGCATGGGTGATGCCCTTGTGCCATACCTATGCATGGATATGTAGTGCCTCTGTGCCATACTTGCGCAGAACAGACTGTGGGAAGCATGGGCACCCTCTGCTCTACAGAAGCACATGGTTGGAGCAATGCCACATGCCTGTAGTGGCCATGCTTGCATACTGTGCTGTCTGACATCCCCGGGTATTCCACTCTGGGTGTTCATGTTTGCTGTCACTTAGTGCTGTGCAGCTATGTGTCCTACAGATTTTCAAAGCATTGGCACTCAGGAGCCTACGCTGATATTGGATATGCCTTTGGACTGGACATGGCACTGATGCCCTTCCTAACCACATATGAGTAAAACGAGCTACACGGATGGCCTAACACTGCCATAGCATGTGAGCTACACAATAGCAGACATGGCACTGAGAGTGGCAAAGCAAACACAAAAGGCGAACTTCATGCCCTCCAAGACTGCTATGGCCCTGGGACTGAAACATTACGCTGCCCTCTTTGCAGCAGAGGATGAAAGCACCCAGCTGACAGCATGGTGTGCCATCATCAGGAAGGTCAATGCCGTCTAAAACCACAACAGGTACGTGGATGATATAAAGAAGAAGTGGCGGATGGTATGGCAGGCAGCGAAGGAGAAGAGGGCCAGCAACAGCAGCATTGCAGACTCACCCCTCTGGAGGAGCAGGTGCTTCAGTTTGTGGAGGTCGCCATCTCAGGGGTTGCAGGCTTTGATAGCTCCCCCACAGGCACACAGGAGGGTGAGTAGGGGTGCTGCATGGCCTGGGTGGCATCATGACAGCCATGTATGTGTCCCCAACATGGTTCCATCCATCCAGGGCCTGCCAGGGACTCTACCCTCCTAGCCTGGGACAGATGTGTCAGGGGGAGCCTCACCAACCATCTCAGATGATGCCAGTGCGCAGCCAGGATGCAGCACAGCCATAGAAGCTGGTGCGCCTGCCAGGGCAGAGGAGTGGTCCAGTGCACCAGCCAGGGCAGAATTCTGGTCGGGTTTGACACTCAGGGTAGTCGAGCAGGCCAGTGTATCTACCAGGGCTGGGGAGCTAGAGACGGATGGCACCCCACTCACTGAGCTACAGTTTGCCATCCTTAATGACCCCGTGGATGCAGGAGGCACAGATCTGGACCAGAAGCTACTGTAGGAGGGTAAATGCCTGGTGTCCGGCACAGAAGGCATACTACTGAGCTGCATAGTATCCAGCAGGGCCTGCAGGCTGCAGAAAAGTAAGGGAGGCAGGGCACGAAGAGTGGCAGGACCACAGATTGCATGTGGAGCACCACATGGAGGGGCACCTGCGACTGATGAGAGAGATATCAACATATCAGACATCAATCTCTGGTTCCCTGCGCAGTTTGATGGGCCTCATTCAGGTACAGGGGGTGGGTGCTGGGACTGCCAGTGCACCACCACAGCCACATGGTAGCCCTGAGCCATGTCCATCTACCTGCCCTGCTGGGGAGGGTGATGACACTGCCAGCACATCATCGAACATCACTCCACTGCATCACAGTGCATGTTTCAGCAAGCACACATGGCCAGCGGGGAGCAGAGGGGGAGGGGACACACATGGGGACATAAAATATCACTATGCACACATAGTGTAGTATTGGGCACTTTATTGGTGATTGTGTGTGTCCTATCCTATTGCTGGTGCGAGGCAGTCACCTCAGAAACTGTCACATATCATCCGCGCAAGGTGGGCCAGTGCCCTGGCCTGCTACTGGCTCCTAGACTCTGCACCATCACCATCTGCTGCCTCTGTAGCCTCCCACTCCTCCACAACTGCTGGTTGTGGGTCCAGCACGCCATGCATCCGTACCTGATTGTGGAGTATGCAGCATGATGCAAATATCTTGATTGCCCACTCTGGGCTGTAAAGGAGTTCCCTACCGCTCCTGTTGAGGCACCGGAAGCAGCTCTTCAGCACTCCTATTGCATGCTCCACAACCACCCAGGTCTGCTGATGGGCACCAGTGTACCACTCCTCCTGCCGGCTCATGGGGTGGCACACTGGGGTTAGCAGCCAGGTCCTCAGGGGATATCCATGGTCACCTTGTGGGGACAATGTGAGATGTGAACAATAGCATGGGACATGCGTTGGTTACAATCTATGGGTTGCTATGGACAGCATACAACACACCATCTACTAGCAGAGCTGGTGCAATATCTAACAGTCAGTGACACTGTGGCAGTGAGCGGACACCAACATATGGCTTTTGCGGCAGTCAGGCATTTGAAGCGGGGCAATGGGAGACAGTGACATGGGCTGGCATGTTGGGACAGGGGCAGGGGCATGGCACAGGATGCAGTTGGGGGGTCTGCATTGTGTGAGTAACTAGGCCTCAACAATTCAAGCCAACTTGTTGGATATCTGGTTTACATGGTTATGGCGGTTTTACACAGGTAAGGCCATTTTTTACATGTGTAGCATGCGCCTAGGCTTCGAAAATTCTGCCCTATGTGATTTGGACTGACTAGGAACAGAAAGTTTGTCATAGAGACTAAAAAGGAGAGTGGATAAGGTGGCTGGTCTCTTCATCACCCTCCTCTACAATCTGACCCAATTTCCTCCAATCTCTTTAGAAATCTTCATGCTATTGAAACCCTCAGCTTTCTCCACTTCTGTCTCATCACCTCTTTCCTCCTCTATGTCATCTAAGTCTGTTAATGAGGTAGTAGCTTTCTATAACCCTGCCCTTTCCTCTGCTCTGAAAGCTCTTGCTTCACCCATGCCACATCTGTGAAGTGTACTGTCCCTTAGCCCTGCCTGTCTTAGACCACCTGCTATATACGTTCCTGTGCCCCTCAGCTGAGTGCATTTCACTTAAATCCCATACCCTTGTGGACTTTCTACATTTCAAATTCGTGCTTGCCTCCTTCCAGTCAGCCATAGCACTCTCCAAGCAAAACGTCTTTGTCCACCCCTGACTAACTCTCTTGCCTCTGCCTCTCACCATTTATTTATAAATCTCAAATCTCCTCAAGGTGTCTCTGCCTCCAACACGTCCTTCCCTTTCTGCCCAAACCTTGGCTGACTATTTCCATGACAAAGTCCACAAGATTACACTCCAATTCCCTGTGAGATCATTTCCATCTTCTCTTCAACCTGTTTATTCCCAACACTTCCCCTCAACCTCTGCCACTCTTTCTTCCTTTTCTAAGATCTTTGAGGAGGAAACCACACTTCTTCTTTGCTCCTCCAAACTCACTACCTGCTCCTCTGATCCTATTCCCACCCATCTTCTAAGCTCCATCTCCTCAACTGTCATTCCTTCCATCTCTCATATTCTCAACTTATTTTTCTCCACTGCAACTGTTCTGCAGCCTTCAAGCATGCTGTGGTCACACCTCTCCTCAAGAAACCTTAACTAGATCTTACTTGTCTTAATTATCGACCCATCTCCCTCCAGCCTTTCATTTCTAAACTACTTGAATATGCAGTTCACCACCATTGCCTTAAGAACATAAGATATGCCATACTGGGTCAGACCAAGGTCCATCAAGCCCAGTATCCTGTTTCCAACAGTGGCCAATCCAGGTCATAAGTACCTAGCAGTCTCCCCAAAAGACACAGGTTCCTCAATGCTTGTATTGGGTCAAGCAGTGATATCCTAGGTCCATTTTAATAATGGTTTATGGACCTTTCCTCCAGGAACTTGTCCAAACCTTTTTTAAACCCAGCTACACTAGCAACGTTTACTACATCCTCCGGAAACAAATTCCAGAGTTTTATTGCACGTTGAGTGAAAAAATGTTTTTTCTTATATGTTACCCTGTAGCTTCATTGCATGTCCCCTTGTCTTTTTAAATTCTGATGACATAAACAATCGATCTACGTTTACTCATTCCCTTCCATTCATTAATTTACAGGCCTCTATCATATCTCCCCTCAGCTGTCTCTGTACCTTCTCTAATAACGCTATATCCTTTTTAAGATAAGGTGACCAGAATTGCACACAATATTTAAGGTGCAGTCGCACCATGGAATGATACAGAGGCATTATAATATCCTTTGTTTTATTTTCCATTCCTTTCCTTATCATACCTAGGATTCTATTTGCTCTCTTGGCTGCCGCTGCACACTGGGCGGAGGGTTTTAACATGTTATCCATGATGACGCCTAAATATTTTTCCTGGGTGGTGGTTCCCAATGTGGAACTTTGCATTGTGTAACCATAGTTTGGGTTGTTCTTTCCTAGGTGAATAACTTTGCACTTGTCCACATTAAATTTCATCTGCCATTTGGATGCCCAGTCTTCCAATTTATTAAGATCCTCTTGCAATTTTTCAAAATACTCTTGGGTTTTAATAACTTTAAATAGTTTTGTGTCATCTGCAAATTTGATAACCTCAGTCATTATTCCCTTTTCCAGGTCATTTATGAATATGTCAAAAAGCAGTGGACCCAGCACAGATCCCTGCAATACTCCACTATTCACATTTTTCCATTGGGAAAATTGGCCATTTAGCCCTACCCTCTGCTTTCTATCTTTTAACCAGTTCCTGATCCACAATAGTACACTGCCTCCTATCCCATGACTTTTTAGTTTTGCCAAAAGTCTCTGATGAGGGACTTTGTCAAAGGCTTTCTGAAAGTCCAGATACACTATATCAACTGACTCACCTTTTTCTACCTGTTTATTCACACCTTCAAAAAAATATAACAGATTAGTAAGACAAGATCTTCCTTGTCTAAAGTCATGTTGACTGTTTCCCATTAAGCCATGACTATGTACATGTTGAGTAATTTTGTTCTTTATGATGGTTTCCACCATTTTTCCCGGTACTGACATCAGACTCACCGGTCTATAGTTTCTCAGATCACCCCTGGAACCCTTTTTAAAAACTGGTGTTACATTGGCCATCCTCCAATCTTCAAATATTACATATGATTTTAATGATAGTTCACAGATTACTAATAGCAGGTCTGCAATTTATTGACTTTCTCTCCTCTCAAGCCCTTCTGGATCCACCAAAATCAGGCTTTCGTCCTTTACATTCTACTAAAACAGCTCTTGCCAAAGTCTCCAGCAACCTGTTCCTGGCAAAATCCAAGGGCCTTTATTCAGTCCTCATCCTTCTTGACCTTTCTGCTGCTTTGGACAGTGTTGACCACCACCTTCTCCTCGATACCTTGTCCTCGCTTGGTTTTAATGACTCTGTATTAGCCTGATTCTCTTCTTATCTTTCCCATCGCACTTTCAGTGTTTGTTCTGTTGGATCCTCCTCTGCTGCTATCCCACTCTCAGTGTACTTCTGTCTTGGGGCGACTCCTTTTCTCTCTCTGTACCCAGTTCCTTGGTGAACTCATTTCTTCCCATGGTTTCAGTATCATTTTTACACTGATAACTCTCAGATCTACCTCTCTACACCTGAAATCTTCATGGCAATCCAGGCCTAGATCTCTGCCTGCCTTTCTGACATTGCTACCTGGATGTCTCACCACTGTTTGCAATTGAACATGGCTAAAACCACCTCCCCCTTCCTCCTTTCTCAATCTCTGTGGATAACATTTTACTACTCCCTATTTCCTTGGCTTGCAACCTTGGGGTCATCTTTGACTCCTCCCTCTCCTTCTCCACACACATCCAACTGATAGATAAAATGTGTCATTTATTTCTCTAAAACATCATCAAAATTTGCACCTTCCTTTCTGAACACACTAATAAGACACATCCTCTCTTTAGTCACCTCCCTTCAAGACTATTGCAACCTCCTCCTTGCTGTTCTCCCTCTAAGTCATCTTTCTCCCCTTCAACTGTTCAAAACTTGGCTGCACGGCTAATCATCCATCAGTCTCAATATGCTCATATAACCTCAAGTCACTTCATTGGCTCCCTATCAATTTCTGTATCCAGGTCAAACTTCTCCTACTGACCTATAAGTGAATTCATTCTGCTGCTCCTCACTACCTTTCCTCTCTTATCACTCCCTACACACCCCTTGGGGACTCTGTTCTTCTGGCAGATCCCTTCTATCTGTGCCCTTCTCTTTCACTGCCAACTCCAGACTTTGATCCTTTCACCTTGCTGCTCCTTATACCTGGAAAAAACTACCTGGATCTGTATGTCGGGCTTCATTTCCGGCCTTTTTCAAGTCCAGGTTGAAAGCTCACCTCTTCAAGATTGCTTTTGGATCCTGATCCACTTAATCTCCTATGTGTTTCCTTACCATATTTCTAGATATATTCTTGTCCTCAGCTGTTATGTAGTCTGTCTTAATTAGATTGTACTGTAAGCTCTGATGAGCAGGGACTGTCTTTTGCATGTTATTATTATTATTGTTATTAATAATAATAAACATTTATTAAGTGCTACTAGGCATATGCAGCATTGTACAACACAGATAAAGACAGTCCCTACTTGTTAGAGCTTACAGTTTCATCAAGATGAACAAGACAAAGTTAGAAAGTGGGTAGAATAGGGAAGAATGAGGAGACACAAGGAACAAAGGATCAGGATCCAAAGACAGCCTCAAAGAGGTGAGCCTTTAGCAAAGATTTGAAGAGGGGTAGAGATGAGACTCAGGGAGTTTGTTCCAGGCATTATAAGGAGCAAGGTGTTAGCAGATGAAGAAAAGGGCAAAGAAAGGAGGAAGCCAGTAGAAGAGTGAAGTTCATGAGGAGGAATGTAGATGGAAGGAAAGAGGAGAGATAGTAAGGAGCAGCAGAATGAATGCACTTGAAGGTTAGGAGAAGGAGTTTGAATTGGAAATGGAAGGGAGGGGAAGTCAATGAAGTGATTTCAGAAGAAGGGTTATATGAGAAAAATGAGACCGGCAAAAGATTAGAACAGATTGAAGAGGAGAGAAATGACTCAGAGGGAGACCTCCTAGTAGGAAGTTGAAATAGTCAAGACGGGAAGTAATTAAAGAGTGGACAAGTGTTCTATCTGTGTTATCAGAGAGGAAAGGGCAAATTTTGTAAAATGTTATAGATAAAGATGCGACAGGTTTTGGCAATTTGTGGTATGTCTGAGGAGAAGGAAAGGGTGGAATCAAAGATAACGCCAAGGTTACGGGCTGAGGAAACAGGAGAAAGAAGAGTATTGCCAACTGAGATAGAAAAAGGAGGAAAGGGAAAAGAGTGCTTAGTCGGAAAGATAAGTAGCTCAGTTTTGTTCATGTTAAGTTTCAATCAGCGTTGAGACATCCAGGTGGCAGTGTCACAGAGGCAGGCAGAAATACAAGTCTGAAGTGCTGGAGAAATATCAGGAGAGGAGATATCCACAGCAACCTACCACCTATGTTAGATACCGATATATTGCATTTTCAAAACTTATTTCTACCACCCTTTAAATTACATACTCAACCTTCCTCTTAAACCCATAGTAGCTATCATTTACATCCACACAAGCTAATCCTAGGTACATAATTATCTCCGTTAATGGTTACAAAGTTAATTTAAATCTTGTAAATTACAATGTAATTAGTTTCACATTACTGACACAATGTTCTATGTACTATACAGTTGAGTTCTATGTAAACCACTATGATACTATGAATAGCAGTATAAAAGAAATGTTAAATAAATAAATAAATACTTGAATGAATACACATTTGAGAATCATCAGTATAACAAATGGTGCTGAAAACCATGGGAGGAGATGAGAAAACTAAGGGACTGGGTGTAGTGAGAAAAAGGAAGAGGGCCCAGAGCAGACCCTTGGGAAACACCAACTGAAAGTGGTATAGCAGAAGAGGAGGAACCATTAGAACAAACACAGAAAGAGCAATGGGAGAGATAAGAAGAAAACCAGGACAGGACAGAGCCTCTAAAAAGTGCTGACAAAGCGTCAAGGAGGAAGTGGTGGTCAACAGTATCAAAAGCGACTGAAAGGTCAAGAAGGATAAGGATGGATTAGAAGACGTTGGATTTGGCCAGGAACAAGTCACTGGAAACCTTGGCAAGCATGGTTTCAGTAGAATGTAAAGGGCAAAAGCCAGACTGAAAAGGTTCCAGAAGAGCTTGAGAGAAAAGAAACTCAAGGCATTGATACATGTGCCTGGGCAGCGCTGCGTGCGCCTTGTAGCACTATACAAATGATCAATAGTAATGGTAGTAGTAGTATTTCTGACCTTTAAATAGCACAGGTACACTACCAAAAAACTGCCTCCAGTTTTGCAACTGATTCCTATAGATTTTGGGGTGCTGAATCCAGGAAAAATAGCCAAAATGTTCCACCACGTCACGTTTTCTTGCAAAATTAGATTTCTTACCCATATAAGGAATGTTCACATAATTTCTTTTTAGCCGACTGCAGTTTATTTTCTTGGCCCAAAATAGAGGTTGTAATGGTTAACTAACTAGAAACACTCCCTCATGATATTTTAGAGTGTTTTGTATTCATTTTATACATTAACAGGACAATTGGGAGGCGGGGGGCTAAATCCAGTACTTGCGCTGGCGCATGTTCTTTCCTGTTCGCCTCACCTCGTTCGCTCACTCAAACACGGTGGTTGCGACATGAACGTTTCTGTCAAATTTCAGTTTCTTGCAAGTTCATTATTACCTTTTGTTTGCTCAATCGTAATCCAGCTTTATTCCGAAGTGGTTCACTACAGTTGTAGTTTGCAGTGCTGTGTATTTGTGATGGCTCACAGAGCCAGAGGTTGCGTCAACTCTCCGGACAGTTTTTGTTTTATTTGTGGGGAATATACCGTGAAAAAGCGGCAGAGGAACATTTCTGCATTTATTAAAAAAGTATATTTCGCCTATTTCGGTTTGAAGTTAGGCGATCAAGACAAACCGTGGGCTCCTCACAAAGTGTGCAAGACATGTGAGGAAGATCTACGCTTATGGATGAAAGGTAAAAAACAAGCAGTTCGTTTCGGAATACCTATGATGTGGCGTGAACAAAGAGACCACAGCAGTGACTGCTATTTTTGCTCTTGCATTGTGAAGGGATACAACTTAAAAAATAAGAACGTAATAAGTTACCCCAACCTTCCCTCAGAAATTAGGCCTATGCCTCATAGCAACGAAGTACCTGTGCCTGAACCACCAAAATCTTTGGATCATATTTGTGTGGACGGTTCTGATCATGATGAGACTCATCAGATGGCTTTTCCCGATGAGTCCAGTACTTCCGAGTTTGAAACTGAACCAGAACCGAAACCTGAACTTTTCTCTCAAGCTGAATTGAATGATTTAGTCCAGGATTTAGGACTCCCAAAAGATGCTGCCCAACTGCTAGGTTCTCGGCTTAAACAGAAAAATCTATTGTCACCAGGAACAACTTTTTATTGGTACCGCAACCGCGAGACACAAACTTTGAAGTATTTCAGCAAAGAGGAAGATTTGGTATTTTGCAACGATATATACGGAGTGATGGAAAAGTTTAAACTCAAGTATGATCCTGCTGAATGGCGGCTGTTCATTGATTCATCAAAAGACAGCATAAAAGGTGTTCTTCTTCATAATGGCAACACATTCGCTTCAGTTCCTATTGCTCACTCTGTTATTCTCCAAGAAAAATACGAGAATTTGGCCCTGATTCTTCAGAAGATTCGTTATGATGAGCATAAGTGGATGATTTGTGGAGACTTTAAAATTCTATCCATAGGGCAGCAATCCGGTTTCACCAAATATCCCTGCTTCCTTTGCTTGTGGGATAGCCGGGCCCGCGACCTACACTGGGGGAAAAAACACTGGCCAATTTGGGAGTATTTGAGACCCGGTGAGAAAAATGTTCTTCATGAGAGCTTGGTACCTCGTGATAAAATTCTATTACCACCTCTCCACATTAAGTTGGGTCTCATTAAGCAATTCATCAAGTCCCTTCCAAAAGATGGTGAGTGCTTTCGGTACCTTTGCTCAAAGTTCCCCCAACTTTCTGAAGCAAAGCTAAAGGAAGGAGTGTTTGTTGGCCCTGATATAAGGAAACTCATTTCAGATGGAGCATTCGCTGAAACGATGTCTGAGAAGGAAAAAGAAGCCTGGGATTCCTTCAAGGATGTTGTTCTCAAATTCTTGGGGAACAGGCGGGATGAGAACTATAAGGATATTGTTGCCAGGATGCTCAATGCCTTCAAAGAACAAGGCTGTAACATGAGCCTGAAAGTCCATTTCTTGCACTCCCATGTGAACTACTTTCCCGAAAACTTGGGGGCGTACAGTGAAGAACAAGGTGAAAGGTTTCACCAGGACATCAAGGACGCAGAGAGAGAGAAGGTACCAAGGAAGATGGAACACCACTATGATGGCTGATTTCTGCTGGTTGCTGCTGCGGGAAACCCCAGATGAAAAATACGCCAAGCAGCGCACCAAGAGAAGCATTCGGGGGAAGAAGAAATGGGCCCACCAGGAGATTGATTGACCCAAGAATGACTTTAAAATCTAAACTGTGTTGACAAATATCGTGTTTTTACTAAACTTTGAAATAAAAATTTGCTAGTTATTACCACAGTGTCGGATCTCATTTATTAGAATTTTATTTTCACACCATCGGGTGTTTGTCTTCATGTATTGCAATGGTGCGGTTTGCGTTTTCTATTCTTACATACATACCTGTACAACATTTTTTGCACATTTCTTTGCTTTGCTTTGTGTCTAACCTCGCTCTTATATGCTCAATGTTTGTGCACATGTATGTGGCTGTTTTAAGTGCAGACAATTTTGCTACCATCACAGTGTGTTTTGTTGACATTACTCTATTCTTATGTGCTGCCTTGTTACAATTTTCTTTATTCTTATTTGAATAACTACTAAACAATTAGTATAAAGAATTCATCCAAGAAACTTTTATCTCGATCGCACTCAATCTGAAACGTTCACCTCAAACTGCTAACCCAATGTAGCAAAAAATCTGTACGTGATGGAGCAAATTGGTTACCAGATTTGGATTCAGCACACCAAAAAACGTAAAAATCAATCGAAACATTAGAGGCAGTTTAAAAAAAAATTTTTTTAGTGTACCTGTGAGTTTGTAAATGACTTAATTTGTATTACATATATATAGTTTTCTTGTAGGAGAGTGGGATTTTTGCTTTGTATTAATTTCTTTATTGTTCCTATATGGATAGTTTTGATTGATTTAATATTATACAAACTATATTATAGTCACTTTCCAGAGCTTTGTGCAAGATAGCCAAAAGCTATATAATAAGCTCCACTCATTCACCATAGACCAACTTCTTATTCTACAGTCGCATTGTTTTTAGTGATAGCGATCAGATCTCAGAATCAAATGTGGCTACACACTGCATTCACTTATATGATGCAGTGAACTGCCTTCAATACATCAATGATCTGTCACATCGCTATTTTTTAAAATATTTATATTATAGCATACTTTGGGATTTGATGTAAGACCTGTTATAAATAAAAAAAAAATTGACTGAAGAAGTTGATGTCTAACTTTTTATTTTCTTTGTATGCTACGTTACAGCCCTCCCCCATTTGCTGATTGAAGTCCAGTTGAGGTCTGGGGGAAGGAGAATCGTAATGATCAGCCTTCCTGGTGAAACACACTGATACTAGTAGATGGTCAGAAGTTTACCCTGTCCAAACTCTTCCAGGCACCAATCCCCTGAAAGCAGGGGCGGAATCTCACATTATTTATGCCTGCCGTCTACTTCAATTTCTCCAGAATTTGACAACCTACCCAGAGCTGCCAAGTTACTAAATTCCAGGAAGGAGACTTTTTGGCCTGTCCTGATTTTAACCTTATATTCTAAAGCAATATTGCATTTGTATTCCCAGATTTTACCCATTGAAATTGGTGCTGGAGCTCCCATAATGCACCAGGATGGGACTGTCAGAAAACCAGAACTGGCTTAAGATCTCCCTCTTGGAACTGGGTAACTTGGCAACTCTGACTATCTCCTCTACCATCTGTCTCATTACTCTCACAATACATCTCTCTCTACAGTGGATCTCGGTAACAGATCATGTGCCAGGACATAATTCTTACCAATAAATGTTTTCCTACAACATCTAAAATCAGATCATAGGGTGCAGGAAAAAGAAAACCCATATCATAGGAAGCATGGAATTGAACATCTGCAAAGAGGGAAGGCCAGACTCTCAACAGAGCCATAGCTGACTTCTGAAAAATAAAAAAAAAGTGGATAAATAAAACTTTTACGAACCCTCGTGATGCATAAACACAATGCAAACTTATTATTTATTTATTTATAGTACTCAGACTGCTTGGAGCAGGGCTGAGCCTTAGATGTGGGCACTCTGCAGCTGCACTTGGTTAGATGGAAGCCCGTGCTTGGAACTTACATGCAGCAAGGACGGATGCAGCACTGGAGCTGGATCTTGTACTAGGATAGACAGTTGTTTGGGTCTGGAAATTATAGAGCTGGAGTGAAAATTGATTCAGAGCAGGACTGTGCACCTGGAATTAGAGTGAGTAATCAAGTCACAAGGTTGGAACAGGGAATGGAATTACACCAGAACTACAGGTCTGAAACTGGAGTCAGAAAGTGGGCAACAGTTAAGCCTGGAGCGGTGAGATTTGGCAGCACAGTGAGCGAGGGCTGCGTGGGCTGGCCTGAGATCAGACTCACTTGCCTTGGATGGGATTACTTAAGGTCAGAACATAGCACTGGCAGTTTGAGGCCAGGGACAGGGCAGGCAGTACTGAAAATCTGCTGCACAGCACAGGCCAGATTCCTTAAAAAGATTTGATAAAATGACCTAGCAAGGCTTTTTTTATTAGGCGTTTTCAAATTATTATATTCCAGTAACATAAGAAAAATGTTATATCAAAATAGAAGAAACATTAACAGAAAGAAAAAAATATAAGCCATAAATCATTTAATAGTGAAACTCCATAGCCCCCTTAAAAGAGGAAGAAAAATATATTAAGAAGAGAAAAATAATAAGGAAATACTTAAGTAATACTTAGCAAATCTATACAGCTTTCAATACTATAGGCCCAAGTATTTCCCCATGCCACCAAATACTCAAATTTTATGATTGCTTATAAATTTTTCCAGATACATAACATCAAAAAGAGACAATTATTCCCTTGTAATTAAACATTTACAAGGGAAATGCCAAAAAAAGAAAGGTCCCACCAGCTGTTAGTATTTTGAGATTGGTGGGAAAGAAATAACTTCCTCCTGCGTTGCCCGTACTACATCTGGAAAAATCACAATCTTTTAACCACAGAAAACTACATCCTTCTTAGTAAAATACATTTTCATAACAAGAAATGTATCTGTTTCTAAACTGAAGTCATGAGACGTGGAGCTCTGATAGAGATGACTATGGGGTATGTTTACTAAACTGCGGTAATCGTACATAACGCATGTTAACCGTAGTTAACGATCGTAAACTCCCGCGGCACGGCAAAACACCACAGAAGGTGGAGAGAGGGCGGAGAGAAGGGGTCAATGGGCGGAGAGTGGGCGGGGAGAGGCTCCCTTCACACTAACGCGCTGATCTGAAGAGCTCAATTCCAACGCGAATGAAAACCTGCCGTTAAATGCACAATACAGGGGAGAGAAACCATTTCAGTGTCAGCAATGTACAGCCCAGTCAGGGAAACAAAAAAAAAGTGATAAGTGTGATACATGTGCACAGAATAAAAGGGCACAGAAACACTGAAAATGACCCCAACAAACTGGAAAAAAACCATAACCAAGCTGGCCAATAGTGGTATCAATGAGAAACATCATCCCCTCCCCCCCCCGAGTAAGCTCCATAGAACAGATATAAATCGTGGAAGGGTCTATAGTTACTCTGTCCCCATACAAGGTGAATGAGCCCACAGTGAAATAGCGCTGCTCAGGGTTTCCCCCACCATCGGACAGGGTTCCTATGGCATGCACATGTCCTGCAACATCAGGGCGGTCATGTCGGAACGGCAACTGGACAGATGCCGGAGAAGGGGATACAGAGGGCCGCAGGCAGCACATGCTGTGGTGCAGCTGGGCCACAGTGCAGACTAGGGCAATGCCTAGGTGGCCCATACGAATGCTGAAGCAACAGAGCAGCCAGACAGCAACTGCTGAAGGCCCAACATGGACACGACTGTGTTTCCCACAGTGTCACAGGGTATAGTACCAAGCAGCTACCCCAAGGGCACGGAACATTGGCAGGCGGTGCTGGGGGAAGCGTGGACACCTATGCAGGCACCCCTACCCCAGAACCCGCACCATAGGCAGCCACCTACCGGCACACTGGATGGCCTGAGACTGCGCACCACCAGCACCACCAGCAGAAGGGCATATCAGCATGGTGGCTGAGGGATACTGGTGGTGGAGGGGGCAGTGGCAGCTGCCCAGAGCAGACCGTGGCCTAGCACTGTGTAGGTGGGTGCCGTGTACTGCAACAGGCGGGCCCTGTCTGATGATCAGTCATGGTATCACCAAGGAATGTACTGACTCTGTCACAACAAGGTGGTGCAGTGCACAAACCAGTGTATTCAGAAGCAGAGGGTCACAGGTTCAAGTCCCAGCTGTGGTTCCTGCCAACCCAGTGCCCATATTTTACCCACCACTACAACGTGCTAATACAGACAGCGCCTTTATTGCAGATGACATAAACATGCCCAAGACACCTACATTTTACCCTACAGAGCACAGACACCATAAACATGCACATTACCTAGAGCAGAGCCTCCCAAATGCAGTCCTGGAGGGCCAAACACCATTCCGGTTCCATGCTGCCTCTGATAAAGATGCCTCTGCTGCATTTCTATGCGCCACCCCCATGGTATGCAGATGTATCTCATGCATATTCATGAGGGACAGAATGAAAACCCAAACAGTGTTTGGCACCGCAGGACTGGAGTTGGGAACCTCTGCCGTAAAGCAGCAGCCAACAGGGGCAGACACACCCGCACCCACAGGCCCCATTATCCAAAGCCTCCTGGAGAGGCAGGACTTTGGGTTCTGCGTGCATCTCCCAATACTAGCACTTGCATACCTTAGTAATGCCACCCTAAACCGGGGAATATGGAACACATCTATCAAAAGGTTGCTATGAGTACTGGAAGATAGCAATTCCTAGGTTAAGTACACTTTTCTGAGTGAGCTGCATCATAGCAACCTTTCTGATGTCTGTGGAGTGTGCTACAGGTCTTGTGTCTGACAGTGTTTACCAACCTGGGGAATGACTCCTACAGTATTGCGTACCATAGCCATGCCTGCACTGTGCCCAGGACTGGTGTGGTGGCCTGGGCTGCCCAACACCTCTATAGTTGCTGGCATAGGTGTGGGAAGTGTGTGTCTGTCTATCCAGTGTGTGGTGGCTGCCAACACCCTCCACAGCCCACACTGCTAGCACTGTTACCAGTTTTGGCCTGCCAATGTGCATAATGAGGAGCAAGGTACCGTGGGAATAGCCCGGATAGGGTGGCCTGGCCTGGATGCATCTGCACACGGCATAGGGCAATGGCTTGGACATTGTAGTGCCTGGCCACCACCTGCATGGACAGGGTGGCCATAGCATGTCCTGCTGGGAGGTCACTCTCACCCTGACTGAGCAGTGACCATGGCATGGCTAGGTTCCCCCATAGTGCTATGTAGCATTGCTCTCATGTGATATTTATGGGTTTCCTTTTGGGGCCCAATCACTGACTTATCTTCTTGGTGTGTATGCTGACATCCCCGTTCTGGGTACATGCATCTTCTCCAAGACTATGGACTAGCTGGTGGACTGTTTGCAGCTAGTATGTGTTTTGCTGTAACACCTTGCAGGGTGCAGCAGCTGGAGGCTTGCTGCTGGAGAATGTCAGATCATGGTGGGGGGCAGCTGAGCATTTCCAGGCCTGCCGTCTGTTTGCTATTGCGTTATGGATGTGTACCACTCTGTCTGTTCCCCAGCAGGACTGGGGTTGCTGGTCCCCTCTACTGCTGCCATTGCAGGGAGGTAGACTGTGGATCTATTGGTGGGTGATCCTTTTTCCCACCCTGAGCCCCAGAGAGTGGGTTGTGTGGTGGTACGTAATCTGCCTATGGGTCCATACACCCTCCCTTCACCTACAGAAGGTAACGATGGCACCAACACAGGATATGCACTCTTCTGGGTGCAGCATCGCCCATAGGGACTAGACATGACCGAGACATACAGCAGGACACAGATGTATCCTAGGTGTGTCTAACAGAACTACCTATCACACACTGATGGGGACCTGCAGCATGGCATATTTGAGCCATGAAAGTTGCTGTGGACCTGGTGCTGGGTGCCCCACCTCAACCTCAGGGTGGGCACTGTATCCGCACAATGTGACTGTCTGTGTCTACTCTGTGGCAGTGCCACACACAGTCTGTTCCCCCTACAAGGCCGAGGTGCTGTGGGGGTGCATACCCGATCTTGTGCCCATCTCTTGATTGCTGATTTGCATGTGCAGTGCATCATGGGTACGGGTGGGTTACCCCTATCCTGGTAACCACAGCAGACAGTTTGTGTGGTGACGTGCAGTCCTGCAGCCAGCCAGGGCTTTGTTCACATCCTTATAAGGTGTCCTATATCGGACATCATAGGGTGCCTTGGCGGACAGTACACTTTATAATGTGCCCTATGGAGTGCCTTATGCGGCACCTTAGGTTATGCCACCGTGAGGGTGTGTTTGCTGGCAGCACTAATTAAAATACACGTCAAATGCCTCACCAATCGCTACTTAAATGTAAAGGGTGTTGCCTTAGCCAGCCTTATACATTAGGCCCACTGGGGAATTGAACCCATGACCCTTGTACTATCAGTCAGTGTTGTAACCATTGTGCTACAGCTCTGTTGCTGTGCTTGTATGCCTGCGCGCCTTCTTAAGATTAACATGCGGTAGCGTGCCCTGTAGCGCTTGTTCATTTATGGCGCCTTGTAACGCGCGTTCTCGGAAGCGATGTACCGCTCATGTCCTTATTTGGGGTTTCTGTCTCTACCGCGGCTCCTAACACGAATCGCACTAACGCAGTTTAGTAAACATACCCCTATGTCTTCATATCCACCACTAAATCTAGTCAGCTTCTTCCATTAAAGCCTCAACATCTGGAACCTTATTTCCCATATTATGGACATTAATACATACCACTTTCCAGATGTTGCCCCTATTATCTATTTCTGCAGAGTTATTTCATGTTTTACTTACATGAGGGCTTTCGCTTACACTCGACACACTGGAAAATCCCATGTGCCGCATAGTCCCTGCCATGATATATGCTACCAGGGTAGCATGGGATTTATAGCAAGGCACCCAAACAGCACATAGTGGAGTTTAGTAAACATGCTCCATTGTGATTCATGATCCTTGGACTAAATGAAAATCCAGTTTCACTACTCAGTTAATGAAAACCACCCTGGTGTCTACTGCTAGTTGAAGGGTAAATAAATCAAACTATATTGCAGATATGGTTTTTGGAAATAATATACCACTCTGTTACGTATGGGATTTCTTTGTGGAGGGCAGTTTCCATGCTGCTCGCAGTGCTTCCGAATGTGGGCGGCTTTGTAGCTACATACTTTGTACTTGATTTGAAGCAGGTGCACAGTATATATGTTAAAGTGAGGATTTCATGTGTACTCTCCCCTCCCAACAGAATTCTGCTCTCATTTTACTATGAAGCAATGCACATGCTTTTGCCCACAATAAGAGGGAAGTCCTTAAAATTCAAATGGCATTTTTATATAGGTATCCATGCATTTATGCATGTAAAAATTTAAATATTGCTCCCAAAAGAATTTATGAAAAACCTGACATGTCTAAGTCTTCTGAATCATTGTCTACTAGAGAGTTTCAGCATCAGTGGAATTCTTCAGGATACATAAATTGGTGGTCCTTTAAGTAGTCAATCAGCATAAAATCTATGACAGGAGAGTTGTTCACATTGCAGTATACAAAAATAAACAGATTAGTGCTCCACGGAACTCTGGTAATATACAAGCTGAGCACTGCCATAATTAACTTAAAAGTTGAGGCCAGAATGGTTCCAGTTCCAGGAGCACAGCAAGAGATTGATTAAAGTGAGCTTAATGCCATCTGTGGTTAAATTATGTTTGGGATACTTTGCAATATCTACAAGAGTGGCAGTAAATATGCCAATGTAGAGAACAGGTTATAAATAGGGAAGTGAAGTTCACCAGACTGAAGATACAACAAAACCCGTCTGCATAGATGTGATAGAACATGGATCATTGCACTGGTTCTGCTATTCTGGAATTAAAATATATATAGATATATATTTCAGAAAACAATATATATTTTTATCACAGCATGATTTTTTGAAGAGGTTTCATATAAAACATATATTCTTATAAAACTTGAATTCTAATATTTACTCAGCAAAATACACTAGAAACATTCTGACTTCAAGAGGGCCACTGTTAAAAATGGACGGGCTGAAAGGAACTTACTCTGCTTCTTATGAGTGAAAAACTTAGGCACACAGTATTATAAATAGGATGGCAGATCGCAAGGCTCATTTAATCTGCCCAATTTAATTGTTGTTAAAGTATCATACGATTCCAGTTGATCTCTTGATTTCTCTTTACTTCCTTACAACTAAAGATCCTTTGTGATTAGCACATGCTTTCTTGAATTCTGTATTTTTTTTTTGTTTTCATCATCTCCACTGAAAGGCTGTTCAAATCATCATCATGCATTTGATGAAGACATATTTTTGGGAGCAGGTTTTGATGGCCATGGTGTGTACATGCTTGTAGCTTGAGTTCCTGAGATGACCTAACCCCCTTTGGGATTTTCTTTCCTTTTTGACTCATTGATCTTGGTTGTTACTATGGAAAAAGATCAGCAAAAGATGAAATTTGCCCTCTATATCAATGCTTCCACTTTCAGGGATCCATGGCATGATGCCAGAATTTGGCTCTGTTGTTGCCTTTGGAAGGGTCAGAAACTTTGGGACTTTCCAGTGTATATTCTCTGGCTATGGAATTTACTTTGAGCCTGGAGCAACAAGGGCTCCTCCATTCACAGATTGTTGCTGAGATCTATGGCTTAGCAGAGTGGATGCCCCTAGAATGTCAACAGTGATGGGCAATGATATCACAGCTCTTGATAAAGGAGATCTTGAGCAAGTATTGGTAATGACAGAAAGAGGAGGATCTGGTGATTTTGCTGTTACAGTAGTTGGTGAAGATACACTGAGGGGTATGTTTACTAAACAGCGGTAGCAGCTTCCGTGCGATATCGGAGCTGCAGCCTCATTGAATTCAATGGGGCCGCGGCTCCGATATCGCATGGAAGTCGCTACCACTGTTTAGTAAACATACCCCTGAGTCCTTTCCCTAGGGAAGCCACTTCAAGCTAAGGCTGCAGGAATGATTGTGGAGTGGAAGCCTACTATGCCTATTTCAAAGAATATTACTTTGCAAGATGTTTGGATGGTGATAATCAGCATAACCTTGAAAATATCAGGCTGTATAGATACTTTAGAAAATTCTATGTCAAAACTACAGGGCCGCCTTCAAGTAGGGGGCAAGATGTGGCTAGGGATACAGTATATTTCCTCATATTTCTATACCATTCTTTTGGGAATGTTCACTAAAGTCCACACTGGTAGCACACATTTGGGAAGTGAAATTAGTGCAGAGGCCTGCACAAATTTTGGGAGGCATGTGAATCTGTCCCCTGCCATTAGCACATTGCTAACACAAGGCACCGTGCTAAACAGCATGCAGGTGCATATATTGCCACCCGTTGACAACAGTCATAGCACACACCCAAAATGACTGCTAACTGCAATGCATCATTAACACTCATGCTATATCCCTAACTCACCCATTCTCCACCCATTTCTGCATTAACCAATTAAAATGTGATTTTAGCATGTGGCCTTGTGCTGACTGAACACAGCGTGCAGCAAACTGCATGCTAACAGCGCACATTAATAAATATGTCTCTATCTGAAGCAAGATCGATTCAAGCAAATTACAATACAGAAAAAGTATAAACAGTGCAATGTAATAATAAAACTACTAAAACAATCAAAATAATAAAAAAACAATCAAATCAAATAAAACAACAACCAGCACTAATCTGCCAAACTTAGGACGGCTGAAAAGCAGGCCTAAGTTGCAATACAGATATGTACCAGCTAAATATCGGTGCTAACCCGATAAAGTCACTATTTATCTGGTTGGCATTGCTTAGTCTGAATATTCAGTATCAGCTCCTATCCAAATACTGCCATTGAATATTCCACGAATATTCAAGCATCATGGAGTTTGAATATCAGCCATTTTGAAAATCAGCCCCATAGTCTTAAGTCTATAAATCCAAGACTGTTCCTGTTTTAACAGTCAACATTCCAAGTTTCCTCCTCTTAAAGATGGCTTTTATCTGTTCCAAAACTGCAGTCTAAAACTGGCAAAAATAATGATCAAATTGTATGCAATGAGCCACAATGGGTGCGTCTAAATTGCACTTGTAGCTGCTGTTATGCTCGTTTAATTTACATGGAGCCTTACCAACATAGATTAATGAACAAGGGCAGACCCAGTGGTGTTCCCAGCCTCTTCAGCACCTGGGGCATACGTCCTCCATCTCTCACGATTCATAAGATTTCAGCTGGAAGAGAAAAGTGGCCAGGCCACCGAGAACCGGGCAGCGTGGCAAGACAGCTTTATGGTAAATTTGCCATGCTGCCTCTGTGGGCCCAGTAGAATGCACTCCCCTCCTGGTTGGTACCCAAGGCAGGCTGCACCCACCACCCCACCCTTGGTACACCACTGGGCAGACCATAATATAAGACAACCTCATAATATTGCAATCTCCTGAAACTTTATTAGGGTCTGATGAGGAAACTGTAATGGGTTCTCAGTAGCAATATGAGTATGGAGTGGAAGAGTAGCCTAATAATTAGAGCACTGGCTTGGGAACTAAAAGACCAGGGTTTAATTCCCACTAGCACTCCTTGTGCCTCAGAGAAGAATCCAAGGGGTATGTTTACTAAAGTGTCTTAACGTCACAGCGGTGGTATTATCGCATGATAAGTGACGTTAGCGCGCGATAATGTAACATTATTGCGTGATAATGTCACTTAGTGCGCGATAATGCACCCTAACACTGTGAAATCTGGCTCTGAAGGGTGGAGTAACGCTTCCCAGAGGGCGGAGAGAAGGGGTCAATGGGTGGAGAGTGGGAGGGGAGAGGCTCCAGGCACACTAATGCTGTGAAATCTGGGTCTGAACACTAACGCCAGTGAAATACTTGCATTAAGGCACATTTGCAGGAAAGAGAAACCATTTCAGTCAGCAATGTACAGCAAAGCCAGGGAAACCCAAAATAGTGATACATGTGCACGGACCAAAAAGGCAAATAAACATATAAAAGGACCTGAACCACATTTAAAATTCCAATAAACAAGCTGGCCAATAGTGATATTAATGAGAAACATAAAGAAACACTATTGAGAAAGCATAAAAAAGAAGATAACATGTTTGGAAGGGTCTGTGCTCTGTCCCCCTACAAGGTGAATGATCCCACATTGGAATAGCAGTGATCAGGGTTTTCCCTTTATATTGGGCAAGTTTGTTATGGCGTGCACATGTGCCGCAACAACAGGGTGGGCATGTAGGAAAGGGCAACTGTACAGATGCTGGAAATGGGATACAGAGGGCTGCAGGCGGCACATGCTGTGGTGCAGCTGGGGCACAGTGCGGAATAGGCAGATACCTAGGTGGCACATAGGAATGCTGAAACTGTAGAGCAGCCAGACAGCAACTGATGAGGGTCCAACATGGGCATGAGTGTGTTTCTCACAGTGTCACAGGGGATAGTACCCAGCAGGTACCCCCAAGGGCACAGAACATTGGCAGACGGTGGGGGGGAGGGGGGGAGCACGCATGTCCATGTAGGCACCCCTACCCGAGAACCCAAACCATAGGCAGCTGCCTATCGGCATACTGGATGGCCTGGGACTGCGCACCACCAGCACCGCCGGCATAATGGCATGGCAGCATGGTGGCGGAGGGGTGCTGGTGGTGGAGGAGGCAGTGGCATCTGCCCACAGCAGACCATGGCCTAGCCCTGTTTAGGTGGGTGCCGTGCACTGCAACAGACAGGGTCTGTCTGGTGAACAGTCATGGTATCCTCAGGGAATGAACTGTCCCTGTGGCAACAGTGTGGTGCAGTACACACAGCCAGTATGTTCATGAGCAGAAGGTTACAAGTTCAAGTCCCAGCTTTGGCTCATGCCAACCCAGTCCCCATGTTTTACCCAGTACTAAACCGTGGTAATAAAGACGGAACCTTTATTGCAGATAACATAAGCATGCCTGAAATGCCTATATTTTACCCTACAGAGCACAGACACCATAAACATGTGCAATACCTAGAGCAGAGTTTCCCAACTGCAGTCCTGGAGGGCCAAACACCATTCAGGTTTCATGCTGTCTCCAATAAATATGCCTGTGTTGCATTTGTATGCGCTGCCCCCATGGTATGCAAATGCTTCTCATGCATATTCATTAGGGACAGCATGAAAACCCGAACAGTGTTTGGCCCAGCAGAACTGGAGTTGGGGAAACTCTGCCCTAGAGCGGCGACCAACAGGGGCATAAACACCCACACCCACAGGCTCCACTATCCAACGCCTCATGGAGAGTCAGGCTGTTGGGCCCTGCGCGCAGCAGCATCTACCAATACTAGCACCTTCATACCTTAGCAATGCCATTTTAAACATGGAAACACATTCCACATATATCAAAAGGTTGTTATGATTAATGGCAGATAGCAATTCCTAAGTTAAGCACAATTTGCTGATAGAGCTGCATCATATCAACTTTTCTGATATCTCTGGAGTGTGTTTCAATTTTGGTTTCTGATAGTGTTTACCACCCCGGGGAGTGACTCCAACAGTATTGCGTACCATAGCCATGCCTGCACTGTGCCCAGGACTGGTGTGGTGGCCAGGGCTGCCAAAAGCCTCTATATTTGCACAATGCTGGCATAGGTGTGGGAGTGTGTGTGTCTGTCTATCCAGTGTGTGGTGGCTGCCAACACCTTACTCAGCTCACACTGCTTGCACTGTTTCCAGTGTTAGCCTGCCAATGTGCATAATGAGGAGCAAGGTACTGTGGGTATAGCCTGGCAGGGTGCATCTGCACAGGGCATAGGGCAATGGCTGGGACATTGTAGTGCCTGGCTACCACCTGCACGGACAGGGTGGCCACAGCATGTCATGCTGGGAGGTCACTCTCACCCTGAGCAGTAACCACGGCATGGCTAGGTTCCCCCATAGTGCTATGTAGTATTTCTCTCAAGTGATATCTATGAGTCTCCTTTGTGTATGTGTGTGTGTGTGTGTGTGTGTGTGTGTGCGTGCACGTGCGTGCATGCATGTGTGTGTGTGTTTGTGTGTTTGTGATTCCTTTAGGGGCACACAGTTCCTCCAGGAACATGCATTAGCTAGCAGACTTAGCATGTGCATGGCTGGAACACCTTGCAGTGGGTTGCGACTGACTGTGTCCTCTGCTGGTGCATGTCAGCTGAGCTTTTCTAGGCTGTCTGCCAGTGCCCTATGTGATGCGTACAGACCTGCATTGACTGCCCTGTAGGGTGCCTATTCCCCAGCAGGACTGGGGTTGATGGTCCCCTCTGCTGCCACCCTTGCAGAGATGTTCAATGTGGATTTGTTAGTGGGAGATCCTGTCTCTCCCGAGCCACAGAGGGTGCATTGGGTGGTGCTACATAATCTGCCTATGGGTCCAAACACCCCCCTTCACTTAAATCATGTGACCATGGCACCCACACAGGATATGCACTATTCTGGGTGCATCATAGTCCACAAGGGCTAGATGTGACTGGGAAATACAGATAGACACAGGTGTATGCTAGGTGTGTCTGCAATGACTATCTAGCACACACTGGCATGTGCTGCGTACCCCACCTCACCCTCAGGGTGAGTACAGGAACCACATAATGTGTCCATCTGTAGTTACTCTGTGCCAGTAACACACACGGTTAGTTTCCCCTACCAGGGCAAGGTGCTATAGAGGTGCATACCCCATCTTGTGATCAGATGTAGACTGCTGATCTGCATGTGCAGTGCATCATGGGTATGGGTGGGTTAACCCTATCCTGGTAACCACAGCAGACAATATGAGCAGTGACCTGCAGTCTTTCTGTAACCAGCCAGTGCTGTGTTAGAAGCTGTAGCCCACTGGTTGCTACAATGACTGTTGAGGCAGAGGTCATGGGTTCAATCCCAACATGGTGTTCTTTATTAAGGCTCTCTGAGGGGTAAGGGGTTTCCTTTTATTTATTTAGCTGCATTTATATCCCACTTTCACCAGGTCAAAGCAGTGGGGGGAGATACATTTAACACAAGGGGATATGAGACACATACACTAATACTCACAGGGAACATGGGCAAAGGAGGGTTAAGTGGCTTGCCCAAAACTACAAGGAGCACCTGTGGGACTAGAAATCCCAGTCCTTCCCGCCCAAGGTTGCTGTCCTCTAGTGGGATTTGAACCACTGACCTTCTGGCCTGTAGTAACTTGCCCCAACCACTAGGCCACTCCTCCCTTGATTTACATCAGTGCTGCCAGCAAAACCACCCTCACAGGGCACTTCGTGGACAGGGAACTTTGTAATGTGCCCTATGGGGCACCTTATAGGGCGCCTTATGAGGCATCTTAGGTTACGGCACTGTGAGCGTGTTTTTGCTGGCAGCACGGGATCAAATTAAAAGGAAATCCCTCAGACATCCTTATTAAATAAGGCCACGGTAGGATTGAACTCATGGACCTCTACCTCTACAGTCATTGTCATAACCAGTGGGCTACATCTCTATAGCTTCTAGCGCAGTGCTGGCATGGACTTAAGATTACCTCACATTAATGAGACAAGGCACCCTCTATCGCGCGATACAGATTCTTGCTACCTTGCCGCCAGAACGCCCACTACCTTATATGGCATTCTTCACATTAACGCTGCAACTAGTGCCGGTAACATTAAGACAGTTTAGTAAACATACCCCTTAATCTTTGC
Source organism: Ichthyophis bannanicus (assembly GCA_033557465.1). Taxonomy (NCBI): domain Eukaryota; kingdom Metazoa; phylum Chordata; class Amphibia; order Gymnophiona; family Ichthyophiidae; genus Ichthyophis; species Ichthyophis bannanicus. The sequence goes on from CM066031.1 coordinate 1,609,421,464, forward strand.
AATTGCTCCTTTTAGTTTTTTTCTTAATCATTCTCCTCATTTTATCATAGTCATGTTTTTGAAAGATAAATACTAGCGCGGGGACTTTCTTTGCTGTCCTCCTTCCACTTATTAAATAAAATATGATCAAGTTATAATTGCTATTACTTGCTTGCCAAGCACCCTCAAAACAATTACCTCTCATACTAGATCCTGCGCTCTAGGTCTCAGTAGAACAATTACCTATCGTACTAGATCCCTCATATCAGTTCCTGTTGTTTTTTTTTTCATATCCAGGCCATGCTATTTTCTTGCTTCTCCTTCAAGAAATGTTTTTTTTTTTCAGAGAAAGTCTGACTGATGCCTGAAATACCCTCACAAAAGAGGTGGAGAAGGAAAAAACATTGGTGAAAATAAAAAAAAAAAGGGATATACACAGTGGACCCTAAATGGCAAGAGAATGGACTTTTACAGGTGGAATATAAACTGAGCACAGAGTATTTCAGCTCAAATAAATGACCTTTGCACATCTAGTAAGGCGTGGAGGAGATAACTTACACAGAGTAGCAATTACATCCTAAAAAACTGATGAACAGGGTAGGTAACTTGCATGAAGAGGCAGTTACAACCCTAACCACCTTACTGGGCAAACTAGATGAAGTTAATTGGTCTTTATCTGCTGTCAATTAGATAGAAAAAAATCATAAAAAAATCTTAAAAAATAGAAAATGATGGCAGATAAAGACCATATGGCCTATCAAACCTGCCCATCCATAAGAACTATTTCTGTAATCCTTGCCTGTCCATCAGAGTTCCTATGTACTTTCCCCATGCCTTCTTGAATTCAGATACAGTTCTCGTCTCCACTACCTCCATTAGGAAGCTGCTCCATGCATCCATCACCCTTTCCATAAAGAAAGATTTCCTCTGATGACTCCTAATTCTATCCCCTTTTATCTTCATAATATGATGCCTCATTCTAGAGCTTCCTTTCAAGTGGAAGACGGCCATCTTCTGTGCATTTATACCACTAAGGTGTTTAAATGTCTCTATCGCATCTCTCTTCTCTCATCTTTTCTCAGATGCCTTATGATGAAGACCACTGACGATTTTAGCAGCCACCCTCTTTTAATGGTGTGGTCACCAGAACTGTACACAGTACTCCGAATGAGGTCTCACTAGAGACTTATATAAAGACACCATTGCCTCCTTTTTCCCATTGGCTATTCATCTTCTTATGCACCCAAGCACCCTTCTAGCTTTTGCCATAGCCTTTTCTACCTGTTTGACCACTTTAAGATCACCCAATTTGATAACTCCCAGGTCCTGCTCTTCCTTCGTACACTGAAGCATTACACCCTTTATAGCTGTGACAAAGAAAAATGCATCCTTGGAAGTATCTAGAGAAATGTTTTGTGATTTAAATATTTAGTACATGAATAAGAAAGGAATGTGGGTAAAGACTAGGGCCCGATATTGGAAGCCTTAGGCATCAGTAAGGTTCTGGAAAAAAAGCCTTACTCTTGTATATGGCACATATCCGTGTATGTGCGATCTTCACCTGCCCAGCTAATGTCAAATATCCAGGCAGCGAGGGCAGCTGTAATGGGGGAGTCACCTCGGCTTACCTACACTGCAGAGATATTCAACGGCGCAGTGCAGCAGCCTTAAATGCCATAAACTGCATAAGCTTAGGCCAGGGCTTTTGGCACATTTGACATGGGGACAGAGTTTTGGCAAGCTTGGGTAACTGCAAAACCCCCATGCAGGAACCGTCCATGCAGTGTGGGGTCTGCATAGACTGCAATGGAGGTGGAGATGCCACTGACACACCAGGGCCAGCACCACAGGCACACTTACTGTACCCCACAGATGTACAGATCAAGGGTGACATACCTGCAACTGTTGGAGGGGGATGTATATCAATGCTATTGGCTGGACAGTGACACCATAATAGAGCTGTGTGGGATGTTGTGGCAGGATTTGGAGCTACATACCACCTGAAGTCAGACATTGCTAGTGGCTCTGAAGATGACCTTGCACTGAGGTTCTTGGCCACAGGAAGCTTCCAGCATGTTGTCGGTGCAACTACAGGCATCACCTAGTTTGCCACATGCCATTGCATTGATGCCTTCACCAGCACCCTGGTGAGAAGAATGCAAAAATACATCACCTTCCTCACTATGCCTGAGTAGAGACAAAGACAATGCAGGCATTCTATGATATAGCTGGCTTCCCATCTATCATCGGCATAATTGGCTGCATCCATGTTGCACCGATGGCACCGGTCTGGACCAGAAACCGCCAGAATTCCAATTCCATGAATATGCAAGTGATAGTCAATGTCCACATGCTCCTCACTGATGCCTGTGCCAGGTTCCTGGGCTCCTTGCATGATGCATTCATCCTCTCTGTCAGGCCTGGGACAAGCAGCAACCCCAGGACACCTTAGAGATACATGGTTGCTTGGTGAGTGGACACAGGTGTGAGCGAATGTGATGAACAGTGTGTCATGCATGCTACTCTGTGGGAAGGCATCCCAGAATGTGATCCATGCAAGTGTGCATATGATATCTGAGATGCCCCAACACAGGTGCATCTGAAGGGCTCGGATGAGAGGATGCCCAGTGATAGGGGACAGGTATGCAGAAAAACAAACCAGAGGTGTCAAAGTCCAACAATGTGCAGGATCAGGGCATCCTGGAGACACATCAGAACCCAGAGCATCAGACAAGCACCTACGTGCTGCACATGGCTCACCAGGCATGCAATCCTGTGAAAGGCACAATCAGTATGTCCACAACCCACTTCACCAGCCCCAAAACATTTTGCACATTTGCTTGACTAATGTGTGCCTGCTCCCCCCGTACTCTTACAGGTGGCTGGATACCCTCTCAGACCATGACTACTGACACCAGTGCACCAGCGATACAACCAGGAACACCAGAGGACAAGGGCAGCATGTAATGGGCAACTGAGGTCCTGAAAAGTCTCTTCAGATGCCTAGACCACAGTGAAGGTGAGCTGCTGTATAGCCCTGAACGTGTGTGCAGGATATTCACAGTCTGCTGCATCCTGCATAATTTTGCCATGCAGTATGGCATCCCCAATCCTGAGGCCGAAGTGACAGAGGGGACAGGTGCTGCACAGGCTGTGGATGAGGAAGGGGTGCAGAGGGGAAATCAACAGCAGATGGCATTAGCACTTGCCACTAGGAATAGACTTATCCGTAAAACCTTCTAGTGCGAGAAAATTTATTGTACAGTAGCGAGACAAATATTAATGAAATAGTGCCCTCTTCCCGCTCCCACCCCCCAGCTCATGATCAGGCCCTGGATGCTTAGCCACCCAGGCATTGTGTTGCAATGGAGCAGTCTTTATGGCATTATTTGCCATGTCTTCCCCCTCCCTTATGATTTAGCCCATCTCTGGAGGTTCTGTGCCATCTGGTGGTGCTGCAGGAGTACCCCCTTGCTTGATAGCAGCATTCTGGGCCTGGTGTGGTGCCAACAACTGGCGACATCTGCTGGACATCATGGCCATATAGGCTACTATCTCCCTGAGGAGCCTAAGCTGTGCCTCCCTGTGGCATTGCACCATCATGTGGTGGTCGAGCATCAGTTGGTTACTCGTCTGCAGCTCCTGTCGGAAGGCACGCAACTGAGTGGATAGTCTCTGTGGAATTAAGCATACATTCTACCTCCCAGAGCATTTGCTGTTCCACCTCATCCAGGCTACTCTCGCCAAAGTCCTCCTGGAAGGGAAAGGTGAGTTTCGCTGCTACAGGCAGTGTAGGGGCCTGCTCTTCATCCCTGGCTGTCATGGTGCACTGCTCTACAGTATTGCATCCTGGGTTTACTGGAGAGTCCTCTGTTGTAGGAGCAGGAACACTGGAGCTGTCACTTCCTTGGGTCACTGCCACCTCCTTGAGAAGTCAGAGTCTGTGATGGTCTGGCCACTGGCTGGTCTGTAAAAGTGCAAGAGTGACAAAGGTCAGGCCTCACCAGTAGTCATGGGAATTGGAGAGGTCTTGCATTGAGTGTCCACCAGCCCTGATAGGAGAGGGGCTGGTGGACCCAATGTGCCTCACTGTCACTTCAACAGTCTCCCGACACCAGATATGTGTCCGAGATACAGTCTCGGTGTGCTGCAGACAATGGAGAGGTGACACATATCACCAGTATGTCAATCAGGTCTGCACACAATGCAGGTTTGGAATGTGGCCTGCAGAAACTATGAAGGGTGGATGTGCACATCAGCAGAGTCCCTGCCTGCCCCACATTCCCCCAGCCCAAGCCCATGGTGGCAGCCAGTCATCAACCAGGTAGAGCCCTATGAGCAGGACACATGTGAGAAGAGATACAGTACATTGCATGCTCACCTCTGTGTACATCTCAGGTACCAAGTGCATGGAGAGCAGTCCATATTCCATCCTTGCCTGTGTGTATGCTACCTGAATTACAATTTGTGCCTCTTTGCAGAGCAGGGTTTTTTAGTTAGTTATCAGCTTATTTGGCGCCTCATGCAATATCAGACCCTAGAAGTATAGTATGATAGTTTTCTGATGAGGGCCAAATGCAGAGTACAATAAAAGATTTTTCATCAGATGATGAATAAAAAGGATAAATCAAAGTTTAAGTGTTTGCTAGGGTATAAAGGGAGGTTTATGCTACATGAAGTAGAGCAGCACTGACAGTAAAAGAGTAGGAAATATACTTATTTTAATACAAAGTACCCTCATTAGGAAACTGTCAAATTAAGAGTTCCCCTTGTGAACATAAATTTGCTTTTGGACATGCTAGATTTACTCTTTATTAGATTCTCTTTATTCATTCAGAGAACAGTTCTACTGTACTCTGAAATGTATTTCCCAGGGCCCTTATGTAAAAGGTACTAATGTGATCTAAAACATTAATGTTCAAAATCCTTTTTAGATTCAGTAATTCTTGTGTTGGGCCAATAAAAGCTGTCACAACCTACAAAAAGTGCAGTTTTGTTCAGAATGCCTGAAGGACTTTTGAGTACGTTATCCCATTATTATTGATAAGTCTTATTAAAGTGTGACACAATATAAAGGACAATTGTGAAAACTATTTAGCAGCGTAGACAATGTTTAAACCATGCAAGTTGGATGGCTGTAAACCATACTCCCTAATTGTGGCTAAAAGTACATATGATGATTGACAGCTTGTGTGCTTCTAGCTGCATCAAGGAAGTACTTCCAGAAGTTCTTTCTTTCTTTTATTTTTTTTTTTTGAGAGGGGGCGAGGAGATTGCATTTTCAAATTCACATGCATTAATGTAGTTTGCCTGCTTATTTAGGGAGAAAAGGGGGAGGAAAAGGTAAGGAAATCATATTGGCAGTGAGGCAAGGGAACCAGTTCAGCATTACTGCTTGTAACATTTGGAGGGGCACGCCAAGTCCATCCTAAACTAAGCCTATGTCTACACATTATTTCTCATTGACAAGGAATAGAAAGGACACCCAAGTCAATCAAGGACCAAATCATGGCAATCATGCCGTCTCTTTTCTTAAAGCCATGCAAGATATGGATTTCCAATAGATAGTTCACACACCCTCACACGAAAAAGGTAATATACTAGACTTAATATTCCTACCCAATGATTTAATTAGCATAACTAACCCTATGACCTCGTCCCAATCTGTGCTTTGGACAGGTCATTATATCATCAAATTCACAATCTGAAAACAACTCACTATAAACAGGCAACACAAAAATACCATTACACTGCCATGCTTTAGGCAATTCAGCAAAGAAACATTCTTAAAGGAAACACTGCCACAACTTAGCTTTGATTCATTGACCTGGATAACTGGAACTCTAGATTATACTCACAGCAGAAGGGAGCGGGCAGGTGAGCTCCTCCCTGCTCCCCACCGCTGGAACCTATCAGCAGCAGCCTGCAGGACTTTAAAAAAAAGGTCACGAAGGCACACCCATGCCTGGTGGGCCTGCACCTGAGGGCCTCATCAGAGGCCCCTTTAGTGTGGCCCTTAGGCAGGGACTTTGGGTGGCAAAAACACCTTCAGCTAACTGCAGAGAGCAACCAACGTAGCACCCAAGCCAGCCGCTGGAATGTAAGTCACATACACTCTAACTTGTCCTAATGCCACTGCTTGTTTCTTACTACGCACTTTCTAATTCCACAGTATCCCAATATAATGCAACCCCATTGAACCTGGATAATTAGCCAGGTTCACCAACCATACTGCTGTACTGTATCCATAGCGAATCCTGTCTGACTCAACAGCATCTACAGTCACCATCTGCTGCCTGATTGGTGTCCAGCAACAGGCAGCATGCCTGAAGCTCCACCCGCTCCCTATACCAAAGGCCAATCAGCCACAACCAAAAGCCGGCAACCACCTCCAAAATCAAGCGCTGGAAGGCACGCTTGCACCTGAGGCAGAGATCTTAGGTAAAATTCTTATCACTAAACTGCCACTACTTGATACCAATAATTTGTGAACAAACAACTAGCAAAACCTATTGTTTCACCAACCATCTGAACCACCAACAAACAAGCTAACAGAACCAGGTGGAACGACCTCCATGCGTCACTTAAGGCAACAGACACCATCCAAATCCCTCTACCATGATTATGACTCATTACAAACACCTCATTTATGCTCTCCTAATAACAACGCTGCAACATGAGGAGATTCGAGCCGGCTTGAGAGCACCATCGGAGGAGCCTTCAATGCTTTCGTCGGGTGAGGAAATCTCTCTCTCTCCTCAACAGAGGACTCCGTCGACTCGCCCAGCTGTACCGGAGCTTTCTCCTGATGCTGTGTTGCCACATCCCCCTTAGCGGGAGGCTGTTGGCGCCACTGGAGGGGAGCTCACAGGTGATTATGCTCTGTTAACCCCTGAGGTAATCAGGGAGGTTCTGGACGAGAAAATATCGATGGCTCCATCTGGAACTGCGGCTTCAAGTAAGACTTTGTTCCCTCAATTTGTTTCGACTCCACTTCCCTTTTCTCCGCCTGTTTTGGTTCGACCTAAAACTTTTACATTGGAAACTATCTGGGAAGCTATAGCTGCGCTCTCAACATCTATTCATTCACGAACTGCGACTTTGTCCACATGTGTACAAGAGAACTCAGCGAACATTCAGAACAATGCGGAAAGAATTGATCAGACTGTATCTGTGTGTGACCAGATGGCTGTTCAACTGGAAGATATGGGAACTCAGATAAGAACTGTTTCTGAATTATCTTCTTTGTTGTGTGTAGATAATGGTGCCATTAAGTATAAGCTGGAGGCGTTGGAAAATGCCTCCAGGGCTACTAATCTTCGTGTACTAAATTTTCCAAAGAAGCCGGGTATTACCGCGCTGGATATGTTTAAGAAATATCTTTTAGAGATCTTAAAGGTGCCTTCTGAGCTTTTGCCACCTTTGAGTAAGGTGTATTACCTTCCCCAAGCTAAGAAAAATGCTGATGTTCCATTGGCAGTATCCGGTGTGAACTTTGATGTTCTGAATGTTACAGCTTTGCTTGCTTGAAGATTCTGGTGGTGAGGGAGTTTGTACTTCCTCTACCCTGTTAGTACATTGTGCGCTGGTTTCTGACAAAGACTGGTTGTTGAGGTTATTTTTTAAGAAACACAGAGAGACCTTTTTTGGTCGTATTGTATCGATGTTTCCTGATCTTGCAAAGGACACTCAAAAACGGCGTAAACAGTTTCTCCTTTATAAACCTGGAGTCTTACGAATTGGAGGAACTTTCTTTCTACGTTTTCCTTGCAGATGTCTAGTTATTATTAATTCTACTTGTTATGTTTTTTCTGATCCTAAAGATTTGGATACCTTTATTAATGCTAGACTGTCTGCTTTGTCAGTTCCAGAATGATTAGATTTGACCTTCCTCTTATTATGAATATACCCAGGGTCTCTAGTAGTCAGTTGATATTCTTTAATTGTCACTGTGATGTTGATTGATTCCTTTTATTGTTTACCAGGGGGCTCCTGCTCTGGTTTAACTTTTCTTTCCACCTCCTCTCACTATGGGGTCTACAGTGGAGTTATGGGACATTTATTGCTTTGTTTGTGATTTATCGAGATATTTTCACCTATAAGTCTCCTTTTCAATGACAAGATGTATTATTATTCTTGTTGTTTATTAAATATTCAATAAATAGATTTTAAAAAAAACAACAACGCTGCTACAATGGCATACCATCAACAGCCAAAGCTTTACAAAATCTTTAATTCTCCTCCCACCAACCTATGTCTGGTACATCCCCCCGTGGCAACCCCCTAACATCAAAACAAATAAGAAAGCTCACTACCTCATAAGCATAAAACCCACCCCTAGCAAAAAATATTCACACACTACCCCTTGCTATACGCCCCTATCACATGCACCCTTGTCAATGCAAGATCTATATGAAATAAAACCTACATTATCAGCGACTACCTAGAGATTCACAAAACAGATATTCTATGCATCAGTGAATCCTGGCTAACTGACACAGATCAAGTCATCCTCAATCAAATCACCCCAACCACCTACTCTTTCTTCAACTGCCCCATCAACCACAAAAGAGGAGGAGGAGCTCTCATCCTAGCAAAAACGCAATTCAAATTTAAAACACTCACATCTAGCAGCTCAGATGATTCAAATATAATCACCATAGCTAATTACTATATCACACTCAGCCTCACTTACACAGTCCCCACTGCCAAGAATGATGAACTATCCAATGTTCTTGAAACAGTATGTGCATACAGCATCCCTCAAAAACCCCTCATAGCCTTGGGAGACTTTAACCTTGGAACATCTCCTAACAAAGATGCTAAATCCTTCCTCAGTGCAATAGAAGCCATTCACTACCAATAACTACTAAAAACTCCCATGCACCAAACTGGAACAACTCCTGACCTTTTATTCATTCCCCAAACAATGATAGACCACAACCACATTACGCACCCCACAGTCACTCCAATGCCATGGTCAGACCACCACCTAATAAATTTTACTCTATGCATCACATGGCCATCGGTACAGGAACCCCCTCAACATAGTTGCCGAAGATTCAAAAGCTTTAACAAAGACAAATTCTTGAATGAAATAATCCCCAAGCTACAGCAAGATACAGACAACTTGGAAGACACCATTAATAACTGGAACTGCTTCCCATCTGCAGCAGCAACAGCACCTACCAGAAAGCCATCATCCACACACAGATCAAAAATAGCTCTCTGGTACTCCAACAAAATCAAGTCAGCTAAACGACTTCTAAGAAGACTTGAAAGAAAATGGAGACAAATAAAAGACCCAGTCATCTTACATCAATATAGAGCCCATTAAATCCAATACACCAGCACAATCAATTGATGCAGACAAGAACACCATACAAACCTCATTATGAGATCAGCTAACAAACCTAGGGAGATTTCAACACCATGAGAACACTCACTGGAGACCCACAATAAAACAACGCCCCTGAAGTACACACCCAAATCATGGCATATTACCTAAGAGACAAATATAACAAACAGAACCTAACAACCTCAATGATTATAATTAACCATCCCAGGACTTAATCCACAGAGAACCATGGGGAACATTCAATATCCCATCCACCCAGCAAATTGAAGATATCATTTCCTCACAACTCCACTACATCACCCTCATGACACCTAATCAGGTGTTAGTGGGTCTGATTAGCCTGTGAAAGAACTGAGAGCAGCTGAGGCCTGCATAAAAGGCTTCAGAGCCCTGCATTGCTAAGACATTCCTAACAGGGGCTATACATTTCAAACAAAGATACCTAAGCTCCACGTACAGAACAATGGCTGGGAAAAATCGTGTTGCTAAAGCTGTTGCCCCCGTTATAGCTTCTGCCTCTGTCCAGACAGAGGTCCCAATGCCAGTTGAAGGACCAGTTCCATGTGCAGAGTGCCTGCATGCTGAAGCTCTCAGGAAACAAGTGGAGGAACTCAGAAAGGAAGTGGCGAGGCTGAGGAGCATTCAAGACAGTGAGAAGTACATTGATGAGATGCTTCTTGCAACAAACAAGTTCTCCAGCAGAAGAGAAGATGGGTTCCTACAGAATGACAAAGATTGGACACAAGTCACCAGGGCCTGCAGAATCACTAATCCAACTTCTCCAGCCCTTGAAATGAAGAACCATTAAGCAGCCCTGGAAGTGGAGGAGGTGAAAGCATCCCTGGAAAGGGCAGAACCAGAGCTCAAGTACCCCAAAGTTTCAGAATCAGTGACCACAAGGAAGCAAACGGTAGTGGTGGTTGGTGACTCTCTTCTGAGGGGCACTGAGGCATCCATCTGCCGACCAGACTTGATGTCCAGAGAGGTATGCTGTCTGCCAGGTGCCAAAATCCAAGACGTTATGTAGAGTTTGCTGAGATTCATCAAGCCCACTGACTATTACCCAAAATTGCTAATCCATGTCGGAACAAATGATACTGCCAGGTATCCCACTGAGCATATCAAGAGGGACTTTATGGCACTGGGACAGAGGATGAAGCAGATAGGTGCACAGGTGGTGTTCTCTTCAATTCTCCCTGTTGAGGGTAAAGACCAAGGCAGAGAGGTTTGCATCCTGGAAATGAATTCATGGCTGCGTGGATGGTGTCATCGAGAGCGTTTTGGTTTCCTGGACCACGGGATGCTATTCCAAGGGTTGCAGATCAGAGATGGTGTCCATCTGTCCAAGAAAGGTCGACACATCTTCAGTAGTAGACTGGCTAATCTACTGAAGAGGGCTTTAAATTAGATTTGTTGGGGATGGGTCAAGACATCCCCCAGGTAAGTGAAAGCCCCTAGGTAAGTGAAACATTAAATACCTTTATGGAAAAGGGTAAAAAGGGTAACATATGGAAAGCAGTGTGTATAAACGCCCGTAGCATGGGAAATAAGATCCCTGATGTTAAAGCTTTGGTGGGAGTGGCTGACTTGAATTTAGTGGCAGTTACAGAAACATGGTTCACAGAAAACCATAACTGGGATGTAACTATACCAGGCCAATGTTCCCTCTAATTTTCTGTAGGCTGTGTGCGCATAAAATATCAGCTGTGTGCAGCTTTTGAAAGAAGGTTAAAGTTTTTGTGCGCCACATAACGACACTCGGAGTTATGTACTTTAAAATTTGACTACACGTCAGAATACAGTATGTACACCACATTGATTTTAATCAAATTAAATAAAAATAGACGATTACTAAATGAAGTGGGAAATTTCTAGTAATTACAATCATAATTTTTAAATTTTAAGACGTCTGTGTTTTCTATCAGAATCAGAGCCGTAATTTTTGTGCGCTCTGTTGTAAAGTATGTGCGCTCGCTCGGCGAGGTGTGTGCGCGCGCACACGCGCACAGCTTAGAGGGAACAGTGTATCAGGCTATACTTTATTCAGAAAGGACAGGGTAGGAAGAAGGGGAGGAGGAGTGGCACTATATGTAAAACATAATATTAAAGCCTTGGAATTACAGAGCTTAAAAGGGAGAGAGGAGGCACTATGGGCTAAATTAGAAAGAGGGAAAGAGAAATCTATTTGCATTGGCATGATATACAGACCTCCTTCACAAGAGAAAGAGGTGGACAGAGAGTTAATTGAAGACATATGCAGTATTGCTAGGAAAAGGGAAGTGATACTAATAGGGAATTTCAATATGCCAGATGTTGATTGGCACATTCCTGCTGCAGTATCATCTAGAAGTAAGGAGATCCTGTATTCTCTACAGGGAGAACTATTCAGGCAATTGGTAACAGAACCCAGATGTGAAGGGGGCCATACTGGACTTGGTACTTACCAATGGTGAAAGCATTTCTGATGCTATAGTAGGATATCATTTTGCATCCAGTGATCACCAGATGGTGCGGTTCAGTATTAGGACTAGGGCTGTTAGAATCCATTCAAAAGCGAGGGTCTTAGACTTTAGGAAAACTAACTTTTCCAAGATGGGCCAAAACCTCAGGGAGTCGCTAGCGGGATGGGAACAGCTGGGGGATGTAGAAAAACAGTGGGCAAAACTGAAAAGGGATATTTTAAGGGCAACCAACCTTTTTGTTAAAATGGTAAATAAAGGTAAAAGGAAAAGAAGACTGCTATGGCTTTCAAAATAAGTAGCTGAAAAGGTGAAGAAAAAGAGGGAGACCTTCATGAAATACAAGAGATCACAGAGAGAGGAAGACAGGCATCTATAATTTGGAAAAACGTAGAGAAGCTAGCAGTCAGGAAGGCAAAGATTCAAAAAGAGGAAGAAATAGCCAATGCAATAAAATGGGGTGATAAGACATTTTTCAAATATGTTAGTGAGAAGAGGAAGGGCAAAAGTGGTATTATCAGACTCAAGGTGAAGGGGAGGAATATGTAGAAGTTGATGAGCACAAAGCAGAATTTCTTAATAAATATTTCTATTCTGTGTTCACAGTTGAAGAACCAGGAGCAGAACCTCAGAAAACACCCACAAACAGGAATAGAAGCGAGGGGCATCTTGAAGAATTTTCAGAAGACTGTGTTCGTGAGAAACTAGCTGAACTTAAAGTAGACAAAGCGATGGGACCAGATGGGATATACCCTAGAATACTGAGGGAACTTGGGGACATTCTAGCAGCTCCACTGACTGACCTTTTCAATGCCTCGTTGGAGTTGGGAGTGGTGCCAAAGGAATGGAGAGAGGCTCATGTGGTACGTTTACACAAAAGGGGAAGTAAGTATGTGGTTGAAAACTACAGGCCAGTTAGTTTAACTTCAGTGGTGAGTAAATTATTGGAAATGCTGCTGAAAGAGAAAATAGTGAGGTTTCTGGAGTCCAGCGAATTACAGGATCCGAGGCAGCATGGATTCACCAGAGGCAGGTCTTGTCAGACAAATCTGATTGATTTCTTTGACTGGGTGACCAGGGAGTTGGACCAAGGGAGAGCCCTTGATGTGGTGTATTTAGATTTCAGTAAAGGCTTTGACACATTCCTCACAGACAATTTATAAACAAACTGAACACCCTAGGGATGGACACTAAAGTTACTGCTTCGGCTAGAAATTGGTTGAGTGGGAGGCGACAAAGGGTACAGGTAAATGGAGCTCACTCTGAGGAGATGGAAGTTACCAGTGGTGTGTCCCAGGGTCTGTCCTTGGTCCGATTCTGTTTAACATCTTTGTTAGTGATATAGCGGAAGGGCTGTCGGGTAAGGTTTGCCTCTTTGCGGATGATACCAAAATCTGCAATAGAGTAGACACCCAGGAAGGTGTAGATAACATGAGGACGGATCTAGCTCAGCTTGAAGAATGGTCTAGAATTTGGCAGCTGGGATTTAATGTTAAAAAATGCAAGGTCATGTATTTCGTCTGCAGCAATCCAAGAGAGCAATGTAGGATAGGGGATGAAGTACTTTTGTCCTCTAAAGAAGAGCGGGACTTAGGCATGGTCGTGTCAGATGATCTTAAAGTAGCTAAACAGGTAGAAAAGGTGACAGCAAAAGCTAGAAGGACTTTTGGGTGCATACAGAGAGGAATGGCTAGCAGAAAACAGGAGGTGATAGTGCCTCTGTATAAGTCTTTGGTCTGACCTCATTTGGAGTATTGTGTGCAATTCTGGAGACCGCACCTTCAAAAGGATATAAACAGGATGGAGTCAGTACAGAGGGTGGCTACCAAAATGGTTAGTGGTCTTCATTGTAAAGCATATGAGGACAGACTTAAGGATCTTAATATGTACACCTTAGAGGAAAGGCGGGATAGAGGTGATATGATTGAGACGTTTAAATATCTCCGTGGCATAAATGCAAAGGGGAAGAGCCTCTTTCGATTGAAAGCAAGTTCTGCTACGAGAGGACATATGATGAGGGTGCAAGGGGATTTATTTATTTATTTTATTTATTTTTTTATTTAACATTTCTTATATACCGCGCTATTTCACATCGGTGCGGTTTACAATGAACAGAATATTTGGACAAATCGTCAACGTTTACATAAAACAGGATTTTTAAACTTGGGTTAACTGGGTAAAACTATATACATACAAACTATATACATACATATAACAAATTTTGCCGTCGGGATTAGACTATAACATTTTTGTATTTAACATGGTGATGAGGCATTAATGCATTGTGTTAGTATACTAATCATTAATCAGGTTGCAACTGAGTAAAGCATGTGTTATCAAGTGATACAACTGGGTGAGTGTATCATTCTCTCTTATATACTATTCTGCATCAGTGCGGTTTACATTGAACAAACTGAAATAGATTGAAATAGAACAAACTGAAATAGAACAAACTGGGATAGATTCAGGAGTGATATGCGGAAATATTTCTTTATGGAAAGAGTGGTGGATCCGTGGAATAGTCTCCCAATGGAGGTGGTAGAGATGAGGATGGTATCTAATTTCAAAAAAGCATGGGACAAACACAGAGGATCTCTAAGGAAAAAAAGGGGACTGTGGTAATTGTTGATGTGGAAGGACAGACTAGATAGGCCCTGTGGTCTTTTTCTGTCATCATTTTTCTATGTTTCTATGTTTAACTCAAACACTTTATCCGCATAATAACTACCATTTCACTCACCCAAGGATACATGCCAACATCTCTCAAACAAGCGATCATACGACCTTTATTCAAAGACACGTCCCTCAACAAAAATTACCCAGTTGCGTACAGACCAATCTCCAGCTTACCATTCATTGCTAAAATCATAGAAAAAATAGCTCAAAGCCATCTTCAGGACCACATAGACCAACATGCTCCACTAGACCCACATCAACACGGGTTCAGACCCAGCCATGGCACTGAGACACTGCTTTTATCTCTATTTGACAGCATTATCAGAGGAATAGACAATGCAAAAACAGGATTTATGCTCATTTTCATGGACATATCCTCCGCCTTTGACACCATCTCCCACAGCATCTTACTGCGACGTCTGCAAGAAATTAGTCTGTACAACAACACACTAGCATGGTTTAAATCCTACCTCTGCAACCGACAGCAACAAGTCAAATGTGGAACAACCAAATCAAAGCCTTTCCCCATAAATCAAGGAGTCCCACAAGGCTCATCTCTCTCTTCATTTTTATTTTAACATCTACATACAGCCCATATGCAAAATTATCAAAAAACACAAAATCCAGTATTGATTATATGTCGATGACATCATGGTAAATGCTTCTGTTGAAATACACAAGCCTGACCTCTCAACCATAATGGTATGAGTGGAAGACATGATCATCTGGCTCAGTAACAATCTTTCCATAAACCACAAATAATCTACTGTCACACTCCCCCTGCTGGCCAAGCCTATAAGCAGGAGGGGTGGCCTTGTTTGCCCTTAAGTATAGAGTCACTTGGTTCTCCCTCCCTCAAGGAATTCTGGGAGCTGTAGTTTCTCTGTATTACTTGCAAAGTAGTTGTCACCACACGGTTTTGTTTAAGGCAAAAACAGAACATTTTTATTTTTGGGCTCCCCTTCATGCATTAAAGTTCATATACACAAACAGCAAGGATAATTTCTCCAAAGGAAAATAATACAGGAGCATAAAGGTTATCTGGAATATCAGAACTTGGTAAAAGCTCTCTATACAGTGACAATAGCTGTTCACAGGCCTTTTCCAGTAGTAAAGAATCACAGCTATTGTTCTTATTTATAATGGGCATTTATCTCTTGTCTTCATTCAAAACTCTTCAGAATCCTATTTAGGCTTTCAGAAATATTCTTGGCTTTCAATGAGGTTTTAGTCTTTCTCTTGTTCAGGGTAAACAGATTTACAGAAAGAGCAATCCATGGAAATACTGTCACACACAGCTTCAGGCAAAGGAGAATCTACTTGCACATCTTCTTCCC
Source organism: Ichthyophis bannanicus (assembly GCA_033557465.1). Taxonomy (NCBI): domain Eukaryota; kingdom Metazoa; phylum Chordata; class Amphibia; order Gymnophiona; family Ichthyophiidae; genus Ichthyophis; species Ichthyophis bannanicus. The sequence goes on from CM066031.1 coordinate 1,609,437,273, forward strand.
CTGCAAGTCCTTTCTCCCCACTTGGGCTTCTAGCGGAAGAGTTCAGCTTCTTGTTTGAAAGGGTATTCAGAAAGTACCTTATATGCTGCTCTCCTAGCCAAGGATTAGCTAAGCTCTCTGGAAAACTTCCACTATCTGGAAACAGTTGCTTTAGCTTCTTAATCAGGTCCAAGTCTCTATCCCTGCTTTTGTCTGTCTTCAGAATATCAGCATTAGGAATTGCTTTCACCCACCTTCTGGCATTCAGAGGTCCTGGAGCACTTTGCCCTGCACTTCTCCTTAGCTCATTAGCAACGTCTTCTGCAAACCTCTTGCTGGGCTCTGAGTCAGCCACGCCTTCCACAAAGGAATTGCTTTCTTTGCTACTAAAGTTAAGTGTCCCGGTGGAATAAAACTTTCCAGCTTTGCCTCCTCTGGGTTTCTTAAAAGCAGTTCTCACTTTTAAAACCTCTGGCTTCAGTGCTTCCTCTGAATAGGATTCCAGCCCTGAGTTTCCTGCTTTTGCTGAGCCTTCTGTCCACACTAACCTTTCAGTGTTCTCTGAACCTCCTGGCTCTGGACTCTTGGCTTCAGCAGCAACTCCAGCTACAGACTGAACTCTGTGCTTTGGCTTGGAATCTCTGCCTTCTCGGTTGCTGTATCTGCTGCTTCCTTCTCCTCCAACTCTGGTTGCTTCCACCCTGCTCTTTCCTCTGCTCACTTCCTGCCCTTTTGACTTCTGTGACGCAGGTTTAAAAAGGTGCTTTCTAGCCACCACGCCCTGTTCTCTGTACCTGTACTTGCTATCTGGGCTTAAACCTGCCCCCACGTCAAGGTTTGGGTGGGGCTCAACCTCTGCTACAACATGCTTCTCTGGTTTGTTTACAGTTTGAGCTCTATGGAAACCCTGGCTTTCCTCAGTCTTAAAGGTATAGTCCCCATTTTCCTCTATCTCCATCTGTTCAGTATAGCTGACATTGTCACACTACGTACAGCAAAAGTAAATAACAGTAAAGAGAGAAATCAAATGCCTAAGAATCATCATGGACCAGATGACTTCCGTTCAGTCTACAAGCCATGATCTACCCACATATCAACTTTTGCAATAGCATATTTCAGGGACTCCCTAAACATACACTGTTGCCCCTCCAGATGGCACAACACATGGCAGCTCGTGTAATACAGAGGGCTCATAGATCTGAATATATCACTCCCATCATGAGACAACTACACTGGCTCCCCATGCACAGTAGAATCCAGTACAAAAACTTGATTGCCACTTTCAAACTAATCCATGACATAGCCCCATCACACCTTGGAACTCTTATTAACAAGATCCCAAATAACAGACAAAGAAGAGAAATTAATCAAAACACCCTGGCCATCCCAACTGAATTCAGACAGACCAATCAATCCACAAGCAATACAGCCTTCTCTTACTATGCCCCCTCACTAAGGAACACCTTCCCAGCTGGAATAAGAAACATAAATGACCTAGCCACATTCTGGAAAAAGATCAAGACACTACACTTGTCAGAACATTATGGAAATATACAAACAGAAACAGATGCTCTTCCAACATAAATAAAAATATTCAACACTCACCCAGCATGCACACACCACTGCTGTCACCCCGTGTAATGTGAACTGTATCATAATCTATCTATAAATATATCTGCCATATCCTTATGTTTGTATAAGATGTGATCCAATTTTTAGCTGTGTTCACTGTTCTCTGTAAAAGTTATGGTTCTCTGTAAACCGATTTGATTCATGATAAAGCGATATATAAAAATAACCAATAAAACAAATAAATAAAATGTGCAGAAAAATGCCAGGGATGTCTAGGTTTCCAGCTGATCTTAGTAACATAGCTGTTCGCCTTAGGAAAGCATAGGGTGGGGATGTCCATCTCATGCAAGCTATGAGGGGACATCCAGCAGTGTAGCCAAACAAAAACATGAATCCCCATTCCCTATCACTGTTCGTTGATATATTGTAAGATGAAGGGGGTATTAGTGTAGCTCCTTCTCCACACCCTCTAGATATTTGCCTGATAAAAGGAGCACTTTTCAGCTGCCTGTTCATGCCTGGTATCACAATATTTCAAAAAGCCCTTTGTTCATGCCTGGAGCAGGTACAACCTTAGACGCGGCTCCAGACATCCAGGATGTTTCTGAGATCAGGCAGAGATGCCCAGTCCTAACCTCCCCATCAGCTCACTTCCAGGCCTAACCCCCCCATCAGCCCACTTCCAGTCCTAGCCCCACCATAGCCCATTACCAGTCCTAACCCCCCCATCAGCCCACTTCCAGTCCTAACCCCCCCATAGCCCATTACCAGTCCTAACCCCCCCATCAGCCCACTTCCAGTCCTAATCCTCCATCAGCCCATTTCCAGTCCTAGCCCCCCCATAGCCCATTACCAATCCTAACCCCCCATCAGCCCACTTCCAGTCATAACCCCCCCATCAGCTCACTTCCAGTCCTAACACCCCCATCAGCCCATTTCCAGTCCTAGCCCCCCCCCCCATAGCCCATTACCAGTCCTAACCCTCCTCATAGCCCATTACCAGTCCTAACGCCCCCCATCTACCTAGGTGAAGAAACTGGCTACTGAAACTGAAGCCGCTCCTGCCAGCGGCAGGAGAAAGTGCCCCGCGACCACCCCGGCAGAGCCCTCTTCTCTCCCTCAGTGCCACCGCCAGCTTTACAGAGCCACGAAGGGAGAGATTCCCTTTCTCGCAGCTCTGTTAAGCCCACCGGCGCTGAAAGGAAACAGGTATTTCCTGTTTCCCATCAACGCCGGAGGGCTTAGCAGAGCCATGAGAAAGGGAATCTCTCCCTTCGCGGCTCTGTAAAGTCGGCGCTGATGGAGAGAAGAGGGCTCTGCTGGGGCAGCCGCAGAGCACTTTCTTCTGCTGCTGCTGCTGAAATAAGTATTGTAATAAGTATTATAGGGCCTGATATTCTAAGATATTTACATGATTTACAAACCTGTAAACCATGTAAATGTCCCTAAGTGGGATATTCAGCAGCACTGACATGGTTAGTGTCGCTTGATATCCCTGAGTAGCGCTGCTAAACGCTCCCGGCTAACCACTTAGCATTGGGGCATGTCAGGGGTATTTTGGGATGGAGCGGAAGCAGAGCCGATCGCAAATAGGTCAATGGCAATATTGAGCTGCTGCCCGGTTTGCGATCTGCTGTGAAAGCCAGGCACAGGAAACCCTGGCCTAACTTTCATCACGTATTGCTAACCGGGCAGCGGCTCAATATCGCTGCTGCCCAGTTAGCGATCAGGCTCTGCAGTGACCCGAGATATTCAATGACGGGGCCGGATATGACCCCAGCATTGAATATCCAGGTTTAATGTTCAGCACTGCCGACTGTGATCATGCTGGCTGCTAGCAATGAATATCGGGCTCATAGATAAATGGCTTTTAGAAATTGTCCTCTTTATATATATATATAAATATATAAATATGTAAATTGTAAACAGTTTAATATTTAAACAGAAGTGTGACTCAGTGGCAGGAGTTCTGCGTCAGTAGCACTGGCTTCCGATAAAATAAGATGTGTTTTTAAACCTCTGGTTTTAGCATTTAAAGTTTTATGGGGATCTGGGCCTTGGCATTTGAAAGAGCTGTTCCAGTGGCACTTACTGAGTCGGTCCTTGCGGTCTGCAGATGAATGCCGGTTAGTGCTCCCTAGTGGTTCCAACGTACACTTACAGCTGTGGCGAGCACGCATTTTCTCGGTGGCGGTGCCTACTGTCACAAGGTAGACCTAGGGCAACCCGAGAAAAGGCAGATCAGCATGAATGATCACAGAAAAAGTGACAAGGTAAACAAAGAAATGTTTGATGGTTGCTATGAACAACCTAGGCACACGTGCACAGAGCCCATGAGGACACACCCAGACAGCAAAGGAAGGGAATTTGCTTTGCCTGATCAGGATCAGCTGGGTGGAGGTGGAGTCAGGAAACATGAAGATAAAATAGGCTCCCAAACAATTAGAAGCAGAGAGGAGTTGAGGCAGCAAAGGTCACAATCTGAGAGGCAGCAGCAAATACAGTTGAAGCCGTGGAAAGCCTGGAGTTGGTGTGAAAGAAAGGAAGAGAGTGAGAATGGGTCATTGAAGCAACAAGGGAGCCAGCGTGAAGGTCGGAGAGAATCCTATGACCTGTGTGAAACACTGGGAAGGCAGCAGCCTGAGAGTGTGTATGTATATGGAGAACAAGAGAAACGTGGGAAGACTGCAATAGCAGGTACTGGTGCAAGTAGTGAATGTAAGAGCTATTGGCTACATGAGAGGGAAAAACCCTGGAGGCATAGAAACAGCCCCATAAAGCCAAGCTATCTAAAGGCTGAGAATAACTTTTCCCCTGGTTATAGAAAGCCTAGGAGAAGAAGGATTTACTTGCCAGAAGAAGTTGAAGATTTTCCCAATCAGCGTGAGCTCCCAGCTTCTAGAAAATCCTCGTCAAAAGCTTTGCAATCTAGCTCAGCTGAGTTCCGAGGGCTAGCTCTGAACAGGCAGGAAGCCTGCCGTAATTATCCAACTAGCAGAGCAAATAGAGACCTGAGCCATCTGCTAAGATACCAGCAGGGGCAGAGCTCTGAAAGGTTCAGCTCGAAGGTATATGGTAGTTCCCAGAGAGACATTTCTTCAGAGGGAGAGAGAAACTTCCTGGGTAACGAACTAAGCCAGCCATACTCTCATTCCACATCGGACGTTAAGAATGACAATGCTAATGAACCTGAATTGATGGAGTGTGAAAGTTCTGAAGTACCTGTAAGTCCAGAATTGATGGATTGTTCTCTAACTGTAACTGAGTCAGAGTTTTCATTAAGATAAACGCTTACTGTGTGACCTTAGCTCCAGTGATAGAAGCTGCATGCTGCATCTCACTCACTCTCCAGCCAAACAGACGTGAGCTGTGCTATAGCTGTGATATCAGCCACGATAAAAAGGATCTGTTAATGAAACAGTTAGGCTGTTTGTTCTTTTGTTTTGTTTAAAGTTAAAAGCTGAAGGAAGCTGTTTGTGTTGCTCATTTAACTTTTGTTTATGCCAAAGTTGGTTCTTAATTTATGTTTACCTGAAGATAAAGAAACCTCAAGGGACGGGGAATAAAACCCTAAACTTAAAAAGAAGTTCTCTTTGTGATTTGTACAATTGAAGGCACAACTACCACACACACAGAGCCAAGCAATACCAGTTGCCACCGCTTGGGCTCACAGCGTGTGACACTACGCTTTGGAATTGTTTGCCAGTGGCACTCCAAAAGGAGACACATTTACTATTGTTTCAGAAGGCTTTAAAGGCCTTTCTTTCTCCGTAACTTGTTGATCAGCATTCTCTTTGTGATGGGCATTCAGTATACTGGGTCAACGGACAGCATTTTTATGGGGTTTGGGTTTTTTATTTGGGGGTTTTAGTGTGGTTTTATTGGTTGTTTGATTTTATGATTTTGTACATCACTGTGATTGCTTTAGCAATTGCCAGTTTATAAGCCTTTTAAAATAAATTAATACATGTTCAGTTGTGCATTTTTGTATTACAAGTTTATTCCGGTAGGGCTAGTGTTGAGGTGATCATGATTGTTTAATTTAATTTTAAAAATTCTCAGGGGGAGGTTTGGAGACTAAAGGCCTCACAGAAACCGAAGGTCTGCCTAGGGTAGCCAAAACTCTTGTACCAGCCTTGCCCCTCCTTTGAACATCATCAGTGCTCTGACTCTTCCTAGTCTTCTTTCCCTCATTTAAGGCAAGACCTCCCCTTCTCTGTCTTTTTCAGTAGGGGCCATGATAAAGACTGGAGCAGGAGAGAACATGGCTGCACCCTGCCCAAAGGCCTCTGAGTTGAAAAGTGGCATTAGTTGACCTTTCATGTTATTTTACTGCTCACAAATACATGACTTAATAACATTCAGTTGTATTATGGGATACCTATAGAACAGTGTTTTGAGCTCAAATGACTTAAGTTCTGCCTCACAAGAAGAAAAAAAATACCATTTTCTTTGAATCCCCAGATGATCTATTCATCCAGGTGTATGTATGCCCCTTTTTGATAATCAAATTGAACCCTTTTAAATTTCTTAATTTTTACTTGCCTCAATGTATCCCTAAATTGTTTAACTGACTGTTTGAAACCTTTCATTTTCCAATCAAAGACTTTGACTTGGACCTTAGTTTTAATTTGCTCTTCAATGCCCTTAATCAATTCTTTCATTTTTGTTTCAAAATTGATTAGTGAATTCCACAATAAGTAACATTACGTTTAAAGCACATTGATTAAGAATCCCATTCCATTTATTCAAAAAGGCTTCATCTTGAGTTAAATCTTTGGTTCATTCAAGATTCTCAATCCCCTAGGAATTATATTTTCTTTTATATATTGAATTAAAGTAGCTCCTTGCAGTTGAGCTCTAACCAATTTCTTGTATATTTCAACCAGTTCATTCTATGATATTGAGTTGTCAGTTGCTTTGGAGACTTCCAGAAGAGAAGCGCATGTTAACAGCAGTTTTTTTTTTTAAATCCTTTATTTAAGTTTCCAAGAAAATACAACCAAAGAGAAAATTAAAATAACACATCCCTTTAAACATAAGGAAAAAGGAACCTCAACAACCTACCCCAACTGTTACCCCCCAAGTTCAGGCGGCCATCCTCAATATCTTACTAGGACAATAATATATCACATAAGATGTCAAATGCCATACACAAGTACAGATCGTTGCACCTTATACCACTACATAGTGTGCTCTCAGTATATAGTCTTGCAGGGGTTTCCACTGAAGCAAAGTGGAGGGCATTTGAGGTGAACCTTGGTGTGGTATCTGCTCATATTTACAACATAAACATAATCAATTCCACCATGTGTGCCAACTGAGATCTACTGTACGCTTCCAGTTGGCGATTAAGAGATGCAGCGCGACTCCCAACATGAAATCAAACAGAAAATGGCATTCCTTCTGTAAGGAAGGAATGTCAGTCATTGATCGACAAACAATAATAGTCCAAGTAAGAGTGGTCCTGAATCCAAAGACAGCTTGAATTTGCTCCCAAATCGGAACCCAGTAGGACTGAATGTTAGGGCAATCAAAAATCAAATGGCCTAAGGTGCCAACGGCACTCTGACAAGACCAGCACACATTGTCAATTGTCTTATCCCATTTAGATACTTTTATCGGAGAATAATGGGCTCTGTGTGCAAAAAATTACAATGCCTGAGAGATAGAGGCACATTGTGAAATTCTGACTAGTTTCCCCCAAAATTTCCTCCACGATTCTGGAGAGAGAGTAACCCCAGTATCATGCTCCCATACATGCTGGGTACCTATGGAGTGTGAGTGAGGGCAATGGGATACTAACTGATAATAATGAGAAGCTAACCCCCAGGCATGATCTGCTATGTTAGCCACATGAATATTGGATGCACTTATTCTAGAACTCAACCCCTTGGAGATAAGAAAAAAGTCTATGCGTGATAACAAATTATGAGGAGGTGAGAAAAAAGTGTATTCCTGATCCACAGGATGTTGTAACCACCATATATACACTAAGCCCATATCTTGCACTATTGACAAAAGAGCAGGGGGTGCCTTGGGGAGTTTGGTTGTTCTTACAGGTTTCCTATCTAGCAGGGGTTCCAAAGTAAGGTTGAAGTCCACCCCCCCCCCAGGATAATCGGATATCTGGATACCGCATGTGCCTCAGCAGCCAAGGAATTAAAGAAAGCTGGGCAATCTAAGTTTAGAGCATAAATGTTGATGAGAGCCAGTTCTGTGAGACCTATCTTGATAACAGCCTTCACCCAACGCCCTTCAAGATCCGATCGAGACTGCATCACTATAGGGGAGAGATATTTCCTTACTAATATAGCCACTCCATTTTTCTTATGACTTGCCGCTGAAAAAGCAATGAATGTGAAGGGTTTCATGTCTAGTTTTAATGACTCCTTTGCATTCAAATGAGTCTCTTGCAGGAATAAAATATCAGCACTTTCCTGATGCCCATAGAAGAGTATCTTTTTTCTCTTAATGGGATTGTTAATGCCCTTAACATTCAGTGATACTATCTTAAAGAAAGACATGGAGACAAAATTGCACACATTGATATACAATTACAGCAGAAACATTCCATGTTGTAACATAGATCTTCACTCTCATAATCTACATCACTAAAAACCCAGTTATAAAGCAGCAATTATATCCCCATAGGAGATAACACAAGCAGATATACCACAATTCAACCTTAGCCCTTGCGTGGGACAGCCCAAGAAGACACAAGATTCTAATTGCAGATAGCCACCGAAACTCTGGGGGAATATACCAAACTCTGAACTTTATGGGTGAGCCCAAAATGGACAGGCCAGGCACGAAGGGTATATGACTTAATCCACATCTTCTCCGCTGCTAAACCAAACCTCATTTTACCCGGCATTAAACAATGATTGACTACATCTAGGATAACCAGCTCCAGACTCCAAAATACTAAGACAGCCCCTCCCACAGCATCACATGATCACAAAAAGATGGATGTATTAGGTCCCACATATCAGTCAATGCCCAGAAACCTGATCCAACCCGAGGACAGCAGACAGAAATCAAAGAAATAACATTGGCCACTATACAATAATCTGGAGTTGCCTAAAGTGAGTCAGAGTACAAAATAACACTACTGCAACTGATATCACTGCACCATGGGTCCACAACTAAATTGTAGCTCCCAATAAAGAAAGTTTGATGCACAGACTGCAAGCTCAGGTCCTCCACTGTGTGTTAAGCAGGGTTGTCACCACATTAGCACCAGTTCTTTATCTTCCAAGAAAGCATGTAAAGCCTCTGGTTCATCAAAAATCCTAGTTTCGTTGTGCAAGGTAACTCTCATGCGGGCAGGGTAGAGTAAACCAAATCAAGCCTGGAGCTGCAGCAATAGTGGACGCAAAGCTAAGAAGCTCTTTCTCCGGTCCACTGTTGCTTGCACAAAATCTGGAAAAAAGACAAGCTTGTGACCCTGGTATTCCAGTGGGGAGTGCAGTCTAGCAGCAATTTGTGAAACTTGCTGGAACCGAAGAACTTTCAAAATGATCGGGCGTAGACGTCTGTCCAAAGCCAAAGGCTGTGTAGGCACCCGATGAGTTCTCTCAGTCTCAAACGGCATGGAAAACTTAACCTTAAGCACAGTAGGGATCATCGCCTGTAGGAAAGCCATCATATCTGCTCCTTCGGCTCCTTCAGGAACTCCCAAGATTCTGACATTATTTCTATGAGCACGATTGTTTCCATCTTCCAGGTCCCTCTGTAGCAAACGGATTTGCTTAGCTTTCTTATCAACAGTCCATAGTCTCTCCACGTGTGTTGCAACAATGTTCTCAGTTTTTTCCAGTCTTACCGTGATTGATTCCAAACTTTTTTAAAGAGTAAATGTCTTCTTTCATTATAAGCAGTGAGTCTCCGTTCGATTTAATCATGTTTTTAACAGCGCGTACTTCAGATAGAAGCTCCTGCAAGGCCTCAGGATAATCTCATGCTGCCGCCATCTTGTGTGGTGAAAGAGGCTCTGTTTTTGATCATTTTGCACTGTTACTTTGCTCTCCCGGGTATTCCAAACGCTTGGGGCCAGACAGCCAGACATATCCGAAGGTGACTGATCCAAAAAGAAAGAATAGGGGCTCCAAAAGTGATCCAGGTAGATGTGCACTTAGCATGGTTCAGATGAAGGAAATTGGAGGTCATCCAATTATAAATGAGTGTCAGACAGGCCTTAAGCGGGGCGATATCAGGGGAGGATGGACTGGTGCAGTACACGAGGATGATGCCATCCACATAATAATAGGCGGAAACACCAGATAGTTGTACTAGGAGTGCAAGTGGGGCCAGGAAGATGTTAAAGAGAAGAGGGTAAAGAACAGACCCTTGAGGGATGCCACAGGTCAGAGGCAGAGGAGAGGAAATGGAGGCAGAAGACATGACAGAGAAAGTGCGACCAGTGAGAAAAGAATGAAACCACTTCCAAGGGGTACCTGCAAAATCAAGGTCAGAGAGCCGTTGATAAAGGTGCAGTGGTCAATCAGGTCAAATGTAGCAGAGAAGTCCAAGAAGATGAGGAGCGTGATATCACCTTGATCATGAGTAGCATGTAAGTCGTTCAGAAGTAAAAAGGAGAATGGATTTGGTGCTGTGACCTGATCTAAAACCTGATTGTCGACGATGGAGAGCATTGGTAGAGTCAAGATGAGAGGATAGTTGGGAAAACACAAAATGCTCAATAAGTTTGGAAAGAAAAGGCAGATTAGAGACAGGGCACCAGCTGGCTAGAACAGTAGGGTCCAAGGGTTGGTTTTTGAGAAGAGGGCATACGAAGGCATGCTTCCAGGGAGAGGGGAAGCAGCCAGTGGAAAGACTAGAGTTAAGCATGGTGAGTAGTGGTGGCAGAAGGGAAAGAGATGGTTCTGACAGCCACTTAGAGGGAATAGGATCCAGTGGACAGTTGGTCTTCCGAGCAGATGAAATGGCAGTTAGCAGCTCAGCAGCAGTAACCGGCTGAAGGAGGACCGACTATGATGGAAGGGAAGCAATGGGGAGCATAATGGTCGAAGGGGAGGGGAGTAAGGGGAGGGGGAAAGAGGTGCAAGACAGGATAGGAAACCTGAGCGGAGGGATAAGACCTTGTTGGAGAAGAAGCTAGCGAAACTAGCAGGAGGAGGACACAGAATAGGGGCAGGAAAGGAGGTAGTGGAAGGGACAGTCAGGGACCGAAAACCAGAATAAAGTTGTCTGAAGGAATTGGAAGATCTGAGAATCAGGTTTGCAAAGTATTCTCGCTTTGCAGAGAGAACCAGGGAGCGGTATTCATGGTGTCGTTGGGGATAGATATGTAGATTCAGAGGAGAGGGGTGGGAGCACCAGTGGCACAAGACACGATGGAGATGCGAATGGTGGACAACTGGAGCAACTCTGAAAATTGCTCAGGAACAAAGAGAAGCCAAAGCCAGATGAGAAAGAGAGGTAGTAGCAGAACTAAACAGATTTCTAACATATAGCATGACAAGACAAAATGAATTACTACAATAATGCATGCATGGAAATGGAATCAGAAACTATTAGAGGAAGAAAGGGTTTGGCTTTCCTAAAGCTATGAATATTAAAGAGAAAACTTCATCCTTGAAATAGAATGCTAAAAGACATCCATATTGAATGATGCTGAGAAGATCAAAGACAGGTGGAAAGAATACACAGAGTCAATATACCATATAGATCAAGAAGATCAGCAACTGTTTCAACCTGTACCTTATAATCAGGAAGTGCTGGTGATAAAAGAAGTCAAAGCAGCACTGAAAGCATTACTGTATTGAAGAACAAAGCACCAAACATTGATGGCACACCCATTAAAGTATTACAGCAATACAATGTAGTTGTGCATGCCAGAAATTTGGAAGACAACATCATGGCCCAATGACTGAAGAAAAGTGATCCTAGTGGCTGGAAATTATTGCACAATCACTCTGATCCCACATGCCAGCAAGATTCTATGCAAGATCATTCAGTGGAGACTACAACCATACCTGGAATGAGAATGACTCAAAGTACAAGCAGGGTTCAGGAAAGATTGAGGAACAAGAGACAACACAGTGGCTGTAAAATGGATCCTTGAAAAGACAAGAGAATATCAGAAAGATATCTACACGTGTGTTTCATTGACTACAGCAAGGCTTTGAATTGCACAAATCATGAAAAACTGAGCCACATCTGATAGTTTTTATGCACAACCTTTACATTTATCAAGAATAAATAGTTTGAACAGAACAAGGAGAAACAGGTTTAAAATTAGCAAAGATGCACAACAAGGCTGCACTCGTACTTTCCCCATGCAAATCACTTTATATATGAAACAAATCATCAAAGAAGCAGGGCTATATGAAGAAAACCGGGGTGTGAAGTCTGGTGGAGGACTCATCAACAACTATGCTGACAATAATACATTACTGGCTGCAAGTGATGGTGATCTGAAACATCTGCTTATTAAGATCAAGGAGCATAGTTTTAAAATGGATCTGCAGCTTAACATGAAGAAGACAAAAATCCTGTGCATTGGTAAAATCAATGGGGGCATTTTTAGCAGTGATGGCCAGCACTGCTGTAATGGCTGGCCATCGCCTCTTTAAGTGTCTGTGCATATCTGGTGACTAGAAATGAATATGCAGTTTTGCCAGATTGCTGTTTCGTAATCCAGTTAGCAATCATATTCAGCCACTAATCGGATTGCAAAACCACATAAAGTTAAGGCAGCTTTTCACCTATCCTAACTTTATGAAGTTTAGCTATCTGGTTAGTGGATGAATATTGCTGCCAACTGGCAGCTAACAGTACTACCCCCACTCTGCCCCCAGAATTCTACAGTGCTATCTTGTGGAACCAGGGCATTTAACTCATTTAGGGGCAGATATTCAGTAGCACAAACAAGGTTAGTTCCACTGAATATCCTGGTCACCAGGATTTACGTTGCTTCATCCTTGATGGAGAAGCAATAGAAATAGTAGACAGTGGGCCCAATGGAGAGCCACGGGTTGCAGGACTGCATGTCCTGAGCAGAAGGACAGGGGGGGGGGGGGAACAGGAGGGGGCGGGACTGGGGTGGAATGGGGGCGGGCCAGCTCATCAGAATGTACAGGGCCAATTCAGGTCACGACCCTGTATGTCCTGCCAGGTCAAAAGGGACGTACTACTTATTCCACCTTGATTGGGCCCGTGGGTTGGGCAGAGGGGTAGAGGGGGGGCCGAGCCTTTTCATCTAGGGGAGCTTGCTAGGAATATGTCCTCCAGGTAGGCAGGGGCATGATGGGCATTCTTGGGCCTGATTCTGTGTACCGTGAGAATGTTTTGTTCCCACAGTCCAGAATTGAGTCCTAATGGGTCCATCTTCATTGGGGATGTCTGGATGGCCTGGATGTACCCCTCTGAGAATTTGGCTCAATGTCAACCTGCTTGGATCTGTGGAGGCATTTTCTAAGATGTGCATTTGAGGACTTTGTGCATCTGGAACCGGACACACAGAGGTAGATGGGATTCTGATCCCACGGGGCATATCTAGCTCTTGCGGGATCAGAATCCCATCTAGGCCTGTACATGCAGGCCAGGACCCAATTCCAGTCGGCCTGCATGTATAGATTTCTGCCCAGCTAACTCAGTCAAGGCTCCTGAATGGAGCTGCAGTGCCATGGTGTCCAGTTGCCATGGCACCGCGGTTCTATTCAGAAGCCGCAATCCCCGGCCACCGCCGACTTCATTCATTCCCTGCAGCCCGACCCCCAATCTGGCCTCCCAAGGTCTGGGTCTGGCTGCAGGAAATCTCCTGTGTCCCCTCCACCCTTTGATGTGCCCCGGGCCTGCCATCCCTTGACATCTAGGGGAACTTATTCCACAATGATTTGACTTTTTCAAGCCACAGTGTTTTCAATAACTTCATATGAATGTGAAAGTTGGACAGTAAAGAAGCAAGACAGGAAGAAAATTAATGCCTTCAAATTATGATTCTGGTAAAGAATATACCATGGGCTCCCTGAAGAACAAATAAATCAGTACTTAAGGAGATCAATCCTAATCTTTCCTTTGGAAACTCAAATGACAAGGCTTTGACTTTAATACTTTGGTCACATCATACAAACCAAAAGATCATTAGAGAAAGACATCAGGTTTGGTAAAACAAAGTCAACTCAAAAGAGAGAGACCAACAATGTGACTAATCAAAACAAAAACAGTCCTGACTGAATATCGAACAATTTTCCACAGGGTCACCATGAGTCAATATTTACTTGACAGCACTTAAGAACAACAACAGCAACATTTATCTGTTAGCAATAGTATGTATTTGTGTGTATGAGTGTATTTATATCTGCATTGGATATTGTGATTTGGAGATGAGATGAGAGGGGAGAGCTATTTGACAGGTGCATTAATTGAAGTCTTTTATACTATATTGTGGAAGACTCACTAGAAAAAAATGCAGTAGTCTAGTCAAAAAAGTGATACGCAAAAGAAAAGTTATAATCTAAGATGACTCCACATTGCAGAGGAAAATCTGAAGAGAAAAGGCTACCCATCTTTACTGTAAATGTCCAGGAATAATTGTAGGCACAGAACCAATTCAGGACTACCTCTGTGACTTCTATTTCCTGAAGCCTGGCAAGGAGAAGATGGTGATTCACCCGTTAGTAAACTGCAGCCATGTCCAAATGAACTAGTAATAAGATATCTTTCCCATTATCCAAATGGCAAAGGATCAAATTCCCCATGTCTACCAACAGGATCTTAGTGCTATGAGTGGATTGCTTGGGGTGAAGAGAGTAGCTAGTTTCTAAGAAAGCAACTAGTTATAGTCATAGTTTAATTGATATACTGCATATCTCACAAAACATTTAAGCAGTTCACAATAATAAAAGGGGGGGGGGGGCAACAATATCCAAGCAAACAAGACTTCTGACCCAATATGCTTAAGTGCTAATGCAACTGATTAATACTCATTTAAAATGCTCTTTGCAAGAGCATACAAAATTTACTTCTTATTCTCAGCATCATTTTTCTGCCTGGTGATTAAGTTTTGTTTTCATGCTCTCTTCAGAATCAATATGTTGATTCCCAAAGAAGCTGATGTTGAAACTTCAGTCGGGTCCTGTTGAGATGTTTTAATGGGCAATTGTGTTTTGAGGTTGGATCAGATGCTGCCACAATAATTGTTTGAACATTTTTTATTCCTGAAGCATTCTCTGGAAAGCCAAGAACACACTTGGATATTATAATATATTCAAATCCAGATAAGTAAAATTCATACTTCATAAGATTTTTTTTAAAATTTAAGTTGATTCTGAACTTGGCATGATATCTACAATATTGATTTTTGTGAGGAATTAGATGACAAGTTGTGATCGTGCCAATGAATAATACATCAGCAATTTATTCTTTTGCTGCTGCCAGTCCTGTTGAATCTGACACTTAAACATGTAAGGGGCATGCATACTTTACTGGGATTTGTAACTAGATCTCACTGAATAATATAGGATCGAGTTACATGTGGCAACCATTAGCCCAGCTTAGTAAACATATCCCTAAGTGCCAACACGTAGACATATATGTTGCGAAATCACTACCTACTTGTGTATTTGCCAGCACTTACATATGTAAGGTCTCACGTGATACTGCTCTTAGACTCAGTAATTTATTTAAAGATGTTTGTAACTTCTTCTTATATGACAGGTCATTTATCCACATACACACGAACATATACACATGTGAAAGAAGATTTTAGATTGGAAAGGGAAATTTAGATATCCAGTTTGGACTGTTTGGGATTTTAAAAAGCTACACGTAGGAAAAAACTATGGGGCATGTTTACTAAAAACCGCACAATTGTGCGCCGCACAATAGCGCACTAAAAGCAGCACTTAAGTGCTCTTAAGCGCCCCGCACACGTGCGATGAACCCCCGCACATGTGCGCGACACACTAACGGGCCCCACACAAGTACGTGCCCGCAAATGTCCGATAGAGGCGTGGAAAGGCTAACGGAGGGCGGAGGAAGGGACCCGAGGGGCGGAGAGAAGGGGTTAATGGGCGGGGAAGGGGAGGGGAGAGGCTCCCCGCACAGTATCGGGGCCGAATTTACAAATTAAAAATAGCGCGAGTGAAACACTCGCGGTAGAGGGCATTTAAAGGGAAGAGAAACCATTTACGTCAGCAATGTACAGCAAAACCGGGGAAACCTACAAAATGTGAGCAGTGTGATATATGTGCACAGAACAAACGTGCATATAAAACCCAAAATGACCACAACAAAAATGTTTAAAACTTATAATCCAGCTGGGCAATAGTGCTAGCAATGGGCAAAACTAAAAAACACACCCAGGAAAGCTACAAAAAAAAGAAATGAATTTTGGAAGGGTCTACGGAGCGGAGACCCTTCCAAAAATCATTTCCTTTGTGTGGAGCTTTCCTGGGTGTGATTTTTATGTGTGCCCATTAATATCACTGTTGGCCAGCTTGGTTATATTTTTACCCCCGTTTTTCGCGTTCAGTTGCAGGTTTTATTTGCACTTTTGTCGCCAGACACGGTGAATGAGCCCACAGTAAAAATGTGCAGAGCAGGGCTCCCTACTCTTTTGGTCAGGTTTCCTATCTCCAGGGACTGCACCATCTCTGTGGCCACAGTGTGGTGCAGCAGACACAGCCAGTACCTATAGGACCAGAGAGGCACAGGTTCAAATCCCAGCTGTGGCACCTACCAGCCCAGTCCCCACACTTTACCCACCACTAAACAGAGATAGCAAAGACACCCCTTTATTGCAGAGTACAGAAGCATGGTGAAAACACCCATATTTTACCCTACACCGCTCACACACCATGACAATGGGCATTACCTACAGCCAAGTCCCCCAAATGCAGTCCGGGAGTGCCACAACTCAATCAGGCCATATGCTTTTACCAAGATAAGGACATGCCAGCATGTTGGTGTAAGGGGACAGGTGGTGGGGGGGGGGGGGCAGTGGCTGCTAGCCACCGAAGGCAGTAGCCTATCCATGTGCAGGCTGGCACTGTCCACTGCAACAGACAGGCCCTGTCGGATGTAAAGTCAAGGACTTCCCAGGGAATCCAGTCAATCTGTGGCAACACGGTGGTGCAGTGCACCCAGACAGTGTGTACAACAACAGGTCAAAGGTTCAAAGCCCAGCTGGGACTACTGACAATCATGTCCACATATTTTTAACACAACTAAACCGTGATAGTACGGACAAACCAGGATTGCTGGGGACATACGCATTGGTATTACGCCTATCTTTTCGCACACCGATCACAGACACCATGAACAGGGGCATTACTTAGAGCAGAGTCTCCCAAATGCAGTCCTGGAGGACCACACACCATTCAGGCTCCTTGCTGCCGCTAATACAAATGCCTGTGCTGCATATCTATGCACCACCCCTATGGTATGTAGATGTAGCTCATGCATACCCATGAGGGACAGCAGGGAAACCCGAACAGTGGTAGGCACATCAGGACTGGAGTTGGGAAACTCTGCCGTAAAGCAACATCCAACAGAGGCGAACATACCCACACCCACAGGCCCCATTGGCCAATGCCTCCTGGAGAGGCAGGACATTGGGCCCTGCGTGCATCTCCCAATACTAGCACCTGCATACCTTAGCAATGCCACCCTACACCTGGGTATGCGGTGGACAGCTCTCAAACGTTTTCTATGTGTACTGGCAGGTAGACTGTCCTACTTAAAGCACATTTGGCTCTCTGATCTCCAACATAAAAATCTGTCTGATGTCTGTGGTGCGTGCTTCAGGTCTGGTCTCTGACAGTGTTTACCACCCTGGGGAGTGACCACCAACAGTACTGCGTAGCATATCCATGCCTGTACCGTGCCCAGGACTGGTGTGGTGGGCAAGGCTGATAAACCCTTCTATAGTGGCACAATGCTGGCATACGTGTGGGAGTGTGTGTCTGTCTATACAGTGTGTGTTGGCTGCAAACACCTTCCACAGCCCACACTGCCAGCACTGTTGCCAGTATTGGCCTGACAATGTGCATAATGAGCAGCAAGGTACCATGGGTATAGCTCAGACAGGGTGTGCTGGCCAGGATGCATCTGCACAGGGCATAGGGCACTGGCAGAGACATTGTAATGGCCGGACACTACCTACACAGACAGGGTGACCTCTGTATGTGCTGCTGGGGGTACACTCCACCCTGACTGTGCAGTGACGCCAGCATGGCTAGGCACCCCCATAGTGCTATATAGTATTTCTCTCATGTGATATGTATGGGTTTCCTTGTGGGGCCCAGTCACTGACTTATCTGCTTGTGTGTGCTGCCATCCCAGTTCTGGGTGCATGCATTTCTACCAGGACTAACTAGCAGACTGTTCTCAGCTGGTATGTGTCTTGATGGAGCGCCTTGCAGGGTGCAGTGGCTGAAGGCCTGCTGCAGGAGAATATCAGATAGCGGTGGGGTGCAGCTTAGCATATCCTGGCCTAATGTCTGTCTGGTATTGTGTTATGGATGTGTATAGGGCTGCTTTGGATGCCCTGTAGGGTGTCTGTTCCCCAGCAGGACAGGGGTTGATGGTCCACTCTAATGCTACCATTGCAGGGTGGTAGAATGTGGATCTGTTGATAGGGGACCCTGTTTTTCACCTGCAGCTGAGGGGGGAATGGTGGTACATAGCCCACCTAGGGGTCCATAAGGGGTTCCACTGACTGACACAGACAGAGTGATCCAGGGTGTTTCTGCAGGACCTACCTATCTCTCAGATTACTACTGTTTTGGAGCTCCGGCATGGCCTCTTTCAGCCATGGCAGGTGTTGTGGACCTGGTCCTGGGCGCCTCATCGCACCCTCAGGGTGAGCACAGTACCCGCACAATGTGACGGTGTGCAGCTACTCTGTGCCAGTAAAACACCCGGTCAGTACCCCCTACCAGGCCGAGGTGCTGTGTGGGTGCACACGGACACTTCCCCCTACCAGGTCAGGGAGCTGTTGGGGTGCATTCCCCATCTTGTGTTCATCTGTGGACAGCTGATTTGCATGTGCAGTGCATCATGGGTACGGGTGGCCTAACCCTATCCTGGTTCCCACAGAAGACTGTCTGTGTGGTGACGTGACAGCTCTCTGCAGCCAGTCAGGGGCTTGCTGGCAGCTGTAGCCCAATGGTTACATCACTGCCTGTGAAGCCAGAGGTCATGGGTTCAAACCCACAGTGGGGTTCTTTTAGAGGGTTGTCCAATGTTTTTTCTAACTGTCAAGTACTTAAGTTGTTGCCAGCAAAAACACCCTCAGCGTACTGTACCCATAAGGTGCCTCTGAGGGTGCTTTATAGGGCGCCCTATAGGGCACCTTATGGTTGCCGTCCATATAAGGTGCACTATACATTACCCTGTACCGCAACATATATGGGGCCCTATAGGGGACATTCTAGGGTGCCTTGGCGGACAGTGAACGTTAACATGTGCCTTATGGGCCGCCTTATGTTAACACGCTTTGTGAGTGCGTTTGCTAGTAGTGTTAACTGAGATAAAAAAACTAACCTGCCCCCTACAGCACTCATCCCCATAATACATAATGCCTCTGTGAGCCTTCTTCATTGGGCACCTTGGGGGATTGAACCCCTGGCCCCTGCACCATTGGTCAGTGTCATAACCATTGTGCTGTGGCTCTGTTCTTGTGCGTGCCCATCAGCGCGCCACTTCTGCCGGCCACTATTACAGTGCCTCCTAAAACATTAGCGCGCTGCCTTATGCCCATCAGCGCGCCGCCTTATGCTGACCATTCATTTCATGCCCCCTAAAATACTGCCTCAGTGAGGCCAAGCACTGTGGGGGACTGAACCCCTGCTCCCTGCACTATTGGTCAGTGTCTTCACCATTGTGCTGTGGCTCTGTTCCTGTGCTTACACATCGGCGCGCCACCTTCTGCCGCACAAAATTAGGCTCCCTCCTAAAACAATCCTCCTCATAATAGGTACTGCCTGAGCCAGCCTTGTTCATTGCGCCCAGTGGGGGTTCGAAACCATGGCCCCTGCACCATTGCTCAGTGTCTTCACTGTTGTACTACGGCTCTGTTCATTTGTGTGCCCAGCAGCGCGACGCTTAGCCTTCCCACGCGCTAATACGGACCCCGCACAGTTGCGCGACGCGCACAAGTACGGTCGCTTTCTCTTGTTTTTTTTTTCTTTTTTCTGCCTGAACCGCCCACTCCTTATATGGCACAGGCACACTAACGGGGCCCCGCACAATTTCGGAGTTTAGTAAACATGCCCCTATGTGCTATGACACCCCATATATGCATGGGAGTCGCTTTCTAAAATCACTGCTCCCTGATTTGAATATACACCTGATCCTGCAACAATGGTTTTCCTCCATAGATCACCCCCTGACAATGATCGCTCTCCTGATTCCTCTGACCCTTGACCCCACAAACCTGCACCCCCCCCCCAGGCATCCAGTGATTCCCCTGAACCCACTGACAGGTGGTTCCACCCCAAACAGTCTCAGACAGGCAATTCCTTGGGCACTCCACCCCTCAATGCATAAGATCCATCCGCCAGACCCCCCTGGCAGAAAGAACACCCTCTCGAGATGCCTGGGCAGACCCTCACCTCTCCCCCCTCAGTACACCTACCCCAGCTCCTACCAGGGTTCAATGGTCCCTCTTGTCTAGTGGAAGCAGAAGTGGTTCCCAGTTGCTCCTGCTCCTTTGGTTCTGGATTCCAAAATAGCTACTTTGACCGCAAGCAATAGGCTCACGTATTACTGCTAAGGCTGAGGATTCCAAATAAGGGAGCATTATGCCTTTATTTGGCAGCTTGACTCTAGCATTAATACTATGAGACTAACACTAGGGTTCATAGTGGCTATTTTGGGACCCAAGGTGAAGGAGTAGGAGTGTGGGGAATTGCTCCTGCCCACTCTAAACATAGGGATCATTAAACCCTAGTAGGAACCAGGGTAGAGGGATTGGGGTAGAAAAGTCTGGGCAGGGATTTGGCTGGGGTTCTTTCAACAGGGGGGTTGGTGGGGCATGCTATGCTTTGAGGGGTCAGATGTCCAGGGGGATTGGATGTTTGTGAGTATTTTATGGGTAGGGGGGTCATCGGATATGTTGGTAGGTGTTGGATGGTCAGAGTTTTGGGAGATTGCTGGAAGGGAATCATCTGTAGAGAGCCAGATCTCGGCATTTACATCAGTCCTTTCAAGCATGCATTTATTCCTGCCTGGGAAAGGTATAAATATCAATATCCCCTTGTAAGATGGGGAATCCACATCAGTAGGTTAGGCCCAGACCAAAACAATTCCCTCTCCTTGCCCCTATAACTCTTTCTGGCAATGGTGAGAAGCACAACATATAAATAACACCTTTTCTAAAAAGCATTTGCCATTATATATCAATGCTACTATTTACATGTGAGGGTACTTCTAAAATAACCACCATATTCTCATAGCAATACACACAGAATGACATTATTAAACATTTAAAGAGAACTACTTTAATAGTTTATTGTAAAATCATAACAAAATAACCTAGGTGTTGCGAAACATAACAGGATTACAAGAAGGCTGGGATTGTTTATATGCATTTCTTCTCCTAAAATGCACCAATGGCCTTGAAGTTATATTGGTATTTGAAAGATAAACTAAAATGGCATCACCCTGACATAAAGTAGTTTGTATTTTTAGAAGGAATGAAATAACCAGTTCTTCAATTTCTACATCTGTGATATGAACCAATAACCCCATGAAATTGGATGAGCACTAACTTTCTGTAACAATCTGTTAGATTTCACTGTTCTAGAATAAAAACAATAAACATATTTGATGGACAAGAAATCAGAGTGCGTCCAATTTTAAAATTAAGTTTTCTTCTAAAATCTTTTGGAAACACACAACAAAATGATAAATTGGGAAGTTGTATCAATATATTTGTAACAACTTAAAATAATGAACATACTGATAATACTACAAATAGTAACAGGCTTCTAGAAATGTTTGGGCCTGACTTTAAGCTACTGCCCGGGGGGGGGGGGGGATTTTATAACAGGTTATTAGGGCAGGAGGGTGAACATTTTTAGCCTGTTTTATAAAGACACATAGAAGCCCTTTTCAGTCAAATGTGCTGAGAAGTTAGCATGCAATCAACATAAATGTTAACAGTGCACAAACGTGGTTGTGAATAAGTGCAGGCAAATTCATGCACCAACTGCATACTGTATTAGGTGTGGGAACTGGGCAGGCAATGGGCATGTATTGTACATTGCAGTTAGTATATGGTAGGGCATATTTACTAAGGTCTGCACTAGTAATGTGTATATGGGCTGCTTAACCAGCCCAGGAGGCCCGCACTAACTACAGGGTGCATGTGTATCCATCCCCTTGCAGTTAGCAAGGACCCAAGATGCTGCTCCACACAAGCCAGCATGAGGATACAATTAACGCCATCCATTCAGGTGGCATTAAATGCACCCGTGCCGAGGAATGCAAGAGTGGTTCGTGTGAGCTCTTAGTTTCAACATGCTGACAATGCCTTTGTTCTACTTCATCCTATCCAGTACCCAACCCATTGCACCTGACCCTGGTAGCTTGAGACTTTTGGTGCTAGGGCCCACATAATGCTTTAGTGACATGCCCCAACCTCATGCTAAACCCAATGCTATCAGGGATTTAGCATGCGGTTAGGGCATGTCACTAAAACATGTTACTAGTAAAAATGTCCCTTTAAGTTACCATGCTCTGTCACTGCTACTAATAGCATGGGTGCACTTACTGCCCCCTCAGGAGAAGACAGTAAGAGCAGTCAATTTTCGTAACATGAAAGTCCCCGACATGGATATCCATGCTGGTGTGGCCAAATAGATGTCCCCCTTAAGAAACCGTCTGCTCAGCGTGCATTGGCGGCCAAGAAGGCAAATAGAATGCTAGGAATCATAAGGAAAGAAATGGAGAATAAAACAAAGGATATTATAGTGCCTCTGTATCGTTCCATGGTGCAACCACACCTTGAATATTGTGTGAAATTCTGGTCGCTGTATCTTAAAAAGGATATAGTGGAATTAGAAAAGGTATAGAGAAGAGCCACAAAAATGGGAAAGGGGATGGAAGGATATCCCTATGAAGAAAGGCTAAAAAGGTTAGAACTCCAACCTGGAAAAGAGACGGATGAGGGGAGATATGATAGAGATCTTTACATTAATGAAAAGAGTAGAATGAGTAAACGGAGATTGATTGTTTATGCCTCAAAAAGTAGAAAGACTAGGGGACATGCAATAAAGCTACGATGTAACCTATTTAAGACTAATAACAGAAAATTATTTTTTTCACTCAACGTGTAATCAAACTCTGGAATTTGTTACTGGAGCATGTAGTAAAAGCTGTTAGTGTAGCTGGGTTTAAAAAAGGTTTGGACAAGTTCCTGGAGGAAAGGTCCATAAACCAGTATTAAAGAGGACCTGGGAAATCCACTGCTTGCCCCAATACAAGCATTGTGGAACCTATGAGCCTGGTTTTGGGATGCAGGACGTGCAGGCCTGTAAGCCCGATTCCCCCTCTGGCTCTCCTCATACTTCCTGAGCATCAGGACAGAGAGAGCCAGTGGGAGACTAAAAGGGGCGGGATTGGGGCGGAGTGGGGGCGGGCCAGCCCATGTATGTCCTGCCTGGTCAAAGGGGATGTGTTGCTTATTCCACCTCAAAGGTGGAATAAGCCGCACTGACATGGCGATTGGGCCGGGCCAGCCATGGGTCGGGTGGCAGGAATGACAAGGGGCTGAGCCTGGGTAGCTAAGGGAGTCTGCTGGGCAGACGTCCCTGCAGGCAGACAGGGACACGCTGGGCCATCCTGGGGCCCAATTCCGTGTACTGCAGAAATGCTTTGTACCTGCAGTCCCGATTTGGGTCCAATTGGGCCTGTCTTGCTTGGGGCCATCTGGGCAGCCTGGACGTGCCCTTACCTGAATCGGGCTCCATGTGTCTTTTTGGCAAACTGCTAGGTACTTTTTACCTGGATTGGCCACTGTTGGAAACAGAATACTGGGCTTGATGAACCTTGGTCTGACCTAGTATGGCATATCTTATGTTCTTATAATTGTTATACTGTAAACTGTTTTGAATACATGATAAGGCGGTATAAAAAAACACAAATAAGTAAATAATGTACTTGAAAAAGTTTATATTATGCACTTTTGCTTCCACAGCAAGCTTTTTTGTCAAATTCTCTTAGCCTGCTTAATAAATGCCTTGCATTTAACTTGCCAGCACTTATATTATTTCCTGTTTTCATCATTTGGCTCTTTTTTCCATTTTCTGAAGGATTCTCTTAGCTATAACAGTCTCTCTAACTTCACCTTGAATCCATGCTGGCTGTTATTTTGCCTTCCTTCCACCTTTCTTATTTTCCCCCTAAACCCACCTCTCCCCTTCCTGTTTTCTCAATCTCTGTGGATAATGTTTTACTCCTCCCTGTTTCCTCTGCTCGCAACCTTGGGGTTGTCTTTGACTCCTCCCTCTCCTTTTCCACATACATTCAACTGATTGCTAAAACCTGTCTCTTCTTTCTTTATAACATTGCCACAACTTGCTCCTTCCTTTCTGAATACAATACTAAGACACTCATCCACTCTTTAGTGACCTCCCGCCTAGACTATTGCAACCTCCTCCATGCTGGTCTCCCTCTGAGTCAACTCTCTCCCCTTCAATCTGTTCAAAACTCAGCTGTGCAACTAGTCTTTTGCCAGCCTTGATATGCGGGGCTGGTGAAAAATAAAGCAGCACGATGGGTTGACTCAAGGTGGGCCTGGGTAGGGGATGGTAAGCAGAGACGGTTGCCAAATGCCGAGCGGAGTAGACGGGGAGTTGGTTGAAGGTAGATAAGATCTGCTAAATATTGAGGTGTACTAGTATGGAGGGCTTTGTGGGTAAGGATGAGAAGCTTATAGAGATGGCGGGCCTTGACAGGGAGCCAGTGAAGAGAAAGAAGACAGGGGGTGATATGGTCACGGGGGGAAGAGAAGGTGAGGAGACGAGCAGCAGTGTTTTGGATTAATTGTAGTCGGTGAAGTTGGTGTTGAGGGAGACCTGCAAGAAGTGAATTACAATAATCGAGCCGAGTGATCACTAGGGAGAGGACAAGAGTAGTGAGAGACGCAACTGAAAGGAGAGGACGAACAGCCCGAATCCTATGAAGGTGGAAAAAAGAACTACGCACCACCCCGGAAATGTGCTGGTGAAATGAGAGAGGTGGATCAAGGGTGACACCAAGATAACGGAGAGTTGATACCAGAGGTATCGGTGAGTTGGACATATGCGGTGTCAGGGTGGGGGAGGGGGCGCCGAAGGTAAACCAGATAGCCGCTGACTTGGAGGGGTTAACTACGAGAAATTTACTAAGAAACCAATCAGTGATAGCAGCCAGACAAGTGTTGAGAGGAGAGAGGTCTGGAGCTGAGGAAGATGTGTGGTGAATTAGAAGGATGTCATCTGCGAAAAAGTACGTAGAAATACCGGTCTGTTGTATGAGAAGGGCAAGGGGGGCGAGGAAAATATTGAATAGGAGAGGGGCAAGGATGGAGCCCTGAGGGACACAACAGTGGAGAGGGAAGGAGGCGGAAGAGGTGGAACCAAAATGAACAGCGAAGGTCCCAGAGGAAAGAAAAGAATGGAACCATTGGTGAACAGTGCCATGAATACTGAGATCTGAAAGACGAGTGAGAAGTGTACGATGATCAACAACATCGAACGCAGCAGAAAGGTCTAAAGATACAGCTATTCAAAAATCACCCTTATTTATTTGCTTATATACTGTGCTATTCTGTATCAGTGTGGTTTACATTGAACAAACTGAAATTACATTGAACAGGGCATTATAACTTGGAGATAACTATTTTACAGGGAACATGGGCTATGGAGGGTTAGGTGGCTTGCCCAAGACCAAAAGGAGCACCTGTGGGACTAGAAACCCCAGTCCTTCTGGCCCAAGGTTGCTGTTCTCTAGTGGGATTTGAATCCCTGACCTTAAGTACCTTGCCCCAACCACTAGGCCACTCCTCCACTCCACTCCCTTGTTGTGAGAGCGGTGCAGTTCATTAAGGAGTACCATGAGGATGGTTTCCGTGCTATGCCCGGCCCTAAAGCCTGATTGCCGGGGATGTAAGGAAATGGTAGAGTCGAGGTGAGCAGTAAGTTGAAGGAAGACAAGTTTTTCAAGGATTTTTGAGAGGAAGGGAAGGTTGGAAACAGGACGCCAGTTGGAGGGTGTAGTGGGATCGAGGGTAGGTTTCTTAAGAAGGGGGCGGACAAGTGCATGTTTCCAGGCGGAGGGGAAACAACCAGAGGTGAGGCTGGAATTAAGAATAGTAAGAACAAAGGGAGTGAGTGTGAGAGAGGGATTTGTGATCCAGGAAGAAGGCAATGGATCTAATAGACAGGTAGTCTTGTGGGAAGATGCAATTACTTTAGTGAGCTCAGAGGAGGTAATGAACCGAAACGTGGACCATGTATGAGGAAAAGTGTGGGTAAGCGCAGGGGAACAAGTGGGAACTAGAGCGGGGGAGGCTGGGGGAGGGGAAAGAGGAGGTGGGCAGGAAGTGAATGAGGAACGAAGGGAGAGAATCTTGGATGAGAAAAAGGTGGCAAGGGTTGTGGGACTTGGAGCAGAAGAGGGGGAAGATGAGGAGAGAGAGGCGGAAGATGGAGAAAGGAGGTTCAGGACCCGGTAGAGCTGGAGGGAAGAATTAGAAGAGGATGCAATTAGATTAGAATAGTAGGATTGCTTAGCGGTGGTTATCATAGAACGGTAGGTCTGTTGTGCATGAAGGAAAGCAGCCAGGGAAGTATCGGAGGGATGCTTGCGCCATAATCGTGATGCACAACGAAGGTAGGAACGCTGCAGATAGAGACCTGGATGGTACCATTGGTGGTGTGATGACAGATGAGTGGAAACGGGGCGAAGATGAGCAATAGAATCAAGAGCAGAAGAGAGGGATCCATTTCCGTATCCAGTTCAAACTTCTCCTATTGACCTATAAGTGCACTCATTCTGCTGCTCCTCTCTACCTTTCTTCTCTTATCTCTCCCTACACTCCTCCTCATGAACTTCACTCCTCTGGCAGAGCACTTCTTTCTGTGCCCTTCTCTTCTACTGCTAACTCCAGACTTTGCTCCTTTCACCTTGCTGCTCTTTATACCTGGAACAAACTACCTGAGTCTGTCTGGCAGGCTTCACCTCTGGTTCTTTTCAAATCCAGGCTGAAAACTCACCTCTTCAAGGCTGCTTTTGTATCCTGATCCACTTAGTCTCCAATGTGTTTCCTTACCTTTCCCTAGATGTATCCTTGTACTCAGATGTTATGCTCTCTTGATTAGATTGTAAGCTCTGATTAGCAGGGACCATCTCTTACATGTGTCTGTACAGCACTGCATATACCTTGTAGCGCTATACAAATGAACAGTGGTAGTAGTAGTACTTCCTTAAAGTGTGGAATTTATCTGCTCTGGGCTTCCAGTATACTGTAGTGTTAAATAATGTCCAGGCCTGATGTAAACTCTTAACCTCTGCAGTTGCTCTATTTAGTTTTTTTCTTAACCATTTTCCATATTTTATTATAGTCTCGTTTTTGAAAGTTAAATGCTAGCACAGTAGATTTCCTTGTTATCCTCCTTCCATTTATTAAATCAAATGTGATCATGTTATGATTGCTATTACCAAGCGGCCCTGAACACCATTACCTCTCACACTAGATCCTGCATTTCATTAAGCACTAGTTATAAGATAGCTTCTCCACATGTCTGTTCCTGAACCAGCTGCAGTACCAAAAAGGAGCTAAGGATCCGCACAATATAAGAGAGAACAAAGAAGCGGAGCCTGGACTGATATAGTATACTATATCAGTCCAGGCTCCGCTTCTTTGTTCTCCCTGAACCAGCTGCTCCATGAAGCAGCCATTTTTTTCATCTAGAAACTTTGTCTTCCTAATATGGCCTGATGTAACAGGCCAATATTCCCATTATTACTTTGTTGTAAACTTTGTTAGCTTCCCTAATTTCTGTTTCATTTCATCATCTGTCTGTTCATTCGTCCACTGCCATTCCCTTCCCCTATTTCTACTGTGTATTTTGTTTCCTGCAAAACCTTTATTCTGTTTGTCTCAGTGCCATCTTTAACATATACTACCACCCCTCCACCTGTGTGATCTACCCTATCATTGTGATATAGTTTGTAGCCTGGTATCACAGTATCACAGTGGTTATCCTCTTTCTACCATGTCTCTGAGATGCCAATTATATTTAACCTTTCATTCACTGCTATATATATTCTAACTCGCCCATCTTATTTTTCAGACTTCTAGAATTAACATACAGCCATTTCCAAGTTTGTTTTTTGTTCATATTAAGAGTCTGACTATCACATGACAGGGGCAATTTGGAATCTTTCAACTCCGTCTGATTTTTACTTAAAGGCACCTGGGTAACTTTTACCTTTATTAGAAGTCTGCATCAGGATATACCTAACCTTCCTGTTTTGCTAGAATCCTTCAAAGATGTATCATTCTCTTGAGTGACTGTCGGCTTTCCCCATTATCTAGTTTAAAAGCTGCTTTATCTCCTTTTTAAAGGTTAATACCAGCAGCCTGGTTCCACTCTGGATAAGGTGGAGCCTCTCCTTTTGAAAAAGTCCTCTCCTTCCATAGAATGTTGCCCAGTTCTAACAAATCCAAACCTCTCTTCATTGCACCATTGTCTCATCCATGCATTGAGACTCTGGAACTCTGCCTGCCTCTTGCGTCCTGCACTTGGAACATGAATCATCTCTGAGAATGTTACCCTGAAGTTCTGGACTTCAACTTTCTACCTAAAATCCTAATTTTTAGCTTCTAGAACCTCCTTACCACACTTTCCTATGTCATTGGTACCAGCATGTGCCACGTTAATAGGCTCCAACCTAATACTATCTAAAATTTTATCTAGGTGGGGCGTGAGGACTACTACCTTTGCAACAGGTAGGCAGGTAACCAGGTGATCCTCATGACTACCAGCCACCCAGCTATCTACAGAGGAAACAGGAAGGCTTTCAACACTTTCTAAAATCTGCTTCCTCTCGTAACACATTGGCAAGGCATTCCATTGTACAGGACCAGCCATATTGAAGGCTTTCACCCTCAATGTAATTCCATGGAGATGTACTACTCCTGATATCTCCAACAAATTCCCTGTGAGGAGAGGAACATTCTCCCTGGATTGTATTTGTGCAACTTGTTCTGTAAATATAATGGCCTACCCAGCTTTATGGCTTAAAAAACATTGCATGATGCAAGGTTCCACATTAGGAATTGCCACCCAGGAAAAGAGAATGGATAGTACATTGAAACCCTCTGTTCAATGTGCAGCAGCAGCCAAGAAAGCAAATAGAATGCTAGGAATCATAAAGGAATGAATGGAGAGTAAAACCAAGGATATTATAATGCCTCTGTATCACTCCATGATGCAACCACACCTTGAGTATTGTGTGCAGCTCTGGTCACCATTTTTTAAAAAAAGATTTAGAGGAACTGGAAAAGATATAGGAAGAGTGACAAAATGAAAAAAGAGGATGGAAGAATATCCCTATGAGAAAAAGCTTGAAAGGTTGGGATTCTTCAGCTTAGAAAAGAGACAATAGAGGAGAGATACGATAGAGATTTATAAAATAATAAGTGAAGTGGAATGTGTAAATGTAGATTGGTTATTTACTCCTTCAAAGAATAGAAAGACTATGGGATATGCAATGAAGCTACCATGTAGTACATTTTAAGACTAATTGGAGAAAATATTTTTTCACTCAACGAGTAATCAAACTCCGTAATTCATTGATGGAGAATGTAGTAAAAACTGTTAGTATAGCTGGTTTAAAAGAGGTTTGGACAAGTTCCTGGAGGAAAAGTCCATAAACCACTATTAAAATGGATTGCGGAAATCTATTGTTTACTCCTGGGATAAGCAACATTGAATCGTGTAACTTTGGGAACCTAATGGGTACTTGTGACCTAGATTGGCCGCTGTTGGAAATGGGATACTGGGCTTGATTGACTTTTGGCCTGACCCAGTATGGAATATCTTATGTTCTTAAGCTCCTGGTGAGAGGGAAATGTTTTATTTATTTATAACAATTTATAAACTGGCCATCCAACATAGCTATCTAGATGGTGTACAACAAAAACAGAGATCATAACACACATAATAGACAAGACACCCACCCTCATTCTTAATGAACTATCCCCCAATAAGTACTGGATGTTTATAAAGAATTTTCTGAAGAGCTGGTTTCATTGTTAGTGAAGCTCTTTGATAGTATTCCTTTGACAGTCTCCTGGGTGAGTTATTAGAGGCTCCTATTATGCTGATTCATAAACAAAAGGAAAGATGGAACACCTGTAGTTCATACAGATTGAAATCCTTGATAAATGATGTTGATAATATAAAGTTTTCTACCCTGTTATTTGTAAATCTCCCTTGTTATCCAAGTTTTGATGTCCGGTTAATTGTAAATTCAGACACATGTTACCCTGTCTGATTTTCTGTTCCATGTAAACCGCGCTGATGCAGAATAGTGCGGTATATAACAAATTGTAATAAATAAATAATAAATAATAATAAAGGACACCCATAACTAAGAAAAGCTGCTTATGGAATCCTCCTTTTTCTCATGGTTGAAAACTAATGGGGCTGATATTCAGTGGCGCTATCTGGTTAGCAGCATGGGATAAGTACTGGTCAGAAGGATATTCAGTGGCATGGTCTGATGAGTGCCACTGAATATTTCATCTAACTGCTACAATACTGTCTGGAGAAGGCCAGGAAGTCCAGGGGCAGGGCAAATGCAGTCCTCGCTGTTGTCCAGTTAGTAGCGATTTTCAGTCAGCTAGCCAGATAACAAATCACATAAAGTTAGGCCAGCAAAACAGCAGGCCTAACTTTTTACAGTTGTCTATCCGAAGAGCTGCTGAAATTTGCCACTATCCAGTGGTCACCGCTGAAACTGGATATTCACTGGAAGCTGCTCTCTGGATACATTCTGTGAATATCTAATTTCACTTTACCCATGGCAGCCAGCATTTGAAAAACCGCTGACCACCACAGACTCAGTATCGCCTTCTATGTTTCTTATTATTATGAAAGAGTGCATTCCCACTTTTAAAATATCATTTTATCGGTACTATAATTTATTACACCAGTAGTATTTTACTTTGGAGGTTAAGGTGAGAAATATAATGCACTTCATGAGTGCTGTCAATGACCTCCAATAATATTATTGTCTTTTAAAACACAGAGCAAGTTATAGCAGATCTGTTAATAATCACTAACAGAATCACTAACAGTCCTGTTATTTTTTTTTTGTTACTTCTGGGTTTCCATCAATAGTGTACATTATTGGCAAATAATGTGCACTATTGAGCAATAGTGTGTGCAATAGTGCATGCCCACTCTCAGTTACCCGGCTTAGTAAACACACCCCTAGGATATGGGTTGCAGCATGGAAACATCGAGAACAAGAAAGATTATATTTATGGCTAAAGTTCATGGGTGTGGCTGTTGATTGAGCTTTTGAATCTAATATATTTGCCAGGGATCTTAGAAATAATTTGCATTGCAAGATTCTGAGACTTGTGCTCAAGTAAGACTGTTTTTCTTTTTTGTGTGATGAACCTGCTAATTGGTTAAGTAAAATGTTTTTTAAAAAATAGATTTTTAGTTTCTTAATTTGGTACAAAAGAAGTCCCGGGCTTCTTATAAATACAACTAACTAAATAAGAAGCTGACTTCTGGAAAGACAGTACTAAATTCTGTATTAATAAACAGAAATAGTTGAGTGCTAGGAGTTAATTTAAGGTTGTGATCATTGTATGATTTATGATATATTATGCTGCATTCAGTTTCTCTTTTAAGCTTGTATTCCACCTAACTCTCCAAATTGGGACCTGATGCAGCTTACATTTAACAACAATAAAATATATAAGAACATAAGAAATGCCATACTGGTTCAGACCAAAAGTCCATCGAGTCCAGTATCCTGTTTCCAACAATGGCCAATCCAGGTTGGAAACAGGATTCTGAGCTCAATGGACCTTTGACATTTCTTATGTTCTTATGTATTTTATTGTTAAACATAAGCTGTGTCAAGTCCTATTATGGAGAGTCAATACATAATGCATCAGTAAAAACAATAAAATACATCAAAATAACATACTGAAACAAATACAGAAAATCCCTCATATTTGAGCAACCAAAGCACCAGGATCCATGAGAAATGCCCACAAGGCATCCAAAGTAACCATCAGAGGCTTGGAATAAAGAGATCTGGCCTTACTGAACACGTATGTAGATGAGACTTGAAGCTGTAATTCCTACTATCTCCTCTCAGTCCTCTTAGGGTTACATCTGCTAAACTGCATTAGGCTTTTGCAGCTTACACCGGGTGATAGTTTCAAAAAGCCGTCATTAGCTGCAAATGTCCTGCAGTAGGTGCAGGGAGCATTCCCAGCATTTCCTCCGAAGATACCGCAGAGGAAACACTGTGATCACGGGGGGCAAGCTGTGTTGATGCAGCTATCACCATGCATTGAGATAGCAATAGCTGCATCCGTGATTTCCACATGATGGCAGCGCCCAAAGTAATTGCACATTGCAGGTATGCCCACTCTGCCCTAATCCCACCCAAGCCGGCACGTACTGTGCAAAATATAGACACCATGAAAAGCACCACAATGTCTACATTTTTCTTGTTAGCTTTCTTCATGAAGAGACAATCCCATGTTAGCATTACAAAGATAGCTAATACCCTCTAGTAAATGTACCCCTTAATCTCTTCTGTAGTCAAGAAACTTATCCCAGAGCTGCTTTTAGGTTTCTGGGCTTTTAGCATCTTAAAAAGCTAGTAGTCTTCTTCTCACTGCTATAGCTGTTTCCCCAAGCACACACTAAAAACCAACTCCCCCCCACAGAGGGCCTAGTAATGATATCATCTGCATGCATCAACTCTCCAGTTGGGCTCAGAATTCAGCTCATTCATGGTAGCAGCGCATGGTCTGGAGGGGGGTCAGAGACAAAGAGGGTACAGCAGCCTTTATTTATTTATCAGGTTCTTTATACTGCTTTCTCATTTCAGTCAAAGTGGTTTAAATGTAACTTAAAATTGGTAGTTTACATTTAACATGGACATTGATAACTTTGATGATTTTTCTGAAGCAATGGAGGATTAGTGACTTGTTTAAGTCCATTAGGAGTGCTGGTAGGAATCAAAACCTAGTCTCTTGCTTGGCAAGCTGCTGCTCTAACCATTAGGCTACTCCTCCACATGCTTAGAGGGATAAGCATAAGATAAGCAACTAACTAACTAGGAAAACCAAAATGTATTTATGTATTCTAAAACATTTTTGGACCGCCATATGCACAGACATTCAAGACGATTTACAATTTAAAATGACAAAGGAGTTACAAAGAAATTATCTCCCCCCCCCCAACACCCATTCACATCAAACCAATATCAAACTATTACTGAGTACAAGGCTTAAGAGATTGCTACTAATATCAACTGTAAAATGCACTGCTGGCTGCTATCAACTACTCCACTAAGGCGGAACAAGCAGGTCCTTCTGCTTCCACAGGGCCTCTGGCAGCGTGTTCCACAAAACGGGGGCTGCAATGGAGGACACATACTCCTGCCTCTGCAAAAGACATACCTGGGAAAACGCAGGGACTTGTTGGACTGGCACTATATCAAAGAGCCCTGTGAATAACTGGGCCACAATCCCCGCGGCACATTAAATGCCAAAACTAACAACTTAGACATACCACTGCTGAATAAACTTAAAAACAACATCAGGAAATACTTCTTCATATAAAGGGTCGCAGCTTCCTAGAATGCTCTTCCAATGGAGGCAGCGGTGGCAAAAACAGTGGCAAAATTAAAAAAAGCCTGGGACACACACAGAGGATCCCTTTGTAGCAAAAGGATAGAATCAACACAAACTTAAAAACTTTTGCAATGCCAAAAAGGGGTGGGGGGGGGGGGGATCTGCATGGAGCGGCAGATATAATCCCCAGCAAAGACACTGAAGGGGATAACCTGCATGAAGCAATGGGTACAACTCTAGCCACTTTACTGGGCAGATTGGATGGACCATGCTGGCCTTCACCTGCCTTCATTCACTATACCACTGTGTATGAGCTGTTCAATCCAAATACAAGGTGATTTTGTGGAAATAAAAACATACATCACAATAAGGTGGTAGTATGAATGATGGTGAGGCACAGACCTCTCACTAAACTATATAAACAGATCCTTTAGAGGTCCCGCCAGAACATCTATGAGCTCTCTCAATACAAATTAATGAATTGAATTTGATAAACCGGATATTCTTTTATGCTTCTCTTACAATAGGAAAAATGATACCATTTAGTAACAAAAATGGTACCTAATGTTGGTGGTAAAATCAGTAATGTCATGCAAGAAGCTCAAGGACAGTGAATCATGCTATGAAGTTGGACAGATAAGAACTAAGAGAAACTACGCAACAATTTTCTGGAGAACAGCTCCATTGATGATTATTATCTGGGAAGGCATGGAGAGTCCCACTTCATACTCTGGAAGAGCTCTACTCATTAGGATTAGCTGCAAACTTCAGGCGGCCTGAATTGTCCGCTGCTTGAAACAAGGTGCTGGGTTCAGAAGACAACCGGTCTGATCTAGAATAACATTTCAGATATTCTTGTAGGGTTTACTTATATAATGCAAAAGTGACAGAATTAAAGTATGCTTAGGAGAAATACAGAGGGCAGCAGTAAAAGTAAGAGAGGGTGATGATGATTGTAGGCACATTAATGTAGGAGCTGGGCAAACCAGGTGGGTCAAATGGTGAATATTTCCTGGCACCTACTTTTCTAATATACTAAAAATAATATAGGGTGAAACGTGAGTCTCTTCAGTGGTAACTGAGGATACGGTTGGAGATGATGTAATGATAGCACTATAGCAAGGATAAGACATTTGTTGGCAGACAAAATAGAATATAGTGGTATATAAATATTTCAGTGTTTAATCTCCCATGTTTATGAAGAAACGTATAATCCTTTTTGATATTGAGAATTTGTTTTAAAAAGTCCTTTAATTAGGTAACTCAAAAACATAAGAACTCAATTTTTTTCTTTTGGCTTGCACAATGTTCTTATCTTAAACCATTTCTGCCAATTCTGCATTATAATGTCTACTGAATTTCTAATTTTATGAGATATTCTCACAAGGTGATTTGCCAAGCAGCTTCACTTGAACATTAAGCTCATCACAGATCAAAGGTACCATTTGTCAGAAATGCAATGCAAGGTGATCACAGAGATCCCATGAAGCTTCTAAAATAAAATGGCCACTCATGCAGAGAATGAGGATATGCATGGCCAAAAGATTTTAGGCTCATTTTGAGAATTTTCTCGGTTTCACGTGCTCTTTTTTTCCAGGTGAAGTGACATTTTAAAATGGACATCTCAGCAATGGGAGGAATGCGCAAGAAAGGTTGTGCCTCAAATGTAACTGCAGATGTCACGTGCCGATGTCCATTAGCACATGCTAAGCTTTAGTAAAAGGGGCTCTTAGTGCATACAAAATTGTTTTAACATACGTTAATTTACAAATTAGCACGTTAAGGTAATTTGGGTGTGTTAAAAAGTTCTAAAATTCCAAAATTATTTTATAATTTATTCTTTAGGAGAGAGAGCATCTGTATCCACTTGTACCAATATGGGGAAAAATCCAGGGTGGGACAGGGGAGATATGATTCAGACCTTTAAATACTTAAAGAGAAATGATGAACAAACAAACCTCTTCCAAAGACGGGGAACCTGTAAAACTAGAGGGCATAACATGAAACTTCAAGGGGGTAAATTGAAAGGCAATATCAGGAAATATTTTTTCACTGAAAGGGTGGTGGATGCTTGGAATGCCCTCCCGATGGAAGTGGTAGGGGCGAACACGGTGACGGAATTCAAAAAGGCATGGGACAAACACAGAGGATCCCTTTACAGAAATAGGATAAAAACAAAATAAACGGTACCATCTAACTTCTGAACCATATAACGTCTCAACAAATAGGGGTGTCCTACATGGAGTGGTGGGTTTACCCCTGAACAAGGATATGGGGAGGGGTGGCCTGCGCGGAGCGACAGGTGCACCTGCTCTTGCCATCTTGCTGGGCAGACTGGATGGACCATGCTGGTCTTTATCTGCCGTCAACTACTATGTTACTATGTTATTGCCATTTAGTGGTTGGTGATTAAATCTCTAGTGTGTGCAACTAGGCATACGAGGTACAACTACTTTGTAAGTTTTAGACTGCTTTGCCTTTTTCATAATCTACAGTTGTGGTCAACATTATCGGCACCCTTGCATTTTAGGTATGTTGTGTAGAATATATTGAGAAATAATTGGAAATATTTCAACTGTATGTGGTAATATTTTAATAGTATATTCAAAGGTATACAACAAAACAAAGATGTCTGTGCAACTTAGAAGTACTAATTTCAGAGAAAAAAACCAAAATAGGACCTGGACAGGATTAATGGCACCCTTCGCTAATATTTGGTTGTACAACTCTTGGCAGTGATGACAGCCTTCAAACCACTCCACTAAAACTGGCAGTTTGGGTTTTACATTTTTTCTTCGAAGCACTGCCTCCTATGGCATATGCCATATTATACCCTTGTCAAAAACTGTACTTTGGGCAGACTTCCTGCCCATTTAAGACCTGTATTATAGAACTCATTTATTTATTTATTACAATTTCTTATATACCGCACTATTCGGTATCAGCGCGGTTTACATTATAACACAATGACCATAACAACAAGCTGTTTGGTTTTACATAGAACAGGAGTACAAACTTGGATAACAGGGGTGAACTATATACATGAAATAATTATAATTACAAGATTGGAGTAACAGTAACGTAGGGAAAATATATGGTTATTTCTTAGGTGGGGATACCTAGGTCTCATTGCTGACTGGGTAGTATTGGAGGAAAAGGTGGTATTTGAGCGCCTTCCTGAACTGAGTTAGGTCTACAATGGCCCGAATGTCGGATGGTAGCACATTCCAGCATTTGGGGACGTAGAAACTGAAAGCTCTGTTTGCCGTTGTCACGTTGCATTTTGTCAGTGCCTTTGGGACTATTAGTAGGTTTACGGCTGTTGCTCTTCTGGATCTGTTGGGGGGCACTGTGTGGATAAGTTCTGTGAGTGAGGAAGATGAAATACCCTTGATTGCCTTGAATGAGAGTAGTAGGGTTTTAAAGATGATCCTTCCATGGATAGGAAGCCAGTGCAGCTGCTTGAGAATAGGAGTCACGTGGTCACTTCTGGAGGCTCCGTAGAGGACTCTTGCTGCAGCATTCATGGCCAGCTGTAACGGGCTCAGTGTAGATTGCAAATGCCATCTTACAAGGTCTCCCTCAAAGTCGAAATGTGGTAGGATTAGCGCTTGATATATAGTCCGGAAATCGTCTGGGTCCAATAGAGAGCACATATGCCTGAGCGATCGGATTTTGAAATATACAGCTTTGACTATATTGTTTATGTGATGTTTCATATCTAGACGTTGGTCCAAGGTGACTCCAAGGTATTTTATTGTTTCTTTAGTTTGTAGGTCAGCTTCCTTGACCCTTACATGGGACGGAGGAATAAAGTTGGGGTCTCTGGCGATGAAAAGCACCTCCGTTTTCTTGTGCTGAATACGAAGGTTTTGAGATTGGAGGCATTCTGAGACTGCATTGAAACAATCTATCAGTGGTGTCAGGTCCAATTGAACTGTAGAGAACGGCATGTACAAGAGTATGTCATCCGCATATATCAAACAGTTTACGTTAAATGACCTAATGATATTGCAGAAGGGTTGCATGTATATATTGAATAGGAGAGAAGACAACGAGGACCCTTGAGGCACACCTTGTTTTTGGTGGAAGCGTTTTGATTCCTCTGATCCGGACTTCACATATTGCCATCTTCCATCTAGATAAGACTTGCACCATTCAAGCGCAGTGTTGCAGACGCCCTTCTCTTTCAATCGACCAAGGAGGAGTTCGTGACTCACCGAGTCAAACGCCGTGGTGATGTCTAAGAAGATGAGCACAAAACCTTGTCGGACGTTGTTAATGCCAGTGATGATATTGTTGAAAAGGCTAGTGAGGAGGGTCTCGACTCCATGATATTCTCTGAACCCATGTTGGCAGTGATCTAGGGGAGCTGCAGAATCTATATGGTCTTGAATTTGCCTTTGAACCTCTTTCTCAATTATCTTAGCTAGGAGGGGAATACTAGCTATTGGCCTATAAGAATCGACCCGTTGGGGGTCTAGTTTGGGGTTCTTCAATAGCGGCCTAATGGAGGTCTGTTTGAGAGCTGTGGGGAAGGAACCCGTTGTGAAAGAGAGATTCATCAGATTCACGATGAAAGGGCTGAACTCACTGCGTAGCTCCTTAATCCAAAAAGCTGGGCAAGGGTCAGTCTGCGCTGTGGAGGTATTGAGAGACACTATTGTATCCTCAATACATTTAGTGGATGGAGTGGAGAATTTATTTAGAGGGATTAGGCTGGTTGGTTCTTGATATGAGTCTGCTGAGATTTTGTCAGTCTGTACGATCTTGGATTGCAAGTAGTCCGCAAATTTCTGTGGGTGAATCTCACTGAGTTGTTCGGGAGATGGTTCCTTCGAAAGAGATTTGACTAAGTTGAAAAGATCACGTGGCTTGTTCAGTGATCTCTTTAGAGTGTCAGTGTGATATTGTTTCATTTGAATTGTGATTGCTTCTCGGTGCATTGACAGGTGGAGTCGGTAAGCAGACTGATCCTCAGTAAAGAGCGACCGGCGCCATCGTCGCTCAAGTTTGCGTAGCTGAGTAAGAGAAGATCATAGCTCAGGAGAGAACCAGGGGGCAGAGCTTCTTTTTATCTTTGCTGTGTTATTGGAGTTCGGTCGTTGAGAGATGGCATTAAGGTTGAAGTTCCAGGCGGAGATTAGCTCTTCAAGGTCAGGCGTGGTTTTGTTGAGGAGTGAGTGGGTCTGAGACAGGATGTGTTCCCTGTTAAATGGGCGAAAACGTCTTATGGACGTTCGTGATGTGCTGTTCATATTTTGGCTGCTATGCAGCTGCTTATAGCTGATGGGTATCTGGAGATTAATCAATTTGTGATCTGACCAGGATACATCAACGACTGATATTGCTAGGTCGTGGTTTTGTTCAATGACCGACTGGGGAGCAAACACCATATCAAGGATATTCCCCTTTATATGTGTGGGTTTGTTGATGATTTGCTTGAATCCCAGGTCCTCAATGGCATCAAGGAAGGCAGTAGCGTGGTTTTGGTGTAATGATGGGAGATTGAAATCACCCATTATCCAATTTGGTCTACTGGGATTGATGGTGTTGGCCGCTAGGTCAATAATGGTAGGGAGGTCATCTGGAGATGCAGACGGTGTTCTGTACAATAGGTTGAAGGAGCATTGCTGGTTTGCGATGGAGAGAATGTCTAGGTTGTTTGTGCTGGAGGAGTCTGTTATGTGGAAGTTCAGGTCAGATTTGGAGAGTGTGAGCATTCCTCCTCCTTTTTTGTTTTCTCTATGTCTTGTGTGCATGGAGAAGTTGGGGGGTAGGAGTTGGCTGAGGAGAACGTTGTCCTCCGATGAAAGCCAGGTTTCTATGATCATAAGAAGATCCAGGTCATAAAGGGAGACTATGTCTAGAACAATAGGCCATTTTTTGCGTATA
Source organism: Ichthyophis bannanicus (assembly GCA_033557465.1). NCBI lineage: Eukaryota > Metazoa > Chordata > Amphibia > Gymnophiona > Ichthyophiidae > Ichthyophis > Ichthyophis bannanicus. The sequence goes on from CM066031.1 coordinate 1,609,476,583, forward strand.
GAACGTGCATTTATGATGGCACACTTTAGGGGTTGGCAGTTCAGAGGTGTTTTGGATAGCTGGAGAGCTATGTGAATCAAGTGGGAGTGGCGTGTGTAGGCGTCACTTCCTGGGTTGGAGTGTGTGGGGCCAGACCATCTTCTTCCATGGCTATTCAAGATGGGAATATTACTGTGGGATGGATAAAGGGCGTGGGAGGTTCCAAGCCAGTGTGCAAGGAGGTAAAAGCTAACAATGGCAGTGAACTGAAGGGCCATTTTGATGAAAAATCAGTGAGGAATCGTGCTCTAAAGAGATTGTGCACTACAGAGATAAAGTAATAAGGCAATAATGCAGTAATGGAGTGGTGCAGTAATGAGACACTACAGTAATGAGCAGTTATAATGAGAAAATACAATACTGAGATGGTACCGTAGGGAGATCTGTAGTAGTGCGGGTACTCAAGGGTACAGATTAAATATTCCAACACATTAAATACACCGATACAATGACACCTGCAATACACTGATACAATGACGTGAAGATGAGAATGAGATGATGCAATGGAGAAAGAATACTCTAACAGGTTATATGGTACTTTGAACGAGCAACATAATACTGGATCATATAGGCTATGCTGTTTAGTACCTTTCCAATATGTAATCAGTCCCTTATGTTGGATTGAACTTCTTATGCAGTGCGGGTTCAACTTTACAAACTTTTGTTGTTATATGTTGCTGGGGTGAGCTTGCATTGATGGACGTTTTCTGTATCTGGGTGGTAGGCAGCAGTTTAGGGTGTCCTTCCTCTTGGTCCACACCTAAGGGCCACGCCAAAGGGCCCTCTGGCGAGGCCCTCAGTCGCGGGCGCGCCCGATGGTGCGAACCTTATATAGCTCCCGAGGAGAGCCCCGATTGGGCAAGATGGTGTCGCTGCTGTTCCCGCCGCTGGAGGCTCGATCCCCCAACTGGGAAGAGCTGAGGATGGTGGCGGGTGTCCAGGGAACACGCGCCCAATGGCGCGAACCTGTCAGACGGCTGCCCAGGGCGAGAACCCACACAATCTTGACGATGCATATATTCATATGACTCTTGCAAGGTACTGTGGGTACTGCAGTCCATCCACTCCCAAACACAGCCGAAGACAACAATTGAGTTGTGAAACCAGTGGTAAGGCCAATAAAATACTTCTTTTATTGATGGGGTTTAATTCACCCAGCACAAATATGCTTGGTAGCAATATAAATGAGGTTACTTGCTTGCAGTGTTTAAATGGATAACATAAAGTCACAAAGCAAATCAGAAAACAACCTTCAGCTTGTCAGGCAATTAGCTAATGTTTTCTTAGCAAATAATTACCAAATAAAAAGGCACAAAGAAATGATTAAACTTTGCTGGTTAGGTTAACTTCTGCTTATTTTCCACTCAGATCCAGCAGTGATTTTCCCTTGCTCACACACACAATCAGGTGCAGCTTTAATTACTATCAATTGTCCTGCTGAAACCCTTTAGCTGGCTGGCTGGCTGCTACTGTGTGAACCCAAAATCCTGCTTTAAGAGCTGTTTGCAGTAGAATAAAGAACAAAGTTAGGTTTCTTTGTGATGGCTGATGTGTTTGCTCACAGAAAGCTAGCAATAGCATTTAGATAGAGAACAGTCCATGTAATTAATAGTTTCATCTGCTGTATCTCCCCCTTCATCAATCAGCATAGGGTCACTATCATACATTGGCACAGATGAGTCTTTCCATAAGGCACTATCATGAGAATGCTTATTCCCTTGCTGCCCTTCACTATTATAGATAGGGTCTGGATCAGTGTTCATACCTGAGCCTCTCCTGCTATCATAATTCCTCTCTGTATAGCCTGGCCAGTATGTAATCCAATTCTGATGTCCAGCCTTCCAATCTTGATCCCTGGACACTGGATCTCCTCTCACATACCTTCTGGCCTTGGTCTGAAAGTCCCTTCCACGTGCAGTCTTCTCTCTTCCAGGTAGCCACTGGTGATTTCTATCTCTGCCATTCCATTCCTCTGGCTGACTCCAGTCCAATGGACTCTGCTGGCATTTGGAATACCTCCCTGTATAGGTACTGCCTTGGACTCTCCCAGACGTTCCAATGGCCTTTCTTCTCTTCCTTCCAGAGAGTTTCCTTCTCTCTCTATCCGCTTGGCTTGGCTTTTGTTTCTCCAGGTGATGCTGGTGCTTGAGCTTGAAGCTGTTGCTGTATCTGTGTCTGAAGCTGTTATCTGTAGAATAAGCTCTATTCTTATTCTGTTCTAATGTGTGCTCCTCCCTAACACAGTGCAGCTGTGTTGAATCAGGCCCTACCCTTTGAGATGAGTGCTTAGGGATTACCTCATAGCTCTCTTGATTGCACACACGTTTTCTCACTTCAGCCCCTCTCATGGCTGCTGGAAACCTGGTGCATTCTGGGACTGGTAGTCTTTTATGTGAAAACTCTGTTTTCTTACTTCTACCAAAACTGACAGGTTGCTTGTTCAGAGTCACATCATCTTTTCTATATCTCCTACCTGAGCTATGATAAGCTTCCTTATCACATACCCCCCTGCTTAAGTTATTACGGACTGGTTTTACTGGTGAAACTTCTTCTCTACAGTCCGTAATACCTACGAGAGTGTTCTCTTCTTGAAGCTCACTTACTTCCTGACTGGGTTCAAGGTCATTATTTACAGGCCTCTCCTTCCAAGACTTAAGTACATTAATATGGTAGGTCTGCCTACGCCCTCTGGCATTTTCTACCATATAAGACACTGGGCTTACTTGTTCAACAACCTTCCATGGCCCTTTCCACTGTACCTCAAATTTTGGAGCAGTTCCTGCTACTTGAACCAAAACCTTTTCACCAATGCTTAATTGGTGGCTTTTGGCCTTTCTATCATACCACCCTTTCTGGCGAACTTGACTGTCCTGCAGGTTCCTCTCAGCAACCTGCGACGTCCTTTTCAAACGCGCTCTCAAGTCACGTAGAAACAGTGGCACCTCCTGACTTCCTGGTTCAGGATCAATCCATTGTTCCCTCAAAATATCCAATAAACCCCGTGGAGCCCTACCATACATCAACTCATATGGAGTTACACCTAGGGACACTTGAATTCTTTCCCTGCAGGCATATAAGGCAAAGGGTAATAACATATCCCATTCTTTTACCTCTCCTGCTAACCCCCTTCTCAACATTTGTTTGAGAGTTTGGTTGAATCTCTCCACCAAACCATTTGATTGTGGATGGTAGGCTGAGGTTTTCACGTGACGAATGCCAAAGGCATCCCAGACCTGGGCCAAATATTTGGATACAAAATTGGACCCTCGGTCAGTCAACACCTCTCTTGGGAATCCCACTTCACAAAACAATTTTACTAGCTCTAAAGCTATTGTTTTTGCAGAAACATTCCTCAATGGTATGGCCCAGGGAAACCTTGTTGCCTGATCTATCATAACTAGGATGTATTGGAAACCTCGGGGCGTTTTGACTAATGGGCCTACAATATCCATGGCAATGCGACCAATTGGGTCTGTGATAATTGGCATGGGGATCAATGGCACCACCGGTGGGTGTGCCGCTGTAACTCGCTGACATGCTGGACATGCAGCACAAAACTGGGCAGTTTCTTTGAAGATACCTGGCCAGTAAAAACGCACAAGTATTTGATCCAGCGTTCCTTGCATACCTTTATGACCTCCCACTGGATGATCATGTGCTAGTCTAAGTACTAGCCCTTTGAAAGTTGTGGGTACCACCAATTGTTTACGAATGGCACCATTTCTGGGGTCCTGACTCTCTATATAATATGTCATTATCTAGTCTGAATCTGGGCAATTCCTCCCTGACCTCCTGAGCATACTTAAAAGCTCGGGTGAGAGCTTGATCAGCTCGCTGCTCTTGTGGAAAGTTAGGAAACTTTGCCACCAACTCAGCTGGCACCCAGGGTAAACTTTGACCAGCTAATATCTCAGCCCTACCCTGTGCTCTGCAAAGTCTCTCACGCCTCTTTTGTGCTTTCAACTTTCTTACTTTACCAGATGATGGGGTTATTAAATCATCATGAGAGGGTAAGTCTCCTAATAACTCTGCCTGCTCCCCCTCCTCCTTCTGCTGGCTCTCTAACTTAGCCTGCGAGCGGGTGGATACAAGGCCCCTCTTATTACCTATGGTTTGGCCTTCTGGAATCTTAACCATCTTTTTAGCTAGGGACTGAGGACTTCCAAAGAAAGGCCCGGGAGCTATTTCCATTATTAAACCTTCTCCCTCCTTCTTTCCTAGCCCTTTCACTAGTTCCTGCTTAAATCTTGGCCAGTCCTTCCCTAGAACCAAATCAAAGGGCAGCCTAGGCACTACTGCTAATAGGACTTCCTCTTGTTCCCCCAGGCACTTAACCTTTAACCTATAGGTGGGATAGGATGTTGCAGCACCATGAATGCATCTGATGTGAACTTGGCTTTCAGGGGTTCTAGGCACAAATCTTTCTTGGGCCTCTATCCTTTTCCAAAGCCTTTTTGACATCATACTCTGGTCTGCCCCAGAGTCTAATAAAGCATTTGTGGTAATTCCCTGCACATCAACCATCAAAAGAAATCCTTCCTTGGGCTGTTTCAAATCCAGACCCATTAAACTAGTGTGTGTCTGGCATCTCTTCTCTAAATGTCCCACTTTCCCACACTTGAAACATTTCTTTCTATTCCACTGTGTCATCTGGTTTGATACAGTACATTCATTTTCAAAAACATTCTTAATTATTCTCTTTTCTGATACAGCACATTTAGCCTCAGCATCCATCTTTAGAGGGCCACCCATTCTATGGCAAGCCTGCGTGGCTTCCAAGAATCTCTCTGCTAGCATGGTTGCCTCTCCAAGATTTTGGCAATTTTGCTGTATAAGAAAAACATTCAAATCTTTAGGTACCCCAAGCATAAATTGTTCCAGCATTATAATATCTAATAACATTTCTACTGTCTTTTGCTCAGGCTCCAACCATTTTACAGCTAAACTTCTGATTCTCTGACTTAGAGCCCTGGGTGTCTCACCCACTTTCAATGTAACAGCTCTAAACATTCGCCTATACTCTGAAATAGACAACCCTAGGCGATCTCTAATAGCTGCCTTTACATCCTTATAATTCAGAGCCTGGGCTGCTGGCATTGCTCTGTAAGCTGCAAGTGCCTCTCCAGTTAATGAGGCTGCCAGCCTTACTGCCCACTGGGTCTCTGTCCATGCTAAAGCCTGTGCCACTCTTTCAAAAGACTCTAGAAAATCATCAACATTATCTTCTGGAGTTAATTTCCCAAAATTAAATGCCCCAATCCCTTGATTGAGTCCCACACTGTCCACATGTGGTGTACCAGTACTAACTGCTGGTCTTGCATCTGTTCCACTTTGGCTCTGCAGCTGAAATAGAGCTTGCACCAGATCAAGCACTGGTTTCTGCTGTTCCATTAAGGCCTTCATAGCAGTGTCCTGGGCCTGCTGTGATAGCTCCTGCTGCTTGCTAAATTGGGCTGCCATCCACTGAGCCATCTCCCTCGGATCCATCTTGACCCCTGCAAGAAATAAAGAAAAAAAAAAAACAAAGTGCAGCACCTTCCAACCAGGTGTGTTTTTTTTCAACTTTTTTTTTTTTTCAATTACCCCCTGTGCTTACACACATCCACCACTAGACATGCCCAGGTACATATTACCTTGTCTCAGTGATGAATCCAGCTTTGCACAGGGTCTTTTCATCTGGGACAGCTTCCTGGAACAACCACTTCTCCTCCAAAGTGCAGATGAGGGAAAAAAAATCTTCTTTCAGCTTCAAACTTGAATTTCATTTGTAATCCACAGCAAATAAATCCTCCTGGTGCAAAAGCAATCCGAAAAACTACGCCATCTGTCAGACGGCTGCCCAGGGCGAGAACCCACACAATCTTGACGATGCATATATTCATATGACTCTTGCAAGGTACTGTGGGTACTGCAGTCCATCCACTCCCAAACACAGCCGAAGACAACAATTGAGTTGTGAAACCAGTGGTAAGGCCAATAAAATACTTCTTTTATTGATGGGGTTTAATTCACCCAGCACAAATATGCTTGGTAGCAATATAAATGAGGTTACTTGCTTGCAGTGTTTAAATGGATAACATAAAGTCACAAAGCAAATCAGAAAACAACCTTCAGCTTGTCAGGCAATTAGCTAATGTTTTCTTAGCAAATAATTACCAAATAAAAAGGCACAAAGAAATGATTAAACTTTGCTGGTTAGGTTAACTTCTGCTTATTTTCCACTCAGATCCAGCAGTGATTTTCCCTTGCTCACACACACAATCAGGTGCAGCTTTAATTACTATCAATTGTCCAGCTGAAACCCTTTAGCTGGCTGGCTGGCTGCTACTGTGTGAACCCAAAATCCTGCTTTAAGAGCTGTTTGCAGTAGAATAAAGAACAAAGTTAGGTTTCTTTGTGATGGCTGATGTGTTTGCTCACAGAAAGCTAGCAATAGCATTTAGATAGAGAACAGTCCATGTAATTAATAGTTTCATCTGCTGTATCTCCCCCTTCATCAATCAGCATAGGGTCACTATCATACATTGGCACAGACGAGTCTTTCCATAAGGCACTATCATGAGAATGCTTATTCCCTTGCTGCCCTTCACTATTATAGATAGGGTCTGGATCAGTGTTCATACCTGAGCCTCTCCTGCTATCATAATTCCTCTCTGTATAGTCTGGCCAGTATGTAATCCAATTCTGATGTCCAGCCTTCCAATCTTGATCCCTGGACACTGGATCTCCTCTCACATACCTTCTGGCCTTGGTCTGAAAGTCCCTTCCACGTGCAGTCTTCTCTCTTCCAGGTAGCCACTGGTGATTCCTATCTCTGCCATTCCATTCCTCTGGCTGACTCCAGTCCAATGGACTCTGCTGGCATTTGGAATACCTCCCAGTATAGGTACTGCCTTGGACTCTCCCAGACGTTCCAATGGCCTTTCTTCTCTTCCTTCCAGAGAGTTTCCTTCTCTCTCTATCCGCTTGGCTTGGCTTTTGTTTCTCCAGGTGATGCTGGTGCTTGAGCTTGAAGCTGTTGCTGTATCTGTGTCTGAAGCTGTTATCTGTAGAATAAGCTCTATTCTTATTCTGTTCTAATGTGTGCTCCTCCCTAACACAGTGCAGCTGTGTTGAATCAGGCCCTGCCCTTTGAGATGAGTACTTAGGGATTACCTCATAGCTCTCTTGATTGCACACACGTTTTCTCACTTCAGCCCCTCTCATGGCTGCTGGAAACCTGGTGCATTCTGGGACTGGTAGTCTTTTATGTGAAAACTCTGTTTTCTTACTTCTACCAAAACTGACAGGTTGCTTGTTCAGAGTCACATCATCTTTTCTATAGCTCCTACCTGAGCTATGATAAGCTTCCTTATCACAAACCTTATATAGCTCCCGAGGAGAGCCCCGATTGGACAAGATGGTGTCGCTGCTGTTCCCGCCGCTGGAGGCTCGATCCCCCGACTGGGGAGAGCTGAGGATGGTGGCGGGTGTCCAGGGAACACGCGCCCAATGGCGCAAACCTTATATAACTCCCGAGGAGAGCCTCGATTGGGCAAGATGGTGTCGCTGCTGTTCTCGCCGCTGGAGACTCGATCCCCTGACTGGGGAGAGCTGAGGATGGTGGCGGGTGTCCAGGGAACATGTGCCCGATGGCGCGAACCTTAAATAGCTCCCGAGGAGAGCCCCGATTGGGCAAGATGGTGTCGCTGCTGTTCCCGCCACTGGAGGCTCGATCCCCCGACTGGGGAGAGCTGAGGATGGTGGCGGATGTCCAGGGAACACGCGCCCGATGGCGCGAACCTTATATAGCTCCCGAGGAGAGCCCCGATTGGGCAAGATGGTGTCGCTGCTGTTCCCGCCGCTGGAGGCTCGATCCCCCGACTGGGGAGAGCTGAGGATGGTGGCGTGTGTCCTGGGAACACGCGCCCGATGGCGTGAACCTTATATAGCTCCCTAGGAGAGCCCCGATTGGGCAAGATGGTGTCGCTGCTGTTCCCGCCGCTGGAGGCTCGATCCCCCGACTGGGGAGAGCTGAGGATGGTGGTGGGTGTTGATTCTGCCCCACTGGTCCATCATTGGCAGCAAATGCATCATGAAGTTAGTGATATGAAATGTTTCATTTATCCAAAATGTGTGAGGGGAGGGTGGTGTTTTTTTTTTTAAGTGTTTGATCCAGTGTGAGCAATCCTATATATTTAATTGGCAAACCATGGATCAACTTGGCTTGTATAATCAAGTCGAGTGGCATTGGTTTTACTAATTGATGCTGGTATTTAAAAGCATTTTTCAATGCGCATGCATGTTGTTTGAGTGAGGAACCGCACCATGCTGGTTTGAGTGATGTTTCTTATGGGGGATAACTAATCTCTAAAGCTGGGATAACCCCCTCTGTAGCTCATCAGCTCACACAATTTGCCACATTATTACCCCTATGAAAAGCCACTACTGGGCAATCAATAAAACAGGAGTGCAGTTGGCATGGTCTCCGGCCTTGAGGCAGACCTCAATCTTGTACTATCATATTTGGGTCACGAAGTGTAAATTGGTTATTCTATACTGATCAATTGTGAATATAGAGATATTTACAGGATCATATTATGGCTACTTCAAAATGATCTGATATATAGGCCTATACTGAAGATCAGATGAACAAAATTTTGAAAGCTGTTCCAGGACCAAATTATGGATAGTGAAAAATGGCCTTAATTATTAGACCTCTATATGCAAGTGGAGCGGAGGAGTAGCCTACTGCTAAGTGCAACTGTCTAGTACCCAGAAGATTCAGGATTTGATTCCCATAGGTATGCCTTGTGATCTTGGGCAAGCCAATTTACTCTTGATTGCCTTGGAAGTAAAAGGCCTGGCAATCTACATCCAGTGATGCATTGCCAAGAAAACTCAGAAGCAGCTGGGTTGCCAGGAATCAGTACTGACTTGATGGCACTAAAGAAAAAAGTAGAACAGTTGCATAGTTCCATATTGTACCAATATGTTAATTTTGAAACATCTCCTAGAGGACTGCAGGTTCTTAAATACCCTAAGTTATTCAATGATGATGATGCATTCGTACAGAAATGAAACAGTATGTTAATGAAATGCACATTAGATTTAGTTCTTTTGGTGGAAACTTTGTCTACATTGGAAATGGTGGTTACTGAATCCATACGGGATTTAGGGCCTGATTTTGAATTGGGACAAGCTAAGCGCCGCTATGGCTCATAGCTCTGCCTGCTAACCCTTAATCTGGATATTCAATGCTGCAATGACAGCATTGAATATACGGGTTTGGCGCTGAGTGGATTCACCTGCAGAGCCTAACCAGGTAACGGTGATATTGGACTGCTACCCAGTTAGCATCCATGGCTAAAACTAGGCAAGTCAAAAGCTGGCCTAGTTTTAGGCATGGATCACTAACCAGGTAGCAGTCCAATATCACTGCTACCTGGTTAGCGGCAGTCACTACCTCCGCTTCACCCCAGAACCGAATAGCATCAGGGTACGTAGAGGACTTAGATGGGGATATTCAACAGCAGCAGCTGTATATGTTCCATTGAATATCCCCATCTAAGGCATTTACACAGTTTGTTAGGCTGTAATCCATATAAATGCCCTTCAAATATATCAGACCCTTAGTGTCTAATTTTCAAAAGAATATATCTGAGGAAATGTTTAAACAACAATTATAAGAAACAAAGGAGAAAGTACAAAAATATCAGGAATCAATTAGAGCTACAAAATTTAAAAAATTATTCCGTAACCAGGTGGATTTCAGTCAAAGACTATTTCCTTGGATGTATAAAACTGATACTGCATGGTCATGAGAGTATTTGGACTTAGACTTCAGATGAATCTAGTGGTGATTTATTTATTTACAGTCTCTTATATACCGCACTATTCACCATCAGCGCGGTTTACATGGAACAAAATGCTCAGTACATTTAACACGTATGAGTTTACAGGTAACAGGGTATAAATAACTTGGATAACCGGGGTAACTATTTACAATGATGACTATACTCAGTATTTTTTGGAGGATCTTGCTTGGCGAGGGAGAGTATGAGGTCAAGGTTGGCCTCGAGGCCGGAGACCATGCCAATACAATTATTCCACCACTTGGAGAGGTCCTTTGACTCGAGCACAGTCAAAGAAACAACAATTGTAAATCTGACATTGATCTGCCTCACTGATTCCCAAAATGTGGTGTTGAATTTAAGCATATCCTATGTACCTACAGTACTCTAAAGAGCTTTTGAAATGCAAGCAGCCCTCTATGGCTTCTTCTGTGAATTGGTGATTAGGCATTATGCTTCTCAACATGCTATAGCTCAAGATTCTTCTATCATACGTCTGCCTTACAAATGAATTCCAGTTGGTCCTCTGGACCACTGTTCCCTCTAAGCTGTGCGCGTGTGCGCGCGCACACACCTCGCCGAGCGAGCACACATACTTTACAACAGAGCGCACAAAAATTACAATTCTGATTCTGATGGAAAACAACACAGACATCTTAAAATGTAAAAGTTGTTGTGTATTTATGGTTTTCATAAGTTCTACAATATTTTCTAGTGCAATCAGTGTGGTGTACATACTGTATTCTGACGTGTAGTCAAATTTTAAAGTATATAACTCCGAGTTTCGTTATGTAGCGCACAAAAATTTAACCTTCCTTCAAAAGCTGCACAGGTGATATTTTATGCGCACACAGCCTACAGAAAATTAGAGGGAACATTGCTCTGGACCCTATGATAGTTACTTTTTAGAAGCCAATATTCCAAGATTTGGAACAAATGGAATGTACGTTTAATCCAGTGAGATGGAATATGAGCTACCAGCATTTTCAGGCTCTTAAAAATATGCATAATGATGCCAATTTAGTAATAAGGAGAGCTGATCAAGGGTGATGTGATAGTGTAGCAGTGAAGTGCACGCAATGAATAAAACCAAGAGTCAATTGCAGGTTCCAAGCCAATTTATTGTGCACAGGCTCAGACAGGAGAATGTCCAAAAGTGACTGAGCAGTGGAGTATAGAAGCAAATTCCTTATATACAATTTTCACAGTTTGATACAGGCAAAATTTCTATTGGTCCCAACGCCCCTTGCACCTGTCCAATCGGGGACCCTCTCCGGGCCTAGCTTCTTGTTCCCCCTTCTCAGACTATTCTAACAAAGGCACAGTCTTAGATATAGATACATTTCTACTTCAAGGCCATTTCTAGCTCAGAGAATGCAGGAACATGTCTGTCATCAGCATAGAGAAATTATACAGACTTTTCAAAAACAGCTTCAAAAGCAGTCAAAAGCAGTTTAAAGCAGTTTCTCAAACTCTGGTTCTTCTCAGCACTAGTCTCAGGTGGGGGTTGGGATCTAGGCCTAGTTTACAGGCCATAGCCTACCACATTCCGCCCTTTGATTATTCTCAACCCGACTAAAAGCGGGTGAGAAAATAATCACATACCAAACATAGTGGAAACTGAGGCTTCATCTTGGGGTATAGCCTGATATTGCCACATAGCTAGCACTCTAGTGGCTGTCTTACGTTCAACTGTACTGTCAATGATGGAGGTGAACATACGTAAGCAGAGAGGCAGAAAACATGGAAGAAGTAAACACATAGCGATTATGACTAGAACTGCAAACATAAAAGTTTTCAATCCACCTAGGCCCGAAAATAGAGTGCCAGACCATCCACTGAGGTCTAGTCCATTCCAAGTCTGAACTGGTACATATGCTTGCCTACGCATATTGTCAGCTATTTCTTCAACAACCTGACCTTGATCATCAATTTGTAAACAACAGTTAGTTAGATTAAACTTCCCACACACCCTACCCTCAGAGGCTAGTAAATAATCAAGTGCTAACCGATTCTGGTAAATAGCTGTACGCATTTGGGTACTTTGCTTGGCTAAAAGAGTTAGTGCTTTACTGGTTTCATTAGTTATAATTTCTACAACAGCTTGTAAGCGTAAAATACGATTCAGCATATAAACAGGAGTGCGGTATCCCCAGGTCCCATCTTGCGTCCAGGTTGCCGGGCCATAATATGAGATAATTCACTCAGGGGGCCACTCATCACCATCCCACTTGTCCCATTGACCGATCTTCAGAGTGCTCTGCTTCCAACGACCATTGTAGATGGGGAAGCCTAACTGCTCCCCTTGAGAGATGGGAAGGAGAAAGAAGGAAGGTCGTATTGTCCCCAAAACACATGCTCCTCCCCAGCTATTAGGGAGTCGTGCATATGCGCGAGAGCCACAAATCCAATAAAGCCCAGGAGAGGCTTCCCAAGTACTGGAGGAGGTGAGGTCAGTCCATATCCTGGCAAGATGAGGGGAAGCAATTAAAGGGTTGGAGGGTTCCATTGCATTAACACCTGACACCAGGATGTCTTCTTTGTGGTGGCATTATAAATCCGTTGGCTCAGACAGACCAGTTGTCCCACTTGTATGGTGAACTGCGGTCCCGTGCGGACAAAGCAGAGATGGCCGACAATGGTGTTGGCCAATACCCATTCACTAGCGGTTTTATTCAAAGCAGGCTGGTTATATGGGACAGAGTAGTTCAATTCTCTTGCCTCCCAGGGCCACTGGTCACTCATCTTGGTACCTCCGCAGAAGAAACAATTAGAAATGTGGAGGCTGGAAGCTATAGCTCCAGCTAGTTCAATGAATAGGTTCTGGGTAATCTGGGGAAGTTCTACTTCTGTCTGCATAGCTTCGTAGAAGGTGTGGTAGATTTGATAAGGTGAGGAAATGCGGGTCTTGGTGTTAAGCTGCATGTACAGATAGGTTCCAGGGTCTACTCCTCTGCCCGCTATGCGCAAGCCAAATCGATATCCTAGCTTCCACTGGCTAGGGTTAACCACAAGGAGCTTCAAAGGGTTACGCGTACCTTTCAGGCACTCGAGGGGTGTCAGCAATGGTAGTATCTCTAAATTAGCTGTTCGCTGATCCCCATCTTGTTCCCGAGGTCCGTCAGACCAGGTGGCATAGTATACACACTCCCACTTGGGGCAAAAATAGGCGTCTGCAGATGCTTTGACATAGTTAGAGGTATGTGTCCCGGTGCATTTTCACCATCTGTACGCTCCTTCGGGGCACATGTATTTTTCATCATGGCAATAAGTTCGATCATTATCAACTGACCCACAGCTATAGTAGTCATTTCTGTTGATGGCATCACAAGCATCAAAGTAAAGAGGTGCTGGTCTTGTGGGATCTGCGAGCTGTCGTGTAGCATTGAGGAGGGCCCCATCCTCATTGTTCCATCGTAACTCCAGAACATGATATGAGGGGTTTTGTCGGGGGTTATAACAAGTTCTCACCTTCCCCTTAGTACAGATACTTAACTCCGTACCATTATATACACATCGGCTAATTACACCAGTACAGGTGTAGTAGGAGTGATAGAGTAAAGTTTGGGTAATCTTTATCCTGACTCGGGTAGTGGTTATACAGGCTGCACAGGGAGGTAAGGCAAAAGTCATTTCAAAGGGCCCCAGGGCTACTGCAAGTACAATATAAACACATAGATGCAGCATGATTACAATGTCTCAATGAGTTTGTCTAGAAATTGCAAAGTCTTTACTGAAGTTCTCTTTTTCCACAGCTTCCACCGTACGTAGACCTGTCAGCTTCCGGTTGGTGACAGGAGTAGGGTTGCAGATTCCTCAAGCTTCTGCCGTATGTAGACCTGCCAGCTTCCGGGTTGTGGCAGGAGTAGGGCTGTAGATTCTCACAGCAGCGGTTGTCGTCACAGTGTGAGTCGCAATGGTAACGCTGGGTTGGTGGTTGAAGTCCAGGAACGAAGTTCGGTGGTCGCCGCTGGCTTTACTCGACTGTGATGGATCCAAGGTTCGAATTCCGCAACTTTGACTGCTGTAGGGGTCAATAGTATGACGACATAGGGTCCTTTCCAGGGAGGTGCTAGCGGTGTCTTTCTCCACTCCTTGATCCACACCAAAGTTCCAGGCTTATAGGGATGCAGTGGTTCGGTCAGGTTGATGGGCAGCTGATCTTGTACCCAAGTATGGAGACCCTGCAAAACAGAACCTAGAGCAACTAGTTCTTGTCTGGTGATTTCAGACCCAATTTGACTCATATCCCCTTTTATCCCTTGGACAATGGGCGGAGGTCGCCCATACAAGACCTCAAAAGGGGAAACTCCTAATGACTTGGTAGGGGCTGAGCATATCCTGAAGAGGGCTATAGGAAGAGCCTGGGGCCACTTCAGGCGAGCTTCCTGACAGAGTTTAGACAGCTGGGACTTTAGGGCCTGGTTCATTCACTCTACTTTTCCTGAACTTTGGGGTCTGTAAACTGTATGTAACTTCCACTGCACCTGTAGGGCTTGGGCCAACTGCTGAGTCACTTGGGATACGAATGAGGGCCCGTTATCTGACCCTATAACCAATGGTATTCCAAACCGGGGAATGATCTTATGGATCAGAATTTTGGTAACTTCCCTGGCTTTCTCATTTCTGGTAGGGAAAGCCTCCACCCGCCCAGAGAACATACAAACCAGGACTAACAGGTAATTGTATCCATTTGCTCGTGGCATCTCTGCAAAGTCCACCTGGATATTTCCCATGGGGGTAACTCCTACTAACTGAACTCTTGGGGGTAGGTTAGGACCCTGCCGGGTATTGTTCTTTGCACAGGTTAAGCATCTGCAGGCCACTGAGGCTGTCAGGGGTCCTAATAATGAGATACAAAAATGAGGTTTTAGAGCTTTCTTCATCGCAATCTTCCCATAATGTGTGGCTTGGTGGAAAGCTTGAACAAAGGCTGGACTTAATGCTTCAGGGATCACAGTCGGGCCAGGAGGGGATCCACCTGCTGGCGGTGGTAGCACTATCCATCCAGTCTCTGATAACACTCCCCCTTCTTCTTGACAACAGTAGTCTGACTCTTTGGAAGTGTATCGGGGAGTCCATGTACTGAGGGGTACTGGAAATATGGCTGCCTGGACTGTTGTGCTAATGGCAGGGACTTGCCCAGTGGTGGCTGCTTCTCGAGCTGCAGTATCAGCAAATCTATTTCCTCGTGAAACTTCTCCTTCCCCTACCTGATGACCTCGGCAATGCATTACAGCAACTTGTTTGGGGGCCCATACAGCATCTAACAATGTCAATATCTCCGGGCCGTACTTGATGGACTTGCCTCCCGAGGTTATTAACCCTCGCTCTTTGTACAGGGCTCCATGTGCATGCAATGTTGTGAAGGCATACTTAGAGTCTGTGTACACATTTATACGGAGCCCTGTCCCTATTATCAGTGCCCTAGTGAGGGCTATCAATTCAGCTTTCTGTGCTGGAGTTCCCGGGGCCAAAGCTGAGGATTCTATTACCACGTCCAGAGTCACCACTGCATAGCCAGCACATCATCGTCCGTTGATGACAAGGCTACTTCCATCCATGTAGAAAGTTCGTTCAGGGTCGTCTAATGGGACATCAGTTAGATCAGGGCGACTTGAGAATACAGTGCCCATAACTTCCAAGCAATCATGATCAGGTGGGCCTGGACCAATTGGTAACAGCGTAGCAGGGTTCAAAGCTTGACTGACAATCAACTGCAATCGGGGGTTCTCACATAACATACTCTGCATCAGTGAATTCGTGAACCAGTAGTTTCCTTTGTGTTCCATAAGAGTTAAGACAGAGTGTGGTACTGTAACTTGGAGACTCTGACCCAGAGTGAGCTTGTCGGCCTCACCTGCCAGGAGGGCTGTAGCTGCAACGGCTCTCAGGCAAGGCGGCCATCCTTTTGCAACAGTGTCCAGTGTCACCCACCTACTTACCCCGCTAGGAGGCAGCCTAGGGGACTTTCAGTGGGGCCTCTTCTTTAATGTAGCTGGGGCTCTTTTAAGGCCCCCTGGGAATTATCTCCCACTAGCCGTTCTAAAGGTTGTAGTTGTGACGAGCAGCCAGGCTTTTTAGTAAGAGGTATTTTTATTATCCCTTTCCGGGTGGATTCTTGCACGTGAGAAATTAACAGAAACAGACCATGTTTTCTGGTACAAATAAAAATACTACTGGAACCAAAAGCGCTTCATTTCAGCTTAACTCAAAATATAACAGCTACTAAATTTATACAGGTAGTTTTCAGAAATCCTTTTTCTTTAAAAGGTTATCTTCTTAGCACAGCTTAACATAAGGAAGACACATCATTAGCCAGGGTCAAAGCACATTCCATTTGAGATACCTCTGTATTATCTTCAGCTAATTCAAAGTCCATTGCCTCGTAGCTTCCCTGGTTGCTACTCTCTGAACAGCTGTGTCTCCTTTCTTGGCTGTGCAAGCTTCCGTCTTCTGCAAGACTTCCCTTCCCCCCTTCACCAAGGTAGGATGGGAAGTTACCGTATTTCTCACAGTCTGCCCCTAGGGGACCCACCCTTCCTAGTTGTGTATAGGGAAAACTTATGCTTCTAAGGCCCTCTCTATTACAGGCTTTCAGCCAGTCCTCAGGGAGGATTTCTCTCGAGCTTTTACAGCATGGAAAGTCAGCGTTGATACTTCTAAAAGCAGGCTTCTTACTGCCTCTAGCCACTGGCTGGTTCTTAAACAGGTAAGTGTCCCTTCTAAACCCCTTACTGTTTTCTGGGTACCTGTTAGCAGAAGGACCGTCTCTCAAGGGTTTCTCTTTCCTGCTGGATTGAATTCCTCTGTGATTCTTTTCACTGGCCTCTTGCTCCATGCTTCCTAGCACCCTGCAATTGCCCTTGGATATTCTTTCCTTAGGAACTTTATTCAAACTCCAATGAGAAGTATTCTCCTTTTCTGCCCCAGCTGTTGTAGTATCCTTAATGCCTCTCTCCTCTGAGAAATCCCAGTTAGCTCCTCTCTCTGAGAAATCTTGCTTAGTTCTGCTCTCTGAGAAATCCTGCTTAGTTCTGCTCTCTGAGAAATCCTGCTTAGTTCTGCCGGTAAGTGACTCTGTATGCATTTTAACTGCGTCACTACCTGCATTCTGTTGACCTTGCCCTGCTCTCAGCTGCCTTTCATTAACTGATTGAGGATGAGGTAATCCTTTGCAGGAGCACGTTCTACCTCTGGTTACCTTTGTTTTCCATGGTTGCTTATAGCAACCCTGCAGCATGTGCTTGGATCTGTCAGTTTCAGATCTACCTAGCCCTGCCCTTTCTGTTTCCATAGGTAATTCCTGCTCTACCCCGTGACACCAGTTGTTTTGATAGGTAAGCCACAGGTCGCTGCCAGGATCCGAGGGATTGAGTCAATACTCCCAAAGCATTTCCACTTGACTCATGGACATAGAGACAAAATGGTTTCTGTACATCTGGCAGGCCCAAGGCTGGTGATGACATCAAGGCTGCTTTCAACAATTGGAATGCTGTATCCTGTTCTTGGCTCCATTCCAGGGGAGATTGATCCATTCCTTTGGTAGCCTGATACAATGGCTTTGCCAACAGCGCAAAATTGGGTATCCATATCCGACAATAGTCTGCAGCTCCCAGGAAGGCCCTCACCTGCTTTCTGGTGGTGGGGGTAGGATACGACACACTGCTTCCTTATGCTCCAGCCCCAATTTCCGAACTCCTTTGGACAGATGAAATCCCAGGTATTTTACCTCAACTTGGCACAACTGCGCCTTGGCTCTTGAGACCTTGTATCCGGCTTCATTCAGGAGGTGCAAGAGATTACTGGTGGCATGCACACATTCGTTTTTGGAGTTGGTGGCTACTAGCAGGTCATCCACATACTGAAGGAGGACTCTCTTCCCTGGAGTCACAGGGTAGCTTGAAAGGTCCTTATTGAGTGCAGCACTGAAGAGAGTAGGCGAGTTCTTGAATCCTTGGGGTAATCGAGTCCAGGTGAGTTGGCCTCGCCTTCCTGTGGTAGGGTCCTCCCATTCAAACGCGAACAAGAGTCAACTGGTTGGTGCTAAACGTATACAGAAAAAGGCATCCTTCAAATCCAAGATGGTGAATTGAGTAGCCTCAGCGGAGATCAGTCCCAGGAGAGTATATGGGTTTGGTACTACTGGATGTATGGTTTCAACTGCATTATTTACTCGTCTCAAATCCTGCACTGGGCGGTAGTCACCGGTCCCAGGCTTCTTAACTGGGAGGAGGGGGATATTCCAGGGCGATTGGCACTCTCTGAGAAGTCCGTACTTCAGTAATTTCATTAGATGACAGTGAATTCCTTCAATCGCCGGTCGCGGGAGAGGATATTGTCTCACGTGCACTGGTTCCACTCCTGGTTTGAGGGTGACATGCACAGGGACTATATTCTTCGCTAGGCCAGGAGAATTATCCTCCGCCCACACCTCGGGCGGAGCTGAGATTCTGGTGGGGATATGGGAACTGGCTGCCTTGCTCGGGGATGCACTGTAGAACCGCCATTCTTCTTCCCGGGGGACAGTCAGCACCATCAGGCCAGCAGATTTTGAGTTCACAGTCATTTCCATTCCTCCCGCAACAAAGGATATCTGCGCCTGGAGCTTAGCAAGCATGTCTCAGCCCAAGAGGGGGATTGGGCATTCAGGCATGTACAGGAACTGGTGTGTTATTTTCTGTCCCCCTAATTCGCAGGTGCGGTTCTGCAGAAAGGGTTTTGTGGTTCTGGTTCCGGTAGCGCCGACGATAGTAACGGATCGTGAAGACAAAGGGGCCACTGGTTTGGCCACTACCGAATGTTCGGCCCCCGTATCCACCATGAAGTCCATATATTGGTCCCCAATCTTCAAGTTGACCATAGGCTCCTGGGGACCTAGAGGAAACTTGGAGCCCGGTCTGGCCTGGTCTTCATCCATGCTGTAGCCCTCTTCGGCTGCCACTCCCTCTACAGCTGCTTCTCCCTGTTGGAACTGTGTGCGACTCATTCCTCCCTGACGCTGGAATCTTCTCCCTGCTCTCCACATTCTCTTTCCTCCCCTCCAGGAGGCGGAGTCAAGGTATGGGCATTCATTCTTCCAATGTCCTTCTTCCTTACAGTGGGCGCACTGATTTGCGCCCAATGGGGACCGACTATCTCCTCGGCCCCTTCCATGTCCTCGAGTCCTTCGGTTAGAGAAACTTCCTCCACGTCGTTCAACTAAAGCTGCAGCAAGGAGATCAGCTTTCTTCTTCATTTTACATTCACTTTCCTTCTGACGTTCTTGATCACGATTCACAAACACCTTCTGAGCAACTTCCATTAACTGGGCCGCATTCATGCCCGCAAATCCTTCCAACTTTTGCAGTTTCCATTTTATGTCTCCCTGGGACTGACTCACAAAGGCTGCATTTACCATGCGCAAATTTTCCTGGGCCGCTGGATCACATGGGGTATAGAGTCTGTAAGCTTCAGATAAGTGTTCATAAAAGGCTGCTGGGCTCTCGTCTGGATACTGGATGACTTCGCTACCTTTCCGATATTCATGGCCCTCTGGCCTCCTCTCTTCAGGCCTTGTAGTAGTGCCTGGCGGAACCGAGTGAGGGCCATTGCTCCGGTTGCACTGTTTGGGTCCCACTCAGGATCATCATTTGGGAAATCTGCGGCGGCCACTTGTCGGGGATCTAGGCCTCTTTCTCCCACGGGATTTTCTTCTAACCATCGGGTGGATGCTTGCACGATCCATGCTCGTTCTTCAGTAGTGAAAAGGGTAGATAGGAGCTGGCGGCAATCAGACCAGGTAGGCTGATGGGTTTGCATAATACTGGACATTAATTCTGTCAATTCTTGGGGCTTCTCAGTATAGGATGCATAATGTGTCTTCCAGTTCAATAAATCTATGGTGGAGAATGGCACATAAATGAGACTAGTTGGCCCCATCACAACTTGGTCCTGTTCGTTAAGGATAGGCAGTCCTGGGACCTGGCGCAATGGCATCACATGACCATCTCTCTGGCTTGCTGTAGTACTTCTGAGGACGTAATGCAGCCTGGCCTGCCGGAATTCAGCTCGCCTGCTTTGATCTTTAGCAGTAAGTGACCCTGAACTGGCAAATGAATCCCTGCTTGTAGTGTCATCGGAGGAATGTGGCCCTTCCAAGGCACTCTGGACGGAGCTGGGGCTCCCGCTCGGGAGGGGGTGTGCCTCCTCTTGCTGCGGGGGTGGCAGGTGGGTAAGGGCAAATCGGCAGGAGGGGGTTCTCCTGTGCCGGGCTTGGCCTGGGGTAGTGGCGGAGCTGTGGGGACTGGCCTATAGAGAAACTGGGACGGATGGGTTAGGATATCTTGCGATTCCGGGGCAGAATAAACAGGCAGCTTCTCTTCTCCAGACTTCCGGGCCCCCCTTGTGGTCACTACCATTATCCTACACTGTTCATCGTGGCAACGCCTCATCCAGGACGGCTCTGTCTCACAAATATTTAACCAGGCATCTATATAGGGGAACTGGTCGGGGTGTTCTCTATGTACAATCTGATGTACTCGGGATATAATTCTAACATCAAAGGTACCACCAGGGGGCCACGCAGTGATCAGCACCGGCCACTCCCTGGCACAAAGTACTTCTAATCGGGACGGAGACATTTTTACTCCCTAGTCACCGTCAAAACCTTTCTTAAAATTCTTGATCATACACTTTAACAGAGTTTGCGTGGACTCCGACCCTCCCATAGTGACGTACACAACAACAGACAATAGGGGCGGGTGGTCGGGCTGCAGGTAAGGGGTCCATACAGCCCTAGAGACAAATAGGTAGACAAACACCGAACACTTCCTCCTTTTCATGACCTGGGCGCGGTCGCCCAGCCAGGAACTGCGCTACTCAGGAGTCCGCTCTCACTTGGTCTGTGTTTCAAGACCTCTCATTCATACACACAATCAAACTGCTAGCAACGTTTTCCCAAATTCCCAGGCCTACCTTACTAACCAACAGCAGCCGGTCTCGCGCACTCATGCAAGATGCTTCGGACTGCTGAACCAAGGGCAGTAGTTTCAGTCTCATGCACTCATGCAAGGCGTGCTCGGACTTGCCCTGAGAGGTGATCAGGCTCTCGGTACCGTACCCATTTAGTCTCGCGCACTCATGCAAGACGTTCCCCAAGCTAGCTGACTAGATAGCAACAAAAGTTCTACTCACCGGATCCGGTACCCGCTACAGAACAAGTTCTTGGGTTGAATCCTGGACTCCCCTCGGGTTTGGAGGTGTTGGCTGGCTGGACCCAGTAATCCGCCGAGGCAAGGCAGAACCCTCTACAATGCAAGAGGACCAGTGGCGCCTGGGGTTTCCCCTGCAGTTGGGCAGACACGGTCCCAACCGGGAGAAACCTTGAGGCGGTAATACGTGGTATATTCACTTGAATATCATCACTACTCACACATTCCCGGCCAATGCACCAGGAATACGAGTATGTAGCAGCGAAGTGCACGCAACGAATAAAACCAGGAGTCAATTGCAGGTTCCAAGCCAATTTATTGTGCACAGGCTCAGACAGGAGAATGTCCAAAAGTGACTGAGCAATGGAGTACAGAAGCTAATTCCTTATATACAATTTTCACAGTTTGATACAGGCAAACTTTCTATTGGTCCCAACGCCCCTTGCACCTGTCCAATCGGGGACCCTCTCTGGACCTAGCTTCTTGTTCCCCCTTCTCAGACTATTCTAATAAAGGCACAGTCTTAGATATCTATACATTTCTACTTCAAGGCCATTTCTAGCTCAGAGAATGCAGGAACATGTCTGTTATCAGCATAGAGAAATTATACAGACTTTTCAAAAACAGTTTCAAAAGCAGTCAAAAGCAGATTAAAGCAGTTTCTCAAACTCTGGTTCTTCTCAGCACTAGTCTCAGGTGGGGGTTGGGGTCTAGGCCTAGTTTACAGGCCATAGCCTACCACAATATTTGTGTAATCTAAATTCCAATATGATCAAGAGATATATTGGCAATTGGAGGATCAGAAATATTATGAGTGCCTCTCGGTAGATCTAGCAATATCCTTGGCTAAGCAAATTGAAGATTTAGTGACAGCTGGTTTCATGCAAGGATATCTTATGCAAAAGGAGTTGCCTTCTCCTGGCCAGTTGTGTGGGGAAGTTAGACAGGGGCGGGGAAGGGGCAGAATCTGGGCGGTCGCCGATTCTAATGTCGGGCCTGTACATCCAGGGCTGGCGATATTTGCGTGGAAGTTATTCCACCTCTGAGGATGGAATAACATCCCCGAACATGTTCTTGTGTAAATGCCAAGGCGTGGATGGGGAAGGGGGGGCCGGAGGACATGCCCCACAGCCCGACCCTGGGTGTAGGAGGCCAGATCGGGGGTCAGGATGCATCACAGCATTTCAATGGAGCTATGGTGCCATGGCAACATGATGCCATGGCGCCGCGGTTCCATAGAAGAGCCTTGACTGAGTTAGCCAGAGACAGTCCTGCATGTGAAGGCCAGACTGAATCGCAGTCCCAGCCTGCACGTACAGGACTGTTAATGATTCTGATCCTGCGGGTCTTGACATGCCCCGTGGGATCTGAATCGCGATCCCCTCTGTATTTCTGGTTCAGACCAGATGTACAGAGGAGATCTATGTCCAGGACGGAATCGGACTCTAAGGGAACACAGATTCTGTATTAATACAGCTACAAAGATGGCTCTTATTGTGGAACACTGTTTACAAATGGGCCATTCATTTGAAAATTTAACATATAGAATACTTGAAATGGTATCATCTTCATGAAAGGGAGGAAACTGGGTGGCAGACATGAATTTTAGGGAACAATTCTGGATTTATTCTTTGGAAGCAGTTCAACCTATAGAATTAAATCAGAAAATTGACTGGCAGACCTTGGTCTATGTGTGTTCCCCTTAAGTTAAAAGAAGGGGTGGAATTATGGCATATAAAAAACACCACAGCCATCTTTCCTTCTAAAGCCAGTGAGCTCCAGCATGAATTTGGCTGTTATTCTCCCATAATCTCAGAGGTTTGCCTATGCAGTTGAGAATTCTTTATTAATGTAAGTATATACCACATTGATCTTTGGAAATGCAGTATATATGAATGAATGAATGAATAAGTACTGCTCATGTTGCCCTGAAGTAGAGCCTAGTTTCTATCAAGTTCAAAACATGACAGCCATGTTGGTATATACATGGCAGATTTTAACTATAGCATTTATGCATGATGACTAAAATGTAAGAATAAAATGGACTTGAACAGAGGTAACTTTTAATAGCCAACTTGATTTATAGTCTGGCAAAAAAATAATTATGGGAGGATATCAGTGTATGGGATTATTTGAGTCACAAAGAAATAATCATGTCCTGGCATTGTCCCAGTTTTTCTACTATTTTCTACTATTTCCTTTTTTAATTGGTCTTGTTTTATTTGATTCTTTTATGTATCAAAAATGTGTGCATCTATAGTCCAAAGCCATTTCAATGACCACTTTTTTTAGGAACTATTTGCCATTAAGGGGTTGAACTGCAAGGGCGCCAATAATATTGACTACAACTGTATATAGAATTATTTACATTCTCTTATATACTGTACTATTCTGCATCAGTATGGTTTGCATTGAACAGGACATTATAACTTGGAGATAACTATTTTACAGGGAATATGGGCTATGGAGGGTTAAGTGGTTTGCCCAAGATCACAAGGAGCACCTGTGGGACTAGAAATCCCTGTCCTTCTGGCCCAAGGTTGCTGTCCTCTAATGGGATTTGAACCCCTGACCTTCTGACCTGAAGTACCTTGCCCCAACCACTAGGCCACTCCTCCACTCCTCCAGATTGCACCAGACTTTAATGTAACGTCTGCCAACCTTTTCACCTACCTATCCCAGTAAATTATTTTGCTTTTGGAATAACTCTGGACTAGTGTGGTGTACTTTTTTTTACTGTGGCTTTGTTAAAAGCATATCCTTATAAGCCTAGGGCCTTGAAAGATTTACTTTACCCCATCAAAAAGACCCAGGGTATTTAATGGCCTCTGAATCTCCCCAAGAACCATTGTGTCTGATCAGAATGGAACAAGAGCCATATTACTCTTATATTTTATAGTTGATTAAGTGAAACAGAGATTAAGTAATGCACTACCTTGATTATATTTTAACTTTAACCTACTTGATTTTTGCTTTATAACTTATAGCTAGCTACATAATAAATTAACCTTGAATTCTAAAAGTGGAGAAGGGAAACAGGCATAAAATATTTATGTCTTTTAATGCTGGCAAGTGATATATTTGCTCCTGTGATATTAAATTGGAAAATACTACTAGATTTTGTGTCCTACAAAAAATGTAAGGCAAGTTGAAATATGGTTTTAGGTGGGGTGTATGCTGCATACATGTTTATTTGAAAGGATCAAACATTTAAAATAGATGTGAATTACTTATGAAGGACACACGGGAATGTTCCATTATATTGTACCCATTCAGACTATTTACTTATTCTGATCAATAGTGAAGGCCATTATAACCTTGAGCGAGGTCTGGAAAACATCAAGACGATAAAGCTCCATCGGTGGACAGTGGCCAATAGCTGTTCTTTGTTATGGCAATGACTGATTCCAAGGGGAATTACCTTGACCCAACCACTTCAATTTTACATTCTTGACAAGAGCTTTGGCAGCCTGAATAAAGCTGAATTTTTTTGTATACCTTGAAGAGAGTATTCACGTTTGTTTCAACCATATATCAAGCAGGCATATCTAACAGAATATATAATAGTTTTACCAACTACCCCAAAAGTCTTTCAAAATAATAGAGGCATAATGCAGAGTTGACAAAGACCTTCAGTATACCTTCTAAGATGTTACTGTTTCAAGTCTTGCTTAAGCTAAACCTAGTATGATATGCTAATCAATTCTTATAACATACTAACCTGGGGGCGGAGCTAGCCACTGAACAGAATGGACGCCTGAATTTTTGCTCCCGTTGCTGCCCAAGAATCCTGAACATATCCCGGTATTCCATTGAAGTTTGTACCCCCTACCTACATCAATAACACCGCAATACAGCTGGATGGCATCCCTGAAGCCTGCCCGGCTGGAATTTCCACAGGGATCCGGCTCAGCCGCGAAACGATCCAAACCCGAAGTGGGTTCCCCGCAGAAAATGGCCGCGGGAGAGAAGGAGGGAGTGACTGCCGGTGGCCTACGTGAAGTGCTACAGGAATTGAAATGCGTTAAAGAAATGATTGCAGCCAATTCTAGTTCACTGAACATGATTCAAGAAGACTTGCTGGAGGTAAAAGAGAAACTCCTCACCATCACCACTCGACTTAATGCAGTTGAATTACAAACCCAGAAGCATGGCGTTGCATTAGAACAGCTGGGCCCTTTGGCCAAACGAGTCCGGCACATAGAAAATCTGATTGAAGATCAAAATAACCATTCCCGTAGAAATAATATCCGCCTTGTTGGAGTCCCTGAAGGCGCTGAAGGTACCGATCCGATTGGATTTCTGGAAAAAACCATACCGGAGATGCTGCAGCTTGTCTTTGCAAGGCCTTTTGAACTAGAACGGGCCCATCGAATCCCAGCGCACAAAGCTGAAAACACACGATACCCGCGCCCACTCCTAATGAAGGTACTGAGATACCCACAGGTCCTACAGATCTTTCAAGCTGCACGGAAGGCCGGATCACTGCAAATCCAGGGACACAAAGTAACACTTTATCCGGATTTGAGCAAGCAAACGGTAGATCGGAGAAAAGCGTTGCTGGCCTGTAGACCCATGCTACAAAGTGCACAGGCAAGATACGGGCTATACTACCCAGGAACCATGCGGGTCACGCTGCATAATGAAACGAGGAATTTTGTTGATGCTGAAAAACTGAAAACTTTCCTACAAGAAAAATGCGGTATGGAAACCTGAGATCAATATTCTGATTTCTCACGCAGTGTAGAGAACTCAGCATATACTCAGGGGGTACGGCCGTGCGTTCTCACAAATTTTAGAACGCCTTAAGCCTTGTTCAACACCTCATTGATTGTATTTCTGTTGTTCTAAATAGTTTTAATTAAACAGATATTTCTGCTTGAAATGTAGGGGTGGCAACGGGAGGTCGGGGTTGGTTACTGTTTCAGTGGATTGTGTTTCCCTTAGCGATACAATGTTTGCCAGTTATGCAGTTGTTTGTGTCAGTCCGGTCCAGTACAAAACCCTCCACATACACGCAAATGCAAGTACGCGGCAGGCCTATCCATAGGATAGCTTTCACCTATAAGACAGCTTATCCCAACGTTGATGTCTAGTGATCTTTTAATGCTTTCGTTAAATGTAAAAGGTATTACTGGCCCTGTCAAGCGAAAGAAGATTTTAGCGTACTGCCAGCAAAAAAAAGCAGATATTGCCCTCTTACAAGAGACACATTTAACAGATACTGAATCGCAGAAAGTAACCTCTAAATACTTCCTGGTGGCGGCCTCGGCCTCTGCCACTCAACGCAAAGGGGGGGTAATAATATTAGTGCGCAAATTCCTGCAATCCGCCATTACCGACACACGGATTGATCCGCTAGGTCGATGGGCCAGAGTGACGATGAAAATAAATCAACAGCTTTACACATTCTTCAATATTTACGCGCCCAACCTCGATGACCCTAACTTTTTCAAACTGATAGCTAAAGAAGTTACAGCCGCGGCTCACACCAATATCATATTAGGGGGCGATTTCAATGTCATCTTGGATCCACTGTTAGATCGCACGCCCTATCGGGCTGTAGACAAAGTCAAATCGCAGGCGATTCTTAAAGGCATCATAACAGAGCTACACTTGGTAGACCCCTGGCGCCTACTTCATCCCCAAGAAAGAGACTACACATTTTATTCCATCCCACATAATACCCAAACAAGGATCGATTTCTTCCTACTGTCCACAGAGCTGATGCCCCAAGTGTTGTCCGCAGAGATATATGCTACAACGGTATCGGACCACGCCGCTGTCTCCCTAGTGTTGAATACCAACGTTACACAGCATGTTCCACCAAGATGGACATTTGATAAATCCCTACTAGCAGATGACTCCTTTGTACAGCTACTGTCAGGGGAAATTGAGACCTATTTTAAATATAATACACCCACTGATACCTCCATTTGGAGCTGGTGGGAAGGTTTTAAAGCGACCATACGAGCTCATATTACCACCTACACCATTAGACGGCGTAAAGCCAGGAAAAAAGAAAAAGATGAATTGGAACTCCAAATAAAAGCTGGGGAAAGGTTACTAGCCAAAAGAGCTGACTCAATGATATTGATTAGACTCCAAAAATTGTGATACCAATATAATGCTCTCCTCAACAAAGAAGCACTGAGTAGCATCCAGCTACAACGTAGTATATACTACTATGACAGCAACCGCTCAGGATCCCTCTTAGCTCGGCAGCTCAGACCAAAAACCAGCAAGACCGCTATAGCGGCGTTACAGGACAATTCCGGGGGCCTTCTCCTGAGATCTGACAAAATACTAGACCGCTGCAAAGAATTCTATGAGGAACTATATCGCTCAGATACCCAATGTAGTGACAGAGCCTTTGAAGATTTTGTCTCCAAGATAGTGGGACCCACATTAACCAGTCATCAAAGTCGAACGCTGGAACAAGAGATCTCAGTAACTGAAATACAAGATGCGATCAAACAGATGGCTCGTGGCAAAGCCGCCGGTCCAGATGGTATCCCGTTGGAATTCTATAATAAATATTGCATTCAATTGGCTCCCATGCTACAGATCTACTACAGTGGCCTGCAAGATGAATCTCCAGAGATTGGAGCCCTGGCAGAGGCTGTGGTGGTAATTCACCCGAAACCGGGCAGGGATACACAAAAGATAGAGAATTACAGACCCATCTCTCTCCTAAACTCTGATTATAAAATCTATGCTAAAGTGCTTGCTAACCGATTAGGACGGATCTTAAAAGATTTGATACATGAGGATCAATGTGGATTTATACAAAACAGATCCACTACAGATAATGGAAGATTATTGGCACATGTACTGGCATCTGCCAAGACCAAGGCCGAGCCCCTGATAGGGCATTGGATGCCGAAAAAGCCTTCGATCGACTGGAATGGTCCTTTCTATTTCGATCCCTACGGTGGTTTGGGATAGGAGAAAAGTTCCTAAAACGCGTTGAATTGTTATATACCAAACCCACAGCGCGAATAGCGGTCAACTCACACCTCTCAGCCCCTTTTCAGTTGCAAAGAGGGACCAGACAGGGTTGCCCCCTGTCACCGATGCTTTTTAATTTAGCCCTGGAACCCTTATTAATAGCGCTCCGACAGAAGGAAAACATAAAAGGAATTGAGTTAGCTGATGGTCCCTGTAAATTGTCAGCATATGCCGATGACCTGCTCATTTTTCTACAACCATCAGACCTTCCTGAAACACTGCAACTCATAGATGCATACTCAGCGATATCCGGATATAAAGTAAATTTGAATAAAACAACAATTATTCCTCTGAATGAACAGGTCAGCGAAGAAATGATGCGTGGATACCCCTTTCAATATGAGAAGTCATCCTTTAGATACCTGGGCGTGACCTATGGCACCACCTTGGAAGAGACTGTCGCAATCAACATTAAGATGTGTCAAGAAATTGTACATGATAACATCTGCAAGTGGACCCCCCTTCATTTGAGCTGGTGGGGCAGGCTAGAAACGATAAAAATGATGTTGGTACCAAAACTCAGCTATATATTAAGTATGATACCCTTACGTTTCCCGACAGCCTTCTATAAGAAAATGAATAGTCAACTGATAGCCTTTCTATGGAACAACCGAGTACCCCGAATAGCTGCCTGGAAACTGAAGTTACCTAATACACAAGGAGGTGTCCATTTCCCAGATCTCGGCTGGCTACACACTGCCTCTCTTTTAAAGCAGGGTGCTCAATGGGTCGACTCTGACGACACGGATAAAGGACCTAGATGGCTGAGTGTGGAGCGGGCCCTACATTCCCCCCTGCCCACATGGCTACTGGTAGGCACAGTAGTAGACCAGACTGCACCACATAATGCTATTATCCGAGAAACACAGCATGCCTGTCGATTATTGGCATCATGTATCGATGGAGGGGATGACTTTGCCGCAGATATGCCCATATGGCTGAACCCGCGCCTTATCATCGGAGGGAAGCCTGTCTTATGGAAAAAATGGGTGGAACATGATCTTATCACCATTGGACAACTGATCAATGGAAGTGCATTTAAAACCTTTGACAGATTAAGAACGGAATTCCGATTGCCTAATACATGCTATTTCCAATGGTGTCAGCTCCGATCCTGCATGAGCAAAGCGGGTGTGTCACCTGTCTTGATACGTACAGGATGGCCACTGCGACAGAAACTTCAAGAATTACAAACAGATGCTAAAGCTGTTTCAAGATGTGTTGCGATTCTCCGATCCAAAAGTGACAAGACATGTTCTAAGATACAGTCGGTGTGGGCTACTGAAACCGGTCAAGATCTACCTCCGGAAAATTGGGACACTTTTTGGGGAACTCAAATACGTGCCACGAGAGCAGCGTCTCTCACACAATCTATGTACTTTATAGCACATCGAGCGCATATTACACCGGCTAAGAAAATGAAATGGACACTACAGGAGGGAAATCGATGTTGGTCCTGTAACATGGAAATTGGGACACTGGCACATATGTTGTTCCATTGTAAATCCCTGGAAATATATTGGAACAGAGTTTGGGAACGCATATCACAGATCCTCAACTTACAAACTCCTATCACTTATCGGATAGTGATATATAAATCCATAGCTCTGGAACCTACTCTGATGAAATGGGATGGTAAACTGCTGGACTTAATGCTCGGGATAGCGCTTAAAATAGTTCTAATACACTGGAAGAATCTCGACAAAGCTTGTTTCGAGCATTGGTGGAGTCTCTTAATCCTACATAAGACCTACGAAGAGATCTATATAGCCAAGAACCCATGGTCTGGTAAACTAAGTAAGAAATGGTCAGCTTTACAAAATTATGTTTGATGAAAATGATTGCTGGAGGCTGCCTTGTGGAATGGTCTCTGCTGTAACCACATTGAACGGAGAGAGGGAGGGTGGCGTGCTGGCATGGACTGATACTAGTTCTTGTTAACGTTATTGTACTGTCTTGTTCAAGTTATTATATTCTTTTGCTATTTTGATCAATAACATCTGCTTGTATCCTGCTATATCACGATCGTTTGTATTGTTATTTTATATGTTAAAACTGAATAAAAACTACTATTAAAAAAAAAAATAATAACATACTAACCTGCAGTATGTAAATTGCCAGAATATAAATCTTTTAAAATAAGCAAAATAAATTATCCCACACAATTCAATGCCTTCTCATCTTGTGAGGATACACCAATCAACAGTATTTATGCTATCAATTAAGGTGAATATTGTCGGACTATATATAAGAAATGTTTATATATTCCATTCAACCTAATCAAAATCTCAAGAATTTCAAGTGGAATAAATTATGAAGTAGTATATTTTAAGGCACCTTTTGCTTATGTGATAACACCTTTTGGACAGACAGACGAACAAATGGATGGGCCCTCCTCATCTGACCATCCATATGCATAGATCTGTCTACACATGATGAAAGTAGGAGGAGGCACTGACAATAGAACTGAGCAGGGTAGCAGAGTCATTGGCCACACTACCCAAAGATGAGCAGGGAGCAAAAGAAATTGGTACTGTGGGAGCACCAATCCTGCTGATACTAAAAAAGTCAAAACGCTCTATGTCGGCATCATTATGGAAGTTCTCCTTGGGGATCCAACCTCTGGTGGAAGAGGAAGACATGGAATCCCATCATGGCAAAGAAAGGTCTGGGCTGCTGTTAGAAATTGAATCCCAGAGGGGAGAAGAAGAGTGATCCCTGCAGAATAAGGCAGTGGGAATTTGGGGAAGTGCAAGACAGGCCACAAGGAGTACTAGAAAAAAAAATAAAAAAAGCACTGAAAACTCATCAATTTGAATCAGCTTTCAGAGTAGCTATGACATCATCTTAGCTGGTGATACTCCCTTGTTGGGATGGCCTAGTTTCCCCTACCTATAGATCCTTTCCTCTCACCTTTGGCCCCTTCCCCCTACTACCCTTATTTATAGTTGTAATCTGTATACTGTTATTTGTTCCTTGCTATCCTCTCTCCTGTTGGAATTACTGCCATTCCTTTCTTTTTATACAATTTCATTGTAAGCAGAATAGTTTGGATTCAGATATGTGGCATATCAAATAAAGACAAACATAAACATAATGGGAATTTAACTCTGGTTTCTTGTTTACCAAGCCAGTGCTGTAACCACTAGGCCACTCCTCCACTCCTTAAATATTAGGTAAGTCTGAAAAACACTGGACTATATGATCTTTCATTCTCTAACTTCCAGTAGTAGAGCCTATTTGCTAAGCTGCAATAATGTGTTTGCAGATGGTAAATTGCATTTGCCACATAGAAACACACGTTACCATAAACTAAATAGTAATACCATGAAAAATTTGTGATTATCGCAAACCTATAAGCATTATTTTCCAGGAGCAATGCATGCATACTAATGATCTCTGCCACATGCAAATGCACGCAAAGCAGCTCATTAGCATGCCAAGGAGTAGCAGAACATAGAAAAAATCATTACATGCTGTGTTATTCCAAGAAAGTTCACTACATCTTGATATGGCTGTCAGCAGGAAACAGTGGGGCTTGCTCCTGGATTGTATTTTTGATTCAAGTATTTGCCTTTTCTGAATCCAAGCTTAAAGCAAGATACAATCAAGTGCCCAAGTGGGCTTCCAATCTACATTGTACCTGAGACAAAGGAGGGTGAAGTGACTTTTCTAAGGTCACAAAGAGTATCAATGAGAGAATGGCTCCCATGGCTTTCAGTCTGCTTCGCTCATCACTAGGGTCCTTCTCTACTTGTGTCCTCTAAAGACCCTCCCAAGCATATGGGCTATGTTTCGGATGGGGTCAGGGAAGTGGCAGGGGCCCGCTTAGGGCGAGAAAGGGTTAAGGAAGTTGTGCTTAGAGGCAAGGAAGTAGGGACTAACCATTCTCCTTTGTTTTAGATATTTTATTGCTGGTGGACCATCTTCTGCTATTGCATTTGCACATTTGCTTGTGATCTTTTTTCTGGACTCCCAAGTCAGGTTGGAATCTATAATGTTTGTTTAATAAAAAATGAATGCATTGTAGCTCATGATCTGATTACTGAGCATCAGATGTGTTGAATCTTTTTAGCTGAATCCTAGCTTAGTGATGTTGAAGCTATCTTTCTTCCTCAACCCTGCCCCTATAGTTTTGCTTTCATTCACAGGGATCTGAATGGGAAATCTGGTTGAGGAGTAGCACTCCTTTTCATTTTTTAGTAACTGAACTTAAAATGCCTAACATGAGGTTTGTTATTTAGCAAGGGACTAGTCCTTTGCTGGCAATTTTGCTTAATCAACCATCCCAACTAATCTGGCTTCCAGTGAGGAATTATGATTAGTAGTTGCTGACCTGTTTTCTCGCTTTGGCAATTTCTGATTTGGGTAGTTTTCAATGTGCTTGATGGTAACTTCATTAAAGTTCAAGATAAGGATTTGTTAGTTTGGATGGCCAATCCTGAATTTCAGCAGATGGTTCAGGGACCTATTTGTAAAGCAGGACATATTATAGACTTAGGGTCTGATATTGAGTTAGGACAGCTAGGCATGAGTACAGTGCCTAGTCGTCACCGCCATCCTCTAACCCTGGATATTCAATGCCAGGATCATATGCGGCCTTGGCATTGAATATCCGGGGTCACCACACATATCTGGAAGCCGCAGAGCTAACCAGGTGGTGGTGATATTGCATATAGCTTCTATGGCTAAAGATAGGTGCTGCAAAAGTTGGCCTATCTTTTTCCTGAAGAAGCTAACTTGATAGTGGGGCAATATTGCTGCTACCCAGTTAGCCTCTGTCGCTGCCCACAACAGACTGTGATGCTAAGTGATTAGCATCGGGGTGTGTAGGGGAGAAGATTGGGGATATCCAGAGGCACTAACCATGTTAGGACAGCACACAGGAGAGCAGGGCTCCTGCAGAAACCAGTAAAGTGCACAAGGAGCAGAAGCGATAGATGACCCAGTGGCTCAAAGAGAGTGGAGACCTTCAATAAAGTATTTTGAAACTCTCTTTGAGCCACTGGGTCATCTATCGCTTCTGCTCCTTGTGCACTCTACTAACCATGTTAGGGCCATTGAATATCCCGCTAAGCTGCATTTACAGTACATGGTTTACAGGGCTGTAAACCATGTATTGCCATTTGAATATCGGGCCGTTAGTCTTCACATCTCATCTATCCCAATTAAAAACTATGGGCCCGATATTCATCACCAGTGGCTAGAACTGCTAAAGTGGTTAGCCATTCATACTGAACTTAAAACCTGGATATTCAATGTCGGGACCATATATGGGCTTCAGCATTGAATATCCGGGCTGCCCAGATTGCCACAAAGCTAACTGGGCAGAGGCAATATTCAGATGCTGCCCAGTTAGCTTCTGTGGTGAAAGTGAAGGCAGGATTTCCTGCACCTGACTTTCTCTGTGTATTGTTAACTGTTCAGTGACTCAATATCACCACTGCCAGTTAGCGATGGGTGCTGCCCCAGACAATCTCTGTCACACCAGTTAGCATTGGGGTGTGTAAAAGTCTGTCAAGTGGTTATGCTGCTAGAGGTTGATGCACTTTATTGAGAGAGTGCATAGATGAGATTTAATTCTCTTTCAAGGAATAAGAGTGCTACAGTAATGGTGCCTGTTACACGCCTGAGGAAGGCGAGAGCTGAAAAACAGCCTCTGTTGGGTGTGGCTACCTCGTACCCCTTATTAAAGTTGTTGAACATCTGTAGCGAGTCTCGCTCCTTGGTGTCTGTAGACTGAAGACATTTATGCTTGCTCAGGAATAAGTGTGAATGCTCACGCGGTAAGTGCGCACATGGGTCGCATAAAAGTATGTATGTGCCTTCTTGACACTGGGATGACTGGGGGGGGGGAGGCAATGAAATACCAGGTACCAGGGTTCAATTTATAGTCGCTATGGTGACCTGGCACCAGTGATATGTCGAGCTCTGACTTAATAGGACCCATTTCTGCAAACACAGGGGGTTCCTCAAGGATCGTCCTTATCATCATTAATGTTTAACATTTATATGCAGCCGATATGTGATTTAATCCGATCCTTCAACGTACAATGCCTTGCCTACGCAGATGACATCCTCCTCTACATGCCGTTCACAATTGACCAACCAGTGCTCTCCCCAATAATCAGATGCTTCGAAGCAGTAGCCGATTGGCTGCTGTCACAAAACCTACGGATCAACCATGGCAAGACAGATGTCCTATTCGTCACAAGGAACCATAAGTTCACACCTCCCTCATCACTACTTGCCAACAATGTAGAGTTGAAGTCCAAATCCACAATCCGTTACCTCGGCATCACCCTGGACCAGCACCTGGATATGACAACACATGTGAAAAACATCACAAAGGCAATATACCATAAGATCAGAACGCTACGTCAACTCCGACACCTACTGGACTTCACAGACTACCGAACAAACTTCCAGGCATTAGTCCTCCCACATCTGGATTTCGCGAACATCATACTCCATGGCCTCCCACAATCGACCTTAAATCTGCTCCGCCTAGCTATGAATGCAGCCGCAAGAGTCCTCTCTGGATCGTCAAGATCCGACCACATAACGCCCATCATGAAGGATTTGCATTGGCTACCTTTACATGCCAGGCTCCAATACAAGTCATTGGTCCTTACTTTTAAAGCCCTAAATAACTACCCCCCTACGCCAATCAGCAAGCTAATCCATGGTACCCTGGAAAATAGGAACAGGAGGTCTACTGCACTGAACACATTAGTAGTCCCCAAGCTAATGACTATGTGTACAAAGGCTACCTCTAACAGGGCCTTCTCCATATTCGCTCCTTTAAACTGGAATGCACTCCCCCATGAAATCCGTGGTATTAAAAGCCTCATCCTATTCAGAAAAGCCTTAAAACACCACCTGTTCACAAAATGCTACCCAGAAACATCCTGAGACAGAAGCACAACCAGCAAGCTTCCCTCATGCCCCAGCACATCAATACTAACACTTAAGCCCACCAAACCACTAATATTCATCTTCACAAAACCAATGTAACACCCATTTCAATTAGAGTACTGTACATAGTTTCGAGTTAATATGTATATAGTTTCCCCGTTTTCTATCCCACATTCAATTCCTTGTTCTTTGTAAACTCAATGTTGTTTGTATGCATTGTAGTATTTCTGTTCGATGTACACCGCGTTGATTTTAATAGCGCGGTATAGAAGAAATGTTAAATAAATAAATAAATAAATAAATATTTGGCACAATGATTAAAAGGACACAGACACCGCTAATGAGAGGTCAGAGAAAACTGAAGGAAAATTTTGACATGGGGGGGGGGTTAGTTTTATGAAGTTTTCCCCATGTAAAATCTTGTTTAACATACATAAAAGGGCTTTTATAAAATTAACCGAGGGATTATATACATAAAAATTATTACTCCAAGAAAATAGAGTTCTATGGCAATTGGCCTAAGCAGCTAGTTAGAGTCCTTGCAGAATGATTAACCTGCCTTCTCCTCCCATAGTCTCTTTGCCTACTTCTGATCGCTTGGCTTCTTATTTTAATGATATGATTCTTTACACTGGCAGAAATTCAGATTGAGGGCTCCCAAGCAAAACAACTGAAAGGGCCCCTGGAGCGATTCCACCTCAGAAGAAATGGAATGGCTATAAATGCTCCCCCCCCCCTTTTTCTCTCGGCCCCCCTGCACTGCAAGGGTGGCTTGGTGGAATTTATGCCACTGATTCTCTATCTTAGGAAAGAAATTTTTTCACCCATTTCTTTGACTATCTTGGGAACAGGCAATTTAGAGGCCCCTTCCACAACTGGTTCTGTGGAACAACAGATTTTGTGGCTTGCTTTTAACCTTCCCAATTATGTCAGCTTTCAGGAATTGGTTTAAGCATTAAAGACTGGTGAACAAGGCGAAAGGTAGGGAAAGGTGGTAGCTGAGAGGCTGCTGCTCATGCTACCACTACTGTTTGTCACTGTATCTATTCTTTACACCCCTCTACTTTTTATGTTTCCTTTCCTCTACCTGAATCAACAGCATCTCCGTCCAATAAGCCAGAGTGTTACACTTGAACAGGCAAGAAGGCCACAGCACCAAAAGCTCCACTGTGAATGTCTGCACCTGCCGAAAACCATCTAACTTTGCCTGTAGAATATTCACTATTGGCCCTCTGTGGCATCCTAGAAGGGCTTCACGGCTTTTAACTTGAGTCATATTTGTTGAATCCTGATGCCCCAGGAAACTTTGTTACTCATCTTGGTAACCAAAGATTATCTGTTGGAGAGTTGTCAATTGCTCCACTAACCATCATCCAGAAGTAGAAGTCAAACTGGTGCCAGTTTTAAATGAACTGACGTGCAAGAGCTCCTGCTGCATCCTGCTTTTCAGGTAACTCATGCCCAGCCTTTACTATCGTAAAAAATACCCTACTATTTTTTGGCAGTTCTCAAATAGTAACTTTGGAACAGAAATGCCATTTTCCTTGCACCTCAGGCCTAGGGAGTCTCCAACAACCAAGTGCTGCAAGAATGCAAAGCATCAGATATTATGACAGCCCCACTGCCTTAATCAAGTTCATTCCACCATTTAAAAAACAAACAAACAAGAAACACTGTGGTATGTCTCTGGCCTAGCTACTAGTCCTCTACATTCCCCTTATTTCTGTTAAGATATAGGCCTAGGTATGACTATCACTTATCACCTGGGTATGGAGCATAGCCCATCACTACCCTCCACTTGGTATTTATTTTATTTATTTAGACAGTTTTGTATACCACCTTATCCTTCAAGGAAGGTAGTCACAACACAATTGGGGGATACATTTAACATGAGGTGAAATGAGACACATGCACTAATACTTACAGGGAGCATGGGCAATGGAGAGTTAAGTGGCTTGCCCAAGACCACAGGGAGCACCTGTGGGACTAGAAACCCCAGTCCTTCTGGCCCAAGGTTGCTGTCTTCTTGTAGGATTTGAACCCCTGACCTTCTGGCCTGAGGTAACTTGCCCCAACCACTAGGCCACTCCTCCCTTCTATAGCCCCCCTATATCTTCAGCCAACTCCCTCCTATATCCCATCTTCAGCCTGCCCTTGCCTCATCCAGCAGCCACCAGTGTGCTATCAGGAAGAGGTAGGCAAGTGACTAGTCAGATTTTGCTGGTGAAATGCACACTACTCTTCTCTATCTTTTGCCAGCTCAACCTTCAGTTGGGCATGCACACAACTGGCTTTACAGGCTAGGGATCACTCACCTACTAAATATTGTCCTGCAGGGCTCTTGGTAATTGGGGGCTAAGAGATGCAGCAGCCTCTTAACCCCATGTTCTCAGGCACTGGCTATCTAGGGCAATAATTTCCACAATGCATCATGTCATCATCTGTGATGCTATCTGCCACTTTCCCTGTCACAGTGCTGCCAAACATCTCCTTCATGGTGCTTTGATGCATATCAGGGCTACCGGTATGGTATCTCACTGGGAAGTAAAGTTGCAGCTGCACTTGGGAAATGGATTTCCTTTTTTCTGTATCTTTCCTGCTGCCATTTCCACTTCAGATGGAGCTCACTGCCTAGGATGAGCATCCTTTTTTGAACTAAGTTGAAATGGATGCTATTTCTACAAATGAGTCCGTATGTCACTGTTCTTAAGATGGCCCATCAGCTTCCTTCTAATTGATCTTCCTTGCAGATCCTCAAGCACTTTAAAATGCATCCACTACTACCATTACTACCACTAATCATTTTTATAGCACTACACGGCATATGCAGCACTGTACAGAGACAAGAGACAGTCCCAGCTCATAAGAGATTACAGTCTAATCAAGACAGATAGCACAACAAGTGGGGACTATGATATATCTAGGGGAATAGTAAGGAAACATATAGGAGGTGAACAGGAGACTAGAGGGATCAGGACCCAAAAGCAATCTCAAAGTAGTGAGATTTTGGCCTGGATTTGAAAAGGGCCACTGATGGATCCTGACATATTGACTCAGATAGTTTGCCAGGCATAAGGAGGAGCAAGGTAGAAAGATTGAAGTCTGGAGTTGGCAGTGGAAATGAAGGGCACATATAGAAGGGATATGCTAGAAGAGCGGAGTTCCCGAGGAGGGGTGTAGGGAGAGATAAGAGGAGCCACATTTTGGAGGAAGATTTTCTCTCTACTTCCTTGGAAAGACTGCTGCTGTCACTGATTTTACTGAACCTATGGCAGAAGAGTGAAGTAAAGCCAGGGGCATCCTTACCACCACTCTCTACTGTCTCCTCTACCTGT
Source organism: Ichthyophis bannanicus (assembly GCA_033557465.1). Taxonomy (NCBI): domain Eukaryota; kingdom Metazoa; phylum Chordata; class Amphibia; order Gymnophiona; family Ichthyophiidae; genus Ichthyophis; species Ichthyophis bannanicus. The sequence continues at coordinate 1,609,514,911 of CM066031.1, forward strand.
GGGGTGTTGATGGACCTGGCAATGGCAGTATCTTCAGCATTTACCACACTAACAATGAGATCTTCAAGACCATATTCAGCCGTTACATTCTTGGTATCCATGAGGATTTGTCAGATTCTATATCTACCATAGTACGCAATACTGTTGGGGTCATTCCCCGGGGTGGTAAACACTGTCAGAAACCAAAACTGAAACACATTCCACAGATATTAGAAAGGTTGCTATGATGCAGCTCTATCAGCAAATTGTGATTAACTTAGGAATTGTTATCTGCCATTAATCATAGCAACCTTTTGATATATGTGTAACGTATTCCCAAGTTTAGGGCGGCATTGCTAAGGTGGGCCGCTGCGCCTAATAAGGTGCCTTCTAACGTGCCTTGTACTGCATCTCATAAGGTGCCTTCTAACGTGCCTTCTAACGCGCCTTATCTGACACAGCTTTAATGCTGCCCCGCCCACTCCTTTATATGGGCATCTGTATCATCAATGTGGAACTTAACGCGAATGGCATTACCGCAGTTTAGTAAACATACCCCTAAGTTTCTAATCAGCAATGTATGACTAATCTATCCTTCATAAAGGTAGTCATGGATGAATGGAGAAAGATGAGAATCTACGATGGAAATTGTTTTCATCTTGATCAATTTTGCCATAGTATCCTCAGTTAGCAGTGACAACTCTTCAATGACAGCCTAAGAGGAGACTCCAATTGGATAACTACTTCCCAAATGTCCTTCAATGTAATATCTTTAACTCCTGAGTTAGAAGAATCAGCAGATTGTAAAGAATCAGATCATACCACTTTAGGCATAACTGCACAGGACTGAACACTAGCGTGCATACACACAGGAACTGCCCCCATATTCTGGGAGTCCACTGGGGAAGCCAGTTGCCAGCCACTAACCCTCTTGCAGCTTGGTCTATGGGATTGCTACTGAAATGAGGAAAACTACTTTGACAGGTCATTATATCACCTTCAGGTAAGTCTTGCATGTCTCTTCTCCTACTAATATGACTGAGAAAGATAGGGTATGTGCACATTTTTAATGTCTTCAAAGTGAGTTTTTTGAGTGTTTTTGAACTTAGACTTAGTCCATTAATGAGTGTCTTTTTTAATTTTCCAGATTAATGTTCAGATGCCATTTCAAGGGTAACAAATTTACTCAACTCCTCAGCTTGGTGTCTGATGGCATTAAAAAAGCAAATAGAATGTTAGGCATTGTTTGGAATGGAATATCATAATGTATCTGTATTGATTATATCTTGTGTATTGTATGTGATTCTGGTTACCCCAGGATCTAGAAAGGTATAGTGAAACTAGAAAAGGTACATAAAAGAACAAAGAAACTAATAAAACTGGATAGAATGACTCCTTTAAAAGAAAGGTTAAATAGGTTAGGGCTATGCAGCTCAGAGAAGGGATGACTAAGAGGGGATATGAAAGAGATCTATTAAATCATAAGTGAGGTAGGACCGGTAATTAGGAACAATTATTTATTCTTTGAGCTTGTAGTAAAACTAGAAAACATTCCATTGAACTGTTATCAGATTTTTAAAAATTGGAGAAAGCATTTTTCATGCAATACACAATCAGACTATGGAATTTGTTGTTGAAGGATGTGGACAAGACATCTAGCACAGGTGTGTTTTAAAGAGGTTTAAACAAATTCCTGGATAAAAAGTCATAAACCAGTATTAGCCAGGTAGACATGGAAAGGCCACTGCTTATCAGTGGGAGCTGGTGAAACAGAACTAGAGCTATTAGAAACTGCAGGGTATTTGTTACCCAGATTGTCCACTAGGGATGTGCATTTTGGGCTCATTTGGGAATTTGTATGGAGCCTAAAAATGTTTTAAGTGCACACAAATCACGTATGCAAATATATACCTATGAATTAAAACATGTAGAATCAATTTTCCCATACAAGAACATCTGTATCATGCATAGAAAGCACACAATTAAGATGGATTTGTGCAAAGCATGCAAATCAATAAAATGTCATTTTAAATGAAGACTAACCACTTTTTTAGCCCTGCACATTCCTATTGTGGTCTTCTGGTCTGATTCAGCAGGATATTTCTGGTATTTATTTGTTCTCCTACTTCTTTCATGTTTACAAATAGATGATTAGAAACATAGAAACATAGAAATGACGACAGAAAAAGACCACATGGCCTATCTAGTCTGTCCTTCCATATCAACAACTACAACAGTCCCTTTTTTACCTTTAGAGATCCTCTGTGTTGGTCCCATGCTTTTTTGAATTCAGTTACTGTCCTCATCTCTACCACCTCCACTGGGAGACTATTCCATGGATCCACTACTCTTTCTGTAAAGAAATATTTCTGCATATCACTCCTGAATCTATCCCCCATCACCCTCATCCCATGTCCCCTCATAGCAGAACTTGCTTTCAATTGAAAGAGGCTCACTCCCTGAACATTTATGCCATCTCAATCATATCACCTCTATCCCGCCTTTCCTCTAAGGTGTACATATTAAGATCCTTAAGCCTGTCCTCATATGCTTTATAATGAAGACCACTAATCATTTTAGTAGCCACCCTCTGCACCGACTCCATCCTGTTCACATCCTTTTGAAGGTGTGGTCTCCAGAATTGCACACTATACTCCAAATGAGGTTGCACCAAAGATTTATACAGAGGCACTATCACCTCCATTTTTCTGCTGGCCATTCCTCTCCGTATGCACCCAAACATCCTTCTAGCTTTTGCCCTGCTTTTGGGGCAGGAGACAGCTAGCTGCTCAAAACCCACAGCCAGCACTCTCAAAAATAATATTGGATAAAGAATGGATAAATAGTAGGACCTCCAAGGTAGGTTGCTTAAGCCAACACAAGGGAATAGGCTCTAAGGAACAAATGGTGGGCCTAAGGGTAGCACTTGTTTTGCAGCGTATCGTGCTGTGAGGGCTTGCGTGCATCAGTGATGCTGAGAGCTAAACTATCGGTAGTTTAACTACTGGCAGGGTCTCCCAAGATGGACAGGTCTCAGCTGACGTGCCAGACCAAGACAAACCACCCATCTGGGCAGCAGCAGAATGGGACAGTGTTGACGGCGGAGGATCACATTTTTGTGACAATGGCAACAACACCAAACTTAAACTGCGCAGAAGAAAGGCCCAGCAATCTACTTCTGTATCTTGCCATGAAAACCCAATGGATAGTTACAACAAAACAAATTGTGCTATGGTGCTGGAAGATGAGACCCCCAGGTCAGAAGGCACTCAACTAGCTACTGGGGAAGAGCTGAAGATTTTTCAGAGTAAAGCCAGCATTTATGATGTGGTTGGATCAAAGCCCTCGGGAAGTCTGACTGCTGATGTAGCTGTGCATGAAATGAGAGTCAGAAGCTGTAAAGATGTCTTACACATTGGAACATGGAACGTATGAAGCATGAACCAAGGGAAGTTGGAGGTGGTCAAGAATGAGAACTGAAATGGACTGACATGGGGCACTTTGCATCAGATGATCACATGGTCTACTATGCTGGAAATGAAAGACAAAGAAGAAATGGTGTTGCATTTATAATAAAGAAGAAACTTGCAAGAACTGTAATGAAATACAATGCAGTCAGCGAACGCTTAATCTCTATTCATCTACGAGGATTGCCTATCAACACAACTATAATTCAAGTATATGCCCCAACAAAAGCTGCTGAAGAGAATGAAATTGAAGAGTTCTATGAAAAAGTACAAGCTGAAATTGACAGAACATGCAAACAGGATATTCTGATAGTCATGGGTGACTGGAACGCAAAAGTTGGCAACAAAGAAGAAGGCAAAGTAGTTGGAAAATATGGACTTGGCAACAGAAATGAAGCTGGAGAAAGACTGATAGAATTCTGCAAGACCAATGATCTATTCATCTCAAACACCTTCTTCCAGCAACACAAGAGGCGACTGTACACATGGACTTCACCCAATGGATTATATAAAAATCAAATTGACTACATATGTGGAAGTCAACGATGGAAAAGCTCTGTAACATCAACAAAGACAAAACCTGGAGCTGACTGTGGTACAAATCATCAACTACTAGTATGCAAACTCAAGCTAAAGTTGAAAAAGAGCAAACCACTCATGAATGCAGCAAAATATGACCTTGAGAATATACCACTGGAATTTAAAGACTGCCTGCAAAATCAATTTGCTGCTTTAGATACAAATGACAGAGCTCCGGAAGAGTTATGGAATGACATCAAGAAGGTTGTGTTGGAAGAAAGCGAGAAGTCTCTACAAAAGGTGAAAAAGCAAAAACGGCCAAAATGGATGATGGAAGAAACTCTGAAAATTGCCCAGAAACGCAGAGAAGCTAAAGCCAGAGGAGAAAGAAAGACAATTGCAGAACTCAACAGAGATTTCCAACGTGCAGCAAGACAGGACAAGGAAAAGTACTACAATGACACTTGCAAGGAAATAGAAGCAGAAACTGTTAGAGGAAGAACAAGATCGGCTTTCCTAAAGCTACGAGAGTTAAAGAAAAAGTTCCAGCCTCGAATTGGAATGTTACAAGATGCTCAAGGTTCTATGTTGAATGATGCTGAGAAGATCAAGAAAAGGTGGAAGGAATATACAGAGTTTTTATATGATAAAGATCAAGTGGACCAACAGCCGTTTCAACCTGTACCTTATGATCGGGAACCATTGGTGATGAAAGAAGAAGTTGAAGCAGCATTGAAAGCCTTATCAAAGAACAAAGCACCAGGCATTGATAGCATTCCCATAGAAGTATTGCAGCAATCTGATGCAGCTGTTACCGTACTCACAAGGCTCTGCCAAGAAATATGGAAGACAACATCATGGCCAACTGACTGGAAAAGATCTATGTTTATACCAATACTAAAGAAAGGTGATCCAACTGACTGTGGAAATTATCGCACAATCGCTCTGATCCCACATGCCATCAAGATTCTACTGAAGATTATTCAAAAGAGACTACAACCATACCTGGAACAAGAACTACCTGAAGTGCAAGCAGGGTTCAGGAAAGGGCGAGGAACGAGAGACATTATTGTGGATGTGAAATGGATCCTTGAAAAGACTAAAGAATACCAAAAGATATCTATTTGTGCTTTATCGACTATAGCAAGGCTTTGACTGTGTAAACCATGAGAAACTCTGGGCCACATTAAGAAGCATGGGTATACCAGAACACCTGATCGTTCTCTTGCGCAATCTGTACATTGATCAAGAAGCAACAGTTCGAACGGAACAAGGAGAAACAGAATGGTTTAAAATAAGCAAAGGTGTAAGACAAGGCTGCATACTTTCCCCCTACCTGTTTAATTTATATGCAGAACAAATCATCAGAGAAGCAGGATTGTATGAAGACAACAGAAGTGTGAAGATTGGTGGAAGACTCATCAACAACCTTCGCTATGCTGATGATACCACATTACTGGCTGAAAGTGAAGATGATCTGAAACATTTGCTTCTCACAATCAAAGAACATAATCTCAAAATGGGCCTGCACCTTAATGTAAAGAAGACAAAGATCATGACAACTGGCATAATCAACAGGTTCATCGTTAAAGGAGAAGAAATTGAAATTGTGAACAACTTTAACCTACTTGGATCAACTATCAATAAAGAAGCAACAAGCAGTCAAGAAATCAGACGACGCATTGCTCTTGGCAGAATGGCTATGAAAGACCTAGATAAGATTCTCAAGAGCAGAGATGTCTCTCTCCATACAAAGATTCGACTTGTTCAAGCCATGGTATTTTCAATAACATCATATGGATGTGAAAGCTGGACAGTGAAAAAGATAGATAGGAAGAAAATTGATGCCTTTGAATTATGGTGCTGGCGGTGAATACTGTGTATAACATGGACTGCCCGAAGAACAAACCAGTCCGTACTAGAGGAGATCAAACCTAAGCTTTCTTTAGAAGCTTAGATGACAAGACTTCGACTTTCATACTTTGGACACATCATGCGAAGAGAGAGATCATTAGAGAAAGACATTATGCTTGGCAAGATAGAAGCTGATTGAATTATAAGCACCAATATCTAACCAGAGACTAACTCATTAGAATGCTTCAGCGATCAGGTCTCAGAGTCACACTTGGCTATATACCGGACCTACTTGTATGGTGCGGTACAGTGCCTTTAACACATCAATGACCTGTTTGTATCGCTATATTTTGAAACATTCATATATTACAAATCTTTTATCTTTTTTCTTTTCTTTTCATTTCTTCGTTTTTTATAAAATAATAGTAATGATTATCGCTGTTATTTCATTCACAAATGATTAACACTCCAAGGATGATATCTCATCTTATGTTTTCCACTGGCGGTTAGTTTAAATTTTCCCTCATGCACAAATGATTAACACTCTAACGCATATCCTAGGCGCTGTAGCGTTTCACGCCCCTCGTTTCTTCAGGGGAATATGACTCGTCGATAGTATCCTGCGTATACTTGAAAAAACGCCGCGCAAGTATACGCAGGATACTATCGACGAATCATATTCCCCTGAAGAAACGAGGGGCGTGAAACGCTACGGCACCTAGGATATGCGTTAGAGTGTTAATCATTTGTGCATGAGGGAAAATTTAAACTAACCGCCAGTGGAAAACATAAGATGAGATATCATCCTTGGAGTGTTAATCATTTGTGAATGAAATAACAGCGATAATCATTACTCTTATTTTATAAAAAACGAAGAAATGAAAAGAAAAGAAAAAAGATAAAAGATTTGTAATATATGAATGTTTCAAAATATAGCGATACAAACAGGTCATTGATGTGTTAAAGGCACTGTACCGCACCATACAAGTAGGTCCGGTATATAGCCAAGTGTGACTCTGAGACCTGATCGCTGAAGCATACTAATGAGTTAGTCTCTGGTTAGATATTGGTGCTTATAATTCAATCAGCAGCTATATAGCATAAAGCCCAGAAAAGTGACGTGATTTTATTTGTAGTTGGCAAGATAGAAGGTCAACGCAAAATAGGAAGGCCAGCAATGAGATGGATCGATACAATAACAGCAGCTACGGGTACCAGTCTGTCAACAATGAGCCGCCTGACTGAAGACCGAACACAATTTAGGATAGCTATCCAGAGGGTCGCCATGAGTCGACTCTGACTCGACGGCACTTAACAACAACAACAACAAGGGTAGCAAGCATTTTCTTAACAGCAGTAGAGGCACCAAATTAAACAATGACCAGGAGCTGGTGAGAGCCAAAGAAGGAAAAGAACCAGAAAATGGGAGTGAGCAGATGACCACTGAAGAAAACCCAGTGTGAACTGATAGGACCATGAATTTTAAAAAATTCACACAGTGATCTGCAAAGGGGATTTTCTGAGAAGGATCAGCCCTCTTCACCAAAGCGAAGCAAGTAATAAATGAACAAAGTTCTGGCTTTTTTGGTGCTTTTGTCAATCATGGAAGTCACAAAGCTTCTTTTGGCTAGCCAGACTTGATGACAGTAATCTCTGGAGAACTTTGCAGTGTTTAGCGCAAAAAGATTTAGACTTACGCCAGATATATTCCGCCTGATGGATTTGGCACTTTTAAAGTCTCAGTCCTGGTTGGAACCAGGCATGATTATGACGGCTGAAAAGTTACCATGTTAGAGGGGGATGGGGTAAGAAAAGGAAAATTAATTAATATTGGAGAGGGAAGTAAATGGTAAGCTGATGATGTTCTGAGGTTTTGTCTTCCTGAAAGAAGTTTTAGTCTAATGTAAAATCTAAAAATTGTATCACATGAAAAGAAATATTCACATCTTGCCTTCCCTGATGCAGGCGCACAAAATGTGATATCAGAAGGCAGACAGATATATTGAAATACCATAGAACTGAAGACAGACTGAAATATAGAAGTAGATAACTTGAATTGATTTCATAGAAAGATAAGTTATTTTTAAATCAATTTATACCTTTTTTTAAATGAATGCAACACATAGTCACTATATATGGTACGCAGAAAAATGGACCTATGATTATACTACACACAATCAATAAAGGTTTACCACCATGAATATATGATGATGCAATGATAAATCTGTATTTGAAGGAGTAGTGAATATATGATTTTTTTTCTGTCTGGTGGACTTTGTATTGAGTTGTAAATTTAAACATCCTACTTCTGCTCTTCAATTATTGTTGAATTTATGTTTGTTGGTTAATGTTCCATCTGAGTAAATAATTATACACTCTATGATAGAATGGCAATAAATTAAATTGAATTATAATCGTTGGTTAGGTGGATGGCTGGGGCTAGAATATAATTAGCAGTGGCCAATCGAAACAGATCTCAGTGGATAGTTGGAGCTAGGTTTGCATTTCCACTTCAGGAGCTGACAAATGCCCTATGCTGCTTGCTCTGTTCCTATTAGCTGCAGCTGGAGCTAACTGGGATCTGCTGCTAGACTCGCTGAAAGAATAAGAAGAGTTTGTGAGGAAGGTAGGGTGCAGAATCTGCATATGCATAAACAGATGGGAAAGTAGAACATAAGTAGGGCTCCCTGTCCCAAAACTTGAAAAGTAATGACATTTAGCTTTCTGGTGTGGAACCAGTCTCATTTTATGAGCCCTGATATCTTCATAGTTCATACCACAGGATTGGCCCTAAGATGGGGAAGAACAGTGCACAGGGTAGAGCACAATAGAGAGATTTGTTAAAGCTGTTGCCTACCTGTCTTTCCAGTGCATCCATGACATTGGAAGTGCAACTGGAGGGCTCCCTATATCAGATGCTGTATCCCCTTTGGTCATGCCCCTTTGGAACAACCTGAGAAGTAGACTGAGGATTGAATGAGTTTATTGGGGCTTTTTTGTATTGTTGAAAGGGTGGAAGAACCATTAAGAAGAGGAAGGCTAATATACCATCTGCTGGTGAACTAGTTACTGACCATTACAGAAATCCAAGGGAATTGTATGTGATAGGGAGCGAGAAGTTGGTTTGCACGAACCGGGAGAAGGACCTTGAAGTGATTGTTTCTGAGGATCTCAAGGTGGCAAAACAGTGCGACAAGGTGGTGGCCAATGCCAGAAGGATGCTGATTGCATACAGAAAGGAATTAACAGCAGAAAGGAGGAGGTACTAATGCCACTGTACAAGTCACTGGCGAGGCCTCACTTGGAATTCTGTGTTCAGTTTTGGAGAACAAATCTCGCAAAGGATTTAAAAAGACTGGAAACGGTTCAGAGGAAGACAACCAAAATGATTTGGAACCTGCACCTGAAGACATATGAGATGCGATTTGAAGAACTAAATATGTATATGCTAGAGAGGAGGGACAGGGTAGATTTATTTTATTTTATTTATTTATTTAGACAGTTTTGTATACTGCCTTATCCTTCAATCAAAGCAGTCACAACACAATTGGGGGATACATTTAACACGCAGGGATATGAGAGACATACACTAATACTTACAGGGAACATGGGCAATGGAGGGTTAAGTGGCTTGCCCAAGACCACAAGGAGCATCTGTGGGACTAGAAACCCCAGTCCTTCCGGCCCAAGGTTGCTGTCCTCTAGTGGGATTTGAACCCCCGACCTTCCGGCCTGAAGTACCTTGCCCCAACCACTAGGCCACTCCTCCACTCCTATGATGCAGACCTTAAAATACTTAGGCCCGATTCTGTGCCGGTCATACAGAGGGCATATATGTCCGGAATGGAATAAGCCTATTAAAGAATATTAATGAACAAATCAACCTTTTTCAAAGATGGGGAAGCTGTAAAACTAGAGAGCATAACATGAAACTGCAAGGGGGTAAACTGAAAGACGACAGGAAGTTCTTTTTCACTGAAAGGGTGGTGGATGCTTGGAATGCCCTCCCGATAGAAGTGGTGGAGGCAAATAAAGTGGCAGAATTCAAAATGGCATGGGACAGACACAGTGGATCCCTTTATAGCAACAGGATAAAATCTAAATAAACTTAACTATCTCCTATAGCTCAAAAAATAGGGTGACCTGCACCTACTCTTGCCACCATGCTGGGCAGGCTAGATGGACCATGCTGGTCTTTATCTGCCATCATATGCTATGTTAGTAGGACAATTTTATAAAACCTAGCTTTCAAGCCCTACAAGAGGCTTTGATATCTGCCATATTAGATACTTCCAAAGAAATGTCTGAGTCCTGACAGACGCTCATTGCCTCGCCCACCAGCCAGACACCTAAATTCAAGTCTCTTAGTTTTGAGTCTGGATAGTTTGGGAGTTGTTGGGAACTTGGCCCGGTATCGAATTGTTAATCAGGAAACAGTTTCATTTGTTTCCAACAATGTTAAGGATGATGAAATAATACACGTTCAATCTAGTGTGTCTGGACCTGAAGATGTGGCATCTAATAACGTTCAAAGTATTTTAAATCCAGTTATTTTTTATAGTTATTCTGGTTTATTTATTTTATTTATTTATTTACATTTCTTATATACCGCACTATTTGCGATCAGCGCGGTTTACATAAAACAAACAGTATCCGACAATAAACAAGAGTCAGGTCATTACAATGAACAGGAGCAATCAACTTGGATAACGGGGGAAACTATGTACATGTGTGGAACATTGAAATAGGTAACTGTATATATGTGAGATGGAGTTATTGTGTGTTGCTCATACCTGGTGGCTGGGGTTCGGGGGAGGCTGTGAGGTATTTAATAAAGAGGAGGTGTTTTAATGCCTTCCTGAACTGGCTCAAGTTGGGGATAGCTCTGATGTGTGGTGGTAGGGAGTTCCAGAGGCTTGGGGCGGTCAGGCTGTAGGCTCTATTTGAAGTTGATATGGCGCATCTTGTCATAGCTTTTGGTATTGCTAGCATGTTGGCTGCAGCGGTTCTTCTTATCCTGTTGGGCATGGGTGGTTGTATGAGGTCACATATTGAAGAAGCGGATAACCCGTTGATGGCCTTGAATGTCATCACTAAGATCTTGAAGCTAATCCTGGCTTGAATGGGGAGCCAGTGCAGCTGCATCAGAAGGGGTGTGATGTGCTCTCTCCTTGGTGCTCCTAAGAGGATTCGCGCAGCGCTGTTCATGGCGAGTTGTAAGGGATGTAAGGTTGCCTGAGGGAGTCCTTGGTTGTGATACTCCTCTTCCTTTAACTCCGCCCCATGTGGTTACTAACCTTGATATCTGAAATATTGTTGTTAAAATGGAGTCAGTTTTGACTTTGTGTTTGACTCAATTATGTGCTTTTTCTGCTGAAACTGCCTCTAAGTTAATGGCAGTAGATTAGTAATTTTGCAATATAGAGGATATTTACAAGAGCAAGATAAGAGAATTGTAACTTTGGAGCAGTGTAATTTAGCTTTAATTATAGAGGATTCTTCCTTGGAGAATAAGAGTTAGAGATTAGAGAATATTGTGTGTGCTAAGAATCTGAAATTTTTAAATTTCCTTTATTCTTCTATGATTTCTTCCTGTCAGAGCTCTGCCTGCCTTTTGGGTCCTGCGCATGGAACGGGAAGCATTTCTGAGAATGCTATCCTGGACGTTTATGGATTTCAACTTCCAACCTAAAAGCCTAAATTTGCCCTCCAGAACCTCCGTACCACACTTTCCTATGTCATTGGTACCAACATGTACCAAAACAGTAGATTCCTCCCCAGCACCATCTAACACCTTGTTGAAGTGGCGTGTGAGATCTGCTACCTTCGCACCAGGCAGGCATGTAACCAAGCAATCCTCATGTCCACCAGCCACCCAGCTATCTGCATGCCTAATGATCAAATCACCAACTGTAACGGCCGTCCTAATCCTCCCCTCATGGGCACATGGCCCTGGAGAAATCTCCTCAGTGTGAGAGGGTTTTACATCACCTGGAGCACAGGTCCTAGCTACAGGATCACTTCCTTCCACACCAGGGTGATGCTCTCCTGTCACATGACCTCTCGCCCCCCATGGCAACAGGGAGGTTGCCAGACTGGAGGTGGGACTTCAGAACAACGTCTCTGTAGGTCTCATCTATATATTTCTCTGTCCTCCAACAGGCCCGTACCTAGCCCTGTGCGAGCGGTGCGGCCGCACAGGACACAAAGGTTTAAGGGGTGCATTTTAGCTGTCTTCTGTTGCCTGCTGCTGCCACTTTTTCTTCTCTCAGCAGCGGTAGGCAATGGCAGGACAGCTAAAATGCACCCCTTAAACCTTCTTGCCAGCATGCCTTTTCTCTCCCGCCGCGGGGGGTGGGGGCGCGCGCCCGATGTGCAAGTTGCACAGGGCGCGATCTTCCCTCGGTATGGCCCTGTCCTCCAAGTCTGCTACTCCATCCTCAGACTCGTTCCATGAGAGCATAGAGCTCCTTGCACCTAGTGCACACGTAAGACCCCTCACCAACTGGGAGAAAATCGTAAATGTGATACTCAATGCAAAAGACTGGAAAATCCCCATCTCATTGCTGGACTGCTCTCTGCATCTTAGTTTTAAGTTTTTGTTCAGATATTAAAGTTGTTTACTTACTTAGGTTTGCAGGGGATACTTATACTAATACAAGTATACCTTATATATTAAATGGACTTTGTGAACCTCAAGAATAATTTATCTTGGATCCTTAATAAACTTCACAGATCTTTTGCTTCCTAACTAGAAGGCCTCTTTGCAAAAGTCACTAGAAACATGTTTAGTTCTTTGTACTCTGAGACTATTAATTATACTTGTATGCTAAGCTATACTCTGATTTGATATAAATGAAAAGTTATCTGGTGGTACTAAGGTCTGACTTTCTCAGCAAACACACTGATTTCTAAAATACACAGATTTATATGTTTTAACCCAAAGATTACCCTTTTTCCCAAAGATTTGGAATATATTCCAGAAGATAAATACTTACAAATGCAGATATATTTCCAGTTGTAGTGGTCCATCTGGATAATCCTTCAAGACTGCCAGCATGGTTAAAAAGGTGAAGTCAGAGAGGCTGTTGTTGGCAAAAAAGCATCTTTCAGGAACTTGAAAAATGAGCCAAATGACAAAAAAGGGAAACAACATAAGCACTGGCAAATTAGATGCAAGGCATTGATAAAGCAGGCAAAGAGAGAATTTGAAAAAAAGCTTGCCATGGAAGCAAAAACACATAATAAAAACTTTTCCAAGTACATTCATAGCAAATAAACTTGTGAGAGAGTCAGTTGGACCATTGGATGCTAGAGGAGTAAAAGGGGTGCTAAATGAAGACAGGGCCATAGCGGAGAGACTGAAGAAATTCTTTGCTTTGGTCTTTACTGAAGAAAATGTAGAGAAGTTACCCATGCCTGAAGTGGTATAAAAAAGGTGATATATCGGAAGAAGTGAAAGAAATATTGATAAACTGGGAAGATGTATTACTACTATTTGATAAACTGTAGCAAATCACCTGGACCGGATGATATACATCCAAGGTTGTTAAAAGAACTGAAATATGAAATTGCAGACCTACTATTAATAATCTGTGAGCCATCATTAATATCATCTGTAATACTGGAAGATTAGAGAATGGCCAATGTAACGCCAATCTTTAAAAAGGGTCCCTGGGGTCATCTGGGAAACTACAGACCAGTGAGCCTGACATCAGCACCTGGCAGAATGGTAGAAATCATTATAAAGAATAAAATTACTAAACATGTAGATAGTCATGTTTTAATGAGAGATATCCAACATGGATTTAGCCAAGAAAAGTCTTGTTTTACTAATCTGTTATATTGTTTTGATAGTGTTAATAAACAGACAAAGGTAAGCTGGTTGATGTGCAGCCTGATCCAATATTTTTTATTTTTTACTTATTTAACAGGTTTTATATACCTCTTTATCCTACAATCAAAGCTGTTTACATGGAACATTTTGATAGCGATATAGTCAGTAATAACGTTAGGCGGTGGAGGGGGAGGCATGCAGGGGGAGACCCAGGTGAGGTAATTAGATCAGTGAGTATCTACAATATTTACAGTTGAATTTACAGTTGTGAGGGGGTAGGGAGGTGGGAGGGAGTAGGTAGGGGGACTATTTACATCTGAGAGCATATACTTTGTGCAGTTGGAAATATTCAGATGGGGGAGTTTTCTAGAATGTATATGGGGCATGTCCAGGCAGTCTGGACAGTCCCGACCAAGATGGGGCAATCAGTGCTTGATTCTTCACTGCAGGAGAAAGACACTCGTGCGGGTGAAGGATCGGGGTCTTGGAGATAGCCTAGCCACCCCAGCAGCAAAGCAAGGACATCCTACCCGTGGCCATCTGAACCCTGATACCCCACCACCAGACACCGACAGGGGCAGCCATTGCCCCGATAGGTGGCAGGGACCCACCTTGGCCTGAAACACGCTCTGGGAGTACTGGCGATCTCCTGGGGGGAATGCCAGGAAGGATCAAGAGGGCGGCCTCATTATTCCACCTCTGAGGTGGAATAACCAGGCCGTCCCCCAGCAACTCCTGGATGTAGAGGGCTGTGAGTGGAATTTCGCCCATGCCACTTTCACTCTCTGCCCCAGGCAGCCCCTGTCCCCCACTGTATGCACAGCAGCTCTGTGCGTGCAGTGGGGGATAGTGGCAGAATACCGGAAAGGTGGATCTGCCTTATGGAATTGAGGCCATAGTATATCTGAATTTTCAGGAAGCCTTTGACAAGGTCCCTCATGAGAGACTCTTGGCAAAATTAAAAATTTATGGGATTGGAGGCAGTGTAGTCTTCTGGATCAGGAACTGGTTAAAAGATAGAAAGCAGAGAGTAGGACAAAATGGCAATTTTCTCAATGGAGAAAGGTGAATAGTGGAGTACCCCAGGGACCTGTGCTGGACCTTCTGCTTTTTAACATATTCAGAAATGATCTGGACATAAGAATAATGAGTGAGGTGCTCAGATTTGCAGATGACACAAAATTATTCAAAGTTGTTAAAACACAAGAGGATTGTGAAAAATGCAAGAGGACCTTGATAAATACAGCAGGTGAAACTTAATGTGGACAAATGCAAAGTTATGCATCTAGGAAAGAACAACCCAAATTGTGGTTACATGATATAAAGTACCACCTTAGAAACCACCACCCAGGAAAAAGATTTAGGCATCATCATGGATAATGCATTGAAACCCTCCGCCCAGTGTGCAGCAGTGGCCAAGAAAGCAAATAAGGAAAGGGATGGAAAATAAAACCAAGGATATTGTAATGCTTCTGTATTGATCCATGGTGTGACCACACCTTGAATATTTTGTGCAATTCTGGTCACCATATCTTAAAAAGATATAGCAGAATTAGAAAAGGTACAGAGAAAAGCAACAGTATGAATTAGAGATTTAGGAGGGGAAGGGTGAAAGGGATCCAGGGAGTAGCTGAGTTCTTTATTATTGGAAGGGGGCAAGACTTGTGGGAGAGGGCTCCGGACTTTTTTGTATTTTAAGACTCTGACTGGGTCATGGAAGGAGTGAGGATTGAGGGGTACCTTTCCAGAGACAACCTCAGACAACTATTGAGAGGTGTGATGGATACTTTGAGCCTACTATCCCACCAGAGATATGAGCACCTCCATTCCCCTCCCCACCCCCCAGGAGAGCCCAGTATGTGAAATCCTCCAGCTTAGGGTTAAAACATAACTAAACTTCAGTGAGGTTGTTCTTGTTGTTCTGAAATGCCATTGAGTTCATGTTGACTCATGGTGACCCTTTGGATAGCTGTCCTAAACTGTGTTCTCTCTCCTGTCAGGTGGCTCGTTGTTGATAGAGTAACACCCATAGCTGCTGTTATTTTATTGATCCATCTCATTGCTGGCCTTCCTTTTTTGCATTGACCTTCTACCTTGCCAAGCGTGATGTATTTCTCTAACGATGTCTCTCTTTGCATGATGTGTCCAAAGCATGAAAGTCGAAGTCTTGTCATCGAAGCTTCTAAAGAAAACTTAGGTTTGATCTCTTCTCATATTGACTGGCTTGTTCTTCAGGCAGTCCATGGTATACACAGTAATCGTTGCAAGCATCATAATTCAAAGGCATCGATTTTCTTCCTGTCTTTCTTCACTGTCCAATTTTTGCATCCATATGACGTTATTGAAAATACAATGGCTTGAACAAGTAAAATCTTTGTATGGAAAGAGACATCTGTGCTCTTGAGAATCTTGTCTAGGTTCTTCACAGGCATTCCGCCAAGAGCAATGCATCGTCGGTTTTCTAGACTGCTTGTCATTTCTTTATTGATAGTTTTTTTTTTTTTTTTTTAACTTTTATTTTCATTTTGCAACAAACAAAAGAAACAACACACCAAAAGAGACAAAACAAGTATACAATAAGGAAAAGTAAACCCATTACCCCCACCCCGATGCTTCTTCTCTACCCGATTATATCAGCATGTGAGCGCTTCCAATTAACAGTGATTATACATCAAACGATCAAAAGAGTATCTACAATACAGCATGATCATGGGACAAAGATATATACAAAGTCAGACAGTCATATGAGAGCATTTAGCAAAATGTACATAGTCATTGAGCAGCTTCCATTGAGACCAATGAGAAGGAGTCTGAACGGAGAAAGCGAACAGACGAGGTATTTGTTCATATTTACTGTGAAGACAGGCATGATTCCACCATTCATTGGGGCTCAAATGGGAGCTAAGTTTCCAGTATTACTTAATTAGGGAAATAGCAATGCTAAGCATAAAGTTCGAAAGGAGATAAGCCATTTTTGGGAGAGAGGGGATCCCCGCAACTGGGCGAAGTCCCACTATCCTCCAAGAAAGGGGCTCCTGAGAGTGCAAGATAGACTAAATACGACCCAGACCCGACGCCAGTAATACTGTAGTGCGGGATATTCATGCATAACATGAGGCAATGAACCAATGGCCGCAGGACGTGTCCAGCAACCATTGCCCTGAGTAGTGTTCCATTTGTCTAATCTGTGAGAAGTGTAAAAACACCGGTGGGCTAGAAAGGAGAGGGTCTGAATGAGTGAGGCGGATCGGGAACCGTGTCCCTCTACTCCTGATAAGGCTCTATTGCTCCGAGATCAAAGTCACATGCAATTCTCTCTCCCATACTTTCTGCGCTATAGGGGTATCTCTAGGTATAGCATTACAGAAGGTTTAGTGAAATTGGATGCTACACCGGTGAATTACCGAGAGATCGGAAAGTCTCCAATCAACCTTATATAGAGAATGCCGATGGCGGGAGTACTCTAGTGGATCAAAGGCGATGCTGAAGTTGCACTGACCAGAGTCGGGAGTCTAAAGATTGCATAAGAGTATTAAAGGCACCTAAAGTGTCTAAAAGCATTGGTGGATAGTGGGAGTCTGATGGGAGAGTCATACCAGGGAGAAAGGTAAGAGGAATCGGTTCGCAAAGGCCCGCTTCTGTATCTAGCCACACAGGTCTACTCGGTACTGGCTCTTCCAACCAACGAGCACCTTGTTTGAAAAGAAAAGATTGAGGGAACACTTGAGTAAAATCGCCACCAAGTATTAATGGAGCATTGGCAGAGGCCGAGGCCAACTGCGCAATACTTGCATAGTAAGCAGGGTTGTCCACATTCGGGGCATAATGCAAATACACGTGAATTCACTATCTCCAACCTCAAGGTGTACACGGGCCCCATCTACCCTTCTTGTCAGCGCTAATATCAGGTACAGTAGCATGCTAAGACTTCTTAACCAAAGTGGCTATCCCGTACCATTTGAAAACGGTGGGAGAATAGGCAGCTACCATGTGAGGCTTAGCATTGAGTTTCAGTGTTTCAGCAGAGTTGAAATGCGTTTCCTGAAGAAACACTAAATCAACATGCTCATGGCTAAGATAGCTAAGGATTTTCTTTCCTTTGAGTGGACCATTAATGCCTTTGACGGTGAATGATAAGATTTTACATTAGGCCATACAGAAAAGTTAAAAATTCTGAGCATGATAGCACACATAATTTCACTGTGTCCCTCAAACTGACTGTATCTGGCTGTACACATGACATAGGAAAAATAAACTAATATAATAAAATGAAGCGCCCACATTAACAAAGAAAACCGCAGTACGGTAGAGGAGAAGCAAAACCCCAAAATTACTGGCGACCATGTGTCTGCGGGAGAAACCCCAGAGAAGGCCAAAATTGAAAAAACACATAACCTGTAGGACTGTGCGTGCTCCGAATCCGACCGAGGCACACATCATGAAGGGATAGGAGACCAAAAAACAAAAGTCATATAGAGAAAGAAAGAAAGTCCAGGCTATTTCTGTGCTTGGCTAGGACCGCCGCATCGGGCCCTTCAAAATGGCGGATAGAGCCGGCAAATAAGAGTCCAAACTTTGGGATTAGCGCATCTGCTCTGCTTCTTTGGAGTCTAAAAATGTTGATAGTAGATCAGGATCTTCGAACGTCCTGGTTTGGTTATGGAGAGTCACTCGGAGCTTCGCTGGATACAACAGGCCAAAGCGAGCCTGTAGCTGTTGAAGTCGAGGGCGAAAAGCAAGGAGTTTCTTCCGACGGTCAACGGTAGGCTTTGCCAAATCAGGAAAGAAGGACCTTACGACCTTCAAATTCCAAATGATGATTCGCTCGGGCAGCATGTAAAATTTGTTCCACTTGTTGATATCGTAGCAAGCTAAAGACAATAGGCCGGGGGGTCGTGCGGTTGAGCGCCATGTGAGCAGGAACACGGTGTGCACGATCGATTTCCAGTTCTTTTTGGAAGGTGATCTTCAGCAAGGAGGGAAGAGTTTTGAGCAAGAATTCTCTTATATCTCCTGCTTCCACCCCCTCCGGCACTCCGAGGAGCCTCACATTGTTGCGACGGGCTCGATTATTGCTATCTTCTAACTCCTTTTGAAGATTCTGTATCTGACGCTCAGCCTCGTCCAGTTTGCCCAAGCGCACCTCGTGCGAGTCGAGGACCCCCGCCATGTTGTCCTGCCGTAATGAAAGACTTTCAAGTCGGTCTTGGAGCACTCCAAAGTCTTCTCGCATGGCTCGAAGCGCTTCTCCATTGGACTGCACCAATTCCTTCACGCCGCGTATTTCTTCCAAAATCTCCAGGTGCATCTCGGGGTTTTCACGAAATGGAACCATCTTCTGTGGGGAGGACACCTCTGTTTTGGAGCGTTTTCCGTGAGAAGAAGAAGGAGACCCGAAGTCCAAGCGCGCTGGTTTATGGGCCGCCATTCCCCCCGAGGTGCCCCGGTCAGCTCGGAGCGAAATAGTAAATTTGTGTAGGTATTAAGTCAGGATTCTAAGTAGGCCTCTCGGGAGCTTCAACGCAAAGCGTCCTACCCGCTGGACATCAGGCTCCGCCCCCCCCTCTTTATTGATAGTTGATCCGAGTAAGTTAAAGTTGTCAACTATTTCAATTTCTTTTCCATACATAATGAACTTATTGATTTTGCCAGTTGTCAGGATTTTTATCTTCATTACATTAAGGTGCAGGCCCATTTTAAGACTATGTTCCTTGATCCTGAAAAGCAAATGTTTCAGACCGTCTTCACTTTCAGCTAGTAAGGTGGCATCATCAACATAGTGAAGGTTGTTGATGAGTCTTCCACCAATCTTCACTTCTCAGTTGTCTTCATACAGTCCTGCTTCTCTGATGATTTGTTCTGCATATAAATTAAACAGGTAGAAGGAAAGTATGCAGCCTTGTTGTATGCCTTTGCTGATTTTAAACCATTCTGTTTCTCCTTGTTCTGTTCGAACTGTTGCTTCTTGTTCAATGTAAAGGTTGTGCAAGAGAACTATCAGGTGTTCTAGTATACCCATACTTCTTAATGTGGCCCAGAGTTTCTAATGGTTTACATAGTCAAAAGCCTTGCTGTAGCTGATAAAACACATATAGATATCCTCTTGGTATTCTTTTGTCTTTTAAAGGATCCATCTCACATACATGATGACGTTTCTCGTTCCTTGCCCTTTCCTGAACCCTGCTTGCACTTACGGCAATTCTCGTTCCAGGTATGATTGTAGTCTTTGCTGAATAATCTTGAGTAGAATCTTGCTGGCATGGGGGATCAGAGCGATTATGCAATAATTTCCACAGTCAGTTGGATCACTTTTCTTTAATATTGGTATAAATACAGATCTTTTCCAGTCAGTTGGCCATGATATGGTCTTCCAAATTTCCTGGCAGAGCCTATAAGTATGGTAGAAACATAAAAATATGATGACAGAAAAAGACCACATGGCCTATCTAGTCTGTCCTTCCATATCAACAACTACAACAGTCCCCTTTTTACCTTTAGAGATCCTCTGTGTTTGTCCAATGCTATTTTGAATTCAGATACTGTCCTCATCTCTACCACCTCCACTGTGAGACTATTCCACGGATCCACTACTCTTTCCATAAGGAAATACTTCCGGATATCACTCCTGAATCCATCCCCCTTCACCCTCATCCCATGTCCCCTTGTAGAAGAACTTGCTTTCAATTGAAAGAGGCTCTCTCCCTGAACATTTATGCCATGGAGGTATTTACACATCTCAATCATATCACCTCTATCCCGCCATTTCCTCTAAGGTGCACATATTAAGATCCTTATGTCTGTCCTCATATGCTTTATAATTGTGGGCTTCTGTTTGCCCCCCCTCACCAGCAACCTGCAGGGCTCTTGGAGTCACAGAAAACTACATTCAAAGCAATAAGAAGGGGATCTAAAAGACAGCAATAAAATACCAGACACTTCTATATAGATACACCAAAGCTTTGCGGAGAGAAACAAATAGAAACAAGTTCTCTTTGTTTACTCTAACTATTAGCCATGGTTCACTTTATTTATATGGCTCTTTTGAAGGAAACAGCATAATTTCACTTTATTATCCTACGTCAGGTATAACATATTCATCACATCATTGGTCAATTTCTAATCAGCATAGGTCAGTATGAGGAGACATACATATAAGACATAACTGTTTACTGCTGACTGCTTGATATCTAATAACCCTGAGACTGCAAGGCTAGAGGACAGCCTGCCCCTTTTCTTATTTACAGGACTTGTACCTCTTCACCTACTTAGTAAGCTAATATATGAAGTTTATTTCTAAGCAAAGTTCTGAACAAAATTAACTCTTTCTCAGGTTTTCTTAGACAGTCTGATAGTGTACACCTCCCTGTACAAACAAGCTTACTTTCAATAATGAAGACCACTAACCATTTTAGTAGCCACCCTCTGCACTGACTCCATCCTGTTCACATCCTTTTGAAGGTGCGGTCTCCAGAATTGCACACTATACTCCAAATGAGGTCACACCAAAGACTTATACAGAGGCACTATCACCTCCTTTTTTCTGCTAGCCATTCCTCTCTGTATGCACCCAAGCATCCTTCTAGCTTTTGCTGTCGCCTTTTCTACCTTTTTAGCTACTTTAAGATCATCAGACACAACCACGCCTAGGTCCCGCTCTTCTTTAGTGGACAAAAGTACTTCACCCCCTATACTATATTGCTCCCTTGGATTGCTGCAGCCCAAATGCATGACCTTACATTTTTTAACATTAAATCCCACCTGCCAAATTCTAGACCATTCTTCAAGCTTAGCTACATCCCTCCTCATGTTATCTACACCTTCCTGGGTGTCTACTCTATTGCAGATTTTGGTATCATCCGCAAAGAGGCAAACCTTACAAGACAGTCCTTCCACTATATCATTAAAAAAGATGTTAAAAAGAATCGGACCAAGGACAAATCCCTGGGGCACACCACTGGTAACATCCTTCTCCTCAGAGTGAGCTCCATTTACCTGTACGGTTTGTCGCCTTCCACCCAACCAATTTCTAACCCAAGCAGTAACTTTAGAGTCCATTCCTAGGATGCTCAGTTTGTTTATAAGTCGCCTTTGAGGAACAGTGTCAAAGGCTTTACTGAAATCCACATACACCACATCTAGGGCTCTCCCTCGGTCCAAATCCCTGGTCACCCAGTCTAAGAAATCAATCAGATTTGTCTGACAACACCTGCCTCTGGTGAATCCATGTTGCCTCAGATCCTGTAATCCGCTGGACTCCAGAAACCACACTATTTTCTCTTTCAGCAGTGTTTCCAATAATTTACTCACCACCAAAGTTAAACTAACCGGCCTGTAGTTTTCAACCACATCCTTACTTCCGCTTTTGTGTAAAAGCACCACATGAGCCTCTCTCCAGTCCTTTGGCACCACTTCCAACTTCAACGAGGCATTGAAAAGGTCAGTCAGTGGAACTGCTAGAACGTCCCCAAGTTCCCTCAGTATTCTAGGGTGTATCCCATCCGGTCCCATTGCTTTGTCTACTTTAAGTTCAGCTAGTTTCTCACGAACACAGTCTTCTGAAAATTGTTCAAGATGTCCCTCGCTTCTGTTCCTGTTTGTGGGTGTTTTCTGAGGTCCTACTCCTGGTTCTTCATCTGTGAACACAGAACAGAAATATTTGTTAAGCAATTCTGCTTTATCCTTATCAGCTTCTACATATTCCTCCCCTGCACCCTTGAGTCTGACAATACCACTTTTGCCCTTCCTCTTCTCACTAACATATCTGAAAAATGTCTTATCCCACCATTTTATTGCATTGGCTATTTCCTCCTCTTTTTGAATCTTTGCCTTCCTGACTACTTTGCTAGTTTCTCTAACTATTTCCAAGTATAGATGCCTGTCTTCCTCTCTCTGTGATCTCTTGTATTTCATGAAGGCCTCCCTCTTTTCCTTCACTTTTTCAGCTACTTCTTTCGAAAGCCATAGCAGTCTCCTTTTCCTTTTACCTTTATTTACCATTTTAACAAAAAGGTTGATTGCCCTTAAAATATCCCCTTTCAGTTTTGCCCATTGTTTTTCTACATCCCCCAGCTGTTCCTATCCCACTAATGACTCCCTGAGGTACTAGCCCATCTTGGCAAAGTTAGTCTTCCTAAAGTCAAAGATCCTCACCTTTGAATGGATTCTAACAGCCCTAGTCCTAATACTGAACCACACCATCTGGTGATCACTGGATGCAAAATGATCTCCCACTACAACATCAGAAACCCTTTCATCATTGGTAAGCACCAAGTCCAGTATGGCCCCTTCACGTGTGGGGTCTGTTACCAATTGCCTGAATAGTTCTCCCTGTAGAGAATC
Organism: Ichthyophis bannanicus; assembly: GCA_033557465.1. Taxonomy (NCBI): domain Eukaryota; kingdom Metazoa; phylum Chordata; class Amphibia; order Gymnophiona; family Ichthyophiidae; genus Ichthyophis; species Ichthyophis bannanicus. The sequence goes on from CM066031.1 coordinate 1,609,537,906, forward strand.
CAGGATCTCCTTACTTCTAGATGATACTGCAGCAGGAATGTGCCAATGAACATCTGGCATATTGAAATCCCCTATCAGTAGCACTTCCCCTTTCCTAGCAATGCTGCGTATGTCTTCAATTAATTCTCTGTCCACCTCTTCCTCTTGTGAGGGAGTTCTGTATATCACACCAATGCAAATAGATTTCTCTTTCCCTCTTTCTAGTTTAACCCAAAATGCCTCCTCTCTCCCTTTTAAGCTCTGTAATTCCAAAGCTTTAAAAGTAGTTTTTACATATAGTGCCACTCCTCCTTCCCAATTGCATACTTCAATGGGAATGCCATCAGTGCTTGGTGCTTTGTTATTGGATAAGGCTTTCAATGCTGCTTAGACTTCTTCTTTCATCACCAATGGTTCCTGATCATAAAGTGCAGATTAAAATGGCTGTTGGTCCACTTGATCTTTATGGTATAATGACTGTATATTCTTTCCACCGTTTCTTTTCTTCTTAGCATCATTCAACATGGATCCTTGAGCATGCTATAGCATTCCACTTCAAGGCTGGAATTTTTTCTTTAACTCTCATAGCTTTAGGAAAGCCGATCTTCTTCTTCTTCTAATAGTTTCTGATTCTGTTTCCTTCCATGTGTCATTGTAGTACTCCTCTTTGTTTTGTCTTGCTGTATGTTGGAAATCTCTGTTGAGTTCTGTGAGTGGCTCTCTTTCATCTCTAGCTTTAGCTTCTCTGTGTTTGTGGGCAATTTTCAGAGATTCTTCAGTAATCCTGCTACTACTACTACTACTGAGCATTTGTGTAGTGATACAAGACATATGCAGTGCTGTATAGACACATGTAAGAGACAGTCCCTGCTCATCAGAACTTGCAATCTAGTCAAGGCAGACAACACAGTAGCTGTAGATATGGGATACATCTAAGGGGAATGGTAAGGAAACTCAAACGAGATCAGGTGAGTCAAGATCCGAAAGCAGCAGTGAAGAGGTGAGTTTTCAGCCTGGAGTACCACAAGGATCCGCACTCTCAGCACTCCTTTTTAACATCTACATCCAACCAATATGCAACATTATGAAAGAGAACAACATCCAATACACAATATACGCAGACGATATAATGGTATACTCCCCGATATCAATCGAAAACCCGGACTTCTCTAAGATAGCAGACTGCCTTACCCAAATGGCGAAGTGGTGCCAAAACAACAATCTAGCTATAAACTACAACAAGACTGAAGCTTTAATCATCACTCGAAACCAAAGCTTCACACACCCACCAAACATAAAGATACAAAGCACCACGATACCGATAAGATCGGAGGTGAGATACCTTGGGGTTACTCTGGACAGTAAACTCAACCTCAAACCACACATAGACAAAACAATCCAAAAAGCATATTACAGGATGCGAATCATCAGGAGACTGAAACCACTCCTCGCTCCAGAACACTTCCGTACAGTCTGTCAAGCACTGATAACCCCAATACTGGACTTCTGCAATCCGATATACCTCGGACTACCAAAACAAGCTCTCAAACCACTACAGCTGGCACAAAACACTGCAGCTCGAATCATATCCGGAGCCGCAAGGCAGGAGCACATCACACCTACACTAAAGGACTTACACTGGCTCCCAATCATTGCTCGCATCAGATACAAGACTATCATAAACCTATTTAAGATAAAAGAACACACATCAGCCAACAGCCTCCACCTGCTCATACAACCGGAAACCAGCGCACGTCCCAGAAGAAGTCAAACACGCATCCGAGTCAGCACCCCAAATGAGTACAAGCACACACGCAAGGACACAACAGACAGAGCTCTCTCCATGGCTGCTCCAACAATATGGAACAATCTACCGGACGATCTAAGGGCAACTCCAGACCTCAAAGACTTCAGAAAACAACTGAAAACCATGCTGTTCATAGAGCACTATGGTCACATCACATAACCTAAGAGAATGGATAACAGCACCCCAATCCTCCCAAACAACTGAATATATATAAAATATGATTCTAGCACCACTGTAAATAGCCCACCCTGTATATAGCTCAAACAAATCAAGCACCCAACACATCCCTCACACAACTAAGTTTTATCCTCACTGCATGTACAACACACACACTTTACCTGATTGCTTGCTGTGATACCACCTTGATTATTAAGATAAGGCGGTTTAGAAATACTGTTAAATAAATAAATAAATAAATAAAAGGTGAAAGGAGCAAAGTCTGGAGTTAGCAATAGAAGAGAAGGTACAGATAGAAGCGATTTGCTAGAAGAGTGGTGTTCCTGAGTAGAGGTGTAGGGAGAGATAAGAGATGAAGGATAGAGAGGAGCTGCAGAGTGAATGCACTTATAGCTCAACAGGAGAAGTTTGAAATGGTTGCGGAAAAGGATAGGGAGCCAATGAAGTAACTTGAGAAGAGGGGAAATATGAGCATGATGAGGCTTGTGGAAGATTAGCCGCCAGCAGAATGTTGAACAGATTGAAGGGGAGATAGATGATTCAGAGGTAGACCAGCAAGGAATAGGTTACAATAGTCAAGATGGGAGGGAACTAAAAAGTGGATAAGTGTCTCAGTAGTATGTTCAGAAAGGAGTGGGAAGATTTTTTTGATGTTATAGAGAAAGAAATGACAGGTTTTAGCTATCAGATGGATGTGTGTGGAGAAGGAGAGAGAGGAGTCAAAGACAACCCCAAGGTTGCGAGCCAAGGAAACGGATGAGTAGAGAGTTATCCACAGAGACTGAGAAAGGAGGAAGAGGAGGTTTTAGGGAGAAAAATAAGAAGCTCAGTTTTGGCCATGTTCAATTTCAAGTGGCAGTGAGAATTCCAAGCAGCAATGTCAGAAAGGCAGTCAGAGATTTGGGCCTGGATTGCTGGAGAGATTTCAGGTGTAGAGAGGTAGATCTTGGAGTCATCAGCATAAAAATGGTACTGAAAGCCATGGGAAGAGATGAGTGACCAAGGGACTGGGTATAGAGAGAGAAAAGGAGTGGACCCAAGACAGATCCTTGGGGTACACTGAGAGTGGGATAGCAGCAGAGGAAGATCCACCAGAACAAACACTGAAAGAGCAATGGGAGAGATAAGAAGAGAACCAGGATAGTACACATCCATTTTAGCCATTTTTGCTTTTTCATCTTTTATAGATACTTCTCACTTTCTTCCAACACAGCCTTCTTGATTTCATCCCATAACTCTTCTGGAGCTCTGCCATTTGTATCTAAAGTAGCAAATTGATTTTGCAGGCAGTCTTTAAAGTCCATTGGTATATTCTCAAGGTCATATTTTGCTATATTCATGAGTGGCTTGCTCTTTTTCAACTTCAGCTTGAGTTTGCATACTAGTAGTTGGTGATCTGTACCACAGTCAGTTCTAGATTTTGTCTTTACTGATGTTATAGAGCTTTTTCACTGTTGACTTCAACAGATGAAATCAATTTGATTTTTGTACAATCCATTGGGTGAAGTCCATGAGTGCAGTCGCTGCTTGTGTTGCTGGAAGAAGGTGTTTGAGATGACTAGATTGTTGGTCTTGCAGAATTCTATCACTCTTTCTCCAGCTTCATTTCTGTTGCCGAGTTTATATTTTGCAACCACTTTGTCTTCTTCGTTGTTGCTAGCCTTTGCATTCCAGTTACCCATGACTATCAGGATATACTGTTTGCATGTTCTGTCAATTTCAGCTTGTACTTGTTCATAGAACTCATCAACCTGATCCTCTTCTGCAGCTGTTGTTGGGACATATACCTGAATAATAGTTGTGTTGATAGGCATTCCTCGTAGACAAATAGAAATTAAGCATTCACTGATTGCATTGTATTTCATTACAATTCTTGCAAGTTTCTTCTTGATTATAAATGCAACACCATTTCTTCTTTGTCTTTCATTTCCAGCATAGTAGACCATGTGATCATCAGATGCAAAGTGCCCGATGCCAATCCATTTCAGTTCACTGACACCCAACAGATCAACTTGTACATGTTCCATTTCATTCTTGACCACCTTCAACTTCAGTGAAGTATAGTTCTATTTTTTTGCATAGCTTTTTTCAAGTGCCACTTTTCATGAAATTATATATTCAAGAGCTGTATTTCATGAATTTTTATCACAGTAGCTAACTGATGCTGAATTTACTTTCACATGTACAAAGTAGAATACACCAAAATTACAACCTTTTTAGGCCATTTTGTAATTTTTTTCCTGAGATGCACGGTTTCATGGATCGACTTCACTTTAGAAATAAAATAGTCCAGGAATTACATGATAAAGGCATTGACAGCTACCACTAAATTAGTCTTATCAAGAAAAGAGTACAACTGAAGTTGCTATTGAAGCTGATTAAAAGAGTCCTGACAGATGCCATCTATGTTGTGAAGCGAAACAAGGCTTATAGTACCATTGTGTGTGTCTGTCTGTGTGTCTCCCCCAGTGGTATGCCAAGCTTATATGTCACAAAGAATGGACACTCCCCCCCCCCCACACACACACACACACAATGCTCTCCCAGGAAAGGGTGCCAAAATTCTGCACGGAAGGCAAACTTGCTAAACTCCTTCGCTGGTTTGCCATGCTGTCTCTGTGCTGGGTCTGGCGACTTTTCCCTCCTGGGTCGAAATCTCGTGTCAAGCCAGAGAAGTTTAGTAAGTTTTCTACATGCATGGGCCTGGAATTTTGGCACCCCTCCTGACTGTTACCTGGAGCAGACTGCACCCACTGCCTCACCCTCGGTATGTCACTCGTCTCCCCTAATAATTTTTCTGTTTGTTAGCCATTTGAAATTCAATTTTGTGAATATGTCAGAGAAGGATATGGAAAGGCTGAGTGGAACAAGGTGTTTTAGGTTCACAACCATGCATGGACCATACAGTGGTGTGCAAAAGTCTGGAATTACTTGTAAATTTGATGTTTTTTCAACTTCGTGACCTTATATCTTAATTTATTTTTCCTCCCAGTGGCTTTTTCTGTGTATCTCATGATAAGTGATAGATTTGGCTGTTAGGACCAACTTTTAGTATTGGTTTGGCCCTTATTTTCTGAGTTTGTTTCTCATAGTTGTCCTGTTGATAGATTTTCTGTGAAAATCATGTAATGTACATCGTTGGCCAACGATATATTATTGTAAGTATGCTTTAAAATATTGTGGACGCATGCCAGGTTTCCTTCAAATTAATGTATGTGGCCTTGAAAAAGGCCATTTTTATGTGTCAGTGATGGCTCAGTATTTGATGGGCCACCCTTTGTTCTTGATCACCTGACTGCACCTTGTCAGCATTGAATGAACCAGTCTGACAAGGTGATCGTTGGTGACAACGCGGTTCCAAGCTGCAATGAGCAACTCAATCAGCTCATGCTTTGATGTCGGATGCCTTTTGGATATTTCCAAGGCCACCTTGTGCCACAGGTTCTCGACTGGATTCAGATCTGGAGACTGGGCAGGCCAGTCCATTGACTTGATGTTGTTCCGCTGCTTCCAGCTGATCACCTGTCTGGAGCAATGGCAGGGTGCATTGTCATCTTGGAACAGGAACTGGCCAGGAAACAGCTGGTGTGCTGATGGCACCATGCACGTTTGCAGTATGGTGATGTACTTGGCCCCGTAGACCATTCCATCGATGATGTGAAGACATCCAACGTCACTGGCAGCCATGCAGCCCCAGACCATGACCTTCAAAGGATGCTTCACAGTGAGGTTGAGACACTCAGGCTTGAATTCCTCTCCAGGAAATCTCCTCACATAGGTGTGGGCCTGGTTACCAAACAGGGAGAAGGTGCTTTCATCGCTGAATAGCACCTTTTCCCACATTTCAGTCGACCAGGTTGAGTGCTTTCTCACCCACACGTTCCGGTTGCGCCTTTGTATTTCAGTCATCAGTGGCTTATTCCATGCTTTGCAGCCCTGGAGACCAAACTGCAGGCACCGGTGATGAACTGTTAATGAGCTGACACTAACCTTTCTCTTGTCTGACCACTCTCGAAGTAGCTGAGGAGAGGTCAACTTGTGATTAGTCAGTGAAATGCGTCGTAGTGCGTGGTCCTGGCATGAAGTTGATGCATGTGGACGACCTGAACGAGGCTTGTCCACCTCTGAACCCATTTCTTTCTTCTTCTGTACAATCTTAACAACAGCGCTCTGACTGCAGCCAACTTTCTTGGCTATCTGACGACTTGAAAATCCTTCCTCGCTCATAAAGGACACATGCTCCTCCAACATCAGGGTCCGAGTCATCTTCATGGTTGATCCAGAAAGCGTATGAAATTCAAAAATTCCGCGCGTTTTTATAGCTGCACTGTTGGCTAGATATCTGCATTGTGATTGGTTAGTGAAACCAGCCTCCTGATTGGTCAGAAATAACGTGTGCATATTGGATAATCTCAATCCAATTTTGACGCAGGATCCACAAAAATCGCAGTAGCTATCTCCCAGTGTCTGTAAAGTATTTAAATTGGAAGCAAGGAATGCAAAAAAGTCAACTCTAATAGACAAATGTATCCCTTTTAATGTGGTAGAAAGATGAATATGCTGGACTAACGCAAAAAAAACCCCAAAACAAAAACGTTAGAAAGTACAAAAAACGCAAAACTCACAAGTGATTCCAGACTTTTGCACACCACTGTAGATGTGCATGTACACTCCAAGAAGTAGGTTGGATTAATTCTGGGTGAATCTTCTTGCTTTTTAGCACTAACGATGTGCATTTGTTTACTCGTGTTCTGTTCATTAATGTTCCTTAAAGATTTTAATGTCTGCAAAATTGCTTTAATGTGCAATAACCTATGAATTAACATATGCACAATTGATTTCCATGCATGAAACTGTTCTAATGTGGGTTAAAAATTTTATGAATACGAATTGTAGGAAAATAAAAGCCAAATCTTTTAAAAACTAAAAGAAAAATATCCATATGTGCATAACACTACTTCACATGGTAAGTTTGCCTTGGAAACATCAAAATTCTCACATTTTTGTACCTCGGTGTTCCTACATTTTATTCTCTTGTAGCTGACAATCTCAGTTTGTTAGCTCCTTTAACACTAGCTCTTTAAACAGTCGTAATACAGGATATTTTTCTTTACCTCAAATCACCTACATTCTGCAAGATATTTCTAAATGCTTGGAAAACATTATGGCATTACATCCCTGCTGGAAATCATGAATGTAAATGACTTCATAAAAAAGGAAATACATAATTTAGTATTTTTCCATAGTGTACTTGAAAGTAGCAATATTAATGAGCAGCAACTAATTTAAAGTTCTTCATGAGGGTGAAAGGCTCTCATAATCAATCTAATTAAAACCAGTTAGGGCTCAATTCTCCATGCCCAGTCCCCTACATCTCCGAGGTCTGACTTGGCACATAGCATTAAATAATTTTGCTTTGCTAAATATTAGCTGCAGCAAAAACATTTAGTTGTGAAATATTCAGAGCTATTCAGGGCAAATGAATAGCATTTTGGTACAGCCAGAAAAAGGAAATTCAGGACACACGAGAGGCAGAGTCACCGTAGATTCTTCACTTATGCCTCCTACTCTACTCTACTTCATTAAGGATTAATCACTCATGTACTAATTAACTATTCATTTACTGGAGCTCTTCATCTTAAATATATTTATCCATGTTTGGAGTGGAACAACTTTTTCAACTTTCCTTTTGTCCATAGTGAAATTGATACTCAAAAGATTAACCTTGTCAAAATCAGGTTTCCAATTTCTTCCTTTGCCAAGGTAACTTTGAATGAGTAGAATCAGTACCCATACAAATTTAGCTAGACCAAAAAAGAACTGGGCTGTAGCATGCAGGGTGACTACCAGCTAAATTTGGCCACATACATTCAAACGCTGCTAATAGAGGCTTAAATCTTTCCAGCCATTATTCCCATGTACTCATACAAAAAAGAATATCCAATGTCCTCTATTTTCACTTCCTCCTGATAGGTACTTTTGTATATGGTTCACTACCAGGGGCAGTGGAGTACCTTTTAGGTTAGAAGGACCAATCCCCACCCCCACCCCCACAGTCTCACATTGATGATGCTATAATGGGTAAAGTATTGGTGGTACTTTGCCTTCGGTGACTCACCTAATTCTTTGCCTATGCCCCCTATAGCTCATTCCTCCTTTCTCCTGACACTAGACAAAATATTCTGGATAGACCTCCCTTACTCCCCAGACTAATCTCCATCCTGGCTCCTGAAAAACAATTCAAAGAATAGGCGACCACCTGCCCCCCCCCTTGCAGTACCCCTCCCTCTTCTATGCTTAAATGATCCCCTTCACCCTGCTTACTCCTATGGCCACCCACAAGAACACCAGAAATCAACCCAGAGGGAAAGAACAGGAGGTTGTATTCCTACCAAGGGAGGGCTCCCTCCTTAATCTTACAATAAGCATCATCACCTTATATTCTATTAATAGGAGAAGGGTTACGCTTAATGGCCGCAATGGCTGGTCTGGAAGGATCAGCTGGAGGATAACGGTATGGCAGCAGTTTCAGCAATGAGCAGTGGTGCTAGCTGGGACACCACTCTTTCGTACTCCATGAGCAAGCATGTAATGGTTGCCTTTTACAATAATAAATATCCTCAGGGAGCCACAGATTCAAAAAATACTAAGAAAAACTCCCAACTACCCTCTCAAAACAACAAAACAAAAAAAATATGAGAATAACTCCGCAAACAGTACTGACAAGGAGCCTATCGCAGCAAACAACACTGTGTTAGAGGAAAAAAGACCTCAGCCACCCCTTCTGTCAAAATCAGCAGAAAGGACGAGCCAGTCATATGGCAAGACTAAGCCAGGAATCCTGCCACAGCAATGCTCCAATCATGAACTATACTTGAGATGACATCAGTGGTCAGAAAGAAACCTACTACTACTACTACTACTACTACTACTATTTAACACTTTTAAATGGAGTGGAGGAGTGGCCTAGTGGTTGGGGCAAGGTACTTCAGGCTGGAAGGTTGGGGGTTCAAATCCCACTAGAGGACAGCAACCTTGGGCCGGAAGGTCTGGGGTTTCTAGTCCCACAGGTGCTCCTTGTGGTCTTGGGCAAGCCACTTAACCCTCCATAGCCCATGTTCCCTGTAAAATAGTTATCTCCAAGTTATAATGCCCTGTTCAATGTAATTTCAGTTCAGTTTGTTCAATGTAAACCACACTGATGCAGAATAGAGTGGTGTATATAAGAGAATGAAAATAAATAAATAAAGTGCCATGCATGCACACTGCACTGTACAGCTAGCCTACAAGAGGTGGCTAACATACAAGAGACAGTCCCTGCCTGTCAGTGTCATGCTCATTGGAGCTTACAATCTAGTTAGAACAGAGCATTAGTCAGTTCAGCAGAAGGTACGGTGTGGTACATCTTGGTCTATAGTTTGGTTGTAAACATTAATGGGGGTTAGGGTAGGATGAGGATGGAAGTCAGGATCTGAATGCAACAGTGAAGAGGTGGGTCTTCAACCTGGATTTGAAGAGGGCCAGGGAGGGTGCCTGGTGCACAGATGCAGGAAGGATATTCTAGGCGTGTGGCGCAGCAAGGTGAAAGGAGCACAATTAGGAGTTTGCGGTGTGGGTGAAAGGCATTGAAAGAAGCAATTTGTTAGTGGAGCACAAGTTTCGTGAGGGGACATAGGGAGAGATAAGAGATATGAGGTATTGAGGGGCCATAGATTGAGTGCACTTATAGGTCAGTAAGAGAAGCTTGAATTGGATGCAGAATTGGACAGGGAGCCAGTGGTGATTTGAGGAAAGTAGTAATGTGGGCATGGCGAGGCTGGCAGAAGATTAGTCGAGCAGCATGATTTTGTATAGATTGGAGGGGAAGGAGGTGGCTCACGGGGAGACCAGCGAGGAGTAGGTTGCAGTAATCGAGGCGAGAGGAGATTAAGGAGTGGATAAGCGTTTTGGTAGTATGTTCGGAGAGGAAGGGGCTGATCTTGCTGATGTTGTACAGGAAAAAGTGGCAGGTCTTAGCTACAAGCTGGATATGGGTGGAGAAGGAGAGAGAGGCATCAAAGATGACCCCCAGATTGCGGGCCGAGGGAACAGGAAGGATAGTAGATCCATCCACATGGACTGAGAGAGGGGGAAGTGGGGGGGGGGCGAGGAGTTGGGTGGAAAGACAAGGAGTTCAGTCTTGGCCATCTTCAGTTTCAATCGGCAATGAGACAGCCAGGCGGTGATGTCCGAAAGACAAGCAGAGATCTTGGACTGGGTTGTCGGAGAAATATTAGGTGTGGAGAGGTAGATTTGGGAGTCATCGGCATAGAGATGGTACTGAAAGCCATGGGAAGAGACAAGCATGCCAAGGCCTTGGGTATAGAGAGAGAAAAGGAGGGGGCATGAACTGTACTTGAGATGACATGAGTGGTCAGAAAGAAACCTCTAGCAGAAAAGGAAGTTGAGCCCAAACTACAAAACCTCAACAATCCAAAGAGCACACAGTGAGCCACTCCTAGCAGTAGCAGTCAGCAAAATGTTAAGTCCACAATAATCAAAAACGGCAGCCAAAGACTCCTTGCAAAAACAGCAGCAAAACATTAAGTCCAATAGGAATAGGGCAATGAATTCAGTTCAAACAGGGAAACAACCCGAAGCTCCGACACCGGGTGTATCGCCTATGCGGCTTTGTCAGGGAGCTCTTCATAAAGAACATTGTATAGCCATTCCCAAATCAAAAGGAAAATTTTCAGGAGCACCAGCAAGAAAACTGCCCCCACACCTGCTGCAAACGCCGCTGAAACACAGCACAGGAAAGCTTTTCCTGTTTTGTAGTTTGGGCTCAACGTCCTTTTCTGCTAGAGGTTTCTTTCTGACCACTGATGTCATCTCGAGTACAGTTCATGATTGGAGCATTGCTGTGGCAGGATTCCAGTCTTAGTCCTGCCATATGACTGGCTCGTCCTTTCTGCTGATTTTGACAGAAGGGGTGGCTGAGGTCTCCTTGTCAGTGTTGTTTGCAGAGTTATTCTCACATTTTTTGTTTTGTTGTTTTGAGAGTGTAGTTGGGAGTTTTTCTTAGTATTTTTTGCCTTTTACAATAACCAGGACGACTACTATGATGGCATATCAGAGCTATTGAAGCAGATCATATCTTTGTGTGTTCTACTGACACTGCTGACATACTTCTTTTCCTCATCTGTGATAAAGACTACAACATTTACTTCATTGCATTACTTAAACATATAAATAAAAGTTAATGATATAACAAACTGAAATAAAATGCTGTATGTTAGTAACAGGTACAATTAAATAAGTAAGTTTAGCCTCAAGCACAGACTCAGGGGGCTAGTTACTAACATGCATTAATGTCAATGTGCATGATTTCACCATAATGCATGTTCTTTTAGTAGAGGTCCCATGTTATTCATTGGGATCTAGTTGCAAATAATGTGTATTAACAGTGAGTTAACCCATGTTAACACTAGTGTACCTTAGTAACTAGCCCCTTAGTCTGTAAGCCCTCTGGGGACAGGAAATACCCGATATTCCTAAATCTAACACACCTTGAATTTCTACTGAAAAAGGTGTGAGCTAAATAAAAGAAAATGTGAGGTAGTCTCTTCTGGAGATGTGCATTCATTATTAGTAGGGATGCAAATGCCAAAAACTTTCATGTTGGTTAGTATTCATCCCTGGACCCCATTCGGTTAGTATTCATGTAGTTCAATCATTTGTGCATTCATCTCATTCAGCTCCATTCACTTCTAAGGACAAGCTATTTTACAATGTAGAAGTGAGGCTTGCCATCCATTTTCAATCCAACCTGCTTGAAACTTCCTGGGAGAAAGGCAACAGTACTTCAAGCCATCGATAGACCATAAGCAAATGGCACTCATAGTTGCAGAAAAACTACAGGCTACCATCAAAAGGGCAAAATGGCACAAAGAGTGGAATGAACACCCCAGGGAAGAGGAAGATAGCAAAGCTGCATCAAAATTGGCAGGAAAACACCAAGGCACCCTAAGGGGGTAAAATGGCATCAACATTGGCAGGAAGAGTCCAGGGTATAGGCAGAGGGGTAAAGTAGCAACAACAATGACTAGAAGATCTCAGGGCAACATGAGTGCTGGAAGATGCAGGAAGGAATGCCAGAAAAAGGCCAATGCAGTGCCCAGATTTGTTGGAAGGCCCTAAAACACCTGCAGAGTGCCAACATAGTGGTAAGACAGGCTGGAGATACATCAACATGCAGACTACTAGCACACCACCTAGATCAGCTGGAAGCCCTGAAATGTCTGCAGAGTTTAACACCAGAGGAAGGATAAATACAGTGGAAAGACTCGCGGAAAGGTTCTGAAATGAAAGGCTGATACAAGTGGCAGAGACTGATAGTCAACAAGTATGATTATGGAAATTTGAAAAGAATTTTGACGGCAGAGTTTAAGGCTCATCAACAGTATTAGGCTGGTAGTGTCCTCATAGTATGCAAGGTTCAGTTTTTCTTGAAGTCAGGTTGCTTGGTATCTCAGCCCAAAGCACTTGATAGAACACTCAAAGAGGACTAGTGCAGCTCGTAGATCAGATATAAGGCCCTAAAACACCGGAAGAGCTCTAAAACAGCAGCAATACAGGCTAGATGACTCTACCATCTGAACATGAATATTTTAAGACATTGAGATCTTCTGTCATAAAGAAAAAACTCTTAGTATTTTCTTCATAAAGCACTTTTAAATGACAAGGAAAACGAATGTTGTTGGAGTAGGGGAAAGATGAAGCAATAGTTAGAGGAATAACCTGTCTATCACAAAAGGGTTGACGTTGCAATAATAGTGTAAGAAAGTTGCAAAGCAGGAAAAAGAGGAAGACCGCATCAAACTAATAAAACATTGATCACAAAGCAAAATAGTAAGAAGACTGGCAAAAACCTACTATGCATAGATAGAGGTTTTAATTAATATAATGAAAACTACAAAGGCACCCAAAAAGATGCAAAGCATAAGGAAGAGGAAGACTACCAAATAAAACTAATTTAAAAAAGTAAATAGAAAGGGCTGGTGCAAGAGTGTGAGGTGTCCTAGGTGAATCTCATCCCTTGCACCTTCTCTACTTCAGCCTTACAATGATGGCTGCAGCTGCCGCTCCCAGCTGAAATCAAAGCACTGGGAAGCTAAACAAACACACCAGCTTTAGCAGCCCTGATCAGTCCCTACAAAGGCTTCCTCCAGCCCAATGCCCCTCACAGCATACCAAAACCTTAACTCCTTTATTTATTTACAGATTGCTTTCCAGCCAGCACTTCCCTAATTCTTTTTTACTTTATTTTTAAACTGCTGCCATTCTCTTCCTGGTTACACGTGCTGCAAAGAATTTCAGCATAACAGACCAGGCATCCTGCAGCCCCCTCGGGACCACCAGTATCCCAGGTAAATACATTTATACTATTTTATTTTCAAACTGGTTGTAATAGTTTCCCCTCTTACTCTGATGCTAGCCATGAAAGAGGGGGAGTTGCCATGAAGAATATATGTTTATTGTGCATTCTGTTTGATTGGCAAGAGGAAAAATGATCGGCAACTTTTGTGCCCAGTCAAGAGATCTATGGCCATGGCATCGTGGACTCTCCAACATAGCATGGTCACTAAAATTTGTATGGAAATCTGACTTGACACAGACTGATCTCTGCTACTTCTCAATGTACCTAGGGCTTTTGGCGCTAAAGATTTTCATATGTTTAGGATCACAGGGCACTAACATATAAAAGTGCAAAGGAAGTGGTAACTGAGAAGATGTTGGTGCTCATGCTACCATTACTGCTTGCTGGCATGCTTACTCTTTCCCTTGCTGTACTACTACAGTCCCCTTGCCTCTGATACCCGTTTTCCTCCAACTGAATCCTTAGCTTCTTTTTCAGTACTCAGTGTGTCACATTGTAAAGCACGTTTGTTTGTTTGTTTGTTTGTTTTTAACCATGTAAGCATCCTCCTTCGTAGGGGCATTTAACCTTTTTTCTACTTGATCATGCAGAAAGATCACTAATACCACAACTTCTGTGGAGAATCCCTGTTGCTACTGAAAACCCTAAAGTGAGGGTCTCCAAACCAGTCCTGGAGGGCCGCAATCCTGCCAGGCTTTTGGGATATCCCTAATGAATACGCATGAGATATAGTTGCATGCACTGCCTGCATGGTATTTGAATTTATCTCATGCATATTCATTAGGGATAGCCTGAAAAACTTGACTGGTTTGCTGCCCTCCAGGACTGGATTTGGAGAACCATGAGAGAAGGCTTAGTTCCTCCATTGCATCACTAAAAGGCTTCAGAGACTTCTGAGTAGTGTTTGTCCAGTTCTGGTGCCCTAGAGGGCTTTCAATACTGAGCTCCGTCTCCAATGACATCTTATGCATGGCTGTCTGTTGCTCCAGTAACCTCTTCAGCATCTAATAAGTGGAATTCTGCCTGCAGCCAACATCCTAAATGAGCTGGTGTGCAGGTGCCCCTGCTGTTTCCTGCTTCTTATGCAACTCATGCCCATTCTTCCCATTGTGATGAAAATACCTGCTATTTTTTGGCACTTCTCATTTAGTAGTTCAGGACAGGACTGCTGCTTTCCTTGCACCCCAGGACTAAAGAGTTTCTAACAACCAGCTGCAGCAAGTATGCAAAGTATTCTGATACCATAAAAGCCCCCTTCCTTCACTGGTATTCATCCCACCATCTGTTAACAAAACAAAACAAAAACACAGGGTTCTTTCTCCGGCCTATGTGCCAGCCCTAAGGAATTCCCCTTATTTATGCTAAGACATGGGCCCAGCTATGACTATCGTTCATCACCTTGGTGTGCAGCAAAACCCACGTGTACCTCCTTCCTGGTTTACCCCACCTTTAATCTACTGCCTGCCCCTGCCTCCTTCAAACTGCCACCAGTGTCCAGATATAGAGGTGAAAGGCATTCTACTACCCTCTGCCTTTGCCAGTTCCCTGCAGCTGGGCACACAACTGATTACACACTTGCCAACTAATATTTGTCCTGGAGGGCACTTGGCAATTGGGAGGCAAGATGTGCAGTAGCTTCTTACACAGAGCTGGAAAGGGCGCTCTTTCTGCAAATGCTATCACAAGGCCCATCAGCTTACCTCTATACTAATGGGATTCCTGCAGTATTTGCATTGTGCATACCACAAATCCTAAAGCAAGTTAGGATTCCTCCACACCTCCAAGGTCTTTTGAAACTTTCATTCTATTTCCTTGAAGGGGACTGCTGCTATTGTCACTGCTGTGAATGCTGGATGGAGGATGGAGGAGAGAA